>OZ010798.1:415074548-416402043 GCA_963932465.1 Maratus speciosus
TTATTCATCTTGAACATTACATTCGGACAGCTTTTCTTAAACGCAACCATTTGGTTGGTCGGTTGGTTGGTTGTATTGGGTTTTATGGTGCAAAATCCCCAACGGGACATGCTGCGCCAAACAAAGGCGAAAAAAAAAGAAGTGAGTAAACAAATGACAACGAGAAAAAATATATATAAGTTGAAATAGAAAACCCATCTGGATGGGGGAACCCATCCAGATGTAGTCGTTAAACAAGGGTAGAAATCAATGTAAAAAAGAAATCCAGTAAAACCAAGTAAACAAGTTATCTGGATGAGCCCTCCATCCAGATGTCGATAAGAAAGTCCCACACATGAAGCCTATAAAAAAAACTATATCTCAAAATAAAAACCAATGCGTTTTAAAAAAGTAAAGAGTGCCCCATGAGCTGTTTCCCCAATGAGGTTTGTCAAGATTGGTGATGATGTGCTAAAATAAAATCTATATAAGTGCCGGAAGCCCGGACAGTCAGATAAAACATTATGGACGGTCAGGTTATCAAAATGACAATGTGGACACATGGGTGCATCCTCCCGAAGTAATAGATGTTTATGAGTAATTCTTGAATGTCCAATTCTCAGACGAGTCAGAATAACATCAGTTTTTCTTGGATAAATTGGAAGCCAGGTTATGATTGTTGGTTTAATACGATGCACGCAACCATTTGGTGTCAGTATTCTTTGACATGGCAAAAGCCTATGACACAACATGGCGTTATGGAATTCTTCGTGACCTTTTTAACCTTTACTTTCGTGGGAACTTCCCAATTTTTATTAAAAACTTCCCTGCAATTCGAATATTTCAAGTCCTAATTGGGGGCATTTTATCCAGTTTCTCTGTACAAGAAGAGGGTGTAACCTCAGGGCAGTGTCCTGAGTGTCACTCTCTTTGCTATTAAAATAAATGACATCCTTTATCAAATACCACCATCTGTTAAGGGAGATCTATATGTTGACGACTTCCGCATTATGTGTAAGGGACAGGATGTTCGTTTTACTGAGAGAAAACTGCAAATTGCAATAAATAGTATTCTTCGCTGGACTAACAAAAATGTTTTTTTAATTTCTATTGAAAAAACTTCTTGTGTGCATTTCTGTAGACGAAGGGATCTGCATCCAGATCCTGAAATTTTTATACGTTCATCTCAAATTCCTATTGTGGACAGCGTTCGTTATCTGGGCCTAATCTTTGACAAAAAACTTACTTTTTTACCACGTTTTACAATTACGGACAAAATGTGAAAAATCACTTAATTTACTTAAAATACTTTCAAATACATCTTGGGGAGCAGACCGCACTTCTCTCCTTAAAATCTATAGAGCTGTAACTCGTACTAAACTTGACTATGGCTGCCAGGTCTATGGTTCTGCCCGTAATTCTGTTCTTAAAAAACTTTACACTGTGCACCATAGCACACTTCGTGTTTGCTCTGGTGCATTTCGTACATCTCCAATTTTAAGCTTTTATGTTGACTGTAATGAACCAGCATTATATCATACTCGTGAAAGACTTTCATTAGAATTGTATTACCGTGTCCTTTCTCATCCTGAACACCCTCTTCACCCCTATATTTTGAATACCAACAATGATATTCTTTATCAGCATCGGCCCTCTTGCATCCCATCTTTTGGAGTCAGGATTAGAAACATTATTGATAATGGCCCTCCGAGTAATATTGAGGTGAGTCCATGTCCATTGCATGTACTCCCTCCTTGGAAACCTCCTAATATTACTTTGCTTCATCATTTTAAAGGATATGATAAAAACAATTGGCTCCTGCAGTTCTCCAACAATTATTTGCTTCACATCGGGCTAATTTTAATATTTATACTGAGATTTATACAGATGGCTCTAAAAGTTGTGATATTGTTGGTTTTGGGATTTTTTGTGAGAACACATCTTTAAGCTATCGCCTTCACTCTTGTGGTTCTATCTTTACTGCCGAACTAATTGCAATAGAGAGAGCCATGTTCCACATCTCTCATCATCATAACTCATCCTTCATCATTTACACTGACTCTTATAGCTCTATAGACGCAATTAAATCGTTAAAAAAGCATCCTTATGTCTCATCCATCCTTGATTTTTATAGTAAATTGACAAGGCGTGGCTATAACATTTTATTTTGCTGGGTACCCGGACACATGGGCATTCCTGGAAATGAGAAAGCAGATGAGGTGGCAAAAGTGCTCTTATCCCTTATACCATCAAATTCCATTTACAGACGTTAAACTACGTATAAAGTTCTTTATTCATAATAAATGGCAAGAAAGTTGAGATTTAGAATATGATAATAAACTGCACCACATCAAACCACGAATCATGACTTGGCCTCCGAACTATCCAAGAAAAACAGATGTTCTCCTAACTCGTCTGAGAATTGGACATTCTAGGATCACTCATAAACATCTTTTACTTGGGGAGGATGCACCCATGTGTCCATATTGTCATTTTGATTACCTGACCATTCATCATGTTTTAACTTACTTACCGGGCCTCCGGCATTTATACAGAACTTATTTTAAATCATCGTCACCACTATTGACAAACCTCATGGGGCACCTTTACCTTTTTAAAACATACAGGATTTTATTTTGAAATATGATTTTTTTGTTTCTTTCTTTGGTTTAACGAGTCAGTTTTCTGTTTTACACTTTTGAGATATCTGGATGGGGTCCCATCCACACTGCACTTTTTTATTGACTTACATCTATTTTTTTTTTACTTTACTTTACTGCTTTGAGTATTTAAAATTTAGTTTTTTCTACTTGTTTGACTACATCTGGATGGGTACCCCCATCCAGATTGCTCTTATCATTGTTCTTTCATTTTGTCACTGTTTTATCTCTCATCTTTAATGTTTTAGTATCCTTTTTTGGTGCAGCATGTCCCTTAAGGGATTTTGCGCCATAAAACTCCATACAGACAACCAACCAACCAACCAGCGCATACCTTCTTCTGCTACGCAACGCCACAAAAACTGGTGACCCGTTTTACACATTTGAATGCTGGATTTGGAACAATATCCTCATAAAGAATTTCTCTACAAAGCTGCAAAGTTATCGTTTTCATAAACAGGTATGAGATTTTCGAATGTTTATATCCCGTTATATCCTCTGAGGTGGTGGTTGTTCATTGTTTTAAATTGTTTCATAATTTCAATGAATATTTGGTTTTGTTCTGAATTTTGATATTTCTGTTATATTTTATTTATTTTTTTACTGTAAAGAATGTCTGACGATATTCCAACTGTGTCTAATGCAGGTGGAAATGTATATACAGGATTCGGTAGAATGTTGGTAAAAGTTCCTTATTTCTGGCCTAATAAGGCTAAGTTATTTTTTGTGCAGTTAGAAGCTAGTTTTAGATTAGCAGGAATATCCATCGAACAAACTAAATTTGATCATTTGGTGGCTTCATTGGATGCGGAAACATTATCTTTTGCAACAGATATTCTTTGTACACTGCCGGAGGATCCGTATAGTGCTCTTAAAACATGGTTATTATAGGAATTTGAAGTTTCACAGAATCGGAAAATACATTGCTTGAAGATTTAGAACTGGGCGATAGGTCCCCCTCAATGTTGTTGCGTAAAATGAGAGAATTAAGTGAGAGTCATGTTGACGATGATTTTTTGAAAAATATACGGCTTCGCAGGTTACCGGTGTCGGTGCAAACAATGTTGTCGGTCAGTTCTGAGGGTTTAAATAATTTGGTGGAAATGGCAGATAAGATTTGCGAATGCATGCAGATTAGTGTTAATTCTCTGAATTCGCGTGGGTCTGAACAGGCGCAGATTAATTGCAGGTTGAGAAACTTTCAAAGTTGGTTACTTCAGGTTTTTGCCCCCCTCTCAAGGTCCCTCTCTAGGGAGAATTCACTAGAAATCTCATAAGTAAAATATTCTCCCCAATATGAACGAGTTCCTTCTTTAGGGTAGCTTCACTAGAATTGCCTTCATTGGATATCTCACAAGTTAAAGATTTCTCCCCAGTAAGAATGAGGTCTCTCTTTGAGGTAGATTCACTAGAATAGCCTTCACTGGATGTCCCTCAAATGAAAGGCTTCTTTTCAATCCTCCCCCCCCCTCCCAGGGTCCCTCTCTAGGGTGAATTCACTAGAAATCTCACAAGTGAAGATCTTTGTGCTTCTACAGCTGAGTTAATATATGGAACCACCTTACGGCTTCCGGGACAGTTGTATGAAGATTCATACTTGTTAGACCCATCAAATTATATAGCCAAGGTACAGAAAATAATGTGTGCTTTGAGACCCGTTCAACTTTTCAGGCATGGATAGCAAAAGTTCTACGTTCCAAAAGAACTAAATAACTGCAGCCACGTTTTTCTCCGGAGAGGTCCTTTCAAGAGGGCTATACAACCTACTTATGAGGGACTGTTCCAGGTTGTAAAGAGACTGGAAATGACTTCTGATTCATGGTCAAGAAAAACTGTTGTAGGTTAATATAAAATATTGATTAATAAATATAAATAAAAAAATTGATTGATAAAGTAATAATAAATAAATTAATAAAACTGATTGATAATAAAATATTGATAGGTTAAAACATACTTTTCTCTTGTCAGAAAAAGAATTTGTTTCTTCGACATACACTCCAAGAGCTGGAAGAAAAGTTCATTTTCTTCTCCCACTGGTTGTGCGAGACTGGCGGGGGAGTGGTGTGACAAAGCAAAAGACAAATTTATTTATTCGATCGTTTTCATCGGCAGACGGTAATTGAGACGAACTGAAACAACTCTTCTCCGATGTTTTCAAGAATGACACGGAAAGTTTGTGTACACTTGAATGTTTTTGGTGCCAAGATGTGTTTGGTACTTTGTAAATAATTTAATTTAAAAAAAGTTTTAATTAAAGTATATTTTTGCATCATAATGTTCAGCGCATACCTTCTTCTTATACGCAACGCCACAGATGCTTTTGAAAAATTTTGACGAATTGT
Organism: Maratus speciosus; assembly: GCA_963932465.1. NCBI lineage: Eukaryota > Metazoa > Arthropoda > Arachnida > Araneae > Salticidae > Maratus > Maratus speciosus. Next base: position 415,079,530 of record OZ010798.1, read on the forward strand.
TTACCGACTTATAATTTAGACCACGCCTGGAATTAAATTGATCCTGATCTTTCCTGGGATGTGATGTTAAAAATGAATAACGTAGAAATTGAATTGCTCAACGATTATGAGATATTATTTGTTGAAAAGGGCATTAGAGGTGGAATATCACAATGCTCTCTCCTTTACTACAAAGCGAATAACAAATATATGGTAAATTACAATTCTAAGGAGCCTTCCAATTTCCTTCTTTTTTCTTTTACAAAATAATTAACAATGCTTTTATACTTCTTTTACAATAGGTACCTCCAGCAATTCTCAACACCTTTGCTGAATGCCCGCAAATCAAATTTTGGGTGTAAACGAAAAATGCTCTTTTCTCGAAAACTATTTGACCTAGGATATTCACTATAATTTTCCTGCAAATTTAAATTAATGTCTACTACCTCTAATTTTTTCATAAGGTACTTGTATCAATATGGACAGTGCTCTCAATATAGACACCCCTAATATCTTTAAAAGTCACAATTTTGATCGAGAGATTGCGCAACATGTCCTTGAAGTAAAGCAGCTGAAAAGATAATTAAGCCTGGAAAGTGCAAAAAAGCGCGTTGTTCGCCATTTGGAAGGAGACTTGTTGTTTCATGGTGTGCTAATCGTTATTACTGGTAAGTTAAAATTCTTATTATATATGGTAAAATTACTTTAAATATTGAAAAGTGGATTGTTTTAGAAAGCTGATAAAACATATTTTCGATTGCTATTGCATATATTGCTTAAAAATGTTTTCTTTGTTTATGTATTAGAAGATTTAGTAAAACTATACCCGATTCCCGATATGAACACCTTATGTCCACATTGGAAATACAGCAAGTGAATCATCAGATTCACAAATTTGTAAAATATCTGTTTAATGTCATCTGACCAATACTCCAAGAAAATTCCTTCAAGAAAAAAATCCTCCAAAAGCCCTTGCAGAAAAATCAAAAGAAGCCTCCCCTCAGTAGAGTATCTGTTGGCGAAATCGCAGGTACCAGCAGTATGATTCCTCAACAAAGGAGAGCTGGTACTGCTTCTTATGCAGTATTGATGCTGTTGAAGACATGTGCCTATCCATCATATGCGGCAGATATATCCATGAGGACTGTGTGGGACTTACCGCCCATGATGAAGTTTTTATTTGTCCATCCTGTGAGGACTGAAAAATAACAAATGTAAATTCTGCAGACGGATGCAACAAAGCTAGAAAAAACCAACTATATTATTTCATAATATTTTGTAGTAACTGAGGTGCTCTTCAAAGAGTCACAACCGAAAATGACCCCCCCCCCCCTTTCTAAAGTGTATATTCTGAAGATATTTACTGTGCCCCACTCTTCCCCTGCAGTACTTTAAGATATATTTCTTTTATCCCCTCTCCTCTAAAATCCCTTTGAAGAGTGGCTCTTCCGTACACCCTGAGTAGTAGGTCAATAAGGTTGGTTGGTTGGTTGGTTGTATGGGGTTTTATGGCGCAAAGTCCCAGTAGGGACATGCTGCGCCAAGACAAAGTCAAAATGTATATATCCAAAAAAAAAAAACGATTAAAAGAAGAATAACAAAACGGTGATAAAAACAAAAAAATGAATAAAAACAGTAATATGTATATCTAAAACCGTTTAAAAGAATCAAAGGTTCATAGTTAAAAGTCAAGCGTATAATAAGTAAAAACTGAGGAGTTATTAAATTAATAACTGTTAAAATACACAAAGTTTAAAAGGATGTACAAATACTAGATGAAAACAAGGTTAAAATCACATGAGTAAAAAACTATGTAAAATCAATTAGGTAAAAATTCCTCTAAAACTGTATTTCCTTCATCACCACTTGATTCATAAGAGTCGGATTCCATTGCTTCATCGACATAGTGCTGCAGTTGTTTTGGGTCCTTTAAGTTTGAGACAGACGGATTTAAACAGCTGTTCTTGTTCTTTTTCTTCACAGTGTTCCACTGTGAAGAGCCCCCGATTGTTTTTCTCTCTTTCTGAAGGCAAATTTTTTTGCTTGGTTTCACTGTTTGAGTAGTATCAGGTTTCTGTGATGTTTTTTTAGATTTAACAGCCTTAGTATCAGTCTGGAGTTCAGATGATTTCTTTGATTGAACTGGTTCGGATGACTTTTTGGATTGAACTGGGCCGGATGACTTTTTGGATTGAACTGGGTCGGATGACTTTTTGGATTGAACTGGGTCGGATGACTTTTTGGATTGAACTGGGTCGGATGACTTTTTGGATTGAACTGCATGTTTTTGTGATTGACTAGTTTGATATACTATAGTAACAGGTTCTGAGGATGGTAGCCAACGTTCTAATAATGGGGTTGCATAACATTTAGAACCACAGCAGACATCACGAGTTTGTACCTTTGTGGCGCTGAGTGGTACTGCGATAGGTGAGTTATTTAGTGGAACGGAAGGTTCGGTCTGGGTGCTTATGTGCCTTACAGATTTTGGTTGTTGTTTGAGTAGACTAGAGTAGGAGACTCCGACTGACGGAGTCCTGGATTCAACAACTTTGCGGGCTTCAGGATAGGAGAGATTTTGAGTTACTTTAACAGAAATGATTTCTTTTTCACGTATCCAGGTAAGACAAGAACGGGAGTATGCAGTATGATTACCCTTGCAATTTATGCAGCGTTCGGGATTTTCACATGATTTATTGTCATGGCCAACTTCTGCACAACGTGCACAGGTGGTGGAACCCCGGCAGTTAGTAGTAGTGTGGCCATACCGCTGGCAATTAAAGCAACGTAGAGGATTAGGAATGTAGGGACGGACAGGACAATTAAGGTAACCAGCTTTAATTCTTTTTGGTAAGGTAGAGCTATTGAAAGTCAGAATGATGTGCTTTGTGGGAAGCACTTATCCATTCCGACGGAGTGTAATACGTCGTGCATCTATGATATTTTGATCATTTAAATTTTGTAAAAGTTCATCCTTGGTAGAAAATAAAAGATCTGGTTCGGATATTACGCCACGGCTTGTATTTAGGGTTTGATGTGCTTTAACAGAAACAGAGAATGGACCTATTGTATTACAATTTGATAGAAATTCAGAGTGGCTGGCTGAAGTAACCTCAACCAATAAATCCCCAGACTGCAGTTTTTTGAGATTATGACCATCACCGAAAACAGACTGAAATATTTTTGCAATAAGGAAAGGTGAAGTTTTCTTAAATGAACTTTCAGACAGGCTATCAGTACGTTTGATTACAAAGAAGCGAGTGAAAAGATTGCTCTGTACAGTTTGTTGCTCTCCACATGGGAGAGGATTTGAAGGAAGTGAAGTATTTCCATCCATATTTGAAAAATAAATAGTTCAGACCCCAGCCGCACCACCCACTACCGAGCCCAACAAGGGGATGCACATTCGTGCACCAGTGCTAACCAGGGCCCATACGGTCACAAGACACTCCTATGCCAGTCTCTACCCTTGACGAGATGGCTAGTAAGTACTCGCTCACTTGATCCCCAGCCAGTGACAGAAGTCAGCTGACCAGCCGATTGATGCATACGGGACCAATATGCACCTCCCGTCTACCTGAAGCAGAGGCCAAAGAAGTGTGTTGGTTTCCCTCAACTGCCAGGATCCCCCTTTCCAGGGACACGGGTCGCCACGCACGGCAAACACGTGGGTGGTTTACAATTCCTCATGAGTCGATATGCAGGATGATATCGGCTCATGCAGAATTGCCCTCACCTCCGAAGAGGAAACCACAATGAGAGTGAAACAAAGAGGAAAGAAAGACAAGAGGAATAAGAGGAAAAAGAAAAGAGAAAGATCGCTCAGGAACCCGGGGTTGCGAAGCCCGTGAATACCTAAAGAAGGTATCCCCCTGGGGGGGTAGGTCAATAAGGAGCCATGTCCATATGAGGGACAGGTGGTTCCTTATATGGACACTTGTAAACATTTTTTGTTTTTATCATTAAAATTAAACCAGAATAATTACAAGGTCGCTAATTTTAATAATGTTAGTCAACAGTCCAGGGATAGTGGTCATATATTTTTGGAGTCTTATGACGTATACACGGGGATGAAAAAAATCAATTTTCCTTAGGGCGCCCATAATGGGTACAGGTACCTTAATTTTAGTTTCAGTAGATTCGGAAATAGAAGAGGGGAACATATTTTTGCACTACACTTTCGAAGATGTATCTGAAAATACAATACCTAAAATTAAAAGAAATGTATTTCTGAGTTCAGTGTTACGAAACTTTTCCTGCGAATCCCCACATGATATACAAAGACAAGATTTTTTATTCCAAGTTAGCCCCTTACATTTTTCCTATATACATTTGTGAATGTTTAATATTCTGTTTATATGTGGGTCAATAGTCTTTATTACTTCCCCAATTTGAACTTTCCATGTCTCATAATTTACGAGTAAAATGGCTGTAACAGACAGCCACAGGAGTGATCTTATAATGATTCCACTTTTACTTTTGAAGTACGGAACTTTTGAAGTACGGTGGCTTCCCTAACCCCACCCCCCATCACCTTTCCTGTCACTGCGCGCTCATTCCTAGTGGCTTGCTTCGGCGGCGCGACGTCTTTCAACTTACTTATGGGATTTTTGTTACCCTATAGTTGTCACCACCAACTGTCTCCACCGCAGCTTGCTAAGAGATGAACTTTATACCTGGACTAATTTTCTGATGTGTCTAGCATAGACTGTTCCCAAGTAGATGAGAAGTAAACATGGGCATTACGTACCATGCAGGTATTCAGAAATTAATTGTCTTTGAATCTTTGAGAAACAGAAAAATAGACTATTGTACTGCAATTTGTGAGAAGTGTGATTGGCTGGCTAAAGAAACCTCAACAAGCAAATCTCCAGAATGTAGCTTTTTAAGTGTGCAGTCATCACCAAAAACAAAAGGAAATGTTTTTGCAATAAGAAAACGCTAAGTTTTCTTAAAGGAAATATCAGACAGACTGTCACTGCGTTTGACAATAAAGAAATGATTGAATGAATTTTTCTGTTGCTCTCCACATGGGAGAAAAATACAGGAAAGCGAAGTATTTCCATACATAGTAAAAAAAATACAATCCAGATCCCAGCCGCACCCACAAGGTGATGTACAATGATACACCAGTGCTAGCCAGGATCCATACGTTCAAAAGACACTCATATGCCAGTCTCCACCCTCAATGAGAGGGCTAGTAAGTGCGCGCTCATTTGATCCCTAGGCAGTGACAAGTCAGCTGACCAGCCGATTGATGCATATGGGACCCGTCTACCTGAAGCAGAGGCCAAAGCCGTGTGTTGGTTTTCCCTCAACTGCAAGGATATCCCTTTCCAGGGACACGGGTCGCCACGCATGGCAAACACGTGGATGGTTTACGATTCTCCACCAGTCAATATAGACAGGATGATATCGGCTTATGCAGAATTGCCCTCACCTTCAAAGAGGAAACCACAATGAGAGGAAAGAATAGATAAGAGAAGGGAGAGAAAAAGGAAAAAAGAATTTGCAGGAAGATGGCCACAGATTTTTTTTTTCTCGCTTTCTTGACGCTTGATTGTCAGCATAACAAATGAATTTGAATCTTCATTTATTTCAGATTTTGAATCTAAGATATTTTTTTCATCATCTTTATGTTCGATCTTAGTTTCATTATTTTCATTCTCAGGTAGGATTTTGCAGGAAGATAACCGATTTTTTCAAGCCTTTCTTGATACTTGATTGTGAGCATAACAATTGAAATTTGAATTTTCATTTATATCGGAATGGGATCTAAGATGTTTAATTTTTCATCATCTTTATGTTTTATCTCAGATTTATTATTTTCATTCTCAGGTAATATTTTGTAGGAAGATGGCAACAGATTTTCTCCTTGCTTTCTTTCTGCTTCGGCAATTTTTGCAGAACCTTCTAAAAATTCTATGTAAATCTTTAAAAAATTGTCAATCCTGAGAGGTATGTTCTCATTTCTTAGCATCCTATTTTTTATAATTTTGAAAGGAGACTCGAATTCCGATATCATGACTCTTGACTGTAAAAAGAAACTGTCGCATATTTAAATTTAAATTTTCTGCTATAGGCGTTTTAAAACTTTCTTTTTCTATGGGCTTTCCTCCTCTGTTACTTTCATCATTCAAAACTGCACTGTAAGAAAATTTTGTTGCTGAAATTGATTCAATGTGATCTTTTTATAAATTTTTCTGTGGCTATTTCTTCACCAGAAGCTTCATTAAGCGATACTGTGATTATTTTTAAAGTAAATTTTGGAATATCTCAAAATTATCTATGTTATTAATAGCTCCAAGCCGGACATATAAAATTCTTTTACACGTTTCGGCATCAGCATGAAACACAACCATCTACTGATCATGTTCATAAAATGGGCTACATCCGAACGGATATATGTTTTAAAATCAAATGGTATTTCAGCACCGTGAAAAAGTAGTTTGAGACTGATGCCATTGAGTGCCCTGCACATACCCCCCAATTAGTGCAAGAAAAAAATAGCACACAGCTTCTTTTGGTGGTGAAGCTCCATCTCGCATTCATTATCCAAGTCAATATGCTATAGACAATGTGTCGTGTTTTTCGGACAACATTTGTGACACTGAATATTGTTGTCCGTCGTCATTCATGACAACTTTATGTAGGAATATATGTCCAGATATATTATTTTTCAAATAATTTACTTTCTTTACTATTGACCCAGTAGCATCAATTGCTACTTTTCCATATTTAGATTTTTCAAGCACTTTTTATATAAAAACATTTGGAATTGGGTCCAATAATGGACTAAAAATATTACATAATCCCACATCGTGAATGGTTCCAATCCAAGGAAGGGGTTTTTTTTTCCGTTTGGGATATTACGCTAATTGGGTCAAAAGTAAATCCAAATAATTTTTCCGTAGTTTGTTGCTTGGCTTTTCTCAATACATCTGAATTATACACAGTTCAGGCTTCAAAGGATCTCCGAAGTTCCTAGTTTTATTGGAAAATTTTACTTGCCATGTTTTAGAAGTTTCAGTCAAAAGTTTTTTCCAGTGATTTCACGATTCCTCCTTTTGAGATCTCTTAATTTATGAGGCACATCTTTTGTATCCTTCGCTCGAAGATGAAGCACATCGGAATTACGTTCAGCAGCTTCCTTTATTACACATCTTATTTTATTATTGCATTCATGTTACAATAATTTCTGCGTGATATGTCCATGAATATTTTCGATCTTTTGAAAATGGATGAACAGGCCAGCTTTAGTTGACTCCATATCTCCTTTAAAATTACATGATTCCACACATTTGGTCGCAAAGAGACGTGATTTTTTTTTTTTATCACTATCATCAGGTTTTATTTTAAACCAATATTCTGCAGAAAGTCGTATTACTTTATCTTCATCATCACTATTTTCGCCATTGCTTGACGAAGAAGAAGAGTCAAGAGGATTTGCATTGCAGTTCTTGATAGAAACTTATAATATGCAAATATTGAATTTTTCATTCTAACACATTGTGTCTGTTTCGTTGCACATAACAGTGCAAATATTTCAGAATAATGCTACTTTCCAGCCTTTTTGCAAGATTAAACCAAATATTTCTAGAAGCTGTCAAAAGACTCCCTTTTTCATTAAATATTTTAGGCGTTTCTAGAAGTATTTCATCGTGTGGATTTATGTGGAATATTTCATAGTGTGGAATTACATCTTTTCAAGGCATTTCGGAATATTCTTTATACAACAAAGATATAATTGATTTGAACGTGGTCGCTTCACCACACTACACTGTAAAAAAAATCCATGGGCTTTCCGTTTTGGAAAAGGCAACTAGTTGCCTTTTTCGAAACGGAAGAGATTCCATTTGAGAATGAGAAGTTTTAATTTACAACACGATTAGTTTCACATCTGCAATGAAAGTGACATCTTTCATTACCAAAAAGATTACTTTCATTGCAAATGTGAAACTAATTGTGTTGCAAATTAAAACTTTTCATTCTCAAAAGAATCTATTTGTTTCAGAAAAGGCAACTAGTTACCTTTTCCAAAACGGAAAGTCCATGGATTTTTTTTTACAGTGCATAGAACTTACAGGTTCTTTCACTTCACTATCCTCAATAGCCGCCCCCCATTCCTATGTCCTTCTCAGTCATGTTTTAAAAAAATTTAATAAACATAGATCAGCTGACATCAAATATTCATTCAGGAGTCTGTTGTATATCTATGTTCTCTTAACCTCATTTGGAAATGATGAACATTCTTGAAAATTTATGATCACATCTGTTAACATCATTGATATACCTGTAAAAAATAATGGTGAAAATCAGGGTAAAAAACGCTGTATTTTTTTTTTCTCGAAAAGGAAAAGATACAATTCACAGCCTTTTTTGCTGTTATTTAGGGGAGACCGGGGGAATGGTGCCATCCGGGGTAATGCCGCCACCCCGCCTAGTTTAAAAACCAAGGGCAGTTTGAGATAGTGAATGTGCCTGAACTATAGCGGCCAACAATAGAAACAGTGCCTAGAGTGAGAGTGATGTTTCTGCACGTCGTTAGTTTGTTCTAGTGAAAAATTTAGTTTTCATCCAGTTGCTTCTTATTTTGGAGCTTCAAATGAGTAGAGATAAGCACCTTTTATTGTAGCATTAGGTATTTAAGATAATATTACCCGTAATCGACATGCATTCGCCGACATTTTGATACAATTTGTTGAACAAGTTTGGTTGTTCTTTTAGCTTTGCTGGGGGATTTCCGCTATATTGTCCTCTCGGGGTAATGCCGCCACCATGGCAAAGAGCGACTTTTCTAATTTGAGTTCAATTGTAAGCTTAGCACATTAATAAAAGTAGTTTAGGGAACATTGTAATTATTAATTAATTTGCTAAATTATTGCACTAAATATTTTCTGTAGGTTATGTGTATCCTAATATCCATATTATGTATTTACTAGGTCATTTAAGAGTGGCGTCATTATCCCGATACGGTGGCAGAATTACCCCAGTGTCCTGGGTAATCCTGTCACTGTACAGAGGATGAAAGAAAAATTTTTCATGTGTGCTTACTTTACAGTTATGATTACGGTTAAATTTATACAGATACTAAAAGATAATGATTCAGCTTTGGAATTTTTACTATTAAAAAATAAACATTTTTTTTTAGGTGAAAAAATTTAAATTCCCTTAAGGTGTCGCCATTCCCCCGGTCTCCCCTATAAACGCCATCTGCGAACGAAATCGCGAAATATAGCTGAGATTTTCAAGCAAAAGATACCAGAGTCTGTTTCCAGAATTTAATTTAATCTTAATCTACTTTTCGCCCCCGCTTTCTACGGATTTGTAGGATTTTTACTAAAATCTTCAAGTATAGGAGATTCCCCTGTAAAAGATCTTTACACTCGAAAATTAGTCTAACTCTTTGTCCCCACGGCGGCAGATAAAATAAAAGTATAGATCATTCTCTGGACAATAAAGTGACAGTTACAAGATTATAGATGCAACCTTGGCGAGAAAGACCATAAGAACTCAGTGAGAAGCATGCAAAATCGCTCATGACTAAAACCACCCAAGGCTCATTCCATGAAAAGTGAAACCAAAGTACTATTTTTTTTTTTTTTTTAATAAAACAAATAATATTTATATAAATAAAACATACATTTATTTTACTTAAATAGGTGTCACAAATAAAAATAAAAATATGTTGACATGTTTCGGTTCAATAGTAAAAACCGTATTCATAACATACACATAATCAATAGAAAATGAATGACACTGGGTACCAAAAAATACTCTAAAAACCAAAAACAAAAATGCAAACACTGCGCCCTCTATGATCTCAAATAGCCTCCGCTACTGCGGCTCCCTCTACCAGACTCACTTTTTAAGTATTTATTAAGGAATTCCAACCATAAAATTGGAATATCAAAGGAAAAAGAATCATTAAACACAGTATCCCTCCTAGAATATATCTCAATAGATTCATGGATGATTGACTTGCGGTATAAACTCGAAACGAACACTAATCTACTACCCCTGAAACAAATATTAACCCCCCCCCCCCCCTCTTTAAAAACAGCCTTGATAACGCAGTCTTATCCCTACCAAATTTTATATCAGATACTGGATAATAAGATGAGTTTTTACACAAGTTTTAATCGGTTTAAGAATTTGAGAATGACGCTGGATCGTGAAATTTTAAATTTGAGATTTTTGAAGGTTTGTAAGAAAGTTAATGTTGTTCCGAACTTTTTATCAGTTAAAAATAAAACGATTGAACAATTATTTAATAGTATGGAAGAGGCTTTTGAAGCAAGATGTTTGACACTATATATCAGGAAGAAATAGGTGTGATTCCACATATGATTGGTAGATTAAAAGATCATAAGGAGAGGTATCCACTATGCCCCATCGATACAAGGTGCCAAGCACCGACTTATTATTTGGAAAAAGCGTTCATGCTCATTTTGAAGGAGTTATTGCCACCATCAGATTATGTTGTGGACTCCACTGCAGGTTTTGTTGAAAGCATTAGGACACTTGAGATTCCTCATGACTGTTTATTAGCGAGTATGGATGTTAAATCACTTTTTCCATCAATAGACACTTTTCAAGTTTGTCGTGAAATTAATAAGAAAATTGACAATGCAGAAATGTATAATGATAGCATAAAACGTACTTTGAAAGATGGATTGCAGTTGATTGTACAAAGTAACTATTTTATTTTTGACGGTAAAATTTATAAGCAAAACATGGGTGCCCCTATGGGATCTCCGATATCGAGTTTGTTAGCAGAGTTTAAAATGAGACCTTTTGAAGAGAGAATTTTTGTAGAGTTTGAGAAAGTTCCTAAATTTTGGAAGAGGTATGTTGATGATGTGTTTTTAATTTGGGAGGGGGGGGTTGAGTCTTTTATTGATTTTGTTAATGAAGTTAACAAACTAGATAAGAATATTCAGTTTACCTTTGAATTAGAAAATGATCGTGCTCTTTCATTTTTAGAATTGTGCATTATGAGAGACGGGACTTTTTTAAAAAGAAAAGTTTATAGGAAGGATATTAGTAGTCAGCATATTATTCCAAATTCAGCGTATTCACCTTTTGTGTAAAAATTCTCAACGTTCAGGTTCATGGTTAATCGTGCGTTTAATATTTGTTCAGAGGATTTTTTGGACGAGGAGTTGAATTATATTTTCAATATTGCTAAAGTAAATAATTACAATAGGGAGAAAATTAATTATTTGATTAAAAATTATAAGTGTAAAGGTCATTCACAGGTTAGTTGTACTTTGGTTGATAAGGCATCCGAGAGGGGGGAAGGTTAGTAGTTTTAAAAGGTTATCGTTTCCATATATAAAGGGTAATTTTGAGAGACAAGTAAATTAATGAAGTTTAAGTTAGAATTAGTTGCTAAACCACCTCCTAAATTGAAACATCTTCTGTACAGACCTTTTGATCCGGTTGCACAGGAAGATCTCGCGGGTGTGTATGAAATTCCATATGAGAATGAAGGGGGGGATATTAATTATTATATTGGTATGACAGGTAGGAAGTTTGGGATAAGGAGGAGAGAGCATGAATCTGATATAAAATTTGGTAGGGATAAGACTGCGTTATCAAGGCTGTTTTTAAAGAGGGGGGGTTAATATTTGTTTCAGGGGTAGTAGATTAGTGTTCGTTTCGAGTTTATACCGCAAGTCAATCATCCGTGAATCTATTGAGATATATTCTAGGAGGGATACTGTGTGTAATGATTCTTTTTCCTTTGATATTCCAATTTTATGGTTGGAATTCCTTAATAAATACTTAAAAAGTGAGTCTGGTAGAGGGAGCCGCGGTAGCGGAGACTATTTGAGATCATAAAGGGCACAGTGTTTGCATTTTTATGTTTTTGGTTTTTAGAGTATTTTTTGGTACCCAATGTCATTCATTTTCTATTGATTATGTGTATGTTATGAATACGGTTTTTACTATTAAACCGAAACATGTCAACATATTTTGATTTTTATTTGTGACACCTATTTAAGTAAAATAAATGTATGTTTTTATTTATATAATATGAAAGGGTGAAGTAAAATTTGTTTGAGTTTTTTACGAAAACTTACAACAGTTTTTGAAAATAATATTTAATTTATAAAGTCATGTAATACATTTTTTTATAGCTTAGAGTGTAAATTTTCTGAAAACATGCAGTTTAAGTATAAAAAGTAAATTAAATAAAAGTATTAGCACTAAAAAGGTGAGAGTGATGAGATTGAGAACATTTCACTTAAATTATGGTAAAGTTTAACAAGTTATTGTCATTTCAAAAAGTATTTATAAAAGTTGTAATTAGGCTAGTTTTTGTATTTGAATATTCTATTTTTAAAATTTGTAAAAGAAATTAGGGAATATATTATAAATGAATTAGAATTCATAAATAAATTTTGATGCATTGAATTGCTAGGTCCGTAACAGGCAAATGTTACGTCTGTAACAATTATCCCATGTATTAATTAATAATTATTTTAATGTTTCCAAAATTGCAGTTTCAAACAGCTAATACCCTAATAATGAATTATTGAAGAAAAAGTTAAATGTTCTTCCTTAAAATTCGCAGGATTATGACAATAACTGCAACTATATGCAATTTTGAAGATTTTATTTTTTCAAAAATTATGGGAACATTTTTCAGATTTCAAAATTTAATATTCTATTTAAATCCTTGGACCGACCTTAAATATAAAATAATCCATGTAATAAGTATTTTTTTTACAGTATTTATGAAGTTTTAAAGTCTCTGTTTGTTACGTCCGTAACCATGGAATGACCCCCAAGATGATAGTTTCACCAAAAAATATACACATGATCGGATGACGAAATAACAGAAGAGACGATTCTCTATCCCCCCCCCATCTTCCCTCCCCTGTTATAAAATAGAATAGTCTGTCTGTTTCACCAACACGTCCTACAAAACAATTAGGGACGACTTGGTTTCACACGACGTAAAAAAATAAATTATTACTTCATTATCGTTTTACATATTCATTTGCTTCCGCTTGAACTAGACGACGCCTGAGCTGTTTACGTCTCGTGTAGCTTCGGCCGGCCCCTATCCTGCCACCAACATAACTCTTTAGCCGTATAACTAAAGGTAAGTATTAGTTTTAATTTATTTATTGATATGAATTTCATAATTTGTTCAATAATTATTTAAAAAATTATTTCATTTAAACCGTAAAAAGTTACTTTTTTCAGGTGCTTTTCATGAAGGTTATTGTTTCTGTATTATAAAAATTTTAAAAAGCTATTCCCGCCGACAAAACGAAAATTTTACAGGAAGTTTGTTTTTAAATTGTATTTTTTTTTTCTACTTTAAGGGAGTCCGGGACACAAAAATCTTCAAATTTTGGTAAAATATTTTATTTTGTTAAATTCTCTGTTTTTTCCTGCTTAAAATGACATTTATATCATGTTTCTATCTGAATCAGAACAAAAAATATTATTATTTTAGTTTTGATTTGTTTTCAAAATTTAGCTTTCAAGCAATGGCTGTCATGGAAACGACTTTTTGTAAAAATGAGTTTTTCTTCATGATAGGTTTTTTCACCGTTTCTCATATTTAAATTCTTATAACTCGAGAACCGTTAAAGAAAATGGGTTCAAACTTGGAACATATCTTTTTCAATTACTTAACATTAATTTTGAATCAGCATATTTGAAAAAAATATTTACATTTGAAAATATGATTTTTTTAATAAAAGTTGCACCACTTTTATTTTTAATTTTTTCGTTAAATATTTTAAATTTTTTTATAAATTAATATTTTTAAAAATGCTGAATCAAAATTAAAACTTATATATGTCTGTTTAGTTAAATGGAAAAAAAACTGAAATTCTATAAATAATATTCCGAATTATAACGATTTTAATTTACCCCCCACTTTTTAATAAATTTTAAATTAAAAATTTTTTCTAAAAAATTACGAGAAGTTTTATTATGTGATTTTGTTTACAAATGATAAGGTTAACCATCACAAAAAAATTCAGAATTTTAACTCAATAAATAAAAATTATTTCAAAATGTGTCCCGGACCCCCTTAGGCTAAAATCTGAACCAAAAGCATATTTAGCATAAGCTACGGTCTAGAAACAAAACTTTTTCCCTGTCAAAAACTAAGTTCACAAATCCTTCCCTTTGAATTATCGTAATCAGAAAAAATGCCAGTTTTTTTAGGAGACTTATAAAAGGTATTTTTGTTTTTTCTTATAGTAGGCAAAATTTTAAATGAACTTGCATACATACACTGAATAGTTTAAATTTATTTACGATATTTTAGTTTTATTGAGTGTATGCTATATAATCTTATTCCAAATAACTAATAAAACTGCAAGAAGGTTTTCTTTTTTTTTTTCTCCTTTTTTATAAATGAATTTAGATTTTTTTAATGCTCAAAATCCAATCAGTAGCTTTATCAAGTAACAAAATTTTACTATTGTTCTTAAAATGAAATATTTAATTGCTTAAAGAAGTAAAATAAAATAAAAATTTAAAGGTTCATATCATATTATTTTATCCTCAAATGTTCTGCGATTGAGTGACTTACTTGTGATACAGAAGTAACTTTGGACCAGGCTTCATTTTCGACCATCTCAAGCTCTGTGAAGAATGTAAAATTTTCCTAACTCCTCCATAAGTAACACGGAGGGATAGATCTGCATAAATCTGCTTTGAACTGTGACCGGCTTTCGATGTAAGTTGAATAATCCCCCTTTTCTCTCTGTTACTTAATCGTGGATTACCTTTTTTGTTAAAATTTTTGCCTTAATTTGTTGGATCTTTTCTATAGTTATATATCACACCAACTAATCGTTTAATTTACTAATTTCCGGAACAGACTTTTCACATTCTAGATATGCATTGATTTTAGCTCTTTTTTTCTCAGGCAACATCTTTCGTTTACTCATCGTGAAAAGTATTGCTTCCACTATATAATGTTTTTTTTGTCTACTGTGCATGTCACGTTACCTCATTTTATGCAAATGTTTGTCACATTACTTTGGAATAGCCAATGAAATGTGATATTTCATAAATCAATTTCCATGTTTGCATATTAAGAAAATCCAATTTTTGACTTTTTGTTTATATTTAATATTATATATGAAATTTTATTTTTGTAACTCATTTGTTATGCATACTATGCATATCCCATGAAATTTCATTCATTTTTAATGAATATTATAGAAGTTTTTGTTAAAAAACCGTGTTTTCATCTATCAATTTCCACCAGTGTAGGTCCTGAACAGAAAAGTAATTTAATTATTTTTTAATAATTAGAAAATACTGTCGCAAATCTTTCAGAAAATTCCATTGAGGAAAGTGTTGATGAATCAACATCTGTTTCACCTGATAACAGTGAAAATGCACAGCTATTTGAAAAAAGTCTAGCGCTTTTTTATTTAAAGTTACAATCGCATTTTGCATCTATCATACCAGAGAAAAATTGAAAGGAAAATTGACATCCTTATTAGTTTTCCCAAATCAAATAAATGACATCATTCATGTCTTGCAGCAAGCAAAGTGATTTGCTTTCCCTTTATAATTCAACATCATTGCGATCAAATTATACACGTCTGTCTTTTTTCAAACGTGAGTTCAACTATATTGAAGCCAAAGAAATATTTCTTGGGAAAAATAAATTTCAAATGTACAGTTACATTCAATATGTTCCTATAAAAGACACCATAAAAAGCTTGTGTTCTTATTCCGATATCAAGACCAGATCTATCTCCTCTCAAAATATTTCTGAATTGAATGATTTCTGGGATAGTAAATTATATAAAAGTAACTGTTTTTTTAAAACACATCCAGATTCCTTAAAATTATACTATATCAAGATTCGTTTATGTTGTTAACCCTTTGGGTTCTGCTAAAAAAAAAAAAAAAAAAAAAACACAAAATTTTAGGGGTTCATTTTACGTTAGGAGATTTGGACCCAAGTGTTCGTTTACACATTGATAATATCCAGCTAGCATTGTTGTGTAAAGAAAGCGATTTAAAATATTTTGGACATGACAAAATTTTTTCTCAACTTATAAATGATTTGCGTGACATTGAGTCAAATGGTGTTTCTTTAAATGATGGGGATAAGCAGAGGTCTGTGAAAGGAACAGTTTATTCTGTAATTGGTGACAATTTAGGATCCCACGGTATTGAAGGATTTATGGAAAATTTTGTTGCAAATTACTTTTGTCGATATTGCCTGGTACCATCGAAACAGTTTCACGAAAATCCTCAAGTTGGACAGCTCGGTACACCAAATAACTATGATGCTGATTATTCTACTGGGTTGGTTGGTTGGTTCAATTTTGAATCCTTTGCAGTATTTTCACGTATGCTTGCCAGGTTTGCCCCCCTGTCTTGCCCATGATCTTTTTGAAGGCATAGTATCATATGATTTGGCCCTTTATTTCCACTATTTTATAAAAATTCAAAAAGTTGTTAGTTATGATGAATTTAATCATTCCTTACTTAATTCAAATACAGTGGATCTGATTCCCGAAATAAGCCTGTTAAAGTTACTCATCTGATAAATTATCGGGTAAGGCAGTTCAAAATTGGTGCTTCTTAAGGCTGTTTCCATTAATTATGAAACCCATTCTGGAGAAATTAGATGCAGATGTTTGGTCACTAATTTTAAATTTGTAAGAAATTATAGAAATAGTATGTGCACCAAAATTAAACATTGCTCAAATTGCTTGAAGATTATTTGGACTGTCGTCGCATATGCTTCCCAGCTAATAAACTTAAGCCAAAGCATCATTATCTGCTACATTATGCTGATTTAACTTATCAATTTGGCCCTCTAATAAGGATGTGCACATTGCGCTTTGAAAGCAAGCAGTTTTTTTTAAAAGATGTGCTCCAACAGTTCAAAATTTCAAGAATATATGTTCAACCTTAGCAGAACGTCATCAATTTAGACAGGCCTGTATTAATACAGGAAATCGTTTCTATGACAGCTGTCAAGAAATTAAGCTTCATGCCTGAAGATACATGCACTTTTAGTGCTGTAACAGTGAAAGGTACTCAGTACAAAAATGGGCAGTATTACATTCTAAAAAAAACTGGAAAATTACCTCTTATTTGGTAAAATTTTAATGATTTTTATGAAAAAATATAAATGAACTTTTTTATATTTATTATGATTGATTTAGGGAATTGATTGCATGATTTGTGTATTAGCTTCAGTATGCTAATCAATAGGTTTATCTTCAATTTTATAAATTGTAATTGTTTCCAGATGAGAGATTAAATATTGTTTAAGTAACCATCTTTCATCAATACAAAACATTTTTTTTTGAGTAAATTTTTTAAATGAAATACAGTAGAACATCTTTATAACGCAATTCTCCATTTAAAGCACAACTTCTTAGATGTAAACAATGAATTTTGCATTTAAGAAGTACCTGAATTCCCAGATTGTAAAAGTCAAAATGCGATACATTAATTCAACTTTCTCTCCTTAATTCAGAATTTTTTAATGAAAAAATTGTTATCACAATAAACATTTTTGAAAATGAGTAATTTAGTGAATGATTTGGTCAAGCATATTTGAACCATGTTTATAAAGTAAATTTAATAATCGAGTGATCTATATTATACAAAAATTTATAATCTGGATAACTCCTGGTGACAAGGAATGCAATATAAAAATACCCTAATGTATTTTGATATATTTCAGATATATTTTGGCCTTGTTTACAAGGTAAATTTAATGATATGTGAAATGTGATCCATATAACGCAAAATTCTATATAATGTACAACCTCGTGTTTTTAGGTTTGCGTTATAAAGATCTTCTACTGTAGTGCAGTATATATATTTTTAATTTTCTATATATAACTGATCAAATCTAAAATAGTATGTATACTGCCGTTTTAAAAATTGTAAAAAATAGGTTTTATGTATGATTCATTAGCATTGAAAAAAATGGTGTGCACACTGGTATCTATTTTAGCATGATGTTGATATAATGGAAAAGTAGTACCAAATTTTTATGAACATCAAAAAAATTCTTAATGAAGTAATTTGCGTGCAGTATGTAACATTACAATTTTTTTATTTACCATCGTCGCATTATATATCGATTTTTCTTTGAATGTTTGAGGAGTCACCACGATTTAGACTGTGAGAAATCACTTCGTTAGTAGCATGATAATCAATACCAAGGAGTCTATATTTAATATCATGGTTTAGTCTAGGAGAATCTTGAGTACTGTCATAGAAACGCTATTTAATATTGCGGTTTACTGAAGAAGTGTGATAATCGCAGTTTACATCAGAATTATGATATTCGCAATATACCATTGTATATGGTTTTTTGATATCGTTATCACAATTTATATTTTATGTCAGTTTTATCATTATATCACCCAACTCTACTCGGTACACCTCTAATTAATATGCGGTTGTTTCATATTTACCATATTTTCTGGGAATAACGTCGCAGTAACCTTTTTTTAAATGAAAAAACTACTAGTTTAACTCTGCATTAGGTATAATGCTGCTCTTGGTATAAGATAATGCCGCACTCGTTATAAATGATATGCAATACCAAGTTTAGAGCAATTTCCAAATTTTTAAATAATGATCGGCAGTACTATTTACAAGCCGCACCTAGTTATTGGCTGCATTTTTGTTTTGAAAACAGAATAATCTAGTTTAAAGCCATGGCATTATTTCTGGAAAATACGGTAAATATTTAAAATTAAATCAATGGATCTAAAATAGGGATGCACAACCTGTGGCCCGCGATGGATTAACAAGTGTCCC
This sequence comes from Maratus speciosus, assembly GCA_963932465.1. Lineage (NCBI taxonomy): Eukaryota > Metazoa > Arthropoda > Arachnida > Araneae > Salticidae > Maratus > Maratus speciosus. The sequence continues at coordinate 415,098,307 of OZ010798.1, forward strand.
GTGAATTTCTTCAACGTATAATTGGCAAAAATTGCAATATTTGACCATATATTGCTGGAAAATATCGGGAATATTTGTATCAATAGAGGAAATTCCAGAGTTACTAATTTTCGTCAGTCGCTAGCCGAAAAATACCTCGAATTTCATCGATCGGGAGCAGAAAATCACGTGTTTCGTCGATCACGCGAAAAAGTCAAATTTTGTTGATCGAGCACGGGAAAATCATGAGTTTCGTCAGTTTATCACGAGAAAAAGTCTTGAATTTCGCCTTTTTGCCATGGAAAAATTGCAAATTTCGTCAGTCAATTGCGAATTTCGTTGACTAAGTGCGGAAAAATAGAGTTCCTGTAGGGGGAGAAAATAATGCAAATACCACATCTCTGTCCAACTGTTATTCCATAGCTCTCTCTTTCGCTATATATGATCAATTCAAGAATTACTTTCATTTGGTAGATGTAAAGAAGATGTGAAGGCGAATAGAAACAAAGTTTGAAGATTAAACTAATTTCCTTTTATTTGAAGAGTTGAGAGAATTAGTATGAACATTCTTGTTCATTGCATGCAAAAAAAAAAATAAGTTTAATAAACACAAACATTTAGGAAAAACACAATCTAAATAAATTCTTCAGCCTCAACATGGCTGTAAACTTACTACTCCACATATCATACTTGGAGCTACTGCTGGCCAGGCAAGTACACACCCAAACACATCTACTGAAACTGTATTTATACTGGCAAACACATTACAGTTACAGTTAATTCAATAACATTAGCATAGTTTGAGAAAAGGTTATGGTTACAATTAAATAAAACAACAGCTCAATAAATAAGTTTAACAAGTAAACATTAACTCAAGTATTTGGTTACCAACCAACTTACCATTACTGAAAACTGTTGACATGGCATTAAGTTTGCAAGCTATGAGTGTGAAGTTACTACCTTTACAAATAAACCATCTTTTAAGTATCTTGCATTAAATAAAGATTAAAAAGTTCCACAGGAATGATAAGGTAATAAACATGAATAATTAACATTTAAACTTTACATAATATGAAAGTAATGGTTTGTTTACTTTTTGTACTAGCCAGCAACATTTAACTTTTAAACCCTTTTCTCAAACATGATGGTTGGTTGGTTGGTTGGAGTTTTATGGCACAAAGTTCCTGTAGGGACATGCTGCGTCAACAAAAAGTTGAGTAAAACATAGTTAAAAATTAAAAGTTAAACAAAATACTGTCAGAAATATAAAAGCGAAAAAAGTTGAGTAAAACATAGTTAAAAATTAAAAGTTAAACAAAATACTGTCAGAAATATAAAAGCGAAAAAACAAAGTAAAATGAAGAAAGCAATGTGATGATACATGTAATTAAAATAATGCACAAGGAAAGCGACAATACACAAGGTTTTAAAAGTTAAAACATAGTTAAAAGACAAGAATATTTAAATTAAAAAATTCTAAAATCTCTAAAGTTATGAAAAGTTATATGTTCAAGAAATAAAGCATAAAATGTTATATAATACTGCTTTAAGAACGAAGTTATAATTCAAAATTTTAAAACGATATAAAGCTACGTAGGATGAATAACTTCAAAAACTGTATTATTGTCATCGTTATCAGAGTCATAACTACAAGAGTCCATAGCCTCTTCTGCATAGTTGAGCAGCTGTTTGTGATCTTTAATATTAGTTATTGCTGGGCTAAGACATGATTTATTGCTTTTTCTCTTCACAGTTTTCCACTGTGAAGAGATTTGAGTTGGAGGTTTCTTTCTTTCTTTTTGCGCACAAGTTTTTTCATTTGCTTTCGGAGTTGGATGAACAATAGGTTTCACAGATTTGCTTTTATCTGGAGCTGGCGTTTGTTTAGTCTTATGTTCGGCGGATATTTTTGATTGAACTGATGATGTTCGAGGAGAATTAGGTTTCTGTAATGGTTGAACTGGAGATGAAGCAGCCTTAGTTTCAGTCTGATGATTAGATGATTTTTTGGATCCAGCTGGAGATTTCTGTGACTCAGTAAGACGATATTCTATTGTAACAGGTTCTGAGGATGGTAGCCAACGTTCTAATAATGGGGTAGCATAGCATTTACTACCACAAGATACATCTCTGGTTTCTCTATTTGAAATACTCGTTGATTGTGTCATTGGTGGAAAACAAGAGTCTGTCTGGGTGCTTATGTGCCTTATAGATTTTGATTGTTGTTTGAGTATACTAGAGTAAGAAACCCCAATAGTCGGGGTTCTAGACTCAACAAGTTTACGAGCTTCAGGATAGGAAATTTTTTCAGTTATTTTAATAGCAATTATTTCTTTTTCACGGATCCAGTTAGGACAAGAACGGGAGTATGCTGGATGATCACCCTTACAATTTATGCAGCGTTCGGATTTTTTACAAGATTTACCGTCGTGGCTTACTTCTGCACAACGAGGGCAGGTTACAGTACCACGACAAGTAGTGTTGGTATGACCACATCGTTGGCATTTGAAACAACGGAGAGGATTTGGAATATAAGGCTGGACAGGACGGCTTAGGTAGGCTGCTTTAATTCTAGTAGGTAAAGTAGGACTATTGAAAGTCAGAATGATGTGCTTTGTGGGAAGCACTTTCTCATTCCGACGAATTGTTATACGGCGTACATTGATGACATTTTGGTCTTTTAAATTTTCTAAAAGTTCTTCTTTTGTAGACAGTAAAAGGTCAGGTTTCGATATTACACCACGGCAAGTATTCAGAGTTTGATGCGCTGTAACAGAAACATAGAAAGGTCCTATTGTATTGGAGTTTGAAAGAAGTTGAGATTGGCTGGCTGAAGAGACCTCAACAAGCAAATCTCCAGAATGCAGTTTTTTAAGTGAACAGTTGTCACCAAATACAGAATGAAATGTTTTTGCAATAAGAAAAGGTGAAGTTCTCTTAAAAGAACTATCAGAGAGGCTATCAGTGCATTTAATTACAAAAAAACGAGTGAATGAAGAATTCGGTTCATTTTGCTGCTCTCCACATGGGAGAGAGTTAGAAGGAAATGAGTTTTTTCCATCCATGTTAGAAAAAAATAATAATTCAGACCCCGGCCGCACCACCCACTACCGAGCCCAACAAGGGGATGCACAATTGTGCACCAGTGCTAACCAGGGCCCATATGGTCACAAGACATTCCTATGCCAGTCTCCACCCTTAACAAGTTGGCTAGTAAATGCTCGCTCACTTGATCCCCAGCCAGTGACAAGTCAGCTGACCAGCCGATTGATGCATACGGGACCAATATGCACCTCCCGTCTACCTGAAGCAGAGGCCAAAGCAGTGTGTTGGTTTCCCTCAACTGCCAGGATCCCCCTTTCCAGGGACACGGGACGCCACGCACGGCAAAGACGTGGGTGGTTTACAACTCTCCATGAGTCGATATACAGGATGATATCGGCTCATGCAGAATTGCCCTCACCTCCTAAGAGGGAACCACAATGAGAGTGAAACAAAGAGGAAAGAAAGGCAAGAGAAAAAAGAGGAAAAAGAAAAGAGAAAGATCGCTCAGGAACCCGGGTTGCGAAGCCCGTGAATACCTAAAGAAGGTATCCCCCTGGGGGGTTTCTCAAACATGAATAAACTTTAAACTTTAAAAACAGTAAATGAACTTTTACTAGTTCAAGCATTGTGGGGATGAGTGAAAGAGAGGGGGAAAACTTATTGGGATAATTTTAAACTTAAACCAATTTTATTAAAAATGCCAACAGTTCCCACGATCGGGTGCGGTAAAATCAAGAGTTTCGTCAATCAGGCACGAAAAAATCGTGAGTTTCATCGATCGGGTGCAGAAAATTCCAGCGTTTTGTCGATCGCACACAAAAGTGTTTCGTCGACCTCACGCAGAAATGTCGTGAGTTTCCTTAGTTTATCGCAAGAAAAAGTCGTGAATTTCGCCAAATTTCATCACTCATTTAAGATATGCTAATTTCACCGGCCGGGCGCGGAAAAATCGCGAGTTTCTTCGATCGGGTGCAGAAAAATTGCAAGTTTTGTCGGGCATGAAAAAATTGCGAATGTCGTTTATCGGGAACAGGAAAATCATGAATTTCGTTGACTGGACGCGGAAAAATCGCGAATTTTGTTGACCGGGCACGAAAACATTTCAAGTGCTGTCAATCGGTAGCGAAAAAATCATGAATTTTGTCTAATCGAGCACCGAAAAATTGCGAAATTTGTCGATCGGGCGCGAAAAAAAATCGCTAATTTCATTGATTGGGCAGAGGAAAAATCATGAATTTTGTCGATTAAGTGCGAAAAATTTGCAAATTTCGTCAATCGGCTACGGTAAAATTGAGTTTTGGCAGTTTATCGCAAGAAAAAGTTGTGAATTTCGACAACTTGCCAAGGGGAAAAAATTGAAAATTTCGTCAGTCAGTTAACAATCGTGAATATCGTTGATTGGGCGCAGAATAATCGCGAATTCCGTTGATAAGGTGTGGAAAAATCGCGAATTTTGTCGATTAATATTGACAAACCTTAAATATAATACAGAGCAAGGCAGAGGAAATGTGCAACTTTTTAACAGAAACACGTTCAAGATTTACGACTGCTCAACGAAGATGACCTGACTCCAGTATTAAAGACTGTACAGAGATGAAAATTCTTCCTTTCCTGGATGCCACAGAGTAAGTAATATTTGACAGTTTGAATTATATGCATAAATCAAGTTAGCTTTTACTTATTTCTCTTATTTTTTTTCCTTTTCAGGCACAAGTATTGAAGTTGAAAATTTAGATTCCAGTACTCCGCTACAAACTGAAGTTTTGGGGCAGACATTGTTAGTCGAAGAACCTGAAAAATGTAGTTATTGGCTGTCTCGGTTTTCTGTGCCATGGGAAAGAATGTCTCCTAGTTTAATAAAAACTCTGAATGCACAGAAAAGACCATCTGCAGAACAAAGAAGAGAATTAGAACAATTGCAGATGCAATTATTCAGTACACTCGTTTACCAGGTGTTAAAGCCCTCATGCTTATTTCAAAGGCTGTAGTGGATAAATATCCTTTGATGAAAGACTCTTTCTGGATAATTATTGAGGACGGGATTATGTATCTGTGCAAGCAGATAAGGAATCGGGTCGAAAATCAGAATAGAGGAACTGGAACCAAACTGAAGGCAACATCCCAAGTAACAGAGACCAAATCCTCCAAAGATAAACAGTTAGGTTTGTCGGATAGACTGGCTGCACTAACTGGCAGCCATCTATGACAGAAGAAGAGGCCGAATTGCTCGAAAAAGAAAGAGAGGCTTTAGTTGATTATTCCTTAAAAGGCCCTATTGCTGAAAATGATGATTTCGTTAAAATTAGGATAGAAAAAACATATGCTCTACAGAGGAAAGAAATAAACGTAGTACCTTTTAACATCGAATTGTTCAAAAGCAGGTGGCCCTGCCGATTTTCAAAGGCTGGTTTCCTGATGCATTTTCAAGAGTTGGTACACATTGACCTACAACACCGATTAAAAGACCAACTCGAAAAAAAAGCCCACCGTATTATAAAATTCTTGAAAACTGTTCCAACAGGCTCGAACAAAAAACTTTTATCATCTGCAATAGAAAGACTTGAAGATGAGGCAGCAGAAGACTGAGTGTCTTCTGGATCCGAAGGAACCAGGCTTCAAAAATCTTGGAGTACTGGTTAACTTGCTCTCAGGATACTTTGGAGAAGATATTGGTAGTATCTTCAAAACTTGTGAGGTTAAGTCCTTATACACTAATACACCTACTTGTTTTGAGTGTGAAACATAGCAAAGCTGTGTTACTTTTAAATAAGTTATTGAATAATTCTGTTATTGTGTTTTATTTTTTTCTAAATGTTATGTAATGTGTATAACTAAATTATGCATCATTTTAAAAATTGGTAAAATTGTGATATAAAAAAATTGGTGATTATCACAGTACTACTTATCACTTCTTTTGACCAACGAAATTTCACTTTCATAAAATAAAATATCTTACAAATGCTTTAATATTGGCTAAGATAAAATAAATACGTTTAAAACTGGAAATCACTAAAGAATAACAAATAAACATATTGGTTTTTACAGAAAGCCATCACTTTTGATTGTTATCTAACTTCCAGTAAATTAAAACTATGAAGCAATCCTAAAATCAGTTTTTCTTGGATAAATCGGAAGCCAGGTCATGTGTGTTGGTTTAATATGATGCAATTTATTATTGTTTTCTAAATCCCAACTTTCCTACCATTTATTATGAATAAAATTATTTATAAGTAGTTTAACATCTGAGAACGGAATTTTATGGTGTAACGGATTAAGAGCATGTTTTGCCGCCTCATCAGCTTTCTCATTACCAGGAATACCCATGTGTCCAGGTACCCAAAAATAATATCTTGTAACCACGTCTAGTCAATTTATTATAAATGTCCAGGATTGATGATACATAAGGATGCTTATTACAAGACTTATTGCGTCAATAGAACTATTAGAGTCACTATAAATGATGAAGGATGTACTATGATGATGAGAGATGTGCAGCATGGCTCTCTCGATTGCTATCAGCTCCGCCGTAACACAGAAATTGAAGAATGAAGCCGATGACTAAAATTAGTATTATCACAGAAAAACCCGCAGCCTACAACATCGCAACTCTTTGATCCATCTGTATAAATATCTGTATAGTTATTGAAGGTTGAACGATGTGCAGCAAACTATTGTTGGAACACAGTAGGTGATAAGTTCTTTTTCTCATAGCCATTAAAAGGATGGAGGGTGGTGATATTAAGAGTTTTCCAGGGAGGTAACTTGTGCAAGTGACATGGGTTCACCTCGACATTGCTAAGATGGCTATTTTTAATAATATTTCTCATTCTAACTCCAAAAAATGGTATGCAAGATGGTCGATGCTGATAAAGAATATCATTGTCAGAATTTAAAATATAGATATGAAGTGGATGGCCATGATGCGAAAGAATGCGATAGTACAATTCTAATGAAAGTTTTTCCCGAATAATTTGAGCGAAGGATACAAAAGATGTGCCTCATAAATTAAAACCGCTCGAAAGGAAGAATGGTGAAATCATTGAAAAAGAACTTTTGACTGAAACTTCTAAAACATGGCAAGTAAAATTTGCTAACTATGGAGTTTGAAGATCCTCTAAATCCTGAACTGTATAATTCATATGTATTGAGAAAAGCCAAATAATAAACAAGGGAAAAAATATTTGGATTTATTTCTGATGATCCAATTAGCATAATATCCCAAATGAAAAACAGCCTTCTTTGGATTGGATCATTCACAATGTGGGATTTAAAATAATTTCTTCCATTATTGGACTTAATCCCAAATGTTTTTATATGAAAAGTACTTTAAAAATCTAAATATGGAAAAGTAGCAATTGATGCTACTGTGTCAATAGCAAAGATAATAAAATATTCGAAAAATGATGTTTCTGGACATATTCCTATATGAAGTTGTCGTGAATGACGACAGACTTCAATATTCAAAGTCTCAAATGTTGTTCGAAAAACACGACACATTTTTGAAGTGAAAACTTCTTTAGGCGAGTTGAGCTTTTTTTGAGATGGAGAAAAACCACTGATTTGGAAACACTGTTACGTAACCGACATGCTAGCATTTTGGCACATAGACACTAGCGCGCCAAGCGGTGAATGACAGGAACTTTTCCCTCTTCAGCTCAATCCACAAAAGAAGAACGAAGCTAAAACTCACTTTTTCTCCCGGTGTTCACACAGGAACACATACAAAATTTATTTCATTTAATTGTAAAAGTTTACGTGCGCATATTCAAGATCTAGCAATAGATTCTATCATTAAAAAAATGAATGTGTTAATTTTAACAGAAACTCACATGGATGACGAAGATATAATTGACATTCCTAATTTCAACTTTGTTGGAAGTTTCAAAAGATACAATCACCCAGCAGCGGGAGTAGCTATTTATAAAAGGTTGTCTGATGTAACAGGCATATTTTGCACAAATCATATGGATGTGCATGCGAGGTATACCAGTATGTTTAGTACTAATGCTTCTGATATCGGTGATATATGAGTTTGTCGTTGCCACTCTGAAAATGGACAGCTAATTGTAATGGTTGCCGTTTATATTTCACCGGATAAATCTTTAAATGCAATACGAGAGTTTTTGTACGAAAATTTGTTTAGATGCTTCTGCATTACTTCAAGATAAAATTGGTAAGATATTTGAAGATTTGCCAATGATTTTGAGTGGGGATTTCAACATCAATTTTACGGATGATAAAAATCTACCACTAATTGAATTTGTACATAGTGAATTCCATTTAACGATGACCAATGATCGCAATCTTAGCACAACGATATATAAAACTACAACTGATGCAGTCTTTATAAGATATTTAAGTAGATTCGAATCACAATTGTTTGTTTCCTATTTTAGTTACCATAAACCTATCGTATCAGTTCTGGAATATAATGATAATAATGATGATGGAAGAGTTGTTGAAATTGTAGATGAAAATTCATAAGTTTCATTGATATTCATTTCAAAGAATACCAATTAACTTTCATATTTCATGTTTTTGTAAATTTACGTTTAAGCAATAGATTGCAATTTTTGTATGTAAAATTATATGCATTATTTTTCATGTACAATGGCGCATTAAATGAAAATTGTAATATAATTTTGGTAGTAATCATTTATAATAATGAATAAAAAAACACTACATTTAAAAGTATTTCCTGCACAATAAAACATTTCCTGATGATTAAAAAAACACACACGTAATTGTTGAAGTTTTTGGCACTCCCGGAGTGCCACTGTTTTTTTTTTTTTTTATATATAGCAAATTGGTTTGGATAATGTCTCGAAGATGGAATTCCACCACCAAAAGAAGCTGTGTACGATTTTTCTCTTGCACTAATCGGGTATGTGCAGGGCATTCAATGGTTCCAGCCTCTCAATCTACATAAGATTATGTTTGGACGTTCCCTTTCACGGTGCTGAAATACCATTTGATAAATACATTTATAGGTTTGGATGTAGCCCATTTTATGAACATGATCAGTAGATGGTCATGATTCATGCTGACGTCAAAACGTGTAAAATAATTTTATATGTACGGCATGGGCTATTAATTAACAAGGATAATTTTGAGATATTCCAAAATTTACTTCTAAAAATAATCACAGTGTAGCTTAATGAAACCTCTGGGAAAGAAATAGTCACAGAAGAATTTACTTCAGCTGAAATTTATAAAAAGATCACATTGACTAAATTTCAGTTGGTTGGTTGGTTGATTGGTGTTTTATGGCGTAAAGTCCCTTTAGGGACATGCTGCACCAAGGCATGGTAAAAATCAATTTCAGCAAAAAAAAATTTCATACAGTGTAGTTTTGAATGATGAAAGTAACACACAAGTTGAAAAAGCTGAAGAAAAAGTTTTGAAACGGCTGCAGCAGAAAACTGAATGCTAAATCTGGCGAACATTAGAAAAGAAAATTATAGAAGGAAAAGTCATTAATCCTTTTTATCACCCCCAATTTAATGAAAAACTTGAAAAATATACGACTGTTTCGTTTTATGGTTAAGAGTAATGAAATCAAAATTCAAGTCTCCTTTTTTAAACAGGATCATCCGCATCTGCAGAAAGTAATTTTCCTACTATAAAAAATTGGATGCTAAGAAATGAAACCATGCCTCTCAGGACTGAAAAATTTTTAAAGATTCACATAGAATGTTTAGAAGGTTCTGTAAAAATTGTCGCAGCAGAAAGAAAGCAAGTAGAAAATCTGTTGCCATCTTCCTACAAAATCCTACATGAGAATGAAAATAATAAATCTACGATGAAACATAAAGATGATGAAAAATTAAACATCTTAGATCCCAAATCCGAGATAAATGAAAATTCAAATTTCAATTGTTATGCTCACAATCAAAAGCATCAAGAAAGCAAGAAATAAATCTCTTGTCATTTTCCTGAAAAATCCCCCACCCCCACCCCAGGGGGATACCTTCTTGAGATATTCACTGGCTTTGCAACCCCGTGCACCTGTGTGATCTTTCTCTTTTCTTTTCTCTGCTCTATACTTTCTCTGTTTCACTCTCATTGTGGTTTTCTCTTCAGAGATGGGGGCAATTGTGCATAAGCCGATATCATCCTGTCTATATCGACTTATGCAGAATCGTAAACCACCCAAGTAGGGTATCCTATCCAAATGTAGTCAGGCAAGAAAAATAAAATTTAAAAGTAATAAAATGTCCATAAAAAAATCTAACCCATCCAGATGTCATAAATGTGAAAAGAAATAATGTTAATCGTGAAACCAATAAAGCAATTAAAGTATATCTCAAAATAAAAGCCTACATGATTTTAAAAAGCAAAAAGTGTCCCATGGGGTGTTTCCCCAATGAGGTTTGTAAATGCGGGTGATGATGAATTAAAATAGATTTTATACAAGTGCCGGAGGCACGGACAGTCACTTAAAAGATGATGAATAGTCAGGAAATCAAAATGACAATGTGGACACATGGGTGAAGCGACCAACCTTAAATTTTAAGAGCTACAGTAAACTCTCTGTAAGGCGGACTCTGTGTAAGACGGAAATCTGTCTAACTCGGAAAATTTTTCAAGTCCCTAGGAATCCACAGACATAGAGTAAAATTTGTCTAAGGTGGTCTATTGTCTACAGCGGAAAATTTTCTTGGTCCGATCGCTTCCGTCTTAGACAGAATTTACTGTATATGTGAACTTGTAAAGCAAGTAGCTAGCGCAGAAGGCCGAAGGCGCCGAGAAACCTTAAACACAAGCAAGACTCCAGATGATCTGCACGAAGTATTGAAGAATTTAGGATTCCAACTTAGTAGAACAGCTACATACTTGAGGTTACGCCCAAGAAATTTTAATATTATACAAGGTAAACGTCACCATAAAACAGTGACTATCCGTTTATGCAAACCAATTCAATAATAGAAGCTCGCATGTAGATAGTGAGCTTTGTAAGATGACAATTCCCATTTGAAAGAGTGTCAGCTACATTATCCACGCAAGACGGTGCTTTTCTTTCAGTGGATGGTATGTCCCGTGTGCCAATTGGACTTACTGCTCTAAATAAACTCCATTGCTCATGCACTTGGAATATAGTATTAGACTGCCAGATCATGATTTTGTAAAAGCAGCCCAACATAAACTCTCCCCAGTCTATACGCAGGCCTTGAATTAAAAAAAGGACACCAGAATATATTATTCTGGGATTTAATTTATAGCCATTCGTTCGGCTAAACATGATTCATCGACAGCAGCCACACACGTGTTTGACTTGTGGACATAGTTATGAATTTGCCAAAAATCTCAGAACTTGTGTGCCGTGACGATTCTAATGCAAAACCAGTGCTGGTGCTCATAAGTGATGTGAAACCATATGGTAACCCTCATTATGAAAAAGTTCAGCAGCAAGCAATGGAAACCATTAAAAAATATAATTTAAATGCGATTTTCCTTGCAACAAATGCTCCTGCTCAATGCAAATTTCAAACACATTTTCAAAATAAACATGTGATGCACATGAGTATTCACAGGAATATACATAATTTTAAATTTCTATGTGGTGTCCGCAAATGTCAAGCAAATTTCATATCATATAATGCATTTCGTCAGCATTTTTCAAGATATTCATATTTGAAGCATCGGCTGATTAGAGATAAAGACCTACTAGATTTGAAATGCAATAGACCATTATGTAAGAAAACATTTAAATCTACTCGCTTCTTAATATCTTATTAAAAAGAACATATTAGAAATAATTTCATGGTTAGATTTTGCTTTAAATCTTGTTTCAAATCTTTTAAAAATGTATCTTCCTTTAAAACTCATATTTCACGGTATCGTAAAAACTATGGCTCAAAATCTATTGCTCTTGAATTTCTAATCAGAAAAATTAGAAAAGTTTGCCAACATTGACAATAATTTTGAAAATGCAAGCTCGGAAATTAAGAATTATGTGGAAAATAAAAATGTTGATCTTGATAACATGACTTTAAAAATGAATATGGCAAAAGAGATTGCGTTATTCACACATATGTTAGAAACAAAACGCCATGTTCCATCAGTGATAGTCTTATAATTACAGAAGAATTACACATTTTACTTCTATCAGAAGAACAATTATTTTCAAACCTCTTTGAAAGTAAACTGCATTCAATTGAAAATATAACACCTGAACAAAAAGATGCAATTTTTGATGATGCAAAGAAATGCAAAATAATTAAACCAATTTTATGTCCAAAATCAGGCTCCATGAGCTCCATACACTTACGTCACTATTTTTTTAAAGAACATTTATGTTTTATTGCACCAAAAGAAATTGTTTTAGGTAGAAATAAATGGAACAATTTGGAACACTACCATTATATATCAGTAAAAGACAGTCTTTGTGCTTTATTAAAAGATAAATCTGTAATACTCAAAGCATAAACCAGTATAATACCAATGTTTTCAGAAATGATGAGCGATATTCATGATGGTTTCACTTTCAAATCTAACAAAATATTTGAAGATAAAAGTATCTTGCAGAACATTGTATATCAAGATGCTTTTGAATTGGTAAATCGTTTCAGGTCTGCCAAAGGAAATCAAAAGTTGAATGGACTATATTTTACTTTGGCAAATTTTTACCACCAAAATCGATCATCAGTTGAGCATTTGCAACTTGCACTACTCTGTAAAGAAAAACACTTGCAACTTTTATGGCTGAAAAGTTTTTGGTGCTTTATTGCAAATATTAAAAGAAATAGAATCTGGTATTGTACTTGATAAAATAAAAGTACAACGTCTTACTCCTTTCTTTATTTGTTTGTGGGGCTTCCACTTCGCATGTTTTATTTTCCATATGTAGATGTAAATATAAAAATGGCAGGCATCGGGCCTGGTCACTGACCCTTCTTCTTACCCTTATTTTAGGCGCAGGTCTCAAAAAGGTGAAAACTATTCTCAACAACTTCCGTGTTTATCGAACGTTGGGTTATACTCAACAGCATTTCCTAATCTCTAGTTATTACACATTGGAATCAGGAAGTCGTACGTAAACCTTTACAGCTCTGTGCAACCTACAACCACTTTTACTGAAGGGCACCAGTCTCCCGGCGTTTGTCCTAACAACCACCATGTAAAGCAATGGCGATCACGGAACCTCAGTTCGGAAATGCCCCGCACTCTGGGACTCACGATCAGCCTAAAAGGTAGATCAGAGGTGATTGGTTGGTTGGTTGTATGAAGTTTTGTGGCACAAAAACCCTTAAGGGACATGCTGTGCCAAAATAAAGATTAAAAACATAAAAGTAAGACAATAGCAATGTGAGTAAAATTAAAAGAGCAATCTGGATGGGGTATCCCATCCAGACATACTCAGAGAAGTGTAGAAGAATACAAAATTTTAAAACCTAAGAAACGGTAGAGCAGAACAGTACAAAAGTTAGAAGAAAAATCAAACATGAAAAAGAACAAAGAAGGATAATAAAATGAAAAGAGAAGATAAAAAAGTGAGAAACAAAGAAAAAAGGATAGACAACCAAAAAGGAGAAGAGAACAGGAAAGGAAGGAGTTCGCCCGGGAGCCCGGGGTCGCGAAACCCGTAAATATCTAAAGAAGGCATTGCCCTGGGGTATACTATTAATTTGAAAAATAAAAATATTTTTTAATAAATTCACCATTTTGAATTTTCTATTAAATCATATCCTATTAGTGAATTTTCAATAATCAAAACCCACACTAAATTAATGTATTATAGCTACAATTTCTAGGTGAAACACAAGTTGTGATCTTGAAATTAGGCATAAAGATAAATATTGAATTCTTTAAAAAAGGCTTAAACTATTATGATTTATAATGCCTATTTTTCTGTTCTAGGTGGGTGATACAATTAGAAAACATTGCCATGAAATTCAAGCACACATTTGATTGTATATGAATCTGAAGCTGGTGAAGTAGCTGCAGATACCAATCTTAGACACGGGGCTGTAATTTGATAGTTAAAAAAATTAAGCATATTTGCAATTCTGATTTCCTATTTAGCGGTGTGTGATCATATAATTTTCAAGAATGTTCATGTCCACATGAGGTTAAGAGAACATCGATATACAACAGACGCTCGAATGAATATTTGATGTCAGCCGATCTATGTTTATTGAATTATTTTAAAATATGACTGAGCAGGAGATAGGAGCGGTTATTGAGGATAGTGAAGTGAAAGAACTCGTAATGTTATAAGTTCTTTGGTGAAGTGACCATGTTCCAAAGCACCCACGTTCATTTCAATTACATCGTGGTTGCATAAAGAATATTCCGAAATGCCTCGAAAAGCTAGAATTCCACACGATGAAATTTTAAAAGTACTTCTAGAAACGCCTAAAATATTTAATGAAAAGTGAGTTTTCTTTTGACAGCTACTAGAAATATTTGGTTTAATCTAACAAAAAGACTAGAAAGTAGCATTATTCCGAAATATTTGCATTGTCATGTGCAACTAAACAGACACAATATGTTAGAAACTTCGAAAGAAAAATTCAATATTAGCAATTTAAATCAAGAACTGCAATGTGCATCCTCTTCAAACTCTTCCTCTTCATCAAGCAATGGCGAAAATAGTAGTTGGTTGTATGGGGCTTAATGGCACAAATTCTGTTTTGGGGCATGCTGCGCCGAGCGAAATTAGTAATGATGAAGATAAAGTAATATGACTTTCTGCAGAGGATTGGTATAAAATAAAACCGAATGATAGTGATAATTTTGAAAAAAAAAAAAAACATCTTTCTTTGCGACCAAATGTGTGGACTCATTTAATTTTAAAGGAGATATGGAGTCAACTAAAGCTGCCCTGTCCATTTATCTTCAAAAGATCGACAATATCCACGGACATATCATGCAGAAATCATTATTGTACCATCCAAGGCTATTGTAAAGAATGCAATAATAAAATAAAAAGATGTAATAAGGGAAGCTCCTGAATGCAATTCCGATGTATTGCTTCGCATTTGAGTGAAGGATACAAAATATGTACCTCATAAATTAAGAACGCCTAAAGGGAAAAATCGTGAAATCATTGAAAAGAACTTTTGACTGAAACTTCTAAAACATGGCGAGTAAAACTGTTCTTAATAAAACTGTGGACTTGCGGAAATCCTCTGAATGCTGAACTGTATAATTCAGATGTATTGAGAAACGCCAAACAACAAACCAGGCACAAATTTTTTGGATTTACTTCTGACGACCCAATAAGCATAATATCCAAAATGAAAAGAACAATTCCTTGGATTGGAACCATTCACGATGTGGGATTAACAGGTTCACGCCGGCGTGGTGGATCACACTCGACTGTCTCAGAGCTGCCAAAGTCTCTGGTTTTTTGTATACCAGTATTTTAATACAGAAAATGTTATTTAATTAGAACAAATGGGCGATTTAAAGGAACAACGTTTTCTCTAAAATAAAAGTAGTGTGCAAAAAGCCGGAGACTTGAAAACTCTGAGACAGTCGAGTGTGACCCACCGCGCCGGCGTGAACGTGTTAAGTAAATTTTTCGTCCACTATTGGACTATAAAAATCATTTTAAAAAATCTAAATATGGAAAAGTAGCAGTTGATGCTACTGGGTCAATAGTAAAGAAGATAAAACATTCGAAAAATGATGTTTCTGGACATATATTCCTTTATGAAGTTGTCGCGAATGACGACGGATAACGATATTCAGTGTCTCAAATGTTGTCCGACAAATACGACACATTGTCTATAGCATACTGTTTTAGACAACGGATTCGAGATTATACCTTTGATTATGATTACACAAAAGCCTATAAAGGCTTTTTGGCATTCACGCAGACTATTTTAGTTAAGAAAGTGTCAATAAGACAAAAAAATGTCTGCAGCATTTGTCAACTTTATGAAAGAATATGGAAAATTCCAGTAAAATTGTTAATAAATAAAATACGCTTAAAAATAAGCTTTTTCGTCTGATTTATTGAATATGAATATTTCTTTGACACGTTTTAATTAATTGGCAAAACTCTTACAATAAAAATGTATAAATACAAAATAAATGTAAAAATTATACTTTCAGAAAACATGATTTTTTAGTATACTTAAGACAGAAAGTAATTTTCTTTTAAGAAAATTGGGAAAAAAACTTCTCAAGAATATTTTTAATCATTCATGATAAATTTAAATAGATAGAAAATGTAATTTAAATCCCAATTTACTTGTACATTTCTATTAACGCCTCACATTTTTACAATGTTTCATAAAAAAATTTTTATCGATATGCACTAACAAAAGCATACATATATTTTTACTTTAATATGATGTTTTATACCTGAGAGATTAATCAAGGAAAATGTGCTTTTTTACGTAACACATTACAAGTTAAAGTTATTGGTGGGAGGAGTCTGAATGCAATTATTTTAAGAATGCATAAATCCTTTTAAAAAAAATGTCTGCTGCTACAGATAGCATAACCTTTTGTCATAATTTGCAAAAGTGTTGTGTTGTCTACGTAAAAGAATAAGAAGAGATAATTAATGAATTAAAAGACTTTTTAATGAATAATAATAGAAACATTTTTATATATTTTTAGCTTATTATGCTTAAATTTCTTTTTTTTAATTTCCCAGTGATTAAAGTGTAACTGAAAGGAAATTTTGTGATTGGAACTAATACTACTTATTGATTGATCTAAGTACAAAAAATAAGTGAATTTTAATCAAAAATGTGGATATATAATTGAAAAACTTTTATTACATGAAAAGATGAGAAAAGTAATTCATACATTTGAAACAAGCATGAAATGAAACGAAATTTATATAAGAGTATTTGCAAAATGGTTTTTGTTTGATTCTCTATGAATTTTATGTCCAATAGATGGCGCAACCTGTTCCACTGTCTCCTTTCCCCCTCTGAATATGTAATGAGTACTGATTTGGTTTTCTGTAGTCGAAGTAGAAATGTAAGAGCAGTTGTACGTGGCTTGCTGCGAGTGTTTTTAAAAGTGATATGCTGCATGTAATTAATTGTGTGTTATATTAAATAAGTTGGTTTTTGAATAAGCAGCTATTGTTTAAACTATTATACACACCATGAATGTACAGAGGCTAAAATGGAAAGAGTTACATTTGAGGGGTATTTTAAACCTCTAGATATATTGAAGACTAAAGGAAGTGAGGAAAGATTGTTTATTGAGTTGGATAAATGATGATAGATCAAATCAGTTTTCACTATTAAATACAAATGTAAATGGGAGACTCACTTATATATAGAATTGAAATAGACATTTTTGTAAGCTATCTTTAAAAAATCTGTCGTAAAGCTTTATATTTTAAAAATTCGCATCAAGTTGACAATTTATGAGAACTAAATATATCTCCATCTGATGTCAACTTTCTGTTTTTTTTTTTTTTTTTTTTTTTTTTTTTTAATGTTTATATCAGATAAGTATTCACATAATTTTCTTCATAGATTAACATGGTATTTCATGTTAAGGTTACTAATTTAGACTCTTAACGAGTAAAAATAAAACCCTGGAAAATGGATGCACTACCAGAAGAATGGACTAGAGAAGTTTTATTTAATGATTTATGGACAATAAGCTGAAAAAAAATATTTCCCTCTCCTCAAATACACACTAAGATTACATTTTGACATATTCCTAAAGTTCAGCATTATTCTTTACTTATAATTCAACATTTTTTTTTTTTTTTGGGGGGGGGGGGGAGCTATTTGAATACAATGCACATTTACACCTAAAAATGAGCCCATAAATGTGTTAGTTTTGGATATTGAACAGAAAAAAACATTTTTTGAAAGTACTTCACGAAGATTGTAACTTTTATAAAATAATTTTAATTCCTAGAAGGACAGGATATGAATACCCTGACAGATTGGGTCCTTTAAAAAGAATAATATGCTGCTACAGATATGTAAGAATCAAAATATTCATTTAAAATAGTAATTTTTAAGAAAAGTTTCTATGCTTAGGGGAAAGTAGGGTAATGACGCTCAGAGGTAATCCCGCTCACCCAATATCTCTAAACAGAATAGAATTGAAAATGTGCGAACGGTACCGGCACCTAGTGAACTTCATCACAAGTTCCCAGTAAGGCTATAGTGACCGTCGGAGGAAAGTATTTTTGTGTCCTCAAATTATTAGTTTGCAGTTGTTTTATTATAAAATTTTACAACATCTAACTTGAAGGTACACTCTTATTTTCATATATTAATTTACTCATTATGTCTACAAAATATATGCATTTAGCTGTACTTCCATGCTTGTATTTATTTTTGTAGTGCGTTGTTACGCCAGTTATAATGCATTAAAACCCAATATGGCGATACCCGGTAATAGCACTCGCGTGGAATTCCAGAAAAAATTTTGCCAGTGGGCAATTTTTTTTTTATTCAAATTTATTGATTAACACCACTTTTTCAAAATGGTAAAATTCCCCTGTTTTCGCCTTAATTAATATATCATTAAGCAAGAATTTTACGATTTCAAAAAAATGGTGAAAATCAAAAAACCTTAAATTTTAAAAAAGTAGCCCACTATATCTGTAACACAATATGCGTAAAGTGGTCACAAAAAAGTCTGCAGTGGGGTGAACAGCCCACACAACTACATGTGTGACTTTTGTCTTACTTAAATGTTGTATTCAAACTGTGCGCAATTACCCTACCATGTCGGGCTTTACCGCTCAATCGATGATTATTTAAATTAAACGATAAAAAAAATTCCTTAAACTTTTATGCAAATTATTTGATTGCAAACTGTTCCTTATGCTTTGGAGTTATACTTCATTAATAAAATATTGATTTTTGGTCTAAATTTGACTAGCTATTCATGTTTTCCCTAAATTCAGCGCCATTCACCTACTTTCCCCTAATGCATTTCGTCAGCATTTTCCAAGATATGATTCATATTTGAGACATCGGCTGATTAGAGATAAAGACCTACTAGATTGGAAATGCAATAGACCATTATGTAAGAAAACATTTAAATCTGCTTGCTCCTTAATATCTCATTTAAAAGACCATATTAGAAATAATTTCACTGTTATATGTTGATTTAAACTTTGTTTCCAATCTTTTAAAAATGTATCTTCCTTTAAATCTAAAATTTCACGGTATCGTAAAAACTGTGGCTCAAAATCTATTGCTCCTGCATTTCTAATCAGTAAAATTAGAAAAGTGTGCCAACATTGACAATTTTGAAAATGTAAGTTCAGAAATTAACAATTATGTGAAAAATGAAAATATTGATCTTCATAACATGATTTTAAAAATGAATATGGCAAAAGAGATTGCATTATTCACACATTGTTAGAAAACAAAATGCCTTGCTCCATCAGTGACAGTCCAATAATGGACCAAAGCATTACTGACGTCATACAATGTCACGATGGATTATAGCCAATCAACTTCTTCATTTTTCCCACAAGCGCTCACCAAAAGCCAATCAAATACCCCAATGCTTGTGGGAAACATTGCAAGCTCCGCCCAGTGCATGTGCTCAATTACAGAAGAATTACACATTTTACTTCTATCAGAAGAACAATTATTTTCAAACCCCTTTGAAAGTAAACTGCATTCAATTGAAAATTTGTCACCTGAACAAAAAGATGCAATTTTTGATGATGCAAACAAATGCAAAATAATTAATCCAATTTTTTGTCAAAAATCAGGCTTCATGAGCACTATACACTTACGTCACAATTATTTTAAAGAACATTTATGTTTTATTGCACCAGAAGAAATTGTTTTAGGTAGAATTAAATGGAACAATTTGAAACACTACCATTATATATCAGTAAAAGATAGCCTTTGTGCTTTATTAAAAGATAAATCTGTAATACTCAAAGCATAAACCAGTATAATACCAATGTTTTCAGAAATGATGAGGGATATTCATGATGGTTTCACTTTCAAATCTAACAAAATATTTGAAGATAAAAGTATCTTGCAGAACATTGTATATTAAGATGCTTTTGAAATGGTTAATCGTTTGGGGTCTGCCAAAGGAAATCAAAAGTTGATTGGAGTATATTTTACTTTAGCAAATTTTTACCACCAAAATCGATCATCAGTTGAGAATTTGCAACTTGCACTACTCTGTAAAGAAAAACACTTGCAACTTTTTGGGGCTGAAAAAGTTCTTGGTGCTTAATTGCAAATTTTAAAAGAATTCGAATCTGGGATTGTACTTGATAAAATAAAAATAGGACTGTAGTATTTGCACTGTACTTGATAATTTATGCCAACATTATATTGGAGGTTTTGTACAGAAATTTTCATCAGCTAATTACATGTGTCGTTATTCTCTTTTAAAAACAAATTTTTTTAAGAAAATGAGAGTTCCTCTATTAAATGCAGAAAGAAAACACCAGCAAATTATGATTGTGCAGTACATAATCTTTATACCAATTTGGAATATAAAGGCATTAAATCTAAAAGTATTTCTAGCGATTTACAATATTTTCATGTCAGCTCGCCAAGTTTGCCACCATGTATAGGTTATGACATATTTGAAGGTATTGTACCTTTTGATTTGTCACTATATGTGCGTTGTTTTGTTAAAAATAAGAAGTTGTTTACATTTAATGCATTAAATAATTTAATAAAAAGACCACACCTTAAAGGAAATGATAATAGCAGTAAACCAGTGCAACTTAATATAAATAGTAAAATGTTACGTGGCGATTCATCAGAAAATTGGTTTACTCTCAGATTCTTCCCAATTATCGTATATAATTTTGTTGATATATCTGATGCTGTATGGAAATTACCATTAGTTTTAAGAGAAATAGTGGAATTCAAACATGACTTATTGCTGTTATAAAAAATCTTGAATTCGTAATAGCATAATTATTCTCTCCAAGAAATACATCACATGCCTGCTTGTGCAAAAAATGTAAGTGTTGTTGCTGAAAGGTTAATCTGTCGCTCATTTTACGAAAACAAAATTACTATACGCTGTCATTAAGTTTGCTTATGTAATACATTTGAACATTAAAAGCTGAATGGTGAGTGCAATATTTATAAATTTTGATTTTTGTATAAAAAGAAAGTTTAGCAAATTTTTTGCTCTTTACTACATGTGACTAGTCCTAGTATTCTGCGGCTCACATGCTCAAAAGTAGACACCTATTACAGACATCTATAACTAAGCATTTGATTGCTACCGACGTTTGATTGTATGCAGCTATGTACAAATTTTCATGATCTGTTTTTTCTATTGATAGGAAACCTTTGAAGAAAAGGAGAAACATAAGCAAATCCTAGAAAAAATAAAAGCAACTATATGTGCAACAGAATGCAATGACTGTAAATTCCAAATAGAAAAAATGATGGAAGAAAGTAAACAGAAAGGAAAAGTGCTTGGTGAACTCAAAATGGATATCGAATGAGAAAGGAAAAATACAAATGCTTAAAATAGAATATAAAACCCTGAAAAAAAGCCTAAAAAACACGCCAACAGATGCTGAAAAGTTCTGCAATGAGCTAACATTAATTGGACAAAACAAAGAGGCCTACACATATCAGTTGACTTGTTGCCGAATTAACAATTACTCAAAATATACGTCAGATGTTGACTGACTGTTGTGTTTGGTCCAGATAAACTGGCAACCAGCGCTTTAAAAGGAATAGCTGGTTGCGAAAAACCTCCACTGAACCCCGTTAAAATTACAGAAATCCAGGTCCATATAGCTAAAAAACTTAACGTTAGTGTTTCACAAGTACGGGGAGCCATAAGGTTGAAATTAAACACCTCTCAAAAATGTAAAAGTGTGTAACCAAATAAATTTTAAATTAAACTTACGTGTGCTTCTGTATATTAATTATTTTGTTCATTGATATTAAATTCCTTCCCTAAGGATACAATTGAGTACCAAAAATGTACACAGATCTGGAGAAAAATTGTGTGCATTTCAGGATTTTTTACATTTTGGATGAAAAAATCATTACATTTAGATTTAAAAAAAAAAAAAAAAAAAAAAAGAATAAAAGGTTATACTGCTATTCCTTGCAAATAAGTTTTATTTTTGTTTTAAGTATGCTATTTCTTTCTCCCAGCTAATAAAGTGTCGTCTTCAAAAAATAACGTTCTGTTGTATAAGCCAGCCGTAAAACAAATCAGATGTATCAATGTACTGTTAAATACTCTACTGTAATTTTTTTTAACTTCTAAGCATCGCATATTTTCAACTTTTAAATACAATTTGTTTAAAAACTGCATCGCCATTTATTTTTGAGATATTAATTTTTTTGTAGTTTTTTATTGGCAACTCTAGTACTCCATTTCTGTAGAAAAAGGAAAAATACGTGGGAAATAGTAATTACATCTTTTTGTTGCCATTTTTCCGAAACAACTGAAAAAAAAAATGTACATTAAAATATGTGCTATTTTGAAAAAATATAAAAATAAAGAAATATTTTATTAAAAATTTTCAAAAAATTTCATAAGACAAAGAAAAGACTATTTAACATATGAATGCTTTTCCTGTAAGAAATTGATGATATTTTTTGAGGAAATAATGAAATAAGAAAATGTTCACATATGCCCCCCCCCCTCCCCTATTTGATAATAAATTTATATGAAATCAAATGTTATGTGTAATTGACTTTTCTATTGTTAATTTTTTTTTATTGCATAATTTTTATTACAGAAGAAACTCCAGAAAAGAATGAATACAAATTTCAGCTCCATATCCAGCCATTGCAATGTAGACATTGCAGAATACTACAGTTCCACATATAAATATAAGACGGGGCAAAATGCCGAAAAAAGGGACTGCCTTAAAAAAGAATTGCATACCAGAAACTTCACTCAGGAGGCACATGATACGAATAGTTGCTGATAACATCTTAAAAAGTACTTGCTCTCCCGATAGAAAATTTTGTAGAGAAGTTGCCAAGAACATTGCTGCCACCTACCCAGACAGCTTCATGGATAAAGTTTGTGAGCAGATATTATCAAATGGTTTTGAGTCACTGATGAGTCAACTTGGAAATTCCAGTAAAAAAATCAAAATTATGAAGAAAAGGATATTGAATCACCAGATTTTGTTGATTCGCCCATTCCACTTAAGAAAAGAATTATAGGCAGTCATGGGTGTGTGAGTTGGAACCCAGAATTTCCGGTAGAGGAGAGTAAGGAATCTCATCTTAATAAAAGAAAGATATAATGAAGTTTTCAGATCCAAGTGATTACTTAAAAAGCAAATAGGGCGGTTTCATATGGCATCACAAATCGACAATTGGAGGTCAAACAACTGTCGGTTGGTTGGTTGTATTGGATTTTGTGGCGCAAAATCCCTTTAGGGATATGCTCCGCCAAACAAAGAATAAAATACAAAAAAGTGATTAAGCAAATGACAAAAAAAATAATTAAATGAGTTAAAATGGAAATAGAAAAGCTATCTGGATGGGGTAACCCATCCAGATGTAGTCGTCCAACAAGGGTACAAAACAATGTAAATTAGAAATACAGTAAAGTAACGTAAAAATGTACAGATGTCAATAAGAAAGTCAAACTTACAAACAACTGTCTGAGGACAGTTGTGATTGGTAACTGAGAGGAATGTGGGCGCGACTGGAGGCCAACCGGCCAGATGTGATTGGCAGGTGGAAAGGTTATCAGTTGATTGGAACTTCCATTAGATCAAACTTTCAATCTAAACGATCTGAAATTAATGGAGGCACTGTGATCACACATTTATTAAAGGATTGGCCAAATTTATTACAGAAGTTGGTTTCAACAATCATTTTCAGCTTCTTACAGCAATTAATTTAGAAGAGAAGTTGGCCAGTTTCTTAGATGCCAGAAGTTCCGATTACTGGACATTTCTAAAAGGTCAACAAAATAAAAAAGTAGTTGCTAGTGGCAACAGAAGACTAATAAGAACATGCTGAAATTAATTAAAGTATTGGTTTATAACAAGTATTGGTTTATTCATTTTAACTTCAGAGGTTAGTTAAATTTATCAATATTAATAAAATTCAAAATGCTGGTGTCCGAGCTTGAATGTCTGACTGGATTTGTATGAAACTTATTTAGATCAGACTACCTTGAATTACTATGAATGTCGTTAATGTTTTTGTTTTGCTAAGCTATATAATATTTTACATTTATATTGTTAAATATTAAAAAACGTTATATCAATGAATATTGGTGTATTGATTATAATCAATATTTCATACATGTGATCCTCATAATATAAAAAACATGCAGTTACTACCAGAAGCTCCATGTTTTGTTGCAAAGTATTTTATCTATTCCTGTTACTTATTGATTTTCCGTGTACACATCTGAAACATCTGAGCCTTAGTTAAAACTATTAATGGTGAACTTGGCTCTATCACTATGATTAGATGTAAACACTGTTCCTTGACGTTGCATGCGAGTGCCTTGCTGCATGCAAACAATCTTTCACATTTCATGGTGATTTCAGATAAGCTTTAGATGCAGATAGGTGTATCATATGACAGGAGCACAAAGCGATATAGGTAAGCGTCTTATCTTAAATGGGAGAGGTAACCGCAAGATTAAAGGCGAGGTCACATCAATCAAGGTCGCACGCCACGTAGCGGACGGAGTGAACAACAGAAAGATGCCTAACTGTTTTCTTCTTTATGGATAATCCATTAATTGCACATCTATGAAATAACTGCGCAAGCGCCAACATCGTGTTTTCATTTGTTTGTAGCATTTATAGTAATATAATGTTCTATTAATTTTTATTCGTGTTTTTTGACTTATTTATTATAGTTAATTATTTAAATAAAAACAGTTCTTTTTAAGAACTAATATTATTTGTTAAAATGGCAAAATGTTGGCAATCGAATAAATCTAGTTTTCGAAATAGTAAGAAATTCTTTTTCTTATAGAATTCATATGTCCTTTTCCAAAGAGCAAAACAAGTTAGTTACGTATTTTAACTTCAATTTATTAAAATATATATATATTATTTGATATACAGTAGAAGATCTTTATAATGCAAACCTAACGCAAGGTTGTGGGTTATATAGAATTTTGCGTTATATGGATCACATTTCACAAGTCATTAAATTTACCTCATTAATATGGCCAAATATGGTGCTTGTCATATCAAAATACATTAGAATATCTTTATACTACATTCCTTATCCAGATTATAAATTTTTGAATCATACAGATCATTCCACATATTGTTAAATATACTTTATAAACATGGTCCAAATATACCTGTCCTAAATCATTCATTATATTGTTCATTTCCGAAAACATTTAATAGCAATTTTTTTCATTAAAAAGTTCTAAAATAAGGAGATAAAGTTGAACTAATGTATTAAATTTAATTTTTTAGAGAGTAACAATTTTTTACAATGTGGGAATTTAGGTGCTTCTTTGCTGCAAAATTCATTGTTTTCGTCTGAAAAGTTGTGCGTTATATGGAATTGCGTTATAAAGATCTTCTACTGTACATTATAAAATGTTGTTGATTTAAATAGGCTCGATTTTAATTATTTTCTTTTAATGAAATGAAAATTGACGCATAAAAATTAGTAAATAGTTAATGTGTAAAGATTGAATTTTGTAGTCTTATTTTTTACTCAATTCTTGATGTGTTAAAGTTATAAAAATAGATATACACGGTTGTATTCCAGATGAAAATAGAATGTTTATCAAGGTTTAGAATACGTATAGAATTTAATAATAAATAAAATATTCGATTTTAAGTCCTTTTCTTCGTTTATCAAGCGCAGACGATATATCGAAAACTTATTCCAATATCTTTTTGATCGTATTGTATTCATGTTATTTAAATTACAAATAATTCATTTTATTTTATATTCAGAATCACTTTAATTTAAAATGCATGCATTAAATGTTGTACTATTAAACGAGCAAGTATTGTTAATTTAGTATTTGTTTAAATATTTTGCGAGTCCAGACAATAACTGCAAAAATTTTCCTAAAATCGCCAGATTAGATTTTTTTTTTTTTTTTTTTTTTTTTCCTTGAAGCAGACAAAGCCATAAGAATCCCTGTTAAAAATTCTATTAAAAATTTCAGTTTGTTACTTACTCACAGAAGATGAGTGTGCTCAAGAAGCGCGCGAGCTCAGGAGACAGGAACATGGAGTGGTTCTTTAGCGTGGATGCAATAAAAGTTTACCGCGTTCACGAACAAATAACGATTTGATTAATTATGATGCTAAAAGATAATTTGTTGCAAATAAAAGACGAGCTAGATGGCTGAATGGATAGCGCTTTGAACTCGAGACTAGGGGCTATGGGTTCGAATCCTTCACGTCCCAAAATGTATTAGTGATTTTTTTTTTTTTTTTTTTGATTGCTTTATATTTTTATATTTTTCATATAAAGTAAGATATTTTTGATAAAGATAAATTTTTATATTAATAATACAGAAGCACATGTATTTCTATTATAATAACAAAATACTTATTTAAATACGAGAAAATGAGGTATTTCTCAATGAAAGTTTTAGATTTGAACGCCTTTTAATATTTAAGGTTTCATTTCAAAGTGATATATATGTATATATAGGCCCTAGGCATGCCCACATAGGACACTGTACCAAAAGGCCGCAGATGTCGAATAGACGGCTTCCGTCTGCCATACAACTCAAAAGGGGATTTGTTTAAAGACTGGGGACACATCCGATTCCACGTGTAAACGAAAAATTTCAAAGCCTCTGGCCAAAAACAAGCATCAAGACCACTCTCAATAAGCAATGTTCTCATCCCATTAGCGGCAGTTGCCATAAATCTTTCCGCAACCCCATTTTGCTGGGGGGTATAGACATTTGTGAACTCCTGGCGAATACCCTTGCTTTCAAAGAAATCATGAAAATATTGATTATCAAATTCTTTACCGTTATCAGTTCTAAAACTTTTAACTTTTTTGTTTAAGAAATTTTCAGCCCTCAATATATGAGTTTTAACAATATCAAAAGCCTCAGATTTAAGTTTTAGAGGATACACCGAAACACGTCTAGAATAGTCATCAATTATTGAAAGGAAATAGTGCTCGCCATTACGACCCACTATATGACAAGGCCCCCACAAATCCGCATACAATAACTCCAATGGGCGAACCGAACGTATACTTTTCAAAGGTTTGTGAGATACACTACGAAACTTCCCAAGCTTACATGGTTCACAAATATGAGTTGACTCTTTTAACCCTGGTAAGCCTCTAACACAATTTTTACGACTTGTATTAACTAAAATAGATTGATTCACATGCCCACATCGACGATGCCATTGCATTATTGGATCATCTCTATTAGTTGTCAATGATTCAAAACGAACAGAACAGCTATCTGGCTTAGGAAATTTAGGGAAGAATTTGTAAATTCTATTTTTAAGTATAGCTTTAAACAGGAAATCATTACCCCTGACAGATGTCCACGCCATTTCTACCACCATAAAAGGATAAGCCACATAAGTCCAATTGAGGACCTGAAGTTAAGTTACGACGAAGCTGGCTTGAATACATGACGTTTGTCAAGGTAAAAATCCTTTGACCAAATCTTAATTTGACCTCCCCCCGACCAGTAATTGGAAAAATAACATCTTTAACAGCTACAGACAAATTATCTTTTAAAGGTTCAAATTTGACAAACATATCACGATTATTACAAAAATGGTGACTGGCCCCAGTATCAAAAACCCAGGAACCATCACTTACACAAGTACTAAAACAAGCTGGTGAGACAAAATATAACTTACGTGAAGAATCATCATGTTCATAGTCATCATCAAACTGGCTACCAGTCGAAGGAGAACGTCTGAAATCATTTTTCTGGCATCTCCGAGACCGCCTTGTCGTGGATGTACCTTGGTCAAATCTATCAGTTTTGCCGCCACGCTGTTCTGGAGTATTATTCTCAAAAGACCTCGATGACGAAGGGCTACTTGATCGAAAAGACGAGAATCTACTTCTGGGTGGACTGTGATAGGGCCTACGACCTCCGCCTGGATTTCTTCTACTAAAACACCTTGCATACACATGACCAACACGGCCGCAATTCCAACATCTTCTACCTGTATATCCCTGGACACCAGCTCTTCTTGTAGGAGGGGACGAAACAGCATTCTCAACACTAGGCTGTATACTTAAAGCAGCCATCTTCTTATCAGAATCTGCATCTCGCAATTTCAACCGCACCTCTTCTGGAACCAATTCAGTCACTATCAAGTCAAATTTAAATGAAGAATCATCTTTTCTTAACAAACTCTGGACACAACTATCATAACAGGAAGATAAATATCTTAATGGTTGATACGAAAGGTATCTCTCAGAGAAATCTTTATCGATTGCCTTTATATTCAAATAAATCTTCTTCAACCTAGTAGCAAATAAATTGATGCTTTCACTTGATTTTATTCTCTCATTCACTAACTCCGAAAACAAGGCCATATGATGTGCTCTCGTGTCTGGATGGAAGTTATCTCTCAATCTCTTCCATGCCACCACCGGGTTATCGCCACAATCATCTACGATACGCTTAAATTCCGGCTCTATATTTAAGTAAATGAGGGACAGGGCTTGGTTTCTCCTCACCATAAAAGCATCAATATTCGCTTGAGTAACTGTAGTACTTAGCTCTGGAATTTCTAATTTCTTGTCTATGATATCCCACACCCCCTTATCCAGCATAAGATACTTGACATCAGAAGACCAAACTGCATAATTACTAACATTCACTTTCTGTATCGTATTCGACGTCATCTTCAATAAAAAGAGTATGGGTATCAAAAAAAAAATTTTACCTGCCCCCCCTACGTTTTCAAGATAATGCCGATCTTCAAAAAATTGTATTTTTATGAGCATTCACATAGATCCAACTGATCTGGATTTCGAACTCCTGTCTTTCAAAAAAAAAATGCAAATCGTTCAAACTTGAAATAAAAAAAAAGTCATAATTCAAAATAAAAGTTCAATATCTGTAACTAAAAAAATTCTAATCTTGAAATAAGTTCAGTTCAACATAAAATGTTCAGGATTATCGGCAAAATAAAGTTCAAACTTGAAATAATAAGTTCATACTTTAACAAAAATAAAGTTCAGAATTAACGAAAAAAGCAAGAAAAATTATAAAGTTCTATTTCAAAAAAAAATTCTAAATTAATCCAGTTTTATCTCAAAAATATCATTTCAAAAACACAAACTCATATTCAAAAACGTAAGCATAAACTCATTGGCGTAACTTCGGAAAATCATAAGTCCAATCATCAGTCAGATTACGATCTACATTTCAAAAACTCCTCTTCAGTTATGGACACTCCTGGGACCATAACCCTTAATAATTTAGGGCATATAACTTGTGCTGATATGCCATTAAAGAATGGGAAACTATTAAAAGAGCAGATCAACGCCATGAAAGTCTAGCTGGCAAGAGTGAGCTGAAGAGTGCATCGTAACATCAGTGAAATATGAAAGACATTCCTCTAACTGTATAAGTAAAATGGCTGAGGCTTGATTGAACTTTGGTACACACAGTTTATTTAAAAATATCACAGATCAAGATTATAGCTGATTATATTTACAGACGAGAGCAAGGTTGATGAAATTCATAACAGCAGGAACAGATGTTTAATTGCACATTAATTAACACTAATAAAAAATATCACAGTTGATTAAAGCTTGATTAAAACCACATTAAAAATAAAACTCATTCAATACTTTCAAACTGTTAAACTCCATGAACCCCGTCAAACGAACGTTCAAGATTCTTGAAAATACTTCCCCTCATGGGAGAAGCAAAACGAAAGGCCACGATATCACAACACGCCAAGGCTATATACGATCAAAGAAATAGCACGTGATTTCAAGAAGAACCACAGCAACCAATGAGCAGCCGATATCATTATGGATATGCAAAAACCAGAAACGATGAATCGATTTATTCGATTCTAAAAGATTCTGTGCTGCCATCTGGCGACAAAGTGAAAGTGATATCGATACGTCTTATCGATCATGAAACGTTCTATGCACGACGTGGCTAATTCACAGTACGGAGAACGGCAAAAATTTAACGATGTTCATGAAGCAAACATCGCATAGAAAACAAATCAAAAGGATTTCCAATTAAGGACCATTACAGAAAAGATAAGTAATATATTTAAGTAAATAAAGATGAATAAATGTTAACTATTAATGAAACTGTAATAAAGAAAATATATATAAAAAGTAAACAAAAGACCGGTACTTTAAGATAAAAAAAAAAGTAAGCGATAAGAGACGAAGCAAGGAGAACAAAATTTATTCTGCCATCAGTATATATATATAAAGCAAATGAAAAAATAGGTATTATGCGAAAATATCCGCTTGAGCTTAGGGTAATTTCTTGATGTTTTTCTTTTTTTTTTCTTTTTGAGTACTTTAGGAGTGAATTTTTATCGAGATTAGGATGCTAATCATATTTTATGGTATTAAAATCAATATGAAAATATTATAAAAATAAAATGTATTAGCAGTGGCGTAACCAGGATATTGTTTCGGGGGGGGGGTCCAAAAATTTTCCTTCAGGTTATATATATAGTAAAACCTGTCAAGGTAAAATCGTAAATACTGCTGAAAAATTCCATTTTACACAAGTTTTCGTGTTATCAGGTGTATTTGTATAGTATTCCTTTCCGTAGCACTATGGAACATTTCTGTTTAAGACAGAATTCCGTTATAGGCAGGATCCATTTTTACAAGTTTTGTGTATTTATATAAATATACTTATTTATGTCATATGAATAGAATAAAACTTGTCAAAATAGAAATTGTGTATAACAGAATCCTGACTTTAACAAAAGCGTTACATGGTCTTAATATGAATTGCGATACAATTAATTTGCTGAAAACCCGTCTGAAAGGGGATTTTCATCGTTCTTTAGTGAAACATAGTGAAACCTGTGAAAGCGAAATCTTTCTAAACGGAATCCTGTCTCAAATGGAAGAGTTTCAGAATCCCTGCGAAACGAACAATAGATCTTATTGAGGTAGTGTATCTTAGAAGCATAATTAATTACACTTCTTATTATGGAAGTCTGTCTAAAATGGAGCTTTTTACCAGTCTCTTGCAATCTTGTCTTGACTGTGTATGTATAATAGAAGTTTTTCGAGTAACTTTAAGGATTTAGGTATATCGTTATTTAATTTCTTAATTTAAAAAAAATCATGGATAAAAAATGTAAGGTCAATCTCTATAACTGCAACTAATAATACATTGAAGTTACATTAATATTTACCAATGAAAAAGATTCACTATGATGTAAAAAGCTGAGCGCATACTGAGGAGTTAAATTTAATTAAACCATTCGCTGTCATCCACGAGTATACTTGTGGCTTTAATTTATTAATTACTTTGTCATATTTTAGAATTAAAGAAATTGCCTCATTTATTGGCAGAAATTTCGCTGTATTAGTAAAGTGAAATTTATCTTTCTAAATTTGTGGTAGCAAACGAATTTTAACAAAAAATTTGAAAATTCTTACTTTATAGTTTTGGCAGTGAATGGGTTAAATAAAGTTTCATATTACAAAACATTTACCAACAATAAAGGTACGATCAAGTGGTTAAGTTTAAAACAGCAATTTCCATGTTTAGTTTCTTGCCATTGAATTAAGAACTTGTGCTTTAAAAGATACTGGATAATGATTTCACATAAGTGTCAATCGCATGATCCGTTCATGCGATCCGCCAAGTTTTTGAGATAATCCAGATAGCATGAACATCAGCTGCAAGTTTGATTTTTTTTCTGATATTATCTTGCCGTGACAAATTTGAATTGAGAAATTCGCAGCAAATCTCCCGCAAGGTATACCATCATCCACTTGCATGAGTAGTTTGTTGTGAAAAAGATGCAAGACTGTCTTTAATTCACGAAAGTGACAAAAGCGAAAAATCCCCCTGTTGAGAGAATAGACAATCAGCACATATGCAGAAATTTTATTCGGTAGGCACCGCTTTTTCTAAACGCTATACTTATTAAATACCAAAAAATGCTCGAAATGAAAAGTACAAATATTACTTAAACTTGTTTATTATGATAAACCTATGCATGCACCTTCTGACGGCGCTTTTGCATCAATAGACTTGATCAGGTTTATGGACCCCTTCGAAGTAGGTTAAAATTATAGTGTGACATGGAAAGATCACTACTTTGCCGAAAGTTTGCAGTATTTTTGATTACTTGTTTGCCTTTAGTTTGCAGTAAATTTGATATAGTATGAATTTAACTTCCACGACAAGTTAGCTGCAAGTTCAAAGTGTGGTGACTTCGCCGTTTGCGTTATCTTGCTGCAGTCTTTTTATGAACTTTCAGTCTTGTCATGCTGAGCTTACTGCAATTTTGCAGGTTTTCAGAGCAAGACTGTTGCAAATTTTCTGAAAACTAAAAATGCTATGTTGGAAGGTTTTAACTTTAAGAAAAAGATCTTGCATTTTCAGGTACAGAAACTAGCAATGTAAGAAGCACACACATCAAATATAATTCATGCTGGAAAAAGCAGTTTTGTTACAAATGTCTTATTCAGCAACAGGGCTTAATTTGCGCTGGAGCCCACTAGAGCGCGGCTCTGGTACTTCTCTGTTTTTAGTAAATATTTAAATATTGTTCGGAATTCTCCGGAGCTCATAAATACAGGGCTCCGGAGCAGAGTGCAATAGCGCTTCCGAAAAACCGAAGCTTAAATTACCTTTTCCTTTCCTTCCCATCTCCAAGCTTTTGCATTCTTTTTACCAAAATACTTATATGTGACGTAATGTGTCACACATGTAGGAGATGGAGATAAAACGTACTCAATTTTTATATCAGTTTTTAGGCTTAGACTGACTCGAGCTCAATCTGTATTACATTTAAAATTTTATTTATTCATGTATTGAAAAAAAATCCTCTTTTAAAATTACGTATTATATTCCACTTCAAATCATTTTAATGCTAATTTGGCCAGAATGAAGGGGAAACAGAAATCGTGTTTTTCTATTCCAAATTTATATCGGCGACATGTTGATACGGCGCCACTCAAGAGAGTGAACAATAAATTTGCTTTCAGTTCGATTTTCTTTTGTGACAGTAGGATAATTTTTTATTGGTTGGGTTTTCTTTTTATTATTTCGATATCTAACCTGAAAAGAATTTTTTCTGTTTCATCCAACAAGCATCTGCTTGACGTTTTGTCTGTTTGAGGTTTTTTGTCTTCTATTGCGTATGAGTATAAAAATCACGTTAGTGATTTTCCTATTTATTTTGTATCATGAACGGTACCCACGCTAAGGCTCTGTGCACCTATACGAAGTCACTTTCCTTTGTAAGTAGATATAATTACCCTGTATTGTTATTCTGATAGAAAGCAATCGAGCAGCGTTTCCCCCTTTTCTATAAAAGCATAGATTCTTTCCGATAACGTTGTCAAATTTTTAATTTTATCTGATTTTCAGGGACTCACCCCAAAAGATTGTTATGCGGAAGGAAATGATTATAGTTTAAGATATGCACCTTTTACAGGAAATTGTAAAACATTGTTCCATTCTTCAGCATATAAATATTCATTTCTGTAAATTTCATTCATTTTTTCTTAAAAATGCATAGCTGCGAACTATCCCTTTTTTGTGTTAACACCATTTCCTAATCATAATCGTTACCCTACTTAATCGCAAAATTCTGCAATTAACATAAAAAATAGGCACGGATTTTTACTATTCAGAAGAAGTGATAACTAAAAAATGGAATAGTTGACAGCTAAGTATATGCTGATAGCTATACAGTAAACTCCCGACTATCCAGTCTAATGTGGCGGAAGGGTAGGCCGGATAACAAAAAAGCCGGATAGGCCGGAGTTCCATAAATATTTACTCATTTCCTGGACCCCCCTCCTCATTATATTAAAAACACATGTCACACATCCTAAGATAAATTTTATACATACAGTACATGCAGTTTCAACATAAGAAAAACATTAACGTAAAACGTAAGCCTAATTCGTAAAAAATTGAGTAAATCTTTTTTTATTGCTTGTTAATAAATGATTGCACAAATATGAAAAGTTATGCATAAGATAAAAGAGTCAAAGCTTAGTTTTTGAGAAAGTAATTGATAGATGACTGTCTCTGATATTGCATTGTGCAATCCCTTCTTGCTCCTTCTTGTCGTGTGTTAGCACTTTCCTTTGGAAAAGAACATGCCTGTCTCGGCTGCTTGCAACATTCCTCATTTTTTTACTAGGCCGGATAGTACGGAGGGCCGGACAGTCGCGAGCTGGATAGTCGGGAGTTTACTGTATTTAAAATTTTTATTTTGCTAAAGAAAAAAAATGCTTTAAATCTTGCAATTAATGTACGAAATATAAATATGCAGATTACATTGGCAGGGGTTGAGGGGGTGGGGGGGGGGGGTGGAATGGTACAGTTGTTGTACCGGTAGCACAGAATATTAGGGCTCCAGAACTTTTTTTGTTAGAATTTAAGCCCTGTTCAGCAATAATACTTTTGGGTTTCCATGTTTCATGTCTCGCCACTTTTGATACCATATTCGATCTAATAGTTGCTTCCGATATCTGGTCGCCTTTAACCCTCTAAGTGTTTGGGGCGTAATATTCCGTTCACTAAGCTCCAGGTTTCACAGCAATACAAGCAATATTTAAGATAATATAATTCTATAGATTTAATGAATTTTAAATACATTGAAGAATGATTAATACTCTCAAGGATTACATTCATATTTGTAATTGAGATTTTTTTTTTATAATGTTGAAAGAATCATATTTTCTTAGAATTTAAAACAAAATGCAAAGAAAACAACATTACAATTTTACCCTTTTGCAAGACGCTCGGAGGGTTAAGGAAGTTAAATTTTTGTAATAAGATTATTTGTGATGGATTAGCACTTTTTGGAAGTATTAGAATGTGTAAAAAATGGTTCATGATGGTTTCTGTTTTTGTACTTCTCAGCCAATTTATTTTAGATGGTTCAAAACAGTTTTAGAACATTCTCCAAGTTCAGCAGTAAGCTTCGGAAGGGTCGGATTTATGCAGCTCTTGAAGGAACACTTAGGAATTCCGTGGAAGGGGATAGCTCCCTTCTAAATCATTAATAATCATAAAATTCCGATTGCACACTTAAACAACTTGACAGGAGGATCAAGAACCTCATCTCTGTATATTTCAGCATTCACAGTTGCACTGGTAAAAATGTGTCGGTCACTACGGCCATTCAAAATTATGTCCGTCCATACTATGATTCCACGACCTTTGTATCGATGCCTTTCACGGATGTTTGTACCCTTATTGCATGTGATTTTCTCCCTCCATATGGATACACGTCTGTAGTAACTCTCTCAACAAAATCAGGATTCATCGGTAAAGAGAACTCGGCTCCAGTCCGTGGTACTCCAACGACGATGATCTCTGCACCACTTTAACCGGGCGCATTTCGCTACCGGAGTTAGTGGAACATAAATCATGGGTTTCCTTGCATGCAGACTGTCACTCACAGTAAACCAGGAAAGTCGAGTTCTTGTTGCTGCAGCAAACTCCCTGCAATCTGAACTGACGTCAATTGCCTATTTCTTTTAGCAATCGTTGGCAAATTACAGTCCTGAGAGCCTATTGTGGTGCGTTTTCTACCTTGACCTAGTTGTCTGTGGACATTTAAAGGTGTCTTTAAACTGTTTCCAGATTCTTGACATGACGCTTTTGGCTATTTTTAAGTCTTTACAGACCCCTAAGAGTGTCTCTCCTGCTTCCATTTTCCGTATTTCACGCAATTTTGCAAAATCGGTCAAATGTCTTCTGGACGACATATTCCACCCACTAAAAGCGAAAGCTTTACCTAATTACACGTCCAATCCGTAAAATTAGACTTCAAATTACCCACGTGCGCCCCTTTTCACACGTGAACCGAAAGAACGGGCTGAGGCTAAAAAATTTGCATATATTTCTGTAGAGAATGTTAATCCCATTGGACTACATGATAATGTTGACACTGAGTTACCTTTCTGGAAGTTCCTTTAATAGAATTAACATAAAGCACCTTTTTATGGTTGTTCCTTTAACTTTTCTCGCCAGTGTATTTTGAAAGTGGTAACAAATAACCAGTCCAAAAGTAAAGATACTTTTATTAATTGCTTGCAGCAGATTTAAAATAATGGATAATATTGACCGTTATAAAATTAACAAAGATAAGGGTCGCGTAACTCAACCAATGTGCCATTATTGCGTTCGTGTAAACT
This sequence comes from Maratus speciosus, assembly GCA_963932465.1. NCBI lineage: Eukaryota > Metazoa > Arthropoda > Arachnida > Araneae > Salticidae > Maratus > Maratus speciosus. The sequence continues at coordinate 415,134,552 of OZ010798.1, forward strand.
CGTCTTTTCCCGTAGGTATCGGCAACAGTTAGTCCCATCGAAATCCGAGATAAAGAAGTTTTACGTTTAATCTAGTTACACAAAATTTGTGTAAACGGAATAGCAGGTATACTTGCATAGGTATCCTTCCGACTCGGGACATTAAAATGTTTTTGTTTATGAGAGGATTCCGTGTTTTAAGAAAACCTGCCAAGAAGCATTCACAATTGGAACAAGTTTCATTTCAGATAGGTTTCAAACATTAGCAAGCACAAATATATAGTGTTGTTTTCGTCAAACTTTGAATTGTTTTCTTTTGAGATAGGTCATCTTCACAGATATTCCTGTAATAGATTTATGCTCTTCAGAGGTGGTGTTATAGCAGCGATTTCCAACCTGGGGTAGCGTACCCCTGGGGGTACGTAGCGGGTCTGCTGGAGGTATGCGAAAATAATATCGGTAATGGCGGAAGTCACAAAAAATGTTAGGAATATCAATGTAATTTGCATCAATTTATTATATGGTTGTGATATGAAGATTACTAATGGGGAAAAAAAGCATGTTTACGTTATCTGCTTGAGTGGAGGGAGGGAAGGAGGGCGTGTATATGAGAAATGGGGGTACAACGAAATGAAAAACCTAAGAAACGGGTACGTGAAAGAAAAAGTTTGAGAAGTGAGTACGTTTTAGCAGTTTTAAGGGATACTGTGAAAACGTAAAGTTTTTATAACGGAAACCCGCCTAAAACGGAAATGTTCATAGTCCTGAAAAAAGACTTACCTTTGAATTATACCTTCTAAGACGAATACCTCTCTAAAGCGGAAATTTTATAGATCCTTTGTGATTCTGTCTTAACAGTTTTTACTGTTGTATTTGTATCCATGATTCAGTAACCCAGGTCTATTTTCGGGGGGGTGGGGGGTCCGGACCCCCTGGACCCCCCCTTTTGGCTACGCCACTGTGTATTAGATGTATAATATTTTAACTAAAAATATCTGCACAATATTTGATCTCTTTGTTAAAGAGATAAAATGTATGGGGTTTGCCATCTAGTTTTGTAGTGAATAAAATATTAGAATGCTTATAAATTTTTTACTGAAAGTATAATTAAGTATTTTGCTTATACTAACGTGATTTTGAGTGTCATTTGTTTCTCATATTTTATAATGCATTTTCGCTCGAAATTCACGAATAACTTCGACCCGAAGTTATGCAGAAAACAAGGGTTGAAAACTCAAATGGCATTCACCGTCAATCCCACTGAACCGGTTCGAGGTTGAAATCTAACGCCAGGTTCAGTAACCCAACCTTGGTCTACAGGTGGTTCAACCCAGGATTTTTCAACCGAGCATGCGTATTTAACAAAAAACAAGCGGTGAGAGTGAGGAAGGAGAGGGAGAGGACCGCCATTTTACAATGGCTGTTAGAATGTGCTGTGTAAAATATAGAAATTCTACTATTAAATAAAACGGAATAACATTATGCAAAGGTATGTAATCTCATATATATGTAATTATCTTCAATATTTTTATCTGATTTGTTTATATTAATGTATATAGCCTCTTATATATTGAATACATGTTGAATTGTTTGTTTACATAAATATGCGTGGTCGCGAAAAATTTATTTGCCTTAAAAATAGCCAATATTACTTAAACAGCCGAATAATTTCTTCTAAAGTAACAACTGTCGCGTTTAGGGTCATTTATTTTTTGCAATTTTGATGTTAAAAAATTCACAAATGTATTTTAACAGGAACGAAATAAACGCCATACTTGCATAAGTTCTAATTAAAATGTGAGACTCAGGCTAATTTGCATTTTTGTTTAAGTAAAGAAATATACAGATTATCTTAGAATATCCATAGATTCTCTGTATATTTTTGATCAGTATTTATAGAATGTTTTAAAATTAAATTTTGGGTCTATTGTGTAAAATATATTATTGTTTATGTACACTCTGAGATCAATATAAATCAGATCTATAAATTAGATATTTTAACTTAAAATTTAAACAATTTGAGTTTTATTTCTTTATTGATTTTTTTTACGATTGTTTGTAAGCTTCTACGTATGTTTCCCAATTTTTGTGGAATTTGAAATATTTATTTTTATTGCATTTATTTTTCAACTGTATTTTAATTTCAAAATTATACATAATATAAAATATTGCATTAGTACTATTTTATACGAAAACAATAATAGTAATAATAAATCCTAAAATGAATAACTTTTCAATGTTACCTCCTGAAATTGTGACTTTTTTAGAGATCACTTATAATTTTTGCTTCTTAATTGACAGCTAAATTAAAATAAATTACTAAAGGGTTGAAATACGCTGGTAAAAAAAAAAAAACTTTCCTTTTTTTAAAATAACCCCACACCAAAAATATTTTTATCAGCCCTTGCATTATGACTATTATGATGACTATTTTTAAGGTAAATAAATTCTTCGTGATCATGAGTATTTATGAAAGCAAACAATTCAAGATGTAATGAAGGAGATATAATGTATAAATATAAACAAACCAGTCAAAAAATGTATACATAATATATATATGTGTATGTATGAGATTACATATATTCTTCTATTTTTGGTAATATGTACTTTAAACTTTCTTTTTATTTCTATATCTTACACAGCATCTTGAGAAACGTTTAATTTACTTAAATTAAAGAATGACACCAAAAAAGAGAAAAAAAATAGAGGGAATGGGTAGGGTGGTACAAATGGGAACTTGTTTTTCTCCACTGATTCACAAACAACAGACAGCTATTTTATTTATTAGATAATGTAAAATTATATGAAATTATTAATAATTAATTTGAGTTGTTTTGTTAGATTACAAACTATCATTATTCTGCCTATTTAAGTCTAGAAATCTATCATTAATCAGTCATAAAAAAAAAAAAAAAAGAATTCCACTTTTAATTTCTATTCTAAATGAGATTCTTATTACATCTAATGAAGTGATATCTAAATGAGTTAAAAATATGAAATTAAGAAGCTGGAAAAAAATATAGAAAATAAAATAACATTTTCTAAATAAATACATTTTTTTCAAATGCAACCAAAAACAAGTGTCTTCGTGCATGTAATAATATTTCGTAATTATTAGGCTAATTTATCAAAAAATAGTCAAAATAGTGAATAGCTTTGATCTTGTAAATGTGATAATAGAAAAATTCTCATACAAATGGCTGGAGGGGAAGAGGTGGGGATAGGTCCTAAAAGCTGGTCGATAAAAATTCAACTTTCTGTAATATTTCACATTAATTTGTCCAGATAGTATTCAGAATACATTTATCATGATTTAGGAAAGGCCTTATTCGATTATATGTGTTGAATGGAAATTCATACACTATACACTAGTAGTCTTAAAAAGTTTAAAATATTTGTGTTCCTTAAAATAATATCTTATAAAATATCTCCACTGCATACAGTTTAAACTTAAAGGAAGTATAGAGTTTTATTTAGCGACTAGTTAAATGTAAAATGTTTATCAATCGCTCGGAAGTGATAAATATATGCGCCGATGGAGCACCTCTGCGGCTTGGTACCTGGTGCTAGGGCACCGCTAGGATCACCTGTTCCGCTTTTTCTGCAGTTCTGTTAATATTATTTCCCTACTTTTTCCTGTCAACCTGGAATATTAATTACTATCTAATTTAATTAGAATTAAACATTTCAATTAGCTTGCTGAAAATCTAAACAATAAAATTAATACATCTGGGATACCATCTATACTAATAAAAGAAATAGTATATATAAAGTACAACAGACTACTTTCTTAATTTTTTTCCCTTTTTCTCCATTTTAATATTTTCATTATCAGAAATTGTTTAATTGCTAACTAGAGCTATTAATAATAGAAATCATCATAATTGCTGCTGAAATAAAATTTTAGTTTTTATTCAAATCAAGTTTCATTAGTTTTGGCCCAAATCAAGTTCCATTTTTTAGCAACTATGCGAAAATTTATTTTGAAAAAGAACCTTTTAACATTTATTTTAGCAGTTGACACGTTTCATATCATTAACCTAACTCATTAATAAATTTAAAAAAAAATAATTGTTTAAAAAATATTAAAACTTTCAAGAAATTAAATTAAGTTGATCCATATTTAGTCATTACAGGTTTTTATTTTGTCCATAAATTTTGTGGGGATGGAAAAAAAAAAAAAAAACTACATTGAATTGTTCATTTATTTCTTTCTTTCTTTTTTTTTTTTTTTTTTTTTAAATCGGCGTTTTTCTTTCAAAACATAAACAAACGAAGTCTCGACGCGAAACTGAACAAGGCATGTGATTTTTTTAACCAATAAACACATTTCGTTCAACCTAGGTCGAGAAACGCAGAGTTGGGTAACTTTTCATCCGAAGTAAACGGTGAATACGAGTTTTCAACTCCCGGTTGAAAATACCAACCTGTTGTTACTGAACCCGCGGTTTAACCCTCGGTCGAAGTTATTCATGAATACGAGCGTGTTATTCACACGGTATTAATCCGCACGGCAATCATAAAATAAGAAATATATATACTAAAACCTTCTCTGAAAAATTGTCTAACTAACATTGCAAATTTCAAAATCTTGTAATATGTTGATATCACAATTTTGGTTTATTAACAGCATTCTATCACGAAAAATATAAAGCAACTGATAAATCATTTTTAAACAAATAAAAAGAAAATTGTTAAAAAGTTAAAATATTTAGATCTCCAATTGAATTGTTAAATTGTATCAGTCAACCTACCAAACAAATCATAACCAATGAAACATTTTATTCCAGATAGTTATGATGTATTGAAAATAATTGTCTGAGCGAAGCAAAGGCTAATACTCGGCGCAATATTACTGTCCGGACACATTACAACTACGATGGATATTAACGCCATGTCCTACTAAAAAAAAAAGCCTAATAAAAACCTTTCGTCAAGCACAACTCAAAAAATATTTGTTGGATTTCGTTTCTGATTGCACCAGAAGGTACCTATGAGGGCCACCTACTGAATGCACCTACTATGAAAAATAGGTTCCAAACCGTTTAAAAATTATATTAAAAAAAACTGATAAAAAAGCACAATTTATCTGCATACGTCACAGAAATTTGGTGTGCGTCAGTTTCACCGGTGGATGTTTTCGTAGACAACTGGTTTGAACACATGGAGCAAATAAAAAAAATACGCATGCAGTAATTGAATAGATCAGTTTCAACCACGTTATTACAAAACTTGCAACAACCCGTGGCAAACAGTTTTGGTGGGCAAACAAATAATAATACGGTACTCCGTACCACGGTGACCGTTTTTAGCCTGATGTATAAAATCTGGCCTGATGTATGACATACAATTGTGGATGATTAAAACAAAAGACATGAGTGTTTATTGCTCCGGGAGGTTATCTTTCTCTGGATGTCTGTCCCTCTATCATACAGCATGAAATTTGTGATATTATTATGCAGGTGAGGGTGATATTATTATGCAGTAAAACCTGCATAACGGACACACCCGTTTAGCGGACACCTCTATTTAGCGGGCATTTTTTTGATTACCAACCCCTAAATAACTGTACATTTTTTACTCTCAGTAGCAGACACCTCCAAATAGAGGACAAATTCTGCCCTCCCGAGGTGTTCGCTATTCAGGGGTTTTACTGATAAAACCTCCATAGCGGACACACCGATTAGCGGATACCTCTATTTAGCGGACATTTTTTCGATTACCAACACTTAAATAACTGTACATGTTTTACTCTCAGTAGCGGACACCTCTAAATAGAGGACAAACTTTGCATTCTCGAGGTGTCCACTATTCAGAGGTTTTACTGAATATAATATTGATAGTTATTTTACAGGGCCGCACAAAAGAATAAGAATATATGAAACGAATATAAACTAAATTCAGGATTGGTAGATCGCTGATGGTAATGTAATTTTAGGATGTTGTTACAGTCATCCGCAGCATGTTTTTAGAGTTTCGTTCATCTAACGAAACCCTACCTGTATCACTCCTTTGTCTGTCTGTCTGTCCGTCTGTCACAGAGCCCGTTCTCAGAAACTATATATGTCGGAGACTTGAAAATTTGTATACTTATAGCTGAACACTTGCCATAACACGATAAATCATAAAATTTTGAAAAGTCATATTTAACCCTCTGGTCTCTAACTTCTATATTTTAAGCAACTTTTCTAACTCAGCCCCTAATTAAGTTGGAGACGTGAAAATTTGCATACTTATAGATGAACACCTCACATCAAACGACAAATAATAAAATTTTGAAAAAGTCTAATATTTAACCCTCTGGGCTCTAACTTCTATATTTTAAGCAATTTTTCTAACTCAGCCCCTAATTAAGGGGCTGAAACACAAAGGGCAATTCACAAAAGGGCAGAATGGTGACTTCACAGTAGTCTCTCTGTCACCTGAAAGTCATCATGTGACTTTAATATCACATTATTTGATAACTTATCACAATGCAGCGTTCACGATGACTTTGAAATTGAGTCTATAGATGACAATCACATGCGAGTCACAATGTAACTACATTGTAAAGTCCCATGGTGACTCGTCACAAGCAGCAGTCACGGTGACAACTCAGTAGGGTCACGTACGGTGATCATTTGAGACTTTTAATGAGATGTATGGAATTTCTTACTTTTTTTGCTTCACCGTAGTGACTGTGACACTTGTGACATGAATGAGATGTTATATGGACTAGCTGAGCTGTAGATATAGTAATTATTCGAATTATATTATTTCCTTTTGAGTATTCACGTGCTTGAAAATTATCATTTTTGCGATCGGTCCTTAATTTTGGACACCAGTGTAGAACTTTGGCATGGTAATAATTAATAAGATGTAAATGCTCGTTGTAGAACGAATTCTAAAAAATAGAAAGACTAAACAAAGCGGAAAAAGATCTAAAGATAAACTAAGTTACGAAGTACATGGACTTGTTAGGAATATAAACATGAAAATTGACATGACTGTATTTATCATGACGTAAATTCTCACAATAGAACAATTTCTAAAAATATCGCTATAATAAAACTGTAGAAACAAAAAACTTTCAAAAATTTTCTATTTCTGTGTGACTGCTGAGCCCAAAATCTTGAAATTTTGCTTCGGGTTAGTTTTAAAATATACAATTGTCTCTATGAATGGTTTCTAAAAAATTTAAAATTTAAAAAGATGAAATTAACAGAAAGCGATCTCAATTACCATTAATTTGAAATTATTAGGTACAGCAACTTTAAATATTTCATACTGCTGCATTTCCTCCGCAAAACATGTGTAAATATTAAATAAAGACCTTTATGAAACAGTGAGTAGTTTGCCCGAAAGTACTTGTTAAAGTGTTCCTTCTCTAGGCTTTTCTCTCTATCGCCAAGGCCACTAACGGAGGGAAGTGCCGTTTTAAATGTGATATGAATTTTCTATCCGATTCATTTTTCTAGACATTTTATCATAAGGTCATATTCTCAATTATCATTAGTAGATTTTTTTATGTATTAACTTATTCTGGTGAAATTTTGTAATCGGGTTCATATTGGCGTATGTTAGCTTGCATGATTTGCTGAATAAATATGTATGGATTTGTAAATTACTTCAAATGACACTTTGACAGCTCAAAAGTTATGCAGACGATATATTCAGATCTTGTGTCATATTTTATGTTGCAATCATTGCCGATTTCTTTTATTTAATACATGCTAAATACAGCTCAACTTGTGCAGAATATGTTTGAAAACAAAACAATACAGCGTATGTAGTGACCAGAATACACTCATCATTTAAATCCGATTGAGCATATCTAAAACACACTCTAACGAAGCATTGCATGCCACTGTTGATGTATTCAGTACTTTGATACTATATCAGATTTTGAGGAGAGAATTCCTTAAATGTTATCGACAACCTCATTGCATCCGTGGAAAACAGATATTGTACAATATTAACTATTCCCTGGGAGCACACACCATATAAAGTATAGTCCATTCTTTTTAAACATCATATATTTGTCATTTAAAGTTACTCAAATTGGTGCGGAGCGTCTGATTATGCTCTTGGCATCATTTTATGCAGTTAAAATTCCGATATAAGTAATTTAGTGTTTCATTTTCTATTTTACTTTTAATATATTGCGTACTTTCAATTTTATATCATGCATGGCTGTCTTGAATGGTTTGAGTTCCCATTTTTTTTTAAACAGTGTATACGAATTTATATATAAGATTTTATAATTCTACGATTCGTTTATTTTCATCATTTCAATTTATCGCAGTATATGGACAATTAAAGATAACATCTCATTTTCTTTGCTTCCACATGTTATTATTAAATCTATGTTCTCAGCAATATCGCTCAGACTAATTAATCCCTCTGAGGGAAGCCCTAGTTATCCGTAAAATAGATATTGGCTATAATAATGACAGTTATAAAAGAATATTTCGGGATGTTTGGCAGTTAATGACTCGTTCTAAAAAAAGCCACATTGTAAATGGTGGCACTTTTCTTATTTTATTAAATTTGCTTTTGCAGATTAAAATTAATTATTATATTATATATAATTATGTATGTATTATGTTCATAAAATATGTATTATGAATATATTATATTATATATTATATATAATATTAATTATTTATAAGTAGTTTAATGTCTGAGAAAGGAACTTTATGGTGTAACTGATTAAAAGCATGTTTTGCCCCCCTCATCTGCTTTCTCATTGGCAGGAATACCCATGTGTCCAGGTACCTAGCAGAATAAAATATTATAACCACGCCTTGTCAATTTATTATAAAAATCTAGGATGGAGGAGACAAAAGGATGCTTTTTAAAAGATTTTATTGCGTCAATAGAACTATTTCAGTCAGTATAAATGATGAAGGATGTGTTATGGTGATGAGAAATGTGCAACATGGCAATCTCTATCGCAAACAGTTCAGCTGTGAACACAAAAGTAGACGAATGCAGCCGGTAGCTGAGAGAAGTGTTTTCACAAAAAATCCCACAACCAACAATATCTCTACTTTTGGAACCGTCTGTAAAAATGTCAGTGTAACTACTGAAAATTGATCTATGTTTTATCATACCCTTTAAAAGGAAAATGTGTTATAGGAAATTAATGATATTTTAAATCGGTTAGTAGAAGTTACCATGGTTCCATTCTGAGCACGTTTCAAAGTCAGTAAAATTCACAGTAAAATTCCTCTGTTGAGAGATGTATATTTCGAGCTATAAAAAATGATAAAATATGCATTCATATTTTGCAGATATTCTTTTAAAATATTTCATTTAATAATTTTTTTGGTCGTATGTTCACATTTTCTTAAGGATTAATCCACTGTGCGACAGGAGTGCTGGAAAGTTAACTTCAGTATGTAAGACTAACAATTCTGATTCTGAAATATTTCTTCTTTTTCATACTGGTTATTTGCTAAAAAACAGGTTGAACCAAACAAATAGAAACCAAACTTTCTTTATTCCACCATTTAAAAGTTTAATAAATTGCAGTGATAATGATTTACCCATGATGCAATAATGAAATTTACCCATGTATTATGCAGCAAGTGTCATCCATTTAAAAAGATTGTATTTTAGTGAAAAAAAAAAACAGTGTAATAAAAGAAGCTCCCAGCTTAACAAGAAAGGCAGTTCTTCCAAGCAGTGTTGAACACCAATGTAATTAATACAGTGAGACTGATGGTAAATTAATGATTGTCTCCGATAAAGTAGGTACTGAAGCAGAAGGTACTGTACACTTCATTAACATTATATCAAAGTGGTGGAAAATCGTCAGTACAAAACTCTTTATTAAGGGGTCTCGGTACCCTTCATTCGGCAAAAAATGACGAAAATATCGATTTTCTTTTGCTTAAATTACATTTTATTAATTCTAGTATATACTGATGAAGTTTCGTAAAGAACCGGGTATTATAGTAAATGTGATTCTATTACAGCGCTGTCCCTTTAAATGCCACACTCACTTCACTGTTTACGTTGAGATTGCAGCTCAATACCTATCTTTTTTAATATATATCGCAACCAGAAAGAACTGTAGCATTTTTGTTTGTAACTGTAAAGGAATCGTTATTTACATGTACTTTGCTGTTGCTATGCTATTTTTGCTTCGATTAACGTTTAAAAAAAAAAAAATAATAATTTTGAAGACTCCAGTTTGATCATTTTTGCTGTATATAATCATTTCCATTGTATTAAATTGTTTTATTTGTGAATATGCCTCGTCGAAATATGGTTAACAAGCGCTGGTGTGCAGCGAAAAATAATGGTGAGTGCGACATTTCTGAAACTGTTAGTGCTGAAGAAACTTGTGCGCCGTCAAATATCAGACTCGAAAAATTAGAAGTGATTGATAAATGTGATTATACTGATAACAAAAATAATATTATTGTTCATTTTGAACAACTGACTAAGGCTGTTTGCAAATTTTAAACGCCTAGATTGTAATGAACAAACATTAAATCTTGCAACAGGGAAATAAATTTAGCTTTTCTTACAAGTTGAACTTGACCTGCAATTCTTGTTCTGAAAGTATAAGTAGTGTGCATACTTGCAGTGAAAAAAAAAGGAAATAAGCTTGTGATGTAAATTTACGTATGACACAAGCATTTTCTCATATTTGAAAAGGTTTCACAGCCAACGAAAAGTTTTGTATGATCATGAACATCTTGCCTTTCTCTTCTCGAATATGCATTTAGTGTACAAAATTTTTATGTAGTGCTTATGCTGTTGCTGCATATAATATAATAAAGGATGTACATGAGGAAATCAGAAGTAGCTACTGCTGTGAAAATAATAGATTAAATATTTTACATCGATTTCTTCACACCATTATTGCTTCATCTCTATTCACCTTTTACATTTAACTCCATGTTTTATTTCATTTATGTCTATTTTCAATAATTGTTTTAGTTACTCTGAACTTGTTTCTAAATTCATACTTTATCAGTATCGGTATTTCTACATATTTAGTTCAATCATTATTTTCTTAATCAGTTAACTCCAGGCATTTTCCCTTTTCCTATTTATATGTTCAGTTTTTATTTTATTATTTCTATCGTTGCTGTCAAGAAAAAGCATTTCTACTTCAATGCGGAATACATTTAATCCTGCCTCTTTCCTCATTGGACAATCATAGTTGAAAATGTCTTTCTAGAACCTTCCATCCAATGACATTTATTCTATGCTTACAGGCTCTTCACTTTTGGCAACTCTGCTTTAATTTATTATTAATGGCTCTATATCTTTTTAATAACACAATGCTATCTTTTACCTGCTTGGAGAACTCGTCAGTACCTGGTTGGCGAGATCTCTAATTAAAGGAAGCCTTCGCCTGCTCCGTTTTTCCCCTTCTCACATTTTGAACAGTACAGTTTAGTTGAGTCTTTACTATGTGGTATTTTGGAAGCCCTCTTTTCCCCCCAAAAGGATTTGCTATGACGAGTTTGCCATTTTTTTTTAGATATTTATTGATTTATTGATGCCCTTCTTAATTTGTTATCAGAGTTAAATTCATTGCCTAAAAAGGCACAAAGGTTTTTAAACACTTACAAATTACCGGAATAAAAAAAAAAAACATCTGAACTTAATTTAGAAGTTTGATGAACAATGCTCTCTCCGGAATTATTTTTCTAATAAAAACTTCTTCACGCGGCCAGAAAAAAAAAAAAAAAAAACTGAATTTGTTTAATTTTCTTCAAAGAAATGGGTAGCTCATGGAGGGAGTTCAACTGGGATGGTTTCTGAATGGAGATAAAATTAGCATTGAGCCATCGGGAATAAATTTCGTTCCTTGAAAAAATGGTTGTTCAGGGAGGTGGTCACTTAATAGATGTGGTCGAACAGGGAGGTTTTACTGTATATATATAGATAGATGTAAAAAGTTTTTTACTGGGGCTGGCTTTGGATTCTAAGGGTTATGATCGGCATATGTCTGCAAAAAAATTTCAGAAATTCTAACATAGGGGATAATGTTGTAAGTAGTATTTCTAATGAAATCTATCTAAAAACAGAATGCCTCATGCTATATTCCCCCTCTTCCTAAAAGTATATTAAAGTACTGTTTTGCGCATATCTCAGTCATTGTCTTCCCAAATCCTATTTCTGTTAATACTCTCTACACAGACAAAAGAGATAATACACTGCGTTACGTTATCAACTGGTTGGTTGGTTGATTAGAGTTTTATGGCACAAAGTCCTCATAGGGACATGCTGCGCCAAGAAAAAGTTAAGGAGTAAAACATAGTTAAAAATTAAAAGTTACATTAAAAGATTGTCAGAGATATAAAAGTGAAAAAACAAAACAAAATGAAGAAAGCAATGTGATGATACAAGTAATAAAAAATAATGCACAATGAAAGCGACAATACACAAGGTTTTAAAAGACAAAAAAAAGTTAAAACACTAGAATATTTAAATTAAAAAATTCTAAAATCTCTAAAGTTATGAAAAGTTGTATGTTCAAGAAATAAAGCATAAAATGTTATATAATACTGCTTTAAGAATGAAGTTATAATTCAAAATTTTAAAACGATATAAAGCTACGTCGGATGAATAACTTCAAAAACTGTATTATTGTCATTGTTATCAGAGTCATAACTACAAGAGTCCATAGCCTCTTCTGCATAGTTGAGCAGCTGTTTGTGATCTTTAATATTAGTTATTGCTGGGCTAAGACATGATTTATTGCTTTTTCTCTTCACAGTTTTCCACTGTGAAGAGATTTGAGTTGGAGGTTTCTTTCTTTCTTTTTGCACGAAAGTTTTTTCATTTGCTTTCGGAGTTGGACAAACAATAGGTTATACTAATTTGCTTTTATCTGTAGCTGGCGTTTTTTTTGTCTTATGTTCGGTTGATATTTTTGATTTAACTGATGATGTTTGGGGAGAATTAGGTTTCTGTAATGATAGAACTGGAGATGAAGCAACCTTAGTTTCAGTCTGATGATTAGATGACTTTTTGGATCCAACTGGAGATTTCTGTGAATGAGTAAGTTGATACTCTATTGTAACTGGTTCTGAGGATGGTAGCCAACGTTCCAATAATGGGGTACCATAGCATTTACTACCAAGAGAGACGTCCCGGGTTTTTTTAGGTGAAGTATTGGTTGAATGTGTCATAGATGTATTATTTGGTGGAAAAGAGCAGTCGGTCTGGGTACTGATGTGCCTTACGGATTTTGGTTGTTGTTTGAGTATACTGGAGTAAGATACCCCAACAGAGGGGGTCCTAGATTCAACAAGTTTACGGGCTTCAGGGTAGGAAAGTTTTTGAGTAATCTTAACTGCAAGAATTTCCTTTTCACGGATCCAGTTAGGGCAAGAGCGAGAGTACGATGTATGGTCACCTTTACAATTAGCGCAGCATTCTGGTTTTTCGCAAGTTTTACCGTCATGGCCGACTTCTGCACAACGTGGACAAGTAGCAGATCCACGACAGGTAGTATTAGTATGCCCATACCGCTGGCACTTAAAACAACGCAGAGGATTAGGGATATAAGGCCTAACTGGACAGTTTAAATAACCAGCTTTAATTGTAGAAGGTAAAATATGGCTATTGAAAGTTAGAATAATGTGTTTAGTAGGAAGCATTTGCCCATTTCGACGGATAGTGATACGGCGTACATCTATGATATTTTGATCACTTAAATTAGCTAGAAGTTCTTCTTTTGTAGAAAATAAAAGATCTGGTTCAGATATGACACCACGGCAAGTATTAACAGTTTGATGTGCTTTAACAGAGACAGAAAAAGTACCTATAGTATCGCAATTTGACAGAAGTTGTGACTGCCTGGCTGAAGAAACCTCAACCAGTAAGTCCCCAGACTGCAATTTTTTGAGCGAGTGACCATCACCCAAAACAGACTGAAATGTTTTTGCTATTAGAAAAGGTGAAGTTTTTTTGAAAGAACTATCTGAGAGACTATCAGTGCGTTTAATTACAAAAAAACGAGTGAATAACGTCTGTACAGTTTGTTGCTCGCCACTTGGGAGAGAAATAGAAGGAATGTTAGTTTTTCCATCCATAATTGAAAAAAAGAAAAAGAATTCAGACCCCGGCCGCACCACCCACTACCGAGCCCAACAAGGGGATGCACATTCGTGCACCAGTGCTAGCCAGGGCCCATACGGTCACAAGACACTCCTATGCCAGTCTCCACCCTTAGCGAGATGGCTAGTAAGTACTCGCTCACTTGATCCCCAGCCAGTGACACAAGTCAGCTGACCAGCCGATTGATGCATACGGGACCAATATGCACCTCCCGTCTACCTGAAGCAGAGGCCAAAGCAGTGTGTTGGTTACCCTCAACTACCAGGATCCCCCTTTCCAGGGACACGGGTCGCCACGCACGGCAAACACGTGGGTGGTTTACAATTCTCCACAAGTCGATATACAGGATGATATCGGCTCATACAGAATTGCCCTCACCTCCGAAGAGGAAACCACAATGAGAGTGAAACATAGAGGAAAGAAAGACAAGAGAAATAAGAGGAAAAGGAAAAGAGAAAGATCGCTCAGGAACCCGGGGTTGCGAAGCCCGTGAATACCTAAAGAAGGTATCCCCCTGGGGGGCGTTATCAACTGCTTTGTCAATATTTCCCTCTATCATGCTAACTGTAATATTTGCAAGTGCAGTAAAAGTTGGTCAGTTGGCTCTGTCATATACAGGGTGATTCAGCTCGTCGGTGACAAACTTTAAGGATCGATAGAGCACACCTAGACGAACATTTTTGAATAGGGAATGTAGGGTCCCTGACGCGATGGTAAGGCGCTAGGCGCTTTCGAAAATTTGGGTGCCGAAATTCGAAACGTCATAAAAACTAGGGAAATGGTTAGATTTTCTTGCTTGTTGCGTCGAAATGATTCTGTTTGTTTAGACTTTCTTCAGTACCAATTTGATAAGCGTATCTCTTAAAACATGGATAGGGGGCGCTGCAGACTTTGGAGAACTAGACAACAACTTTAAGCCCGTTATTTTGATAATTTAACACATGCTCGCCAAAGTTTATACTCTAACTTAAAGTTTGAACCCAAAAGTAGAGCCCTGCAAAAAGCGTAAGAGCCGGAATAAAATGTCAAAGTACAGGGTGGTCGAAACTCGAAGGCTCCTAGGAGATAAACAAACAGATTTCTTGACTTATGGCATGCATTTTCATGATTCTGTTTGCTGGGGCTCTCTGAAACTCAGTTGAACGGTACAAAAAGAAACATCGATAGGGGGCGCTTTGGGCAAAAAACATAATTCGTTGACATTTCGGACGCTAACTGGAAACGGGGCGCTACGATCAGTTAGAAACAAAACAAGAGAGTAATTTACTTATCATAAGAAGCTATTAAAACTACAGTTTGTTTGTTTTTTTAACAAACATAGCTGGTTTCAATCATGCACAATGCGCGCAATAAAATTTACATAAGGTGCTTTTTGCTGATTTATGCAAAAGATATCGTACCATATCGATATGCAAAAGATACGTAATGCGTAGACGACAACGCGAGATGACGTAGTTGTATGCGCAGACACGTCTTTTGAACGTGCGGTACCTACTTAAGCTTCGGGTTACTTGTCTGCAGATCGGTAGTAGGATGGAACGGTACACAAACTCTGAATTGGCTGACATGCATTTGGCGTATGGCGCTGCTGGTTGTAATGGACGAGCCGCTCAGCGGTTGTACGCCGAGCGTTACCCCAACAGGCAAATCCCCTGCCATGCCTTCTTCGCTCGAGTACACCAGAGGTTGTCCACAACAGGATCTTTCGACGGAGGCAGGCCTGAACGGGAGCGATCAGTGAGCACCCCCGACAACGAAGAGGCTGTGCTTAACCTGGTTGAGGACAACCCAGGTCTTAGCACGAGAGATATCGCCAGACATGTTGGCATTTCGCAAGCAACTGCGTGGCGCATCTTACGTTCCCGGAATCTGCACCCCTACCACATCCAGCGGGTGCAGTTGCTCAGAGAGCAGGATTTTGGCCCTCGAGTGGAATTCTCAAGATGGTACTTGGCGATGAGATCCAGGGATCCCCGTTTTGTAAACAGCATTTTGTTTACGGACGAGTCCACCTTCAGCCGGGAGGGAATGTGGAACGCCCACAACAGTCATGTGTGGTGTGATGAAAATCCACATGAAACCAGAAGCCGAGCAGCCCAGGAGCGTTTCTCAGTAAATGTGTGGGCCGGCATTCTGGGGGATTGCCTCATTGGCCCTTATTTGTTACCTGAACGGCTGACAGGTGGAAATTACCTGATTTTCCTGGATCAAGTGCTGCCGCAGCTTCTGGATGAGGCGCACGTACCCGAAGGTTCGCGTCGCCAGATGTGGTTCCAGCACGATGGAGCTCCGGCCCATTACACGAACGACGTGCGTCTCCATCTAAACGCAAGGTATGGCCAGCGGTGGATCGGGCGTGGGGGTCCAGTTCACTGGCCTGCCCGATCACCAGACCTCACCTGCTTGGATTTCTTCCTTTGGGGTTACCTGAAGGCCGAGGTATACCATACACCTGTCAGCAGTGCTGAAGAACTTGTGGCGCGCATTGTGGCAGCTGCAGGGCAGATCAGAGATACTCCTGGCATTGTTGGAAACACACACTCCTCAATGCGACGGAGGTGCGAAGCCTGCATCATGGCCCAAGGTCGAAATTTCGAGCATCTTCTGTAGTGTTATTTTTTGTAAATAAATTTCCAGTATCATTGATGTTTTTGGTCTAAATTTATTCAGAAGTGTTGAGCAGAGGTAGAAAATGTGTTTTCATTATTACTAACTGATCGTAGCGCCCCGTTTCCAGTTAGCGTCCGAAATGTCAACGAATTATGTTTTTTGCCCAAAGCGCCCCCTATCGATGTTTCTTTTTGTACCGTTCAACTGAGTTTCAGAGAGCCCCAGCAAACAGAATCATGAAAATGCATGCCATAAGTCAAGAAATCTGTTTGTTTATCTCTTAGGAGCCTTCGAGTTTCGACCACCCTGTACTTTGACATTTTATTCCGGCTCTTACGCTTTTTGCAGGGCTCTACTTTTGGGTTCAAACTTTAAGTTAGAGTATAAACTTTGGCGAGCATGTGTTAAATTATCAAAATAACGGGCTTAAAGTTGTTGTCTAGCTCTCCAAAGTCTGCAGCGCCCCCTATCCATGTTTTAAGAGATACGCTTATCAAATTGGTACTGAAGAAAGTCTAAACAAACAGAATCATTTCGACGCAACAAGCAAGAAAATCTAACCATTTCCCTAGTTTTTATGACGTTTCGAATTTCGGCACCCAAATTTTCGAAAGCGCCTAGCGCCTTACCATCGCGTCAGGGACCCTACATTCCCTATTCAAAAATGTTCGTCTAGGTGTGCTCTATCGATCCTTAAAGTTTGTCACCGACGAGCTGAATCACCCTGTATATATATCGTTTGGGCGAGTTATTACAATCTCTATCAGGAGAAGTCATAGAAATAAAGTTGGAAAGTCGTCTGCCATGTAAGTCATTTGAAACCCAGAAATTCCAAAAGAGATAGAATGATGGGGAGCAGATTATAAGATCTATTGCATGGAAAATACGTGTTGGCTCGTGAAAATAGGTATGATCACCGTTATTGAGCAGGAATCGTTGTCGGAAATAAATTTTTCTATGATATTAACTCTGTGATTAGAATCACTGTTTCCCCAGAGTTGGCTGTGTGCATTAAAATCTCCAAGAATGATATATGGAGTAGGGAGTTGGAGAAGGAGATTATCCAGATCTATGATTGAATGTTATGGTTCGGAGGTAAATAAATGGTACATATTGTTATGAGTTGTTTTATATGTACACACAGCAACAGCTTTTAAATTTGTGTTTAAATTAATATGAGTATGGGGTAAATTGTGAGAGATGAAAAGAGCCACTCCACCAGTGGCCCTCTCATTACCAGTAAAATTTTTCGGTAGCTAGCATAGTATTGTAATTTTGCTTTGTCATTGGGTTTTAAATGAGTTTCCAGTAGAGCTAAACATAATGGTTAATGGTCATGTGATATGCACAGCAGTTCCACGAGATAATATTAGTCATGATTGAGTTTTTTTTTTGTTTTTTTTACATGAATTTATCTGCGTCCTTTATCGGGAGATATTAGACATAATATCTCCATCGTTAAATTCTTCATCCGATTTTGGGTTAAGAGCTACGGCATTACCCTTCTGCATTTTTTCTTTCTGTTTTGGATGGGATTCATTTTTGGATGTTTTATTCTTTATCTTTTTGGCTGCATTTTCAGATAACACAGGTAACATAGGTTAAATTTTTCTGCATTAGATCTATGGTTTGTTTTTAAAGGTCCTCTTTTGGTGGTATTTTGAGATCCTTTTTTATTGAGGTTTAGGAATATGAGATTGTGATGATTTTGAAAAGGTATTTTGTGATGATTTAGGAGGAACACACAGATATCGGTTCTTTGGAGGCAGAGATTTGAGTTGCTTACGGAGTTTCAAATTACGTGTAACTCAGGGGTCATACTTGTCCTGATATTCCTTAAATTCCTGAAAAAAAAAAAGTCCTGAAATGTCCTGAAATTTTGCTACTTTTGTATGAAGCACAAACAGTCTTGATTTTCACGGAATTGCACAAAATCAGTATTTAGGAATAGGAAGTCAGAAAGTAGCGAAGCGTTTGTCATCTGAAAAACTCACAAATTTCGCCAAGTGGACGCGCAAAAAAAATCCGGATTTTGTCAGTCTGACAGGAAGGAAAATTGTAAATTTTGTTAATCGGTCGTTGAAAAAAATTGCGATAGTCTTCAACCAATCTCTAAAAAAATCTTGAATGTCGTCAATCATTCGCTGAAATTTGCAGGGATGTCACTTTATGCTTTTGGCAAATTTCCACTATTTTGCTATTTTAAAAATCAATCAGCGATTTCCATTTAAAAAAAAAAAAAAAAAAAAAAAAAAAAGAAAATCACAATGTGCGCTGCAAAAAAGACTAAGAATTTCGTCAAACAGTCCATGAATAAAATCGCAAATTCCGGCCGATCATTTGAGCAAGAAATCATGACTCCCATGCGTAAAAACTCGCAAATTTCCTCAAGAAGTCACAAATTTTATCAGTCGGTCAAGGGAAAAAATCGCGAATTTCTTCAAACAATTGCAGAAATTAATTGCGGACTTCGTCACTCAATTGCAGAGTAAAATCGCGAATAACGTCGAATGATTGTGGGAAAAACATCGCAATTTCATCAAGAGGTCGTGTAAAAAAATCTCAAATTTCATGGAACAAGTGCAGAAATTAATCGGGAATATCGTAAAACGATAGCAAAATAAAGTCGCGAATATTGTCGAGCGATTGCTGGGAAAAAGTTGCGCATTTTATCAAAACATCGCTTAAAAAATAAAGAATTTCGTCAAACGATCGAAATTTGGGGAAAACGGGGGAAAAAATCATGATTTTCGGCAAAGGGTCAAATGAAAAAAAAACACTCGTTTCAGCAAACAATCTCGGAAAAGAATCGGATTTTTCGACAAACGATCGTAGAAAAGAATAGCGAAATTCATCAAACGATTGAAGAAAAAAACGCGAATTTCGGTAAACGATCACGAAAAATTACGAATTTCAGGAAAACGATCAAGTAAAAAAAATCGCGAATTTCGGCAAACAATCAAAGAAAAAAAATTGCAAATTTCGGAAACGTTCACGGAAAAAAAATCTCGAATTTCGGCAAACGGTTGCGAAAAAAAAAATCTAGAGTTTCTGTAAACGATCGCGGGAAAAAAAAATCTCGAACTTTGGCAAGCGATTGCAGAATAAAAATCTTGAACTTTGACAAACGATCGCGAAAAAAAGAAGTATGCCGTGTAAATGTGTCCTGAAATATAGGAAAAAGTATGTCCAGAAATATCACCTAGGACCAGTACTACCCCTAGTGTAACTACTTGTTTTACCAGAACTAGTAGACAGGTTGATTTCCTTTTGATTTGGTTGGCAATTATTTTCAATGGGAAATTCGGTTTTAGTTACAATACATTGATATGTTTTATGAACAGCTTTAGCTAAGGCAGCAGCATATGACACACCAACTTTGGGCGTCCTGGATTCGACAATTTTTCTGGCTTCTGGGTACAAATATTATCTTTTGTGCATATGGTCTGTATCTCTTTTTCCACTGTTCCACAATTTAGCGTAAGAAGGATGATTTTTTTTTTTTTTTACAGTTGACACAACAAGGTGGAGCATTGCATTGCGCACTTTCATGGCCAACTGCACTGCACCGACCACAGGTTTCCCTACCTCGGCAATTCGTTTTTGATTGCCCAATTTGTTGACAATTAAAGCAACGCAGTGGCTTTGGTATGTATGGTCTGACAGAACATGTTAAATAACCAGCTTTTATATATTTTGGTAAATGGGTGTGTTAAAAGTAAGTATAATGTGCTTGGTAGGTATTTGAATTTGGTTAGATGGTATTTGTCCATCCCGACGGTGTATTTTTATTCTTCCAGCTTCTGTGACATTTTGTTCTTTTTTCTAGTAATTCATCTTCAGTAACACACAAGAGGTCAGGCTAAGAGATCACTCTGCGAGATGAGTTTAAAGTACGATGTGGCGATATGGTGACAGATATGTTAGCAAAGTGTGTACGTTTTTTTAAGTTAGCTGCCTCTTGGCTATTATTTACTCCAATTAGCAGTTCACATGTACGGAGTTTTTTTTATTGTTTTGGGTTCGCTAACCAGTCCTTGGATAGAAGTATTAATCAAAAAGGGTGATGTTTTATCAAAACTCCCTTCTTGGTGTTTCACGACTAAGAATCTTTCTTCAGTTTTACTTTCATAAGGATTGAGATTTTTAGATTCCGTACCGTTCCTCGACTCTCTCACCCCATGATACTTTTTTGCCCTGATTAACAGTAGCTTTTGAGCCAGAGCTCAATGCATTATTATTCTCTTTATTAGCTTGTGGGGCGGCTTTCACATTGCATATTTGATTTCCTGAGGTAGTAGCCATATTATAAGAGAGGATTGAAAAAGCGCCAGACATTGGTCCTGGTAACCGATCCTTCTTACCATTACTTTAGGCGCATGTCTCAAAAGGTTGAAAACTATTCACAACAAACTTCCACGTTTTTCGAACATTGGATTAAACTCAATAGCATCTCCAAAACTGTAGTTCTTTCACAAAGGAATCAGGTAGTCGTAGGTAAGCCTTTACAGCTCTGTGTCTTGTGACCATATGACCCTGGTTAGCACTGGTGCACGAATGTGAATCCCCTTGTTGGGCTCGGTAGTGGGTAGTGCGGCCGGGGTCTGAATTGACTTTTTATCCCAATATGGATGGAAAAACTTTACTTCCTTCAAATCCTCTCCCATGTGGAGAGCAACAAACTGTACAGAGCAATCTTTTCACTCACTTCTTTGTAATCAAACGTACTGATTGCCTGTCCGATAGTTCATTTAAGAAAACTTCACCTTTTCTTATTGCAAAAACATTTCAGTCTGTTTTCGGTGATGGTCATAATCTCAAAAAACTGCAGTCTGGGGATTTATTGGTTGAGGTTACTTCAGCCAGCCAGTCAGAATTTCTATCAAATTGTAATACAATAGGTCCATTTTCTGTTTCTGTTAAAGCACATCAAACCCTAAATACAAGCCGTGGTGTAATATCCGAGCCAGATCTTTTATTTTCTACGAAGGATGAACTTTTAGAAAATTTAAATGATCAAAATGTCATAGATGCACGATGTATTATACTCCGTCAGAATGGACAAGTGCTTCTCACAAAGCACATCATTCTGACTTTCAATAACCCTACCTTACCAAAAAGAATTAAAGCTGGTTACCTTAATTGTCCTGTTCTCCTTACATTCCTAATCCGCTACGTTGCTTTAATTGCTAGCGTTATGGCCACACTACTACTAACTGTCGGGGTTCCACTACCTGTGCACGTTGCGCAGAAGCTGGCCACGGCAATAAATCATGTGAAAATCCTGAATGCTGCATAAATTGCAAGGGTAATCATACTGCATAGTCCTGTTCTTGTCCAACCTGGATACGTGAAAAAGAAATCATTTCTGTTAAAATTACTCAAAATCTCTCCTATCCTGAAGCCCGTAAAGTTGTTGAATCCAGGACTCCGTCAGTCGGAGTCTCCTACTCTAGTCTACTCAAACAACAATCAAAATCTGTAAGGCACATAAGCACCCAGACCGAACTTTCCGTTCCCCTAAATAACTCACCTATGACAGTACCACTCGGCACCACAAAGATACAAACTCGTGATGTCTGCTGTGGTTCTAAATGTTATGCAACCCCATTATTGGAACGTTGGCTACCATCCTCAGAACCTGTTACTAAAGTATATCAAACTAGTCAGTCACAAAAACCTGCAGTTCAATCCAAAAAG
This sequence comes from Maratus speciosus, assembly GCA_963932465.1. Classification (NCBI taxonomy): domain Eukaryota; kingdom Metazoa; phylum Arthropoda; class Arachnida; order Araneae; family Salticidae; genus Maratus; species Maratus speciosus. Next base: position 415,156,914 of record OZ010798.1, read on the forward strand.
TCATCCGACCCAATTCAGCAGGCATGCAAGTGCAATAATGCTTCAAAAAAGTGAGAAAAGTGACCAAAAAAAGTGACAATAAAGTGACTAAAGCATGTCGAAAAAGTGACTAAAGCGTGCCCAAAAAGTGACTAAAGCATAACAAAACAAGTTGGTAATTGCACATCAAACATTGCAAATGAGGTGCATTCATACTATAGCTAGTTTTATAAATATTTTTAGCACCACATATTGTACTGAATGTATATTTTAGTGCACTTCATAAGTGTATATCAACTTCATTCTGTTCGAAAGGCTGTAACATAATTAAAATGCACTTGAAATAATTTTTTTCCCATTGGTAACAATGTAACGAAAAACTTTTGACTGGCCCTGTAATTAACCAGTATACATCCGATTTTCATAAAACCTAAAATGACTCGACAAAATTTTACAACAATTATATATTTAAAATTTCATACCATGCAGTTGGGTAGTTTTTGCTCTGTTATATGTGGACGGACAGACGGACTGAACGGCGATTATAGGTGCTACATATTTATATAATTACAAACGCACCAAAAAAAAAAAAAAAAGTAAAGTGACATGAAATGATACAAGACAAAGTTTTCTATTTTTTTTCAATCAATTTGTAAGTTAAATTATGTAACCTTTTTGCTTTTTAGATGAAAATCCTACCAAAATACTGGATAAGATCAAACCTCAGTTTTATTTAATCATATAAAACAAAAAGTACAATGTTAGCATAATAAACTTTTAAAATGGAATTATAATAAGTAAGTTTGTCAGAAAAATAATGGCAAGGGTCCTAACTATCACCTTTTAATTACCACTATTTCTAAAGAGCAATATTCATTTTATTTTTACAACATTTGTAATAGAATTCAACTGTTTGCAAATAGTGATACTGCACTGGTAGTCACTGGTAGGATCCTTGAAATATTTTCTGCAATAAACTCTAATTATAACTGCAACTAGCTACACAAAAAGAAACTAGACGTTTAACAAAAAGTGATGTACATAAAGAAAAGTTAAAATTCTAGTGCTAAATTCACCCAGAGTAACAATTAAAACTCTTAGAAAAAACACAAATAAAATGTACCATATTGCTTACAGTGCATACATATCCTATAAAAATATTTAAAATATATTAAAAATCCATTAAACTGCAAAACATTTTCAGACGACGCTCTCGGCCATCAACATAGTAAAACTAAATGCCGTGTCTGTTTGCGCCTACTTGAGAATTGTCTGGGAGGTGACAGAAAAAGGTATTCAAATTTCCATAAAAACATGGTTTCAACTATTATCTAACAATTCCTTTCAAGCTCCATGGATATCACACACATTATTAGACACATATCGACACGCATGATTAGTAACGTCTTTTTAAAAAAGTATCTCAAGAGATTATCTTATAATGGCTTCTTGGTAATTATTTGTACTGAAAATAACTTTTGATTTATTAAATTTTACTTTTGTATACTGAGTTTGTAAGTTAATTCAGTATAGGGTCGATTTAATCTAAGATCTGCTTCATGTTCCTTTATCGACTTTATTCCTTAAATCTACCACGAACTGCGTCATCAAGATTAGCTCAAACTCAGCCTATAAAAATAGAATTCCATCTTCTTTTGACATCCATGGAGTTTGGAAGAAATTGCTAGTTAACAGATGAAAGGATGTTTTTGATGAACATTTGAATATCTTTTTCTGCCATTTTAGCTTCCACACCATCCTTAATCTAGAATGGTCTCTTCTTGACGATTCTCGAGTAGGCACAAAGAGACATGACGACATTTAATTTTCCACTGATGGTGGCAGAGTGCATCGGCTGAAAACATTTTGGAGTTTAATGCATTTTGAATATATTTTTATATATGTATGCACATGTTAGCAATTTGGTACATTTTATTTGGTTTTTCTCTTAGAATTTTAATTATGGAAACAAAAATGAATACCCGGAAAGATAATAAAAATCTTAAAAACACACACATAAATTAATAACTTATCAATTACTCTAATTATCTAAATGCTAAAACTAATTTAATATCACAAAGCTTTGTGCTGATTTAAACATATGAAACAGTTTCTACTCCAATGTTCAGAAAAAAATAAAATGACATCAATTTGATTATGCAAAAAAATCATCTTTTTTGGTGGTGATTGGGAACTTTATGTTTTCATTTTTGCGATTAAAAACAAAGAATTGTGACTGGGACTGAAATCCAATGAGGATTATTACGTGCTGAAGATCTTAGTTATGTGATGAGATTCCTTTATTAGTCCTACCCTACTTTACGCTGAAACTCGAAGTGACCAATATTTTGCTCGTATCAGCCATGATTCCAGTTTGTAGCTCATAATAAGCCAGAAAATCATAATACAGTTTAAACGACAAACTTTTTTTAATGTGCAAATTGCTTGTTTTAACTGTGTCCTCATATTAGGAGGGCTCGTATTAACAGAGTTCGACTGTATTTCGACATGGTGTTTTGTGCGTGAATGTCAACAATTATTGATGTTGAGGATATCGACGAAATCCGAAAGATAAAATGTCGATTTTAGTCAACTTTTTTATTAAAAGAGAGTGAATCAGTTTCCGCAGTTAGCTCACTTTTAGAGACTTCATCTTTTAGTCAAAAAAGTGACTAAAAGTGACTTTTTCTAAAAATAGTGACTAAAAGTGACAAGTTTTAAAAAAAGTGACTAAAAGTGAGAAAAGTGACTAACTTGCATCCCTGAGTTCAGTCCAAAAAGTCATCCAAACCAGTTCAATCCAAAAAGTCATCTGAACTCCAGACTGATACTAAGGCTGTTAAATCTAAAAAAACATCACAGAAACCTGATACTAGTCAAACAGTGAAACCAAGCAAAAAAATTTGCATTCAGAAAGAGAGAAAAACAATCGGGGATACACTGTGAAGAAAAAGAACAAGAACAACTGGCTAAATCCACCTGTCTCTAACTTAAAGGATCCGAAGCAGCTGCAGAACTATGCAGATGAAGCAATGGACTCGGACTCGTATGAGTCAAGTGCTGACGAAGTAAATACAGTTTGAGGAATTTTTACCTAATTGATTTTACATTGTTTTTTAAACTTGTGTTTATGTAGTATTTGTACCTCTTTTTAAACTTGGTATCTTTTAACAGTTATTTCTTTATAACTCCACAGTTTTATTTATAATACGCTTGCCTTTTAACTATGGACAGTTATATTTTAAATGGTTTTAATTATACATCTTACTGTTTTCATTAATTTTTTTATTTTTCTCATCTTTTTGTTGTTCTTTTCTTACTCAAATTTTTGGGTTTTTTATGTTTTTCCGTTTTGACTTTGTCTTGGCGCAGCATGTCCCTATAGGGATTTTGCGCCATAAAACCCCATACAACCAACCAACCAACCTATTCAGGTGAATATGAGAATTCAAGGTAATCATTTCTCATAATCTCTACATAACAGAGATTAACAATAGTAAATTCACTGTAATTTTGGGTTTTGATTTTCTATCTCAGTTTTCCATTACTATTGCTCCTAGCTTTAATGCCATTCTGTTCAAAAACAAAAAGATCCCATTTGTCAATGATAAAGAATATAGTAATGTTGTCAATTTAATGTCCTCAAATGAAAATAATATGACAACTGGTTTGAAATGAACATAAATAATTATAAACATAACAAATTCTTATAATATTGAATCTAATGAAGCTGAAGTCCATTATAATGAATTATATCATGATAATGTAGCATTACAAAATCAAGTGAACTCAGTTGATTCAAATGTCATGCCTATAGTAAATAGTAATGAATTTAAATCAACTTCAACCTCTTAGAAATCAAAGTACTCAATCAAATACTAGTAATAAATCAAATAATTCAAAACTCTAAAATTTTAAATGCAAATACTACTACAATTCCACCTAAAGAGTGTTTATATATTAAAGCAAAATATAAAAACACACCTGACAATTTTTTCTTGTTTGCCAACTTATGAAGATCCTAACTTGCATTTTGTTGACTCAATTCATTCTCCAATACATAACCAAGCAAAACATGTTCTTAATTATAATTGCAAATAATTCAAAAGATTACATTCATATCAACAAAAAGGCTGTCTTTGGTTACTATACCAACATTAGTGAAAGTGATATCCAAGAATATGAATATGATTCTGCTTTTTTTAACAAGTGATACTAGAAATAAATTTCTTGAATTACCATCGCATAAAAGCTTCCCTGTTTCACAATCACCTGAAGTGAAAGATCAATTGGCTGAAATGATAAGTGCTGACATAATCCCTCGAGCTAACTCCTCATGGGCATGTCCAATGCTTTTAGTCAAAAAGAAAAGGTTAGATCAGAATCAGAAACAAAAATACAGATTAGCACTCGACTTTAGATTGCCAAATGCTATTGTAATACCAGCTTCTTATCCATTGCCAAAAATCAACAACTTAATTTCGCATTTGTCAAAATAATTCTTTTCGACTTTAGATATGCCAAATGCACACTGGCAGATAGCCTTACCAGAAGATCTCCAAGATAAACTTTCTTTTATCACTCCTTGAGGCACTTTTACTTACAAAAGGCTCGTTTTTGGCTTAAAGACAGCAGCTTCTATGTTTAAAAAAATTCGACCAAATTATACAACTAACAGAGTGATAATATTTTTTTCTTATCAAGATGATATGGTGATTGGTGGAAATTCCTTTGAACATATGTTAAGAACTTTAGAAAAATTATTCTCTGTCCTAGCTAAACATAACATTACATTGTCACCTGAAAAATGCACTTTCCACACATTCCTTAAATTTTCTTGGCTTTCAAATAAAAAATAGAACCATCTCTGAAATTGAATCAAACATAAAGTAACGGGATTTCCTGTTCCCAAAATGAAAAAACAAGTTAAATCATTCTTAGGCCTAGCATCATTTTACAGAAATTTTATACCTAAATTTGACTGACGCACCTTTAATTTCTCTAACCTCACCTAAAATGAAATTTAAGCGGACCCCTGAACATGACATTTCTTTTTCAAAATTGCAAAGGATTTTCTTCAATCAACCCTTTTTACATCTTCCTGATTGGATGGTTGGTTGGTTGGTTGTATTGGGTTTCATGGCGCAAAATCCCCCCAGGGACATGCTGCGCCAAACAAAGGCTAAAATATAGAAAAAAGTGAGTAAGGAAATGACACCAAGAAAAAACAAATGAGTTGAAATAGAAAAGCCATCTGGATGGGGTACCCATCCAGATGTAGTCGTCAAAGGGAAGAGAACAACGTAAAAAAGAAATCCAGTAAAGCAACGTAAACATGTTATCTGGATGGGGTTTCCATCCAGATATAAATAAGAAAGTCACACATATGAAGCATATAAAAAACTATATCTCAAAATAAAATCCAGCATGCTTTAAAAAGTAAAGAGTGCCCCATGAGGTGTTTCCCCAATGAGGTTTGTCAAGATAGATGATGATGTGTTAAAATAAAATCTATATAAGTGCCGGAGGCCCGGACAGTCAGTTAAAACATGATGAATGGTCAGATAATCAAAATGACAATGTGGACACATGGGTTCATCCTGCCAAAGTAAAAGATGTTTATGAGTGATTCTTGAATGTCCAATTCTCAGACAAGTCAGAATAACATCAGTTTGTCTTGGATAAATCGGAAGCCAGGTTATGATTGTTGGTTTAATATGATGCAGTTTATTATTGTTTTCTAAATCCCAACTCTCTTGCCAATTTTTCTGAATTAAATTATTAGTAAGTAGTTTAACGTCTGAGAAAGGAACTTTATGGTATAACGGATTAAAAAGCACGTTTTGCCGCCTCATCTGCTTACTCATTACCAGGAATACCCATGTGTCCAGGTACACAGCAGAATAAAATATTATAGCCACACCTTGTCAATTTATTATAAAAATCTAGTATGGATGATACAAAAGGATGCTTTTAAAAAAATTTATTTGTGTCAATAGAAATATTTGAGTCTGTATAAATGATGAAGGATGTGTTATGGTGATGAGAAATGTGCCACATGGCTCTCTCTATCGCGATCAGTTCAGCTGTGAACACAGAAAACGATGAATGCAGCTGGTAGCTGAGAGAAGTGTTTTCACAAAAAACACTGCAACCAACAATATGTCCTATTTTGGAACTGTCTGTATAAATGTCAGTGTAACTATTGAAATTTGATCTATGTGCAGCAAATAATTATTGGAAAATAGCAGGAGTCAAGTTATTTTCATCATATCCTTTAAAAGGATGGAGAGAATTAATATTAGGAGGTTTCCAAGGAGGTAGCACATGTGGGTGGCATGAGCTCACCTCGATATTACTCAGAGGGCTATTGTCATTTAAGTTTCTTATTCTTAAACCAAAAGATGGGATGCAAGATGGCTTCCTGATTGGAACAAAACCTTTACATAAATACGGATGTATTTTATGATGCAATATTGATGCAATTTGATAGAGATCAGTTATATCCCATCTCATATTTTTCTAAATCCTTATCACAATCAGAGAAAAGATACCCAGCTCTAAAACTTGAATTATATGCAATTTACAAAAATCACTTATATCAGAGAATTCATGCTTTTATCATTCTCAAAACCTTTAGAAAAGTATAAAAAAAATCATCTTCCCTAGCTGACATTAACCACTAGATGGCTCATGGAATTATCTGAATTCCAATATAAGTTTGAACATCTCCCAGGTAAATTAAATATATTGGCAGATTATCTTAGCAGATTGCAAGAAGAACCTCCTCATCAGTTATCCACTGCATACATGCATATCCACTGCACTACATATATTACAGAATTATTCAAAATTGAAAAAAAAGTTTCAAAGCAACCGTGTTCCCTTAAGTGGAGTATTTGGTTTAAAAACCGCGGCCAAATATTTTCAATCAATCATCGAAAACATACTTGAGGAAGTCTCCAAAGATGGCCTTTTTGCATATCAGGATGATTTTGAAGAATGGGAGTAGAAATTTTGATGAGACATTCAGAAAACTTGAAGATTCTTCATATCTTCAAGCTTAATCTAAAAAAAGTTATGGGACAAAGTCACTTAAGATTAACATTTTTTTACAAAATTAATGTGACTATTCTAATCATAACTAATTAAATTATTTCTATTTCAGATCATGATTCTACATTTATCAACAGTATGGACTCATTTTATTGAATAGCGTCATAATAATAAAAGAACAGCCAAGTGTAAATATTGTGACAAGGGATATTTGTGGTACCAAATGCTACGAAATGGACAAACACTTGAATGTCTGCAAAAGGAAACTTGTAGTTGTATCGACGTCTATATATTCCAATGGTGATGATGGGGACGAACCTTCCATCATCATGGGGCCTCAGGAAAAGTCTATTGATCCTGAAAGTGTACTGATAAATCAAGGCCATTCAGACTCTGCAACTGCAAGTAGTAGTTCTCTTCCAAATTCAAGTAATCTTCCTGTCGCCACCTCAAGCTCTTCAGAATCTCATTCAAGTAAATCTGTTTTACAAGCATTTTTTTTTATTTGATCACAAAAGTGGAATCTCAAAGAAATAGCCTCCATTTTTGCTACACCTGTTTTTTCTTCAAATTTACGATTGTCATTAACCGATAACAGTTATTGCAACAGTTCTTTAAACTAATAAGACCAGGGTACAAAGTTCCTTCGAGCAATGATCTGAGCTTCTAGATAAAGAATATGAAAGAGAAACAAAGTTTGTAGAAGAAATTCAAAATGCTGACTTTGTTTCAATATTAACAGACGGCTGGAATAATATTCGTAATGAAAGAATAGTAGATTATATTGTAACTATCCCTACACCCATTTTTGACAAATCTGCAGAAACAAAAGAAAATCGTCGTACAGCAACATATATTAGCCAAAAGTTACTAAAAGTAATTGATAAGATTGGTGCTGAGAAGATAAGCCTTGTGTTCGGAAAATAAGCCTAGCAAGCCCTATGCATTCCAGATGGATTAGGGAAAGTTGTGGAAAAGAGTCTCATAAGAAATCGGCAAATATGTCGTTTTGGTTCAGAAAAAGAAAGTGCGGTGTACCCATACAATAATAAAATCAGATCTTAGGTCATTTGAAGTTATGAACGATGGGATGACGTTCTGTCAAATCTTCACTATTGCTGAGATATCATTGAAATCATTATCCGAGAAAAATTGTCTATGCTTCTCAGATGAGCACAAATACCATTTATTTACATTAAAGTTAAAATGAGCTGTCACATGCTCATTCAACAAAGAACATCTATATTTCACATTTCCAGTTACAACAAAACAGATAAGCCAAATATCATGTTTTTTTTAACAAGTTTTGCAGTAGAAGTGTGCATTGCATAAAGAGATACATTGGAAAAGGAGGAATAAATTTTGAAGCTGAAACATCACATAGTAGACAATTTCCCGGTTTCTCTACTTCTTTAAGTGGTAGTAGTTGAAATGAGTGTTTTGTGCTTACTCATCCAAGTTGCAATTTCCATAGAGTTTGGTACGAACCAGACCAACTGAACAGCTATATGGTGTTTAAATTAACAGGACATTCATGCAAGTATCTTGTATCAGTGACAAATGTGGAAAACAATATAGTTTCTAGACTATCCATTTCCGATACTGCCTTTATGCCAAATGACATTAGAATTTCAATATTAGGAGCATATGATCAGCCACAGATTTACTTAAACAAATTAATCCAAAGAGTTGGTAGAGCAGAAGATGGTTGGTTGGTTGTATGGGATTTAATGGCTCAAAATGCCTGTTACAGTAGAAGTATATATTGCACCTGCGTGTGAGCATAATAATCCACAGAACAATATGATTGAAGCAATCCAAGAGAACATTTCCTATACTACGGACTTTATTTTCGCTCCCAATCTAACACAGTGTGAGTACTTCAAAGATATAGTCCGGTTAAGTTACACATCGCACATTTAGAAAGACTACATGCACCACAGGTATATGCTTTGGTGCTACAAAAAATATAAAACTTTTCGCTATAAATGAGGGTCTTCAGTCGACTCAACTTTTATCATCTGCTGTTAGGGTCTAATTGCACTTTAGAAATTACAAAAATCCACCATACGTCCACAATTGGATGGAGAAAGCATCACTACGACAGGGTGTTATAACTGTCCTATTTTGGCTCATTCCTCATTTACGGATCACAGTTCCTACCAGCCAGGTATTGCATCATTTTAACTACGGCAAATTTACATTCACATGAAAACAGTAAGATCTAAAGTTAGATGCAACCACACATATAGTTAAGTTCCAGGCTGAGGAAAAATGTGCCACTAAAAAATTGTGTCTAAAATCTGCATCATTGATACAATGCCACTCTTTCAAGTACTGCCTTAATGAACCATCAATAGAATTCTTAAACCTCAACACAAACTGCGAGTTCTATCACATCATCTAGTATGTGGGACTAGTTGAAAGTCCCGAATATGAAATCTTGGATTTTTTTTTTGATTGTCTCTGTTTTATTCATTGTATGTTTAATTATAACGCCATTAGCCACTTTAACAACATGTTGCAAAACACAATAAGCATCTTTCACTTCTGTGTATGAACATCTGTTTACTGATAAACTTGTTAGCTAAGCAGGAAGTGCATTTATTTGATTTTAATTATTTTCAACTTGTATATTACGAATGGGCGAAAATTTTGGTAAACTTGCCTAGCAAGCCCTATGCATTCCAGGTGGATTAGGGAATGTTGGGGAAAAGAGTCTTTTATTAAAAATGTCGTTTCAGTTCAGATGAGGAAAAAGAAAGTGCAGCATAAGAAATGATATAATAGGAAATATTTCGTAGATGGAACCTTGGTAACAATTATTGCACACACGCTGTTGTATAGAAGAGGAGAAAAAGGTGTGAAATGCAACATAACTCAGAATTTAAGAAAAGACTTAAAATGTTCTCCAGGTGTGCAACATGCACTGCTTCTTTGTTTTTAGGTTATAAGTAACGAGAGTAGCCTTAAGCATACCGGATTTCAGAAAGAGGCCGTTTTTTGAAAGCACCCATAAATGACATCATGACGGTCAGATGAGAAAGCTACAAGTTTTATTACCGAACAAAAGGTTAGCAAAAAGTGCAACGCTTTGTTAAAAATATTTCAAAGTTACCGCCTAACACATTTTATGCAAAAGATCAAAGTAGTTTCCGAAGAAAGTGATCACTAATTGTTGAGATAGGAAAGAATAGAAAAGGAGTAAGAGGAATATGAAAGGAAATGACGTTCATATTTTGAAATTTTTACTTTAAAAAGAAAAGAGGGGAAACATTCAAGATATCCAATATTAAGGGAATATAAGAAAATATGATTATACGAATAACCAGTACCAAAAAGTTTGGAAATGAGGGAAGCAAAGGTGGTTGGATGATGTTAATAACGAGAAAAAGGATGGAGGTAATGAGGTAATAATTAAAGAGTTGGTGAGGAAAAGGGAGAGTGGAGAAAAAAAAAAGATAACTTTTCGGAGAGAAACCTTTTACTTATATATAATTTTGTGTGTTCAAAATTTTGAATTGTGCGTTCGGATAATCTAGGATTAACGAAAAATGTTAGCAGCACTGGTTTTGATATAGGGTAAGCTAGCTCTTATCTTTCCGAGCAAAATTTATTAATGTAAATTGAATTATGCTTATAAACAGAGGCCATCCCATAATAAGGTGTTGTAGTGTAAATTCGTGGTTAATTATTTAATTTAATTTGAAATTTAAACGAATAAAAGTAATTGTGTTAATTTTCAGTTTGCTTATTTAGATTGGTTATCATTTATTTATTACAGGTAAACTAAGAACCTGGTACCACTTTAAATATATATATATATATATATATATATATATATATATATATATATATATATATATATATATATATTAACGGCCTAAACAGGGTGACCACAGAAATATAATTTTCAATTTCCCTGATATTTCTCTTATTTTTCCCTGATATATTGCTCGCTGAGCAATGTCACCATTTTCCAGCCAGCATACGGCACAAAATTTCTTTGGAAAGCATTTCGATCCGATTAATTCAGTATAAATTGCCCAACATGCAGGCACATCCTTAAATAAATTAAATAACACTCTCAAAAACCCTACAACAGACCAATTTGTTGATCGCATGGCAGCTTTAAAGGCACCATGCATTATATGGAGACCACAGGTACCAATATTTAAAATCTCTGAACTATGTTCACTTTCAAATCTTTAAAAAATGAATGGTTCACATTTGGGCCATCCATTGAAATTTGTAAAATGAATTTCATATTTAGAGGAGAGAGAGCTTTCTTAAAAGCTTCTCTTATGTTGTCAGAAGTGGCATGACCCAAAAATGAAGAAGTGAATAATTTTGTACTTGCCCCAGAATCATCTTTATTCTAAAATCTGATATTCACATACATTTGGGTCTTTTGAGAAACTTTATTCAACGATTCGTCAATCCAGTGGTATAATACATTGAGCCAATTTTGTTAATGAACTATCTTTTAAATAAGGGACTATACCATAAAGGATGGAATATGCAATCTTTGTTCTTTGCAGTTGCATTTTTTGTGCTACTTCGCTATCGGAAAACATAGCTCTAAAAAGCATCACATCTTTACTTGCTGATTGCATGGATTTGTGTGTCATTATTTGAATGCACCAAAGAATTTCTGCATTTGTTACTTGGTCATTAATGGAAAATTTCTGTAAAGTTTCAGATGCAACAGCTAATTTGTTATTGGATGAGGAACTCGAAGCTGTTGGCTCAGAACAAAGCGACGTATTTGCAGTAGTAGGATCAGTTTTTGGTTCTTCTACTTTCAAACTCTCCTCATTTGCAATTTTTTTGGAAAGCAATGAATTTATTATATTTGGCTGTGATGCAGCTTTCATCCTTTTTTTATGTTCAGCTCCGTTAGCATGACTTGTAAGTGCTCTCCGACCCATATTACTTAGCATAAATGAATAGTGGCATTTTATGCATTTTGCTCTATACACATCATTAGACACTTCTCTAATCCAATCCTTAAACTCTGGATTATTAAGCCAATCAACTTGAAACTACGTCGCCATAAATAACTAGTGTTTCTATCCGAATCCAAGTAAGAGAAAATATGACCGTCTGCACATTCGATCGCGAGTGGAGTCCAATCCAAAATAACACGCGGTATGCAGACGCGATTTCGTTTTGCAACGTTGAGGTGTATAAGTGCATGAACAGTTATTGAAAAATGATTATTCCATATTCAGGTGCGAAGTCACAATAAAAAAGTAATACCATTTAGCGACGCAATCACATTTTCAATACAAGATAAACAAGGCATTGCAAGACAGCGGGAGCGGGCTGAGGCGGGGCAGCAACTGAGTTGCCCATAGCCAAAGAAGTGGCTTCATGACATCAGTACCAATCAGATAAAAGCGTTTTCTCCTTCACCGCTCCAATTTAAATGGAGAAGTAGCCGCGCTTCGAATGGAAAATGCATAATGAAAGACCGTTCGCACTATTACAGAAAAAGAAAAATGACAACACATTTTTCCCTGATTTTAAGCAGAATTCCCTGATTTTTCCCTGATATTTCCGGAAATCTTAAATTCCCTGACATTTCCCTGTTTTCCAGGTCTGTGGTCACCCTGCTAAATTGTGGTACATAATATGTTCATAAATAAGTATAATTTACGAATATCATTTCTTAAAGATATAACAAAGTCATTAGATATTATGATAATAATTTATTATAATTTAACAATTAAACATAAAATGCCAACACAACAACCAATGACTTGGTAACAGACAACACTAGCAGTATGAAGTCAGCATGGCTACTGGTTCAAGCACGGTATCCGCATATATTTACAATTCGTTCTGCAGCCCATTGCTTAAATTTGTTGTTGAGTGACATTTACAAACTTTTAAAACGATAATTACAAACGCAAAGGAGGTAGTGGAGTATGTTAAAAATAAGCAGGCATTATTATCTGTGTTTGCTGAAAAACAAAAGGCAAAAAGAGGGTCTGATGCATCCCCTTGAAACTTCTGCAGAAACAACGTGGTGTAGCACTTTTATTATGTTTGAAATTCTTTTGAATTGCAAAGAATCGATCCAAGAGACTGTCTTAATTAAGGAACTGAATGTTGATAAGAATATAAGACAACTAATTCTGGACAATGTATGTTCTGGATGAGCACACATACAGGTGGTTATCAAAATAATGGAAACACCCTAGGTTTTGAAGGAATTTTTTATTAATATGGCGTAGGACCGCCTTTGGCATGGAATACAGCTTGGATTCGCCTGGGAATCGAATCATACAAATTCTGAATAGTGTTTAGAGGAATATTGTACCATTCTTCATGGAGATATTGTGAAAGTTCCGTGAGAGATGCCGGTGGAGGATATCGATTCCGGATTGAAAGCTCTAAAATAGACCACAACGGTTCGATTATGTTGAGGTCTGGAGACTGTGCGGGCCAAGGTAAATGTTCCACCTCATTCTCATGTTCATCAAACCATGATTGGACAACTCTGGCTGCATGAATAGGGGCATTATCATCCTGGAAAATTCCATCTCCTGCGGGAAACAAAATTTGCATCATGGGATGGACCTGGTCAACTAAAACTTCTCTATACTTATCCCCAGTGATCCTTCCTTTCAGGGTTACGATTGGACCAGCAGAAAACCATGACACGGCTGCCCATACCATGACCGATCCACCTCCATGCTTGACAGTTGGACGGAGGCAATCAGGATCATACGCTTGTGCAGCTGTTCTCCAGACATGTAACCGTCCTGTTGTGGGGAACAATGTGAAAGATGATTCGTCTGACCATATAACAGTCTTCCACTTATCAATCGACCAGGTTTTGTGGTTGTGGCACCACTCTACACGACGGTTGACATTAGCATCTGTGACCAGTGGCTTGGGAATTGCTGTTCTGCCGTAAATGTTCTTTTTATGAAGGTATCTCCGAACTGTAATTGTTGACACTGGAGAATCCAGATGCTGATTGAGCTTTGCAGTCACTTTGGCTGCAGTTGTTTTTTTTTTAGACATTACAATCCGCTTCAATACCCGTCGGTCTCTTTCACTCAGCTTCTCCTTCCGTCCACTATTTTGCTTTGCTGAGCTTGTCTTTCCGCGCTGTGTGTATGCTGTCATGACTTTAGACACAGTACCTCTAGAAACGCCTATAAGCTGGGATGTTTCGGTCACCGTTGCTCCAGCTAGTCGGGCTCCTACAATTTGGCCTCTTTGAAAATCTGTGAGGTCTGACATTTTACGCTTCTGACAAAAAAAAATCAAAACGTAGACAACTCTTCTAGAGCTCTCTCATACTATCTAATACATGTACTTTTTATATTAAAAAAAAAATCTGGTAGCTAAGATTATATTTTAATGCTTACGAAGGGAATTCTTAAATGTCCCTTTCATTCACAAGTGTTTCCATTATTTTGATAACCACCTGTAGTTTAGTCAATATGAGAAGCCCTATCTGCAATGGAATTAACTAAGTTAATCTGACTCTGCTACATTGTCAGATGTCCCTCGTGTATTTTTACGTATCAAGGAATCTCTGGATTCTCTTGTTTTAACACCTTTGCAGTGAGAAGAGGATGCGGCGGTTAAAGTTTTAGTAGAAACGAGACGGGAAATGTTTTGCCAAGCCCATACATATTAAATCCACGATATTGTCAAAATGATTTAGATGGTGTTAGTTTTAGATCTGGAGTAGACTTTATTTCAAGTTTTAATGAAGCAACTCCAACTATTTTAGCTGAATTTGCTTTCGTGGAAAATAAAAGATGTGGTTCTGATATCACATCACAAAGTGTATTTAGAGTTTGATGTGCCAGAATGGAAAAAGTTGTGAAATTTAACAAATATTGTGAGTATTTGGCTGAAGAAACCTGAACCAGCAAATCTCCAGACTGCATTGTTTCAGTAAATAACCGTCTCCAAAAACTAACTGGAATGTTTTACCAATAAGAAATGGTAAAAGTCAAGAAGGTATGGAATTCCTAGACAATATATTATTAATAATAAGTAATAACACTTATAAATAACTATAGGGTAGAAAACTAGTTATCACACCAGACCAAGAAAAGATCTTGGTACAAGAATTTTTAGGCTTGCTGATGTCAGTTATCTTGTTACGTCAAAAATCATTTAACTCTGCATTTTTAAATTTTCCATTGTAAATGAAATAACCCACAATTTTTCATTTTGAAAAGGCATGGCAGCATTTTTAGTAAGAAACCCGAATGTCTCCTGGAGGAAAAGTCAACGAATGAATCCTGCCACAGTAGCAAAGCTCAATAGATATATTACTTGATAATTTTTTTAGTAAATTAGGAAAGGTTCTAATTGTCAATAGTCTCATGACCACCCCAGAACGAATATTCTATATGAGTGAAAAAAGGGTGTGTTCTCAAGGGTGGGCAAATTGATGGTGACACTTGCTTGAACATAAACTATATTGTATATGGTGTCACAACCGCATTGGGGTGTATTAGACTGTTAGATGGGAAGCTTGTAATATATCATGATGGTTAATTTTAAGATGTAAATGCTTTCAAAGAATGGTTTCTAAACAATTCAAAGCTTCAAATAAAAACTGAAATGAGCATAAAAGCTTCAAAATACATTCTAAATTATCTAATAAGCGGATGAAATGAGCACAAAAGCTTCAAAATATTTTCTAAATTATCATTTATTTAGAATTAGAAGTCTCATTTTCGCCTAATGCAGTATAATAATGAAGTTTAGTCAAACTGTGGTTTAGTTAGTAACTTTTGAATTATCCGTAGCAGAATAATTTCGTCTAATAAAAAAAAACATGCCAATACCATTTGACATATTTCAATTATTACGCAAGCAATGTCACAGTTTTGTAGTATCCTACATTTTTCGTTGGTTAAATGGATTGTGACCTGGTTTCCTACACAGATATTGCTAATCTCTACACCTCTTAAACATTATCCTAACTTTTTTTTAAACAGCCTGTATTCTAGTCCACTTCAAAAAAAAAAAAAAAAAAAGAAAAGAAAAGAAAAAATGTATGTATGCTTTCTAAATGTTTCTCTTTTTTCATGATATAACGGTTTATTTAGATATATTTAATTTTCTCTAGGTGATGCGTACCTCTGGCTACAAAAAACAGGAGAAAAAATTCAATAACAATACCAAAAAAAGGGGGACGTGTGCTTTTTGTTTCACTTTCACAAAATAGGTGGGAAAGGATCTACTTATATATACCAGATGTCCAAAAAAGGACTGACTGATTTTAAATTCAATAACTGGAAAACGGCGACAGATATTTAAAAAAATCTTGCAAAAGTGTTATGTATGATGTAAGTTTTTTTTTTTTTTACCATGATTATCGAATGTAGTTCGAATTACAAATAATAGATGGCGCTGCAAGCAATAGGCATTAAATTCAAGCTGGCTTTTTTGGCCTTTCTCTTCTCCCATGCCAAAACAGGAGATTAAAATGCATTGAGTGGTTCCCGAAGTACCAAAAAGCGGGCTTGGATTTAATGCATATTGCTTGCAGCACCATCTATTGTTTGTAATTCTAATTAAGTTTGAGAATCACAGTAAAAAACAGCTGACATACATAACACTCCTGCAAGAATTTTTAAATCAGTCAGTCCTTTTTAGGACACTCTGTACTTTTAGTAATATGAAAGGCATTACAGCTAAATACCTATAAAGCCACCCCCTCCCCCCCCCCCCCCAATGATAGCTTGTAGTTTTTACATTTCATCTAATTTAAACAGTGACTATAGTTTTCTCATTGTGAAAAAAATAATAGGTGATAATTTTGATTATACGCAGGCAGAATCATTTAAGATTAATATCGGTAAATCCAGGTATAACTAATTTATTGTTTTTTAATTTAAGTTGACGCATAATTAGCATAAGTTTGTACTTCAGATACAGATGATAATTTTTATTAATTCTAAGAAAATGCTTCACATTTTATGTCTGTGACCAAAGACAGAAATGCAATTAAAAAACTGCCCAGTGCATAATACTCAAAATCAAAGCGTCTGTGTGACAGTAAATGACCACTGTTTTAGCCTAAGACGCCTCGGAAATGTAACTGCTGCCCTTTTTCAAATCAAATGACCAGTTTTCACTTAACTAATGCATGTAATGTTCACTTTCACAGTTTTAAATACAATATTTGCAGTTTAATTAAATCACTTTTTTGAGTAGAATTTTATTCAAAATAGTTGCAGATTATGAAGTCAAAAAATTTTAATATTAACTTTGGGAGTGATTCATAAAAGAGGATAATTTGCTTAACTAGTGATTCATATGAGTGACAATTATACTAATTACTTTTGTTCTGGGAGGGTTTTTTAAACCCCCCCACCCCCTTAAAGGCAACAGCTGGTTATGTCATCTTAAGCTAAGGGATAGTTCAAGAAAATGTATTTTCGTGAATTCCAGTATTCCAGAAGAGAGATATCGATTGATGAGGATTGATAGTGAATCTTCTGAACCAAATAAAAATATTTTTTATCTACATGTTTGCAGGCCCCGTAATCTGGAACATCTCAAGGAGAATTTGCCATTTTATATGATGTGGTGGTTTCAAGGCGAAAGGTTGGTTGGTTGGTTGGAGTTTTATGGCACAAAGTCCCTGTAGGGACATGCTGCGCCAAGAAAAAGTTGAGTAAAACATAGTTAAAAATTAAAAGTTACAGCCAAATACTGTCAGAAATATAAAAGTGAAAAAACAAAGTAAAATGAAGAAAGCAATGTTATGATACATGCGATTTAAATAATGCACAAGGAAAGCGACAATACACAAGGTTTTAAAAGTTAAAACATAGTTAAAAGACAAGAATATTTAAATTAAAAAATTCTAAAAGCTCTAAAGTTATGAACAGTTATATGTTCAAGAAATAAAGCATAAAATGTTATATAATACTGCTTTAAGAACGAAGTTATAATTCAAAATTTTAAAACGATATAAAGCTACATAGGATGAATAACTTCAAAAACTGTATTATTGTCATCGTTATCAGAGTCATAACTACAAGAGTCCATAGCCTCTTCTGCAGAGTTGAGCAGCTGTTTGTGATCTTTAATATTAGTTATTGCTGGGCTAAGACATGATTTATTGCCTTTTCTCTTCACAGTTCTCCACTGTGAAGAGATTTGAGTTGGAGGTTTCTTTCTTTCTTTTTGCGCACAAGTTTTTTCATTTGCTTTCGGAGTTGGACAAACAATAGGTTTCACTAATTTGCTTTTATCTGTAGCTGGCGTTTTTTTTGTCTTATGTTCGGCGGATATTTTTGATTGAACTGATGATGTTCGGGGAGAATTAGGTTTCTGTAATGGTAGAACTGGAGATGAAGCAGCCTTAGTTTCAGTCTGATGATTAGATGATTTTTTGGATCCAGCTGGAGATTTCTGTGACTGAGTAAGTTGATATTCTATTGAAACTGGTTCTGAGGATGGTAGCCAACGTTCCAATAATGGGGTACCATAGCATTTACTACCAAGAGAGACGTCCCGGGTTTTTTTAGGTGAAGTATTGGTTGAATGTGTCATAGATGTATTATTTGGTGGAAAAGAGCAGTCGGTCTGGGTACTGATGTGCCTTACGGATTTTGGTTGTTGTTTGAGTATACTAGAGTAAGAAACCCCGATAGTCGGGGTTCTAGACTCAACAAGTTTACGAGCTTCAGGATAGGAAATTTTTTCAGTTATTTTAATAGCAATTATTTCTTTTTCACGGATCCAGTTAGGACAAGAACGGGAGTATGCTGGATGATCACCCTTACAATTTATGCAGCGTTCGGACTTTTTACAAGATTTACCGTCGTGGCCTACTTCTGCACAACGAGGGCAGGTAACAGTACCACGACAAGTAGTGTTGGTATGACCATATCGTTGACATTTGAAACAACGGAGAGGATTTGGAATATAAGGCTGGACAGGACAGCTTAGGTAGGCTGCTTTAATTCTAGTAGGTAAATTAGGACTATTGAAAGTCAGAATGATGTGCTTTGTGGGAAGCACTTTCTCATTCCGACGAATTGTTATACGGCGTACATCGATGACATTTTGGTCTTTTAAATTTTCTAAAAGTTCTTCTTTTGTAGACAGTAAAAGGTCTGGTTCCGATATTACACCACGGCAAGTATTCAAAGTTTGATGCGCTGTAACAGACACATAGAAAGGTCCTATTGTATTAGCATTTGAAAGAAGCTGAGATTGGCTGGCTGAAGAGACCTCAGCAAGCAAATCTCCAGAATGCAGTTTTTTAAGTGAACAGTTGTCACCAAATACAGAATGAAATGTTTTTGCAATAAGAAAAGGTGAAGTTCTCTTACAAGAACTATCAGAGAGGCTATCAGTGCGTTTAATTACAAAAAAACGAGTGAATGAAGAATTCGGTTCATTTTGCTGCTCTCCACATAGGAGAGAGTTAGAAGAAAATGAGTTTTTTCATCCATGTTAGAAAAAAATAATGATTCAGACCCCGGCCGCACCACCCACTACCGAGCCCAACAAGGGGATACACAATTGTGCACCAGTGCTAACCAGGGCCCATACGGTCACAAGACATTCCTATGCCAGTCTCCACCCTTAACAAGATGGCTAGTAAATGCTCACTCACTTGATCCCCAGCCAGTGACAAGTCAGCTGACCAGCCGATTGATGCATACGGGACCAATATGCACCTCCCGTCTACCTGAAGCAGAGGCCAAAGCAGTGTGTTGGTTTCCCTCAACTGCCAGGATCCCCCTTTCCGGGGACACGGGACGCCACGCACGGCAAACACGTGGGTGGTTTACAATTCTCCATGAGTCGATATACAGGATGATATCGGCTCATGCAGAATTGCCCTCACCTCCTAAGAGGAAACCACAATGAGAGTGAAACAAAGAGGAAAGAAAGGCAAGAGAAAAAAGAGGAAAAAGAAAAGAGAAAGATCGCTCAGGAACCCGGGGTTGCGAAGCCCGTGAATACCTAAAGAAGGTATCCCCCTGGGGGGCAAGGCGAAAGGACTTAGATGATGATGATGAACAAGACATGGATGCGTATGAAAATGAACAAGACAGTATGGTTCATCTGCAGTAGTACACCACGTTACTAGATAATGCCGGTCGAATGGAAAAAAGGAAACGTCCAGCAATTTTGCGCACCCTCTGTTGTGAAGATAATCGATTGAAATTAAATGGACCCCTGAACGTGACAAGTCTTTTTCAAAATTGCAAAGGATACTCTTCAAACAACCTTTTTTACATCTTCCTGACTGGAATAAAAAAATTTACATAAATAAAGATGCATCTTATACTGCCATATCAGCAATATTTATGCAAGTTGATGGAAATCAGTTATATCTTATCTCAAATTTTTCTAAATATTTATCACAATCAGAGAAAAGATACCCTGACTTGAGTTGTATGCCATTTACAAAGGTGTAACTTCATTTAAACACCACTTGTATAACAAAGAATTCATGGTTTTATCAGACTCAAACCTTTAGAAATGTATAAAAAATCGTCTTCCCCAGCTGACATTACCACTAGATGGCTCATGGAATTATCTGAATTCCAGTATAAGTTTGAACATCTCCTTGATAAAATTAAATATATTGGCAGATTGCAAGAAGAACCTCCTCATCAGGACTTATCCACTAATCCAGAACTTGTAGAATGTGAAGATATTCTTCGTATTTCCAATAACAATCTTGATCTCGAAAATAACATACCTGCTCTTTAGATAACTGAAACAGTTAATCAAAACAAAGCAGTAGATTCAGATCAAGTGAATTTAAAAAAAATAATAATAATCACAAAGGGAATAAATGTGAAGAAATTAACAATATCATTATGTGTGGGGATCCCTTAATGAGATTTCTGATGAAACATTCAGAGCAGAACAAAACAAAGATAAAAGATTAAAACAAATCATTGATGTAGTAAAAGAAAATAAAAAAAAAAAGCATATTACATAAACCCTAAAAAATGAGTTGTTATGCTATAATAAATCTTTTCATATCCTAGAAAATGCATTACATAAAGCAGTAGTACCTATTACATTAATCCCTAAAGTTATTAGGATTGCTCATATCACGCATACGGGTCATAACAAGGCTATGCAAAATGTACGAAAAAGATTTAACTGGAAAATCATGATTGCAGATGCCATAAATTTTGTTAATAGTTGTGAACTTGTAAAGTTAAAAAATCAAAATCCTGCAAAAGCTCGGTATCTACCTGCTTCTACTGAACCAGCTCAGAAAATCTTTATAGATTTGTTAGGTCCTTTAAAGAACCACTCCTTCATCCTAACTGTTATTGATCATTTCTCTAGACATCAAAAACTGTTTAACCTAAATCAAATCACAGCTAATGCAGTGATAGAATCATTTCTTTCTTATATCTCCACCCATGGGAAACCAAATATTGTTCTTACAAAGGTTCCCAGTTTACCAATGATTTATTTCATACTGTTTATGAAAAAATGAAGATCCATATCAGGCACACCACGGTTTGTAATCCATGGGCCAACAGTCTGAGGGAGCATATAGAGTGTATAAACACGCAGATAAAAATCGGCCATAAATACCATGCCATAGGTGCCAACTTCAAACTAATCTTCTGTAATATTTGAGTTAATTTGACTCTGGTTTAACACGTTTCGAACCAGAATTTTTTTTAAGAAATGGAAATAAGTATGTTACGCGTAGAAATCTGGATTTAAATAAATAAGCATTCATGAAATAAATTTTTTGGTTCTAAATGTGATTAACCTGGGTCAAATTAATCCAGATATTACGGAAGATTAGTGGAAGGTTGGCAGCTATGCCATGCTCACTGAAAAACATGATGTCCACACAGCGATGAAAATCCACCAATCTATTTTACAACTCGACAGTGGATCCTACAACTCAATACACCCCAAATTTTGTCCATTTAGCTAGAGAATTAAATGACATAAAAATGAATCTGAATGGAAGATCTTAAGACACTTCACATGTTATCTCAATAATGAAGCTACAAGACAAGAGGTGCATAGTAAATCTTGTGAAGAGAGATCATTTCAAAAATTAAAAGTTAATGACAAGGTTCTAGTAAAATTTCCTAAAATCTTCAAGAAAGAAAATCAAGGTCCTTATATTGAGCAAAAATTTTTTATCACCTGTTCTAATACAATCCATAGAAAATGAAGATGCATCACCAATATGTATTCATATTAATAAATTATTTCGTCTGGATGAAAGAAAAGAACATTTAGTTCCAGTATCTTCCCTCAATGATCCCAGTACGAGTTCTCATAGTCCTACCAGTACTTCAGATAATTTAAATGTTTCTCAAACTCCACCTCAAAGAACAAGAATCATAAGACCATCTCGTTACAAGAAAAGTCAGGACCCTAATTTCTACTACTAATCCCATCCCATGTTTGTTTTTCTCAATTTGCCAGCTGCAACTCATCTACCTCATCATAGTCAATGGAGAAAGGTCCTGGCGCCCACCTTAATCCCTAAATAGATGAAATTCCTATGCATGCTGTTTCAAGTATTCAGATCTTCTGCTGGCGGAAAGTCTTGTCCTCTTCTTACCTCCTTTGGGACGGATGGATGTATACAGATGACAAACCATCAACTTTACATTCTGTCAAAAAATAAGTTTCTTTTTGTTAATGCTTATTCACCTATTCGTATTGCTATGCTTATTCTATACCGTATAGAGTTGCAACATCTGATAATGTTTATAGCAATTATGATTCTTAATACATTGTGTAATTTGTCTTCATGTAATGTTTTCAGCCTTAGTACTTCTCTACACAGTTGCTGGATTCGAATGTAAATAATCTCTTAACTAAAATGAATCCCTAAAAATTAAAGATTCAATTATCTAGAAGCTATTAAAACTGCACTCAATAACATTTCTTATTGCTAAAGCAAATATATTTCTAACTTAAATTCTTCATCTAATGATAGAAAAGTCAAAGTATGCTTCACATTAGTTTTGTTTTGCTTCTAGAGAGAAGTATATCAAATAAAGTAAACTGTTGCCAGATGTTGAAACAATACAGTTACAACCAAGAGTTGCAGTTAAGAGTAAACTTGATTTGATGCAACTTATTATAAAGCCTTATTTATGTATATATTCTATTCCAAAATCTACTTTGACCTTATAAAATCCCAATTTATGACAATTTTCAGTTTCTTGGTACTTTAAAACTTGACTTTTCTAAATAGTTTTGTGACGCTGTGCACATCACACATTGTGTTGCAGCTCTATATTATTGCCCGATATGCACCACATGTCACTGTACCAGACACATTTGTTGTCATTCTCTTTGTTGGTCTTTACCAACATGTGTTGAAAAAAATAAATTTTTACATGTGTTGAAAAAAATTTTTACATGTAAGACTAATCGACTCCTCACATGGATTTAAAAAAATCAATGTGGAAGAGTAGGGCTTGTTGAGTTCATTCTGAACAGGTCTTCTTACTGCCCTCTCCCTCTAGGACTAAGACTACAAGTCAGAGTCAGCCCTCTTGCAATTTCTTTTCTATCTTCTCTTTTGCAAGTTTAAGGTATAAGTGAAAATCTGTGACCGGATGAGCAGACAATGTTCTCATCTTTGTGTGAATACACTAAACCTTTTTTCAATATTTTATATACTACGTAAATAATTTTTCTTGTATATCATGTCTTCAACATTGTCTTCAAATTTGTGTTTTTTCGTCAAAAAAATTGTGTGTATACTTATATTGAAATTATGATATAGTGTGTTTCATTCAACCATGTAATTATAGCTACTAAGCAATTCAAATAAAAGATATTACAAGATAATACTAGATATAAAGCTTTATTAGTATACATTCTGAATGGCAAGACAAATCTTGTAAATTTTTGCTTTTGTTATAAAAAAAATAAATAATGATAATCATTCACAATGAAATAGTTAAATTAATCCACATGCACAGAAAATCCACAAGCATTTGTTCAGGTACCCTTGCAACAGCCTAAAGTGGCAGTCTGCGTCGCTTCACTGCTGATTTCATAATTGGTCCATTTTTTTTTCGAGGAAGTCACACAGACGGGATTCAAAACAGTTTCTGTCACTGGTCAGCGATATGTAGCACTGTTGCAGAACAAAATTATTCCTTAACTGCAAGCACGACAGACACTCCAAACAGTCACCTTTATGCAAAATGGAGCACCACCTCAAATTGTGCTCTGCCTATGCAAAATGGAGCACCACCTCAAATTGTGCTCTGCCTGTGCAATGCCTGCTACGCTCAACATTTGGAGAGGATCACATTATTAGTCGCTACTTTAATCATGCATGGCCTCCACGATCTCCCGATCTGACACCATATGACTTTTGGCTGTGGGGATTTTTGAAGTCAGAAATGTACTGCAACCAACCAGCATCACTAGCAGCTCTGCTATCTGCTAAAATGTGTCTGCCATAACGGTCCGGACCCCCCCACCCTTGGCTACGCCACTGTGAATTAGATGTATATTATTTTAACTAAAAATATCTGCACAATATTTTATCTCTTTGTTAAAGATAAAATGTATGGGGTTTGCCATCTAGTTTTGTAGTGAATAAAATATTAGAATGCTTATAAATTTTTTACTGAAAGTATAATTAAGTATTTTGCTTATACTAACGTGATTTTGAGTGTCATTTGTTTCTCATATTTTATAATGCATTTTCGCTCATATTCACGAATAACTTCGACCCGGAGTTATGCTGAAAACTCAAATGGTATTCACCGTCAACCTCACTGAACCGGTTAGAGGTTGAAATCTAACGCCGGTCTACAGGTGGTTCAACCCAGGATTTTTCAACCGAGCATGCGTATTTAACGAAAAACAAGCGGTGAGAGTGAGGAAGGAGAGGGAGAGGACCGCCATTTTACAATGGCTGATAGAATGTGCTGTGTAAAATATAGAAGTTCTACTATTAAATAAAACGGAATAACATTATGCAAAGGTATGTAATCTCATATATATGTAATTATCTTCAATATTTTTATCTGATTTGTTTATATTAATGTACCGGGTGTCCCAAAAAGGACTGACTGATTTTAAAATTCAATAACTTGCAAACGGTGACAGATCTTTAAAAAATTCTTGCAGGAGGGTTGTGCATGAGGTCAAAAGATTTTTTACATGATGGGAAGCAAGGCAATTGTTGGTTTCTAAAACATGAACAAGGCGGCAGTTGACCATTTTTTCAAGCAATTTGCAAATGCTGCTAGTAAGTGCGATCGGCCTATAATTTTTTGGATTGGTAGCATCTTTTCCTGGCTTAGGAAAAGGAATAACGATAGCCCTGCACCAAGCATTGGGAAAAAGCTGTTCTGTCCAAATCCTGTTATAAAAACAAAGCAGATTGTTAAGTGAAGTATGTGAGAGATGCTTGAGCATGATGTAAGTGATGCCATCGTGACCTGGAGCAGATAAGTGACTGTCTTGTAAACAATTTAAAAGCTCTGAGATAATAAATGGTTGATTGTATGAAAATGAGTTATGAGTATTAAAATTAATTCTGGTCATTTCCGTCTGTCTTTTGTAAGATAAAAAAGGCTCCATATATGTGTCTGATTTTGAAATAGATGCTAGGGTACTACCTATTGTCTCAGCAATGTTCTTAGGAGAAGTGATGGTGTGACCGTTATGCTTTAAAATAGAAATATGATTTTCAGAGTAAAGGCCCAAACATTTTTTTTACTTTTACCCAGAGTTCTTTGCTTGAAGTATTGGAGTTTATGCTTGATACATAGTTAATCCAGGACTCCCGTTGGCTTTTGCGTCGCACTCGTCTAGCTTCTGCCTTTGCTTTTTTAAATGCTATATAGTTATTATTATTTGGGTATCTCCGAAAGAGACCCCAAGCCCTCTGTTGTTTTTACTTTGCACTTTGGCAATCGCTATTCCACCAAGGTTTTCAGTTCTTGTACTTGGATGATGTTTTTGGAATGCTGGAATCAGCAGCATTGATAATACAATGAGTTATATTATCAAGTGCATTGTCAATAGTCCCCGCAATCATGTTAGCGGTGATGTTTGCAAGTGAAGTAAAAGATGGCCAGTTGGCTCTGAAGAAATTTATTCGTCTGGCTGCAATAACATTTTGTTCTTTTAAATTATCTACTATTTCTGATTCTGTAACATGCAAGAGGTCGGGTTCAGAAATAACTCCCCGAGATGTATTGAGTGTTCTATGCGGGCTTACAGAGATGGGAATATTTGCAAAATGTGTACATTTCATTAAGTTTGTGGCTTGTTTGCTATTAATTACTTCAATAAGAAGTTCACCAGATCGTACTTTTTTTATAGTCTTAGGCTCACCCATCAATCCTAGGATAGATTTGTGAATCAAAAAGGGAGATGTCTTGTCAAATGTGCCTTCTTGTCTTTTGACGACGAAGAATCTTTCAGAACATGAATCAGCATTGGAGGAAATATCTTTTCTATCAGCCCAAGATTTGGGTTGGCTCTTAATTATATCTGCTTGCTGGCCGGAGATTGATGCAGCGAGTTTCTCCAACAGATTCTGAGACATTTCAGTCTCAGGCTGAGTGTTGAGTGCCGCATGGGGTTGTGGGGCCTCATTATATGTGTTGAATGGAAATTCATACACTATACACTAGTAGTCTTAAAAAGTTTAAAATATTTGTGTTCCTTAAAATAATATCTTATAAAATATCTCCACTGCATACAGTTTAAGCTTAAAGGAAGTATAGAGTTTTATTTAGCGACTAGTTAAATGAAAAATGTTTATCAATCGCTCAGAAGTGATAAATATATGCGCCGATGGAGCGCCTCTGCGGCTTGGTACCTGGTGCCAGGGCACCGCTAGGATCACCTGTTCCGCTTTTTCTGCAGTTCTGTTAATATTATTTCCCTACTTTTTCCTGTCAACCTGGAATATTAATTACTATCTAATTTAATTAGAATTAAACATTTTAATTAGCTTGCTGAAAATCTAAACAATAAAATTAATACATCTGGGATACCATCTATACTAATAAAAGAAATAGTATATATAAAGTACAACAGACTACTTTCTTAATTTTTTCCCCTTTTTCTCCATTTTAATATTTTCATTATCAGAAATTGTTTAATTGCTAACTAGAGCTATTAATAATAGAAATCATCATAATTGCTGTTGAAATAAAATTTTAGTTTTTATTCAAATCAAGTTTCATTAGTTTTGGCCCAAATCAAGTTCCATTTTTTAGCAACTATGCGAAAATTCATTTTGAAAAAGAACCTTTTAACATTTATTTTAGCAGTTGACACATTTCATATCATTAACCTAACTCATTAATAAATTTTAAAAAAAATAATTGTTTAAAAAATATTAAAACTTTCAAGAAATTAAATTAAGTTGATCCATATTAGGTGATTACAGGTTTTTATTTTGTCCATACATTTTGTGGGGATAGGAAAAAAAAAAAAAAAACTACATTGAATTATTCATTTCTTTCTTTCTTTCTTTTTTTTTTAATCGGCGTTTTTCTTTCAAAACATAAACAAACGAAGTCTCGACGCGAAACTGAACAAGGCATGTGATTTTTTTAACCAATAAACACATTTCGTTCAACCTAGGTCGAGAAACGCCGAGTTGGGTAACTTTTCATCCGAAGTAAACGGTGAATACGAGTTTTCAACTCCCGGTTGAAAATACCAACCTGGGGTTACTGAACCCGCAGTTTAACCCTCGGTCGAAGTTATTCATGAATACGAGCATGTTATTCACACGGTATTAATCCGCACGGCAATCATAAAATAAGAAATATATATACTAAAACCTTCTCTGAAAAATTGTCTAACTAACATTGCAAATTTCAAAATCTTGTAATATGTTGATATCACAATTTTGGTTTATTAACAGCATTCTATCACGAAAAATATAAAGCAACTGATAAATCATTTTTAAACAAATAAAAAGAAAATTGTTAAAAAGTTAAAATATTTAGATCTCCAATTGAATTGTTAAATTGTATCAGTCAACCTACCAAACAAATCATAACCAATGAAACATTTTATTCCAGATAGTTATGATGTATTGAAAATAATTATCTGTAAAATAGATATTGGCTATAACGATTACACGTATAAAAGGATATTTCGGAATGTTTGGTAGCTAAGGACTCGTTCTCAAAAAAGCCACATTGTAAATGGTGGCACTTTTCTTATTTTATTAAATTCGCTTTTGCAGATTAAAAACGAAGAGAACATTGAATTCATTTTTCAAGGTATAACCTTTGCTGAAAGAAAAAAATTTATTTTCAGTAACATGGGTCTATTTTTTTAGTGAATACTGAAATTCTGTGTTCCCCTCTGTACATCAAAGGATGAAATTATTAAATTTAAAGAGAAATTTCAAAAGTATATTCAAAGAAATAGAATCTTAACAGACCTGCCTTCGAAAAATATATTTGAAAGGAAGAGATATAAACTTGAGGACAAGACTTTTCAGGTGTACCCTAGAAGTAATCGAGGTCAGATAAATCGGGAGATCGGGGTGGCCAAGAGACTGGTCCAGCATACAAGGCAGATACTTTTTATCATATTTTTTTGAAATATTTCTGGAAAGGTGGTATCAGAACTACTTCAAGATGTTCCTCTTGCCATTGATAAGCGACTGTGGTTTCAGAAGGAGGTGCCAGCCCAATTCAGCATTGCTGTGTGCAATTACCTGTATGCCACTTTTAGGGTGCGATGGATTGGGAGTGCGCTTTTATGTGACTTCAGGAGGATCTTGTCGCTGAAATATCCGTTGCTGCTGCACGTGTGAGTGAAATACCTGGCATCTTTAAATCTGTCAATCGCTCCATCGATGCTGCCAAGCATGTATTACAGTAGGGAACCATTTATCTGGAAACCAATTAACCGGAAACCAGTTATCCGGAATGATATTTCTGATAGACTGATTTCAGAATCTTTGCAGAAAAAGGTGTCATACACTGCCAGTTTGACATTGGCTTTGCTTGAAACAATTGTATAATTTGATGACAACATCTAGTATTTGAAATGAAAACATATTTAGTTGTATTTTAGATGTTTTAATTTTTATGCAAAAGAATCAGGAGAATTTTTGTTCCTAAGGGATTCCCATAAATTACCTTCTTTTAAACTCTGGCTAACTTTTGATATTTCTTTTTTAATCCAAGTAATCTAATAATTTAAAATCAGAAATAATGTCACAACCACACATATTCCACAAAACTTATCAAATGGGTGCTGCTTTAATGCACAACCAGTTAACTGGAAAAAACAGTTATCCGGAATACATCTGACCACAAGCATTCCGGATAAATGGTTCTTTACTGTACTGTTGGTTGATGCAATTTCAAACACCTATTGTAATCATAGCACTTGTCAATGACGCTGTCAATAATATAAACATTCCTTTCATGTCTATTTCCTGTGTTTGTGCCTAAACGACTTGATTGCGTCATGAACTCCTATGCAGTAAATGTTTATTACAGTGTCCTCTATCTACCCTTACAGTTTGGCTCATGAGTTCAAGGACATGCTGTGCATTATTCTAATATGAAAATTTAAATAGCTCGGTTACGTACTGATAATTATGAATAGGAAGTTTAGTGCATCCATTTAAATTGATGTTTTTGATGTCAATATAATTACCATATAAATTAAAACATTTATCATAGTGGTACACTAACTTGTTGATTCCATCAGCATAGAATTGAACAATGTGACTTTAAAATGCAAATTATATGTATATATATATATATTTATTTATTTATTATTTTTTTAATATGTTTATATTATGTCATAAGTTTCTTTCTGAATAGCCCTCTTAGATTATTTTAAAAATAATAATAAAATATCACATATAAAAAAAGCAATGCTTTCTTCATAATTGCCCATCTATGAAGTATTGTGCATGTTACATTATTCCATTGTTTTTTACATTATTAAATTCCAAAATCTACACTATCTCTTTTTTCTCAGGTTCTAACAACAACGTGTAATTGTCCAGGGGGTGATGAGCCAGCGTGTTGTAAGCATGCCTTAGCGTTGCTGTATGTTTTAGAAAACTACAGCAAAAAAGAACTATACAAAGCACCAACCGAGCAATTACAGATATGGCACCAGTCAAAGCCCAAAGTATAGCCCCCCTATAAGTTTTCATTGGAAAATACATCCAATGAACCATTAACTGTCAATTATGAGGCTCTGAATGAAGTGCCTTTATTTGCACCTATTTTTGATGTGGTTGAAGACTCAGTATTTGAGGTAACAGATGCTGCGTACAAGAAGAGTGTTCCTCTGCCACTCATTGTTCCTGCAGAAACAGATTATTGCAAACATCTAGAAAAACTGGAGTTTAGAGAACTTTTATTTCTGCAAACAAAAGTCTGCGTTAATTTTGAAGAAGTAGTAAACCTGGAAAGAAAAACATTAACCCAGGCAAAATGTGTAGACTGGCACAGAGCCAGAATAAACAGACTTGCAGCTTCTATGTTTTTTTTTTATATTTGTAGTTGTAAGATTGAAAGAAAAACTAAAGCAAAGGCTATATATGAGAGTCATAAAAATTTGAATGAAACACCTGCAGTCAAATATGGCATTGAGAATGAAGACAAAGTGATAAACATAGTGGCTCATATGTTCAAAAAATACATTTTTCCCAGAACAGGTATTGTTATAAATCCTTTTTTCCATATCTTGGTGCATCTCCAGATTGGTTACTACATAATCACTCTGACACATTTGTTATGTGATAACATCCTTTTCAATAAAAATTAATTTAAAAAATTATTGTAAAATATTTAAATTAAATCAATAAACTTTTTTACTTTAAAATTTTAAATTCTCCCTTTAAATATTCATTAATTGTCGTTTTCAGTTAAATTTCACTTAAAAACAATTTTAATTTATTCACCAGAAAAGATCGTTAAAAATTATCAATAATAAAATAATAAATATTAATACTTTCTTCTGAAATAGAATACTTTTATAATAATTTGCAAACATAAAATTCAAATTATCAAGTAACGATCTTTCATTCAAACTTTTATTACTCTGTGTGGTATCGATTTTAAATCAGCCAATCAGTAACTTTGGCGCCGAACGCCCGCTCGTTCGTGGCGTCATCTCTCTCTTTTGAGCTTTGGATGGCGATACGCCAACAAGGGCACATTGCCACTCTGCAAAAATCCCTTTTTTCCATTGGTATAATTATTTCCTGAACGGCACAAAGATGTTTATTTCAACCATTAATTGTAATGTATTCTTTGGTTATTATATTTTTACTTAAATTCAAGGTTACATTTATGCAAAATGGACTGTGAAATTTTGTGTTTCTTTACACCATTATCATCCAACGAACGTCTATGATTTTGGATCGACAGTGAGAATCAACTATTATTATACTAGGATATATCATTGCTCATCCTCTCTTAAGATGTTTCATTGTGTCAAAATAAATCATATCGAAAACACACAAGAATCCAGTGTGTTAAGTGATGAAAGAATGATGCATTTCAATCTCAAAGCGAGATTAGTATATAGTGAATATGCTGTGATGCTTTTGCGTGATCTCCGATCTCAAACATCAATTCGTGGAGAAGTGTATATTCAAATATATGAGTTTCAACATCGAATTATCCTCGATCTCATGACAAGTAAACAAGAACTATCCTTTCCATTTGAATATGTTTGGTTTGATATATATTATCATCGTGATTGGTATGTTGATGATGATGAAACCGTACATCAATTTTATAAGAGGTCTGATTTCACAGATCCTTTACATTTTGCGAACTTTTAACGTATAATTTATTGACAAGTTCTGTAAAATAGTTTGCTTGCAAATCAAAAATTTGAATAGATGAATAATTTGCTATGATTTATATAAAAACTCTTAATCAATTTTATATAAAAATTTAATCTTCTAACTTATATAAATTTTCCTTGAAAATAGAAATCTGTGCAGTTTCTATTTCCTTTTTATTTTATGTAATAAAGAAAAATGTTCCTATAATTGTTCATTTCCATAGATATAATATTATTTTAATATAATTCTCATCGTTTATGTTATTTGATGTCAAGTTAATATAAAGTTAAATAGTAAAGTAGTATATTATTTAAATATGCTCAATATATAAGCGATTCAGGCAAGAAGAAGTAATATAGTTCAGGTGAGTCTCTTTTTATTGTGTTAACTGTCACCATGAAGTCACCAGTTTATATTTGTTTACCTCTCTCACATGCAATGTTTTCATTAACCACTAACGATCTTTTGGCCAATATTAATAATAAACTTTCTCCTTTCTAATTCATGTTAAATTTACATAATATGTTTATAAACTCCTAATTTTAATTAATTTAAATTTCTTTTCTTCTTCTCCTTTATTTTCTATTACTTCTTTTCTTCTACCTAACATTTATGGTGCCTTTGCCAAACTTTCGAACTTTTTTTTTTTTATGGGATGCTTTCTGGGTTAGTTTAGTTACTAAATTTGTTAAAATTCAATAAAAAAAATTATGAAATATCTATAAATATGAAATTTTTTATACCTTTCTCCAGGACTTCATTTTAAAAAGTGTTCATTTATTCAGTCATTTATTATAAAGTGTTCAATTTTATTTTTTCGTAACATTTTATAAATATTCATTGAAAGATTTTTTTTAAGTTTTATGAATATTTTTTGATAATATGTGCAATTGCAATATATTTTTTGACATGATTTTAAATTTTAAATCGCATTTTAGCATGTTAGATTCGATTAGTAACCAGTAGTCACTATTACTTTAAGTTGGTGTTTACTCAAATTTGTGTTGATGTTTTTTGGGAATTGTTTCCATTTTTGAGATTTTGTCGAGGATCCTGACAATTTTAAATGAATGCAAATTTCATTTGAACACATTTATTTTGCAATAAGTTGAGGGTGTGCAATACAACAATAGAAAGGAAATTTCATTCATTGTGTTTTAATTGTTGATTCTGTATTATGGCTCTCTATTAGGATAAAATAAATTTATAATTATATAATAATTTTAAATAAATATTTAAATACAAATAGTATTCAATTTTATTCTGAGAATAAATTTTTCAATTATGTACAGGTTATTTAAATCAGATTTTTACATTAGAATAAAATGCAAAAAAATTTACATTTATTTTCTGGATGGTTTTCTATTTCAGGAAATTCCTTACATACCAGAAATTTTATTTATTTTTGCTTTATTATTACAAAATTTTTAATACATGTTATGAATTTTTTACATTGTTTAAAAAATTAATATATATAAAAAGTTAGAATTGCATTTTACCTTTATTTTACATTTTATTGATAAATTATGATCAGTTATGATTGAGTTTATAAATGAATAGTCTGTGTTGCTGGCAAAACAGACAGTGTGTTAGTACATAAATAGCACACTGAAATCTATTTGTTTTTGAAATTCAGCATTATTGATTTGGCATAATTTTAGCAATTACAATTACCATAGCCACAAAATTCAATAATTTATTTTTTTAGATACATTATATTTTATTTTGGTAATCAATATCATGTTGCCATACTTTTTTCTTATATATATATATATATATATATTTTTCAACTATTAATCTTCATTTTACATTAAATTGATAAATTATGGTCATTTGACACTTATGGCTTTTTAACTTATATGTCCATTTTAATCATTTAACTTTCTAAATATACTCATACATCTCTTGACATACAACCTTAAATTTGTTTACAAATCAAATAATTTATAAAAAGATATAGATGTAAATATATGAAAATTATATTATTTTCCAGACTTTATTAATATTTATTTAACAACATTGACTTACAGTATAAGTAATTCTCTCATGTCATTTTAATAATACCCCTTATTTTTTTTTTTTTTTTTTTTTTTTTTCAAGCTATAGCATATTCAGTTTTACCCACCGGTTTTTAGTTAATACTTTTCTTGTAGTTCTGATTGTACACAACGGTTTTGTGGATTAGCCTGTGCATATTAAACCAAAAAATCCAGTGTTTTTGTGGCAACAGACTACTCTTTATTTGGAAATTCGAGGCTCTTTTTTCTGTTACGAAGTCAAGTTAACCCTGTCCTTGTACTTCTGAGCGCCGCCAGATTTCTGGGTCTCAGACAGTTTAGAGAGTCCAGTCGCAATTTCTGGACGCAATAAATTAAAATATTTAATTCCTATTTTATCGATTTTTTTCTTGCCATGATTGTTTCGTTTTGCGTTACAACCCGGAGCAGTAGAATCTCGTAATTCTCGCTGGCATTTAGTTAAGGGTCGCGACACAAAGGAATATGACATTTCTCTGCCTTCCAGTAACGTTCTGCGGTTTAGGAAACTTCGGATAAAATCCATTTAATTTTATAATTTTTTTTTATGCTATAGCTAAAGTTCAAATTTATTTATTTATTATTCACTTACAATAGCAATTTTGGGACTTTGAGAGAATATAGTGTGGTTATTTTGCTGAGGAATTTATTTTAATGATAAAGTTAGTTAAATTTAAAGGGTACCCTAGAGCTTATAACATTGAGATAGAAATATATAAAAAGGATAAATAAGAAAATGAAAATATAATAAAATATTGAAATGAAAATAATGAAATGATAAATAAAAATATAAAATGAAATATAAAAAAAAAGAAATCAAATGAAACTAGTTGGATGTACCAATCCCAAAACTTTCTTCTATCTCATACATGTTAATACTTCAAAATTCGCTATCACACTGCCAAAATTAAATGGCAATCTATGCATCTCATGAGGATTCTAAAGATATGAAATTCCGTGCATTAGTTCTTGAGATATGACTATCGCCGAAATCGTCCAAATCCAGCAAAATTCTGCCTAGCAGCGCCACCTATTGGGTGATTTATACCAAATCCTAATCAGCAACATTTTATGTCAACGGCTGACTGAATCTGAAGTTTGAAGAAAATCCGTGCATTAGTTTTTGAGATAGAGCTATAGCGAAAATCTTGAAAATTCCCGCATAGTAGCGCCACCTATTGGGTGATTAACAACAACTTGTGTCAACATACAACTAAATCTGAAGTTAGATGAAAATTCGTCCATTAGTTTTATAGATAGAGCTATTGAGGCAATCGTGAAAAAGGCAGCACAGAAGCGTCACCTGTTGGGCGATTTACACCAACACATAATCAGTTGCAAATCATATCAAGGACTAACTGAATCTGAAGTTTGATGAAAATCTGTGCGTTAGTTCTTAAGATAGAGCTATTGGGGAAATCCTGTAAATCCTGCAAAATTCATCATAACAGCGCCACCTGTTGGGCGATTTACACCAAAACGTAATCAGCATCAATTCATATCAAGGACTAACTAAATCTAAAGTTTGATCAAAATCCGTGCATTAGTTCGTGAGATAGAGCTATTGCGAAAATCATGAAAAATGCAGCATAGCAGCACCATCTGTTGAGCGATATGCACCAAAAACTAATCAGCATGAATTTGTATTAGGGACTCACTGAATATCAATTTTTATTAAATTCCGTGCATTAGTTCTTGAGATAGAGCGCCCACAAAATTTGTGTCACATACACACAGACAGACACACAGACAGACATTTTGTAAAAACATGTTTTTTGGAATCTCTGACCCCTAAAACGTGTAAATCCGTCGAAAACCGGAATTCGAAAATTTTCATGAATCCAATACTTTCTTCTTGTAAAGATAGAAGAAAGTAAAAATTGAAAAATATAATAAAATGAAATGTATATAGAAATATATATTAGACTGATCTAAGAGAATGACAGGACTTTGTTTACTTGTTGTGTAGAATATTTGTTTTTTCCCTTAGATTGGCTTGGTCTAATTCAGTCATAATGAGCACACACAGAGGGTAAACTCGGCCTAGCTTGGGTGATTTAACCTTCCAATAAGCCCCTTTTGGTGCTTTATGTTTGTTTCAGATATCATAGGCAGGAATTAAAAAATTGATAGGAATAGTTTTGTTTGAGTTTGTAAATATTTTTGTTGGTATAACGCTAAGAAACTTAGATCAGTCATTCCATTGTTGTCGAAGGTTATACTATGGAGCAACTGCTTTACGTTTTTAACCTGTGTACACAATGAAGAGATTGTATACTGCAATCTAGTTTTGCTGCTATTTTACTTTAGTTCCTCAGCATTTAACATTTCAATGCCAATATTTTTTTTACGAAAATATTTATGCAATAAAAGAAAAATTATTAGTAAAATTAAAAATTACTATGAAATTTAATTATTATTCTTTTAAAAAGTTTCAAGTAATATTGAACAAATTTCTTTTAACCACTAAAATTTCTAAGCTAATTTTACCGATTATATTCAATTATTAGAACTTTTTTTCTGTATATATACAGATTTGCTATATATTAGAAAAGTTCTAGATAAATAGTAACGTAAATATGCTAATTTATTTTGCCCTTTTAAAATTATTTTTTCTGTTGTGAGAGCCATATATACATAGGTCGCTTACCTTATCCTCACTTTGGTGCAATACAAGTCTTGGAGAATGTCCTGGGTTTCTTCATGGTGAAATTTTTAACTTACCTGAACATCTATTTCCTGTAAAAATTCGTTGTTTTGGTTCTATGTGTATTAGGGTGTCCCAGGAGAGGCCAAAAAAATAAAAAGTTTGAAAATGCCAAGTCTCACCTTTTAAAAATGTTCTTTCTGTCATAATATGATACTACAAAAAAATTCAAGTCATTTCACAAATGTTTAGGGGTCCCCCAACCTAATAGAAAATACGGAATTTAAGGAAAATTTTAATTTCTAATTAATATGCAGCATTGCAGAATTCTACCCCACTTCTCTTACAATTTTTTTTTTAATCCTAAAAGTTCTTTAAGAAACACTTTATCATGTTTAACTATGATTTCATTTGATATTATATTTTTATTAAATTTTTTTATCAGTATTTATAAAATTACTATATGAGGACCATATTTCATTTTTCTGATCATTACTCTTCTAATGCTCTTCAATCTATATTAATCTACTGGATTTCATTAAATTAATATCATGAACTACAATGTTTCTAATATTAATAATAGATGGCAGCTCCAGCAAGTGTTAAAGTTTCATTGATTATTTATCTGTCTTTGGTTTTGGATAACGATGAAGTCAATAAATCTTCTGAAGAAACCTCAAAAGAAGAAGTTGTAGTAAAAATACATTTAGATGATAAGACAAAGCCCAAAGGAAATAAATCTAAGCTCTGCAATCACAGATCCATTATTACTCCAAGAGTTGCTGGTGTTTTAGATTGAACTAAGACCAGCATAAAAGATCTACAATGAGCATCTGTAATAAACAAAGAAGGTTGCCCTTCCTCTACCATGATGTCTGACCCGCTTGTAAAAATCCATTAGTGCTTTTAAAAAATAGTGTTCATAGGGAACGCCAATATCTTCGCCAAGAAACCGTTCAACAATTAAAAACACAGTTTGAAACATCGAAGTCAGTTGTTCATTGAAGTGGAAAACTGTTAGCCAATTTGTCATCAAAAAGCATAGGAAATATTGATCATTTAGCGATATGCTAGATTTCCTTTGCAAGATAAACGTACTACCGTAAAATCCCGTTAATCCGCCCTTCCCGATTAAGCGCACCCCTCCCACTTTGTAAACAATTTGGAAAATTCTAGAAATCCCGAGAAAGCGCCCTCCAAAAAAATTTCGGTGTGCATGTCAAGATCAATACCAAAAATTTTATTACACTGGTCAACAGACAAAAAATGGTCTAACTTTTTCCAGCTGATATATGTTCATTTTCATACCCTGAATCCAAAACCCAAAACAGTTTCGCTCTATCAGGTCAATTTTTTGTGCAAATGTCCATTTTAGGCCAAGTGATTTCCGGCATAAATGCCTATACTTCATTGCAGTACTTGTGTGTGTTGCATTCCGAGAAGTTGTATTTCGTTGCCCTGGATTACTAATGAAAGATTTTCTTTCATTACAGGATCTATGTGAAGTAAATGGCGTCTTCAAAAAAATCATGTAGGAATAAGCCGGATGTATTTTGCTATATCTGTGGCGAATACACCCTTGTACCAAACAGGAAGCCAATCACCAGTTTTATAAAGTGCACCTACCTCGCTTACTTCCAAATGGCACTAGGTGACCAAGATAAAGGTTGGGCACCACATATAGTATGCAAGAAATGCACCGAGTATCTTCGTGCGTGGACCAAAGGCCAGAAGACGGCTCTGAAATTTGGAATTCCTATGGTCTGGAGGGAGCCTACCAACCATGTCACAGATTGTTACTTCTGCGCTGTAGATCTGACTGGTATATCCAGATCTGCAGTCAGCACGTCGTCCTGTAGCCCATTCTGAAGCCATTCCTGTTCCCGTGTTTAAAGAACTTCCGGACATTGACGAAGAATCATCCTCCCCTATCAGGGTTGCTGCTGATGACGACGACTATGTGGTTCCAGAATGTAGTACTCCAGTTCCGTTCACACAAATGGAGCTAAATGATCTCGTTCGTGATCTTAACCTCTCAAAGTCATCTGCCGAACTATTGGCATCCAGATTAAAGGAAAAAAACTGTCTCACTGAGAGTGTTTGCATCACCTTCTACCGCAACAGACATCAAGACTTCCTACAATATTTCTGTGAAGAGCTTGACCTGGTGTACTGTAATGATATCGCACGGCTGCTGTACACGCTGAGAGTGGCAAAATACAAAACCGAACATTGGCGGCTGTTTATCGACAGCAGTAAGCGCTCACTAAAATGTGTTTTGCTACACAATGGCAACCAGTTTGCCTCTGTACCATTAGCTCACTCAACTACATTGAAGGAGAAGTATGAATCAGTGAAGTATGGTCTGGAGAAAATTCATTATGATGACCATCAGTGGTACATTTGTGTGGATTTGAAAATGGTGAACATCTTGTTGGGACAACAATCAGGGTGTACAAAGTACCCCTGTTTCATCTGCATGTGGGACAGTAGGGACAAGGCTCATCATTACACAATCAAGGACTGGCCTCTTAGGGAGGACCTGGTGCCCTGCAGAGCGAACATCATCAACACTCCTCTTGTGAACAGAGAGAAGATCATATTTCCTCCATTGCACATTAAGCTGGGGTTGATGAAGCAATTCACCAAAGCTCTCGACAAAAATGGTGACTGCTTCATGTACTTGTGCCAGGTTTTTCCCAGATTGAGCATTGAGAAGCTGGCATCTTTGATGGTCCACAGATCCCTCAGCTAATGAGAGATACGCAATTCGAAACACATATGAGTGAAGTGGAACTGGAAGCATGGAAGGCTTTTGTTCTAGTTGTGAAAAACTTTCTCGGCAACACGAAGGCCACTAACTACGTTGAACTGGTGAACAATATGATAACAGCATTCAGAAACCTCGGATGTAACATGAGCATCAAAATGCATTACCTATTCTCGCATTTGGATCGCTTTCCTAACAACCTGGGCTCCATGAGTGATGAACAGGGAGAGCATTTTCATCAGGAGATCAAGGAGATGGAGAACAGATACCAAGGTCGCTGGGATGCAGTAATGATGGCGGATTACTGTTGGAATCTCCATAGAGACATTCCTGCTGCCGTCCATGCTCGGACCTCAACGAAGAGGAAATTCCTACCATAAGTGTTGCACAATGACGAAACAGTGAACTAAC
Organism: Maratus speciosus; assembly: GCA_963932465.1. NCBI lineage: Eukaryota > Metazoa > Arthropoda > Arachnida > Araneae > Salticidae > Maratus > Maratus speciosus. The sequence goes on from OZ010798.1 coordinate 415,196,618, forward strand.
CAAATGTTTTCCTGTCTATTAGTTGTTAATTAACTATGTAATTAACTAAACATGTTTTCTGTTAACATACGTACATTTTTTTCGGTTCAGTTAATTACACTTCTGTAGTATATATTTGTTTTTTTCAATTCAACTTCACAGCAAAACCTTACCTGATGTACAGAAACGGATGTCATATTCGGGTTCCTGGAGGTTGAAATATCTGAAATTCATTAAAACACGACCATTAAAAAAAAAAAGACCATTTAAAAAAAAAATTTTTTTGTTGTCCTGTGTTATTATTATTAAGTATTGAATTGGTGATTTAATTTGATATTTGAAGGTGATGTACATAATATTTACTTTATGTATCACTATTTAAAATGAGTTAATGTAGTGATAAAGTTATTTTTTTAATTAATTCTATGTCAGTCTGATTTAAATTTCCCATTATAACACATTTCTTCTTTTTTTTTTTAAGTTAGTTTCATTTGCAATATTTTTCATGTTATTTTTGTGATTTGTATTATTTATTTGGCCGTTATAGATAAGAAATGATGATTTAAAAAAAATACGGTTACTTAATTTCCCTAATTTACAACAGATGGCGACACCGCATAAAATGTTACTAATCACAGAAAGAATTTTAGGACATTTTCAAACGCAATTTTTTAAGTGTTTTTTAATTATTTTAAATTATTAAGTTCCTTTTATTTTTCTGTTACCATATTAATGACAAATATTAGTGTTGTTATTTATCTTAAATTATTAAGTTCCTTTTATTTTTCTGTTACCATATTAATGACAAATATTAGTGTTGTTATTTATCTTATGACAGATATTAGCGTTATTATTTATCTAAATGCATTCCAGTTTCAAAGCTTTTGAAATCCAGAATTTTCTATAATTTGAAATCGCCGTTAATAGCAAAGTTATACTGTTTTTCTATTTTGTGTATAATTTTTTTTTCAAAATTTTTTTTTTTTTTTTTTACTTTATTTAAATAATGCATATTTTGCGACGATCGGCCATCACCATCTCCCACTCCACCACCCATAGATATCATTACTACAATTTTAATACCGTCTAAGCGCCCCCTCCGATTTTTTTATGATTTTCCGTCGTGTTTGGGGGGCGGATTAATGGTATTTTACGGTAAGCCTCTTGGAGTTTCTAAGTTATTGTCTGGAACTGGCAAAGAAGCAGCTGATGCTGTTTTCGAGCTCTAAAATCGTAAAAATGCGAATCTCATGTAATTGGATGTGTTTCGATACGACCCAAACAAATAGTGGAAGATTCAAAGGAGCATGTACAATTCTTGAGCAAAAAATAGTCAGAAACCTTTTGTGGATAGCATGTAGGCATCACATGTTTCAGGTTCTACTTTCTGATGCATTTAGTGTGTGTTTTGGACAATCTACTGGGCTTTCAATCTTTTTATTTAGGAGATTCCAATAAAATTGGTCTAAACTCAACCATGAGTCAAATAAATTGTAAGTTATTTGATTTTATGAAATTTTTTTTAAAGAGATTGTTCAATATTTCTGTTTTTCTTTATAGTTACCGAATTTAACCCTTACGGGTTTAGCATTATGGTGGTGAACGCTGACCTCATCAGCTATTTAGCAATGCTTTGCGATGCGGGGGCGGTTAATTTATATTACTTTTATGTTTAATAAGTTATATGTTTTTAATTTTTTGAAAATTTTTTAAGGTAATTAAAGTTAATATGGCTTATTTGCAATTTTTTTTAAAGTAACTTAAAGTTTTTAGAATAAATTTAAATAGTTTGAAATTGTTTTTTTGACCTCATGACATGAATACTGCAAATTTTTTTACTGCTGAAAAGAAGAAAGTTTTCTATTTAAAGTGTGGTAATAAATGGAGATAGTGACATCAATAATATGGAAGATTGGATCGGTACCTACATTGCTGAAAGCCGTTCTAAAATCTGCATTTTTCCAAAATGTTTTGCATATTTTCAAGTCTTCAAATAGTGCTGAAGTTAAAGTTTTGTGGAAGAGAATCAATTGCTGTGCTTCAACTGATGTGCTTCATTTTGTGATTTTTGAGAAACGTCATGTTTTAATTAAGGCTGTTCCATCGAGAGTTCATATATATAGTCAAGTTTAGTGCAATATTTTTCAAGAATTGCAATTTGTGTACCTACCAGTATCGCAGCGGATTGCGTGCTGGGTAGTAGTGATGATTATGATGGAAGCTTTTCTACAAAATGTTTCAACAATATGCCTGTTTAGGGGCTATATCAAGTTTAAACTTTTATACTTTGACTTTTTCCTTGGCTTAAGAAAGAACTTTCCATGTGACATCTTTGACTTAAAGTTGGACATTTCTATTCCAGAGTCATAGTGAGCCAATATTAATTTAACATATCAAGGACGCCACTTCAATTTTTCAGTCCCTCGTTGTTCAAGTATTTTCACGTTTTTAAGGAGTTTTGGTGTTGTTATTGTGTACTCCATCAAGTTTCAATTGCCATGATTGTTTTCTGCTGATTTTTAATGTGCTTTTCTAATATATAAATAAGTGTTTTTCAAGTTTCGGAATCTTTATACTGTAGATCAGTATAACAGTTTTAAAGTTAAATCTTTGAATGTGCAATTGTTGAGGAAAGGGAAATTTTTGTAATCAAAATTGATATTTAATTGATCAGGGTAAAATCTTTTATTAAATTATGATGTTTGTGTTAAAGGTTTCAGTAAATAGATAAAATCATGTCAGGTTAGATTTATATATTTTTTTTTTAATGGGGGGGCAATTATTTAATTATAGCATAATTTCTGTTTACAGATTATCCTTTTTGCCTATCTACCTGACTTAATTAACTTTAAATTTATACAGTTTGTTTTATTTAAATTAATCCTTGGCCCTTTTAATTTTTTTTTAGTTTAAATGTACATTCTTAAGCTTAATAGATTGATTAACAGTTGTTTGAATTTCTTTAAATTTTGTTAATTTTCATCTTGTTTTCTCTTTGCATTTAATTTGATTATGGGAAACGCAGGGGTTTTTTTTATCTGACTTTACCTCTGATCGTCCTATCAATATTGGATGGTTTTATTTCTGTCATATTTTTGGAAGTTCGAGAGACAGGACCGATTACCCAAAATTTTGATAATTTTTACAAGTTTGATTTTCTATCTCAGTAAATGTTAAGTTTATTTTTTACTTATTAAGTTTATTTAGGCTTAACTTATCAGAGGGTCAAGTACAATAGATACATTTATTTTTATACTTTTCTTGAATATTTAATCTGAATTTTTTCTTCTGTCACTGAATGCTTGCAAATTTTTTAACTTAGACTTATCCTTTTAAATAGTCGTGCATAGCTGGGCTATATGAGAAGTCGGTTGATTAAGATGCTTTTATTTTAAGTGACATAATTATTTATTGTTTCAGGATTATGCTATATCTTGTTAATAAAGGGAAAATCTGTTTCATGCTGCTTTATTTGCCCTGATTAATGTTCTCCTCCCCCATATAAATGTGCATTTTGACATGTTCTCTTTTCAGCTGTCCATAACAATGGAATCCTTGGAAAGTAGAGCTTTTATATATAAAGTTTTTATTGATTCATGCTTAAGATCATGAATTTTTGGCCATTAATTGGGGTTAATTATTTAAATTTTTCTTTAAATCTCTTTTTAAGTAACCTATTCATTTTCAATTTAATATAATTTATAATAGATTTTTTTTTTTTTTTTTTTTTTTTTGCATTGCCTATAACTTTTAATGGGGTTTTCTTTAAGATCTTTTGCAATTTTTAAATTTAAGTGTAAAGATAACCAAATTGAATCTTCACTTAATGTTTGAATCCTATATCAGGGTTCTATTTGAGAAACCCTTTTTATGGCAATGCTTTAATTTATTTTATCTCTAACTTAAACTCATGTGACTTATGCTGGCCATGTTAGTTTCCTCTAGTCATTTACATTTTGTTTTCTTGGTATGAGTATCTTGTGTCATGTATTACTTTAAGACACTGATCTTTTACCTGAGGGAAACATTTTCTTTTGATTTGGAGGGGGGGGGGGGGGATTTTTGGTTTTGGCTTTAAATGTTACATGTGCAATATTTGTAACTGTTTAAGTTTTCGTAAGTTTTAAAAGATTTTTTTTTTAACCTTTCCCCTTCTGGCCTGTATGACCATTGGTATATGGATCTAGTTTAAGCATTCCGACATCATTTTGAAGGCAGAGATTCCGGAATTTAACTTCATTTTTAAATAAAGTTTTAATGTTTATGAGAACGAGCTCCAGTAATAAGTGTTAAACCCTGGGAATTTGTGAACTGTTAGCTGGTCTGATCTGAATTGATACCTCCTATAATCTTGAAGTATTTGGCATCTTGTCAACCTATGAATAAAATTATTTTAGAATTGAATCACATGTTAACCTTTTAGTGATTCAACTTCACTTTTAGAAAAGATTGACAGTTTAGTTTATAGATCTACTGGTTGGATTGAGGTTTGAAGAGTTTGTTGCTTTAATGAGTCAGATCATAAGTGAAAATATATAGTTTATTTGAAGTTTTTTTTTTTAAGAATTTACGAGCTGTGTTTAAAGCCATTTTCCCAGTGGTTAAACAAATTTGTTTTTATAATGGTAGCTGTTGCCCAAGTTTATGCAATTCTTTTAAATTAGAGAAGGTTGGCTGTTTTAGAATATAATCTTTTTAGGGTCAAGTTTGCAAAGTTTTTAAGATTTGGTTCATCTAATGATTAGAACTTGATCAGCTTTTTGCACTTGATTCTCAATTACATGCCTTCCTGGTGAATAGATCTCCTTTTCTCCCATTGACGTTGTCAAGATGTAAAAATTAGTTTTTCCATTGATTAAAATGCAAGTTGCTCCTTTAGTTGTTGAATTCCGAGATATTTATAGATTTTATTAAGGTTTAGTTGTAACTTCAAGGACCCCTTTTAGTCGTATATATACCTGCGTGTTTATGTGGTATGGGTCGGCATGAATGAAGACCTTTGGCCAAAGGCAAATTTCTTTTCTAGGTGCACTTGGATAAAGAAATATTTTATTTACTTTTTGGAATGAGTGCGTGCTTCGGCATCTGAGCTGTTAGGGAATGCTGATACAATTTTTCAGCATGTTGGTAGGCCCTGTGGAAGGTGTCTTACTTCACCAGTCTAGTCTTTTTCTGTATAAGATTCATTTTTTTATTTATCAGGATTCTCAGGTATATTGTAGTGATCGGAGGAAGTCTGTTGAAGTTTTGTTTTAAAAATAGAAATTTTATTTGATAAATTTTAAAAAAAGTAAAGTTTTATGGAGCATTTGTGATCTTTGAAGCATCATCGACTTTGGTCAAGTGGTGCCTTTGAGTGTCTAACAAAGGTTTACCTGTTTGAAGTAAGGTTGGTTTTCTTTTAAATTAAGTGGGATGAATTGTGTCTGACATAAATTTGAAATAATTTGTTACTTTTGGGTTGAGCTGCCATATATATATCGACATTTTCTTGATCACTTTTTATATAGATATAAATATAAGTGTGCATTTTTTAATTTTGGCAGAGGCAATTTGCGGTTACAATATTGTTAGGTGGAGGTTTACACATGCAATTTCATTTTTGAACTTTTTTTAGTAATTGTACAACATTATATTCCTTAACTTCATTACATTATAAAATTTTTAAATCAATCATGTTGTATTTTTAATGATTGAATTTAGTGATGATGAATCAAATATGGGGGGAGGGGGGATCTGAGAAATGTGTGTTTTTACTAATATTTTATGTGTATTATGTATTACATTTATTTATTTAAGTTTTATAGATTCATGTTACATCATTGAGTGGCTGCTTGTACTGTAATCCCAGGGGAGATAATGTTTTTGGATATATTGTGTAAGGTTAAGTCTTACTTGTTTTTAAGTAGTTGGGTTCTGCTGTTAGCTCTGGTGGACACTGCATGTCTCATAAGTGTTAGGTCATGTGTATAGTGGTCTGTGAGCATTTGCCCTTCTTTTATTCCATTCCAGTGTCAAGAGGGGGGCATTTGATGTATGTAAATTACCCTCTTCTGTCTTGCCACTGTCCGGGAATTTCCCTCTACATTATACTTTTACTTAGCAATATATCTATCTCCTCTATATTCACTTTTATTACATAATACATTTAATATCTTTATTAATTTAAACGTTACTCTACCAGGGTTCATACAGAGTTGGGAAGAAAAAAATCCAAGGAGTCCAAAAAATTTTAAGGATTTGCCTTTTTTTTTTTTTTTTTTTTTGGTCGATGTTTTTATGGGCTGCATCGTTATGTGGTATACACACTCCAATTTTTAATGTCCAATTTGGAGAGAAAAACATTTAAAAAACAAATTTTACTCTATTAGAACCTAATTGTTAGTGCTGAAATTGCACAGTATTCACAATATATTGCTCAATGATTTCATAAGTTTAAATACAAAATTGACAATCTACTTTTTTATGCAGTGGCCAAATCACAGGGGCGATTCTGAGTAAAGAAAAAATTCTGAAATTCACAGCAAATCTGAAATGTTAGACAAAAGAGGGGGGAGGGAGGGGGAAATCCACTCCCGACACTAGCTATGCGTTTTTTTGCGATCTTTGGACGAAATTTGTGTTTTTTTTTTCGCGATCTTTTGACGAAATTTGTGGGTTTTTCGTGATCTTTTGACGAAATTTGTGGGTTTTTACGCGCTCTTTTGACGAAATTTGTGGGTTTTTACGCGCTCTTTTGACGAAATTTGTGGGTTTTTACGCGCTCTTTTGACGAAATTTGTGGGTTTTTACGCGCTCTTTTGACGAAATTTGTAGGTTTTTACGCGCTCTTTTGACGAAATTTGTAGGTTTTTACGCGCTCTTTTGACGAAATTTGTAGGTTTTTACGCGCTCTTTTGACGAAATTTGTGGGTTTTTACGCGCTCTTTTGACGAAATTTGTGGGTTTTTACGCGCTCTTGACGAAATTTGTGGGTTTTTACGCGCTCTTGACGAAATTTGTGGGTTTTTACGCGCTCTTGACGAAATTTGTGGGTTTTTACGCGCTCTTTTGACGAAATTTGTGGGTTTTTACGCGCTCTTTTGACGAAATTTGTGGGTTTTTACGCGCTCTTTTGACGAAATTTGTGGGTTTTTACGCGCTCTTTTGACGAAATTTGTGGGTTTTTACGCGTTCTTTTGACGAAATTTGTGGGTTTTTACGCGCTCTTTTGACGAAATTTGTGGGTTTTTACGCGCTCTTTTGACGAAATTTGTGGGTTTTTACGCGCTCTTTTGACGAAATTTGTGGGTTTTTACGCGTTCTTTTGACGAAATTTGTGGGTTTTTACGCGCTCTTTTGACGAAATTTGTGGGGTTTTACGCGCTCTTTTGACGAAATTTGTGGGTTTTTACGCGTTCTTTTGACGAAATTTGTGGGTTTTTACGCGCTCTTTTGACGAAATTTGTGGGTTTTTACGCGTTCTTTTGACGAAATTTGTGGGTTTTTACGCGCTCTTTTGACGAAATTTGTGGGTTTTTACGCGCTCTTTTGACGAAATATGTGGGTTTTTACGCGCTCTTTTGACGAAATATGTGGGTTTTTACGCGCTCTTTTGACGAAATTTGTGGGTTTTTACGCGCTCTTTTGACGAAATTTGTGGGCTTTTTTTCGCGATCTTTTGCGGAAATTTGTCGTTTTTTCGCGATCTTTTGACAAAATTTGTCGTTTTTTCGCGATCTTTTGACAAAATTTGTCGTTTTTTCGCGATCTTTTGACAAAATTTGTCGTTTTTTCGCGATCTTTTGACAAAATTTGTCGTTTTTTCGCGATCTTTTGACAAAATTTGTCGTTTTTTCGCGATCTTTTGACAAAATTTTGGGGTTTTTGCGATCTTTCGACGAAATTTGTAGTTTTTTTCGCGATCTTTCGACGAAATTTGTAGTTTTTTTCGCGATCTTAGATGAAATTTGTAGGTTTTTTAGCAATCTTCCGACGAAATTTACGTTTTCTCCGCGATCCTTTGACGAAATTGGTGATTTTTCTGCAAACGATTGACAAAATTAATTTTTTCGGCGACCATATGTCCTAATTTTTGGATTGGTGACCGATTTTTTAAAATTTCCGGAAATGAATGCTTTACATTTTCGAAAAATTCGGAGTAGAATCACCCCCTACGTCATATAAATAGAAATTAGTCAAACCCCAAACACTTATGTATATCACATACATGATACATCTTAAAGAAAATTTTAAAAGGCAAAAAAAAAAAAAGAATGCTAAATGCAACATACAAGAAAAAATATAACAAGTTTTGAATTTATTCTTTTAGAACAGCGGTAATCGCTTTCTTTGAAGGTGAAATTTTGATGAATTCGCGTTTTTTTTCGGGCTCTTTAGGGGGAAAATCGCGTTTCTTTCGCTATCTTCTGGGGGAAATTCGCGTTTTTTTTTTTTGCAACCTTCTAGGAAAATTCGCTTTTTTCGCGATCTTTTAATGGAATTCGCGTTTTATTTCGATTGTTTAACGAATCTGACCTTTTTTTCGCAATCTTTTGACGAAATTTGCGTATTTTTCGCGATCCTTTGACGAAATTCACGTGTTTTTCGCGATCTTTTAATGGAATTCGCGCTTTATTTCGATCGTTTGACGAAACTAACGTTTTTTTCGCGATCTTTTGATGGAAACCATGTGTTTTTCGCTATCCTTTGAGGAAATTCTCATGTTTTTCGCGATCTTTTGAGGAAATTCTCATGTTTTTCGCGATCTTTTGAGGAAATTCTCATGTTTTTCGCGATCTTTTGAGGAAATTCTCATGTTTTTCGCGATCTTTTGAGGAAATTCTCATGTTTTTCGCGATCTTTTGAGGAAATTCCCATTTTATGCGATCTTTTGAGGAAATTCCCATTTTATGCGATCTTTTGAGGAAATCGCTTTTTTTCTCGATCTTTAACGAAATTCGGGGTTTTTGGTGATCCTTTGAGTAAATTCGCGTTTTTTCGCTTCTTTTAAGAAATTCGCGTCTTTTTAAGAAATCAGAGTTTTCCCGCGATCTGTTGGAGAAATTCGCGTTTTTTCACGATCCTTTGACAAAATTAACGAATTTTTTGGAACATATTTGCGAAAAATGAGATTTTTTCCGCTATATGCCAAACATCGATAAAATTTAAAATAAAGGTCGGCTAACAGTGTAAAAAAAAAAAAAATGGACTTTACGGACCTAGTGGGAGCCCTGCTATTAAGATTACCCTACCCAATCAATGTTATACTTCAGATGAATGACGTGTATAAAGGATTTACCGTGCATTTTTCAATCACGATTTTTTCCCCCCTCGGCAGCACTATCGTTTGCGTCCGAAGCCGCAATACAATATAAGGAGTTTCTAAGTAGTGGTTTGCATATCTAAGTAGTTCTAAGTACTACTTGGGAATGTTTTCATTTCTAAGGAGTTTCCAAGGAGTCTAAGGAGTCTGTGCGAACCCTGCTCTACTTACCTTAAATTAACTTCTGTTGTCACGTCTTTAATTTATCCACTCTGTTTACATTATCGTACTTTCCGTTGTTCCATCCATCTGTTTCTCTCACGCATTCAACAGCACGTAACTCTTTCATTTGACATATGGTTTCACGGTCGCCACTAGATGGCGTCTTTCATTCGAGCCGACGGACATCGGATGTACGACACTTCGTCACGATGTCGTCATTCTGGAATCATCGTTAGCTGCCCGTTGAATTGCATGATGAGGTATTATCTGTTCTCCCGGTTCATATAAATATGGATATGATTTCCTTGCTTACTTACCCTTTCCTTACTCTCATTCATTAATAACTGGTCGTCCTTTGATTGTTAAGATGGCGTTTGATGTAAGACTGAGGTTCTACATATTTTTATAAGTTAATATCTATTATGATTTACTTTGAATCTGACATTTCGTTTTACCTGTTGTGAGTTTGATAGTTGACTCTGGATTAGTGTACGGACTCGCTGTTAGTTGTTTCTAGAAGAACATCGTTTAATGAGTCACGTATGTCAGGAAGATCAAAGTCAAATCATTAACTTCTTGTGCTCCGTTCAAAGTTCACGGCTACGTTTTACATTGAAGTGCTATCAGTTTTTAAAGAAGTTTTCCATCGATTCAATCTTATTTTTGAAGTAATTAACTCGCCATGATTTAGTAAGCAGTTTATGTATTAAGTGGAATGTTACAGATCAGCAGTCACTCAGTAGATGCAGTACTTCCTTTTCTAAATGTCATGAGGTTTGTTAGATTACTTTTAATTTCATTGCTGTTAAACCTATTCGATTTACTGAATGCATATAAAGTTAACTTATATATTGTTTTTATCTTTTGCTCAATAAACGTTGGACTGTTTTTATATTTATCTTGTAGTTATTTCGCCACCATATCTTTTATTCTTCTTTAGCTATTTAATGTAAACAGGTTTGGAGTCATCAGCTTAAGTTTCCATTGGGCATTTTCATCTCACTCTGCTAAATCTAATACTTACCTAAATCTAATCCCATCAGTCCGGAGCGTTCCGCTTTTGCTCGTTTATCGCTCTTTTGGCGTTCTGCGCGGACTTGCTCTTTGGCGTTGGGCTTACGCTATTTCTCTGCTTCGCGCGCACTGATTGGCCACGGTCACTGATCGACTCGCCAATCTGGTGTGCGCTTGGGGTTATAGGATCACCAGGCAGATTTGCAGCCAGTATTGCCTGAGACTCTGAACGTGTTGTATCACGAAAAGTTTTTAACGAGATTACCCCAGCACGGGGGAATGCCGCATGGCTTCCCACCGTTGGCCGCATTTTTCGATTGCCCGTTTCTGCGATCTTTTTCGGAGAGAAATTTTCAAGCTTTTAAAATAAGGAAATGCAGCCGTCTCCAGCCTACCCAACGTTGAACTCCAGAGTTTCGAAATAAAAACATTGTTTTTGCATCATTACATGGTCTCCTCAATTTTCCCAGAGATGCCTGTTTTATTTTATCTCAGCAGCCACAGCATGTTCCAAGCTATCGTCGAAGCAATGGTAAGATCAGTCTAATAGATGTAAAACCCTATTACCTGTCTTGACGCTGCTCGGGAAATATCTCCTCTATATTTCCCTTTTACTCTGCTATACACTTTACATTCTATCTTTATTAACCCTCCATTACTCGCGTGGGGTGTTCTGATCACCCCACGAGTAAAAGCATGCGCACAAGTACAGAGTTTTTCAAGCTCAAGGACAAATATTTTCAGTAGCTGCACATTCCTAGAGGCCACGCCTACTGACGACAGATGCTCATTCTACCATTTTTTCCGAAGCAGTGAGGATGTGAAATTTTTCCAACGGGGTGCTGAGAACACCCCGCGAGTAATCAAGGAATATTTTTTGACTGAAAACACAATTAAGGTAAGCTATATTGCAGATTTATTTTATTTTTATCATAATAATTAAATTTATGAATAATTTTTGTTTTAATTTATTTTGAGTCTTTTACATCGATATTTTGCCATTTTTTCTAGAAAATGTCGAAATCTCCATGGGAAATGGAGCAACAGCGTTTGCGGCATCTTTTGGCTTCTGTTTCATCAGATTCTGAAGATGATGAGGTAGCAGGTACAGATAATACTTTTTCGGATGATGATGAATACTTTGAGGAATGTTCTGATCACAACTCGGAATCAGAACAAGAACCTGATGAAATATCGGAACACGATTCAGATATCGAACTACAGTCTGAAGGATAAAATCACGAAATGGTACAAGAAAAAAGGTAAAACTTCTATACGTACGCATTCTTCGAACATAGTTATTCACTTGCCGGGTGCTAAAGGCGCTGCTAAGTCTTGTAAAACACCTATTGAATTTTTCAAACTGCTTATATCAGATGATATAATCGAAGCTGTGGTTAAGCACACAAATGTGTATATAAATAAAATACAATCAAATTTTTCCAGAGAAAGAGACTGCAAAGTGACAAATGAAACTGAAATAAATGCTTTCATTGGCTTATTAGTTCTTGCTGGATTATGTAAATCTAGTCACAGGAAATTGAGCGATTTATGGAATATTTCCCGTCTTGGTATTAACATATTTCACAAAACAATGACTTATAATCGTTTCTCGTTTCTATTACGTTGTATTCGTTTTGATAATGTTTTAGATCGTGATGAAAGAAAATCTTTGGATAAATTTACTCATATCAGAGACATATTTTCAAAGTTTAACGAAAATAGTGCCAAATATTATTAAATACGTGAATACGTGACGATTGATGAGCAGTTGCTCAAATTTAGAGGACGTTGCCTATTTTTACAGTTTATGCCAAATAAACTAGGAAAATACGGTTTAAAGTTATTTGCGTTATGTGATGCTAAAACATTTTATACTTTAAAATTTGAACCTTATGTTGGTTGGTTGGTTGGTTGGAGTTTTATGGCACAAGGTCCCTTCAGGGACATGCTGCGCCAAGAAAAAAGTAAGGTGTAAAACATGGTTAAAATTTAAAAGTTACATTAAAAGACTGTATGAGATATATAAGTTATAAACAAAGTAAACTGAAGAAAGAAATGTGATGATACATGTAATAAAATAATGTACAATGAAAGTAACAATACACAAGCTTTAAAAATCCAAAATGTAATTAAAAGACAAAGCAAAAATTTAAATTAAAAATCTCTAAAAGCTCTAAGGTTATGAAAAGTTAAAATTAACCCAAAAAACAAAGCATAACACAGTATAGTAATACTGCCTAAAAACAAAGTTATAATTAAAAATTTAAAAAATTTAAAAAAAAGTCATGTAGGATTAAATTTTTCGAAAACAACATTTTCATCGTCATCAGAGTCATAACTGTAAGAGTCCATAGCCTCTTCTGCATAGTTCAGTAACTGTTTGGTATCCTTTACATTTGTGATTGCTGGGCTCAGGCATGATTTCTTGTCTTTTCTCTTCACAGTTTTCCACTGTGAAGAGACTTGAGTTGGAGGTTTCTTCCGTTCTTTTTGCGCACAAGTTTTTTCGTTAGCTTTCTGAGTTGGGCGAATAGGTTTCACCAATTTGCTTTTATCTGGAGCTGGCGTTTGTTTAGTCTTATGTTCGGTTGGTATTTTTGATTGAGCTGATGATGTTCGGAGAGAATTAGGTTTCTGTAATGGTATTGGAGATGAAGCAGCCTTAGTTTCAGTCTGATGATTAGATGACTTTTTGGATCCAACTGGAGATTTCTGTGACTGAGTAAGTTGATATTCTATTGTAACTGGTTCTGAGGATGGTAGCCAACGTTCCAATAATGGGGTACCATAGCATTTACTACCAAGAGACACGTCACAGGTTTCTTTAGTTGATTGTATAATACTTGAATTATTTGGTGGAAAAGAGCAGTCAGTCTGGGTACTTATGTGCCTTACGGATTTTGATTGTTGTTTGAGTATACTGGAGTATGATGCCCCAACAGATGGGGTCCTGATTTCAACAAGTTTACGAGCTTCAGGGTAGGAGATTTTTTGGGTTATTTTAACAGCAAGAATTTCCTTTTCACGGATCCAATTCGGACAAGAGCGAGAATATGATGTGTGATCACCCTTACAGTTTGCACAGCGTTCGGGTTTTTCACAAGTTTTACCATCATGTCCGACCTCTGCACAACGTGCACAGGTAACATTGCTACGACAGGTTGTATTAGTATGGCCATAACGTTGGCATTTAAAACAGCGGAGAGGATTGGGTATATAAGGCCTGACTAAACAGTTTAGATAACCGGCTTTAATTCTAGTAGGTAAACTATGGGTATTGAATGTGAGAATAATGTGTTTTGTAGGAAGAATTTGCCCATTTCTACGGATAGTGATACGACGAACATCTATTATATTTTGATCGCTTAAATTAGATAGAAGTTCTTCTTTTGTGGAAAATAAAAGATCTGGTTCAGATATTACACCACGGCATGTATTCAGAGTATGATGTGCTTTAACAGAAAAAGTACTTATATTATTTGGATTTTACAAAAGTTCAGACTGCCTGGCTGAAGAAACCTCAACCAGTAAATCACCAGATTGTAATTTTTTTAGAGAATGACCATCCCCCAAGACAGACTGGAAAGTTTTTGCTATAAGAAATGGTGAAGTTTTTTTTGAAAGAACTATCAGAGAGACTATCAGTGCGTTTAATAACAAAAAAACGAGTAAATAAGGACTGTACATCTTGTTGCTCTCCACATGGGAGAGAAGTAGAAGGAACTTTAGTATGTCCATCCATAATTGAAAAAAATAGAATTCAGACCCCGGCCGCACCACCCACTACCGAGCCCAACAAGGGGATGCACATTCGTGCACCAGTGCTAGCCAGGGCCTATACGGTCACAAGACACTCCTATGCCAGTCTCCACCCTTATCGAGATGGCTAGTAAGTACTCGCTCACTTGATCCCCAGCCAGTGACAGAAGTCAGTTGACCAGCCGATTGATGCATACGGGACCAATATGCACCTCCCGTCTACCTGAAGCAGAGGCCAAAGCAGTGTGTTGGTTACCCTCAACTGCCAGGATCCCCCTTTCCAGGGACACGGGTCGCCACGCACGGCAAACACGTGGGTGGTTTACAATTTTCCATGAGTCGATATACAGGATGACATCGGCTCATGCAGAATTGCCCTCACCTCCTAAGAGGAAACCACAATGAGAGTGAAACAAAGAGGAAAGAAAGGCAAGAGAAATAAGAGGAAAAAGAAAAGAGAAAGATCGCTCAGGAACCCGGGGTTGCGAAGCCCGTGAATACCTAAAGAAGGTATCCCCCTGGGGGGAAACTTTATGTTGGTACTCAACCAGATGGACCATTTAAAACTTCCTATACGACGTTAGATATAGTTATGAGGTTAAGTGAAAGTATATATGGTTCAGGAAGGAACATTACATGTGATAATTGGTATACGAGTGTTCCATTGGCTGAGGAATTATTGAAAAAGAAGATAACGTTGGTTAGTACACTAAGAAAAAATAAAAAGCAGTTGCCGAAACAATTTATACAGCAACAAGAGACGGGTACGTCAGTATTTGGCTTTCATAATAAGGTGCCCATGACTATAGTTTCTTATTGTAAGAAAAAAAAGAAAAATGTAATTCTATCTACAATGCATTACAATGATGACACATTAATCGAAACAAAGCCCGGAGTTATGAAGCCTGAAATTGTACAATTTTACAATTCTACTAAATGTGGAGTTGATACAGCTGATCAAATGTGCAACACTTATGATGTATCAAGAATTTGTAATCGTTGGCCGCTTCGATTATTTTATCATCTACTAAATACAGCAGGAATTAATGCTTTTGTATTAAACTATTCTATGTTTCCAAATACAGAAATACCACGTTCGAAGTTCATAAAAGAAATTGGATTCAGCCTTATGCAACCTCACATAGATGAAAGAGCACAAAATCCAAATATCAATAAAAGCCTGAAAAGAAGCTTAAATCCTGATACAAGTTTCGAAAACACCAACCCTCCAAAGAAAGGTCATTGTGTGATGTGCCCTCGATTAAAGGACATAAAAACTAACTGCTACTGTGTTTCTTGCAAAAAAAATATGTGCTTAAAACACATGTCTTCCATTTGCCCAAATTGTTTTAAAGAATAATATTAAATCATTATGCATAAACAAATCTTAATGTATGCTATAATATAGCAAATAAATGTCATTATCCAATATTTTTTTAGTATAAGTAATATAAGTAGTAAATGTAAATATTTTTTATATAAATTTGACTGTAATGTAGTAGTATATGTAAAGTTTTTTTATCTATTTTTTTATAAAATTATATTTTTCTTGTATTTCCAAATTATTTTTATTTATAATAAGTCAAAGTAAGTTACTTTAATTATGAGTAGATGAAAAATTTATTAAAATTCATTATAACTTGAAAATTGCAATAAAAAGTTTGGGGTGTTTACAACACCCTCGCGAGTGATCGTGTGACAAAAACAGGCGCGAGTGATGGAGGGTTAAGTAATACATTCATTCTACTTTTCTTTATTTATCCATATAAAATATCTTTTATTAATACAATAAAGTTATTCTTTATTTCACTTACCGTTCATATATTCCTGCCATCTTATCTTTAAATCCTTTTTAAGTTGTTTATTTATCGTATGTATTTTCCGACTTACGTTTTTCAGCCATCCACGTTCCAGGCAATCAGGAGCATAGAATTAATTTCGAATGACGAGTGTTTCACAGCCGCCACTAGATGGCGTCGCTCGTTTGAAACCACTGCACATCGTTCGTACGACGTTTCGTCACGATGTCCTTCGAGAATCTTCTACTGCTCCGTGATTGGTTTTTCCATTCACCCGGTTCATATAAGTAAAGATGTAATATCTTCCCATTACCACCTCTCGCTTCTTTCCTTTGCTTTGCTTTAGTATTTTAACAGTGTTTTGTTGGAGGAATTTCAAAGTGTGTTATGGCGTTCGATGTTGACATTTAAGTTCATTTTATATATCTTCATATAAAAGCTGTTTTCTATATTTCTTCATTCAACGTTTTGTCGCCGATCACGTATTCATTTAAGTGAGCCATATTGTTTTATCATGGGCTCTGGAATTGCTGATAAACTTTGTTTAAGTGTTTTCTGAAACGATCTAATCTTTATCTTCAGATATCTAAATGTTTTCCGTGCTGCTCTTTAATCAGATGTCATTTAGATAGAAGCTGGTAGTGTTTGGTGTATTGACAGGAATGTATATTTTTCATGAAAGCTCCGAGATCGTATGGCCACTCGATGATCCTGTTCTTCATATGTCACGAGGGTTTGTTTTACTTTATTTTTGTTAAATCTGTTTTAATAGTTTAATACGTTTATATATAAACTTAAGATTTACTTGTAGTATTATATTATAGTTAATCCATATTTCTGCTTTTTGGTTTTTAATAAACTTCAGTTTGTTTTTAAACTTTCTTGTAATTATTTCATCACCATTTGACGTCAAACTTTTACATTTAGGGATTAACAGCTTATGTTTCCATTGTCTATTTTTGCTCTGCTAACTTAACTTATAACTTAAATTTAATCGACATCACAGTCTAGTTACTTTCTATCGTCTGATTTCCACTCTGATGATTGCGCAAGTTAAATGATGAAAACAAAAGCGAGCCCACCTGGGTTATTGGCACTTCGAATGCTACACGTGGGTGTTAGGGTTAGCCCTTGCACGTGTTCATCAATGACACTATAAGCATTGTTCTTAACAGTGACAATGTATGTTTGTGATAGAGATCTACATATAGCCCAAGAGCTTTTAAAGTCCCTGAAAAAACAACCAAGAGGAAACTGGCCATCCATAGTGTGACCATTTTCTGCATTATCTATTTGAATCAGGTGCAATTCAAGATTTAGCATATGGTGCAAGTATATTAGTGTATGACAGCTCAGAGAAGCAGATTGTACCTCGGGCCATTCTTACTGCAATGAAAACCCACACTATTTTACAATATCATCAATTCTGTTCTGAAGTTAATTATACACCTTTATGAAAGAGTTCCCTTTTACATTATCCTCAAAGTTTTGAAGCCTAGTCAACAACACAGTCTTGCAGGATTAGAAAACACCACCGTGGAAGGCTTAGATGGATTCCAAATGCTGCAAACAATTATAAATGAATGTGCTGCTGATTTGGAAAAAAACAACTGAATGCTATGCTTCAGAAAGCTCAGTGCTATTTGACACTCTGATATGCTCTCCACTGTTCAGAGAATAGACAATGCACTTCACATTGCACAGAATTTGCTCTTTCCGATGCTTATGATAACTGCTTCAAGTCCTTGTGTGAACATCAGCATAGTGAAATTTGTGATGAATGTTGTAATATAGGTGAAAATTAGCGGTCGCCACTCGCCCCATGGCGATTAAAAAATCGGCCATCGATCGCCACTTTAGTCGCCTATCGCCAAGTGGCGATTTTAAATTTTGTTGACGATCGCCAACAGAAATACCGCATATTTCATGGAAATATGCATCTCTACTTTGATTACACCTAAGTAGCAAACTGGTTAATTCTTTTTCCTGTCGGATGCAAGCAGATTTCAACGATTTAGCTGTATTTTCAATATTTCGACTTTTCGTCATATGCTAGCTCCTCACTTATTTTTTACATGAAATTTCTATTTTTTTCAAGAATTCTGCAAAATATATTCATCAGCTTTGATTCCACATGCATTTCAAATAATTTATTCCTTTTTTTTTTTTCACTGGATGGAAGCAGATTTTAAGGACATTGCAGTATCTTCAATATTTTGACTCCTGCCACATTCTCACTCTCACCAATTATGAAAAAAAAATCTCTGAAAATTCAAAGAAAAAATTCAAGGACTTTCAAGCACTTTTTGCATGAAAATAAGTACTTTTAAGGACCAAAATTTGCTTTTGAAAAATTTAAGAACTTTTAAGCACTTTCAAGGACCGTACTGAACCCTGAGTTAAGATTATTTTTCTTCAAGAGATACTGTTTAATCCTGCGAAATACACTCACCAGCTTAGATTTCAACTGTAGTAATTTGTATAGTATGTTAATAGCACATTTACTTATTAAATAAAATCTAAATAACATTTTACTGTGTTTTATTTGATTTATTATTATTATTGTATACACTTAGCTGTTGGAATTTTGATTTAGTTATTTTTTATATAAAGAAAGTAATAGTAATTTGGTTGATAATTGTGTTTATAAACATATACAAATAATCCAAAAATATATTCTAAAAAATTAATATAACAGATTTTGTCGTTTTAAAGTAATTTTCTTGAATTTTGACTGCTTCCCTATTCTTATCATGAATAGTTGGCTGGTATAAAACTCCAATTTATAGAAAAATATGTATATATACAGCGATTATAGTTTATCTGGATGTCAAGAAAGTTTGAAACATTATGGTGGCCACTAACTTTAAAAAGTGGCCACTAACTTTAAAAAGTGGCCACTAATGAAACTGAGTCTACTGGCTACTAACTCAATTTCCCAGTTTTCACCTATATGTTGTAATGTGTTTCAACTACTTGATTAAACTTCAAAAATTGTGTTCAGAATTCCGGTACTGAAATTGCACATGAGATACAAAGAATCATTGAAGATATTAGAAACGAACAGAGAATTCCAGTACAAATGGGCAGGATCAGTTATGTGGCAGCTGTACACAGAGCAGAGGTACATTGGTAAGTAGGTTATTTTGAAAATAGATCTATTTTGATTTCAAGATATGCTTGGTGAATTAAAAAAAAAAAAACTTTTAAAATTTAAGTTATGTTGTTGAAATAAAAGAGGACCAGATCTGTGCGAATTATATGGAGCCCAGTGGAAGCAAAGGAAAAAACAATTTCCAATGGCCTAAAACAGCAGACGACCAAGATTAGGTTCATCAAAGCGACATCTTGAAATGCATGTAACCATTAACCATACAGGGAACCACTAATAGACTCATTTGTTTTCAGAGAAGATGAAATTTTGGGGTGTCACAATTTGCTTAAAGTGTGGATTTTAGAAAAAAAAAACTGCTATTTTAGAAATTATTTTAGCTATTTGGAAACTAGCAATTATTTTTTTATTTCCTGCTACAAATCTTATTGTACAGCTAATTGTATACTTTTTTACCATATTTTAAATTTCCGCAATGTCTTGAAGTAAGCCCTACATGCTTGCATGGCCAAAGTTCTGTCAATTGTCTGTTTAAAGACAGGTCTCATACTATGAAATACAATTATCAAGTTCCACATTGACCTTCAGTGCACTGAAATACAGGGTCACCAAAAAGGACTTTTTTTAGATGCAAAAATGTAGCTAATTTTCAGCAGCACTGAGGGTGAGCCATGCAACAAATGAGCTAATTTGAGCCATGCAACAAATGAGCTAATTAAGTTAATACTAAGTAGTACTACACAAGTTAAACCCCAAAACTGTGGCTGACCCTCAGCGCATCGGTCCACGAGGTCTCAAATACGGCACTTTTTCCCTTTCCGCGACAGTTTGTCGAACCCTGTCAGGATGTACTGAAGGTCAGCCATGAAATTTACAAAATAATTGAATTTAGCTACTAGAGGTCATGTTGTAACCACAAGAATTATTTTGGCTGATGCTCAATGCAATGAGATAATAGAATACAGAAAGATGTCGATTTGAGAAAAATACTGGGTCGCGACCCACTTTAGGAATTTTTGTGGGTCACAAAAAATTTTTTGGGGAAAAAACAATATAGGTATGTTCTAAAATCAGAAGAAACCACCATAAAAATTTCGGCAAAATAAAAAATGGTGTGTATAATGACACCCCCATTTCTGCCTCATTCTTATAAAATCTGCCTCTTAACATATTTAATTATAATTTTTATACTAAGTAGAACGTAATCCTTCCAAATTTATTCTTACTTCTGTGTACCTAATAGAATTGCAAATATCTTTGTACTGAATTTTCTATTTATTTATCAAGTGTTATATTAAATACAAATGTTAAAAATGAAATTATTTTGCACTAGATTCAATATTTTTTTTCCCTTGTGGCTCAATGTTTGTCATGTGGATCTTGTGAATTTTTTTAAAGTGAAAATTTTACTTGCGGATAAGGGTTTTTTTTTCAAAATATCATGAAATTGTCACCTGCAGATTATATGCTGCCGCGGATTATAGGCAGGAAATTAGGGTAATCCCACAATTTCATCCGTGAACTCGATGAGGTGATTGTGCTGCCAGCTCCAGGTCTAATATTGGATAATTGCATCAGATTACAAAAACAAAGAAACTTTCTTATGCAAGCTACATACAAATACAACATTAGTTGGGATGAAATTACATAAGTTGAGTATAATATAAGAAAAAACTACTGATGAGGTCTTAGTAACCATGACTTGCGATGATAAAATGGAGGGAAAATGCTTGGAAAGAATATGCAATAAATGCAAAGAAAGGGATGTAATGTTTCAAAAATATGAAGAAAAAGACAGTTATTTATGAACAGTGGATTACGAAAGATGTAGAAATAAATATCAGAGATGCAGACCTGCCAACTTTTGAAAATGAGAAATCGTAGCACAGACTATTGAAATTAATCTGGAGGTTGGTTGGTTGGTTTTTCGTGTTTCGGAGCCATCTTTTGACATTCGTAAAAGGAATAAGGTTTCAGTCTTTCAACTCAATATGGTAAATTTTTTCCTCTGAAAATTTTTATATGACATTTAAAGTTTCTTATCGTTTTGCAGCCTTTTTTTTTACATTTGTAAAAGAAGCCTGGTTCCAATTTTTTAGCCCAGTGATGTAAATTTTGACGAAATTCTCGAATTTTTTTTCCCGCGACCATTTTAGGATATTCACAATTTTTCCCACACAATCGTAATTCACATTTTTCTATCACGATTCTTTGTTGAAATCTGCACTTTTTACCATGAACTTTTGACGAATTTTGTGTTTTTTACCACACAAAATTGAAATGTTTAATAATAAATAGTACAAATCATGCGATTTTGTACACTATTTCAAATCTTGCCCCTGAAAGATTTCCCCCCCCCCCCCCCTCCTCCAGAAATTCTTAAAATGGCATCCCTGTTTCTAAGGAAGGGAATTCCTGTATAAATATTTACAGAAACACGATTCACTTGTGGTTGATATACATAAAGAGGGTTTTATGTTAAGAAGTTTGTTTTGCAGCCCAGGAGCATTTTTAATGTCCGAATTTTCAGATTAATGACAAATTTTTTAAAACTTTCGGAAATGAATACTTTGAAATTTTGGAACAGAATCATTCCTGCAAAATATGCTGCGCGGGATAAAAATCGCAATTAGAAACCAAAAATGCGTTCTTTTGTTTTTTGCAAAAAATCGTAGTTTAAGACCGATTTTCGTAGCATCGTAGTTTATAGGTCCAAATCGTAGCAACTACGATTTTTTCGTAGCAGTTGGCAGGTCTGGAGATGCCAACAAGGTGTGTAAAAAAAACAAAAGAGGATATCACAAGCATGAAAAATAAAAAAAAATAAAAAAGTGTTCGTGTACAAATAATTGATGAAAAATTTACCCGTCATACAAGCAATATTAAACATCAATATTCAGCAATAAAACACAAAAAATCAATTTGAAGGAAAATGAAGCACTTTTGCATGTAGAAAATTATACTTGCAAACTTAGTGAGGAAATACAATCTTTTCATTACACACTTCCATCTTACACCATTATGATACAGAAGGAGTTTTAAAGACCAAACCATTCTGTACCTTGTCTGAAGATTGTAGACATAATGCCACAGCAATCTGCCCTCATTTATGACCTGTTTTGTTGGAAATCAAGAAGACTGTTACAAACTTACAAAAAAACATTTCTTGAGTGATGGACCTACCAGTCAACACTGGAACAGAAAAATATTTGTCTTAGCTATAAAACTTTTAGCTAAAGAGCTCAATGTTAGCAGCCTCACTGGCACTTTTCTGAACCTGGACATGGGAAAAGTTCCGTGATGGCATTGGGAAGGGGGGGGGGGGATCTCTCAAAAGACAAGCTGACAACATTGTGGCACGAGGAATCGACATTCCCAACATTGATGTCCTTTTAACTCAATTGAAAGAAAATTGTACAAGAATCAATATTTGTACAGTCACCAAGAATGAAATCTCAGAGTTTGAAGATATTCTGTTGACTCTCCCTCTCTGTTGATTTATGTAAAGATGTTATATCTTCAGATGAATAAAAGTTCAATCTTTTGAATGCAATAGCAAAATTTTAATGTTAGCAAAGAAAAATATACAGCTTGAGGAAAATAATATGGAATCCAGGAAAAAGTATGGTGGTGAGTGATGCTATGGGGGTGTACGGGAGATTCGGATGACGGAAATTTAGTTGTAACAGAAGATACCATGTGTGACCTATTTATACATTGACATCCTAAAAGGAAATTTGCGTCAAAGTTCAGAAAAATTAGGTCTTACTTAACCGTATGTTTTATTAGAATAATGAACATAAAAATAGTAGGGTAGATGCTCCAGTTGTGGCCACCTTCAGAGAAAATTTGAAATAGAAATTTTACAGTTATTGACCGATTGAAGCATATTAAATCATAACAACATCATTATTTAGCAAATTTAATTGTCTTTCTGTGAATTATAATGATTTTCTACAGAATATTTTAGATTGTGAGTAATAATTCATTAAATAATTTATATCAATTTGTACTAGTTGTGGCCACCCCTGCACCAGTTTTGACCATCTCTATGCACCAGTTGTGGACACTCCAATATCATGTAGTTTAACAAACATTTTAATTGATAAGTAAAAATAAAGCATTTTTATGCAACATCTATTTTACCACACATATGTTTGTTAATATATTAAAAGAATTTTGCAATTTTTTTTACGAATTGATAAAAACATCAAGTAAAATGTACTTATGTTGATTTTAACTGAAAATTTCAATTAAAAAAACAAAAAATATATTTGATTCATAAACGGGACAACAGTGCCTGTAGGACATCAAGATTAACTATTTAAATCAGTTTTATAATTATCCAATGGATTGTGGATTGATTAAAACACGTGAATCGTCACCAAAGAGTTATATTTCTGGTGCTCCAAAACTTTGCTAGCTTGTAGTGCTGGCATTATACATTTTGAATGCCCTTAATTTTACTTATCCTAGAACAGTGTTCCCTCTAGGCCATTTTTTAAGAGCACATAATTCTGTTTTTTTTAAACTTGGTAAAATGAACGCTGTTCTTTTTAAATAATGGGAAATACATTCTTGCTTGTATTTAGATATCTCTAGTTAAGATTTTCGCAATATTTAGGATTTCTAATCCGTTTGCCTGAAATCTGGCAAAAATTATGGAACTTCTTCATTTCTTTAGAAAAAATACAAGAAATCATGCTGTAATTTTATTGAACTTTTTAATTTATAATTTGTAAAATTTTTCAAAATTTATGTTTTAATTTATCCCTCCCCTTTGGTTTTATCAATACTAAACACAATATACTATATTTTCTTTAGCAATATATCATTCTTTAGTTACTAGCACAGTGTCCTTTCTAAAGTAAATTATCTATTGGATAGAGAAAAAATCTCTTTGATAGAACTGCTATTAGCCTTGCTTTTTTTTTTATTACTGAAGCCATTATATATAAAACAAAACTAAATTGATTTTGTTTTATCCTGATATTCTTAAAATTTATTTAATGGCTAAAATTCTCACTATAAGGAATCATGTGGCCAAAAGTGGAACATATGTTGTACCTTTTTTGCCACTTCCAACTACCATGGCCACAACTGGTACATATAGCAAATTTAAAGCACCAGTTTTGGCCACCCCCATTAAACTGTTAAAATAATTTAAATGTGAAATTGCATTAGAGAGGAAGCTTACCTCATAAAACCTAATAGTAATTTGTTTCAGGACAAACAGAACCCAATAAGTGCCTAATATTGAAAGATTTGGAAAACATGACAGCTAAGCAAAAATCTTAATACATGTACACACACTACAGTTTCACACATTTTTTTTTTTAAGTCACATTTTATCAAAAAATAAACAAATGAGATTGTAAATGATAAAAGGGTGTTTGCTTAAGGTGTAAAAATGCATATTATTTGTCTGCATCAATTCACAGCTTAAATATTGGACAAACTTATCCAATGTGGCCACAACTGGAGCATCTACCCTATATACTACAGCTTTGAATACAAACTTTAGTTGATATAGAACTATCATTAAATCTCCGGCTCAATCCACAGATTTAAGCAACATAGAACCCCCATGGAGTGATTGAAAAATAAATTAATATTAAGTAGATTATACAATTTTTTTCTTCTTTTGAAATGGAGATGAAGTGTTGATGGAAAAATGGTCACAAATTGACAAAAATTTTACATTGCAGTTAGTCAAATCGATATGCCTAATTGTTTTAAAATGATGCAATTCGCCACCGAAGAAAAGCTACAAGATATTACATTTAACATAAATAAATCATTTCAAAGTTACTCGTCGAATACTTTTGTTTTGTCATTACAAATGTTAATGAATTTTCTGTAATTATGAAAAAGTTAACAACAAACAATCAACAGCAATAATAAATGGATGTGATAATCTAAAGATATGAGAAAACATTGAAAACTAAAGGCATGTCGAATATCACCGTGCTCGAGGTTGATATTCTTTGAGAACGAAATAATTCAAATCGAAAGTGACTTTCATTATCAAGCAAAACACACAAGATCAAATTCGATCAAAATGTGGACGATAAAAGGGAATATGTTAGCATGGCACTAATGGCTTAACGTTATAAATACATAATTTAATGAAATAATCATTTTTAAATCTTCATAATGGTTATAGGATACGAAAATTTAAATAATGCAAAGGTTCTGTTCACGATACATCAATCAGGCCACCCGCGCGGAAGGAGATAAACCTTATGGAATGAACTCTCAGGAAGAATTTGAAAACTGGAGTGTTCTTCACCCCGAGACTAACTAAAAAGACGAGCTACTGCGATTCTCCGATTTAGAGTAGTCACGTGACGCTGGCGGTCTCAGCTAAGCTGAATAAATCAGTTAACAAAATAGATGGCTTTAGATTACTATCCAAATCATTTTTAATTTGGTAGAATTTATTACTTTACAGCAAGGTTGGCGAACCTTTTTATAACTGCGTGCCAATTTCTTTTCAAAAAAATTTTTTACACGACCTTGACGTGCCAACAAAGTTAGTGGATTGAAAAATCATGAAAAAAAAAAGAAAAAACTTTAAATAACGACATTAATATAAAAGAACAAATGTGTAACATACAGGTGAGGTATTACATATAGTCATAAAAAATTAAATTCTAGAAATTATTTAAAAATATATGTGATTAATTATGTTGTTGAATCTTGGTAGGAAAATAATTAATATCAGGTTCATACTCAGTTAATTTCAACAGAATGCAAACTGAACTGGATTTATATGACAACTGCTTTTTATTTTGTATCATTCATTTTAGAAACTAATGACCTCGCGGACATAGATAGATGGAAAAATTATTAAAAGGGCAAACGGCAGTTTTTTTAAATAGCTCTAAAATTAATTTCTAAATTGAAGTAATTTTATCATTGGTACATTTATTAATGTGTTAACTTACGGTATTTTAAAAAGCCACAGTTAAAATTCTTCAATTTCCAATAAATCAAATTTAGTCAAGATTAGATCATCTAGAGTTTATGTATTTGTGTAGTATCACTGTATACTGATTTAGTCACAAGTAACAGCGTGCCAAAATTATTCTTTCGCGTGCCACTTTTGGCACGCGTGCCATAGGTTCGCCGTCCCTGCTTTACAGTATTATGAAAAAATTAAAACGTCGTTTTTATAACACAAAAATAAAAAATAACCTGCATAATTTATACGATTTATTTTAGTTTTAATTCGCTTCTGTCTAATAGTCCAGGCATTTTGTGATTGAACATGGGCAAAATTGCAATAGAAGCTTTTTACAGAATTTTTTAATCAGGAACTACTACTTAATAGCATACTAAAAATCAGACAAAATCTGATCATGGGAACACCCCTATATACGGATTTCAAAATGGCGGAGGGGATTTTCTGGAACTAAGGCAGAGAATATATCGCTTACGGAAATATATCGCTTTATTTTCACAATTTAACTTTGAAGTATAGTCAAAAACGATAAACAGTACACAAAAGTCTACTATTTCTGACAAATTACTGCTTAAGTTCATTTTTACAGAAATGTTCCAGTTAAGAAAAAAACGTATCAATAGTTTTCATCATATTTATAATTAGAAGTTAGGTAGTTCTTGTTACATCCATTGACTTGGCACACCCCAGAAGCTGTAGAACAGGGCAATCAATTACGCTTGCATCAGCATCGTAAAGTAGCACAGTTTGTCTTTCAAGAACATGGAATCATATTAAGTAAATAATCTGTAGCTGGTAGTCACTCGCAGAGTATTGGGTAGCACGAGTGTCTTTTTACATACCAGCCTCATTCTGCTGGCTTGGTTCTTTCTTGCGATATTTATTTGTAAGTAAGTGTGATAGCTATGATATTTTGTAGAAGAATCGGTCGGATGCAAACGTTCAGGTGTAATAAATGATTTTACTGTAGTTACTTTCCTTACCAACATTTGGGGACATAGTTTGTCTATAGAATCCAGTGCCTTGCAGTCATAAAACAGAAGCATTGCTTTTCTTCCAGCCTCAGCCATATCTGAATGTAGGCTTGAATTTGAACAAAATATTTTTGCAATAGAACGGAGCTCTGTCTTGTTTATCTGTTTGAGAAATGATGAGGATTTTCCAATCGAAAAAATTCTGGATGTTGTATCGCAGCCCGTGAAAGCATGAAGAAACAGAAGGAAGTTGCAATTTTCACGACCTAACAAGAGATTGCATGTTGAGGATATGATAGACTGGTTTGGAACATGATCCTCGTCTTATGTCACTGCGATAGTATAGCTTGAAGCCATTATCCTTTGCCTGTTAAAGAAGGAGAATCAGCAAATCGGTATCTTCACCTACTACAGTGGTATGTGCATGTGCATTTTCTGAAGATGAGACTGGCGCACGAACAATGTCTACATTGGCATCCCCATCTGTGTTGGGAACAGTACAGCCTTGTTTCTTAAGCAATTCGCCTATGAGGGAAGTCATCGCTTGCTTGTTTTTTCATTGTCCACAAACTCTTCCTTTTTCCCAATAAATTTCACGTATGGGAATTTCACGAAATTAATATCTCTACTTTTTTTTTTTTTTTTTTG
The DNA here is from genome assembly GCA_963932465.1 of Maratus speciosus. NCBI lineage: Eukaryota > Metazoa > Arthropoda > Arachnida > Araneae > Salticidae > Maratus > Maratus speciosus. The sequence goes on from OZ010798.1 coordinate 415,224,339, forward strand.
TAGCGTCATCTGTGAGCCACATCATTGATTGTTGGATACCCAATGTAACTATCAAAAACCATGATAGGTTTTCCATATTGTTTAACAATAAAATCAGCGTAAGACGTAGCAACGTTTTCATATGTATCATTTTTTACACCAGGAAATGCGACGCAAGAAAGATCCTCCATCCAATATGTACCTTTCTGTACTTTCCACGTTGTCATATATTTTATTGTGTAAATTTCTAATGTGTTTGACTGGTGCTTGAGCTAACTGAGATTTGTCTGAATTCCTCATCATACTTGGTGATTCAAATAATGCTGCAGGGTACGCACACGGTTCATAACGCATGACATCTCCGAGATTCATTTCACCACAAGTGCCAGTAATCATCATTCTTTGGAAGAGGAGCGCTGGATCTATTTGTATATCTAAGTCATCTTTATAACTACAAATGGCGGCAGCAGATCCTAGAGTTTTCACTTTCTTAGACCGTTTAGCCGAATACCTAAATATATCCTTCCCTATCATTTTGGAGATGATGATCATACCAAATAAGTGCAACTAATCAACATTAACTTCTTTTTTAGCTGTTACGCCTGTAACAATTTTGCGTAGAGTAGAATCAGAATGAAATGGCGATATGTGTTCCAGTACATCGCCCACTTTATAAATGCCATTGCTGCTCCTCTTCTGTCTGCTGTCTCTTATAGGTATTTTTGATAATTTTATAAAAGTTACACACTCCCAATGTTATTCCTATGGGAGTTTGAAGCTAAAAGTTAGCATAGAACACAATTTTTAACAATTTTCAAAACATCATTTAGTACACTTAAAATTGATATTTTGAATTGAAACTGGCAACAGAGCAAAGTATATACACTTACGTTAATAAAAATCACAGTATGGAGCTGTTTATAGCATTTATTATGTACGTTAGAGGTTAGAGATTAATTAAAAAAGGTTAACATTACAATAATCTCCACAGAGATGCATTATTAAATGGCCGCCAATGGTAAAGCATGTACTTTTCAGAGGCTCATTAAAATACTAAAATTTATAAAAAAGAATCTAAAACTCACTCACTAGTGTTGTATAAGCTTCAAATTACACAAATAATGTAGTAATCCGCTGTTAAATAATCATTTAACACCATAAATATAATCTTGAAAAACACTGACATGACAAACTACTCTGGTCAGATCACAATCACAGCACAGCATGTATAAAAAATATCGATATCTTTGCTTAAAGTCCCCTTAACAAAGTAAATTGGTGATGAAATGTCCATAAATGCAGGGGTCGTGCGTGTCCTGAAATTTTATAGCCAGGAAATTTTTTGGTACCAGTATTTTCTTATAGAAAATTACTTCATAAATAAGGCGAAATTTCGCGCGTTTAAGCTAGATTTATTCTTCTATTAAAAAATACTGATATTTGCCCTGAAAAATTCCCTAAAGCATATTATTAAAAATGTTCCGATGCCTGGGAAAGTTATGCACAACTAGCATTTATAAGCACTGGAATCAATTCGGAGCCAGTTGCAATTGCGGATATATTAAATAGAGGAACGGGATTAACAGAAAGTAGAGAAATTTAAAAGAACTGTATCTCGCGAACCACTGGACCGATTTTGATGCGGTAGGGCTTAAAATGTTCAGGAAGACTTAATATGTAGAAAGAAAATATAGTATAGGGCTTGCCTGAGGCCGGAGATATATCTCCCCATCGCCGGAGCTTGAAAAACTCACCGCATACCGGATGACTGTTAGGAGATCGGTCTAGTAGTAATACAGTTTAGAATGAGTTATAGATACTTTACTTTATCTGTTCCAAAAGCATTATTGGTTGTCAGTTGTTCGATAAAAAATGAATATTTGCAGTCCAAATTGTTTAGTGCTGCCCTCTGTCGTCTTCCGTCTCAACTAAAAGCTATACAACAGCACAACAACGCAAAACGGCATATGATTCAGTCCGTTTTGAAATCCGTTTTTAAAGGTGTTCCCCTGATCGGATTTTGTCTGATTTTGGTTATATTTCTCAGTAATGGTTACGGATTAAAAATCAGTTAACAGAGCTTCTATTGCAATTTTGCTCGGGTTGAAGGTGTATTTACTTTAATTTGCCTGGACTATAAAGGAAGTAGAAGTACTAATATATGCTTCGAGTTTTACAGCGACAAACATATTTTATCATCTTCAACAAGGAGGAAAGGAGTTTACTGTATATTATTAAAAGGGTTTTTTCACTATTTGCCAGTGAGGTATTCCAATCAAAGTACAATAACCCCTCCTTATATCGCTTATTTGGGTATATTGTTCTTTTTTGCTATTAATAAGCAATAAATATCTTCTCATTAACAGTACTTTTAACTTTTTACACTATTTTATTTAAGACAAGCTGATTTTTGTATGTAAAGATTTTTGTATGTAGAATTTAGCAATCGATTTTTAACCCCGGGCGTTAAAAATCGATTGCTAAATTCCATCTTTATAATTCTAGTATATCAGTAAGGGCTTACTGATATACTAAAATTTTAAAAATTACGTACGAAGGTGTATTATGTAAAATTATGTTCAATTAGCCCGCACAGGTGATAAATTGCCAAATATTCTCTGTAGCTCATACAACTGTATGGAAGTTGAAACAAGAAAAGATAATGCGCCAATAAATGCTCGTTAAAATATGCCAAAACGCTGTGAAACTGCAACACTGCAACATTTTAAAGACTTAAATGTAGGAAATAAATTGTAAATAAGAAACGGAGGTTGCAATATTAAAAAAATACGCTTTTATCTAATAAGTAAATTATTGGTTATAATTTTATAACACAGAGTGAAAAAGTATCCAGACCAGGATTTGAATCAGGAACCTTTGGATTAAGCTGCCAACTGAGCTATCCTGGACAAAACTGCAATTTACTCAGATAACCTTTTGATAGGACCAAAGACAATTGAATTCGAAGTTAATCAACAGCAAAGAAGAAATTGCTGGCCAGTAAGTTTAAAGTAATTGAACAGTAAAAGAAATGATACAAAAAATTATTCATCAGGGAGAGGGTCTGTCCTCCTGAAGCCCCCATAAAAGACTATTTTTAGTTCTGTTTTTCTTTTATGTTTGTGTTTTTTTTTTTTTTTCTAAACCACCGATTAAAATATATCAGGTGTGCAGAAAAAAATAGTAATATGTTTCACTAGTTCCTTTTGTAAAAAAAAAGCTGATAGAAGTTTAATTTAGGAGTTTTTAATATGCGTTTTATTTGTTATATTTCTAAAATACTTTGTTTTAAAATAAAATATAGATTTTATTTAATAACGGCAATATTGTTTGAAAATGTCTGCAATCTCAATAAAATTTGCAGTAGCATAAACAATACAAAATTAAACTACAACATTTTAACACTTTCTAACATAGTTGAAAAGTTTATGACTTTGGTTCGTCATTCCGATTGCCCGTAAATAAACTTTGATTGCCACTCTATTTATATACGTTATTATGATTTACTATTTACTACAAAGATTCTTTAATGAAAATGAAGTGTTTAGCACTTATAGTTCGTTTGCAGGTATACATAAAAGAATATTCCGTTAAATTATGTCCTATGGAAAGAAAATTCTTTATTTTGTATTTTAATGATGTTACACTACTTCAAACATAAAGAAATTGATATACATCACAGAAGGGCACAACAACACGCTTAATATAGAATACGTATCGTGTAGCTTCTTTCGTTTATTTATAGGGATATAGAAATAAATTACATTGTATTAATCTCGGTTTACAATAATCAGTGTTGAATTCAGACACTTTCCTCGGTGGGGGGGGGGGGGGATTTCTGTGGCTCTGAGGGTGACATTATAGAGTTCCGAGGGGGATTGCACTTTTTGACCATTCAAAACACGAAATCTCAAATCTTCCGGGGGAATGTCCCCTCCGGGCCACCTCCTGAATTCACTAATGACAGTAATTGTTTGAAAAGCGTTTTTTGAAATTTATATACGTTATTGAGGAGGGAGATAACGTCATCCACAGAAAGCATAGGGAATATATCATATCAATTTTCTTTAACAGTCTATAAGCAACATTGTAAGATGTGCTTTTTCAGTCTAAACTAATTTTTATTAAATTCTGTGGAATGAATTCTACAAATTATATGCAGTGCAACAATTCAAAATATTTAAATTGTGTGGGCGGGATTTGATGAAAATGCATTTTCAAGAGTGTTATTTGTTTCTTAGCACAACTAAGTCTTACTGTGTGAACATAGGACTGCACAAAAGACATATACACAAATATTGTCGTCAATGAACGGTAAAAACCTTTTTTTTGTGTGAAAAGCGTTGTTCTATTTAATTAGACTTTTAGTTTTACTGTGTGGTATGCATAAAATACAAGGATTATATTACTGAAGATTTTGCATGTTAACACTCGCAAATTCTTCACACCCGCTTTCTAATGTTAATCATATGGACGATTTTTTAGGTAGCTTTCTTTACAAAAAAGCTACCTATTGCAGCCGTTCGGAGGAAAGCGATTTCAAAAAATGTTGGTATATTTTCATCGATCATGACCCCCAGACCCCGAAACCACCCTCCGTTCAAAATTGATATATATATATATATATATATATATATATATCTATATATATATATATATATATATATATATCTGACCTATGTCACACTGTAACTCCCGTAATTATGAACCGATTTCGATGAAATTTGGTGTGTACATAGTACATACCAATGTCTCGACCGAGTTCGTTGGCCAGCTTCATCCGCCATTTTGTTTCAAAATGGCGGCCATTTAAAATTTTTAAAAAATTTTAAAACTTGAAATGTGGTACCAAAAAATTAAAAATGGAAAAATATTTTTTTCTTATGTATTTGACCTTTATACAAAGATTCCGAAGCAGTTTTTGTTTCGTCTATATCTTAAAAAATGGCTGAGTTATAGCATTTTGAATTTCTAGCGTGGCTGACATTTTGAAACGTCCTGAATTTTGTCACGCGATAAAAGGCGTATTTATGAACCGATTTGGATGTAATTCAGTGTGTACATAGTACATACCAATCTCTCGACCGAGTTCGTTGGCCAGCTTCATCCGCCATTTTGTTTCAAAATGGCGGCCATTTAAAATTTTTTTAAAAATTTAAAAATTGAAATGTGGTACCAAAAAATTGAAAATGGAAAAATATTTTTTCTTATGTATTTGACCTTTATACAAAGATTTCGGAGCAGTTTTTGTTTTGTCTATATCTTAAAAAATGGCTGAGTTATAGCATTTTGAATTTCTAGCGTGGCTGACATTTTGAAACGTCCTGAATTTTGTCACGCGATAAAAGGCGTATTTATGAACCGATTTGGATGTAACTTCGTTTATACATAGTACATACCAATGTCTCGACCGGGTTCGTTGGTCAGCTTCATCTGCCATCTTGTTTAAAAATGGTGGCCATTTAAATTTTTAAGAAATATTTAAATTTGAAATGTGGTACCGAAAAATTAAAAATTGAAAAAATATTTTCTTTTTATGTGTTTGACCTTGATAAAAAGATTCGGGAGCAGTTTTTGTTTCGTCTATATCTTAAGAAATGGCTGAGTTATAGCATTTTGAATTTCTAGCGTGGCTGACATTTTGAAACGTCCTGATTTTTCTCACGTAATAACAGGCGTATTTATGAACCGACTTGGATGTACCTTGGTGTGTACATAGTACATACAAATATCTCGACCGAGTTCGTCGGCCGGCTTCATCCGCCATCTTGTTTCAAAATGGCGGCCATTAAAAAAATTAAAAAATTAAAAAATTTAAATGAGATACCAAAAAAATTGGAAAGTGAAAAAGATTTTTTTTGTATGTGTTTTACCTTAATACAAAGATTCCGGAACAGTTTTTCTTTCGTCTATATCTAATAAAAATGGCTGAGTAATAGCATTTTGAATTTATCTTGTGGCTGACATTTTAAAACGACCTGATTTTTGTCACGCGACAACAGGCGTAATTATGAACCTATTTGGATGTAACTTGGTCTGTACATAGTACATACCAATGTCTCGACCGAGTTCGTTGGCCAGCTTCATTCGCCATCTTGTTTCAAAAGGGTTGCCATTTAAAAAAAAATTAAATTTAAAATTCAAAATGAGGTATTAAACAATTGGAAAATGAAAAAGATTTTTTTATGTGTTTGACCTTGATACAAAGATTCCGGAGCAGTTTTTGTTTCTGAAAATTTGTTCTTTTGTTTATATCTTAAAAAATGGTTGATTTATAGCACTTTGAATTTCTAGCATGGCTAACATTTTGAAACGATCTTGTATTTGTCACGCGATAACACACGTATTCGCCTATTTCGATGTAAGAAGGCATGTGGATAGTATACATCAACACCTCGACCAAGTTCGCTGGCCAGATTCATCAGCCATCTTGTTTCAAAATGGCGACCATTAAATTAAAAAAAAAATATATATATTTAAAGTGAGGTGCAAAAAAATTAGAAATTGAAAAGGGTTTCTTTCTTAAGTATTTGACCTTGATATAAGAATTCAGGAGCATTTTTTGTTTGTCTTTACCTTAAAAAATGGCTCAGATATAGCAGTTTCAATTTCTATTGTGGGTGACATTTTGAAAAATCTGATTTTTTGCATGCGACAGCACTCCTATATATTAACCGATTCCGATGTGAGTAAGCATGTGCACAGCAATTACTAAGGTCTCGACCGAGTTCACTGCTTAGCCTCATCCACCATGTTGTCTTAAAATGACAGGCACTTTAAGAAATTGCCGAATTTGGCAGCCAAATATATGTTACTTCAAAGAAAAGCAGCTTGGATAAAGCTGACTAACTTCGCGAAATTCTCATTCATTATATTGATAAAAATTAGTATTGAATCTCCTATATTCGGTTTCCACTAAATTGAGCTTCGTGTGTTTGAATGATATAATTTGGCTTTTTTTTAAATAAGGATTATGAAAGCTACCACTTCCTCCCGGCACTGGCCGGAAGGACTTTTTTTTCTTGTTTGACTTTCAATATTTGTAAAAGATTTTTTTTTCATTAGATAGCTGAGGTCAATCTCTATAAAGGCCGAATCTTTTTTTTTTTTCCCCGATTTTGTTTGTATTTTTTTTTTTTTTTTTTCCAATTTAGATAATTTTACTTTGGGAACCGGTTTCGAAAGTCGACCTATCCTCATAAAAAATGACTGCGAACAAAATCGAAAAAGTAAAAAACGGGCATTATGAAAATCGACCTTGGCTATCCAATGCAAAAAAAAATCATTTAAAAATTTTGACATGCAAACGATATATCTTTTAAAAAAATTCTCTCATAGGATTAACATTAGTAAGCGAATTCAGTTCCTGTGAGTGAAGTAGTCCCTTAATGTCTTTAGGGACTACTTCAGTCTAGACAGTAATTACTGAGATAAGGCTTTTAACTTTGTTAAGTATTTTCTAAAATGTCTATTAACGCATCGCTGTCCCTTGTATGAAAAAAATAATTCTAATAAAATATTTTTGATAGTATTAGAAAATATTTCATATTCTATGCATGGCGCATGATTTTTATTCTAGTTAAAGTTGTATTTGGAATAAAAAATGTAAAATCGTTGTAACATAAATTACGTTTAATGAATTTCTTTTTCATTTTAATAACTGTGTACAAAAAAAATAAATTAATTATTTATGTAAACAATATGTACCATTTTCAAAAAATTGAAAGAAAATCTTATCTATAGTACGATGTTCAAAACTAAGATTGAAGTAACAGATGTTATTAGTACTAAGAGGCGCAAAAATTATTTATTTTATTAAGTGGGAATGTAGTAACAGATCTTACATTTTTCTATTACAAATGCTGAATTAAATTGCACAAAATTAAAAAATAAATATTTTAATTAATCAGAACACACTATTGAAACTGTTAATTACACTGAAACCGAAAAAGATGGTATAACTTTTATTTAGTAATATAGTTTATTAAAGTTGCGTCTAGACATTTGTGATTTGCACCGCGGGTGGATCCAGCTTTCCTTGTAGATGAGGTGGATGGAGTCTGTGTGTCATGTGCCTCTTTTTGTAGGGAAGGGTCATATCGGTATAATATCAATTTTTATATCTTACGGTTTTTCTTCGTCCTCAATTCCAAACTGGCTGTTTTATGACACGTTATCAAAGTTACATTTTCTGTTTGTAAATGCATAAAATATACCAGTTCTATTCAGATAATAATAGTTAAAATAATCGATTAGGGAAGTGCTTTATATAACGTGGTCTGGTTCAAATGTGAACACATTTTAAATTTTAAACACATTTAAAAAGTGCAGTAATTTTCGAAAATTACTTTTTAGTCCCCGGTATGCTATTTCTTTCTCCCAGCTATTAAAGTGTCGTCTCAAAAAACTAACTTCCGTTGTATAAGCCAGACGTAAAACAAAGAAGATGTATCATTGTACGGTTAAATACTCTACTGCAATTTTTTTAACTTTTAAGCATCGCATATTTTCAATTTTTATACCGCCGTATTGGGAAAAAAGTACTTTTAAACGCAATTTGTTTGTAAACTGCATCACAATTTATTTTTAAAATATTAATTCTTTTGTAGTTTTTAGCGCATTTGTTTAATCTTGGCAGCTCAAATACTCCATTTATGTTGAAAGTAAAGGAAAAATAGTTGGAAAATAGTAATTATATCTTTTTGTTGCCGTTTTCCCATAACAACTTTTAAAAAATGTAATTAAAATACGTACTATTTTGAAAAACTATAGATGAATGATTTCTGATAAAACATCGAGCTATTATAAACCAAATTTAATTTTAAGCATCTATATTAATATTACAAACAGATGAAGGCATATGAATCATTTGATAGCTGATTTTTTTGTCGAGTTTCTTGAATGACATCTCTTTTTTCGAGATTTGTGTATTATTCAGCGATAGTGACGTCATATGCGTACTTTACTATAGCTCATAGATTAACATACGAGATGGGACATTTATGGCGAAATCTGTAATGACAACAGTACTAGCGTTACTACGGACCAAAATGTACATATGTTGAAGAAATATGTTTACGCTTTATGTTTTGAATATCTATTCTTTCCAAACGAAGAAGAGGCAGATGATATTGTATTTACGCTTTATTTATTTAGCTGCTTTTTTTTTTTTTATCGTGCTTGTATCGTTGTTACTTTTAATTTACAAAACGATAATTAGAGTAATGATATAAAAGAAAAACCCTAGAAAATTCTGTTAAGAACGGAAATGTGTAAGTTTATGAGATTAAATTGTAAAAAAATCAAATTCAGGCATTGTGTTAATTTATTCATATTGAATAAAATTTTACTGAGTGTCATGTCGGTACCTCTATTTATTTTTAACTTTTAGATTTATATAATTCAAAAAATTTGTCGAAAGAAATTTTTCAAAATCTGTAATTTTATTATTATTTCTTATATGTTAATATTATAAATATTATTCAATTGGTTGAACGTTATTTATATTAAAAGCAATATTTTTACTTTATCAGTAAGAAAGGGAAAATGCGTAAATTTTAAAAGATTGTAACGATTGTTTAATACGTTAAACTTCATAAATTAATAAAACATCGGCTATAAAAATTTTCCTATTAAATGGGAATATTTATGAAATTTTCTGGGACTTGTAGAGTGCAAAATATTTCGTATAGTCTTATATTACACCATTGCTTTTGATATATAGCTTTCAAGATTAAATGTTTACTTTGTTTTTCGTTGCACTTAAATTGTTCACGCATCATGTTAAATAAAATTTAAAAAAATGCGTATATCAGTACATGAACATAGAACAGATATTAGATATATAAAATAGAATTTCTATTCTATATTCATGTATCGGTGTAAGATTCTATTGAAAACGTAAACATGCAACATTAAAAAAAGAAAGATCCCAATGAGGTAGATACTCAATAATAAAATACTACAGGGAAGGGGAGTTTCTTCCCCATTGTCACTAAAGGCGCTACGATTGCAATCGCATTAACCATTACTCTCTATGGAAGTGTCCCATCTTTATGTTAATTTATCCTGTAGATGTTGTTTAAGACTGGATTAGTAAATGAAGAATTCTCTAGCGGATGCGGATTACGTCATTTTATATAAAATAAAAGCGTGTATTTTAAGTCTTAAAACTGAAATATGTTTTTTACTATCTATATATATATACATATATATTTTTTTTTTATCGGGGGTGACACTAAATTCTGAAAGTGCCATTTCTTTTGTTCAGACATGAAAAAGGTTTCAATTTTTTTAATTCTACAGTAAGCCAACAAAAAAAAAGAACCTTTTAATTAAGTTAATTTTAATTAAATTATGCCGGAATTAAGGGCCGAAATTAAGGGGGGGGGGCAGAAGGGGCATGTGCCCCGGGCGCCAAATGAAGATTTTGTTTGTCGATTTTTCTCGCATCTGTGTTTTGCACGGTATTGTTAAAATCATTCTGTCTGGCGTATGGTTGGTTGGTTGGTTGATTTTGTGACGGCCGATTATCTACACTAGGGATATAGGCCCGAGGGGGAGTGCCCTTCGTGGGGGTCTTTCTAAGGGAACCTAATCCGTATTAACGCATGGAAATCCATGGTTCGAAGAAAACCACGAAAACTCCGAACGATTAGGCCGACGGGCGTGATTGGGATCGAACCCAGCACTTCCCGTCTACCAGTTTCGAGAGCAGAACCTCTCAGCCACTGGTGGGGCATGTCTGACGTATGACAAAATATAGAAGAATCTAAAGATGATATGGCATAAGGATCCTGTATAAAGCGGATTTTTTTTCGATTCCGTTTCCGAGATTTTAATCAATCAATATTCGACAAAGCCAAGGACGGATTCAGCTCATCATTTAGAGGGGGTCATGGATTTCCTTTTTTGGGGTGGGGGGCGATCACATCCTCGTTATGAGAATTTTTTATATTGAAAGCTATTCCCAAATCCAAACTAACTACTTTTCTGATACTTTCGCGAAGTCATTTTCATTCGTAAATACAAAAAATTTGCATTAATATTCGTAAAAATATAAAATTTGCCCATTTTGTTCAGATACCAGGAAATTAGTTTCCCATTTTTTTTATAAATGCAAAGATCCATTCAGAAAATGTTGTCAAAGATAGCACTTGTAGCCAAGTTTTACGAGTTGAAGCCAGAGGAATGTCGTCGCAAGGGAACAATTGGCTGTCACTTCCGGAATTTCAGTTTAAAAAGTCTAACAATTGTCAACGATTAAATATGGCAAAAATTTGTGTTAAATTTTAGAGGTAACTAAACCGTACACATTGGCAGCTATGGGATTCTATTAGTGTCATAAAAATTGTAGGTGTAGCCTCTTCTTTCTGCTCAAAGTATTAAATAGTTTTTTTCAATCGAACTTATACCTTTGGAATGGATCATTTTCTTCTGATGGACTGATGCCATCCATTATTTTGAAACAACCGTTATAAATGAAGTGTTAGGTGAAGATGAAAGAGCTGTCGTAAAAAGTTAGAACTCTGATTTTCTGGTCAGAAAAGGAAAAAAAAAATGGTCATAATTTTTTTTTTCTGGTCAGGATGAAAAAAAAAATGGCCATAATTTTGTTTCTGATCAGAATGGAAAAAAAAAATGGCCATAATTTTAAAAAAAAAAATCTATGATATCTTTTGAATGTTGAAAAAATAAAGAAATAAAACGTATTTTAAAAATAATTCACGTAAAATAGACGTCACTCTTGAACTAAACAAAAATAACTTTCCTGAAATTTTATACACCATAATTAGTATTTGTATTCTAGAGATTGTATTATATAAAATATTATTGAATTGTATTAAATAATGTTTTGCACTTTTGAGTTTTGACCCAACGAAATTGTTTTTGTTTGTTTTATTTTAATATTTTATTTTCCGTTTGGAGATAATTGTATGGAGATTTTTATTCAAATATTCGGGGTAAAGATTGAATTAACTCATTAGATAAGGTGAGCGAAATTCGAAAATTGAGATAGCTTTCTTAGAAAAGTGTGGTGGGAAGAAAATACCTCTAAATTGGCAACACTGGTCTAACATCAGATTTTTTTTTAACTGCAATGCCTTGCGGGGAACTATTTTTGTGCATATTACATTTCTGTAGTGTAAAATACTAATTTGGGTGACATAATTATTTTAGGAATAAAGTTTTCTCTATAGCAATATACTCGTATATATTTTTAAAGTGATTTTTTATACATAATTTATATAGTATGTGTATGTATGTATATATATAAGCATTTGCGCCCTTTTGTAAGGCAATCGGCGCCCTTCTTATCCATTTTGCCACCGCCCTCTCAGTTATGCCAGTACGACCCTGTCGCCATATGACACTTAGCAGGGGAAAGAAGTAATCCCTTTTGCACTTTTGAGAGACAAATTCTCTTAAAACATTTTAGCTTTTGAAACAAGTTATCTGTTCCTTTTCAAGCTTTCTTAATGCGTTATTTTACAAAGTACTCAACCGCTCAGAGGATTAATATGCGTTTAAAACAGTAACTATAGTAATTACGTCACATTTAAAATGGTCAAGTAATAAAGCTGCCAAACAATTTAAATGCATCTATGTGGGACATTAATTCCATATTTCGAGATAATCTTTTTAATTAATGTTCCCGATTCTAAGACACCGCAAATAATATTTCCTTTCTGAAAGCAAAAGAATTTTCATGTGAATGCTAAAAAGAGAAAGAAAATACTTTAGTGAAACTTAGGTCAGATTTAAAACGATACATTTAAAATATCTGTACTGTATTATGTTAATCGTTTTATAACGCTGTTAAAAAATACCGAGAGACAAAGACTTTGTGTACTTAATTAATTTTACTTTGGCTTCTTTTCAAATGTTTAACCGATCTTCTTTAATCAAACACGAAAACAACCATTGGATGTCTTAACAGCAAGTGATTCGGCTTAAATTTTCGCAATCAATGAGAATTGAATAGAAACCCGTTTACAGAGATATCGCCACAGGTTTTTTTATTATAATTCAATCGTCTCTAATATTTTTAAAGCCGATCAGATTAGCGTGTTTTTAGATTCTGTGGTGTCTGAACGGGAGTTGGCGAGCGTAGCTTGCAGGGAGCAGAGTCCCCTAGTTTAAAATATAAAATTCTAACAGCTTTAGTCCTAAAATAAGCATTTTAATAATAAACGTGCAAAACATTAATTAAAAATAATAAACGAGCTCAATACTTCTGAGCATAATAGTTAAAAAAGAAACTAAAATAATTTTAGCACACAGAATATACACAAATTGATATTTTCACACCAAAATTTTTCTCTGGCAGCGAGATTATGATTGAAAAAGCTTATAATAAGTTAAAAAAAATAATGACATCCTCTTAAGTATATTAAATAAAATAATTTTTTGTAACCAAGTATTATGTTATCGAAAGTAATAAAAAAATATCAACCGAGCACTTTCTACCCTAGAAATCATGGTAAATACATCAAAATTTTACACATTCTTTATAAGTATTTTAATATATAATATTAAAATCAATCTGTATTAATATCATAGGTATACTAATCTGAATATTGAATACTTAAAGATAACCTGAAATTAGGAAAAACATTGTTCCTATAGTGCTTATATTAATAAGGAAAGCGCATGTTTACAAACAAACACTTCCGTCAACCAATCTACCGCTACATTTTTATCATAGCGATCATTGCAGGAAATCAACTTGGCGACGTAGGCCAATCATATAATAGATCTGTTAAATCAATCTGTTAGAGACCAATCAAATTCCCGGAGTTGATGTGTATAGTAGGAGTCATAATGAATGAACAGGTTTTTCTTGCTGACCAACAGTAAGGCGCGCCACACACCAGGGAGACATGCAACAAAAAAAGCGTGAGGCATGCGACAATTTCACCCTGTTAACAAAGAAAAAACCGGTTTGAACAGCAGAATTTGCCTCATGTCTCACAAATATTGTCGCATGTCTCTCTGATGTGTGGCGCGCCTAATTCAACCAACAGTGACGTCATCTGCCCTTTCCTTATAAGTAACAACTTTTTAGAATAAATAGTGTAGGAAAGGACAAATTCATTTAAAATAAATGATATTTACGTATATTTAAAGAATACAAAACATGCACAGTCATATCAATGCATATGTACCCTTCGTGTCGAAAAATACACTCTACTTAATCTAAAACGGACAAATGGTTGTAATACTTAAATACGATTAATCAATTTAATATAGCCAGGATCTCGTCATAATTTAATCCATGAAACATTACTAAATAATGTCAGTTTCACAAAACAATAAAGTATCAGAATCGCAATGAGAATTGCGTTTGTTTTTATTATTTAATAAGAGAATATAAAACACACAACACTCAGAAGCAAAGTAATCGAATTGATTTGTGTATAGCTGCGCGTCAGTGCGTTTTGGATAAGACCACGACTGTCACGTGACTTTCAACCACGGTAGCCCTCTGCGTTACCCCGACTTTACCCATGTGACGTAAGCCGCGGGTAAACAGAAGAAAAGCACCAATAGGCATGAAGAACATTTTAACACTTCTTCCCCTTCGTCCAATAGACAGTTTTTTCAGACGGTTTCTTTGGTTTCTTCCATCAGAGACGTGGCTGTTGCCATTCGTAGGTAAAGCACATTCATGACGTTCAAAAACGTAGACGCGGCCAACGAAATACATACAATGCCAGTCCACGGTGGGGCTTCAAAGTAATGACGTCACGACCATGAGATCACTCGGTCGGCGCGCGAACGTCGAAATCACATAGTTAATACGTTATACCGGGCGTCCCAAAAATGACTGATGGATTTTTAAATACAATAACGGTGACAGATATTAAAAATATTCTTGCAGGAGGGTTATGCATGATGTCAGGAGTTTTTTTACAGTGATTCTTGATTTTAGTTCGAATTTCAAATAATAGATGGCGCTGCGACAAGTAGGTGCTAATTCCAGACCAGATTTTTGGTACTTCGGGATCCATTCAAAACAGTTTAATCTCCTTTCTTCGCATGGTAGAAGAGAGAGGCCGAAAAATCGACCCTGGAATTAGTGCCTACTGCTTACAGCGACATCTGTTGCTGCTATTTCTAACTAAAAACGGGAATCGTAGCATAAAAATTGCTGACATCTTACATAACCCTCTTGCAAATTTTTTTTAAATATCTCTCACCGTTTGCGAGTTATTGAATTTTAAAATCCATCAGTCATTTTTGGGACACCCGCTACATAGTGAATACGAAATCATAAAGATCATATAGTTAAGATTCTGAAAAGAACACATATAAATGTTTAAAATTCAACAAACAAATTTTAGATCTCGGTTTAAGATGAAAGAGTTTTACTACATTCTAAGGAATTATTATTAAATACACACAAACTAGATTTTATTTTGCACATAGTTTATAAACTTAAACACAGAAAAATGGACTTTACCCTCGAATGGCAACAGCCACACCTCTGCGGGTAGATACCCGACTGCTTATTGGACGAAGGGGAAGCAGTGTTAAAATGTTTTTCTGTGTTAAAATGTTCTGTGTTTTTCTTCCGTCTACCCGCAGCTGACGTCACATGGGTAAACTCGAGGCTAACGAGAAAGACAGGCTACCGCGGTGAGCCCGATTCTTCTTTTTTTACAGACCGCTGGAGTCACGTGATGCTCTTTTCGCGCACCTTCATTGGTGCATTCGAGTATCCCGTGACTCCAGCGGTCTGTAAAAAAAGAAGAATCGGACCCACCGCGGTAGCCTGTCTTTTTCGTTAGCCTCGGGGTAAACTCCATTGTAAAATATGCCTTTCAGAAGTTTTACTTAAATAAAAACAAGACACATTTTTTCATTTGACTAGAAAGAAATGGGGGGAGGGGTTAGCAGCTGTGCTTTGTGTTTGCATATTAATAATTTAGTAAAATGCAATATTGGATGTTTATAAAAAGTAAGAAATAAATAAATCTAAAACACTTTTTTTAACATATATTTTTTGTGAAGGATTCTGAAAATCTATTTTACAGCAACTTAAATGAAATAGGATTTGCATAT
The DNA here is from genome assembly GCA_963932465.1 of Maratus speciosus. NCBI lineage: Eukaryota > Metazoa > Arthropoda > Arachnida > Araneae > Salticidae > Maratus > Maratus speciosus. The sequence continues at coordinate 415,240,386 of OZ010798.1, forward strand.
TGATAAATATATAAAATATGCATCATGTATTTCAGACATACTTTTTAAAATATAGAGTATGTATATTTCAATACTATTAAAACAGTCATCTGAAGAACACTAATTTAGTTATCTTAAGTTTTAAAATGCAATAAAAAATGATAGAAAGCCAAAATACAGTAACATTTTGAATTATACAAAAACCACAAATCTTATCAAAAGGAAAAATCAAAAATATGTTTAAAAATAAATTTTACTTTATTAGATTGCCCTGTAAAAAATTTTAGGGGTAAAATTTAAAGTAAACATAAGATACATGCTAAACAACATAAAATTCAACAGGGTAGACAATTTTAAAATATCTAATTCTATGTCGCAAGAAAAAAACTGCAAACATAGTATTCGATCTATAAAATAAATAGATTATAGCATAAGACAAGCAATGAAACAAATTTAGTTCTGAAAGCATGAAACTATATAACAGGTAATCGTTAGGCTTAGACACTCATATAAAACTCTAGTACAAGATATCAGATCAAAAAATAATAAAAAAATTTAACTAATAAAAAATTCCCCAAATCCTTAAAATAATATCTCAAAATGTTCACAAAACTCTACAGATTATAAATGAAGGCAACACATACCGATTAGAGACCTGAAAAACTCTTTAAAAAGGGATTTTTTAAAGATGTTATCACTTTCTTAATGCTGTACAACGAGAAAGCTGAGTAAAGATAGGGCTCCTATAATACAGGCTGAATCGTCAAGCATTTTGTTTCCCACTTTGACCAATGAGCGATTGTTGCCCACGCGGCGTGGCCAATCGTTCTTCTCCTACCGGCAATTAAATGGCGGCGTGAGTCAGCCCGTATTATAGGGCGACATTTCAAATTCCACTAGACTTCTGTTCTGGCGTCCTTCAGAGCCGTTCTGATTGGTTGGCACGCTCCAGATAAAGTGGCCAAACGCCCGATCATCGTTTGCACATATTCGAATATTTGTTTTCAGCTACTATTTCGTTTCTGGTGCTACATAAATTTGATTTGAATAAATTATTTTCCGTTTTTAGATGATGAAACTGCTATTTTCTACTTGAAAGTATTCAAAAATACCTGTATAAAACGCATCTCCGTCATTTCCATACTAAAACCGTTTTTTTTTTTTTTTAATCTTTTAAGATAAAGTCATAAAGACTGTTTCATAAATTTTAAATGTTATTTGTATTAAAAATTATTAAAAAATATATAATTTATATTAAAAACGCATTTCCACTTATAAAACGCCGCAGTTGCATCTAAATCATGAAAAATATAAAATCAGAAACTTTTTTTTTTTTTTTTGGGAGGGGGGGGGGGGGATACCTTCTACTTGTCCCTTAAATTTGCAACTGAATCCTCCAATACCTCTATGAAACATATTTAAAAATTCCATATTCAGTGCTAAAAAAAGAATACTTTTCAGGGTTATTTTTATTATCAGCGTTACAAAAATAAATAGACCAAAAATAACCCTGCTTTTATAAATTTTTTTTCATGGTTTAGATATACAAATTCCCCCTGCAATTGCAGCGTTTTATTAGTGACAATGGGTTTTTAATATAAATTATATATTTTTTTATAATTTTTAATATAAATAACATTTAAAATTTATAAAACGGTCTTTAGCTTAAAATGTTTGGAAAAAAAACCAGTTTTAGTATGAAAATGATGGAGGTTTGTTTTATACAGGTATTTTTTAATATTTTCAAGTAGAAAATAGCAGTTTCATCATCTAAAAATGGAAAAAAAATATTCAAATCAAACTTATGTAGTATCAGAAACGAAATAGCTGAAAACAAACATCCGAATACGTGCAAACGGTGCCCGGACGTCTAGCCACTTCATCTGAATCGGACCAGCCAATCAGAACGACTCTAAGGACGCTAGAACAGGTTCTGAAGTACGGTAGAACAGAAGTCTAGTGGAAATAGAAATGTCGCTATTATAGGAGCTTTAAGTAAAGATGATCCAGTCTGTTTGACGTCATAAACGTCATGAACTGGCCTTGTATGTCGTTGGTCACGGTATAGATAACATATATATACATATACCCTCTTCCTACAGCGTATAACCTCTGAGTTTTTGACGACTACAATACTGATGTTAAAATCCATCTATTCAAAGATACAAAAGGCATTAATTCATCCCTTTTGACGTTGATTTGACTTCAAACAACCACATACACTTTCACGTTTATGATATTTTTAGGTGAAATACAGTTGCTAGGTAATTAATAAAAGAAAAATAATAAAATGAAATATGTACATTTAAAGTAAGCAAAGTTATAAGACAAACTGTTTTATATTATTGGAACTCGTGTATAAAATTCCCCCATAAGTTAAACAACAAATTTTAAAACTCTGACAAAGGATCTAACCGGATAAGCATAGCGAAATGGCTCCCACGGCCGATGTTTGAAATAACATGAGTGGTAATAAAGCTCACCAAGAAAATACAATAGTGTTTTTAACCCCTGACCTCTAGCTGTCCTTTAGATAATCGGGGAAGTTCGCGCCGGCTCTACGATTTTTCAAATACGTTTTTCTCAAAAAGTATAAAAGTTAAAAAAATGAAATCAACGCCAGTTATTGAAGAATATATTAGTTCACATTCTATATTTTTTCATATTTTTACACAAATTGTGACATACAAATATATATATATATATATATATATTAATTATTAATGAAGTAATTTTATGTTTACACCAAACAAAAAAATTACTGAATAATGCTCAAAATACGTACTTTTAGCAAAAAAATTTCGTTAAAATCGAAGATGCGCTTTTTGAGCTATAACAGAAATGATGCTAGCAATTTTCTAAAATATTCCTAACTTTACCTGTTTGTATTATCAGAAATACCCTGCTATCATTGTATTGATCAATTCCTAACGTTTTCACTCAGACAGGATGCGCAGTACGTCAAAATAACAGAATGTTTCCATGCATACCATTATCCTATAGGTTTGTTTCGTATTTGTAAGAATTCTGTTAATTTTGCGTACCGTGCTTCCTTCTCGCTTAATAATATCAAGTTGATGGTCTAGTTGATTATACAGGTGGTACATACATAAGGTTATCAACTTTGGGAAACTTTGGACTCCTGCCCTTCTTACGATATTATACGTCATCATTCCTCGAATACACCCCTCCCCCATCCCTAATAATATCGTTATCAATGTCCAAAAATTCTTTTTATTTTTACATTTTTTTCCGTTTTTTCTTTTTACACGTTTTCAATGATATACAGATATAGTTGTACATTTATTATTTGCATACATTACTGATTTAAATGAAGAGAATAAATTGATAAAATATCACTGTTATATAAAAAATAACTTTATATCAAATAACACTTTAAAGAAATACTTACTATTTCAAAGTATTTCATAATAGCTCTTTGTTACATAATGCATTGAATAGTAACATTGTCATTTTGCATTTTCTCCTTCCAGGGGCTAAACAAAGAATCTTGTAGAGAAAACAGATGACCAACATTCTTCCCATTTTTTACTATTAAAAATAACAAGTATAATTTCGAATCTTGTTTATCTGACAACGAATTATATATGGCAGAAGAATATTAATGGCAAATGTTGGATTATTCCATATTTTGGAATGAAATCATTTTATAATCATTCCATGGTTTTAATAATAACTTTGTATTTTCATAAAAATAAGAAAACAGACCAAAAAAATTAAGATAACAGATGTAAAGAAAAAGTTACCATAAAAAATAAATTTTAGTTTGATAAAAAACGATAACGATCTCAAAAGACAACCCCCTCCCCCAACAGATATTTTACGATATCACGTGCCAGACCCCCTCCCCCTAAAGTGATACGTCATATATGCACACTGTGCAATCCATAGCCTTCTTCTAACTTCTATGTGAAAATCATAATAGGCACGGTAGACAATGTTACCATTTTGTCTGTCAGCTCTTGATATTATTACGTGGGAAGGTTGTGCAGTACGCCAAAATAACAGACAATATACATTTCACACTTGAATTGAAATATAACGAAAAAATGAAATAATAATTGCTGAGAATTGATTAGACCACATGATGACTGCGGGCGGAGTTAGTGACTGTCGCTTACGCCGTTACGTAATAAGCCGAAATGGTGAGAAAACTATGTTTTTCAATCTATACTAATAAAATAACAAATCGCTCTGTGTGTGTATCTGTGTGGGATGGCTAGCGAAATCTACCGCACGTAGAAGTCTGAAAATTCAGGAGTGATTAGTCCAAGAGAGGTCCTGGTGCACCTGAGGCTCAGATTTTTAATATTTTAAGGGCCGGGGCCCCTGGGCCCCTTTAAGTTTTTAAGCACTAAATTGTTAATAACATGCCTCTTTTGTATCCGATCTTCTTTGTTTTTGGGGTGAATTCTCCTTTCAATTTCTACCCCATTTCTACATTTCAGTTAAAACCCTGGCACCCTTGCAAGGGGTCCAGTACAGGGCCCCTTGAAGTTTTAGTGCACGAAATTGTTAATAACATACATCTTTTCTATCCGATCTTCTTCGTTTTTGGGATGAATTCTCCTTTCAGTTTCTGCCTTATTTCTGCATTTCAGTTAAGACCCTGGAACCCTTGCAAGGGGCCGGTACAGGGCCCTTTAAAGTTTTAGTGCACTAAATTGTTAATGCCATGCCTCTTTTGTATTCGATCTTCTTCGATTTTGGGGTGAATTCGCCTTTCAATTTCGACCCCATTTCTACATTTCAGTTAAGATCCTGGCACCCTTGCAAGGGGCCCGGTACAGGACCCCTTGAAGTTATAGTGCACTAAATTGTTAATAAATTGCTTCTTTTTTATCCGATCTTCATTTTTGAGATACTTTCTCCATTTAGTTATTCTCCCGTTTCTACATTCCAGTTAAGACCATGGGCCCGTCTAGGGTCCCATAGGGCCCGGTCCAGGGCCTTTAAATTTTTTGTGTGCCATGCGGTTTTCACACCCTAATTTTTTCACCTTCGCAGTGCGTAATTTTAAAGTTGAGTCTTGAACTCTTCTCCTTAGACTAACGCTCACATATTTTTATTGGGGCCCTAGAGCCCTTTTTTAAGCATTTCCCCAATTTTTTGCTCATTTCTTTCAAATTATATTCTATGATTAATTCTTACCCTATGCTTACCCTATGCTTAATCTTGACTAATAGAAGATTTAAAACGCTAAGTACTAAAACGTTTTAACATGTTTTTTGTTACTGCCCTGTTCTCAACTATCAGTTGGCACCTTTTGGGCTCCCTATTATAACTCCCTTAAAAATAGTCCGATTCACTAGCTCTTTTTTTTAACAACGTCTTAGGTTCTCCAGCTATTACATGAACGAAAAAAAAATATTTCAGACTTCAACTACAACCAATTTTGAATATAAATCGTTTTCTTGGGGCCCTTGGTGTATCTTCTTTAAAAATGATCCGAATTCCTTGCAATTTTCTTTACCATAGTTCTAGCATTCCCTGATTACATTAAAAACTACTAAAAAGTGCATTTATACCAAACTACATGCCACTTATGTCCCTTAACCTGGTACAAGGCCCCTTGAAGCTTTTGCACTATAAATTCTTAATAAATTGCCCGTCTTAATCCGACCTTCATTTTTGGAGCCATTTTTCCATTTTGTTATTCTCCAGTTTCTATATTCCAGTTAAAATCCTGGGGCATCTTAGGGTCCTTTAGGGCCCGATCCGGGGCCCCTTGAACTTTTTGTGTGCTATGCATCTTTTACACCCTAATTTTCTCACCTTCTCATTGCATAATTTTAAAATTGAGTCTTTGACTCTTCCCCCTAGACCAACACCCTCATATTTTTATTGGGGCTCTAAGGCCCCCTTTTAAGCATTTACCCCATTTTTGCGCATTTCTTTAAAATATTCTAATGATTATTTCATAGCCTATGATTAATTTTGGCTAATTGAAGATATAAAACGCTAAGTACTAAAACATTTAAACATGTTTTCATGTTAGAGTGCTGCTCTCAACTATCAGTTAGGCCCTTTTGGGCCCCCTGTTATAGCTCCCTTAAAAATGGTACGATTCACGAGCTTTTTTTTCTAACAACTTCTTAGGTTCTCCAGCTACTACATGAACGACAAAAAATTTACAGACTTCATTTTGAATATTAATCGTCTTTTTGGGGGCCTTTGTTGCAGCTCCTTTAAAAACTATCCCATTCTATTCCAATTTTCTTTAGCATAGTTTTAGCGTCTTCCAGCTACTTTAAAATACCTAAAATTTTTTCTTATACCCAATTACATACTAGTTAAGACCCTGCCTCCCAGGGCCCGGTCTTTCTTTATACCTCAGCTACAACCTTTTTTGAACATTAATCTCCTTTTTCATCATCAACTTAGGTCTACTCACTACAGCCGTAATTTAAAAATCGCGTTACTTTAAAGGTAACTTTAGATAAGGGATTTCATCCTTTTATTAAATATCGTGTTAATGCTAACAGTAATTCATGAAATTTACAAGGTGAGCGGGAATCTTCCACCACTTGATGGCGCGTTATTTCCTCGGGTTTAAGGGCCCAATTTCAATGGGATTTGCCTCCTTCAACTTAGATTACAATTCAGCTACTTTCTGTATTATGAAATTTTATCTTAGACTTTAGTTACAAACATTTTATAGCATTAATGGTGCATTCTCTTTTTTTTTATTCTATTGGCTTGATTCCTACGAGGTTTGGCCCACTCAACTTGGTTTTCGATTGTCGCCGGCACGTGCGGGCACTTCCGGTAAATGCTGCCATATGTAGTGGGGATCTAGATTACAGGTTCGTTCGGAAAGAAGTTTGATGGGAATACACTAGACGTTGTGGAAGGCAATGGGGGTCTCGAAATTAGGTTCATTTAAAAGAACTTCCAAAGATATAAAATCATACAAACTTAAGTGTTGTTTAAAGTTATTATTTATAAACCCTGGGCAACGCCAGGCGGGTCTGCTAATCAATACTAATAAAACAACAAATCGCTCTGTGTGTGTGTCTGTGTGCGATGGCTAGCGAAATCTACCGCAAGTAGAAATCTGAAAATTCAGGAGTGATTAGTCCAAGACAGGTCCTGATTCACCTGAGGCTCATATTTTTAATTTTTTAAGGGCCGGGGAACCTGGGCCCCTTTAAGTTTTTAAGCACTAAATTGTTAATAACATTCCTATTTTCTATCCGATCTTCTTCGTTTTTGGGGTGAATTCTTCTTTCAGTTTCTACCCCATTTCTACATTTCAGTTAAGACCCTGGCACCCTCGCAAGGGGCCCGGTACAGGGCTCCTTGAAGTTTTATTGCACTGAATTGTTAATAACATGCCTCTTTTCCATCGGATCTTCTTCGTTTTGGGGTGAATTCTCCTTTCAGTTTCTACCCCATTTCTACATTTAAGTTAAGAACCTAAATTTTAGTTAACTAATTATTACCTAAATTAAGTTAAGAACCTTGAAGTTTTAGTGCACTAAATTGTAATAAATTGCTTCTTTTTTATCAGATCTTCATTTTTGGGATATTTTCTCTATTTAGTTATTCTCCCGTTTCTATATTCCAGTTAGGACCATGGGCCTCTCTAGGGTCCCGTAGGGCCCGCTCCAGGGCTCCTTAATTTTTTTGTGTGCCATGCGTTTTTCACACCCTAATTTTCTCACATTCGAGTGCGTAATTTTAAAGTTGAGTCTTGAACTCTTCTCCTTAGACCAACACTCACATATTTTTATTGGGGCCCTAGGGCCCCTTTTTAAGCATTTCCCCCAATTTTTTGCACAGTTCTTTCAAATTATATTCTAATGATTAATTCATACCCTATGCTTAATCTTGACTTATAGAAGATCTAAAACGTTTTAACATGTGTTTATATTAGGGCCCTGTTCTCAACTACCAGTTGGCCCCTTTTAGGCCCCCTATTATAACTCCCTTAAAAGTAGTCCGATTCACTAATTTTTTTTTCTAACAACATCTTACGTTCTCCAGCTATTACATGAACGACAAAATAATATTTTAGACTTCAACTACAACCAATTTTGAATATAAATCGTCTTCTTGGGGCCATTTGTGTATCTTCTTTAAAAATGATCCGAATTCTTTGCAATTTTCCTTACCATAGTTCTAGCGTCCTCTAATTACATTAAAAATACCAAAAAGTGTATTTATACCAAACTACATGCCACTTAAATCCCTTCCCCATGGGGCCGGTAGAAGGCCCCTTGAAGTTTTTGCACCATAAATTATTAATAAATTGCGATCTTCATTTTGGGAACCATTTTTCCATTTAGTTATTCTGCAGTTTCTATATTCCAGTTAAATTCCTGGGGCACCTTAGAGTCCTTTAGGACCCGTTTCGGGACCCCTTGAATTTTTTGTGTGCTATGCATTTTTTACACCCTAATTTTCTCACCTTCTCATTGCATAATTTTAAATTTTAGTCTTAGACTCTTCCCCCTAGACCAATACCCTCATATTTTTATTGGGGCTCTATGGCCCCTTTTTAAGCATTTACCCCATTTTTGCGCATTTCTTTAAAATATTATTCTAATGATTATTTCATACCCTATCATTAATTCTGACTAATTGAAGATCTAAAACGCTAAGTACTAAAACATTTAAACATGTTTTCATGTTAGGGCCCTGATCTCAACTATCAGTTGGGCCCTTTTGGGTCCCCTGTTATAGATCCCTTAAAAATGGTCCAATTCACGAATTTTTTTTCTAACAACTTCTTAGGTTCTCCAGCTACTACATGAACTACAAAAAAATTTTGCAGGCTTCAGCTACTACCAATTTTGAATATTAATCGTCTTCTTTGGGCCTTTGTTGCATCTTCTTTAAAAACTGTCCTATTCTATTGCAATTTAACATAGTTTTAGCGTCTTCCTGCTACTTTAAAACCCCTAAAAATTTTTCTTATACCCAATTACATTCCAGTTATGATCCTGGCCCCCAGGGCCTGGTCTTTCTATATACCTCAACTACTACCTTTTACGAACATTAATCTTCTTTTTCATCATCAACATACGTCTACTCACTGCAGCCGTAAATTAAAAATCGCGTTACTTTAAAGGTAGCTTTAGATAAGGGATTTCATCCGTTTATTAAATATCGTGTTAATGCTAACAGTAATTCATGAAATTTACAAGGTGAGGGGCCATCTCCCACCGCTTGGTGGCGCGTTATTTCCTCGGGTTTAAGGGATCAATTTTAACGGGATTTGCTTCCTTCAACTTAGATTACAATTCAGCTACTTTCTGTATTATGAAATTTTATCTTAGACTTTAGTTACCAACATTTTCTAACATTAATGGTGCATTCTTTTTTTTTTTTTTGATTCTATGGGCTTGATTCCTACGAGGTTTGATTCACTCAACTTGGTTTTCGATTGTCTCCGGCACGTGCGGGCACTTCCGGTAAATGCTGCCATATGTAGAGGGGATCTAGATTACAGGTTCGTTCGGAAAGAAGTTTGATGGGAACACACTAGACGGTTCGGAAGGCAATGGGGTCTCCGAAATTAGGTTCATTTAAAAGAATTTCCAAACATATAAAATCATACAAACTTAAGTTTTGTTTAAGGTTATTATTGCATGATGGAATCAATCGATTAGTTGAAAACAAAGAAGAAGCTTGTTCGATCGACATGTACAAAATTGATTACTACTATTGATATATTTATAACGAGCATTGATACTCAAAGTGAAACTGATGAAAGTAAACTTTCAGAATATTTATTAAATTTGCAAGAAAAACAGGATGACCTGAAAACGCTAAATAAAAAAATAAAGGAATTAATTACAGATAAAATGCAGTTCGAAACAGAAATTCAAAAGTCACTTGAGTATGACGAATCAATATCTGATTCCAAAGCTACTATCAGAAATAAATTAAAACAATTCAAGGTGGAGCAAGCTGAATCTGTTCAAAGTATCAATGTTTCTAATTTTAATAGTACTTCACAAATTTCTGTCTATTGGCCCAAAGTTAATATAACCACGTTTAGTGGTGATCCAAGTAAATTCTTTAATAGTTTTCAAATGAACCTTTAAGTACCGTTGATACATTTTTATATTTGAAATCGTTCTTAACTGGTGAAGATTACAAAACAGTAGCTGGTTTTGCTTTAAAAGAAGAAAATTATAAGTCTTGTTTAACCTTATTAAAAGAAAGATAGGGAAAACAAGACCGGTTAATTAGTTGTTTTGTTAACAAACTATTAGAACTCGAACCTGTTAAATTTTCTTCAAATATTAAAGGACTTAGAAGTCTGTATGACGAAAGTGACGTCAGCATTTGAAATTTACAATGTATGGGTATTGCATTAGATAAATTTAGATATTTGTTAATCCCAATATTGTTAAAACAATTACCACATAATCTAGTAGTAGAATTTCATAGAAAAAGAGATCTTAAGAAAATGGGTGATGTAACTGAATTAATGAAATTTACCAAATTCGAAATTAAATCTAGGGAGAGTGCAGATATAGTCTGGACTCTCTTTGAAGGGTCACGAAACTTTTCGTTCGAAAGCTGAATATCCTAAAAGCAAATTTAAAATAAAAAAATATTTTCCGACATCGGCTGTATTAAATACAATTAAAAATTTTTTTGCATTTTTTGAAATTCTAATTCGCATACTGGATTAGAACGCAAAATCCTAACACGTGAACAAAAAAGATATAAGTTGAAAAAAGAAGGTAGATGTTATCGAGCACGATCGATATTATCGTTATTTCAAGCATTTGGAGTCAGTTTGTAAAGTAAAAATTTAGTCCTGTCAAACATGTGAGTGTTCCCAACACAGTTACTTATTTTGTTCTCAGACAAAATGTAAAAAATTCAAAATCAAGATCCAAAATTAAAAGAAGTTACCCTAATTCCCGAAAATGAAACCGTTATGTCATCAGTCCACAAGTAAGAAAATTTGAGGAAAAGTTATGCCACTTTACTTCAAACTGCTTGTGTTCAAGTGGAAAATAGATCAAAAAAATTATTCGTCAGAATATTATATGATTCAGCTTAGAGGTCTGCGCGGGCCGGAATTTCCAGGCCCGGGTCCGGCCCGACCCAGTGTAAAAATTAAAAGTTCGGCCCGCGCCCGTCGAAAAATCGAATAAATGAAGCGCGACTCAATTTCTGCAAAAAAATGACAGTTTTCTTAACATACAATTAAGATTCTTTTAAAGAATACTGCATACATGTTTATGGGATAATTTTACAGTACATTTTAAAATTACGATGTGTTTGCAAGACAGAAAATACACAATAGCAACATTAACCTTTAATTGATGTTACTGGTCTCACAGACCGGTGATTTTTTTCAATTTTCATAGTTTAACTTGCAAATTTCAGTTTATCTACAAACACTACTAAAATTTTGTTTCGTTTGCAACTTTAGTACTATCACAAGAGACTTTTGAATAGGTGAATTTTAATTATAACACTCCTGTACAAAAAGTTTAGTACAAAAACACCATCCTATGAGTTAATCGCGGCTTTTATTCATCTTTCGATGGAGCGGTCTCATAGAGCGGTTCACACTAGTTACGAGACATTTTCTGTGACATCAGTTAAAGGTTAATTATTACTTAGGCAGATCACACACTGAACAGAGAAGCAGACAAAAACGTGAGACAGGACACAAATTGTAGCGTTCAAACCGATTTCTTCCTTGTTAACAGGGTGAAATGTCTCTTGACTTACGTTTTTAGGTAGATTTCGTATGAAATACTACCTATTGAGATCGTTCCTATGTTGGAATTTCTGAAAAACTTTTGCAGATCTACACCGATCATGACCCCTAGAACCTAAAACCACCCTCAGTAAAAAACTTTATACATATATCTATCTATCTATCTATCTATCTATCTATCTATCTATCTATCTATATCACTTTCTTCTGGACACGATAACTTTCGTAATTCTGCACCAATCTCTTCCAAACTGATAAATAAAATCAATGGCCATAAAATCTCGGTCAAGTTCGTTAATGGGCAAAATCGGACCAAGGGGATGGAAATAGGGAGGGGTTTTGTGAAAACAGAAAAAACCCCATAACTTCTTTAATTTTTGTACATATCAAATCAGTTTAAAGTTTTTATTACTTCTTAAAATAGGGTCAAAAATTTATGTATCACAGATTTTTGATAAAGTTAAAAATGGGCTCAAGGGGCGCAAAAAATAGGGTTTTTGGGAGAAAAAAAATCATAACTTCGTCAATTCTCAAGATATCAAATCCAATTAATTTTATTATAAATCTCCTTAACATTATCTACAACTTTTATATTCACAAGTTTTTGATAGGACCAATTCGTACCGCAAAAAAAAAATTAAAAACGAAAACAAAAAAATCCCTGCCGGCCCGGCCTACAGGCAGAGGTAGATTTCGAAGTCAAATATACTAATTTCACAAACAAAAACTAAATCATGATTACAGATAAATCCACTTTAACAATTTTATCTGGCCGCTCTTGACGAGTTTTTATTTCATTTTCATATAATAGCTGGTTTTATCAGAATCATGTTAGGGCGGTATTCAAAAAAATACTTTTCCATGCTCAACAACTCGAAATTTTCTGGCATAATTCCAGATTCATTTTTAATTAAAAAAAATATGAAACTTGCTGACGTGATTTTATAAGAGATTTATAAGCGACCTGTGTTTTTATTTTTTGTTCAATTAATTAAAACTTGATATATAAACAATTATTTTCTCAGAAGGACAATGTTTTTCGTTTCTAACACAATCGCTTCGGGAAATTCCGTTCAAAATGCCCACTTTGACATCATTTTTTGAAATATATTCTGCCTCTATCTAAAAATCGATTATTACGGTACATTATATAGTTTCTGAATAAGCGAATCTACCAATTAAATGCGTTTGAGAGCAAAAATGAATTTAAAAACCAGTCAGAAAATAAGCAGTTTGGATTTAAGCGCATCCTATTAATACAATGATTTTTCCAACACAATCCGCTTCGGTAAATTCGGTTCAAAATGCCCTTTTTAACAGCATTTAAAAAAATATATTCTGCCCCTATCAAAAAATCGACCATTACGGTACATTATATAGTTTCTGAGTAAGAAAACGTACCAATTGGAAGCCTTTGAGAGCAAAAATGAATTGTAAAATGAGTCAGAAAATAAGCAGTTTGGATTTGAAAACACCCTTACTAAGATCATTTTTTACTTCAACCGGTATGTATTTTTAATTTGTTTTTGCTCTAAGAATTGGTCCTATCCAAAACGTGTCTATATAGATGTTGTAGACAATATTAAGAAGATATATGATAAATTCATGGGGATTTTATATCTTTTGAATTGACGGAGTTATGGATTTTTTTCTTCTTCAAACCACCTTTTTGTTTTCGTTTTTAATATTTTTTGCGGTACGAATTGGTCCTATCAAAAACTTGTGAATATAAAAGTTGTAGATAATGTTAAGGAAATTCATGATAAAATTAATTGGATTTGATATCTTGAGAATTGACGAAGTTATGGATTTTTTTCTTCTTCAAACGCCCTTTTTGTTTTCGTTTTTAATTTTTTTTTGCGGTACGAATTGCTCCTATCAAAAACTTGTGAATATAAAAGTTTTAGATAATATTAAGGAGATTTATAATAAAATTAATTGAATTTGATATCTTGAGAATTGACGAAGTTATGAATTTTTTTCTTCCAAAAACCCTATTTTTTGCGCCCCTTGAGCCCATTTTTAACTTTATCAAAAATCTGTGATACATAAATTTTTGGCCCTGTTTTTAGAAGTAATAAAAACTTTAAACTGATTTGATATGTACAAAAATTAAGAAGTTATGGGGGGTTTTCTGTTTTCACAAAACCCCTCCCTATTTCCCTCCCCTTGGTCCGATTTTGCCCATTAACGAACTTGACCGAGATTTTATGCCCATTGATTTTATGTATCAGTTTGGAAGAGATTGGTGCAGAATTACGAAAGTTATCGTGTCCAGAAGAAAGTGATATATATAGATAGATAGATAGATAGATAGATAGACAGATAGATATATATATATATATAAAGTTTTTTACTGAGGGCGGTTTTGGGTTCTAGGGGTCATAATCGGTGTAGATCTGCAAAAAGTTTTCAGAAATTCCAACATAGGAACGATCCCAATAGGTAGTATTTCATACGAAATCTACCTAAAAGGGGGTTTGAAGAAGAAAAAAATCCCTAACTCCGTCAATTCAAAAGATATAAAATTCCCATGAATTTATCATATATCTTCTTAATTTTGTCTACAACATCTATATAGACAAGTTTTGGATAGGGCCAATTCTTACAGCAAAACAAATTAAAAATACATAGCGGTTGACGAAAAAAAATCATCTTATTAAGGGTGTATTCAAATCCAAACTGCTTATTTTCTGACTCATTTTACAATTCATTTTTGCTCTCAAAGGCTTCCAATTGGTACGTTTTCTTACTCAGAAACTATATAAACTACCGTAATGGTCGATTGTTTGATAGAGGCAGAATATATTTTTTTAAAATGCTGTTAAAAAGGGCACTTTGAACCGAATCTACCGAAGTGGATTGTGTTGGAAAAATCATTGTCACTCAAATCCAAACTGCTTATTTTCTGACTCATTTTTAAATTCATTTTTGCTTTCAAACGCATTTAATTTGTAGATTCGCTTATTCAGAAACTATATAATGTACTGTAATGATCGATTTTTGGATAGAGGCAGAATATATTTCAAAAAATGATGTCAAAGTGGGCATTTTGAACGGAATTTCCCGAAGCGATTCTGTTAGAAACGAAAAATATTGTTCTTCTGAGAAAATAATTGTTTATATATCAAGTTTTAATTAATTGAACAAAAAATAAAAACACAGGTCGCTTATAAATCTCTTCAAAAATCACGTCAGCAAGTTTCATATTTTTTTTATATTAAAAATGAATCTGGAATTATGCCAGAAAGTGTCGAGTTGTTGAGCATGGAAAAGTATTTTTTTGAATACCGCCCTAACATGATTCTTATAAAACCAGCTATTATATAAAAATGAAATAAAAACTCGTCAAAAGCGGCCAGATAAAATTGTTAAAGTGGATTTATCTCTAATCATGATTTAGTTTTTGTTTGTGAAATTAGTATATTTGACTTCGAAATCTACCTCTGCCTGTAGGCCGGGCCGGCAGGGATTTTTTTGTCGCTTGTGTGTTCAGTGTGTGATATGCCTTAGAGTCTTAGATGTTTCAATGTTTAAATAAGAATTCATTAAAAAATTAATGTAGTTTAGTGTAAAAGAAAAAATGGAGGGTTAAAAACATGATAATTTTTGAAGCTGTATAATAAAAAGTAGATTTATGAAAATATTTCTCTGTCATTTATTGAGGTTTTTCTCAAATCGAAAGGAACCACTTTCTGACACATTTCTGAATTCATTTCTTTTCGAAAACGCATAAGATGTGCAAGTGTTCTTTTTCAGAAACTATGTAATCGAATGGCATTATCCATTTTTTGATAAAGGCAATATATCTTTGAGAAAATACTGTCAAAGTTAGCATTTTAAATCCAATTTCCAGAAGCGATAGCACTGGAAAGGAGAAAAATTTGAAGTCACGGGACCAGAATCTCTTATATCTCGATAAGTAATTTATTTATCAAAAACGGAAAACGCTATTCTATTCCAAATCCCTTTAATAGTCAGTCCTGTCAATTTTATGCCTTTACAGTTAAAAATTAGTCAGAAAATGTGTCAGAAAGTTTCGGATTGTTGAGTAGCGAATTTGAGAACCACCTTAAAGTATATTTCCAAAGATTCCGTTGACAGAAGTTCATTATCACTATTAATATTTTTACAAAACGTATTTCCTGTCCTACACATCCTGAGAACAATTAGGTCCAATTCCGGCCTGGCTCGACTGTGTACAAAAAAATGCAAGCCTGATTTCGGCTGGCACGAGTCTTCTGAAAAATTAAGCGCGGACTCAGGCACCATGTATCTTTCCGATGCCAATCTCTACGCTGGACGTGTCACATTTCAGTATTGATGTTGCTAAAAAAGCTTCGGCTCGTGATGCCCATCTATACTTATTCTCGCGTGTGATATTAATTAAAAATGACTCATATTTTATCGGCTTCACTGCAATTTTTATATTGGCTCGGTAGGTCCTCTTAATTTTTTTTATCGGTCCGGCCCGTTTATTTTGTTTATCGGTCCGACCCGACCCGTTGAAAAAATTGTATTAATTATGCCGGCCCGGCTCGTTTGATAATTCGTCCTCATCTTGCCGGGCCGGGCCCGTGCAGACTTCTAACTCAGCTTTCACTAAAACATTTATTCGGAGCGATTTGGAAAAAGCATTAAATACAAAAATCTTAAGAAAGGAAAAACTTTTCATTTACACATTTTCTAATAGAAATCCTACTGAATCAGAATTTGAATGTGTAGAGATAACTTTAAGGTTAATGTCAAACGGACGTCTTTTTGCACGCTTTTTTCCTTACGTATTATCCCTACACAATGCCGCTAGCATTGTGTAGGGATAATACGTAAGGAAAAAAGCGTGCAAAAAGTCGTTCGTCTGACATTAGCCTAAGAAGGAGATTTTTTCCTTACAGATCTATTAATGTTGAAGCTACATTTAGCAAACTTTGCCTGGATCAAACAAAAATAAACAAACTATTACATTTTCAAAGATCAATTTTTGGAACAACTTTAGTTGGACAGATGACAGATAATCATTTCATAAATTCTGTTCCATGTTTAAATGTTTATTGCTCTTCTAAAGAAAAAGATCTGACTTGTTTATGGAACATAGAATCATTTCTGTCTAATAAAGAACTAAAATCCTCAGATAATTTAAATGCTTTCGAAAACAATTTATGGTTTGTAAATGGAAGGTATGAAGCGCCCCTACTATGGAAATCTAAAAATATGAGAAATAATTTAAGAGATAATTTTAAAAAAGCAAAGTATTTATGTATTTACAGAAAAGATTTAAGAGGGATGAATCCCTATTTCAAAGATGTAATGAGGTCATGAAAGAGAAATATAAAGAGGGGATAATTCAAATGTGTGACGATAATTCTTTTAATGGGTATACAATGCCCCATAGGAAGTTTTTTTAGGGAATCTTCTCATAGTTCAAAATTGAAAGTGATTTTTGACACTAGTTGTTAGTCAGGTCTGCGGAGTCGGTAGGAAAAATGACCGACTCCTGGATTTCTGAAACAATCGACTCCGACTCCGACTCCAGCATACACACAGGGTTTCTCAAAAAGATTGAAATGCGCTTTAATTATTTACCTGTTGGAGATATATAGATAATGCAAATTGAAAAAGGTGTTCAAAATTAAATAGTAATTAAGATTAAGGATCGACCGAAACCGAAACAGAAACCGAATTTCGGTATTATTTCTATTTTCGGCCGAAAATTTCGTTCGATTAGTTCTAAATACAGTAATAAAAACAATTATATTTATTACTTTTTATGGGGGTGTCCATTACTGGCAATGTAGTGTTTTGATATATTTCTGCTATTTACAATTAAATCTTAATTCATATTGGGAAATGAAACTATGAGAATGGTTAAATATTGTTGATAAATTAATATAATATTGAAAAAACTGGAATGTAATACACATAACTATTACTTAAAAAACAATTTTTAGAGAAATTGCTTAAGGGTGTCCATTATTGCCACAGCTACCCTATTTATAGATACATATATATATAACTCATATAATCCGACTGGCAGGATTTCCTGCCAAGCATTATAGACAGTTTAGCGCTTTGAAAAAAAAAATTGCTCGGTTGGCACCAGTTTTTTGAAATAATAATTTTCCCCTTACTTGAAAAATGATGTATTAGATGAAAGGAATATATTACTCTTAAAGTGCCGAGTAATTATCCTCATATTATAAAAATGTAGTTATCTACCTACATTTCAGACTGTTATGCCTGTATTTATAATTTACAGTTTATACACCAATTTCAGACATTAATTCATACTTTAAGGACAATTTTAATCGCTGTAATATATACAGGTCTGTTTCCATAAAATATATTTAATGTAACATTTAAAAAATATATATTAGACGCCACATTAAAAATTTTTTTGGTTTTTTAAATCGAAAAAATTTAGAATTTACCAATTCTAAGCTCAAATTTTCCAAGTTCACATATATTGGAGGGGGAGGCTCCCCCCACCCATAACCCTCCATCACGACGCCTCTGGATTGACAAGTTGTCATCGCCTTTCATTCATAGACGCAAATGCTATTATCTACATCTACACTATACTAATAAAATTTTAAATAAAAAAATTCCGGAGATTGGGGGGGGGGGGGGGGGAATCGACGAATAGGAATAAAAATGTGATAAAAAAAACTTAAAAAAAAATAAGCCAACCATTTTGAGACCTGAAATGAGTTTATTCACTTTCCTCTCAAAATTCATGAAATAGTAATTGTTTTTTCTACAGTAGGTTAGAATTACGGTCCTCCATCGGATAGTTTAACCAAATTTAGCCCGAACCAGATAGACTTTAAATGCTTCGGGTCAGGTTTTGACACTTTTGATTTGACCTGATTTTTCAAAAGAAAATATGTACTGAATATTTTTCAAATGAAAAATCTATATATTTGAATATTAATGAGTGTATTTAAGTTCATTTTTATACAAAAGAGATAAAATTGTAGACTTTTTTTTTAATAATTGTTTATTCTATAAAATGTGAACTAATTTTCTTTCGTCTTGAATTATGGTCGAATTGACGACTTTTTTTCCATTTTCGTATTTGGTTGACGAATTCCTTTTTGTCGGGTTTCGGGTTGACTTTCAGCAAAAATTTCAGATTCGGGTCAAGTGCAACACGGCCTTTGGAAGACTCTAGTTGGGGCTTAGAAATAGAAGAACGTCTAAGTTTTGGGTAAGAAATATTTAAGAAGAAAATTGCAGTTTTTTGTTTTAATAAGAAAAATTCTGTATGAGTTGTCCTATATTGTAGTGATAGCAGTTTTAATCATTTTCATATTTTACACACATTCTCTTTTATATCTGAAATACTGAAAAATAAGGCAGTATAAGTTGAACAAAGGATAAGTGAAATATCCATTGTTATCTGAAGTAGTAGATTGTTGCATTCGTTAGGGTCCGATTCGAACGGTGGTTCAGATTGAGTTGGCGCTAAATGTTTTTCGTTGTGGGCCAGTCTAATAATTATTATTGCGGGTTCGGGTCGGGTTGACCCGATTTTTCAAAAGAAAGCCCATAACATCGTTTAACTCATAAGTCGAATAAGTAAATATATATTCCTTTTCCTACACAAAAGATAAAAGTGTAGTTAGAGATGATTGTTTTTCATAATTCCAATAAAATTTTGATTTTATATGATTTCAGATAGGGTTCATGGTTCAGGTTTCTTTCCGGTTCGCTTCGGACTGACTTAAAACATAAATTTCAGGACCCGACCCGAGCACGGATGGACAGAGGTTAAATTGAAACATCTGTTTTTGTCTGAGATATATTCCTTCATTGGGTTGGGTAGTCGGGCCGACACGGGATTCGAGTTGAGTTGGACTTAATTTACAACAAAACAAAACAAAACAAAACAAAAACTTTTCAAAACTCACTTTAATTTAATTATTGTACAATAGTGTCGTCTATGAGCTGAAGAAGTAACTAAATGAATCAATTTAATGACTGATGCAGGCAAAAAAATCACATCCGCCCTTTTGCCTTATATTTACTGATTAACATGTCAATAAACTGAAAAATAACTAAATATTTATTAATGTATAGAGTTAAAACATAAAATAATAATTCAGTTCATAAATTTAAAATTAAGCGTAATTGGTTTTATTTTTTTATTCACTTCAAACTGTTCAACAGAAAGTTTGGAGTCGGAGACGGAGTTGGCATATTTTCAGCGACTCCGACTCCGACTCTTTTCATCGAAAAATCACACCGACTCCGCAGCCCTGGTTTTCACACAAGGATCTAATTATAGTCTAAATAGATGTCTTCTTTCGGGGGAAAATTTAAACGCCGATTTGGTGAATGATATCTTGAAATTTCGAGAATACAAAAAAGGTTTTTGTGGGGATATAGCTAGAGCTTTTTTACAAATACAGATGTCAGAATGTAACAGAAATTATGTTTTTTATACTATAAAAACTGTGACAAATATCAACCCGTAACAATGTATCATTTCAATAGACATTGTTTTGGCGTAGCCAGTTTTTCTTATGGTTTGGGAGCGACTATTAAAACCCACCTTAAGGCATATAAAAATATACATCCTGACGCATACAAAATGTTAACTAAATCACTGTATGTGGAAGACCTTTTTTATGGAAGTTCTACTGTTCAAGAAGCATTCAAGTTATCTACTGATGAGGTTTCTATTTTGAAAGACGCGAACTTGACGATGAGAAAATTTGACACAAACTCTGAAGAACTAAAAAAGTTGTGGAAAAACTCCAATCCCAAAATTTAAATAAATGAACACTCTGATACATATTTGAAAGTGCTAGATCTTAATTGATGTAACGAGGAAGACACATTGAGCCTGAATTTAATATCAGTGTTGTCAAATTTAAATGTACCAAAAGAAATGTTGTTCACTCAATTTTTTTTATCCTTCTGGATTTATTTCTCTCTTTTTAAGTGCCTTTTGCAAGAATTGTGGCAACTTGGTTTGGTATGGGATGAAGAGTTTTCAGGAGAAATTAAGGATAAATGGCTAATGTGTTGTAGCAAAATTAAGGAAATACAAAAAATCAGCATTCCAAGATATTCCTTCCTTGATTTTGTAGACGGAGAAAATATACAGCTACATGTATTCTGCGACGCTTCATTAAAATCTTTTGGAGCATTGGCGTATTTTAGATGAACACCATCTCCAGAACTCAGTATCCACTAAAACTATTGAACGAGAGATGCATGCTGCGAACATTCATGGAAGAGTAGTCCTCCTAAAGCCATTAATTTTTCCGCAGAATGCTATAAAGTGACGAAAGTGGTGCCAAGACCACGAAAACTGGACACAACAGTAATGGGAACAAGTAGTCTGGTCTGACGAATCAGCATTTACAGTATTTCAGACCACCGGACGTGTGTTCGTCTGGCCGACACCGACAGAGGCATTTCCTGTTGATTGTCTGGTTCCTAGCGTGAAACATGGAAGGGGCTCTGTCAGTGTTGAATTCAGACACTTTTCTCGGGGAGGGATTTCTGGGGCTCCGGGTCGACATTATAGAGTTCCAGGGAGGAAATTTCACTTTTTGACCATTGAAGACACAAAATCATAAATCTTCTGGGGGACATCTCGTTGCTCCGGGGGGAATGCCCTCCCGGGCTAGTCCCTGAATTCAACACTGGGCTCTGTGATGGTGTAGGGAGCGATATCTTGGCGTGGTTTGGGGCCACCCGTAGTCCTAAGAGAGAGCGTCACAGGCGAGCATTATTGCAGTATTCTCGTAGATCGTTTACACCCTATGCCTCAGACTATGTTTCCTGGAGAACATTCTCTATTCCAAGATGACAACACCCCTGTTCACACGGCTCGCTGTGTTAAAACATGGTTAGAGGAGTATAATGATGAAGTGGATCATCTCACGTGGTGCTCTCAGTTCCCTGAACTCAATATTATTGAGCCTTTGTGTGGTGTTTTTCTAGAGTTCCGTACTCGGTTTCCTCTTCCACGCACACGAGCTGAACTCGAGACCGCTCTGCATGAGGGATGACTGCGAATTCCCTTAAAATTCGTGCACGACCTTTATATCCCACATAGCATTTTTAGTTTGCAGAAAATTTGCAGAAGTCTTGCTTTGAAAACCTGCAAAATTGCAGCAAGCTCAGCATAACAAGACTGAAAGTTCATAACATGACTGCAGAAGATAACGCAAACGCCAAAGTCACCACACTTTGAACTTGTAGCTAACTTGTCGTGCAAGTTAAATTCATGCTGTATTACATTTATTGCAAACAGCAAACAATTAATCAAAAATACTGAAAACTTACTGCAAAGTAGTAATCTTTCCATACCACATTAACTGTTTACACTATAAGTTTAACCCCTTCGAAGGTGTTCCATAGGCCTGATGCATACGCACCGTGATATATATATGTTATTGTTGTGGCAACACTACTTTTACGAATAGCGATTTGGCAACCAGATTATATGTTTTTGTATGCTCTGTTCTATGCTGATTAAAGACTAAGTTATCTTTTAAGGTTTATAATGTTTTGTATACTTTTATTCCATTACAATTTAATCAGCATACATCCATACAGACAGGGGACCGTCTCTCATGTCTAGAGAATTAAAAATGTTTCTTACATCACTTGGTATAGCAACTAGTCGTACCACTGCCTATAATCCACGAGGAAACGGACAGGTCGAACGCTACAATGGTATCATTTGGAAAACAATTCAGTTGGCTTTGAAAACTAAGAACAAGAAAATTGAGCTGTGGGAAGAGGTCCTACAATCAGCACTACATTCTGTTCGTTCTCTCTTATGCACAGCAACCAATGAAACACCACATGAACGTATGTTCTCTCACCCTAGAAGGTCTCATAATGGAAGTTCAGTACCTACTTGGCTTACTCAGGCAGGACCAGTGTTGATGAAAAATCATTCACGTACTAATAAGTATGAGCCCCTTGTACAAGAAGTTGAACTTCTGGAAGCTAATCCAGAATATGCTTACGTAAAGTTACCAGATGGACGTGAGACTAGTGTGTCTATACGACATTTAGCTCCAAGAGGGGAAATCATCGAACCTACCTATGAGAGTAATGATGAAATGGAGTCACCTGTTAACCAGAATAGATGGTCATTCAAAACAATCAACAGAGATTTTGGAGGAGATCCAAAGGAATCCTGAAGAATGTACATTGCCTGATGAGAGTGTTCTACCTGAACAGAAAACAGTTGATGAACAGCTGCGTCCCTGTAGGCTGAAACGTAAACCTGTCTATCTGTCGGATTATGTTGTAAACTAACTTTTTGGCTGGGGTGAATGATATATATATATGTTATTGTTGTGGCAACACTACTTTTACGAATAGCGATTTGGCAACCAGATTATATGTTTTTGTATGCTCTGTTCTATGCTGATTAAAAGTTATCTTTTAAGGTTTATAATGTTTTGTGTACTTTTATTCCATTACACACCGTTAAGGTGCATGCATCGTTTTTACCACCGTAAACAAGTTATTGGCGATTCAAGCACTCGAATACGCCATCTGGTGGAGAAAAGATGTAACTTCTCGCTTCAGAATACTGCCGTGAAGCACATTGCATTACATGTATTTTAAATTTGTTCAGAATGGTTATTCTTTTGCACAATTTCAGATTTCATGTGACATTTGTGTTCTATCTTATATGACATTTGGTCAGTGTAAGGAATTTATTGTAATCATGGAAAAGAAAAATAAGACTGTGAAACTTCGGTATATCTTTACTTTTTGAAGCCCCTTGAATCCATTTTACCTATTTTTACAACAATTCTCTATGTATGTGCGTATACATGTGTGTATGTTGGTATTTCCTTAGTCTTTTTTTCCCATGTGTGTTTGAACATGATAGCGTTCAAACGGTGTTTTCGACTGGGCTCAACTTTTGCAAGTAAGTTATACATGATGAGCAGACTATTTAATATCCTGAGACTATATGTCACTGTCCAAACTCTAATTTGGAAGAATTTCGACACGTTTTTCGCATCTAGGCAATTTTTAAACCATCTTTTGACCAGAAGTAACAAATAAGTACTGTTTACATGAGAAAAAAATATAAAAAAATGTGACCAAGGCCGAAGATAATCGATAAATAATGCTTTTTATTGGCCCGAAGAATACATTTAGTACTCAAATGCTGACCCAAATCGAATTTTAAAGAGTGGAAATAGATAAATATCCTTTTACAGAACATTTCCAAAAATTGCGTTTCATGAAGATTTCTTAAAAAAACAAAAAAAAATTTTAAATTAAAAATTAAATTAAAATTAATTTAATTAGTTTCTTTTGGACACTAAATAGCTTGCTATAGAATTCAAAAATTTAAAACCTTATTTCACGACCGAAAATTTTTGGAATAGAATTCGTAATTCAGTAACACTAATTCAGGCAACGAAATTTTTATTAGAATTTGTGTTGCATTATTTATTTTGGAAAATAGTTATAAATTAACTGTCTTCCACTGAGTGACTGAGTGCATTGAAAATTATTGCACTTTTACTTTGGTCAGTGTAAGGAATTTATTGTAATCATGGAAAAGAAAAATAAGACTGTGAAACTTCGGTATATCTTTACTTTTTGAAGCCCCTTGAATCCATTTTACCTATTTTTACAACAATTCTCTATGTATGTGCGTATACATGTGTGTATGTTGGTATTTCCTTAGTCTTTTTTTCCCATGTGTGTTTGAACATGATAGCGTTCAAACGGTGTTTTCGACTGGGCTCAACTTTTGCAAGTAAGTTATACATGATGAGCAGACTATTTAATATCCTGAGACTATATGTCACTGTCCAAACTCTAATTTGGAAGAATTTCGACACGTTTTTCGCATCTAGGCAATTTTTAAACCATCTTTTGACCAGAAGTAACAAATAAGTACTGTTTACGTGAGAAAAAAATATAAAAAAATGTGACCAAGGCCGAAGATAATCGATAAATAATGCTTTTTATTGGCCCGAAGAATACATTTAGTACTCAAATGCTGACCCAAATCGAATTTTAAAGAGTGGAAATAGATAAATATCCTTTTACAGAACATTTCCAAAAATTGCGTTTCATGAAGATTTCTTAAAAAAACAAAAAAAATAAATAAAAACTTGAAATAGGAACTTTAAATCAGTAACTATGTGTTACTTCAAATATGTAAATGCAATACTTGATTTCTTTTTTTCAAAAATTAGAATTTTAACGGTGTGAAATGCGGAAAGTTGATTGTAAAATTTCAGTTTCATCACGATTTCTCAAGAAACGTAAAACATGGCACTTACTGTATTTTAAGGCCTTACATACTCGCTTAAAGCTTTTTTTTTAATTAAAATTTTAATACGGTGAATTGATGAGAAATTCCCTTAAAATCGTCTCATCACGATTTATCTGACGCTGTTTTTTACAAGAAACCCGAAAATAAATATAGTAGTATAGTTATTAACATGTAGATGCTCACGAAGCACGGCTTTTAAAATTTTTAAGTGATGAAATCAGCTGAAAACCTTCTAAAGTTGTTATTCTTTTGAAATTATCAGGGCTAGAAACTTTAAATTTGACACAGAAGTTATTTTTAATGCGTAGTTATTCTGATTGACAGAATGAAATAGCATTGAAATTTGAATGTGTGAAACGGCGCAGTGAATGTTACCACATTATTAACAAGAATGAAATCTACTCTAATTATACATTTATTTGAATTGATGGCATTCTATAAAGCGATTAAAGAGTCGAGAAGAAATTTTTAAAAGATAGCTTTTTGAAGTAGAGTTTCGATACTAAATAACACTTACATTTGTACTAGATGAGTTGTTTAAGAAGCATTTTCCTAATAAATTAGTTTTCAAGTTAAAAAAAAAAAGTGTTTCAAATTAATTTTAATTAAATATTTAAATAAAATTGAAAAATAGTTTTAAAACAACAGCAATATATTTAATTTAGTCACAGTTTAATAATATGCATTACTTTTCCTCTGTCAGAGAACTTTTCAGAAATACTTGCTCTCATAAAAGTTCTTAACACTTTATACTTTTGTAGATTTCTTGTCAGTAGCCATTCTATGATTTTCCATTTTCCAAATTTTGAGTAAGCCTGTGGTTTTAGCTTGGAGTAAATAGTTTTTTAATGATTTTGTTGCAGCAAAAATTAAATTTTCTAGCTGACAAATTTTGAATAGAAGAGTCTCATAAAAGTTTTAAAAAAATTGTATTCATTTTTTTAATTAACGAGAGTATTATTTCACTGTCATAATATTTCAATATTACTTTATTATCTTATTTTAAGCATTTTTATAATTTACATTACCTACTTATCTCTAAATGGTATAAAATTAAAGCGCGTAGCAATCTTTATAGTACACCCTGTATACCGGCCAATATATTAATTACAGTAGAACCTCGATTATCCGAAGTAATTGGGACCGACCACCTTTCGGAAAATCGCAATTTTCGGATAATCGAGAATGCTTCAATTTTAAAATTAAGGAGCTAATATTAAATATGCCTTAATATATTATTAATATAATAATATATTAAGGATTAAATATGCGCTGTTTCTTATTATGGTAACAAGTGCTTAATAAAAATAAAGCAATAGCAAAATAGAAACAAGAATAAATTACCTGAGCTTTAATTTTGAAATTAAGTACCTTTTACGTATTTCACAAGGGTTTGAAACAATGTTTTGTTAGTCGCAGTTTCGGTCGCCTTTGCATTGAAGCTCTCTCACGAAGTTTTAAATATTATTAGCTCGCCAGTATCACAGTCTTTCTGCTGCTCCAGCCAAGCAAAACCTTTTGCAAAACATTCAAAAGCTTCATAATCGCTAATTTGTTCGTTTTCTTCGCTCGTTCCACTCCGCAACTTACGGGAGCTCAAGTTAAATTCAAAGGAATTCTAAGAAAGGGGTTCGAAAATATTTATATGTACTTGTGGTTCGGAAAGGACCGCTTGCACACGAGGAATAGGATAGTTAAAAAAAATAGCTTTCAAAGTGGATTTATGCACAGAAGGAATGTGATAGTAAAAACAAAAAAAAAAAAAAAAAGCTGTAAAAATAGATTTCTGTTAATCGAGAGTTTCGGTTAAAAGAGTTTCGGATAAAAGAGGTTCTACTGTATCCATAAATGTTTCTAAAATTAATTTCAGACCAATAATGTGTGATGAAAAAGCATGTGTAGCATTTTTATCAAAAATAAAATTTCGATTAGTTTAAACAAACATCAAGCAATAATTGTTTATCAATGGTAATGAATTCATTTGAATTATTTTGAGTGACCATATATAGAAATTAATAATTATATGAGCATCACATAATACACTAAAATTTAAACCAGCTGCAAAACGCATTTCAATAAATATCCGGCCATAGATGGTAGTGTATTTGAATTTTTTTGTGTGACTCTATATACAAATATCATTTACATACCTAATTAATGTTTTTTTCAGCATATATATATATATATAATGTATAATGCAGAGCCCCCAAATGGCACCCTTTCGCCCTAAAATTCCCTTTTTAGAAAAATGTCCCCTTTGGTCCACTTCGTCCTTTTAACGATGACTGAAAAAAATAATTAAAAAATTTACTAATGTGACAAAATCAAAATCGCCGCAAAATGTAAAAAACTCTTAAAATCGTAGAGGACAAAGTTTACTATAGTGGGCTTGCATAGTACAGCATTGTAACAGAAATTCTTTTATGAATGTCAAAAAATCGCCATGGAATGCTGAAAAACGTATAGTGGGCTTGCATAGTACAGTAGGGTGGAGCGCTCGCCTATGGGGAAAAAAAAATTTCTTCAAATCAAAATTGGCCGGTGTGGGAAAGTTGCTCTATCAGATCCTCATTCTGAATATAAAATGTCTTTGAAAAATATTAATATTAAATACTGCCCCAAGGTCATTGAATATTGAGGAAAAACGTAAAAGCGCTCGGCTATGGAAAATATTTTTTTTTTTTTTTTTCAAATCAAAATGAGGCGGTGTGATAAAGTTACTCTATCATATCCTAATTCTGAATAAAAAATATCTTTGAAAAATATTAATATTAAATACTGCCCCAAGGTCATTGAATATTGAGAAAAAACATAAAAGTTGTGCATTTTCCCATTTTTTTCCTCAAATATACGAACTATTTTATTAATTTAATTTAAAAGGATGATCATCGAATTATAATTATTGCTATTATAAATTTATAGTAAAATTATGTAATATTTATATCAAATTCGCTTTTATTATGCTTACTCAACGGCTATACTTTTTTTAATATATGAAATTTGGGTAATTGTAATTGTTTTATATTTTTACTTAACCTGTGTAAAAAAATATAATTTGAAATTATTCTTAATGAACTATAGTAATAAGATAAAAATAATTTACTATTGCAATTTACAAGCAACGAAGTTACCATTTTATAGTAGTCCATACTGTTTTTTGGTTTTAAAAACTGCCTTTTTTTCCGAGACTCCAGACAAGTTTTAATGAACTCAACGCGTCACAAAGGACCACAAACAGCAGAAGAAGCCTCCGTAACAAGTTTCACACATCTTTCAGTGGCTTGATTGTGACAAGAGACAAAGTAAAAATTATCCGAATTTGAATATCTAAAACTTTCAAATGCATTTACAATAAAGAATTTTTAGCATTAGTTAAAGGGAAATTAAAGGGACAATTTTCCTGTACCGAAGGCTTTGAGCAGCGCCTCTATAGTCCGTTTTAATTTCCAATAGGGTAACATTTGTGCTTTTCAGTTCGAAACTTTTTTGGTATTTGAGAAGTATAGTGTTTAAAAAAAAGCGGTGCCAACCGAATAAAATTTCTGCAATTTCGCTGCGTATCTGCTGATTGTCTATTCTCTCAACAGAGGGATTCTTTGCTTTCGTCACTTGCGTGAATTAAAGGTAGTCTTGCCACCAGTTTCACAACAAACTACTCATGCAAGTGGGTGATGGTATCCCTTGCGGAGGATTTGCTGCGAATTTCTCAATTCAAATTTGTCACGGCAAGATACTATCAGAAAAAAATCAAACGTGCTGCTAATGTTCATGCTATCTGGGTTGTCAATCCCACGCCAGATACAAGCAGTAATTCGGGCCAATGATGGCCGAATTCCTTATTAATAAAAATTTTGCATTCTTTCACATTCTTTGCATTATTTTTTTCCTATACTTGTATATTATCTAATATAAATGCGTGGTTTCAATATATATCGTTACATTTACGTATTTGACGTGTGGATATTAAAATATTCATGATAGTTTTGCGTGCAACTATAATAATATACGCAATCATGGTAAATTTACGTACATTATGATAATACAAATCAAATCTGCTGTGAAAATTAACAAAAATTGTATATTATTTCTGTAAAAAAATTAAATTTTTTAAAGATTAGATTTTTTTTATTTATTTACTAATATTGCAAACCCATTATTTACACAGACACAAAGAAGAAAATAAAAACATTTTCTTGAAAATGCATGCATTTTATTAAAGAAAGATCACATGAAGATAGAAGCTCAATAGAATAAATATTCCGTGGATGAGAAGTTTCTCCCCCCTTGCCACTATAAGCGCTACGATCGTCATTGCGTTATCGTTATGATCTATGATAGTGTCCAATCTTGCATGTTTATCTATGGAATAGTTAGGCAGCTGAATCCCAGCATAAAGATTGTGTGCTATTTGACTAAATATTACAAGTGCAATTTTGCCGGTATAATCACATTTCAGACAGAAAAAGAAAACACGCAAAACTCTCAAATTACTTAAAAGTCCGGTTGAAAAGTTTACTATTATACTGATAGTGATTCAAGCCAATTTGTATGATGTATTTAAAAAAACCGTATATAATTTTAGGTATAGGGATAGGTGTTGGTGTTTGTACTTGTGCAATTCATTTGTTACATCGGAAAAATAGAGAAGAAGTTTTAGAGACAAAGCGAAATCGTGTTACAAGGACTGTTAAAATCCCAAAAAATTCTGTTGGTCATATTCTTGGTAGGCATGGAGCTACCATAAAAAGTATTCGTGAAAAAACTAGGGCTAGAATTGTATTTGATGATCAAGGTAAGTGTGAGTATGTAGTTGTATATTTTTTACTAATCGAATTATGACTTAATGATTTTTTAAGAAAATAGCTATTGATTTCATTCCCTTTTTATTAAAAAGAAAAACTAACTTGTAGGTACTTGGTTCTAAAAATTTTTTTTTATTTTTTTTCTGTGTGGAAGAATGGGACACTTAAAAAAAAAATAAGAAAATCAACTATGTTTGTTACAAAAACAAAAATTTCAATGCATAGAATACAAGATGAAATACTTTATGTCCCTAAACAATATAGAAACATAATATGTAATAATTTCAAAAATTAAAAAAATTTTAAGTTTCAAAATTTGCCCAATACCTCCCTACTATCAGGGAGGTATGAGATTCTAAGTGTCTGTGACAGGTACTTCAGCGGCAAAAAAATAATCTGCAGGTAAAATATTTTACAATTGAAGCATTAATTAATCAAACAGTCACTTACCTGTAACCTCTTTATGCATTTTATTCATTTTCATTAATAATAATCTTAAGTTTTTGTATAATAAAGAACTAAACATAATAAATATAAAGTGAAATAAAGGTTCAATGGCAAAAGCTAAAAGAAAATCCGCGATGTACTTCCCCCGTGAAGTTTCTGCTACCGGGCCACACGTACAGTCTGTGTTGGCTCCATTGGCAGTCTTAACAAAGATTGCAGGTTGATTATTTGAAATGCAAGTAGTAACCAGACTGTCTGACCAATCATTTGTGGCAGGGGTCGATTTAGAAAAAGAAAGTTGCATAGCAGTAACTGCTATACAAAGTCAGTTTTGAATAGCAGTTAGACACTTTTGTATAGCAAGTAAAAAATAGCTAACGTAACTTTTAAATCTTGAAAATTTACAACAATTTTTTTTTTTTTTTTAAAGCGTACTTCCTCGCTGTACTTCCATTGTAAATAAACACTTGGGGAGGGTGAAAACACAACGTATGTTGTGTAAAAACACCTTTAAATTTAACTTTAAGCAGTGATGCCGCTGTACTTGAAAAAACCTGGGTCCCCGGGACCCAGGATTTCCAAAAATCTGCGTCCCTTTTTTACAAAAGCGGGTCCCCATCAATAATAATTTATATTTTAAAGGAATAAATGAAAGTTGTTTATTAAGATAAATGAAATGCATTAATTATTGTTTTAACAATAATTAAATAATGAATTAAAACCAGCATTATTTACACTCAAATAAGATATTTAAAAAAAAATATTAAGAGAAATTTTCTTTACTTTTTTTAAAAGTAAAAATGCAAGATACAATTTTAATTGTAAAATAATGTTTATTTGAGAATTGAGAGTAGAAGATACCAAGTTCCACTAACAAGTATCACTAATGTTCGCATTCTTTTAAAAAGAGGCAAGGCGGGTTTATTGAAAAAGATATTTTTGCTGAAAAAAAGAACACTTATGTTAAGTAAAGGTGTACTTTTCGTTGAATGAATGGGTGCTTTCATTATTATACTTCCCATTGAATTATTTGTCAGCATAGATCTGTGTTGGAATCAGACATTTTCCTTGGAAGGGAAATTTATATCTAAATCACTAATAAGCATCAAATCTTAAATGTTCTGAAGGCGGGAGACATTTCAATGCAGTAAGAACGAGGGGGGGGGGGGGATTTTTACTGGTCCACCTAATGAATATAAATATTATCAAAGTACACTGAAATCATGCTGTATTTTTAAGAATCTCATAAAAAAGAAATTAAATCCCATTTTATGAATTTTCTACCTATAAGTTTAGTTTGCACATCTTTTTTGGTGCTTTGACTAAATTCCTGTTTTTTCCACTTTACTTTGACGAAATTCGCGTTTTTCCGCGATCCTTTTGTTGAAATTCGCTATTTTTTCGCGAGTCTGTCACGAAAATCGTGTTTTTTTTCCGCGATACTTTGACAAAATTCGGCTTTATTCCGCAATTTTTTGACGAAATTTGCTATTTTTTCGCAATCTTTTGTCGAAATACACTATTTTGTCTCAGCCCTTTTACGAAAATAGCGTTTTTTCTGCTGTATTTTCACGAAATTTGTGCTTTTTTCGCGATCCTTTGACGAAAATCGGCTTTTTTACGTTATTTTTTGACGACATTTGCTATTTTTGGGGGATCCTTTGATGAAAAACAACTATTTTTTCGCGATCCTTTGACGAAAATCGGCTTTTTTCCGCGATTTTTTGATGAAATTTGCGCTTTTTTCGCGATCCTTTGACAAAATTCGGCTTTTTTCCGCGATTTTTTGACGAAATTCGCTATTTTTTCGCGATCTTTTAACAAAATACGCTAATTTGTCGCGGCCCTTTTACGAAAATCGCGTTTTTCGCAATATTTTGATGAAATTTGCGCTTATTTCAGCGATATTTTCATGAAATTTGCGCTTATTTCCGCGATTTTTTGACGAAATTCGCTTTTTATTTCGCGATGCTTTGACGAAATACGCTATTTTTTCGCTGCCCTTTTACGAAAATCGCTGCTTTTGCGCGATATTTTGATGAGATTTACGCTTTTTTCGCGATTCTTTGACGAAAATCGTCTGTTTTCCGCGATTTTTTCATGAAATTACGCGTCCCACGGGACGCGTAAGAGCTATTTTTTTGCGTCCCATATCCGATTTTTCGCGTAATTTACGCGCAATAGCGCGTCCGCGGCATCCCTGCTTTAAGTGTACATGACATAACAAAGGGTGTGGGAAATATGCATCGCAATGATTGCGATTTAATGCAATTCTTGGATCGCATTTTAGTTAAATTTGAATCGCAAATTGCGATGCGATACCGCTTAAATCGAACCCTGATTTGTGGAGATGGCAATTTTAACAGAGCATCTGTCTCCTAAACATAAATTATGTCGAGTTGTCGAGGAAAATAGGATCTCCAGTTTTCATTCTTTCTTCTCATGAATTATACATTAAAACCAAAATTGTCTGCTACAGCTTGAACTTGAACTATTCCTATAGAATTTGTCTGCTTTCTTGGCATAATACTTAACAAGAAGAAAATCATTTACACCAGTGTCAACATTATCATTAGACCAATTGACTTCCTACATTACAAATTTTTTATTGTCTGTGGTAATAATAGAAGGTGAATGTCTGTGTCACTGTATCAAATTCCAGTATCTTCATCACTGGAAATTTCTGAAAGTTAAAGATATCTCTTTTTGTTTCCTTTCCTTGTTTATTTGATGTCTCAAGTTTTAAGAATTTTCTGTACAGTCTTTCAGATTTTACTTACATTTTTAAGTAAATGTTATAATTAATATGTTACTCTCTTTAAAATATTTGCATAGCAACTTGCATTCGTCTTATGAAAAAAAGGCTACCTTCTTTTGTGTTAAACTACTTGTATAAACAACAATACTGCGTTTAGGCTTAGTTTAAATCATGGTTAATATACAGTATAATGTTCCAGAAATAGGGAAATTATTACTTCTACACATAAAAAAAAAAACATTAATATACAGAAAATATAAAAATTATATAAAGTAAATTTAAAAATACATACATAATTACGTCTGGGGATTACTTAATAATTAAACACAATTTGCATAACTACAGACATACACACATTAAAATTTTTATTAAAAACAATTAAAACAATTATTTTTAACTAGGGTAGATGTGCCAGTAATGGACACCCCATGATGTTTTTGGTTCATAAAAAAATAACTAATAAATATTTAGCTTTAATTATTTTTTTATAATAACCCCCTTGTATGTTTTATAAAACTGGTTTATTACTAACACTTTTAATCAATCCAGTCAGGAAGCAGAAAATAATGTTTCAAAGTTTCACTGTTTTTCTGTGAAAATCTTAATGAAGAGGCTAAGAGCCGGCTTTGTTTAATTAATTTATATATTATTTATTTTCTTGCAAAATTTGAATGTTTTTGTTTGAGTAGCAATAGAAAACTTAGAATTTTTTATACTAATGGCCATTTACAAAATTTCATTTATTTTTAAGGTTTTAAGAGGGGGTGTTCATTACTGGGATGGTTAATTATTCATTTTCCAGTAATGGACACCCCATGTAGACATTGCTAAAAATGCAATTTCAGTAATGTTTATAGTGCATAAAATATTTTGACTTAACTGCAAACCTAAATAATCAAATTTAATTTTTAAATTATACTTACCAAAATGTAATAACACCATAAACTTTTATAAATAGCTGCTTTTAAGTTATTTTATGTGATTAATAAAATTTCAATATTTTATTTATTTTTAATTTAGTATATGTACCTTGCATATTTTATAATCTGGCAATCAAACCAGCCAGGAAGCAGAAAATATTGTTTAAGAGCACAGTCAAAGAGGGGCTCATAGGGCTTAATCCCTCTCCGTTTAAATAAAAACAATTAAGTTACAGAAGCTATTAAAAATCTACTTTGTCTTAAACATTTCATTATTCACCTCTGAACCGCCCCCCCCCCCCCAAAAAAAAAAAAAAAAAGTAATATTAATGAAAGATATAGGTATATTCATGAAACTGGTAAATCTGCAGATCAGTGGCCTCAAGCATCAGTTCTACAGTTTTATTTTGAAATTATTTTATTTAGTATTTAAAATATTCAACTCGCATCATTTCTTTCATAATTGTAATATTAATTATTATAAATGATATACCAAGTAGTCTCTGGAAGATTAATTGTTAAAAATAGTGAGACGAAACTAAACTCTAATATTCCAAAACTTTTTTTTTTTATTATCTTTTAAATCACCCACCATTTCAATACTTTGATAGCTTTAGTTGCCTGATATTTAGTATTTTAAACTATCCATCTAAAATAATTAAAACATCGATCTTCTGATAATTACAATAATTGATGCAAACAGTAAATGATTATGACAAATATTTTATTAATTACTGGTATGTTAATTGTTAAATTTATTTGAATATAACTATTTTGTTTCATTAGTATGTGGGTTAATCTCTACAATACTTGCAAATTTGGCCAGCAGTCTGACTTGAATGATGCATATGTAAATTTTCATAAAAATTAGATAAATGGTAAGAAATCAGTCAATTATTGAAAATTTTAATAGCAACAGAAATTGTTTTAAAAATTTGACTTAACAAAAAAAATAAAATAAAAATTTGTGGAAAAAATAAAATAAAAAATGTGAGGGAATGACAAGTGAGGGAATGATGAAATAAGACATTTTTACTAGTTGTAGGGGGAAAATGCAAAATTATGAAGAAATCCAAACTGTTTCCTTTAAGAGAAACACTTAATATATAATGTATGATAAAATTAAAATTTTTGATATTTACAAAAAAATTAATATTCTGTGTGAGGGAATGACTGCTAATAAAAACGCTTCCGGATATACTGACTAAAAAAAATTCTGTAAAATTAACAAAATCTTACACCACCAATTTCTGTTGCTGGACTGACAAGTGCTCAAAATAGCTTCTTCTCTGTGAAGGATGCTAGACTGCTACTGCTCATTAGTGATGGGCGATTCTCGAGAATTCGACAATCGAGAAAAATCGACATCGTAAAAAATCACAATCGATACAGCCATCGATTAATTCCTAGAATCTACAATCGAGATGTTTTACAATCGATTATAACGAGAGAAGCTAAAAACAGTTGTTGGAAAACTTAGCTATTATTTTGGCCGAAAATTTCATAGTAGTGATAGGGCTTTCTCGATAATTCTGCTATCGCAATTATTTGCTCGTGATTTAGGCTTAAGGGGTTACTTCAGTCGGCTCACTAATTCTAATCCCATGGAAGAAATTTATAAAGATATCTCATTTGAATTTCAACATTTTTAAAGGATTTTCTTTGCATTGAAAAGCTGAGGTCAATCTGTACAAAGGCCGTTTTTTTACTTTTTCGATTTTGATTGCAGATTTTTTCTATAAGGATGCTTTCGCTTTCGAAACCGGTTTCGAAAATAAAAGTGTCCTCATTAAAAAATACCTTTAAACAAAATCGAAAAAGTAAAAAAATATCCTTTGTACAGATCGATCTCAGCTATACAATGCAAAAAAAAAAAAAAAATAAATAAAAATAAAAATAAAAAATATTGAAATGCAAACGAGATATCTTTATAAATTTCTTCCATAGGATTAGTATTAGCAAGCGGGTCTTGTCTTTTCGCTTGACTGAAGTAGCCTCTCAGTGAAAAAGAGGAAATAGCTTGACCTTCTGACCCGACCCGTGTAGTCGAGTGTGGGTAACATCGGGTTGCTCGTCCCGATGCAGGACTCTAGTATACTAGGGTCAGAGCACTAAGACTAATGTTGATGAAATGTGCTGCTTTTGCTTGAAGCCAAAAATGCAACCCTAAAACCGGTTACAATTCGGCCCAAACACTTACGGCTCATTTTGAAAACCTTACCCTGTTCAATGAATCTCCTCGTACTTGTCTTGTTTGGGTCGAATGATTTGAGCGATAAACGGCTTGATATTGTAAACCGTTTTGATGGTGTATAATGCATTTTTACTATACTTAGAACTCTGTATCTGTGGTACTATACTGTGATACTAGCTGATTCAAATCAGAGGTTATAGTGATTATCTCTCAAACCTCTGATGGCAGAAACATACATCCAATTTAAAAAAATATTCAAATCAAGAACTCATTCAATTTCAAGTATAAATTTAGATATGGTTTTACAATTTGCTGCATACGTATTAAAATACAAAATTAAAATTTTTGCACGGTTCAACTTTTATAGGTGTAAGTTATAGTTAGATTTTTTTACTCCGTGCACCTCTAATAAGCAAAAAAAGAAAAAAAAATGCTTTCATGTATGTTCAAGCTTACTGAGTTATGATATTTTAAATTTTATTAAATTAAATTTTGGGCTATACTATAGTAAAAAAAAAAAAAAATCTGTGTGTTTTTAGTATATTTCAAGAGTGCACGCTCAGAGTGCAGTTTCAAGAGTTACAGCTTTCTTCATGTTAGCAGCATTATCTGTTACAACCGTAAAAACTTTCTCATTGATTTGCCATTTATTTAAGATGTTGTCGCTTGTGAAATGCTTACAGCTGAATGATCACTTTCAATTTCTTCCGTAGATAAAACTGGAGAATGCATTTTAAAATCAGAAATAAAATGCGCAGTGACAGTTAAAAAAGATCTATTGCTATCAGATGACCACATGTCAGTAGTTATGGATAAATGTTCGATGGAATTAAGCATGTTTTTAAGTTCAGAACTTAATGACTGATATACTTCATGTAATACATGCTCTGAGATTAATTTACGAGATGGGATCTTGAAATGAGGCACATATTTTTTCATAAAAAAAAATAAAACCGCGATTTTCTACTATAGAAAGAGGTTGGCAATCAACGGCAATCATGTACACTAAATCTTTTTCAAATTCATGGCATTCTTCTCTAGAAGGTCCCGATTTTTGGGCTGCGCCATACAAACGCATTTGCTTAAATTTTTTTGCAGGAAAAGCAGAAACGTTTTCTGTTGCAATTGTGTGTTTGCTGATTTTTGAAGTACTTGTATTTTGTTTACATACTCCCGAATTCAATAATTCATCACTATCAGTATTTTTTGTAGGATTCTGTTGTGCTTCAACCTCTGATAATTGAACAGGATGTTTTCTTTTTAGATGATCCTTCAAATTTGTTGTATTTCCAAAATACCTTAAAATTGCATTACATTTCATGCATTGCACTGATATAACTTTATCGTTTTCATAGTTTTTATTAAAAAATTCCCAAACTATAGATTTTTTAAAGCAACGTCCCATTTTCTTTTTCAAAAAAGTATTAAACTACTACGAAATGACTCGATAAATTCTTCATTACGTTCTGCTTTTTTGAGGTTTCACATTTGAAGTTAACGAGTTTAATGATGACGTCTCCTTATCTATGGGATACGACGCATTTCTTATTCACCCACCGCTAACTACAGATTTTAACACAGAACGTGCAAACAGATATATTGTTTGTTGTTGTTTCTTGCAACGGCGCAGCTGGGATCTTTTGAATCATCACTACTCCTAAAATAATAACACTAAAAAATCATTGCTTTTACATGCATATGAAGCAGTTTTTACAGTAAATACATGGGAACTGAAAACGGGTGCAATAAAAACTTAAGCAATCAATGTAAATTTAACATTTAGATGCTCGATGACTTTATCTTCTATAATCTTCATTTAAAGTTAATAGAAAGGAGGTGGAAAAAATAAAAGCAGTAATTTAATTTGCTGTTATTGTCTTTCATTCAATTTTCAATTGATGGAGGGGCTCCTAATATAGGGCTGTGCATATATAAAGTATCATTTTAGAGGAGAGGGGAGGGGGGGGGGCGTCTGGCACATGATATCGTAAGATATCGCTAGGGGGAGGGGCGATTTGTCTTTTGATATCGATATCATTTTTTACCCAACCAGAATTTACATTTTTTATTTGTAACTTGGTCATTACATCAAAATTATATGATATCTTTTTTTAGTCTGTTATCTATATTTATGAGAATACAAAGTTATTATTAAAATCTTTAAATGATTATAAAATTATTTAATTCCAAAATATGGAATACCCCAACGTTTGGCATTCCTATTCTTCTGTAGTATATGTATGCATATATAATCCGCTGTTAGAGAAACCGCATGCGAAGTACGTTTGAAATTATATTTTGTGTTTAATAGTAAGTAAAAGAGAAAGAATTTTGTCCGTCTGCTTCGTTGATAAGAAGTACTGTTTGCCCCCCCCACACACACACACACACCGTGCGGGGTCAAGTGCAAGAAGACATTATTATTGTTGAACGCATTATGCGAAAAAAGCTATTATTAAATTCTTTTAAATAGTAACTATTTTTTTAAGTGTTATTTAATTTGATATAAAGTTATTTCATATGTAAAATGATATTTCATTGACTTCAATGTGAATCAATAAAGTATGAGAAAAATAAATGTAACCATACTTGTATATCACTCCAAAAATCAAAAGAATTTTTAGACATTGATAACGATATCATTGCCGGGGAGGGGGTCCAAAATTATCAAAAAGTTGATACTGTTATATAAGTACAGCCCTTATGAAGTCTTCAAAAATCTGTTAATCATGTTAATATAACGGGTTTTGTATATATCTCAATAGTTTTAGAGCGTTCTAAAAGCGATATTAATATCCCTAAACCTACCTCCTTCTCTGCACTAGCGGTTTTAATAATTAAATTGTTATTGAAAATGCGTTCTTTCAAAACTTCAAATCAACTTTAATATTACACCATCTTCGCTATAGTATTTATCCTTCGAATTTTATGTGCCATACTAGATTTTAATACAATCCAATAAACTCTAAAGGATTAATATCTAATTATGTTCTATATAAATTTATTTCATGAAATGTGCATACTTACTAATATTTGTTTTAAATGCTGTAAAATTCACATTGTATGAGCATAGTAATATGTATTTTGAATTTTGCATAACTTATCAAATATTTTTTCATATATGCGTATGTCCAGATGCCAGCAAAATGAACACCGCCCCTCAGAAATATTCAAAATTCTTTATTTCAAATATAAGATCCAATATGCTGTCAAGAAACATGCTTCTTAAAAGATAACGATCGATTGGGACGTTAAATACATTAAGAAAATATTTTCAACTCATTTATCTATCTTTAAAACATTATTTAAATGTTTTAAAAGATTTTATTGCCTTTTTATAAATTTGGCTTTGGAATAAATTCCTCTTTCTTCTTTATGAAACTGCAATGTCCAAATCGCGTAACTATGGCGCATTTGATGAATCAAATAAGCTTTCCACTCTTTCGATAACTCAAAAAGTTTGATACAGTTTAAAGTTCCCCTAAATGTCAAATGCTCTGGAATTTCCCCATTGATCGAAAACAAAAGTTGCTTTCGAAAAACGTAAGGATAGTACGATAAAGATACCTGCTAAGAGGGAACCTGTCTAACACGGAAACTGTTTTCCAGTGCCTAGTGATTCCAACATGACTCTTTAAGTCTGTATCGAAATCCAAAGGCGCTATTTTCTGACACACTTACAAACTTATTTTTTATTTTAGGCGCATTAGCTAGAATCGATTAGCATTTCCCTCTTTTCGATAAAGGTAAAAGGTTTGATACAAGTTAAAGGTCCCTAAATGTCTAAAGTGAGTCTAATGCTGTTGAATTTCTCCGTTTATCGAAAACAAAGGAGTGTTATCGAAAAATAGAAAGGTAAACAGACAAATATATCGCTAATAGGGAATTCTATAACTAAAATGAAACTTCAATGGACTTCATTTTTGGTATTTCGGATAATTTTAATCTTCCAATCCTTACCAACGTGGTATTAGATGGGCCTGGAAAAGGTAGAAGACCCCCCCCCAAAGGGGCATTAGGCCCCAAATTGACAGTAGGGCAGACCAAGGATGGAAGTTAACTTGATGTAAGAGAGGACTAGGGGAAGTTGAGAATGGTAAAAAAAAAAAAAAAAAAAAAAAAAAACGAACCATTGAATAAGAAAAAAATTGAAGAAAATGAATAAATGGTAAAAGAACAAGTGAAGCGTGTGATTAGAGCCAGACAAATGAAGAGGGGCCCGATGGGCCACAGCTGGTCCAGAATGAGTGTCCAAATGGTCAGAATGGGTCAAGAACTTAGAGAATAGTATCTACAAGGAAGAAAAATAATGAGACAAAATATTATGAAAAACAGATGAAAAATACCAATAGCCTGAGGCTAAAAGTAAAATGTTTCACTGGGCGGCGTCCCCTGGTGGTAGTAAAAATAAAATTGATACGAGAAGATAGGGAACAGTGAAAACACTTTATTTTGTGAATTTTATAATTTTTGGACAAACAGTATACTAAAGGTTTGAAGAAACAAAACTTTAAAGCGCCCTCTTGAGGCGAAGAAGGGAGTTAAAATTAAGAAACATATGTCCATATTTTTTATTCGATTTTAGACTCAATTTGATGTTAGTCTTATAATTTTCCTATGAGTGAAAGATACCGTACCAGAGTACGAAAAAAACCACCGCTAAGTATATTCCTTTAGAACATTTTAAGCCCAGGGGTCTAAAATTAACAGTGGATTGACAAAAGAAAGGTAGATTTAGAAAGGTTATGAAATTACCCTTATTTTAATATATTACATGAGTGGGGTAAAATAATTTTGAAAAATCCTCTTTCCTGAGGCGACACTTAAAATCTTGAAAACACATATTTTGCAGTGCAGTTTTGTTTTAACAATAGCATTCTAATATTAAGAGATATGGGACAGCTTAGGAGGGCTAAAATAAGAGAAACATTGAAAATCAAAGACAAACTGGCGCCAAATTCAATAGAAAACTTCTATATCAACAAAAACTCGAACTGATAACTTAAACCACTATGCCTCCTAACCCATATCGGTTAATAACAAAAGCGAATGGAAAAAAACATGTACTCCTTTGGGAAATCATGACTTACACCAGAAGCGCGGTAAGTTTGACTCTTCTGAAAGCTTTCTTTCTCTCGAAGTGCGAGAGCTCTCTCTCACTTCGAGATCTATTTTCTGGACGCAAACTGCTCGTTTATATCGAGGAGACATTCTGTTCGAGGGCAAACCTTTCGCTTACTTCGAGATATCTCACCGATTGCTTCCTCCGTCACTTCTCGTTCCTCGCTCTCGGTCTCTGTTCAACATTTCATATGACATTGTCGAGAATGAGAAATCAGTTTTCGTCCTTTCTCCGAAATGTTACTCTCGATGATTGTCATTTCACGCTCAGCCAAGAAGGGCCGAGAAGAGATATCGAGGGGCAAGCTGGAGAAAGAAATAGGCATGACAATGAACTATGAAATGAAGCTTTAATTTTCAATGTTTTTCTTATTTTAGCCCTACCAAGCTGTCACATACTTGGAGACCTCCAATAAATATTATTTATTAAATATAAAAAGTTTCAAAGAGGAAGGTGGGTCGGGTGAGTTCCGAGGACGTGAGAGTGGGTGGGGCGCAATTTAAAAAAAAAATTACCGAACTCTTCCTGTGACATATAATCGAAAAGCCCTTTGACAACTCTTTCATATTATGAACCTTTCTTCCCCCGAAGGTGAAATTCGGGGGGGGGGGGGGCGAACAAATTTTTAAAACCCTTGCCGATTTCTATAATA
The DNA here is from genome assembly GCA_963932465.1 of Maratus speciosus. Taxonomy (NCBI): domain Eukaryota; kingdom Metazoa; phylum Arthropoda; class Arachnida; order Araneae; family Salticidae; genus Maratus; species Maratus speciosus. The sequence goes on from OZ010798.1 coordinate 415,282,264, forward strand.
AATTTAAATATCATTTTAGATGTAGGTTTTTTATGCAGCCTTCCAATAAATATTATTCATTGAACATAAAAATTTTAAAGTGGGGGCTGCGTAAATTCCGGGGCGAAAGAGTGGGCCCAAAGGGGGGAGGGAGGGGTAGCAATTTTCAAACTTTTTTGGACCCGTTATGTAATATGTTATCTGAAAGCTCTCGGATGACTCTTTCATATTATGAGACTTTCTTCCTCCCCTATCCAATTTGGCCCCCACTGCGGGGGTTAGTTTTTTCCGTTTTTATCATTTTAGATCGGATTTTTTATGGAGCCCTCCGATAAATATTATGTATAATATATGAAATTTCAGGACACTTTTCTAAATTTAGCCAAGACCCTTCATGTAACATATCGTTGGAAAGATTTGTGACTACTTATTGATGTTATGCACTTCCGGTGGCCGTCCAACCACTTTGCCCCCCGGGGGACACTTTTCCAAATTTAGCCAAGACCCATCTTGTGAGATATCATTTTAAAGGTCTGTGACTACTTATTGATGTTATGCACCTCCGGTGACAGACCCCCCCCCCCCACATTGCCTCCCGGGGGACATTTTTCCAAATTTAGCCAAGACCCTTCATGTGAGATATCGTTGGAAAGGTCTGTGACTATTCATTGATGTTATGCACCTATGGTGTCCGTCCCCCCACTTTGCCCCCCCGGGGGGCACTTTTCTAAATTTAGCCAAGACCACTCATGTGAGATATCGTTGGAAAGGTCTGTGACTACTTATTGATGTTAAGCACCTCCAGTGACAGCCCCCCCACTTTGCCCCCCCGGGGGACATTTTTCCAAATTTAGCCAAGACCCTTCATGTGAGATATCGTTGGAAAGGTCTTTGACTATTCATTGATGTTGTGCACCTATGGTGTCCGTCCCCCCAACTTTGCCCCCACGGGGGGCACTTTTCTAAATTTAGCCAAGACCCCTCATGTGAGATATCGTTGGAGAGGTCTGTGACTACTTATTGATGTTAAGCTCCTCCAGTGACAGCCCCTCCCACTTTGCCCCCCCCCCCGGGGGACATTTTTCCAAATTTAGCCAAGACCCTTCATGTGAGATATCTTTGGAAAGGTCTGTGACTACTTATTGATGTTATGCTTCTCCGGTGTCTGTCCCCCCAACTTTGCCCCCCCCTGGGAGACACTTTTCCAAATTTAGCCAAGACCCCACATGTGAGATATCGTTGGAAAGGTCTGTGACTACTTATTGATGTTATGCTCCTCCGGTGTCCGTCCCCCACTTCCGGGGAGACACTTTTACAAATTTAGCCAAGACCCCACATGTGAGATATCGTTGGAAAGGTCTGTGACTACTTATTGATGTTATACACCTCCGGTAATCGCCCCCCCCCCACTTTTCCCCCACGGGGGACACTTTTCTAAATTTAGCCGAGACCTCTCATGTGACATATTGTTGGAAAGGCCTATGACCACTTACTCATGTTATTCACCTCCCGCACCCCTCCCCCCACTTTGCCCCCCCCCCCCCCGGGAAGGGCATTTTTATAAATTCAGATCCTGGCCCGTCGTGTGACATATGGTTCGAAAGGCCTGAAGACCTGTGACGGCTTATTCATATTATGCAGCTACTTTGCCCTTCCGCTCACTTTGACCCCTCCCCCAAGAGATCCGGTCCGAGGTTCGTTCGTTTCGAGATTATATTTTTTTACAAGATTTTGTAGTGCGTGCACACCACGCCTGCTATATGGTGTCGTATATAGCGGGTATCCTGTTCGTGATTTCGTATTACAAGATTACGTATAACTTAGGGGCCCGATTAAAGGAGGGGCCCACTAGCGGGCGACGTAACCTTGTCTTTATTAACACCGACTCATTCCAGTTCACCCGCAGACGATTCTTGATAAATGTATGACGTATATAATATATAATATATGATGTATCAAAGCAATTGGCAAACTGGAGTCATCGAGAAAAAAATTACACAATCGAAAAATATCGAGATGTCCATACAATCGAGACAATCGAGAAAAACATCTCGTTATCGCCCATCACTACTGCTCATTAGTGGTAGATATTTGAGATAATAGCAATGTGTGAGGGAATGATGGTCTAGCATGGGGAAACATATAATTGATTGAGTAGACTATATAATAATAGTAAAAATTAATATTTTTATTATTTTTTGTAATGTATCAAATAAGAACTTTATTTTGCTTAGGGTATTTTTAATTATTTTTATTTCTGGATGGAAAGAAAATGAAATAGGCAATAAAATATGGTAGTACAGGTGGGGGAAAGGTGAGGGAATGATGTTTGCATGATATATATTATATTTTTAAATACTAAATTTATTTATTTTTAAATTTTACTTTCTGTCCCTAATAAACTATGTTTAGATCTTCTAATAAAAATAAATAAAAATGTAATAAAATTAAGAGCATTTATATGGCTGGGAAGCACTTTTTGCACTATTGCAGAGAATAACCCATGTATTCATTAAATTCTTGTTCTAAATACAGTCATAAAAACAATTATATTTATTACTTTTTATTGGGTGTCCATTACTGGAACATAGGGTGTTCATTACTGGGCCAGAGGGTGTCCATTACTGGGCTTTTGGGTGTTTTGATATATTTCTGTTATTTAAAATTAAATTTCCATTCATATTGGGAAATGAGACTATAAGAATGGTTAAATATTGTTGATAGGTTAATATAACATAATGTAAGTTTATGAAGATCAGCAATTATTTTCAACTGAAGATTAGACTACCACTTCTTCCTCTAGTGTGCGATTTATGAAATGTCTAGAGAATGATACATAAAGAGAAAACTATTGTCCCATTCTACCTCATTCTCCCCTATATCAATTTCGAATAGCTTTCGTTGTTCGCAATCCTTTTTGTTTCTTTTAGGTATTTTATTAAGTAAAAGTAAATGAAGGGTTCTGTATCCGGCTTACGCATTGGTTAGAAAAAAAAATAGCACCCTTCAATTGTCCTCTTTTCTTACTGCTTTACTGTTAAAACATTGCTTGCATAGTAAAAAACTGACACGTTGCCATATATCTTGAAAATAGTTCTTTGACTTTTAAATGATTTTTAAAATGTCTTTAAAAAGCACACCCTTTTTTAAACCTGAGTTAAACGGATGAATGTATAACTATAGAGATTAACTGTTGTTTTGCAGGATGTCTTTTTAAGATGCCAGATGTTTCTATCTTGTGACCTTATATAGGACATTCTAAGTCAAGTGTGGGACAGCTTTTATTGATATTACTGCTGTTTTGACAGTGTCATTGTATCCTCAATGTTAAACTTTAAATCTAGTGTTTTTGTTATTAATTTATAGTTTATATTTTAACAATTAATAAGTTAATAGGGCATAATCCTAGATTAAGCGAGACACCTGACACTTACAGTTCGAATAGCTCTCGTATGATTGATAATTGATAACCATTTTTTGTAAACTATCTTCCTGCACAATTAATACGGGTCATTCCATGTCGCTTCATCCAGACCATGTCACCCACCATCACAGATTTCTATTAAATTCTAAACACAAACAATGTCTAACGATATGCTGTTACACCAAACTTCAGTTTAAAATAAGTTTTTCATGAGTTACAAGGATTTAAGAATACCCCTCTCACTCAATTTTTTGCTGAAAATGATCTTTCGTCAAACATGTAATATTGGATAAAAATGCTTATTTTTCTAAATATTATTAATAAAATTGGATATATATTTTTTTACAGATTCTTAATAATGTATTTTATTAAAAGAATGGTTTATAAAACTTTTTAGAACTCTAATATTGTTTAAAAAAAATATTTTATCTAAGGAGTGAAGAAAAATATGAAAATATGCAATTCATTTTTTTTTTTTACATGTGCCACCCATTTGATTTGGCTGATTTTTTTTATATACATAGTTTAAAAGGAAACCATTTAATAATAAAAAAATTAGAAAGGCGTTTTTTGAAATTCTTGAGAAAAAAATTTTTTTTGTTAATTTTACAAAATATAGTATCTAAAGTATTGTTAAAGCTCAAAATTCTTCAAAAATATATGTAATAATAATAAACAAATATTATAATTAAACTATAATTTTGTTTCTAAAAACTTTTTTTAATGATATTTAATTAAAGTATAAAATTCATATTATTTCTGTTATAGAAAATGAATTTCCGCTATGTATTCAAATAAAATTTCCATGATACTAACTGAAAAACAACCAGTAAGTATAAACTGATTTATAAAGCTATATTCATTCAAACAATCTAAGCTTTGCATCTTCTTTAAAAAAATGTGGAAAGTATAAATTTATAGTTTAAATTTTGTTTCACCTATAGTCTTCAAAATGAAATAAAAATAAAGTAATAAAAACATAAGTAATCACTGGTATATTGAGATTATTCAGAGCATAGATTATGATGAAAAAGATGCAAATATAAAGTTTATGCATCTCAATGGACCTTCCACATCACTTTGCTGGCCGAACAATGATTATTGCAATGTGCCCTTTAACCATATATTTAACCTGCCAACTGCTATGAAAAAATCGTAGTTTCTACGATTTGAAGCTAACAACTACGATGCTACGAAAATCGGTCTAAAACTACGATTTTCTTCAAATAAAACACCCGCCAAAAATAATCAATTTTGTCAGTCTTTCGCAGAAAAAAATGACAATTTCATCAAAGGATCGCAGAAAACGCAAATTTCGTCAGAGGATCGTGATAAAGCGAAAATTTCGTGAATGAATCGCGGAAAAAAGCATATTTCTTCAAAGGATCACGAAAAAACGCAAATTTCTTCATAGAATCGCAAAAAAAAAAAAAAAAAAAAAAAAAAAAAAACGCGAATTTCGTCAAAGGATCGCGAAAAAAACACATTGTTCCAAGGGATTGCAAAAAACGCAAATCTCGTCAAAGGATCGCCGGAAAAATGCAAATCTCGTCAAAGGATCGCTGGAAAAATGCAAATCTCCTCAAAGGATCGCCAGAAAAATGCAATTCTCGTCAAAGGATCGCCGGAAAAATGCAAATCTTGTCAAAGGATCGCCAGAAAAATGCAAATCTCGTCAAAGGATCGCCAGAAAAATGCAAATCTCATCAAAGGATCGCCAGAAAAACGCATCATCAAAGGATCGCCGGAGAAACGCAACTTTCGTCAAAGGATCGCGAGAAAAACGCAACTTTTGTCAAAGTCTCACGGAAAAAAACATCCAAATTTCGTCAGACTCACAGAAAAAATATCCGAATTTCCTCAAAGGATCGCGGAAAGAGAGTGAATTTCGTCAAAGGATCGCAAAAAAATGCTAATTTCTTCAAAGGAATGTGGAAAAACACAAATTTCGTCAAACAAATGCGGAAAAAAATCAGTTTCCTCAAATAATCGCGAAAAAAACCCAAATTTCGTCAAAGATCGCGGGAAAAACGCGAATTTGATCGAAGGATCGCGTAAAAATTCAAATTTGTTCAAAAGAATCGCGGAAAACCACCCGCAAATTTCGTCAAAGGATTGCCGAAAAATGCGCTAATCTCGTCAAAGAATCGGTAAAAAAAAAAAAATTCGTCAAAGGATTGCGGAAAAAACACGATTTGGTCAAAGGATCGCAGAAAAAAGCAAATTTCGCCAAAGCATCGCGAAAAAAAAGCGCGAATTTTGTGAAAGGGCCGCGAAAAAAATACATAGTGAGATTGTAATCCTCCCCCCCCCACACACACACACACGCACACACTCCTTACAGAAAATTTTCTGTCATTTTCCGATTTTTTTTTACTCAGAATCACCCAGCTCTGTGCTCTCTTCAGAAAACATCGCACACAGACAAAAATCTTTGTTTATTGTTATGATACATATAGTTTTTAATCTGAAAGAATATAAAGAACTAACTCTTGAAAAATCAGGTTAACCCAACCTGCAGGAATCTAAATTCGGCCCGAACCAAAAGCAATCAACTCCCGATTTGCAGCGTAAAAAACAGCAGCCAACCAACCAACCTCTAGATTAATTTGAATTTTGGGTGCTACGATTTCTCATTTTCAAAGGTTGGCAGGTCTGCATATACAGTGAATTCTCGATAAGTCGAATTCGAAGGGACCGGTAAAAATATTCGAGATATCGTAAGTTCGACTTATCGAAAATCCTTAAATACATACAGAAAAAATATAAAAAATAATTCAATCTTATAGATAGGAATTGAAATTATACTGTATTAACCCCTTGAGGGGTGTTAAAACCCCCCTTTCTTTCTGTTTGACTATTGACTTGGCGAAAATTAATCACCGCCAAGAATTATGGTAACCCTATTTTTTACTTTACTATTTTTCAGTTTGTTTATTAAGGTAGATGTAATTTAAATTCTGAAGCGAGCGATCTCCGCTATATGAGATCTGAACCAGGACTGCCTGGTGATAATAAACATATTAATATTCAGTTTTTCGAGGTTTTAATTATTTGAGTGCTGATTTACTTCCAATGAGTAAAAATCGTTCTGTTGATTCATCATGAATAGATAAAATTGTTCCGCATATCATTTATTTGATTTGACGTGAAATATTTCTGATTCGAAGTTCTTTTATTCGACTGTGTTTTGTGAAATCCCTCATGTTGGCTAACCGCGTCAGGATGTCTGGACTGACGAATGAATATTATTTTCTTCTGATTCTGAAAGCTTGAGGTAAGCTATTTTTTTATTGTTGATTAATTGAAAGTAAATATGTCAACTACTGTTAATATTGATACTTTAAAAAAGAAAAGAACTGGATTACGTACACAAACTACAAAATTGTGTACAAAAATAAGCACAACTCTTGAAGACGATTCACTGACATTAGAAAATAAGCTGGATTTATTAAACATTTGTAAGGACCAGTTAAATGACAAATATGAATTATTAAAAAAATTAAACTCTGATATCCAGGATATTATCGCCGATGACGATTTTGAGAAAGAAATCGAAAATTCCGAAACCTATAGTGAGAAAATAATCGAATCTCGTTATAAAATAACGAAGTTCTTAAATGAACCTAACTCCCAAAATCAGAATAATACTTTTCAAAATTTTATGAAAAATGAATCCGGTTCTCAAAACGGAAATTTAGAGCGATCTATGAAATTGCCGAAGCTCACTATAAATTTTTTGGTGACAGCAGTTCCTGGTTAGAATTTTGGGGGCAATATTCTAATTCAATTGAAAAGAATTGCAATTTAACTCCTATTGACAAATTTGTCTATTTGAAATCTCTTCTTGGAGGTAGTGCATATAACGCTGTTGCAGGATTTCGCTTTCCGAGGAAAACTTTAAATCTGCAGTTGAATTATTAAAGACTCGCTACGGTCGTGACGACCTAGTCATCAACGCACATATGAATAAATTATTAAATTTAAGACAGGTAAAGAATGCTTTTAATGTTAGAGAACTTCGGGAACTGTATGACAGTTGTGAAATACAAATTAGAAATTTAAATTCTCTCGGAGTTACAGCAAGAAGTTATGGTCATCTCCTATGCCCTATTTTATTAAAGTTGATACCTGCTGAAATGGCGTTAGATTTTAATCGTAAAAGAACCGATGGTAAAAAAATGGAAGTCGAAGAGCTTCTTTCTTTCATTAAAAACGAAGTTCAATCGCGAGAATCTACTATGGCACTCCAGAGCTCTGAAAATAGTTTTAGTGCTAAAAAAGAGAAAAATAAATACAATAACAGTTATAAACATTTTAGCAACTATAAACGCGACATTCCTTCAGCCTCTGCATTGGCTACTAACGTAAAAAATGTTTGTTTATTTTGTGACAATGAACATGATTCAAAATTGTGTAAAGTGTGTACTATTCCTCAAAAATGGGATAAATTACGTATGCAAGGACGCTGTTTCACTTGTTTCAAGAAATTCCACGTCTCGGCTAAATGTAAATCGAATTTAGAGCCATGTAAATTTTGTAATGGAAATTTTCATCATCATTCGATTTGTTTAAAAAAATCTCAACCGACAATTCCAAAAGAAATCTAATCAGCTGACACAATTATTAGTTCGATATCTTATTGTAAAAATGAAAATGAAAATTCTTTTAAAGAGGTTATATTACAAACATCTTGCGTAAATGTGGAATCTGATAAAAACTCTGAGCTTGCATTATGCTTATATGATTTGGGGAGTCAAAGGTCATTCGTCACAGAGCAATTAGTATCAAAATTAAATCCCCGAATTATTCGTCAAGAAGAACTTCAAATTTATTCTTTTGCAGCTGTTAAACCACAAATAAAAACATTTGATGTTGTGCAATTAAAATTATGCCATGTTGAAAACAAATCGCGTTTCATATTTATCGAGGCTTTAGTCACAGATGTAATTTCAAACGTTAGTATTTTTCCCCCCCTTCTCTCCAGACAGATAAAAAATAAACTGGCACCTTTTAAATTAACAAATGCTGTTGCATCATCCCATTCTAATGTAAATGTTCTTATTGGAGCGGATTATTTTTATCAAATCTGTTACGATAGAGAAATAAGAAAAATAACTAAATCTCTCTTTTTATGTGATAGTTTATTTGGGTATTCACTTTGTGGTTTTTATGAAGATGAAAAAAGAAAAAAAATGGAAAGCGCTTCTATTTTAAATCTGTGTGTTTCAACTCCAGTTGAGGAAGATTTGACTTTTTTATGGGATATTGAATCTTTGGGTATTACGCAATCAAATGATAATATTTCTGATGCAGATAAGGAAATTGTGAGTAAGTTTGAGAATAACTTAAAATTCGTAAATAATAGATATGAAACGGGTTTATTGTGGAAATATGAGAAAAATAAAGTCGGGAATAATTTTAGAATAGCTAGAAGTCGCTTTGAGGAATTAAATCGTAAACTCGAGAAGGATAATGACTTATGTAAAAATTATAAAGATATTATATTAGAACAATTAACTGCTGGAATTGTAGAAGAATGTCCTGATAAAATAACAGAAAGTGGTTATTTTATGCCGCACAGGCCGGTTTTAAGAAATGATAAATTAACTACTAAGGTAAGAATGGTTTTCGATGCTTCTTCTAAAGAAAAACATTTAAATTCTCTGAATGATTGTTTATATCCAGGACCTAACCTTTACCCGAACATTCTTAATGTAATATTTAATTTCAGAAAATTTAATGTTGCATTTAGCGCTGACTTAGAGAAAGCGTTTTTGCAAATTGGGATAACAGAGGAAGATCGGGATTATTTAAAATTTGTGTGGTTTGGTGATGAAAAGGATGATTTAAAAATTTTGAGATTTACACAAGCTGCTTTTGGGGTAACTTGCAGTCCCTTTCTTTTGGCCGCAACGATTAAATCCCATATACGTAAATATGTTGATCATCCTGAAGTTGTTAAGATTTTGGACTCTTCTTTTTATGTAGATGATTTGATTACGGGGTCAAAATCTGATGAAGACGCTTATTATCTATCCTCAACAGCTTCGCATATTTTTAAAGAAGCTAGCATGAATTTGCGAAAATTCAATACTAATTCTGTCAAACTTAGAAAATTATGGAAAGAAAATAAATTATGTGACTCAGAAGAAAATTTGAATAATTCTCTAAAACTTTTGGGATTATTATGGGATACTAATTGGGATATTTTACGTTTTGACGTACAATCCTTTCCTGATGATTGGAAATTTAATCCCTCGAAACGCGTTGTTCTTAAAGCCATGTTAAAATTCTTTGATTCTATTGGATTCATTGCACCATTTTCTGTTCGTATGAAAAGTTTGCTACAGGAAACATGGAAAAGGGGTTTGGAATGGGATGAAAAATTCCCTAATGATTTAAAATTTGAATGGGAAAATTGGTATGCAGAAATCGAATATTTACATAAATTTGAGGTACCCCGCAAATATTTTCCACAGGGTTTAGACTTTTTGGACCCAATCGAAATTCATATTTTTTCAGATGCTAGTCCTAAGGCTTATGGGGCCGTAGCTTATTTTCGATGTACCACAAGTGATAATAAAATTATGACTAGTTTTATTTGGGCAAAATGCCGAGTCGCCCCGATTAAATGTTTGACAATTCCTCGGCTTGAATTAATGGGGGCATTAATAGCTGCAAGGATGTCTAAATATCTGAAAAGTGCATTTAATTTTCAAAATTTGGAAATTCATATCTGGTCAGATTCCACAATTACGTTACATTGGATCAAGGGATCAGCCATGGATTGGAAGCCCTTTGTGGCTAATAGGGTTGTAGAAATACAATCTTTGACTGATCCTAGAATATGGAAATATATCCCGGGTAAGGATAATCCTAGTGATCTTCTTACTCGAGGCGAAAATTTACATAACCTCATAGAAAATAAATTATGGTATTACGGTCCTGAATGGTTGTCATTACCAAAGGACAGTTGGCCGAAACCTGAAAAGATAACTTTTAATGAAAATATTTTGAACGAAAGAAAATCAACAAATTTGAGTTCTGCTCAATTATCTTGTACAGTAGGTATTGTACCTCCAGAGTCTTTGTTAAAATTAGAAAATTTTAGTTCTCTTTCCAAATTACTTAATATCACAGCCTGGATCTTGAGATTTATAAATAATATCAATAAATTGAAACCTGAAATTTCAGGTGAGCTCACAGCTCAAGAAATTGAAAAAGCAGAATTTTATTGGTTAAAACAAACCCAGTTATCTGTCTTCAATCGTGAAATTGAGTTACTAAAAAAGGGAAAGCCCATCGATAAAGATTCAACCTTGTATAGTCTGAATCCAAAATTGGATGAGAATGATTTGTTAATTTTATCTGGAAGATTACAATTTTCAGAATTATCTCAAAGGGAAAAGCACCCTTTTATACTTCCATATGGGAGTGCTTACACCAAATTGTTAATTCGAAATGCCCATGAAAAGGTTTTCCATTATGGAATTGCAACAACTTTAGCTCACTTACGAGAAAATTATTTTATAATTAGAGGACGAAAAATGATAAAATCTGTACTGAAAAACTGTCTTATTTGCACAAAATTTAAAGCTTCTCCTGGGAAGCAAGAAATTGCACCATTACCTAGAGATCGTATTACTGAATCACCACCCTTCTATACCTGTGCTGTAGATTTTGCAGGACCTATTTATGTCAAAGCAAAAACTGGCCAAGAAAAGGCCTATATAGTTCTTTTCACGTGCGCAGTCACTAGAGCTGTGCACCTCGAATTATGTACCAATTTAACGACGGAAACTTTCCTTTTATCATTTAAAAGATTTATCTCTCGTAGAGGAATTTGTCGAACAATCTACAGTGATAATGCGAAAACATTTATCAAAGCTGATAATCTTCTTAGAGAAGTTTGGAGCCGAATATCAAAAGAGGAAGTTTTACGATATTTTAATAAAAATAGAATCATATGGAAATTCATTATTCCAAGAGCCAGTTGGTGGGGCGGTTTTTGGGAACGCATGGTACGTTCGGTGAAAACTCCTTTGAAGAAAGTTCTCGGAAGATCTTGTCTCTCATATGAAGAAATACAAACCACTTTAACTGAAATCGAAGCAATGATTAATGGTCGCCCTTTCACTTATGTTTATGAAGAAAACAGTGAACCGCTTCCACTTACTCCTTCACATTTCCTGATCGGCAAGCGAATAAATTCTCTATTAGATTTTCATTGTGTTACTGAACCTAAATCGAATAAAATAACGTTAACAAAAATATTGAAATATCGAGAGCAAGTTTTAAACCATTTCTGGAAACGTTGGAGGCAGGAATATTTGCTACAACTGCGTTCTGCCAATTTTTCAGTTCCTGTCAAAGCTCCGACTAAATTCAAAATTGGTGACGTTGTGTTAATTAATGAAGATAAAACTCCAAAGCACATGTGGAAATGCGGCAGAATTACAGAGCTCTTTTTAGGAAGAGATTCGAAAGTTAGGTCTTGTGCTATACAAACTGAATCTGGTGTAATAAAGAGACCAGTTCAACTGCTACATAAACTTGAATTTGACATTATGGACTAACATTGAACATTTCACTTTTACGAACAATTTGTTTACATTTTCATTTTTTAACTTTTTCTAATCTAGTATTTTGTATATTTTAGTTTCAGTAGTTGTTCCTGTGAAAATAGAATTAATTGTATGTCTCATTATTGTAAGTATGTTCTAACTTTTAATTGTCTTATTGATGTAATTTGAAATCTTTGATAAAAATTTAGTTTGAATGATGAACAATAGTAATTGTTCATCCGGGGGCAGTGTGTTAAAACCCCCCTTTCTTTCTGTTTGACTTGGCGAAAATTAATCACCGCCAAGAATTATGGTAACCCTATTTTTTACTTTACTATTTTTCAGTTTGTTTATTAAGGTAGATGTAATTTAAATTCTGAAGCGAGCGATCTCCGCTATATGAGATCTGAACCAGGACTGCCTGGTGATAATAAACATATTAATATTCAGTTTTTCGAGGTTTTAATTATTTGAGTGCTGATTTACTTCCAATGAGTAAAAATCGTTCTGTTGATTCATCATGAATAGATAAAATTGTTCCGCATATCATTTATTTGATTTGACGTGAAATATTTCTGATTCGAAGTTCTTTTATTCGACTGTGTTTTGTAAAATCCCTCATGTTGAGGGGCAAGCAATTACGTTTGTGAAATGCTGAATTCCCACCAGAATCTTTGAAAAATTCTATTTCAAAATAAGTAAAAGCAATTTTATTGCTTTTTTCCGCCAAAGTTAGAAAAGTAAAATTTAATTAAATTTTTCTGGTGTAAAACTTCATTAATCATAGGTGGTATATAATATATACCGGTGCCCCTCAAGAGGTTAACGGAGTCTGGCAAAATGAGCACTAAAGAAAAATACAATTTAATAGCACATTATATAATGTACTTACAAACTCAAATTTTGTGAAAAAAAACTTGTTAATGATGACTGCTTGAAGGAACTTTTTTGTCTTTTACTGGTTAGAAAGTCGCTCACATTTTGTAAACAAAGGAAAAGAGAATCGTCCACACCATCTCTACTTTTGAGATTTTGCTGTAGGGTTATTCTCTGCAATAGTGCAAAAAGTGCTTCCCAGCCATATAAATGCTCTTAATTTTATTACATTTTTATTTATTTTTATTTTTATTAGAAGATCTAAACATAGTTTATTAGGGGCAGAAAGTAAAATTTAAAAATAAATAAATTTAGTATTTAAAAATATAATATATATCATGCAAACATCATTCCCTCACCTTTCCCCCACCTGTACTACCATATTTTATTGCCTATTTCTTTCCATCCAGAAATAAAAATAAATAAAAATACCCTAAGCAAAATAAAGTTCTTATTTGATACATTACAAAAAATAATAAAAATATTAATTTTTACTATTATTATATAGTGTACTCAATCAATTATATGTTTCCCCATGTCAAGATCATCATTCCCTCACACATTGCTATTATCTCAAATATCTACCACTAATGAGCAGTAGCAGTCTAGCATCCTTCACAGAGAAGAAGCTATTTTGAGCACTTGTCAATCCAGCAACATAAATTGGTGGTGTAAGATTTTGTTAATTTTACAGAATTTTTTTTAGTCAGTATATCCGGAAGCGTTTTTATTAGCAGTCATTCCCTCACACAGAATATTCATTTTTTTGTAAATATCAAAAATTTTAATTTTATCATACATTATATATTAAGTGTTTCTCTTAAAGGAAACAGTTTGGATTTCTTCATAATTTTGCATTTTTCCCCTACAACTAGTAAAAATGTCTTATTTCATCATTCCCTCACTAGTCATTCCCTCACATTTTTTATTTTATTTTTTCCACAAATTTTTATTTTATTTTTTTTGTTAAGTCAAATTTTTAAAACAATTTCTGTTGCTATTAAAATCTTCAATAATTGACTGATTTCTTACCATTTATCTAATTTTTATGAAAATTTACATATGCATCATTCAAGTCAGACTGCTGGCCAAATTTGCAAGTATTGTAGAGAACAACCCTGTAGTGTTGTCATTGCCGCATGTGCTTCTTGATTATTTGGTAGTAAAACGCAATTTACTTCCTCGTCATCGTCTTCAGATTCAGGATCGTTCTCCTCATTTTTTATTGCTTCAACTATATCTGAATCACTAAGTTCTCCGCAAACTGCAACATTTTCGTCAATATTCAAAAACTCAGTATCGTCATCTTCAGAAATAATTTGATCTTGTAGACTTTCATTCACAACACACGAGTCCGCATTGCTTGCAAAGAAGCCACATCTACTGAAGCAATTTTTGATAGTGTTTTGTTTCACACCGTTGTTCCAGGCACTCGAAATTAGTCTAATTGCATCTAACATATCACACTTTTGATTTATTCCATTTTTGTCATCCTCGATTGCCTTCCACACTAGATGTTTTCTGTAGGAATGCTTTAAACATTTAATTATTCCCTGGTCTGCTAGTTGTAGCTTAGATGTTGTGTTAGAAGGGAGAAATTCTAACTTCATAGATTTCAAGTTCAAAAGTTTACTGTGAGCAGTACCCCGATCACTGAAGATCAACACTTTACGCTTTTTTGCATGAAACACTACATCCAAATTTCTGATGTATTCATCGAACAATATTAGCGTCATCCAAGCTTTGTGATTAGATCTGTACTGTACGGGAAGTGACTTTTTATGTTTGAAACAGCGAGGATTTTTTATATACTCATGACCAGTAAAGGTAATTTTTTTGTTCCAGAAGCATTTGCTCAGACAAGGACAATTAAATGTTCTTTACTTAGCTTTCCACTGGAACATGATTGTTTCTTAAACATCATCGTCTTGTTAGGAAAACATTTGTAAAAAAGTCCCATTTCATCCATATTGAAAACGTCGTCCGTGCTATAACCTGCAAGAAGTTTAGGCAATGAAACTGTCTTCCATTCATCACACAGTGCATCGGACACATCTTTTTCTTCACCGTGTAATGTCCGAAACACGATGTTGTGTCTGGCTTTAAACTTTTCGCGCCACCCCATGCTTGCAGTGAAGCCTTCCACATTCAATAATTTTGCGAAATCCAAAGCTTTCTCTCATAACATCGTACCACTTAAAGGAATTACTCTTCTGTGACCTGTAATATGTAAACCATTTTACGAGGGCTGTTTCGATATCTGGGAAGGCACACGTCTTCATTCTTTTGCACTTTGGGTTCACACTTGACTTATTCTTTTGAAAATGCTTTCCTTATCTTTCAGTATAGTAGATAGCGTGTTGGGAGGGATACCATATTTCAAGGCTATATTTTTTTTCTTTAAATTAGGATTGTCTTCAATATCTTTTATCAAATTTACTTTTTGTTCTAAAGTAAGAATGTGTAATTTCCGCTTCGGCATTTTGAAAGACCCAACAGAAAACTTATCACAATGTGAAAGCAATAAACACTAAAATGACAAGACTCAACATTAAAGTAATGAACTTCAATGAAATCTCAATAGAATCGAAAAAAAAAAATCCTTGCATAAAAGCATGGGAAATTTGACCAATTAGAATTCACTTAGCCACCTGCTCTGTTTCCAAAGAATAGATGTTGAGAAAAGGGAATGCGTAAAAGAGAAATGAATGGGGTGGGGGTGGGGGGATGGGACGATTTCAGCTGAAATTTCAGACTTGCAGAGGCTCCACACTGTCTGATGTAGGAAATAAAAATAGCGCCTTTCAAAGCCGGCGAAGAAGTGCAGAAAAGTTTTAACTAGCAGAAAGTGCCAGTATTTTTGAGCTGTGGCTGAAAAATTAAGAAATTAGTCGAATTACTGTTTTTTCTCAATCGGGAAAAAAATCGACTTAACAGATGTAGACTTCGACAGAACGAGAAAGTTTAATATTGAATTGTAATAAAGGGGCCGGGACTTCGTAAAAACTTCGACTTAAATGAATATTCGACTTATCTGGCTTCGATTTATCGAGAATTCACTGTATTATGTAGCATTCATTAACTTGACTACTACTGCAACAGGACGGCCATATGCTCTTTCAAAAGAATCTACTGAAGCAATCAATCCTAAGTGGAGCATTTATAAAAAGCAATATCTAGTGAAATAATATGTTGAATTTCTATTTCCTATTCCCATTTAAATTTACCATAAACACCTTTAACCATTCAATTATAAAAAAAAGTGCAAATCCGGCACAGAAATAAATCTTATATTTGAAATTGGTTAAAACTTGAAAAGCTTCTGTCTCATTTATGTAAGGCTGAATCCATATCAACTCAGGCAGGGGGTTTACCTTCATAGTCTCAGAAGTTTTTGAATTGAACATATGTTAAAATTTAAGAAAAAGTAAGATACTTGTATATTTTCATTTTGCCCAAAAAAATTCCTGGCCCGAGATACAGGCCGCCAAAGATGTCATCCCCGGCATCCTTTCTCATTCGCGATTTTCGATAAAAATTTTAAAGTGCTCTATCTCTTGAATGGTGCAAGATTTTTTGTTGCAGTTTTTCTTATTTTAAAGATAATATTCTTCTGTTTAAAATTATACTAGATAGTACCCGTCAAGATTTGACGGTAAATAACTTGGATGTTCCGTTAGAAAAATTCTTGAATTTTAAATTAGTTGCTTTTAAATTAATTATTGAAATCGTGACAAATTTTTATATTGCATAAGTGATTCCTACTTCTTGAAAGCGCGCTAGAGGGTGCTGTCAGTCTAACCTATTAAATGAAGTGAAAGAACTTTAAGTTTATAATTTACGATCAATTATGCTTTCCTTTTATCAGAAATTTACCGAAAAATACCGGGCAGAGCATTTATTTTTACTTACTACAGTCTCATTTTTCTTGTTGAAAAAATAACAAAATAACAATATCTATTTTTATTTTTTAACTACACGACCTTTAAAAGCTGCCATGCATTTTATTTATATCAGTCTCTAAAAGCCTAAATTTTAAACTTGATGCAATTAACGATTTATAATATATATTTTTTATTACTTGAATTTTATTTTACTTTTTTCTTCATTTTTTAAATATTAAACCATGGATATCAATATAATTTATTTTATAGTTCTTATATGAATATTTTCTTTTCTTTCCGTTTTATTTATTTATTTATTTTTTTTTACGGAAAAGAATAGCAAACTTTTCCTTCTGACTCACACACTTATATATTCTTGATAATGGTAAAAAAATATAAACAAAAGTTGTAGATCAGCTTAATTTATTTAATTGATAATTACATGCAAAATATTTTAGGTTAAATATTTTAAATATAAAATTATTTTTCAAAATATTTTTGAGTGTCAAATTTTATTTAATGATAAGCCATTCAAATAATAATAAAATCAAAATCATATAACTTCTCCTCTTAATAAAATATGTCATTAACGAAATGAATTATCGCCAAAAGTCATTTTGCCAGGCGTTGGGCTCGAACCTACGTTGTCTACGAAAGTTCGGAGCTTTAAACTGGTGCTCTAGACCACTCGGCTAACCAGACCTGCTCAACCTCTCCTCTAAATGGAAAATCTAGTAAATTTAACTTCACGCATGCGCAATTGCGTGAATATTTTAGTCTTATCTTACAGAATCAGGTTTACGCTTTAATATATGATACCCAATTTTGAAAAATGTATTCAACTTTTCTTGTGGCAGCCTTTTGAAAAAAAAATTTTTTTTTTGGAAATGCCAGTCCCAAAAATTTTGATTTTTTTTGCTGTTGATCAATACCATTGGGAACTACCTTCACTGTAAAGGAGAACTTCCACTTTTGAGTTTAACAAATTTTAGAAACATTTTAAAAATTCAGAGAAGTTTACAGGAACTGTATATATACAGTTCCAGTAAAAGTCACTGGATTTTTGCTTATTTGTATCATATTTGTAAGGATAAGCCTACTATATATCCTAAACAAGTTAGAAATTGCAATATCAAATGTGGCAAATGAGGTGCGTGCGTACTATAACTAGTTTTATAAATATTCAGGTCTTGGTGCAATAAGTTACACTCTTGGGCAAAAAGGGCATGAATACAAAATTTATTATGATTCTACATATTAAATTCAGTAATACGGAAGTAATATGAATTCATCTTAAAAGGACTTAATCGCCATTGGCAACCTAGAATCATTACCTATCATGGTATATCATTGAATCAATTATGTATTATAGGATTTTTAAATAGAATGAAGAAAACTTTTATTAATGTCTTTTATGTTTTAATTTGATTTTCATAGCATTTGAAGTGATACATACTTTATTTTCAATACCGAACATAGTAAAACAATCTCAATAACATATATCAATTACACAGCAATACAAATTATATTAATACAAGTTAGAGTTCAGACAGATGGGCAAACAAATCGAATCCATAAAGACTTTCAACTATGTTGGAAATTGTTAAAAACACATAAATAGGTCGGAATTTGACTTTTAGAAATTTATGTCAATAGACGGAAGCATACTTGAATACTTTTATACAACCCTGTATTTTACCAGCTATCTTTATATACATGCCACTATTTAGCTAATATTTAATAAGATTAAAACATCCTTAAAACCAGTGAAATCACACTTCCAGAGATTATCATCCATAGACGGCCATGTATCTAATTCTTTGCGTGGACCTGTATATCATTTTATCTATATTCTCCAAACATATCTTAGTATACTAAATGTAGTTCAGTGTAAAAATGCATAACTCATTTATAAATCACCTTTAAGCTACTTTCATTCATACTCAGTAAACCCTTAAGATTTCTTTTGTGTAGCCCTGTATATGATCTACAGCATTTATGCACGCAACGTAACATGGAAAAAATTAGTTAAACTTATAAACTCAAACACAACTAAAAATGCACTTCCAGCAATACCCTTACGATTTCTTTTGTGTAGCCCTGTATATGATCTACAGCCTTTATACACACAACATAATATGGAAATATTTAATTAAACTTGAAAACTCATATCGCAACTAAAAATGCACCTCTAGCAATCATCGCTAATGTACAGTATTTCCAATAAGGTAAAGTATCCGAAATCTTTTGTGTGCCCCTGTAAACACTATGCACTTTCTATGACACAGGAAGTAATTTTTTGTAAACCTCTGCAATAAAGTATGTATCACTTCAAATGCTATGAAAATCAAATTAAAACATAAAAGACATTAATAAAAGTTTTCTTCATTCTATATAAAAATCCTATAATACATAATTGATTCAATGATATACCATGATAGGCAATGATTCTAGGTTGCCATGACGATTAAATCCTTTTAAGATGGATTCATATTACTTCCGTATTACTGAATTTAATACATGGAATTATAGTAAATTTTGTATTCATGCCTTTTTGCCCAAGAGTGTAACCCTTATTGCCCCAAGATCTGAATATTTATAAAACTAGTTAATACTATGCACGCACCTCATTTGCCACATTTGATATTGCAATTTCTAACTTGTTTAGGATATATAGTAGGCTTATCCTTACAAATAAGCAAAAATTCAGTGACTTTTACTGGAACTGTATATATACAGTTCCTGTAAAATTCTCTGAATTTTTTAAATGTTTCTAAAATTTGTTAAACTCAAAAGTGGAAGTTCTCCTTTACAGTGAAGATAGTTTCCAATGGTATTGATCAACAGCAAAAAAATCAAAATTTTTGGGATTGGCATTTTCGAAAAAAAAAATTTTTTTGAAAAAATTTTTTTTTTCAAAAGGTTGCCACAAGAAAAGTTGAATACATTTTTCAAAATTGGGTATATCATTTTAAACAGAAGAATATTATCTTTAAAATAAAAAAAAACCGCAACAAAATATCTTGCACCATTCTAGAAATAGAGCACTTTAAAATTTTTATCGAAAATGGCGATTTGGAAATGGTGCCCGGGATGCCATCTTTGTCGGCCTGTATCTCGGGCCAGGAATTTTTTTGGGCAAAACCAAAATATACAAGTATCTTATTTTTTATTGAATTTTAACATAGGTTCAATTCAAAAACTTCTGAGACTATGAAGGTAAGATTTTTTCTTTGGCTGCCTGAATTGACATGGATCATACCGTAAGTAAATTTTGTATGTATATATTATATCAGTAACAAAGAAAAAAATATATAATTTTTATGATTTTATTACAGGGTATATAACCTAGAATTTTATGTAACATATTGTTAAATTATACTCAAAATAAATCTTTATTCATTTGCTTTTTTAATAATTTCATTATTTTTACCTTGAATTGCTACTAATTCTACTTAATTTATTTATAATAATTTTATTTCTGTTTATGAAGTTAAGACTTGATGTTAGTTTTAAAAGTCAATTCTCTTATAATATATATTAATAATTGAAACTATTTTAGACAAAAACTGTCAAGATGTCCCCCCCCCCCCCAAAAAAAAAAAAAAAAAAAATCTAGGATTAGTTAGAAAAATATGGCACTTAAGTTTATTTTGACAGGACATTGAACAATCTGTCTAAATATGTATCTCATGAATCTTTGGAATGTAAGGGGAGAGACTTCCACTATGTTATCAATAATTGAATTTACGAGTTGATTGAATATTAATAAAGTTTATCAGTCTCCAGATCATCTTTATGCTAGATTTTTTCTTTATATGTTCATGTGTCTTCAAAATATATGTGCATATAAAAAAAAATCTAAAAAAATTTTTTTTTCTCAATTTTTTCAGAAAACACCTCTTTATATTTTTATTTATTTATTATTATTATTATTATTTTTTTTTTTTTTGAGAAAACATTGACTAGTAAAAAGCTCATAAAAAATATTTAACAAAATAAAATGGGTGGTACAATAAAAAATATTTTTTTTTTTTTAATTCATACATGAAATGTCAATTTTATATAGATATTCAAAAAATCTCAAAGAAAAATTTTTTTACCCAAGTTTTTCAAAAAACACCTCTTTAATTTTTTTTATTGAGAAAAGATTGACTAATAAAGAGCTCATAAAAAAATATTTAGCAAAATAAAATGGGTGGCACATCTAAAAATATTTTTGTGAAATTCATATATGAAATGTCAATTTTATATGGGTATTCAAAAGTTCAAAATTAAAAAAAAATATATTTTTTGTAAAAAGAAAATAAAAATTGGTATTACTTTATGAAACAAATAATATAAAGAGTTTCACCAAAAATTTTAACCATTTTAAGTATTTGGTAAAGAGTTATGAAGTTTTTTGTAGAACCATACAGAAAATCAGCACTTTAAAAATGTCCATAGAAATAGAAAAGTGTCGCACGTTCAGATGCTTATAATTTGAAATATTTTAATTGGATTCAATTAAAATTTCACGTGATAGCATCTTATACATGTATGTTTTCATGTACCAAGTTTCGTCAAAATCTGAGATGGTGGGTGACATTTTGTAAAATTGCTGGATGATTTGACATGGAATGACCCATACGTAAGTATATATATATTTTTTTATCTTGAAAATTACCATTTTAAAGCAATTTCAATTCAGTGTAATGCTCAGACTTTTTTATATTTATCTGTACTCAGGTAGTCACATTATGCTGCAAGCAATCACAGAGGCATATTCAATGTTAGAAAATGTTCCACCCTTTAAGAAAACAATTACTCGTAGTTATTTTAAATAAATATTAACATCTTTGTTTTAATATACATAAAGCTTGATAAATAGTATATAATTACCCACAGCAAAGGTAATTCATTATTTTTAAACTTCTGTAGGTTCTGACTTTACAATTGCATCTGTATCGGGTTCTCCCGAAGAAGTAGAAGATGCCATTAATGAAATAAATCAAATCATTACATCTCGTCATGGAACGGTGACAAAAGAAATAGATGTTACAGAAAACATTTCAGATTCTATTTTTAAAAATGTCAATATAATTAGGTATGATTTTTGTGTAGTTTTTAATGAAAGTTATTCTGTATTTTTATGTGTGTTTGCATACTTTGCTACTGATAATAACTGACAAATATAGCAGATTTTAATTTGCTCATGTAATATATATTTTTTTATATCATAATTAGATTTCAATGTAATCATAATGAGTATTAATTTTCAGATTTATTTAAACATTTTTATTTTCACATTCTATTTTATGTAAACAGGGGTCAATCTAGGCAAAATTTGGGGCCTATTTAGGGCCCTTTCACAAAAATCTATTTAATAAAATAGGTCCCTTCACAAAAATGAACTTAATAAAACAGGCCCCTTCACAAAATTCCTTTTAATAAAATAGGCCGCTTTTGTAACATTCTTTTTCATAAAAACTGTTTTAAAATGTGTAATTTGTAAATAAAAGCAGGTTACGAAAAATAAAAACTTTAGCAAGGAAATCTAAAGCAGGGGCCGCGCTAGCCATTCGCCAACTCGCCAAATGCAAGTACATCGTGAAATTGGTGAAAAAAAAAAAATTATTATGGCGAAAAAGCTGGCGAATCATTTTTTGGGTTCCTTTTGTTGTAGTAATCGTATTTTGCAACGTAAATGAATTTCTGTTTTTTGCGCGAGTTCGCGTATGGCCGTATTTTCAGTCTATATTTCTCCTCTTCTCGGCTGGCAAAATTCGCTGTTCTGTTCCGAATTTTCCGAAAATTTAAGGCAGTCGATTCTGAAAATTTTACAAAATCGGTCATCCAGTCCGATTATTCGGACATAAAAATATCAAGGAAAAATTTTGAAGAAAAAATAACCAATTCCGATAAAAAATCGCAAAAAAACACAAATTTTGCCAAAAAATCACTAGAAAAACTCAAATTTCGTCAAAAGATCCGGAAAACCCTGAATTTCGTCCAAAGATCACAAAAAAAACACAAATTTTTGTCAAAGAATTGCGGAAAAACGTAAATTTTGTCGAAAAGATCGCGAAAAAACGCAAATTTTGTCAAAAGTTTCCAGAAAAAAATCCACATATTTCGTCAAAAGATGGTGAAAAAAAACAAATTCCGTCAAAAGGTCACTAAAAACTCACAAATTTCGTCAAAAAATCATGAAAAAATGAAAATTTCGTCAAAAAATCACTAAAAATACAAACTTTGTCATAAGATCACAAAAAAAAAGCAAATTTCGTTAACCCCTTGGGGACGAGCGACACGTATACGTGCCGGAAATAGGCCTAAGAATCCTCGTTTATCCTCACCAGTAAAATTTTACTGTAAAATTTGCCTTATTTAATCCGAGCATTTTCCCGATTTGAATAGGCGAAAACTTCTGTTTTTTAAAACCGGTAGCAAAGTAATAAACATTTCGTAAAAGGCTCCCGTCGTGAAGGGGTTAAAGCAGGCATGTCAAGCTCGTTTATCGCCGCGGGCCAAATTCAGCATTTTATACAAAGCCACGGGCCACATTAAAAAAAATAGATAATATTACGACCATTGCACAACAAGCCACGTTAAAGAAATATTAATGCAAAATTCAAAAGTCATTATTATGCATAGTTTGTTTTATCTTATGATTCGAAAATATACTGAAAGAAATCCATAAAATTTATTAGACAAGTCTATAAAATTTAATTGAATTTTCTAAATTATATCTATTTTTAAAATTGATTGTATACACCGGTCTATTAATCTTGATCTAGCAAAAGGCATAGCTATCAATGTTCTATTTTTTTTCAAGTAAAAATTAAACATGAACATATTCTGAATGAGAAAATTTATTTGATAAAATGTCCCTCGTATCCAGTGGCGTAGCCAGGATTTCGTTTCGGGGGGTCCAAAATTTTTACTTCAGGTTATGTATAGGAAAACTTGTCAAGATGAAATCGCAAATAGTGGGGAAAAAATTCCGTTTTACATAGGTTTTCATGTTTGCAGGTGTAATTGTATTGTATTCTTTTTGATAGCACAGTGGAACATTTCCGTTTAAGACAGAATTCCGTTATAGCAGGTTCCGTTTCTACAAGTTTTGTGTATTTATATAACTATACTTATTTGTATTATATGAATAGTAAAAGCGGTCAAAATAGTAATTATCTCTAACAGAATCCTGCCTTAAACAGAAGAGTTACATGGTCTTAATATGTATCGCCATACAATTAAATTTGTTAAAAAACCTGTCTGAGAGGGGATTTTCACCGCTCTTTAGTGAAACACAGTAAAACCTCTGAAAGCGGAATCTTTCTATAACGGAATCCGGTCTCAAACAGAAGAGTTTCAGGCTCCCGACGAAATGAGCAATATATCTTATTGTGGTAGTGTATCTTAGAAGTATAATTAATTACACTTCTTTAAACGGAAGCCTATCTAAAATGGAAATTTTTTCCAGTCCCTTCCGATCACGTCTTGACAGGATGGACTGTGTATGTATAATAGAACTATTTCGAGTAACTTTAAGAATTTAGGTATATCCTTATTTTATTTCTTAATTTAAAACTAGTATGTTGTGGCCATCACAAAACTTTCTTCTATCTCATACATGTCAATACTTCAAAATTCACTATCTCAGTGCCAAATTAAATGGCAATCTGTGTTCATCATGAGAATTCTAAAAATATGAAATTCTGTGCATTAGTTCTCGAGGTATGACTGTCGCTGAAATCGTGCAAATCCAGCAAAATGCAACATAGCAGCGCCACCTATTGGGTTATTTACACCAGAACCTAATTATTACCAACTTATGTCAGCGTCAAACTGAATATGAAGTTTGAGGAAAATTTGTGCACTAGTTCTTGAGATAGAGGTATTGCGCAAATCATGACAAATGCAGCATAGAAGCGCCACCTGTTGAGCGATTTGCAACAACACATAATCAGCAGCAATATTAATAAAGTTATATTTAAATCTGAAGTTTGATGAAAATTCGTGCATTAGTTCTTGAGATAGAGCCTATTGATGATATTGATGATATTGAGGAAAAAGTTCAAAATGCAGCACAGCAGCGCCACCTATTGGCCGATTTACACCAACACGTAGTCAGCATCATTACATATGAAGGACTAACTAAATCCGAAGTTTGATGAAAATGTGTGCATTAGTTCTTGAGATAGAGCTACTGCGGAAATAGTGTAAATCCTGCAAAATGCAGCATAGCAGCGTCACCTGTTGGGCGATTTACACCAAAACGTAAACAGCATCCATTCATGTCAAGGACTAACGGAATCTGAAGTTTTATAAAAATCCGTGCATTAGTTCTTCAGATAGAGCTTCTGCGGAAATCCTGCAAAATGCTACATTGCAGCGCCACCTGCTAGGCGATTTACACCAAAAACTAATCAGCACCAATCTATATCAGGGACTACCAGAATATAATTTTTTATTAAATTCCGTGCATTAGTTCTTGAGATAGAGCGCCCACAAAATTTGTGTCACATACAGACAGACAGACAGATGGGCAGACAGACAGACATTTTGTAAAAAACATGTTTTTTGGAATCTCTGACCCATAAAACGTGTAAATCCGTCAAAAACTGGAATTCGAAAATTTTCATGAAACCAATACTTTCTTGTAAAGATAGAAGAAAGTAAAAAATCCCTGCCGGCCCGGCCTACAGGCAGAGGTAGATTTCGAAGTCAAATATACTAATTTCACAAACAAAAACTAAATCATGATTATAGATAAATCCACTTTAACAATTTTATCTGGCCGCTCTTGACGAGTTTTTATTTCATTTTCATATAATAGCTGGTTTTATCAGAATCATGTTAGGGCGGTATTCAAAAAAATACTTTTCCATGCTCAACAACTCGAAATTTTCTGGCATAATTCCAGATTCATTTTTAATTTTAAAAAAAATATGAAACTAGCTGACGTGATTTTTGAAGAGATTTATAAGCGACCTGTGTTTTTATTTTTCGTTCAATTAATTAAAACTTGATATATAAACAATTATTTTCTCAGAAGGACAATATTTTTCGTTTCTAACACAATCGCTTCGGGAAATTCCGTTCAAAATGCCCACTTTGACATCATTTTTTGAAATATATTCTGCCTCTATCTAAAAATCGATTATTACGGTACATTATATAGTTTCTGAATAAGCGAATCTACCAATTAAATGCGTTTGAGAGCAAAAAGGAATTTAAAAACCAGTCAGGAAATAAGCAGTTTGGATTTAAGCGCATCCTTAATACAATGATTTTTCCAACACAATCCGCTTCGGTATATTTGGTTCAAAATGCCCTTTTTAACAGCATTTAAAAAAATATATTCTGCCCCTATCAGAAAATCGACCATTACGGTACATTATATAGTTTCTGAGTAAGAAAACGTACCAATTGGAAGCCTTTGAGAGCAAAAATGAATTGTAAAATGAGTCAGAAAATAAGCAGTTTGGATTTGAATACACCCTTACTAAGATCATTTTTTACTTCAACCGGTATGTATTTTTAATTTGTTTTTGCTCTAAGAATTGGTCCTATCCAAAACTTGTCTATATAGATGTTGTAGATAATGTTAAGGAGATTCATGATAAAATTAATTGGATTTGATATCTTGAGAATTGACGAAGTTATGGATTTTTTTCTTCTTCAAACGCCCTTTTTTTCGTTTTTAATTTTTTTTTTGCGGTACGAATTGCTCCTATCAAAAACTTGTGAATATTAAAGGTTTAGATAATGTTAAGGAGATTTATAATAAAATTAATTGAATTTGATATCTTGAGAATTGACGAAGTTATGAATTTTTTTCTCCCAAAAACCCGATTTTTGCGCCCCTTGAGCCCATTTTTAACTTTATCAAAAATCTGTGATACATAAATTTTTGGCCCTATTTTTAGAAGTAATAAAAACTTTAAACTGATTTGATATGTACAAAAATTAAGAAGTTATGGGGGGTTTTCTGTTTTCACAAAACCCCTCCCTATTTCCCTCCCCTTTGTCAGATTTTGCCCATTAACGAACTTGACCGAGATTTTATGCCCATTGATTTTATGTATCAGTTTGGAATTACGAAAGTTATCGTGTCCAGAAGAAAGTGATATATATATATAGATAGATAGATAGATAGATAAAGTTTTTTATTGAGGGTGGTTTTGGGTTCTAGGGGTCATGATCGGTGTAGATCTGGAAAAATTTTTCTGAAATTCCAACATAGGAACGATCCCAATAGGTAGTATTTCTTACGAAATCTACCTAAAAGCATGGATAAAAAAAAAGTAAAATCAATCTCTGTAACTGCAGCTAATAATACATTGGAGTTATAATAATATTTATCAGTTAAAAATGATTTTACAAACATTATGATGAAAAAAATTGAGTGCATATGAAGAGTAATAATTTATTTAGCAATTATTAGTAATTTATTTAAATCAAGTTTCATAATACATAACATTTGCCTACAATAAAGTTAGGATCAAGTGGTTAAGTTTAAAACAGCAATTTCCATGTTTAATTTCTTGCCATAAAATTAAGAACTTGCGCTGTAATAAACATTGGGTAATATGATTTCACATAAGTGTCAGTGAGTTGTTAATTGCGAGTTTTTGAGATAAGGTTTTAATCTTTAAGAAACAGATCTTGCAATTTCACCTACACAAACTAGTAATGTAAGAAGCACACACATCAAATATAGTTCTTGCCAGGGTTACCAGTTTGGCCTTCACTTTTAATTCGAAAATTCAAATTCACACCGGAAATTTTGAAAGAAGAAACTTTACTTTTTGTAATCACAAAATTTCTGTCATAAAGCAAAAAATGCTATTTTTATTTTCTGGTGTGAATTTGGATTTTCTTAGTGAAAATGGAGGCCAAAGTGGCAACCCTGGTTTTCATGCTGGAAAAAATAGTTTTGTGACAATTGTCTAAAACAGCCATAATTCTTTTTGGTTTCTATGTTTCGTCATTTTTGATACCATATTCGATCTAATAGTTGCTTCCGATATCTGGTCGTCTTTGGAAGTTAAATTTTTGTAACAAATTTATTTGTGATGGATTAGCACGCTTTTGGAAGTATCAGGATGTGTAAAAAATAATGGTGGTTTCTGTTATTGTACTTCACAACCAATTTATTTTAGATATTTCGAAACAGTTTTAGAGCATTCTCCAAGTTCAGCTGTAAGCTCCGGACTTTGGTACGTGAATTAGCTTCAATTAGATTTCTTATTGTTAAAGACAAAGTGTCCCACAAGGCCCAAGACCTTCTCCATACACAAAATTATTATTGTCACCATGAAATTTCTTGAAGCAATGTTAAACTGGGCGTTCACAATTAGTAACTGGGGTCAAAGGAAATGTTGAATCCAGACATTTTTTTGTGTGGGATTTCTGCAGCTCTGGAAGGGAAGGAGTTAGTGGAATACAAATAATGGGTTTCCCTGTATGCAGCCCTTTTTCATACAGCCTGTTACTCACAGTAAATCTAGATAGTCGAGATCATGTTGCTGAAGGAACTCACTTGTAATCTGAACTGACGTCAGTTGCCTGTTTCTTTTAGCAGTCGTTGCCAAATAACGGTCCTGAGAATCTATTGTGGCACGTTTTTTACCTTGACCTGGTTGTCTGTGCACATTACCAGTGTCTGTTAACTGTTTCCATATTCTTTACATGAGCTTTGGGCTATTTTTAAGTATTTACAGACCCCTGAGAGTGTCTCTCCTGCTTCCATTCTACCTATCGCACACCATTTCTAGCAATCGGTCAGATGTCTTCTGAACGACATATTCCAACTACAAGCGAAAATTTTACCAAACTACACGTACAATCTTTGAAATTAGACTTCAAATCACCCACGTACAATCCTTTTAACACGTGAACCGAAGGAACGGACTGAAAAATTTCCATATTTATCTGTAGCGAAGGTTAATTCCATTGGACTACGTGATAACGTTCACATTGAGTTACCAATCAATCACCTTTCATTGAAGTTCCATTAATAGAATTAACACAAAGCACCTTTTTAAGGTTATTCCTTTAATTTTTCTCGCCAGTGTATTTTGAAAGTGATAACAAATAACCAGTCCAAAAATAAAGTTACTTTTATTAATTGCTTGCAGCAGATTTAAAATAAATGATAATATTGACTGTTATAAAGTAAACAAAGATAAGGGTCGCGAAACTCAACCAATGTGCCATTATTGCGTTCGCGTAAACTCGTCTTTTCCCATAAGTGTCGGCAACAGTTGGTCCCATCGAAGTCCAAGATAAAGAAGTTTTACGTTTAATCTAGTTACATAAAATTTATGTAAATGGAATAGCAGGTATACTTGTATAGTTATCCTTCCGTCTCGAGACATTAAAAGGTTTTCGTTTATGAGAGGATTCCGTGTTCACAGACAACCTGCAAAGAAGGAATCACAATTGGAACAAGTTTCATTTCAGATGGGTATCAAACGTTAGCAAGCGTAAATATATAGTGTTGTTTTCGTCGAATCTTGAATTTTTTTCCTTTGAGATAGGTCATCTTCACAGATTTTGATGTAATACATTTATGCTCTTCAGAGGTGTCCTACAGAGTGAGTACGTTTTAGCAGTTTTAACGGATAATATGAAAATGGAAAGTGTTTATAACGGAAACCTGTTTAAAAATGGAAATATTCGTAGTCCCGCCGGATGACATACCTTTGAATTATACCTTCTAAGACGAACACCTGATTAAAGCGGAATTTTTTGTAGGTTCTTTGTGATTCCGTCTCAGCCGCTTTTACTATTGTATCTATGATTCAGTAAACTAGTTCTTCGTTCGGGTTCGGGGGGGGGGGTCCGGACCCCCTGGACACCACCCCCCTCTTGGCTACGCCACTGCTCGTATCTATGTGTTACTTATTTGATTTAACTTATTAAATACATTTTATCGTTAAAATTATGTTTATTTGACTTGAAAAATAACAAAATGTTGCAACACTACTTTAAAATATTGATTGATTGATGAATAATTACAGATAATTTCGCTCTAATATGGAATCGCACTTAAATTTGAATAACTGCATTAATAAATTTTGAACAATAAATTTGAACATCACTCATTAGAGGCGAAGTAAACAGATATAACTGAGTTTCATATCTCTTGAAATTCAAAAATCTTCTTTTGATTTAATTTTTTAATTTTTTTTTTAATTTCCACCACTGTGATTTTTGTATGTACCTGACAACGATCTCTTATTTAAAATTGTTTTGTCAATGTAATAAATTCTATCTGAAAACGCTAATACTAACAAGACAGCCTTATCAATTTTGCTTTGAAGTTGAAGTTTACTCAGGTGCTTGCTTTGTAATTCCAAATGCAAAATCCAAGTACTTTGACTATTGTTAGTCTTTTAATAATACCCATTCATAATATCTGAATTAAAAATGAAAATTGTAACCTTGTTGAACAATTTGAAATTAAGAGTTAAACTTTATAATGGGAAAGCCGTCAAACATCTTTATAAGAATGTATTTCTGTTTATCATCACTACCCATATTTCCACGATATATCTTTGATTGATGATGATTAAGCATGAGCGTACAAATATAATATGAGTTTATAAGCTCATATCCGGCTATATAGTATAAATTTTTATAGCAATGGGACTTATGTTTCTAGTATTTTCAAATTTGTTTAGCTTCTCTAGACATCATTTCTTCAATTCAGTGGAGAATGATTTCGACTCGCGGGGTATTTCATGTAATTAAGACTATACTTATAGTTTTTCAAAGCGAATGTATTTTTTCCAGTAGGCTTGTGAAAGCACTTTGATTCTCCTTTAAGAAGTATCACTTTCAATTCTGATGTATATTTTTCAGATGTTTAAATAGATTTTTGTGAGTTTTCTTTATATTTTGTGCTGTAGCACCTCTTAATGTTACATTCTTTCCAAACACAAACAGTGTCTACATGCCAAACATAAAATTCCAGTCTTCCTTTGGATATAATTGTATTGTAAATCACCTTTAAAAAAATCTGCGATGTTCATCTTCCGTTATCATATTTATTCATAGTGGTTAAGAGCATTAATGTATTTTTTTTTTGTTTTGTAAGTCCCAGGATGTATGAGAGTATCCCTATAAAATGTGTGCATATAAATAAAAATACAAGAAAGGAAAGAAAGGTAACACAAGTTTTATTCAATGATCCAATTGCTAACCTAACTAATATAAATAATTAAAGAACTTAAATTCAAAATCCATATTTTCGATTATAGCCCAAGTGAAGTACCTGGATGACATATTCGAAGTTTTTGTGTCAAGCGCAAAAGGGATAATTTTTGTCACTTTCAAAGCAACTCATTGTAAACTATTTAATTTTACATTTTGATTTTTTAAAAATTGTAATCGTTTTTAATTAACGCCGAATTTTATTAACTTAACAACACAATTTTTAGTATTTATTAGATACAGGTATTATTTCGTAAAGTGGTGCAAAATTGAAGCGAGTGGTAAGATAAAGTATCATTTTCAACATAAAACAAACACAAATTATAATATAAATACTGTGAAAATTTATACGAAAGCGTAAATTCTCAGACACGCGAACCTGCACTTCTCTGCGTTCTGATTGGTTGTCTTTGAATCCACACTTGTTTTGTTCTAAAATGTAAAATTGAATCGTAACTATCTATATATATAATTGTCGCCATATGAGTGGGATTTTTGAAATTCTGAATGTTACCACATTCTGAAGAAAAATATTCCATTTATTTAATGACAGAATAAATCAAAATAAATCAATAAATATTACTATTCAAAAGTAGCGGTAGCATTACGAATAAAAAAAAAGCTAGCCAAATTGGTAACACTGATATACATATCTTCCGAGTGTTCGTCATCTCTAAGACCATGGTTGTGTTCGTGAAAAGTGTAGTTTCAGCACGCAAGTTTTTACATCTAAAAAACAGATAAAATGCCAAAGGCTTCGCGGGCCACAGATAAGTTGCCGGCGGGCCAGTTGTGGCCCGCGGGCCACGTGTTTGACATGCCTGGGTTAAAGGGTAAAGGAAAAACG
Source organism: Maratus speciosus (assembly GCA_963932465.1). Classification (NCBI taxonomy): domain Eukaryota; kingdom Metazoa; phylum Arthropoda; class Arachnida; order Araneae; family Salticidae; genus Maratus; species Maratus speciosus. The sequence continues at coordinate 415,314,049 of OZ010798.1, forward strand.
AAAATTTCGTCAAAATCGCATTTAAAAAAAACAAATTCCGTCAAAAGGTCACTAAAAACTCACAAATTTCGTCAAAAAATCATGAAAAAATGAAAATTTCGTCAAAAAATCACTAAAAATACAAACTTTGTCATAAGATCACGAAAAAAAAAAAGCAAATTTCGTTAACCCCTTGGGGACGAGTGACACGTATACGTGCCGGAAATAGGCCTAAGAATCCTCGTTTATCCTCACCAGTAAAATTTTACTGTAAAATTTGCCTTATTTAATCCGAGCATTTTCCCGATTTGAATAGGCTCAAACTTCTGTTTTTTAAAACCGGTAGCAAAGTAATAAACACAAAAGGCTCCCGTCGTGAAGGGGTTAAAAGGTAAAGGAAAAACAAAAATTTCTTCAAAATCGCATTAAAAAAAAAAAAAAACGTAAATTTTGTCAAAAAATCATGAAAAAACATGAATTTCATTAGACAATCGTGGGAAAATGCAAATTTCATCAAAGGGCTGTGGAAAAAACACATAGCTAGTGCCCAGAGGTTATCCCCTCCGCTTTCTGATGCTTTGCTGTAACCTTTCAGAAAATTTGCTGTGAATTTCAGAAAAAAAAAATTCTACTCAGAATCACCCCCGGCGTGTAACTACATGAAGATCCGAGAGAAATGTATGAGAAATAAAAATATGAATAAAATTTTTTAATATTCTTAATAAAATAAAAACTATATTAGGAGAAATTTTTTTAAAGAATAATTAGACAATTAAATTTTTAAGAAAACTCCTTTTAAGAATAATTATAAGGTCAGGGATGCCGCAGATGCACTATAGCACGTAAATTAGGCGAAAAAGCGGAGACAGGATGCAAAAAAATAGCTCTTACGCGTCCCGTGGGACGCATAATTTTGTCGAAAAATCGCGGGAAAAAAGTATTTTCGTCAAAGAATTGCGAAAAAAGCGCAAATCTCATCAAAATATCACGCAAAAACAGCAATTTTCGTAAAAGGGCCACGAAAAAATAGCGTATTTCGTCAAAGGATCGCAGAAATAAGCGCAAATTTCATCAAAATATTGCGAAAAAAACGCGATTTTCGTAAAAGGGCCGCGACAAATCAGCGTATTTCGTTAAAAAAAATAGCGAATTTCATCAGAAAATTGCAGAAAAAAGCCGAATTTTGTCAAAGGATCATGAAAAAAGCGCAAATTTCATCAAAATATCGCGGAAAAAGGCCGATTTTCGTCAAAATATCGCAGAAAAAGCGCTATTTTCGTAAAAGGGCTGAAACAAAATAGTGTATTTTGTCAAAAGATCGCGAAAAAATAGCGAATTTCGTCAAAAAATCACGGAATAAAGCCGAATTTTGTCAAAGTATCGCGGAAAAAACACTTTTCGTGACAGGCTTGCGAAAAAAATAGCGAATTTCGACAAGAGGATCGCAGATAAACACGAATTTCGTCAAAGTAACGCGGAAAAAACGTGAATTTAGTCAAAGCACTAAAAAAGATGTGCAAACTAAACTTATAGGTAGAAAATTCATAAAATGGGATTTAATTTTTTTTTATGAGATTCTTAAAAAAACAGCATGATTCAGTGTACTTTGATAATGTATTCAGTAAGTGGACCAGTGAAAAATCCTTTCCCAGCCACTACTAGAAAAACAACAGTGTCCTTTGGAGTGGTGGGCGAAAAATTCGGGAGACTTTCCAAACCTTTCACAATTAACCCAAAAGTACCTTTCTGCACCAGGAAATACCATATATAGTGAGAGATTATTTTCAGAAACAGGTAACATTTACGAAAAAAAATAAAAAGAAATAGACTATCACTTGAGAATGCTGAATTATTATTTCTGCATCACAATCTACGTTTATTGAAAACACAGACCTGCCAACTGCTACGAAAAAATCGTAGTTGCTACGATTTGGACCTTTAAACTACGATGCTACGAAAATCGGTCTCAAACTACGATTTTTTCTTAAATAAAAAAAGAAACACAAAAGCATTTTTTTTTTTCCCAGTTGAGATTTTTAGTCCACGTAGCACATTTTTCAGGAGTGATTCTGTTCTGAAATTTCCTAAATTTTAAAGCATTCGGTTACAAAAGTTTAAAAAAATTGGTCATTAGTCCGAAAATTCGGACATTAAAAAATGCTCAAGTGAAAAAAAAAAAAAGGGGGAGGGGGCTGCAAAACAAACTTCTAATATAAAACCTCCTTAATGGATATTAACCATGAGTGAATCGTGCATCTGTAAATATTTGTTATACAGGAATTCCCTTCCTTAGAAACAGGGGCGCCATTTTAAGGGTTTCTTAAGGGGAGGGTTTGAAATATTGTGCGGAATCGCATGATTTGCAAAAAGAAAAGGAAAGTCCTACATAATGAAAACTGCTGTACAGTATTTCCCCCTGAAAATTCTTCCACAGACCTATGATTCTTCTGCGAGTATATTTTAACCCGGGAGAACTCGCTAGTGAGAATGCCCAATTGCTTTTCTTTTAGTTTACATTCATATAATATCAACTTTTTTTGGTTGGCTTAGTACTTTTATTCACAAAATAGGTAAAATAATTGAAAAACATTTTGAAATTTTAATTAAAATGAAAAATGATTTAAATAAGAGTCTTAAAAAAGTACGACTGTGAGAGAAAATCTCATGCAGCGAGTTCTCCCGGGTTAAAATTTCTTGGAAGTCTGCAATTTTTTTTCTTTTATGGAATTTTCCAAAATCAATTCGTGAATTGGTCGCGAAAAAAAATGAGAATTTCTTCAAACGATCATGGGAAAATATCTGATATTTCGTCAAAGATCTCAGAAACAAATAGTGATTATCTTCAATTGTTTGCTGAATAAAATCTAATTTTGTTAAGAGTTCAGAAAGAAATTGAAAATTTCGTCAAAAAATTGCGAATTTCGATACGATAAACTATTGAGGGAAAATATTACAAATTTCTTCAAAAAGTCGCGGAAACAAGTAGTGAATTTTGTTAATTGGCCGCGAAAAGATATTGAAATTTTTATCAATTGGCCGCGAAAAACTGTTGCGAATTTTGCCGATCGATTGCACAAAACTGTTGCAAAATTTGCCGATCTGGCGCAATAAACTATCGCGAATTTCGACAAATGACCGCTTAAAAAATCGATTTCGTCAAAGGATCGCGGTAAGAATGTGAATTTAGTCAAAATATTGCAGAAAGAAAACGTGAATTTCACCAAAAGATCACGGAAATAAAGTGCAAATTTCATCGAAAGATCACGGAAACGCAATTTCATCAATAGGTCAGTAAGAAAATGCAAATTTCATCAAAAGAAATCGCCAATATTGCCTAAGGATCGTGTAAAAAAACGCAAAATTCATCAAAGGATTAAGGTAAAAAATGCGAATTTCGTCTAAAGTTCGGGGGGAAAAGTGTGGATTTCAACAAAGAATCATGATCGAAAAAATTGAATTACGATTGTGGGGAAAAGAATTGTGAATATCGTGAAATGATCACAGAAAAAAAAAAAAAACCCTGCGAATTTCGTCAAAATTTACTGGACTGAGCTAAAAAATTGGAACTGGGCTCCTTTTACAAACGTTTAAAAAAAGAAAAAAAAAAAAAAAAGAGCTGTGAAACGAGAAGAAGCTCATAAAATCGTATAAAAATTTTCAGAGGAAAAAAAATTACTATATTGAGTTGAAAGACTGAAACCTTATTCCTTTTACAAACGTCAAAAAATGGCTGCAAAACACAAACCAACCAGCCAACTTCCAGATTAATTTTAATTTTGAGTGCTATGATTTCTCATTTTCAAAGGTTGGCAGGTCTGAAAACATTTTAACTGTTTTTTAAGGCTATTCTTGATAAAAAATATCTAAAACGTAAATGCATACTAATTAAAAGAATTTAGTATTTACATTTCTTTCATTATTTAATAAGAAATAGTAACAGACTTAAAAAAATCACTTAAATTATATTTAACTTCTAAGCGTATTTTACTAAAAAAAAAAAAAAAAAAAAAACCTTTAAGTATTGCAACATATACGACTTAAATATCTTATACATATAAGACATCTATATCTAATCAATCATATATTTATGTTCTTTATAGGTATAAATCAAAATATTATTGAAAGAAATATTTTTTTATATAACAAGGGTTAAATGTTAAACTTCCCATTATGATTAAAAAAAAAAAAATTGAATTAGCTTGTACAGCTGTATTAAAACAGTTTTGAATAGATTAATTTTAAATTTAACAGATTATGTTAGCTTATTACAGATACTTTTTGTACTTACTGATACAGCATAAAATTTTTTTAAGATGATTCCTAAATTAGCCTCTTATATAAAAATGGGTTGATAAAAGCCATTCGGAGTATGAAAGTTAATGGGAAAAAAAAGTGTTAGTTAATTTCAAATAAAATTTTCATTATATATGATGAATATAAATTGTCAAATTAAAAAGTTATACTGTGTAAATATAAAAACATTTATTACAGTATTATTCGGCCAAGGCCAAATAATGGACTTGATATTCGGCCGAAGCCGAATATTCGTTGCATCTCTACCTTATAATAATCTTATAATTAGTACCTAAATAATAATTAGTAATAATCTTATAACCTTATAATAATTAATATTATACACATGATATATATCTATATGTAATATATATATACATACAGAGTACAGAACCATTTATCCGAATTCTTGGGGTCAGATGTATTCCGGATAACTGGTTTTCCCGGTTAACTGGTTGTGCATGAAAGCAGCATCCATTTGATAAGTTTTGTGGAATATATGCGGTTGTGGCATTATTTCTGATATTAAATTATTAGATTACTTGGATTAAAAATCAATGCAAGAAAGATCAAAAGTTAACCAGAGTTAAAAAAAGATAAATTATGGGAATCCCTTACGAACAAAAATTCTTCAGTTTCCTATGCATGAAAATTAAAACATTTAAAATACAACTAAATATGTTTTCATTTTCAAATACTAGATGTTGTCACCAAATTATACAATTGTTTAAGCAAAGCCTATGTCAAACTGGCAGTGTGTGATACTTTTTTCTGCAAAGATTCTGAAATCAGTCTGTCAGAAATATCATTCCGGATAACTGGTTTTCTGGTTAACTTGATTCCGGATAAATGGTTCCATACTGTATATAATAAAAAATATGTATACATACACTTTGGCTAATAATAGATAAATTTGGCTAATGATTTTCGAATTTGGCGAATGTGTTGGCTAATAGTCTTAATTTCTCAGCGCGGTCTTTGCTAAAGATGTTTTTGTTCATAAATTCTTAGTTCGAATTTTGAGTAACTGGATTTCAACTTTTGTTACAAAATGTTATTTTTCACAAAAATATAATAAAATTCACAAAAATAACTTTTACTTTTCATAAAATTGGCCCCAAGAATAAAAACCTGCATTGAACCCTGATAAACCTGTACCAAGACCCCCTTATCATAACAACAGACCTCATAATCGCTAAGTTTCCTTCGACTGCTGTACAACATGGTCAGAAACCATATGGTTCTTTTGCCACTTCTACACTTGGGCTAATGTTAGTAACAGGAATATATTTAATTTTTTTTTTTTTTTTCCCAAATGTGTTTTCTCATTTTCTGTGTGATATACTGTATGTTTGTAATTTACAATCATAATTGTTAATTTTCATATGTTCCATTTTTGGAAAGTACATAAAGTATTCTCATGCCTTTGTGGTACATGCTGCCAAATATCCACACTTCCAGTAAAAGTTTTTGGCATTATTATTATTATTTTTTTTTTTTGTCCAATATTAAAAACTCCTTGTCAATTTTGACAGTTTTGCTGGAGCTTCCCCGGTTTTAGTCTTTAGCATTTGTAAGCAATTGTTTTGAACTGATAGCCTTATAAATTTTTTACAGTGTTTCTCACAACACTTGCTTGGTGTCTTTTTTTGTCAACAATAAATAAAAACACAATGCAGTCAAGGAAGGAGTTTTTAAATCCATGAAATAAAGGATATTCTTCTTATGTTTTATTTAATTGTATAATGCCTTGTAAGTTCATTATAAAATTTAATTTCATGATGGTTCGCGCTAAACTTAGTCACTTAGTGTATGGTCAAATTTTTTTTTAATTGTAAGTAAAATACCTATTGAGGAGATAAATGAAATAATTTTTCTTGCCTCGACTGTGCAGCGACATTACATCTGCAAATTCTAGAAATTTTGCACAATGGTGCTTTTGAACATATCAAAACTTTAAGTTCAGTATTCTAATTTTTTAAATTATTATATTTTAATTATGCAAATGAATGATCAAATACAAGATCTTGTATTTGGTCATTGGGTTTATAGAAGTTTTCTTATAAGATGACACTTGTATGCTAGAGTTGAGAAAAAAAATAATTATTTTTAAACACTATCATGACCAAATGGTTAATCTAAGTGAATATTGTGCTGGTTGAGGTGTCATTGAGATAGCTCAAATGGAAGAGCATTGGCAATTGGAGCCAATGGTTCCAGGTTCAAATCCTGATTTGGACACATTTTTGCTCAAATGGGAAAATTACAACTCATTCAAAAGAATATTTAGGTTTATTTTTAGAAACTATTTTTTGCTCCTTCTTTTCTCTTTCAGGGATGGGAGGGGGAGAAGTTGGACATTCTATCTGGGAATCTGTTGTATCTTAAAACAATTTTGTAGTTTGACTAATATCACATGGTGCGAATCCTATGTATATTTCAGAAGCTTTCCACATTTTTCTTTTTGAAATTTCATCTACCTTCTTCCCCCAAATTCCTATTTCCTCCTTTGTCTCTTTTAGTATTTTCTGTTTTATTTGCTACTTTGTTGTTTTTCAAAATGGCCCCTGATCCTCACATACCAGGGATATGTTTAGGAAAATTTTAGGTCCTTCAAAGGATCCTTCACAAAATTATTTATCTTAAAACAGGAAACTTCACAAAAATTTTTACCCTCAAAAAGGACTCTTCACAAAACATTTTATCCCAAAACAGGACCCTCTTCTGAAACTGCCAGTCAAAAAAGCGACAGTAAAATAAGCAGAAACACCTATTTATGAACCTTTTTAGACAACTGAAAACATTGATCTTAAAATGGACATTAGTTTTATAAATGTTGACATCCAATAAAACATTTAAACAGCCACCAGGCTTTTTTTTCCAAGCTATGTTATGACATGCATTTAAACTTTTAAATGACTAAACTAAAAATTGTAAATGAAATATAAAATAATAATGAACCATATCTCAATCCCCCCCCCCCCCCCCCATTTTCTTGTTAGATCCAAAGTAGTGAGTTTCATTATATTATAGAGGATTTAAATATATTTTGTTACATATTATACTAGTTGAAAGTAAACATGCGCATATTCAATTCAATTTTAATTTAAAATGGGAAACTTTTTTTTTTTGCTATCCAATTTTTCTTGTGAAATTTTGATTATAGGAGCCAACACCAATAAAGGTCACCTACCTTGACTGTAGTATTTTTTTTTTTTTTTTTTTTTTTTTGTGTGAAAACTAGTTTGCTGAACATTTAATATTTTATTCTTGAGATAATCATTACTTCACAATTATAAATAAATTCATCGTAATAAGACAATATTTCGAGAATGGTTAACTTTTTTATATAACATATTTTATATAATGTTAATAATATGAGGTTATTAAAGAATTTTTTCTATTCAAATTCTTCTTGTGATTTTGTTTTTTGTGCGATAACTTCGAATCAACATTTTTGGCCATTAGATTTAGGAAGTAAAGGAAAAAATAGATTGGTAATAGTGAAATGCTATAACTAGCACCCAATTTTTCTTTTTTATTCTTAAAAGTATCTTCCCCAACCAAAAAATTTTTCTTTTACAGCTTGACTGAAATCTCAAATATCATTTTATGTTATCAAATGTTGTAAATAATCTGCATTTTCTCAAATGAAAATATTTTATACTAAATATTGAATATTTTTTATGTGTTTTATATTTGCTAAATTCACAAGTTTTAAGTTTTCTCTTTAGAGCCCTAGATATGCTCATCAACACATGCAGTTTTAGTTCTTCATGCATGTAAACATGACCTAGACTCATTATGTCTCATGTGACTGCTGAGATATTTTTAAAAGTAAAAATTATTTATATCCAATAATTTGAAATGCTTAAATTATAAAAAAAAAAAATATATATATATATATGCACATTAATTCTAAAAAAACCATTTTTTTATTTTATTTTATTTTTTTTTTTTTGAGAAAAAAACCAGTTGGTTTAAACCGTGCCAACCCTGTCTTAAAATATTTAATTAAACCTTTTTTAATCCTGTTTATTATTTTGTGATAAAGATAAATATCATCTAAATTTCCTTCAAGCTTAGAAATTTCAGCTGCTTCTTATATTTTGTTTCTTTCCTCCCAAAGCATGTTAAATTTAAAAATCTTTCAAACTCTTTTTTTCTTCTTTTTTTTTTATCCTGTTTCTGTTTTTATAGTAATAGGTAATTGATCATGTAAATACTCCTCCTTAAATTTCTTCTTTCCCGTATTCAGAGTCCCTCTTTATTGCATGTTTTAATGCGTAAAATTGCTTAATGTTTTTATTAATTTTTATTCAGATTATTGAGAAATCAAATAGCAGTTTTCGTTTTTCTGTAAATGGGGATTTAAAAAAATGGTTTCAAAATTGACCTTCTGAATCTGCTTGAAGAGTGTTATGATCTAGGATTGGTTGTCATAGGAAAGCAATCAGGAGGTTTCACATTTAAGGATGAATTATTTTAAGGGAAGTTAATTTAAGGAAAAATGAAAGATTCTAAGTATTTATATAGTAATGTTTGCAAAATTTCTTTCATTCATGTACAAAAAATGAGTTTGAAAGTGCCAGAGTTACAGTATCATATTGTAAAATTGGGAAAATAACCATAATAATCTTAGATATTTATTTATAATGTCATTTTGATAATACAGGATGCAAGTTAGTCACTTTTCTCACTTGTCGCTATTTTTTTTTTAAAGTCACTTTTTTTGACTAAAAGAAGTCTCTAAAAGTGAACAATCTGCAGAAACTGGTTTGCTAACTTTTAATCAAAAAGTGCAACTAAAATGACATTTTTATCTTTCAGATTTTGTCGATATTCTCAATATCAGTAATTGTTGGTATTATTGCATGAAAAGCCATGTGTAAATAACAATCGAACTCTGTTAATACGAGCCCGGCTAATATGAGGACACAGTTAAAACAAGTAATTTGTACATTAAGAAAAGTTTGGTATTTAAACTAAACTGTATTATGATTTTCTCGGTTATTGTGAACTACAAAAGTAGGATCACGGCTAATATGAGCAAACCATCATTCACTTCAATTTGAGTTTCAGCTAAAAGTAGAGTAGAATGAATAAAGGAATCCCATCACATGACTGTAAGATCCATAGCATGTATGTAACACTTCATTGAATTTCACTTCGTCACAATTCTTTGTTTTTTATTGCAAGAATGAAAACAGAAAATTCCCCAAAAAGCAATCACCAGCAAAAAAGACACTCTTTTGCATATCATGTTGATTTCATTTTATTTATTTCTGAACAATCAAGTAGAAATTGTTTAATATATTTAAAATAGCATGAAGTTTTGTAATATTAAAGTAATTTTACAATTTAAATAATTAGAGTAATTAATAAGTTATTAATTTAATTATGTGTGTGTTTTTAAGATTTTTATTATCTTTCTAGCTATTAATTTTTGTTTCCATCATTAAAATTCTTAGAAAAAGCACAAATAAAATGTACCACATTGTTAACAGGTGCATTCATATCATATAAAAATATATTCAAAATCCATTAAACTCCAGTAACAGTTTTCAGCCAATTCACTCAGCCACCATCAATGGAAAATAAAATGTCATTATGTCTCTTTGTGCCTGCTAAAATACCGTTTTCACCATTAGAAAGTAGATGTCAGATGCCGATGATATGTTTTTTTTTTTTTTTTTTTTAAATTATCTCCGTAAATTTTAAGGACATAAAAAATGCCTATAAACTATAAGATTTCCATTTGATTAAATTTTATCATCTTCTTAAAATTTACATAGACAATTTTTAAAAATGCACATCATCAGCGTCTGACGTTTACTTTTTGATAGCGAAAATGGTATTTTAATAATTATATTAGGTAATGAGTCATCATGCTTCAAAGTTTTATGATAGGTTAACATGGAATTTCGCGATCGGGAAGTTTGAGTGCAGTGGACCCTTAAAGACATATCAGTGGTCTGTCCAGATTTTTTTCCCCCAGAGTCCTGTTTTTGTGAAATTGTGAAAAACTTTTTACGTTTGTGAAAACTTTAGTCATAATTTTGTGAATTTGAAATGACCCTTATATTGAGGTTCTTCTTTACACATTTTAAAGAAGATATGTGTATGTAAATACATATATTTTCTTTATATATGTAAAAGTGACAGGTCAGATTTTACTTTTAAAAGACTTAGTTTGGGAAAGATTCAGTTTAGAGATGAAAATTTTTTGTAAAAGTCCTATTTTTAATACAAAGAAATTTGTGAAGGGTCCTGTTTTAAGGTGGCAAGTTTTGTGAAGGGTCCTTTTTAAAATAAAAAAAATTGTGAAGGTCCTTTAAAAAAGCCATGACAGTGGCTTTTATTGTTTTTAACTGGCTTTAGGCCAAAATTGGCCTTTTTTTAAAAGCCATAATTAGCTTTTATAGTGAAGCATTTTAATTATAAACTACATTTTTAAGTTCAATGACATTTAATTGACTTAAAATTTAATAAATAACTCAATATTGAAGACTAGGGTGGTTCAAAAAAACTTTTTTTGAGCTAGAGTCCAGGCCACCCCTAATTTTTTTAGACTCATCAATAGTATAATGCTGGTAAATTTTTAGATTCTTGCTCAAATTCTAAGAGGGTGCTCAATGACCCCACAATTTAACATTAGCAGAAGCATAGGAAATGCAACAATATTTTATACTTCAGAAATATTTAAATTCCTCCAGAAGTTTTTAGAAGAAATTTAGTTTGTTACATTATATTATATGTGTATTTAAATATTTTATTATATGTAGCAACATTTCTGAGAATTATTTACATGATAATTCATTTAGAGACAACTCTAAACCAAAACAAGAATCCTACCAACTCTTTTTACAACCAATTGAAAACAATTTGTCAGTGAAAAATTTAATTTTTTATGATAATTTTTATTTAAATAATTATCTTATAGATTTTCAAATTCTGCATCCGGCAGCAAACATCTGTCTGAAGTTGTTTACATTTAGCTCATGGCTATTCCTAAGTGAAAAGTGACAAATGAAAATAATATTTAAAATACATTTAATTATTTATTGCAAGAGTTTTTACTTTTAAATAAGTATCAAGAATTATATTTAGGTTACATTACTTATATTAGTATACTGTTATGGGATGCTAACATTATTTCCATGTTACAGTTAATAAGACAAACACTAAGCCTAATATGAAATAAAATAATCACAAAATTTGTGTATTAATCAACAACTTTAATTTTATGAAAAATAGCTGTTCTTTTCAATTTAAAGAAATTTCAAAGCTAAAAATTTGCGATCGCTCCGGTTTCTACTTGCCTTAGTAATGAAATTTTTCTGATTGGTCTAAGATCAGTAGACCAATTGACTAGATTGAAAAAACTAACTATGACAAGACAAATACTTCAGCGTGTTCTTTATCAGTTGAAGGAATCAAAATTGATACAATATGTTAGTCATTTGACAGTTAAAGAATTAATGCAGATATGGCAGAGATCTGAAATTCCTACAAAACAAAAGAAACACATACATAATTAAAAAATTAGAAAACATTCATTCTCATTGACTTTTGTTAAAGAAAAACAAAGGTCTTTTTCTACAGCCCAATGATAAGGAGTGGTTAGATATTTTGGACTCTTTTCTTTCATATTGGTCATGAATGTGTTATGAAAATAATAAGAATTAAAGAAGATTCTGATTTCCTTCAGGATCAAAGAACCAATTGTAAAATGTATATGGGTTTAAAGGATAAAGAGTTACCGAAAGAAATATGAGCGTTCTCTTAAGAGAATAAAAGAAGAGTGAAGCATTAGTGTCTTTTTACCTTCAGCTACCATCTGTTCATCCAATATTTGTTTAAATAGTATAATGGAAAACTCTGAGCCTTCAGACAGTGAATTTATTACAACACAGTTGAAGATCTTGAAAATTATCTATCAACAGATAAAGACATTGCACTTTCTACTAGAAAAAAAGATGGAGCATCACATATCTGAGTGTTCTGATGACTTCATAAGACTTTCTCTCTTTTCTGACAGAATTTAAATGGAAGAAGACAAATTGTTGTAGAGCGATTTGCAGCTATGCAAGCCCTTAAGAAGCGTTATGTAACATGAGAACTTGAGATTTTTAAAGAAGATGGTGTACAACTGTCAGACTTTGCAACAAGAAGAACAGAACTCTTACCTCGTATGAATATAAGGAAATCATTGTTAAGCCTTCTCCCGAAAAATGAAATGACAATGAAGACTATCCCAAGGGAAAAGAATGGCTTCACAATTTACAAGTAGTGTTTGAATGACAATACAGAACGAGGGGTTAAGCTTAATGGAAATTTCAATAATGTCATAACAAATGATGAAGATGAAAAGCATTTCTTGCTGCAGGTCATAGTAGCAAACAGAAAATGAAATCCATCAGAAACAACGAAAAAATCAGTTTTAGACACTATTTTGTATTATTAAAGACCAAATATGATTACATTTCTATTTTTTACTTTGATATTGTTTTATTCTTTTCTAAGAAATTAATTTTGGAGGTCTTTATTTTTTTTAAACAAATATATAGAAAAATTAGAATGAAATACACAAACTTATGAAGTTAGTGGGTGTTGAGCACCCTCTTGCAGTTGAAATATGGAGTTCAAATTCTGCTAGAATATTACTGTACACAAGTCTAAAAAAATTGAGGGGTGGCCTGGTATATAAGTGAAAGTTTATTTTTTTACATAGATGGCTGAACCACCCTATTGAAGACATTAATACTGGCATAATACATAGATGAAACTGTTAGTGATTTGTAGTCAGAATTGCAAATATATCAGCTAAATTTTAAAAGGCCATACCAAGTGGTTTATACTGACCTTTAATCCCACCCTTTTTTCCCCCAGTTTTATATAATTAAAGTGGACAAGGGTTACTTAATTACATGTTTTATTACTTAAGTAATTTTAAGAGCTATTAATCTCATATTTTATTTCGCATAAACATTTAAAATCGTACATAAAATCATATAATAAAAACACCATTTCTTACTATTAAAAACTGTATTATGAATAGCATATGCATGAATATGCACTCTTTTAAATAGCAACAAGCTTTTCAAAATTTTAATTCAACAAATTTTATTTGAAAACTTTTTTTTTTTTTTTTGCTTAATTTGTTTTCTTTATTTTATTATACACTTATGTACTAAAATCTCCTCAAATATTATATTGTTCCTAATTTCACTTTCAACATTGTTCATTCTATGACTTCCATATGGACATTTAAGAATGTTTCCATTTTGATGTGTTACATTTTGTCATTGTTTAATTAAATATAATCTTTAAAATGTGTAGTCTATGCAGAGCAATATAATATAGAATTTCAAAACACCATTTTGAAGTATAATTTATATTATTTTCAATATTTATATATATATATATTTTCACACATAATGCCTTCACAGTTGCCTTCTAGCAGTTACAGGGGTGATTGTTTTTAGGCAATATACCTGAATTCAGGTATTTATTTCATTTCCCATACCGGTATTCCAGTTTTTCTGATAGTTAAATTAATAAAATAAGACTAAAATATCAATTTTATATAATTTCTAAACATAATTAAAGGTAATATTTTTTATAATGAAATGATTTGGACCTCTCTGCAATAAATTACATGTTCTCTCCCCATGTGAAATATTTTTCATGATAAAATTTCAGGTATCTTTTCATGAACTCACAATCACCCCTGCAGTTATACAGACCTATTTATTTGACAAACTTAATAAAAATTTATCATTTTTTTAGTTAAAAATATTTAAGTGTATTAAAAATAAATTAATCCAAATTTAATATGAATTAGCTGTAAACTTAAAAAAAAAAAAAAATAAAAAATGGCTTTTCTTTTTTAAATGGTTAAAAAACAAACAAAAAAAGTCTTTTTTTTACCTGACTGAAAGTTGGCAACCCTGATTAAGGGTGGTACTGAAGATAAGATGACAGAAAAAGGTATTCAAATGTTCATCAAAAACATGCTTTCATCTATTATATCTAACTATTCCTTCCAAACTCCATGGATGTCATATGACAATACATCTTTACAAACTATATCTTTTTAAAATATCTCAAGAAATTTGCTTATAATGGACTCTTGGTAATTATTTGTAAGGAAAATAATTTTGGATTTATTAAATTCTACTTTTATAGGCTGAGTTTGAGCTAATCTTGCTGACACAGTATGTGGTGGGTTTAAGGAATAAAGTAGATAAAGGAACATGAAGCAGATCTTAGATTAAAATTAAATCGACCCTGTACTGTGTTAGCGAGATTAGCTCAAACTCAGCCTACAAAGTAAAATTTAATAAATCCAAAATTATTTCCCATACAAGTAATTACTAAGAAGCCATCATAAGGTAATCTCTTGAGATAATTTTAAAAATAATAATAAAGTTTGTAATGATGTATTGTCATATGACATCCATGGGGTTTGGAAGAAATTGTTAGATAATAGGTGAAAGCATGTTTTTGATGGGCATTTGAATACCTTTTTCTGTCACCTTACCTTCCATAATCTAGAATTACTTCTCCCAGACGATTCTCGAGTAGGTGCAAACAAACATGACATTTAATTTTCCATTGATGATGGCCGAGGGCATCAGCTGAAAATGTTTTGGACTTAAATGGATTTTTAATATATTTTAAATATTTTTATATATGCATGCACTGTTAGCAATTTGGTAATTTTATTTCTGCTTTTTCTAAGAGTTTTAATTATTTACTTGGGGTGAATTTAGCACTAGAATTTTTACTTTTCTTTATTTCCATCATTTTTTCTTAAACATCTAGTTTCTGTTTGTGTAGTTAGTTGCAGTTGTAATTAGAATTTGTCCCAGAAAAGAAAATATTGCAAGGATCCTACCAGTGACTTGTTAATCACTATTTGCAAACAGTAGATTTCTATTGCAAATGTTGTAAAAATTAAATGATTGTTTTATAGAAATAGTGGTAATTGAAAGGTGATAGATAGGTCCCCTGTAATTTTTTTTTTTTTTTTTGCGACAATCTCGCTAATTATAATTCAATTTTAAAAGTTTATTAGGTACTTTTCGGTTAGCCGGGCACCAGTGTTATATATACACAACACACACATATATATGTATACATATAGCTTCTATATATATATATATATATAGATATATATACATATGTATATATAACACTGGTGCCCGGCTAACCGAAAAGTACTGTTTATTATACTAAAATTGTACTTTTTGTTTTATATGATTAAATAAAACTGTGGTTTTATCTTACCTAGCATTTTGGTAGAGGATTTTCATCTAATAAAGCAAAAACGTGTTCTATTTACATAATTTAACTTACAAATTGATTGAAAAAAAAAAAAAAAAAATCTTTGTACCATTCATGTCACCTTTTATTTTTGTCACTCACTTTATCAGGCACTTTGCTTTAGTCACTTTATTGACATCCTTTAGCCACTTCTTTGGTCTTTTTGTCACTTTTTTGGAAGCATTATTGCATTTGCATACCTGATAATAGTATAAATATGTAAACATGGTTCAAAATCACTTTTTATTATTATATAAAATCAGAATAAACATAACTGTCATTTTGACATTAATTAATGGCTTCTTGCATCTGGTAGATCATTAAAAAGTTTATTCAGGGGTCTGTCCAGAATTTTCTTGCAACATCCTGTTTTTCTAAAATTGTGAACAGCTTTTTTTATATTTGTGAAAAAGCTAGCTATAATTTTGTCAATTAGAAATTATCATTATATACAGATTCTTGTTTCATTTTTAAGACTATATATGTATGTAAAATACATATATTTTCTTGATATGTCAGATTTTATTTTTAAATGATTAAATTTGTGAAAGGTTCAGTTCGAAGGTTGAAAAGTTTTGTGAAAAACCTATTTTTTAAACATAATTTTGTGACGGGACCTGTTTTTTGAGATGAAAAATTTTGTAATGAGTCCGTTAAAGGATCCAGTTTCTTCTTAACCATATCCTAGTTGTTCCAACAAATATAGAATTGTGAGACTGGATGCACTTATACTTAGCCCTTGGCAGACTTGCTTCTACACTCATTTATGTTGGGTATTCTTGTCTGATGAAAGAGTTTCTAGTTGCTTCTGAACTATAGTTTATTTTTTAATGATTAAAAGTAAATCTTTTATATATTGGACAAATAAGGTGTAGTTGGTTGTAAGCTTATTTTGTGATTTAAAAAATAAAATAAAATAAATAAAAGGTCACAAAAAATGAAATGATTTTTGATTTTGTGTTTAGTGCTGTTCCTGTTTCCTCTAATGATTTCATTTTAGTTAAGTAACATTATAGATTAGAATGTTGGCAATTAAGGGTGTATTCCAATCCAAACTGCTTATTTTCTGATTCATTTTTCTCTCAAATGCATCAAACTGGGGGAAATTCTCTTCTGGACTTTTTGATAAATGCAGAAAATATTGTAAAAAAATGCTGTTAAAGTTGGCGTTTTGAACTGAATTTTCCGATGCGGGAGATCTGGGAATGAAAAAAATGGTCGTACTGAGAAAATGATTGTTTAAAAATCAAATTCTAACTGAGCGAAAAATGAAATCACACGACCTCTTAAGCATCTCTCAGGGTTGTTTGGTTTAAACCAAATGGTTTTTTTTTAAAAAATCATGCTGTTTTTTTTTTTTTCTTTTCCCCTAATGTTTGCATTTATTTTACACATTATTGAAAAATGCAAAATGCAAGTTATGCAGAAGCTATAAGCAAAGCTTTAGAAAAATGATGAATTAATAAATTTGTAAAGTGACAAACATTTTTAATCAAACTTTCCTTATAAGCTTTAAATCTAGATGGCAGACTAATTTTTCTAAAATTCGCTGGGAACAAGTAGTTAGTTTTCTTTCTTCTTTTTTTGTAAGCCTTTTATTTTTAAAAGTAGCCAAAATGGCAGGTTTGAGCTAAAAATACATTTTTACTACTTAGATTGCTTGATTAGTTAAGATTTACTAAGGATTGCATTATGCCTCAATGATGACATAATCATAAGTAATTCTCTCCATTGGTTACTGTTTGTTTTGTATGCTAATGAATGATTGGCTGTGAGTTTTCTTTGCTGTATGGCTATTGGGTTTAGTAAGCCTTTGTTTTTCTTGCATTTCTACATTGGGACTGGGGTTTTGCATTATGATTTTATACTGTTACCATCAAGGTTGGCACGGTTTAAATCAATTAGTTAACCAACTGTTTTTTTTTTTTTTAGAAAAAATCTAATATAATATTTTCTCATTTTTGTAATTTGTTTTTGAAATTATTGGATATAAATAATTTCTACTTTTAACAGTCTTATCCCAGCAGTCACCGTGAGACATAGTGAGTCTAGGTTATATTTGTATGCATGTAGAATGCAAATTGCATGTGTTGATGAACATATTTGAAGCTCTAAAGAGAAAATTTAAAACAGGTGAATTTAGCAAAGATAAAATAGATTAAAAATATTCAATATTTTGAATAAAATATTTTCCTTTGAGAAAATGTAGATTATTTATAATTAATAACATAAAATTACCTTTAAGATTTTAGTCAAGCTGTAAAAGAAAATTTTCTTGATTGGGGAGATTATCTTTTAGGGCTGTTCTCAACTGTTCTTCTCAACAAGCACTAAACGCTTTGACAGATGTACAAATTCATTTTCTAACAGAAAGACATAAAATTGGAAGGCCTGACTATGGAAGCTATTTGGAATCTGTGTTTTCCATTTTTAATAAATTAACCTTTTGAGTTATAAGCAATTTTGATAACGTGACAAAGATGTTTTTAACCTTCTTTGAGTGGTTATTCTTCTTTCACACAGAAATTCGGTTCAAAACGCCCACTTTGACAACATTTTCTAAAAAATCTATTGCGTCTAGGGGGAAAAAAAAAAAAAACAAACTGAAAACAGCGTTTGATTACATAGTTTCTGAGCAACAGCATCTGCTAATTTCATGTATTTCCGAACAAAAATAAATTAAAACTTATGTCATAAAGTTGCCCTTTCGGATTTGAGAACAGCCTTAAAAAAAAAAAAAAAAAAAAAAAAAAAAAAAAAAAAAAAAAAACAACTCAAGATATGAAGTTGAATAAGAGGACACTGTTGTGACAAAATTGGGCGCAAAAATTCGGTGCTAGCGAACCACCTGTTACTAAACATGCTAAAACTAAAACATGCAATAAGATATATTTAAATCGTCTATTGCATAATCAAATCCACTATTTAGATCTGACAAAAAAATGGGGGAAAATCGAGATTAAGGTTTGCTTGACACATAATAGAAAAAAGTCTCTTAAAAATGCCTAAAAAAAGATATATTATTAATTTTTAGTTTAGATATTTAAAAGTAATATGTATTATAACACAGCTCAGAAGAAAAGCCTGTGTATTAAGGCTGATGGCTGTTTAAATGTTTTAGTGGATGAAAACTTTTATAAATCTACTTTCCATTTTAAGCTAAATGTTTTCAGTAGTCTAAAAAGCTGGTAAATAGGTATTTCTGTTTATTTTACTGTCGCCTTTTCTTTTCTTTTTTTTTTTTTTTTTTTACCTGGCAGTTTCAGAGGAGAAGTGTCAAATGACAATACACTAACTTCTTGAAACGTGTAAAGACTCTACTGCTAAATTCAAATCATTCCAGGAATTCTTTATAAGAAGCTTTACTTTCAATAAAAGATAATGATTGTCCTGTAGTGTTCAAACAGAAAAATCAGATATCTCAGATTGCAAATATTTCAAAGAAATTATTTTGAAAAGCCATAGAAAAATATATTATATTTATGAAACTACATCATATATTTATTTATAGTACTACTAGTAATTAAAAGATTGTTTATTAAGATTTTCAAGGTATCAATGTTTCTCTATTGTAGAGCCTTTTATTCATAAAACATAAGACTTCTTTCACTAAAAAATGTTTAAATATTAAATGATTTCAATTTTCTACATAATTGATTGTAATTATTTAATTTAAATTATTTTTAAATGAAGTTATATTACTTATATATCCAACGATGTTTATTTTTATCAATAAATATGAATGTACATGTAATAGGAAAACTTATTTAAAAAAAACCCGGTTTAAACCAAAAAACTTGGGTTTTTTGAAAAAAAAAAAATTTTTTTTTACCAACCCTGGCATCTCTTCAAAAATCACCTCAGCAACTTTCGTGTTTTTACTTTTAAAAATGAGTCTAAAAATGAGTCTCAGAAAATTTTGAGCTGTTGAGGGTGGAAAAATATTTTTTTCGAATACACCCTTAAACAATTGAAAAATGTAATTTTTCTTGAAAATTGCTGGCCATTAGGCTGGACAATATCAAAAATGTAAATATTAAAGACGTGAATTATCACTTTGCTAACCAGGGCTTGAATTTTAGGGCAGGATGGTGGGATTCGTGCCCAAAATTTTGAAATCCCGCCCAAAAAATTTCACCATTTCCTGAAAATTTTGCATTTTGAAATTACGATTAACTCCCGCGAACGCCTTGCAAATTTCCCGATATTTCTGCACGACTAATTAACACATTTTGCTTTTTTTTTTTACTGCGAATATTTTTATAGTGCCCCAGTGCTCTACCACTAAGCCACGAGGACGATGCCCAGCTTGGCATCTCTCACTCACATAAGTCGGTAAGACTGCTACTGCAGCTATTAGATGGAAAGTTGTTCATGAGCACACAATCTTATGGTGTAACATGAGATGCAAATGAACCCAGCATCGGTGAATATACAATTTAATTTTTCAATTACTTTTCAGCAGTGAAAATACGCTTGAAATTATTGAATATTAAAGACATGAATTATCACTTTGCTAACTAAGCGTAAACCAACAGAGTGAAAAATGTCCAAGCCAGGAATCAAACCTAGGCCCCTGGAATAGCACATCAGTGCTCTGCCACTAAGCCACGAGGACGATACCCAGCTTGGCATGTCTCACTCACATAAGTCGGTAAGGGTAAGACTGCTACTGCAGCTGTTAAATGGAAAAGTCTTCATGAGCACACAATCTTGCGGCGTAACATGAGACGCAAATGAACCCAGCATCGTTAAATATACAATTTAATTAATTTTTCAACTGCTTTTCACTGCTGAAAAGTAGTTGAAAAATTAATTAAATCAAAAATTTATTATCGCAATATATCTTGATATTGATGATATATCGTGATAACTACCATAAAGTGTGTGGTAATGTTAATTAAAAAAAAATAAATGGCGTGATAGCAGCAGTTTAAGTACCAACAGATGTAGAAAGCAAGGAATCATTGTTTTATACCATTCTTTAAACATGCATATATTTATACTAGGGATTGACCGAATACCGAATAGTTGATTCGGTATTCGGTGATTCGGCATGTAAACCGAATATTCGGCTTCGGCCGAATACTTTTAAGTATTCGGCCGAATAATTGCAGATAAACATTTTCTTAGAAACAGGAGAATTCTCTTTTATTTAGAAGTAGAATAGGCTAAACAATGAGTTTCAATATTATGTGCATGAGTTCAGAGTTCAGCTGCACTACAAAAAACAAGTCAAAGGCCATTTTTAATAAAAACTTTTTCCTTCCTAAAATAGTCTACATAGGGGTCAAATGAAAACAACTGTCTACGATAGAGAAAAAAAAAATGTAAGGAAGATGCGCATCTTACAATTATCATTTAATTTTAATTATTTCTACATTAGTTTTCTTAATTTAAATTTACTTAATGTGTATTTTCTTTAACATACATTTCAAATAAGTATGTCAGAGTTCATCTCTGTATATCTAAGATGTATGTTAAAGAAAATACACACATCAAATAAGTATACCCCTATGCCTATCCTATAGCTTTTATAACCATTAAATTAAAATCGCTCAAATTTGTTATCTTCATCACCACAATGTTAAAGTATTAACCAAAACATGTATCAATAATTTGATAGAAAATAGTTAAATGTACAAATTGTTATGATACCTTTAATATTTAAGAACATTCCTATTCAGTATGTTTATAATTAGACAATCAGTAAATCAGCTTAATGACAAAATTGTTTTTTTTCTATTTGAATGATCTTTTGTTTTTCTGACAAATCCTTATCCTTAATAATAGCCTGTATAGTTTAATACAGGCCTGTAGGTTATTTTGGGTATTGACTAGTGATAAAATAATAAAGAATAAGTGGTGGATTAATGAATTTGTGAATGGAAATTGGAAATAAGTCATTAAATTTTTTTGTGTGATTAGATTTAAGAATAAAAATGTAACTGAATTAAATCATTAAGAATTTAAATTAAAGTGCATTAAAAAAGCTAATATATGCAAAAATGTGTATTAAGAAATTTTAAGTATTCGGCCGAATACCGAAGCTTCGGTATACACTTTGACCGAAGCTTCGGTATTCGGTATTCGGCAAAATTGCTGATTCGGTCAATCCCTAATTTATACACAATAGAAATTTTTTAAACAAGAACAAAAATTCATGCTTTACATATAGATTGTAAAACACTTTCGAAACACATTCAGCATTCTGTAATAAAACTTCATCTTTTAATAAAGTGAAATTTAATGTCTTAAGTGAGGACATGGGTTTCAAAATTCGCCTTATCCAAAATTTAAAAAATGAAGTTTTCTCTGTTAATCTATTCTATAGGTGAAACTGCACTGAAAAAACACTACAATCTGCAAAAAAAAAAAAAAAGTTTTGTATCTCTGGCATTGTAAAATCTTGGTTTACAATGAAAACCAATGGACGCAGTCAAGAGGTTTTTTGTGATTTCCCTACATTTGATTTTCTGGATAAGGCAAGTTTTGAAACTGTTATCCTCATGTATAGGTGTGCGTGATGATTTTGTTCTTTTTATATTAAATATTAGATGACCAGCTTACAAATAGACACAATTCGAAACTTAGTTTGCTGATCTGCAGGCTTTCTTTAGTTGTGAAAGTTTATGGAATATTTGAAATGCGTTTGAGTTGATTTTGTCACTCTGGTTACAAATATTACATATATATATATATTTTAAATGAAAGATAGTTAATAATAATATTACTTTACATGCTTGTAATCGTAGAAAGTGTGCCAAAATTTTTGAATTGTATATAATAACAATAAAAAATGCACTGTGGTCAAAAGGAATCTTTTCATTTTTATTTGCTCTTCTAAAGATAGTAAATTGATGAAATAATCAGAATTTCTTTTTATTATTATTTTTTTAAAGTTTTATGTAGACATGAAAAATGCAATTTTACACATTTGGTCTTGTAATGATAGTAAAGTGTTAAAATAAGTTAAAACATTTTTTTTTTTTTTGGTTGTTGTTCATTTTGATTTTGTATGTAACTAAATTTGAATTTTACAGACAAATATGTGATATGACAAGAGCAAAGATTACTTTTGACTTTCTACCATCAAAGAATAAAAGCACTTCATTAACAAAGGTAGTTATCAAAGGAAAGAAAGAAGAAGTAGATGCTGCTATGGATTTAATTGATGAACTTGTTGCTGAAGTTGAACTGACTTCAAATAAATCTGTTCATGTCGCAGGACGAGCCTTACCTAATAATTTGTCAGTTCATCCGTTAAGTGCTGTAAGTATGCATACTGAAAATTCTTGTAAAAATTTCCGGCAGTACTTTCAATTTAAAGCTTTGTTTACACTGTAATTTTCTTATCAAAGATTGTATTTCCCAACCTGTTAGAATTTGTAGAACCTCTAAAGCAATTATGGGTAGGGAAGATGGGGGATGAATGAGACATTTTCACAAAAATATTTATTTTTAATATATTTAAGTTATTATCAATATTATATATCACATTTCATACATTAGGTATTTGACTACATCTATGCACAATATTTGGTCTAGATTATTATTATACAGTAAAATATTATAAAATTAAAAATAAAAGTTCCTCTCTGTCCCAATCATCCCTATAGCAGTAATGAATGGGACACTAATAGGGATGGATGAGACACAAATATTTTCCTCCCTGTATTCAATGTTACTTAATTATAATTTATAATTATAAACTTTATATGTAATTATATTTGTAATATGATCTTACTATATTGCTATTATATCTCAGCGTACTTCTTTTATTGCAGTTTTAACTTGTAATGCAAACTTCCCTTTTCCCACTTACGAGACATTTTTAGGTATGAAATGAAAGGGAAAAATGTCTTTGAAATATGGCTTAGCTAATATTTTTCATTCACAATTTATTAATATTAATTAAATGTATCTCAGATATCATGCACAAATGATTTATGTTAGGGGAAGTGCGAGTGGGGATTTATTTAAGCACAAGTCTAAAATTCAATATAATTTAACTCATTTGATCAATAAACATGTACTAGTTTTAACAATTTTATCTAGTTTGATAAAGTTTCAACAGCAATTTTTTGATAAACTATTCAATCTTTATTCCAATACGATAATTAAGATTCAAAATAATTTTTAAAATTAAACAACCTATATAATACAAGTTAGTGATGGGCGATTTCGATTTTTTTAATTGATACTATGGCGAACTTGATTTAATCGATTCTATAAATTTTTTAATTGATGTCTCTAAAGGTAATGTCATTTTCATTTTCCTTAAAAAGTTGTAGATAAAGTAGTCGAATGTGCCAATACTAAAACTTTCTTCTATCTCAAACATGTTAAAACTCTAAAATTCACTATCACAGTGTCAAATGTCAAATTCAAATGATAACCTATGGCCATCATGAGGATTCAAAAAGTATAGGTTCGTTGAAATATGTGCATTTTAAAAGAATGCATTTTCCAAACAAATAATTGAATTTCGGCCCACACCTTCTTAGATGTCTGCAACAGAAATTCCCTTCCCAATTCAAAGAGCATAAAAGCGAAACCTGTTGGGCAGTATACATCCAAGCCTAATAAGGATTTATTTATGTGATAGTGTAACAGTAAATGAAGTTTGAATTAATTCCATGCATTAGTTTTTAGATATAGCTATCACGAATATCGTGTGAAATGCAGTATATCAGCGCAGCCTGCTATATGATGTACACGAAAACCTAATCAGGAACAACTTATCTCAATGTCTAACTGAATATTAGGTTAGATTAATTTCCGTTCATTAGCTTTTGAGATATTCTCGCTAACATCGTGTAAACCTTGGAAAACAGTGTTGAATTCAGGGGGTGGTACCGGAGGACATCCCCCCGGAACCTTGAAATGTCCCCCCAGAAGATTTGAGATTTTTTGCTTAATGGACAAAAGTCTCCCCCCACCACCACGGAACTCTAGAATGTCTCTCTCCAGAACTGCAGAAATCCCTCCCGGAGAAAAATGTCTGAATTAAATTTGCTGAAAACAGCAGCATAGCAACTCTAACCTGTTACCTAAACTTTGCATGAAAACCTAATCAGGAACAATATATGACAATGCCTAACAGAATATTAAATTTGATGAAATTTCGTTCATTAGTTCTAGAGATATGATCCCTAAAATCGTGTAAATCCTGAAAAACATGTTAAATTCAGGGGTTTCCTGGGGGTGAGGTTGACATTCCCCCCCTTCCCAAACTTTGAAATGTTCCCCCAAAATGTTTGAGATTTTATGCTTAATGTACAAAAGTCCAACCCTCCTCCCCTCCTCTGAAGTAGTGATGCAACGAATAGTGGTTTGGCCGAATAACCGAATACCGAATATTCGGCCAAGTTACGGCCGAATATTCGGCCTATTTGGCGGCCGAATAATGAACTTATTTCTGCCTAAAAACAAAATATAGTATGCACTATATGCACAATTCTTGTATATTTCACAATTAAAATGTATTGTTTTCTTTTAAAAAATTATTTATATACAAATTTTTAATTTTTGAAAGCATTATTTTACTCTGAAAAAATATTCGGCTATGTTCGGCCTAAAAATTGCCTCAATAATATAATTCAGCCAAAAAAAGGAATTCTTAGCAAAAGTTCCTCATCAGGTACTGTCTAGTTACATTTTAATAGATATTTTGTGTTACAATTGTGTTTTGTGTTACAATGTTACATTAGAAATGTGTGTTGTTGTTACATTTTAAAATAATGACAAAATTTTTAAAGTACTAGGAAACATAAACTTCAGCTTTCAGATGAAATAAAATAAAAAAATAAGAAATCTTAATATCTTAAGAAAAACCAAACCACTGATAGAAAGGATGAAAGGAATATCCTCTAAAATGGTGGAAAGAGATCCCTGTAGACTTTATAAAGCTCACAATTAACAAAAAATTTTTATCATTATTATTATCATTATTTTTTTTCTTTGCTGTCAGCAGATAGAACTATTAAGAAGTGTATAGTGAATGTTTTCAGATTCAGAGAAAAGAAATATCTGTAAGGAAAAGCCAATTACACTCATTGCATTTAACAGTATCTGATACTCTAACATACCAAAGATCAATAAATGATTTCATTGTTGTAGGTAAAAAAATCGTTTACACATTTTAATCATTCGCCATTAGCATGTTCAAGATTAACTGATACACAAATTAATGAGTTAAAAATTCCTAAGAAGAAATTAGTTCAACGTGTGTAGTTCAAACTACTTAAAAGGTGACATAAACATATAAAAAATATTAATTGACGCACCCCTGAGATCTATGAGATATGTTTATGTCACTTTTTACTTTTAAGTAGTTATAAGTATGTTTGTATGTTATAAAGTTTATTAATAACAAAGTGAAAATTTCCTTCACGACACTAGTGTTTAATACAGTGTTTTGACTCTATTGATTAATTTTAAATTTAACAGATTATGTTAGCTTATTACAGATATTTTTTGTACTTACTGATACAGCATAAAAATTTTTTAACATGATTCCTAAATTAGCCTCTTATATAAAAATGGGTAGATAAAACCTATTCGAGGTATGAAAGTTAATGGGGAAAAAAAGTGTTTGTTAATCTCAAATAAAATTTTCATTATACATGATGAATATAAATTGTCAAATTAAAAAGTTATACTGTGTAAATATAAAACATTTATTACAGTATTAGTATTCGGCCAAGGCCGAATAATGGACTTGATATTCGGCCGAAGCCGAATATTTGGCAGACAGGCCGAATGGGCCGAATATTCGTTGCATCTCTACTCTGAAGTCTAGAATGCCCCTCGCTGGAGCCGCAGAAATCCCTCCCAGAGAAAAATGCTGAATTCAATTCAGCATAGCAACGCCCCCTGTTGGGTGTTTTACACCGAAACCTAATAAGCAACAACTTATGCCAACTGGATGTGAAGTTTGATGAAAATCTGTGCATTAGTTCTTGAGATGGAGCTGTTGCGAAAATCGGGGAAAATGCAGCATAGCAGCGCCCGAATGACCAGTAAATTTACATCAAAACCTAATCATCAACAACTTACGTCAATGTCAAACCGAATCTGAAGTTCGGTAAAAATTCGTGCATTAGTTTTTGAGATAGCGATCATGCAGAAATCATGAAAAAGGCGACATAACAGCGCCACCTGCTGGGCGATTTTCACCAGAAAGTAATCAGCTCCAATTTATATGAAGGTCTAACTAAATCTAAAGTTTCAACAGATTCCATGCATTAGTTCTTTAAATAGACCGCCCACTTTTTTTTTTTTGTCAGAGACAAACAAATAGACAGACTAACAGACAGACAATTTATAAAAATAATCAAATCGTATTCCAGACAAGACCTTCTAAAACTATAAATTCTTCGAAAACCGGTAGGCAAAATTTTTCACGAATTCAACACTTTTCTAAATACAAAAAGAAAGCAAGAAAAAATTAACAAATCGTTTCCACCCGTAACGTAGAATTAGAAATAGCGAATCGATTCAGTACACAGATTCGATGTCGATCTTTAGATGCGGGGTAGAATCGTTTTGCAGCCGATTCTTTAGATGCGGGGTAGAATCGTTTTGCAGCCGATTCTTTAGATGCGGGCAGAATCGTTATCCTTTAATTTACTTCAATTCAAATCGATTCACGGTCGATCCATGATTCGGGATCGGGTTGAATCGTTATACAGTAAACTCCCGATTATCCGCGAGTCTAAATTTTTTTTTTTTTTTTTTTTTATCTTTGAGAAGAAACTTATTTCTGCGATGTAGGATGAGTTTTCGATCCTTTTAGGTAGCTTTCATTACAAAAAGCTACCTATTGCAGCCGTTCGGAGGAAAGCGATTTCAAAAAATTTTGGTATATTTTCATCGATCATGACCCCCAGACCCCTAAACCACCCTCCGTTCAAAATTGATATATATATATATATATATATATATATATATATATATCCATATATATATATATATATATCCATATATATATATATATATATATATATATCTGACCTATGTCACACTGTAACTCTCGTATTTATGAACCGATTTGGATGTAATTCGGTATGTACATAGTACATACCAATGTCTCGACCGAGTTCGTTGGCCAGTTTCATCCGCCATTTTGTTTCAAAATGGCAGCCATTTAAAAAATTTTTAAAAATTTAAAATTTGAAATGTGGTACCAAAAAATTGAAAATGGAAAAATATTTTTTTTTTATGTATTTGTCCTTTATACAAAGACTCCGGAGCAGTTTTTGTTTCGTCGATATCTTAAAAAATGGCTGAGTTATAGCATTTTGAATTTCTAGCGTGGCTGACATTTTGAAACGTCCTGAAATTTGTCACGCGATAAAAGGCGTATTTATGAACCGATTTGGATGTAACTTCGTTTATACATAGTACATATCAATGTCTCGACCGAGTTCGTTGGCCAGCTTCATACGCCATCTTGTTTAAAAATGGCGACCATTTAAATTTTTAAGAAAAATTTTAATTTGAAATGTGGTACCAAAAAATTGAAAATTGAAAAAATATTTTTTCCTTATGTGTTTGATCTTGATAAAAAGATTCGGGAGCAGTTTCTGTTTCGTGTATATCTTAAAAAATGGCTGAGTTATAGCATTTTGAATTTCTAGCGTGGCTGACATTTTGAAACGTCCTGATTTTTGTCACGTGATAACAGACGTATTTATGAACCGATTTGGATGTACCTTGGTGTGTACATAGTACATACAAATATCTCGACCGAGTTCGTTGGTCAACTTCATCCGCCATCTTGTTTCAAAATGGCGGCCATTTAAAACAAATTTTAAAATTTTAAACTTAAAATGAGATACCAAAAAATTTAAAAATGAAAAGATTTTTTTCGTATGTATATGATCTTAATACAAAGATTCCGGAACAGGTTTTGTTTCGTCTATATCTAAAAAAATGGCTGAGTTATAGCATTTTGAATTTCTAGTGTGGCTGACATTTTAAAACGACCTGATTTTTGTTATTCGATAACAGGCGTATTTATGAACCGATTTGGATGTAACTTGGTCTGTGCGTAGTACATACCAATGTCTCGACCGAGTTCGTTGGCCAGCTTCATTCGCCATCTTGTTTCAAAAGGGTTGCCATTTAAAAAAAATTAATTTAAAATTTAAAATGGGGTATTAAAGAATTGGAAAATGAAAAAGATTTTTTTATGTGTTTGGCCTTGATACAAAGATTCTGGAGCAGTTTTGGTTTCTGAAAATTTGTTTTTTTGTTTATATCTTAAAAAATGGTTGAATTTTAACACTTTGAATTTTTAGCATGGCTAACACTTTGAAACGATCTTGTATTTGTCACGCGATATCACACGTATTCGCCTATTTCCATGGAAGAAGGCATGTGGATAGTATACATCAATATCTCGACCAAGTTCGCTCGCCAGCTTCATCAGCCATCTTGTTTCAAAATGGCGGCCATTAAATTAAAAAAATATATATTTAAAGTGAGGTGCAAAAAAATTAGAAATTGAAAAAGGTTTCTTTCTTAAGTATTTGACCTTGATATAAGGATTCAGGAGCATTTTTTGTTTATCTTTATCTTAAAAAATGGCTCAGATATAGCAGTTTCAATTTCTAATGTGGGTGACATTTTGAAAACTCTGATATTTGCCTGCGACAGCACTCGTATATATATACCGATTCCGATGTGAGTGAGCATGTGCACAGCAATTACTAAGGTCTCGACCAAGTTCACTGGTTAGCCTCATTCACCATGTTGTCTTAAAATGGCAGGCACTTTAAGAAATCGCCGAATTTGGCAGCCAAATATAAGTTACTTTAAATAAAAGCAGCTTGGATAAAGCTGACTAATTTCGTGAAATTCTCATTCATAATGATTTAGTATTGATAAAAATTAGTATTGAATCTCCTATATTCGGTTTACACTAAATTGAGCTTCGTGTGATTGAATAATATAAGTTGGCTTTTTTAAAATAAGGAATATGAAAGCTACCTCTTCCTCCCGGCACTGGCCGGAAGGACTTTTTACTAAATATGATTTCCATTTGAAAACATGGAACAATCACGTGCACAAAGCAGGTGCAGCTAATCTTGAGGGTGTCGCAAGGCCACACACCTGTTGATAAATAATGTACGGGTACTGAAAGTCACCCCCGCCCCCCCTGTTATGATTTTGTTTCTCCTGTTTTTCATAAAGCACACCAGTTTGCTTGTTTTAGCTGAGCTGTGAACACGTGTCCTACAGAAGTTCGCGTTTGTATTTAAATTTTATAGTTTTGCATTTTCAATACGCATTTGAAAAATGTCACAAAAAAGAAAAAGAGTTGTGTTAACGATTCAAGATAAATTAGAACTGATTAAAAAAATTGAAAATGGTGCTACAAGAAAACAAATAAGCTTGCAATATGGAATTGGAGAATGCACAGTTAGGGAGTGTGTGAATGCACAGTTAGGGAAGAAGTGTTTCAGTACAAAAAAACACACATTTGATGGATTTTCTAAAGATCTTTATGTTACCCATTGTGCATAGAAACTGTAAAATGTATGCTTATGTTACTTATTATGTGTATAAATTGTTCAAGTACATATTTGTGTTGATTTGTTCCCTTTTTTCAAAATTTTGTGGATTATCCGCGAAATCAATTATCCGCGATAGTCGTGCCACCCAATCCCGCGGATAATCGAGAGTTTACTGTATTTATTCTTCCAATTTTACTGTTTTAGTGGCAGAATTGATATAAAATTTCGTATAAGGAAGGATTTTTTTCTTTCTTGGTCACATTAGTGTTGGATGCAGGTAATTTTCTACGGGAGGGATTTCTGCGTCTCCGGGGGAGAGTGTATTTTAGAGATCGTAAGGGGAGGGGGGGAATTGCACATTTGCAATTAAAAAGCGTAAAATTTTAAAACTTCCAAGGGGTTTCAATGTTCCGGGGGAATGTCCCCACCGGACCATCCCCTGAATTCAACACTAGGTTAAATCGTTATACTTTTGTTTAGAAGCCCAGTTATTCGGGTTACTGGTTTATTATGTTGTTTTTTTCAAGTTCGTCTCTTCTAATCCCCCCCCCCCCCCCTCCTCGCCAATCTTAATTTACAAGGCCGTTCAAAATATGCATGCAATTTTCAGGGTTCGCACAGACTCCTTGGAAACTCATTAGAAATGAAAACATTCCCAAGTAGTACTTAGAACTACTTAGATAAGCAAACCACTACTTAGAAACTCCTTATATTCTATTGCGGCTTCGGACGCAAGCGATATTGCTGTCGACGAAAATAAATCATGATTGAAAAACGCACGGTAAATCCTTTACGCACATCATTCATCTGAAGCACAACATTGATTGGGTAGGGTAATGTTATTAGCAGGGCTCCCACTAGGTCCGTTTTTCAATTATTAGGTCTGTAAAGTTCGTTTTTCGACACTGTTAGCCGACCTTTATTTTAAATTTTATCGATGTTTGACATTTAGTCAAGAATCTCGGTAAAATCGCGTTTTTCGCAAATATGTTCAAAAAAAAAAAATACCGCCAAATTTCGTAAATCGATCACGGAAAAAAATTGTAAATTTTGTCAAAGCGGGAAAATTCGTATTTCTTAAAAGACAGCGGAAAAAACGCGAATTTATGCAAAGGATCACGAAAAACACACAGTTTCCATCAAAAGATCGGCAAAAAAAGTTAGTTTCGTCAAACGATCGAAATAAAACACGAATTTCCCCAGAAGATCGCGAAAAACACGCTAATTTCCTCAAAGGATCGCGAAAAACACGCAAATTTCGTCAAAGGTGATAAGAGTAAAATACCTTATTTCCTATCTTGACACGGTCCAGATATATATATATATATCCTCTGCATTCCTCTATATTTATTTAACACTTAAAGTATTTCTTTTATTAAAATATTTCCTTTATTAAAATATTTTTTTTATTAACAATATATAAAGTCATTTCACTTACCTTTTTATTCATTCCTGTTATTCTATCTTTAATTCCTTTTTACGATGTTTACCTTTCTTTGCCGTTTGTATTCACGTTTTTCAGCTGTCTGCTTCCATGCAAACATGAGCACGCATTTCGTTTGATTGACAATCATAGATTATAGTTTTACGATCGCTGCCAGATGGCGTCGCTCATTTGAGTCTACGACACATCGGCTCTGCGTTCTTTCGTCATGATGATCTCATTCTGGAACTGTCTGCAGTTGCTCCTTGCAACTGCCGGGCGTTATTCGAACGCCCGGCTGATATAAATTGAAATACGTTTTCTTCCTTCTTCTCTCTCGCTTTCTGTCTGTGTTTGTCTACGTGTTTCGTCTCGTCCTTTTACTAACAGTGTTGGTTTTCCACGACGTTTCAATAGTGCTATATTATGGCTGGAGATGTCTTCTTGAAGTGCTGTGTGCTTTTAATAAGTTGATGTTTTTACTTCCTACTTCATCGTTCGTCGGCCATTTTATAAGTTGATTGTTATGAGTTCGATAGTTTATGACTGCGTCTCGACTCTTTAAAGGTGGACTCTGCGTACAGCGTGTTTAAATGGATACACTGATGTGTGAGTCAAGATGGTTATTGTTATGATGAAGTTCAGAGATGTTTTACTCGCTATTTGTTATCGGCATCCACATTTTGACGTTTCTCCTAATTAGTCCAGGCAAATTAAAGTAAATACACCTTCAACCCGAGCAAAATTGCAATAGAAGCTCTGTTAACTGATTTTTAATCCGTAACCATTACTGAGAAATATAACCAAAATCAGACAAAATCCGATCACGGGAACGCCCTTAAAAATGGATTTCAAAACGGACTGAATCATATGCCGTTTTGCGTTGTTGTGCTATTGTATAGCTTTTAGTTGAGACGGAAGACAACAGAGGGCAACACTAAACAATTTGGACTGCAAATATTCATTTTTTATCGAACAACTGACAACCAATAATGCTTTTGGAACAAGATAAAGTAAAGTATCTATAACTCATTCTAAACTGTATTACTACTAGACCGATCTCCTAACAGTCATCCGGTATGCGGTGAGTTTTTCAAGCTCCGGCGATGGGGAGATATATCTCCGGCCTCAGGCGAGCCCTATACTATATTTTCTTTCTACATATTAAGTCTTCCTGAACATTTTAAGCCCTACCGCATCAAAATCGGCCCAGTGGTTCGCGAGATATAGTTCTTTTAAATTTCTCTAATTTCTGTTAATCCCGTTCCTCTATCTCATGTATCCGCAATTGCAACTGGCTCCGAATCGATTCCAGTGCTTATAAATGCTAGTCGTGCATAACTTTCCCAGGCATCGGAACATTTTTAATAATATGCTTTAGGGAATTTTTCAGGGCAAATATCAGTATTTTTTAATAGATGAATAAATCTAGCTTAAACGCGCGAAATTTCGCCTTATTTAAGAAGTAATTTTCTATAAGAAAATACTGGTACCGAAAAATTTCCTGGCTATAAAATTTCAGGACACGCACGACCCCTGCATTTATGGACATTTCATCACCAATTTACTTTGTTAAGGGTGTATTCCGATCCAAACTGCTTATTTTCTGATTCATTTTAAAATTCCTTTTTGCTCTCAAACGCATCAAACTTGGAAATTCTCTTATTTAGAAACTGTATAATGTGCGATGCTTCTTAAGTTTTTGATAAATACAGAAAATACTGTAAAAAACGCTGTCAAAGTTGGCGTTTTGAACCGAATTTTCCGAAGCGGGCGATCTGCGAATGAAAAAAATGGTCATACTGAGAAAATAATTGTTTAAAAATCAAATTCTAATTAATTGAGCTGAAAATGAAATCACACGGCATGTGAAACATGTCTTCAGAAATCACCCCAGCAAGTTTCATGTTTTTACTTTTAAAAATGAGTCTGAAAATGTCTCAGAAAATTTCAAGCTGTTGACGGTGGAAAAATATTTTTTCGAATACACCCTTAAGGAGACTTTAAGCAAAGATATCGATATTTTTTATACATGCTGTGCTGTGATTGTGATCTGACAGTTTGTCATGTCAGTGGTTTTCAAGATTATATTTATGGTGTTAAATGATTATTTAACAGCGGATTACTACATTATTTGTGTAATTTGAAGCTTATACAACACTAGGGAGTGAGTTTTAGATCCTTTTCTTAAATTTTAGTATTTTAATGAGCCTCTGAAAAGTACATGCTTTACCATTGGCGGCCATTTAATAATGCATCTCTGTGGAGATTATTGTAATGTTAACCTTTTTTAATTAATCTTTAACCTCTAACGTACATAATAAATGCTATAAACAGCTCCATACTGTGCTTTTTATTAACGTAAGTGTATATACTTTGCTCTGTTGCCAGTTTCAATTCAAAATATCAATTTTAAGTGTACTAAATGATGTTTCGAAAATAGTTAAAAATTGTGTTCTATGCTAACTTTTAGCTTCAAACTCCCATAGGAATAACCTTGGGAGTGTGTAACTTTTATAAAATTATCAAAAATACCTATAAGAGACAGAAGACAGAAGAGGAGCAGCAATGACATTTAAAAAGTGGCCGATGTACTGGAACACATATCGCCATTTCATTCTGATTCTACTCTACGCAAAATTGTTACAGGCGTAACAGCTAAAAAAGAAGTTAATGTTGATGAGTTGCACTTATTTGGTATGATCATCATCTCCAAAATGATAGGGAAAGATATATTTAGGTATTCGGCTAAAAGGTCAAAGAAAGCGAAAACTCTAGGACATGCTGCCGCCATTTGTAGTTATAAAGATGACTTAGATATACAAATAGATCCAGCGCTCCTCTTCCAAAGAATGATGATTACTGGCACTTGTGGTGAAATGAATCTCGGAGATGTCATGCGTTATGAACCGTGTGCGTACCCTGCAGCATTATTTGAATCACCAAGTATGATGAGGAATTCAGACAAATCTCAGTTAGCTCAAGCACTAGTCAAACACATTAAAAATTTACACAATGAAAAATTTGACAACGTGGAAAGTACAGAAAGGTACATATTGGATGGAGGATCTTTCTTGCGTCGCATTTCCTGGTGTAAAAAATGATACATATGAAAACACTGCTATGTCTTACGCTGATTTTATTGTTAAACAATATGGAAAACCTATCATGGTTTTTGATAATTACATTGGGTATCCAACAATCAATGATGTGGCTCACAGATGACGCTACAAAAAAAAAAACAGTAGATATATTAATTTCAGCCCATACGTGAAATTTATTGGAAAAAAGGACAAGTTTCTGGACAAGGAAAAAACAAGCAAGCAATGACTTCCCTCATAGGCGAATTGCTTAAGAAACAAGGCTGTACTGTTCCCAACACAGATGGGGATGCCAATATAGACATTGTTCGTGCTCCAGTCTCATCTTCAGAACATGCACATGCACATACCACTGTAATAGGTGAAGATACCGACTTGCTGATTCTCCTTCTTTAACAGGCAAAGGATAATGGCTTCAATCTATACTATCGCACTGACATAAGACGAGGATCATGTTCCAAACCAGTCTATCATATCCTCAACATGCAATCTCTCTTAGGTCGTGAAAATTGCAACTTCCTTCTGTTTCTGCATGCTTTCACGGGCTGCGATACAACATCCAGAATTTTTTTGATTGGGAAATCCTCATCATTTCTCAAACAGATGAACAAGACAGAGCTCCGTTCTATTGCAAAAATATTTTGTTCAAATTCAAGCCTACATTCAGATATGGCTGAGGCTGGAAGAAAAGCAATGCTTCTGTTTTATGACTGCAAGGCACTGGATTCTATAGATAAACTACGTCACCAAATGTTGGTAAGGAAAGTAACTACAGTAAAATCATTTATTACACCTGAACGTTTGCCTCCGACCGATTCTTCTACAAAATATCATAGCTATCACACTTACTTACAAATAAATATCGGAAGAAAGAACCAAGCCAGCAGAATGGGGCTGGTATGTAATAAAACACTCGTGCTACCCAATACTCTGCGAGTGACTACCAGCTACAGATTATTTACTTAATATGATTCCATGTTCTTGAAAGACAAACTGTGCTACTTTACGATGCTGATGCAAGCGTAATTGATTGCCCTGTTCTACAGCTAATGGTGTGTGCCAAGTCAATGGATGTAACAAGAACTACCTAACTTCTAACTATAAATATGATGAAAACTATTGATACGTTTTTTTTCTTCACTGGAACATTTCTGTAAAAATGAACTTAAGCAGTAATTTGTCAGAAATAGTAGACTTTTGTGTACTGTTTATCGTTTTTGACTATACTTCAAAGTTAAATTGTGAAAATAAAGCGATATATTTCCGTAAGCGATATATTCTCTGCCTTAGTTCCAGAAAATCCCCTTCGCCATTTTGAAATCCGTATATAGGGGTGTTCCCGTGCTCAGATTTTGTCTGATTTTTAGTATGCTATTAAGCAGTAGTTCCTGATTAAAAAATTCTGTAAAAAGCTTCTATTGCAATTTTGCCCATGTTCAGTCACAAAATGCCTGGACTAAATGGTTATTTACAACGTATCTTCATCTGTAGAGAAGTATTTTTCCTGGAGTTGTTTCGGCATGGATATATGATTCACGATATTTCAGTTTAATTCATCGGCGTGTTAGATGTTTGTGAACAGCATGGAACTTTGAGGAGGACCGGTCACTCTGTGATCATTTTCATTTCTTTATTCCTGTGAGGTCAGTTTTCTTTTATTGTTAATTGGTTTTCTGAATATGTATTTATATTTAATTTGACAGCTTAAATGTGTTTATTGAATTTAAAGATTTGGTTTATTGTTTGAACTATATTTAAACTTATTTTTTATATTTTAGTTAATAAACGTTAGTTTGTTTTTAAACTTACTTTGTTTTTATTTCGCCACCATACATTTCTTTTATTTTCATAACTATTTAATACTTTATTGGGACTATTAGCGTAAGCTTTCATCGTGCCTTTAATTAAACTCTGCTAATTTAATCCTTGTCATTAATTTAATGACATCACGGTTATGGGCCTGTCCCTATCTGTGTTAATAGTTTAAAATTTAATAATAAAAACTTTATTTAAAAATTGAAGAAAAAAAATTATTTTTCATTATAATAGTTTAATAAAATGTAATTTATGTGATTTTATGATTTTTAATAGATATATATATCGTTTTATTTTATAATTACCGTATTTAACCCTTATGGGTACGGCATTATGGTGGTGAACGCTGACCCCATTAGCTATTTAGCGATGCTTTGCGATGGGGAGGCGGTTAGTTTACAATATTTTTAAGTTTATAAATTGAATTTTTCTGATAATTTTGAATTTTTTTTGAAGTAATATACAATTTTTATGATAGTTAATCAAATTTTTTTAGTAGTTAAAAGTTTTTCTATAAAGTAAATAGTTTGAGATTTTTTTTGACCTCATGGCATATCTACAATAATATCCTGTTGAAGAAAGTGTTCAAGTTTTGAATATTGAAGGAAGTGTCATCTATAAAAGAAGTTGACTAATTGACTGAGTCCTTACCTATTCCTTGAGTGTTGTTCTACGCATTTTTAATCTGCTTTATGAATCTACATATTTTTGAGTGGTTAAAATCTGCATGTTTTCAAGTGATAAAATATGCATATTATGAAGTGGTTGAAACTGCATGTTTGTGATCCTGCACTGTTTTGCATATTTCGATTCATATCTTTCAAGTTAAGCTGAATTCTAATGTCTGAAAAGTAAACCTGTGCTTCTCTAAAATGAATCATTTTTTTTTTTTTTTTTCAATTCTGGTGCTTCTAAGATTCGAGATGTTTAGTAATACCTTCATTTTTGTCAAGTTTTTCATGAAAGTACGTCATCTACCATAGTTTAGGAATGGTTTATGTATTTTTTTCAAGAACTGTTAATGGTGCCTTCCCCAGTATCGCAATGATCGCATGCTGAGCGGTGATGATTGAAAGTAGCATAAGTAAACCTGATCGGAAGTCATCGCAAGTTTTCTGTTTTTTTTTTTTTTTTTTTTTTTAAACTTGACTTTTATCATTTAACATGTGACTATTATCCCCTTGGGGACGAGCGACACGTATACGTGCCGGAAATAGGCCTAAGGATCCTCGTTTATCCTCACCAGTAAAATTTTACTGTAAAATTTGCCTTATTTAATACGAGCATTTTCTCGATTTGAATAGGCACAAACTTCTGTTTTTTAAAACCGGTAGAAAAGTAATAAACATTTCGTAAAAGGCTCCCGTCGCGAAGGGGTTATCAGTGTGCAGAACTTTTGATGAGACATTTAGTGACTAAGAAGTTGAACATTTTCTGTTCCTGAGTTATCTCGCCAATAGCGGTTCATGATCTCCGTGGACGACACATTCAATTTTTTTTTGGATCCCTGTGTGATTCAAATGTGATTTTTGAAATTTTTAATGAAGTTTTAGGTACTTAAAGTGTATGCCATCATTGTTCTGTTTTTCTGCAATTGTCTCCTATTAATTTTTAATGTGTGCTAAAGAATTTTATGAATCTTTTGAAATCTCGGGATCTCTAAGCTGTAGATCAGTTTTATTAAATTTGAATTTTTATATGGAAATTTAAAGAGGATAGTTTTTCTTCATATTTTTAAAATAGTTAAATGCTTGTTAGAGCTCTTTATAAATATTTAAATAGAGATTGGGAGTTGTTGATTGGGGTAAAAATCCTTTAAAAATTTATGTTTAAAATTTTCTTATAAAGATGTAAAATTTTGTCAGGTTAGAATTTGTAATGGGGCAATGTTTTTAAATGTCAATTTCTGTTAAACAGATTGTGATTGCCTATCTGCCTGACCCGGTTAACTTTTAATTTCTACAGTTTGTTTTATTTACAGTTAATCTTTTGACCTTCTTATTTAATCTTTTCAATAGTTTAAATGTAAATTCTTATACTTAATAGCTTTAACAATAGTTAATCAAATTTCTTTTGATTTTTGTTAATAGTATGGATTTTTAACTATCAGTATATTTTTGGAAGTTCAACTGTTTAATGTTTTTTTAATGGGGCATGTTCGATTACCTAAAAGTTTACTTTGATAGTTTTTATAAATAAAATTTCTTACTTTCAGTAAATGTTAAGAATTTTTATTTTCTTGAACTTATTAAGCTTTAACTTTAATAGAGGATCATGTAAGATATATTTATGAATTTTCTTTTGACTATTTAATCTAAGTTTTTTTTTTTTGTCACTGAGTTATTTTGAATTTTCAACTATGACTTATCAATTTTTAAATAGTCATATGCACAGCTGGGCTATATTGGAAGTCAGTTGGTCAGGATGTTTTAATTCAGTGACTTATTTATTGTTTTATGCTTATTATTTATTCTGTGAATAAAGATGAATTTGTTTTAATTTATTCATTTTTGATTTGCTTGCCCTGATTGATAATCTCTTATAAATGCATATTTTTGAAATGTTTTCTTGCAACTGTATCTTGGATGAGAACCTTTATAATAGAACTCTAATGAAGTTCTTATGGGTTCATGTTTGAAATTGGGGATTTGTGGCCATTTATTGGGATTATTTGTTTAGTTAAGTTTTTAATACTTCTATAGGCAGTTTTTGATTATTAATATAAAAGATTGTAAATTTAAATTTTATTTTTATCATTGTTTGTAATTTAACAAGTTTCTTTAAGATCTTTTGAATTTTTTTAATTGGGTGTAATGACGTGTAATTTGAGTCTACACTTAAGTATTAGATCCCTAAGCTAGGTGGGATTTGTTTTGAGAAACTGTATTAAGACAATGTTTAATTTGTTATTTTGTTTTCTTTAGTTTTTATTTGTTAAAATTAAACTTAAGTAATCTTTGCTGGCCATATAAGTTCCTCTACTCATTTAAATGTTTTCTTGGTTTAGATTGACTACCTTGTGTCAAATATTATTTTTAAAGCACTGTGGTTTTTCGATTAATTCCTGAGGGAAGCTTTTTGAGGGAGGGACTTCAGGTTGTAGCTATCAAACATATTATATAATGAACTATTATTTTATTGTTTAAGTTTTTACAGGTTCTTATTAAATATGTTAAAGTTTAAAGTTTTTAAAGATGTTTTATTTAAAATCATTTAGTTTAACTTTTTTCCCATTTTGGCCTACATGTTCCTTGTGGTAAAGGGACAGGTTTATGTTGCTGTAAGATTAACTTTTAATCAACTCTGTTTGGATTTTAACTTTGAAGAGATTCTGGAATTCATTTTTAAATTAAAGTTTCAGTATTTTTGTTGTTCAGAATTTAAACCCTGGGAAATTGTGGGTATGTTGCAGATCTGATTAATACCTCTTGTAATCTGGAATATCTTAGATCAACTTGTCAATCTCATCACATATTTTTTAGAATTGAATCAAATGTTATAGTTTAATTGATTCAAATTCATTCTTTTTGGATTGGCTATGTTTTAGGGTCTGATAGAGAAATAGAGGTTTTAATGAGTTCCCTGTTTTTAAGAGTCAGTTCAAAGATGAAATTAGAATGCCTGGTGTGTTCGAAGATGATTCTTGTTTAAGTAGGAGAGTTCTTTTATTGATGAAATTTCTGTAAGTTGTTTTTATCCTTTTTCCCGGTGGTTTACAAAGTTTTTGTTGATGGTAGCTATTGCCCGGATTTTGTGCTGTATCTTTTTAATTAGAGAAGGTTTAGAATGCAATTAATGCAAAATGAGAAGAGTTGCTGTTTTTGAGGGTATTTTCTATTAGATCAAGGTAGCAAGTTTTTAAGATAGTGGTTCATATTTTTAAAGGGAACCTGATCATTTCTTGCACTTCAGAATTTACCATACACCTTCCCTGATTCTCTACCACTGATGACGTCATAATGAGAAATTGCTTTTTATGGTTTTAAAATGTGAAATGCTTCTTGATTACTGGATTTTAACAGGATCGTTGATTATTATTGAGTTTTGGTTTATCTTCTGGGGTTTTCCTATTTGATCATATATATACCTGCGTGTCAATGTGGAATGAATCGGCGTGAATG
Source organism: Maratus speciosus (assembly GCA_963932465.1). NCBI lineage: Eukaryota > Metazoa > Arthropoda > Arachnida > Araneae > Salticidae > Maratus > Maratus speciosus. The sequence continues at coordinate 415,354,637 of OZ010798.1, forward strand.
GAGACCATTGGCCAATGGCAAATTTTCTTTATTTGTTTTCAGGAATGGGTTCGTGCTTCGGCATTTGTGCTGTCAGGGAATGTTGATACTATTTTTCAGCATGTTGATAGGTTTTTGTGAGGTGTCATGCTTCAACAATTTATTCTTCTTTTCTTATATATTAGATTTTTATTTGGCAGGATTCTCAGGTATATTGTATAGTGATCAGAGGGGGGAATCCGTGGAGGTAAATCTGTTTTTGAAGAATAGAATTTTATTTTATTAAATCCTGAAAGTAATTTTTATTGAGTCATTATCTGGGAGCGTTTTATCGTCCTCTAACCTTTGTCAATTGGTAACCTTTAGTGGCCACGAGGTTTGCCTGCTTGAGACAATGTCGGTTTTTCTTTGATGTCATGTGGGATGAATTATGATGAAGCGGTATATTCTGTCAACATGGGTGAAGAGTTTTGCTGAGTTTGGGTAGGGCTACCTCATTTCTTTTAGATTCTGCTGAATTACTTTTAATACATATCTTGGTACATTTTTGAATTCTTTTTAGGGGGGCAAGTTGTGAGACGGAACATATGTTAGATGGTCATTTTCACTTACAATTTCAAGTTTTAAAGTTTTTAAGAAATTGTTTTGTTACTAAAGGCCTTAACTTCAATACATTGTAACTTTGGATACTGATTTTCAATATATTGTAATTTTATATCAATCTTGGATATCATTGTGATTGATCACAAGGGGGGGGGGGGGGGGGTCTGAGAAAAACGTGTTTGTCATTACTAATATTTATGTGTATTTTGTGTTATATATATATTTTTGTTATGTATATTATAAGTTTATTAATTTATGTGTTAAATCACTGAGTGGCTGGTCATCCTTTAATTTACAGTTTTTAGTTCTTTATTGGTTTTTACAACTTTGTTTTTTTTTTGGACTTCATGGAGTGAGATTAAGTTCTTCTGGTTTTTAGTAGTTGGGTTCTGGTTCAAGTGGACACTAACATGTATAACTGGTGTAAAGTCATGTTTATAGTAGTTCTTTGAGCTTTTACCTTTTTGCTCTGTCCCAGTGTCAAGAGAGGGGGGGGGGGGGGGCATTTGATAAGAGTAAATACCTTATTTCCTATCTTGACACTGTCCAGATATATATATATATATATATATATATCCTCTGCATTCCTCTATATTTATTTAACACTTAAAGTATTTCTTTTATTAAAATATTTCCTTTATTAAAATATTTCTTTTATTAAAATATTTCTTTTATTAACAATATATAAAGTCATTTCACTTACCTTTTTATTCATTCCTGTTATTCTATCTTTAATTCCTTTTTACGATGTTTACCTTTCTTTGCCATTTGTATTCACGTTTTTCAGCTGTCTGCTTTCATGCAAACATGAGCACGCATTTCGTTTGAATGACAATCATAGATTATAGTTTTACGATCGCCGCCAGATGGCGTCGCTCGTTTAAGTCTACGATACATCGGCTCTGCGTTCTTTCGTCATGATGATCTCATTCTGGAACTGTCTGCAGTTGCTCCTTGCATTGCGTAATGAGGCGTTATTCGAATGCCCGGCTGATATAAATTGAAATACGTTTTCTTCCTTCTTCTCTCTCGCTTTCTGTCTGTGTTTGTCTACGTGTTTCGTCTCATCCTTTTACTAACAGTGTTGGTTTTCCACGACGTTTCAATAGTGCTATATTATGGCTGGAGATGTCTTCTTGAAGTGCTGTGTGCTTTTAATAAGTTGATGTTTTTACTTCCTACTTCATCGTTCGTTGGCCCTTTTATAAGTTGATTGTTATGAGTTTGATAGTTTATGACTTCGTCTCGACTCTTTAAAGGTGGACTCTGCGTACATCGTGTTTAAATGGATACACTGATGTGTGAGTCAAGATGGTTATTGTTATGATGAAGTTCAGAGATGTTTTACTCGCTATTTGTTATCGCCATCTACATTTTGACGTTTCTCCTAATGGTTATTTACAACGTATCTTCATCTGTAGAGAAGTATTTTTCCTGGACTTGTTTCGGCACGGATATATGATTCACGATATTTCAGTTTAATTCATCGGCGTGTTAGATGTTTGTGAACAACATGGAACTTTGAGGAGGACCGGTCACTCTGTGATCATTTTCATTTCTTTATTGCTGTGAGGTCAGTTTTCTTTTATTGTTAATTGGTTTTCTGGATATGTATTTATATTTAATTTGACAGCTTAAATGTGTTTATTGAATTTAAAGATTTGGTTTATTGTTTGAACTATATTTAAACTTATTTTCTATATTTTAGTTAATAAACGTTAGTTTGTTTTTAAACTTACTTTGTTTTTATTTCGTCACCATACATTTCTTTTATTTTCATAACTATTTAATACTTTATCGGGACTATTAGCGTAAGCTTTCATCGTGCTTTAATTAAACTCTGCTAATTTAATCCTTGTCATTAATTTAATGACATCAAAAGGATTGCAGAAAACACGCGAATTTCGTCTAAGGATCGCGAAAAACACGCAAATTTCGTCAAAGGATCTCGAGAAACACTGTTTCCATCAAAAGATCGCGAAAAAACTCAGATTCGTTAAACAATTGAAATAAAACGCGAATTCCATTAAAAGATCGCGAAAAAAAGCGAATTATCCAACGGCAAATTTCGTCAAAAGATCGCGAAAAATCGACAAATTTTGTCAAAAGATCGCGAAAAATCGACATTTCTTCTAAAGAGCGTGTAAAAACCCACAAATTTCATCAAAAGATCGCGCAAACCCACAAATTTCCGTCAAAAAATCGCGAAAAAAAACCCCACAATTTTCGTCAAGCTCTCGAAAAACCCCACAAATTTCGTCAAAAGATCGCGAAAAAACGCGAATTTTGTCAAAGAGCCACGGAGAAAACGCATAGCTAGTGTCGGGAGTGGATTTCCCCCTCCCCCCCGTTTGGTGTAACTTTTAAAAAGATTTCCTGTGAATTTCAGAATTTTTTTTTTACTCTGAATCACCCCTGTGACATGACCATTGGTCACTGCATAAAAAAGTAGATTGTCAATTTTGTATTTAAACTTACGAAATCAATAAGAAATATATCGTGAATACTGTGCAATTTCAGCACTAACAATTAGGTTCTAATAGAGTAAAATTTGTTTTTGAAATGTTTTTCTCCCCAAATTGGGCATTAAAAATTGGAGTGTGCATACCACATAACGGTGCAGCACATAAAAACATCGACAAAGAAAAAAAAAAAAAAAAAGGGCAAATCCTTAAAATTTTTTAGACTCCTTGGATTTTTTGGGTTCTCCTTGGATTTTTTCTTCCCAACTCTGTATGAACCCTGAATTTTTAAAATGCCAAATTCTCGTTCTATTTTATTATAAATCCATATTTTGAAACCTTGACCAAAGATACATTTGAGGTCGCCCCTCTGACCATTTGGGACTTACCTGTCCCCCCAGGGAGCATATAGTTATTGTTTCTTCCATAACCATTTCGTATAACATATTGTTGGAAAGCTTTTAATGTCCTCTTTTATTTTCTGTCCCTCCTCCCCCCCTCCCTCTAGTTACACGCTCTTGGCACTTTTTAGCTCAGAGGTTATCAAAGCTTGAGAGCTAATGTGCCCGCCGGTTCTGTATGTATGCATGTACGTACGTACGTAACGCGATAACTCTTGATAAAAATATCCGATTTGCTTCAAATTTTTTGACTAGGTTCATTCTGATACGGTGCTTCCCTGATTAGTTTTGGGGGTTCATTGGTTAAGTATAAAGGGAGGTACGGGGGCTAATACCCCTCTTAAATTTAGATAAATGGGTTTTTCTATCCGATTTGCTTCGAATTTGGTATAGCGGTTTATTTCGATAAGGTGCTTCCTGATGACATTTGGAGTGTCATTGTTTAAGTATAAAGAAGGGAAACGGGGGGGACAATTTCCCCCTTAATTTATTTTTCGAGGGGCATTATTCTTTGAAATAAGAGTAATATACAGTTAGTGTGAATAGCCTGCGAGATCAATGTCGTCAGTTTAATTGGGCACTTTTCTTTTTAGCTCATAGGCTATCAAAGCCTGACAACTAATGTGCCCGCAGGTTCTGTTTGTACGTATGTATGTATGTAATGCGATAACTCTTGATAGAAACATTCGATTTGCTTCAGTTTTTTTCTTCTAGGTTCACTCTGATAAGGCACTTCCCTGATTAGTTTTGCGGATTCATTGGTGAAGAAAAAAGGGGGAAAAGTCTCCTCCTTAATTTAGTCCCCTCTTTAATTTAGATAAATGGGTTTTTTTATGAAGAATTATTTGATTTGCTCCAAATTTGGTATACCGGTTTATTATGTTAAAGAGCTGCCTTGATTAGATTTGGAAGTTCCTTAGTTAAGTATAAAGGGTGGAAAGGGGAGCTAGACTCCACCTTTAATTTAGATAAATGGGTTTTTCATGCAGAATTATTTGATTCGCAGAAAATTTGGTATACTGATTTATTATGTTAAGGAGCTGACATGATTAGATTTCGAAGTTCATTAGCTAAGTATAAAAGGGGGCTAGACCCCCAACCTTAATTTAGAGAAATGGGTTTTTCATGCAGAGTTATCCGATTTGTTCCAAATATGGTATGCTGGTTTATTATGTTAAAGAGCTGCCCTGATTAGATTTGGAGGTTTATTGGTTAAGTACAAAGGTTTGACGGGGGGCTAGTCCCCCTCCCTTTTTAGATAAATGGGTTTTTCATGCGGAAGTATTCGATTTGCTTCAAATTTGATTTACTGTTTTCTTCCAATATGGCGCTTCCTTCATTAGATTTGGAGGTTCATTAGTTAAGTATAAAAGGGGGAAAGGGCGGCAAGTCCCCTCTCCTTAATTTAGATAAATGGGTTTTCATGCAGAATTATCCAATTTACTTTAATTTTTTTTTTCTAGGTTTATTCTGATAAGGAGCTTTCCTGATTAGATTTGAAGGTTCATTCGTTAGGCATAAAGGGGGAAATGGGGGAGCTAATACCCCCTTAATTTAGCGAAAGGGTTTTTTTTCGTGCTGAATTGCCTGGTTTGCTTCAAATTTAGTATACCAGTTTATTATGTTAAGGAGCTTCCCTTATTAAATTTGGAGGTTCATTATTTAAGGATAAAGGGGGAAATGGGGGCTAACCCCACCCCCTTAATTTAGATAAATGGGTTTTTCATGCAGAGTTATTCGATTTGCTCCAAATTTGGTATACCGGTTTATTATGATAAGGAGGTGCCATGATTAAATTTGGCGGTTTATTTGTTAAGTGTAAAGGAGGGCAGGGTTTAGTCTCCCACCCTTAATTTAGGTAAATGGGTTTTTCATGCAGAATTATTCGATTTGCTTCAAATTTGATATACCGGTTTATTTCGATATGGTGCTTCCTTCATTAGATTTGGAGGTTCATTGGTTAAGTATAAAAGGGGTAAAGGGGGGCAAGACCCCTCCCCTTAATTTAGATAAATGGATCTTCATGCAGAATTATCCAATTTACTTTATTTTTTTTTTCTATGTTCATTCTGCAGACCTGCCAACTGCTACGAAAAAATCGTAGTTGCGACGATTTGGACCTATAAACTACGATGCTACGAAAATCTGTCTTAAACTAAGATTTTTTGCAAAAAACACACGCATTTTTTGTTTTTAGTTGCGATTTTTAGCCCGCACAGCATATTTTTCTGGAGTGATTCTGTTCCGATATTAAAGTATTCGTTTCCAAAAGTTTTAAAAAATTGGTCATTAGTCCGAAAATTTGGACATTAAAAAATGCTCATGGGGGAAAAAAATCTAGACTGCAAAACAAACTTCTTAACATAAAACCCTCTTTATGTATATTAACCACGAGTGTATTGGTTTCTGTAAATATTTATACAGGAATTTACTTCCCTAAAAACAGGGGTTCCATTTTAAGAGTTTCTTGAGAGGGGTGGGGCGTTCTTTCAGGGGCATGGTTTAAAATAGTGTGCGGAATCGCGCAATTAGCTCACGGAAAAGGAAAGTCATGCATAAAATAAAAATGCTGTGCAATATTTTGCCCTGCAAATTCTTCCACAGACCTATGGTTCTTCTGCGAGTATGTTTTGAAATTTCTTTGAAGTCCGCGAATTTTTTCTTCTTTTATGGAATTTTCCTAAGTTAATTCGTGAATCGATTGCGGAAAAAATTGAGAATTTCTTCAAATGATAATGTAAAAATATCGGGTATTTCGTCAAAGATCTCAGAAACAAATAGTGATTATCTTCAATTGGTCGCTGAATAAAATCGTTAATTTTGTTAAAGTTCAGAAAAAAATTGCGAATTTCGTCAAAAGATTGTGCAAAAAATCATGAATTTCGTTAAACTATCGAGGGGAAAATATTGCAAATTTCGTCAAAAGGTCGCGGAAACGAGCAGTGAATTTTGTTAATTGGTCGCGAAAAGATATCGAAATTTTTGCCGATCGGTTGCAATAAACTATCACGAATTTCGACAAATGACCGCATAAAAAAAAAATCGATTTCGTCAATTGGTCACAGAAGAAAATAAATTTCATCAAAGAATTGTAAAAATGTGAATTTTGTCAAAATATCGCAGAAAGAGAACTCGAATTTCGTCAAAAGATCAGTAAGAAAATGCAAATTTTATCGAAAGATTAGTAAGAAAACGAAAAATTGGCTGCGAAACACGAAAAACCAAACAACCAACCTCCAGATTAATTTTAATTTTGTGTGCTACGATTTCTCATTTTCAAAGGTTGGCAGGTCTGATTCTGATAAGGACCTTTCCTGATTAGATTTAGAGGTTCATTAGTTAAGTATAAAGTGGGTTAGACCCCCCCCCCCCCCCCCCCCAATAATTTAGTGAAATCTTTTTTCATGCAGAATTATCTGATTTGCTTCAAATTTGGTATACCAGTTTATTGTGTTAAGGAGCTTCCATTTACATTTGGAGGTTACATCTAGAGGTTCATTGGTTAAGTATAAAGGGGGGAAATGGGGGCTAATCCCCCTTCATTTATTTTTTGAGGGGGATTATTATTTGAAATAAGAATATAATATACAATTAAGTGTGAATAGCCTGTGAGCTCAAAGCCATCAGTTTAACTGGGCACTTTTATTTTTATTTTTTTCTCTCTATGGCGCAACCAGGATCTTCACCATCACACTCACCTGGGAAGCATTTTGAAACTTTACTACTCATAAACTTAAAAAAAATCATTGCTTTATATGATTATAAATTAGATTTTAGTAAATTCGTGGCACCTAAAAACCAAAGCAATAAAAAGCATAAGCCACTATTGTAAATTTAACATTCAGATGACCAAAGTCTTTTGTTTTAGGTAGATTTTATACCAGCCTTCAGGCTCGGGCTTAATTTGTTAACCAGAGAAAAGTATGTTATTTCACTATTAATGATTCTAGGATGAGAACTTTTTTTGTTGTTGTTAACAGCTGAAAATTTGGTAAACATTAAAAAGAAAGATATTTATAAACTGTAAATGAGATAAGGAAACATATATTTTAAAAAGGGAAAGAAATTTTAGTTAAATATATTATAATAAAAGATAATTTTGCTTATTCATTGGGGGATAATTAGTATGCGGTATGAGATGATTGGTTAATTACATCATTACATCTATTTTAAAAAAAGATTTGAAATAATCGTATTTCCCCCACGCTTATAGGAGGCACTAAAAGGACTGAAAAACCATTTAACTTTTTTAATAAATTTAAAGCCTTCAAAATTTTGCTCATCTGCACATTTTTAAGAATGACGTTTATAGGAAGTAAGTCCCCATCTGTTTGTTTGAAGAAAATAAGAGTAGAAATTGCATCTTTTCTGGATGAAAAAAGAAAAAAAATCATTTCTTCCCTTTTTTTTTTTTATCTGACCGAGATCTTTCTTAAAAAATAAATTTAAATATAATATAAATTATTATTAAAATTACATCTTAAAAATAATAATTTTAAAAGTTAAAAAACCTTATTATTTGACTCAAAGGTAGCTTACTTCTGGGCCCGTGACATTGTCTAGGGCCCCCATAAGTGGGGGTGAGGGGTGAAAGGTAGTCGTTACAGCCCTGCTGATTCGCTACGTTTTGGAATTACTATTTTTGAGCTTATCTGTGAACATCGAAATATTGATTCAAGTTTCGATTCTAGAATTTGGGAATCGATTCTTATTGGGATCGATTCTGTTTTATGTGATGTCGATTTTAATAGATTCTCAAATTTTCCAGAATCGCCCATCACTAATACGAGTACAGTTTAATACTAATAATTAACATAAATCATTAATTTATAAACCTATATAATATTTTTTAGTTAACAAATAAATGTTTCAACATCTAGGGATGAATGAGACTGTCCCATTCATCCCCATTTGAAATTGTCGCAATTCCCAATCATCTCTATGATACATAGATTCAATTGCCCGCCATTTTGCCCGAGAAATTATTTTGTCATATTGGTTAATATTCATTCATTTTAATTACCAGTATTGAACCTTCAAATAAATAACTACAACATATCTTATTTGTTTATATTGTATAAAATATTTGATACCTTCTAATGTAAAAAAAATAGAGTGTAAAAAAAAAAATTGATTTTTTAAAATTTAAATCAGATTTATTTTATTTAAATCAGATTTTTATGATTTTTTCCCCAACGTTCAAATGCTGAATAGCTACCAACAGTTTTAGATTTCCAAAAAATTGAAACCACTAATTGATAACATAATCTATGTTTTTACACTTTAATAAAATTATAATTATTAGTTAGTAATTACAAAAATTATAAAAACTCCAAATTAATAGTTTCATTAGTTAGTATCATACAATGTTACATACATTAATATTATAATAATTATGTAAAACTTTATTAAATACTAGTGATATTTAACATTTATTAAAATTATTAATAACTGCATTTAATGTTAAATAGTTTTAACACTACTTCAAGTTAATAATTATTAAACAATTAACTCTCTAATTAGAACATATTATACATTTTAAAAAAGCTTTAATTATTAAAATGATAATAATGTAGTAATCATTTTAGAAAGAAAAAGGGGCAGGATAGTAGTTCCAAAAAGGGCACTATCTCATGAGGAAATATATTAGTAATGTGTTTAGTAGGGCTGGACAATATCAGAAATTTAATATCGCAATATAACAACGAGTTAATATCGATATTGCTGATATATCACGATAACTACCGTAGAGATCTGCATGGGCCGGCCCGCTCCATACTTCTTTCTGAAGGCTCGGGCCGGGCTCCACTCTTTTCGGGCAGGGCCGGGTCCGGGCCATACCTTTTTCTGAAAGCTCGGGACGGATCCAGCCTAAATTATTTTTTCTGTACAGAGCAGGGACTGGTTTCATCCCTAGTTTTCACGGCCAGAAATTTTCAGTCCTAGTTTTGACACGGCCCGTGTGAAAATCATTGTCTCAGCGTGGCCTGGTCTGTTCAAAGGTCAGTAAAATTAGGCCTGGCCCAAAAATTTTTTCAAAAAAGGTATACATTTTTAAATCACCATTATTTTACACTTAAACATTAAAATGTATTCTTTTTAAAGAATAGTAGATTTCTATGCTTATTAAAATATAGCTGAATTAAAATATAGTAAAATGTGTGAAAAAGAACCTGCCTATGGCGGAACTCTGTTTTAAACTAAAAAAAGTGCTTATCCATGCAAAATTAATGTATTAATACATAAGAAAAGAATCTATAATACATTTATACTTGCTAAGAAGGAAACTTGCTTATAAATAATTTTTTTCTATGCAATTCCGTCTTAGAAGATTTTACTGTATAGTATTTTTCAGATTTTTAACACTTCAATACATGGAATGTGGATTAGCAATATTAATGATAACTAACACATTTACATACAAGAAATAGAGATTCATTAAAAAAATAAATATCACACCCTGTGGCACTTCTATAAAAATGAAGATTATAAACATGGAAAGAAAGTTAAGATAAATATTTTTGGTCAGAACTCCTCGTACGAGACAAATTTTTTAACCTAATCGATATAAAAATCAATGTTTTGTAGAAATTCACTCGGGCCGAAATTTTAACTTTTTTCCGGGCCGTGCTCGAGCCGATCTGTTAAGATCTACGAGACCGGGCTGGGCCAATTTTTTTTTAATGAGTTGGGCCGTGCTCGGACCTGGAAATTTCGGCCCGTGCTATCTTAAACTGTCTTACTCCTAACTACCTTAAACTGTGTAAGTATAGAAATATTGCTAATTAAAAAAAAAAAAAAAATGGTACAGTAGCAGCAATTTAAGTACTGACAGATGTAGAAAGCAACGAATCAATGTTTTATACCTATATATGTTCACACAGCATCATTAAAATATGTATATATATCCATGCAAAACAGAAATATTTTAGGAAAAGAAACCAATGTTTGATATCTGTTTGCACTTATACCATTTGTTGCATAGTATTTTTCTTTTAAAAATAGTATGTTTTCTTTTCTTTCTACTTTATGGATTATTTATTAATAACATTTTAACTATTTAATTACTTCGCGTATAACTGAGAATATTATAAAAAACAAAATATTCTTAAATTTAGGACAGTGTCGATTTTAATATAATTAAAATAAGTAAAAGCAGGGGAAAACTAAAATTAATTTAATGCCACATATCATGCTAATATACTTGTAATTAAGTAGGTTTCAATGGATGATAAATGCAGCAGACATGTTGTTTTTTAATCTTTCTTTAAGGAATGAGTGGATTCTTAATCGAAAAATTCACTATATTTATATCTTCTTACCTATTTGCTACAAGAAAACAACATGGAAACCTTTTTTTTAATATTTAAATCAAATTTTGAAATAGTTTTATACTAATTTAAATTTATTTTTTGATAAATATGCTCATTAAGCTAAAATGTAAGACAGGATATGTTAAATTCATGAGAGAAAACTCCACTCTAACGAAAATACAACAAACGCACAAGAAAGATTATCAATACACAATATGAATAAGCATTGTATTCAGTAGCATAGTAAACATTATAGTCTGGGAAGCTCTTTTTAAAAGCGACGAATCACCACAGTGAACGACTGCTTTGTCCTTGACTTTTCTCCAGCTTGACGAGAGAAAAAAAGCAAAGTTTGCAATTAGCGGACTCTGATTGGTCGCTCGCAAGCGGATTATACCAGCTGTTCGGCTAAGGACTCAATGATAACCAGCTATATTCTGAATCAACTGGAACTCAGTAATAATCAGAGCTCGTTTGATTATTCATGACATATCAATAGCTGTAGTTATATCAATATGTGTGGACAGCGAGAGAGCCAGAGAAGAGAAGTACGATAAGTGTTATTCAGTATTACGCAAACAGGCAGTTTTCACCGAAGAAAGATTGCAATAATTGGGATATGTGATATGTCTAGAGATAATCAGGGGAAAGAAAGATAATCGAGGTAGTTTTTCTGTTTTGGAGAGGATGGGGGGTGAAAACATTGTAATGGATTATTGGGCTATGTTTTTCGGGGCTGTGGCGGTGTGCATTATTATTTTATTTGGTTGTGAGATATTCTACGCTCTTTTTTCGAAGCTCATGTTCAAAATTCCAGCCAGCTCAAAACATTGTTATTTTATTGGGATATATCAATAGAGTCAAGGTTTAGATATTGTTATTGCGATATTTAAAAAATATCAATATTTGTCGATATATTGATAAAATAATCCAGCCCTAGTGTTTAGTAATGATACAAGAAAAAAAAATTATCTTGATAAATGTAGTATCCTTAATTTTTAATAATTTTATGAATCGCAAATTGAAAAACACAAATAACAAGATGTTTTAATAATATCCTGGTTTTTTGTTTCTAAAGAAATAAATTTCTATTATTTTTGTAAGATCTTGGGCTGGGGGTAAGATCAAGGGAGCAAGGTGTTCCTGTAACAGTGCAACTCATCAGGAGCAAGGTGCCTCTGTATACAGCTACAGTTGCTTGCTTGCCTTAATGTCCTGTCAAATTATAACAACAACAAAAAAAAATTATATAATATAAAATAACATTTTTATATACTGTATTTTTTTATGTTATGCCCTTTCTCCATGAAGTTTTATAGGAGAGCTCCGTGTCTAAGTGAATGCTAAATATTTTTATTATGGGACAAAAACTACTGTATTTTGGAAATTATTGCACTTAATTTTATATTGTAGTGGAGGATACATGAAAGGCTTATAAAGAAATTCAAACAAAATATTATTGTTTTTGTTTTTTGTAACGAAATTTAATTTGCATATAAAAGATTTTTCAGAGGAAAAAGATACATTATTCAATGAAAAAGATTTTTGACGGAAAAATACATTATTCATTATGCAAAAATTTTATATTATGTAAAAAAATGAAAAATCTTTTTCAATATTTTGACAAAATTGACTACCATGTACCAAAGAAAGGAACATTTTTGTAGAATGATCTATATATTAAATAAGTTGCTTCTCATTGTATATATTAAATAGTGTGAATATTAAACAAGTTGCTACACATTGATATTTATAACCAGCCCTTATTATAACCTATAGTTTTATAACAAGACCTCTATAAAGGGAATGTACATAATTATGTTCGAAAGAGCCCCTGTGTAATTATATATTAATTGTAGTGAGTTATATTATGTACAGAAACTTTATAGGATATTCTTGCATATAGTACAATAATCATGCCTTTTTAAAATGTATTAAACTCAATAATTTTATGAATAAACTGTATATAATACCAGATCATTTTTATAGAATCTAAAAATCTGCAAAGTTTAGAAATTTATAATAATTTACTTGAAGGCCAAATAATTAAATTATTGGAGGATCTAAGGAATGCATTTAAAATAGAATTAATAGTCTTACATTGAATAACCTTCTGTAGGTCTTAAAAAGAATGATGTATATTACTTTCAGAAGGTTTATTACTTTCTTATGCTGTTCATGAGTACTTCTCATACAAATCTTAAGATTGCACAAACCAACTTTGTTGAGAAATATATATCTGCAAGTTACTCAGGCAACATGATAAAGGTATTTGTGCTGTTTTAATAATTCCAAGACTATTCACCAACACAAAAAAAGAAAAAAATACAAAATAAACTACAATTTATGTTAAAATTCCCCTCTTAAACTATTAATTTTATGTAGCGTTGATCAATTATTTATTTGGGGGGGAAAAAAAAAAAATGGTACTTGCATATTTTCCTGGATCTTTCTTATGCAATTAAAACTTTGCTTTTAGTTGACTATCTCTGAATTAAGACTCGTCAGCAATCAGGCATTTAATTCCTCTCTCTGATCCAAGGTTTAAGCTTGATTTAAAATTTCCTAAATTGAAAGTGCTACAGTTAGGAATAAAAAAAGCTTAATCAAAATGTTGTCCTGTTCATTTTCTATTGAAAAGGATACCAGAACATCGAGATGTACTTCTAAAGTGGACCCTGTAATTTTGATTCTGGGATAGACATCAGATACCACATTAACTGGCAAACTGGCAATTTAAGTTAATTCACTTAATTTTCTTATTAGAGTAAACTGTACTTTGCTTATATGTGCTAATTTTCTGAGTAAAAGTGCATCTGTTTTATAATGAAACACTTCTGCATCTACTTAGTGGCATATTTAAGTTGGTGATTGGATATAAAAAATACCATTTCATGGCTTCTAATAAAGTTAATTTTACATGTAAGACATTTTAAACTAAACTATGGACATTTTACAACTTTTTTCTCATATCTCATATAATTTATAACATAGGAACTTCACAGTTGTTGCTAGTTGGTGCTGTAAATGGCCTCATCACATAACAAAAAGCCACTTTACTGTACCTAAATATCACATTAAGGCAGATCACATACTGAACAGACAAGCAGACAAAAGCATGCGACAAATTTTAGCGCTCAAACCGGTTTCTTCTTTAACAGGGTGAAACATCTCTTGACTCACACTTTTTTGTAGCTTGACTGTTCAGCGTGTGATCTGCCTAATGATTCTATTTCAAAGTTAATGGGGGTGAGCAGCTTATATTTATGATAATGTTCTTTATGAAAAAGAAAATTTAAGTTTAACAAAAAGATCAAAATTTAAAAAAAATAAAATTTATATTGTTCAGTTATATGCAGAATACTCCTTTTCATAGCTGTTCATGTTCTTGATAAAGTTGGGAGACTCACTTCTCCCCCCCCCCCCCCCCCAATCTAAAATCATTGTTTAGCATCTATTTAAAATGCTTGAGTAAATGATTAATAAATTTCGCTTTAAAAATATTCATATGTGAACACCTTTTGCAATAGCAGTAACTACGTTTGTCTGGGTCCATGGCAAAACTGCATTCTGTGCACCTCCCAATGGTAGCCAGTGAGCCAAATAATAGAGGAGCCTGTAATTGACAGTAAAAAAAGGCCATCCACTACCCTACCCTATTTACTGGACAAAATTAACAATTTTAAATTTGAAGCCCAGTTCCATTTTCACAAAAAGTACGATAGGGAGGAAAAACAACAACAAAAGGCTGGGAACTATTGAATCAGGACGTAAAAACTCAGTAAATCATATGAAAACAGAACATGTCTATTACAAAATCCTGACTTAAGTGAAAAAAATTCATAATCTGCATGGAAGAAATAGCATAAAATTATACCCGTTAAGATTGAAACCTTTTAAAACAGAATTTTTCTCTGGTCATGTGAGATTCTTTTTTAGTAGGTTTTGCTGTACTAAATAAACTTAATAATCTTGCAAAATCTGTGAAAGTGTAATCACTAGGGGCAAAAATAAAATTTATAGTTTTGGAGAAGTTTCAGATTGGCCAGTTTAATTGTATGGTATTCCTTCAGTAAGGAATACGAAATTTTTACAATTAAGACAGGATTCTATTATAAAGGTCATTTTCAAATTCGCTTACATATGCTGTTCCAGAGTAAAAAAAAAGAAAATTCAAATATCATTAATATTTAAAGTTTAATTTGAGCTATTTCTACATTATATGAAGACTATATTAAATACACCTTTAAGAATTTTTAAAAAATTAATAAACATTTTTGAGATATAAATCAGTATAAACAGTTTAGTGTCAAATCCGTTACCACATATGTTTTTAATGTATTTTAATATTATCTTTTTTCACCATTCTATTGTTATTTTTCTTTCAACTAAGAAATCGATATGATTTTCTTAAAATTCAGTCATTTACATGAATATATATTATTACTAGAAAAAGTTCTTGTATAAATTTCTATGTGGCTATAAATGTCTCTCATTTCAATTTAATGTAAGTATTATTGATAAGTATCATGTTATGAAATAAGTCACTTCAAAGTAAGTCTATTTTTGAAACTTTAAAAAATTTAAAGGTGAATATTTTCAGTAATTTTGTATGGTAATGGACTTGACATTTGGCAACTGTTTTGACACTAATCCATTTATACTGATCTATATCTGAAAAATTCTTACTAGTTTTTTTTTTTATTTTTAATGCTAGAAATATTTAATATAGTCTTATTTATATAATGGATAGCTCAAATCAAACTTTAAATATTAATGTTTGAATTTTCTTCTTTTTTCTGTGAAACAGCATATGTAAGCTAATTTTGAAAATGGCCCAGAAACAACTTCTGTTCTGCCAGAGGCACTTAAATTTTATTTCTGAAAAATCAAAAATGTCTTACAAATCTTGAACAAACATTATTGAAAAGAGGGTAAAATTTACTATATTGGCCAAAGATTGAAAGTCATCTTCTCTCTTTACTTATAATGTGTTTGTTATTGTTTTATGTCTGTATTTCTTCATTAAATCTGTTCTTAGACTTCTCTATAATCTTTTCACTGTCTGCTCACTCTTATTGTTCTACAATAGCTAATTTCTAAACCATTAGCTTTAGAGATATAGTTCAAGCTAAAAAATGTTTTAGAAGTTGTTTTTCATCATATTAAAAGCCATTTACATCAAAGTAATTGTTTTTGTAAAAATTGCAAAATTTTTTATTTTTACATTACCTACATTTTAAAAAAACTTTCTCTGTGCTCCACTACAGTCCACTCCACAAAAGTTTAGTTGTTCAAAAATATATCTTTTGTTGTTATACTTGTTAGAACATGGAGATTTTCTAAAATTAATTTATAGGAACCAGGATTATATAAAAGTTAGTTTTATGACTTTTACAGTAACAGCTGTTTTGACATAAATTGTTTTAATTTGATGAAGAACAACATTCGAGACATTTTTGGAATTCAAACTATACCTCTAAAATTATTTAGGGCTTAGGAATTAGCTATTGGACAAAGTAATAAATATTTTATAGATATTATTAACAGATTTAATGAAGGAACATTAATATAAAGCCATATGACACAGTATAGAAAAAAAAAAAAAAAAATGAGATTTCAGAGGAGAAAAAAAATGTATGATGTACACATATAAAAACTCTAAAATACTGAAATATTTAATCGGCTAAATCTTTTTTGTTTATGCATGTAAGCCCAAATTCCGTACATGAATTTTTTATACCTAGGTATGACTTCCAGTCCACTAAAGTCTGAAGAAAATTTTAGTGCATCACTTGCTAATACTCACCTTGTGAGATGCATTTTGTCACAAAGTTTTAAAAAAGGCTTTCTGTTCAAAAGTCCCTTTTAAAAGTGATTTTTTTTTCCTTTTTCTAAGTTGTGTCTTCAAAGTAAATATATGTACAATTTCATACTATTATTATTTAAATTAAAAAGTTTTATTGGTTTCATAAAAATAGTCTCTGAAATCACATGTTCCTTTTATGTTTTACTTTTTTACCTCCATTGTTATGGATTAACGACACAATTCTTAAAACTTTATGAAAAATCACTTGAATACATCAAACTAAATTAACATTTGCTTACAGTGATAAAATACTCTTTACAAAGGCAAAAAAAAAAAAAAATACCTTTATTTATTCATATTAGACATGTTTCATTGTTCTGATGGCAAGGCTATATAATAAAGAGCCTTTACAGATTAATTTTAAAAATAGTAGGATAATTTATCCACCAAGATTTTACTTGCCATCCATTATCCGAGAATCAATAGAGATCTTCTTGCATAGTGAGAATATATGCAATGATTCAGCATCCATGGAGCTCCCTAAAATTTGGAAAAAGATGCTTTATAGAAAAATGAAACAATAGTATGGACCTTATGCACGCGACCTGAGGTCGAGGCTAAAATTCGTCTGCTGGCGGTATTTACTGGCGGTGTTTAGCATAGCAGTCTATGGAGTGTGAGTTATTAATGCTTGTTTGTTAAAAATACCGCAAAAAAATTCTTTGATGCAGCAGCATATACTTAATATATTGTAATCTAAATTCAAAATGTTGTTCTGTATGCGAGAAAATTCTCTAAGTTTGCAAATTTTCAGTTAAAATGTATGCACTCAACCTGGGTCAAGGCTAAAGTCGTCTGCTAGCGGTGTTTGCGCCTGCGCATACTGGTATTCTGCCGGTGCAGTAACTAGAATAACAGATCATCATACCGCCAGCTCTGGCGTCTGACGTCACCTGAATAGAGTCCATTAAATAATTCACAAATATCCATTTTTAATATTGTAGTTAATTTCATTATGCTTGAGCTCGTATGATTTTTGTTTACCAGTTTTCAATAAAAAAAATTTTTGCGAAAATATTTGTATCATATTTATTATTGAGAATGTTGTTGTCATTGGAGTAATGAAACGTCTAATGTGAATAAATAAAGGTATTTTTTGCTTTTTTTAAAGAGTATTTTATCACTGTAAGCAAATGTTAATTTAGGTTGAAACAGTTCTTACTTAAAAATTACCATTATAGGATGTAAAAGGCCATACCTACAATTTATACAGCCTCCCTCCTCCTTTGCGCTCCTCTTTGTCTTTTTTATTCTTGAGCTTACATTAGAAACATACATTAACCCTTTATCTACTGACGGTACTTATAAGTAAAATTAAAATAACTTGTTATAAAATTCATTTAATACATTGATTAGTTGTAATACAGTTTAGAATGAGTTATAGATACATTACTTTGTCTTGTTACAAAAGCATTATTGGTTACACAAAACAAAATATTTTTAAAAGGATGATTTTTGCCTTTGCCTCTTTTCAGCTTTGTTGGCATTGGGGGGAGGGGGGGGGAAATTTTCAATTTGAAAATATTTCTATTATAAGAACATTATATTTGTACATTCTCCTAATTCTAAAAAACACTAGGGAAAATATTTAAAAGAAAAGTTATTATATTAGTTGGTGTTATAAATTTAAATATTGCACAAAATTCCTATAAATTCAAATTTAATTAATCCTTTTAAATCCTTCAATCCTTCTAAAATTTATTAAATGATTTTGTAAATCTTCTAATGTAGTTTAAACAATTCATGAAAAATGCTTTAGAAGGTAAAATTTGATTTTAGAAATATATATTTTAGAATTACTCTTACTTTATTTAAAGATGTTATAGATATGTTAGATGTATGAATTTGCTACAGTTGTTTTTCTTCTTTCAGAAAAATAAAAATTTGCCTTGTGAAAAATTAATTCCTAGTCATCCAGATGGTTTTATTGATGTATATGTATCAGCTGTAGATACTCCAAGCAAATTCTGGGTGCAGATAAGCGGCTCTAAATCAATACAACTTGACAAGTTAGCTACAGAAATGACAGAATTTTATGATGATGAAAAGAACAAGGCAAAATTTCAGCCAAATGAAATTACTGTTGGTGATATTGTTGCTGCTTACTTTCAAGGCGATAGTAGCTGGTATAGAGCTCAGGTTCTAAAAATATCTGAAGAAGAAGAGGTTAAAAAATTTAGTGTTTTTTATTTAGATTTTGGTGATTGTGCTATATTAAATAGAGATTCTATATGCGAGTTAAAGTCTGACTATTTATCTATCCCATTCCAAGCCATAGAATGTTCTCTTGCTGATGTAGTCCCTATAGATAATCAGTGGACCGAAGAAGCCATTGATGAGTTTGAAAAGTTGGTACATTTGGGAAGTTGGAAGGTTATTATGGCCAAGCCATTAAAAGAAGGGGCAAGTGATAGTGATGTACAGCTTGTAAAATTGTTAGACACAAATACTAAAATGGATGTAAATATTTCTGCTGAAATGGTCTCAAAGGGGCATGCAAAACTTGTTGAGGAATAAACATATTGATATGGTTGTTTTATCCCTCTTTATTATTAAATGTAGATTATTAAATTGTATTTTATGCTTAGATATTTTTGAGTATGTTTTTCATTGAAGAGTCATTTGTGTGAATTACAGCATGAAGTTTTTATTGTAAGAAACTTTCATTTGAATTAATCATTCTAAAACAATATTTACTGTTCAGTTTATCCATTTTCAGTTCAGTTTTCAACGGCTCTGCTGAAGGCAACATATGGTTGATAGCCTGGTAGTGCAAAACATTAATTGCAATTCTATTTCCATTTTTAAAGATAGAAATATGCTATTAATTATATTTCTTGAATTGTTTTAATTATGTATTCTGACGGTAATGAATTAGTTTATTAGTACATGTAATGTTTTAAATTGTTTAATTTGATTTTGTAAATTGCCTATGAATCAATGTATAAATTTTCTTCTACAATTTTACCATGTGCCTTTCCAATGTTTTCTCTCAATATGCAGATATTGCAAAATAATGCTTCAATTCATTGATAATATGAAACCTTATTCTGCATTAGATGAAAGTGCATAGAAAGTGTATATTGTTAAATACAGGACAAACATATACTTATGGCATTGAGAAATTTCTGTAGTGCCCAGCAGCAAATTTTTCTGTGTCAATTTGTAGCAAATCAAGATTTGTCTACAACCCATCAATGCTGAAATACAATAAACCTGGGGGCTTACAGTAAATTTTTTAAGCTCAACTTAAAAAAAAAAAAAAAAAAAAAAAAAAAAACTTTGATTAATTTGCCTGTTCTAAAATAATCTGCAATCCCTGTTGTCGTTCTGCATTGTTTCTGCTAGTGGGCTGTCGCCAGTGGTCAAGAGCAAGCACACTACAAGTTGTAAAACTACAGTAGTCGCTATTTTTTCTGGTAGCTTGTAGTATAACTTGCTATATTTTGAAAAAATATATGTATATAGTGAGCAGCACAATACCAAAAAAAAAAAAAAGTGTGTTGAGCTCTGATGTTGTTGTTTACACTACTTCAATCAAAAAAAAATAATGTGCCATTCTTTAAATCATGCAAGCATAATTTGTCTCTTGTTCAAAATGTGTTCTATGCTCAAATTCGCGAATGCCAGTGACAAATTTCTGTAAAGATAGTAAATAAAATTTATGCAGTATATAATTATGCATAAATATGTTATGCACAGTAGTAACCCCTCATTATCTGAAACATATAGCTCAGTTTTCTTATATATATATATAAAAAGCTGCAGTTTAACTGCACTATATATAAAATTATAATATACAGTAGAACCTCGATTATCTGAAGTAATTGAAACTGACCTTCTTTCGGAAAATCGAAATTTTCGGATAATCGAGATAGCTTCAATTTTAAGATTAATGAGAAAAAAATGCAATATTTCTTATTATGGTAACAAGTGCTTAATAAAAATAAAGCAATAGCAAAATAGAAACAAGAATAAATTACCTGAATTTTAATTTCAAAATTAAGTACCTTTTACACATATCACGAGGGTTTGAAGAAAATGTTTTGTTTATCACAGTTTCGATTGCCTTTGCTTTGAAGCTCTATCACAGTCTTTTAATATTATTAGTTCACCAGTATCAGTCTTTCTGCATACCAAACCTTTTGCAAAACATTAAAAAGCTTCAGAATTGCTAATTGGTTCATTTTCTTCGTTCCACTATGTAGCTTACAGAAGCTTAAGTTAAATTCAAAGGAACTCTAAGAAAGAGGATCGAAAATATTTATATGTACTCATAGTTTGGAAAAGACCGCTTGCACACAAGAAATATGGTAGTTAAAAAAAAAGCTTTCAAAACGGATGTGATAGTAGGGAAAAAAAAAAAAAAAAAAAAAAGCTTTAAAAATGGATTTTGGTTAATCGAGAGTTTCGGATGAAAGAGGTTCTACTGTATATCTATTTATAAAGGTTTGTATTAGTTGTATCTTCTATTTTGTTAAGAATATTGTAATATGCGTATAAACTAACATTTTAGAGACTAAAACAAAACATTTTCTTGTGTTATATTTATTAATTTTTTAATGTCCCTGCTCACTTTGCATTTATTTGATTGTATAACAGGATTCATACTCATCAGGGGATTATGGGGTTCGGGGAAAAATCAGGAGATAAATTTTAGTAGTAAAAATCAGGAGAATCTCAGCGGACAATGCAAAAAATTCCCTAAAGGTAGGAAAGCCTGGAGAAATGATTGGCTATTCTGGAAAATTGAAGGCAATCGCTGCTATTAGTGTGCTTAGTGATGTCATAATGAAGTCAAACTAAGGCACACCTTCTAACATTGTGAGGTATAGAATTGGAAACTAGCTACTCCTTCTTAGATTAAATATAACATATGTTATATTTAATCTATGCTCCTCTTAATACCTAAAGGACATTTTTTAATTGATATTGCCACTTGTAGCCTTCATATTATTCATAATGCTTTTTCAAAGAGGTAATAAACTCAAAAAGTGGAAATAAAATTAAATTCTTAAAGCAATCTATCAAGTTTTTAAAGACAGTTCCACCAGGCATGCAGACTTCATCTCTGCTGTGCCCAAATTAATGTTTTTCCTTACCTTGCTTTTATTTTGAAGGGGGGAGGGTGGGGGGGTCATGATACTGGTTTTAAAAATGTCGTTAATTGTTAACATGGAAAAATTATCCATCCTGAAAATACTTCAGAGGATTCTCATGGGATTTTTTTTTCTTGGAAAATGAGTATGAACCCTGTATAATGGCAAATGCAATATAACAAGAGTCCACTGTATTAATAAATATGTGTCCTCAATTTGGGGTATAGATTTAATTTTTTGACAAAATTTGAAAGTGAAGTAGTGACTACTTTTAAAAGTTATTTATAGTTGCTGTTTTTTAAAAGAAGTAGTTGTAGCTACATTTTCAATAAAGTAGTTATAGTTCACTACAAAATAAAAGTATTTTTTCTGACCACCGGCTATGGTGTATTAATATGTTAGTTGTATTATTCAGAAGATTAAAATAAAAAACTATTTTTCTGATGTTTTGTAAAGTATTTTGATAAATTTTATTGTTTAGTGCATACATAAAACTTAATTTTAGTTATAGTACATAACCAGGGGTCTGTCCAGACTTTTTTCCCAGGGTCCTGTTTTTGTGAAATTGTTAACAGCTTATTACATTTGTGAACAGTCTAGTCATAATTTTGTGAATTTGAAATGATCGTTATATTCAGGTTCTTGTTTATTAATTTTTATGAATATATAAGTATGTAAAATACATATTTTTTCTTCATTTAGGTAAAGGTGACAAGTCATATTTTACTTTAAAATGATTAACTTTATGAAAGGTTCAGTTTAGATATGGAAAAATTTTGTGAAAGGCCTTAATGAGGAAAAAAATTTTTTCGTAAACTTTTTTGCACTATTTAATGGACACTTAGACAATTTATGTAATAATATACATACACATTTTATATATATATATATATAGTCAAACTTTTTGTAATTATAAACCATTTTAACAAATGAAAAATTGACTATAATATGTATATATACATATATGATGTGTTATTACTTGTTTATGTATATAATTATGTGTCCCAATTAACTAAAATATATTTTACTTCAGTAAATTCCAGTTAACTGGGACATATCAGTTCTAGCATGATTTGTCCCAATAAGTGTTCGATTATCAGAAGTAAAGTTAATGATATTTTTCGATTTTGTTCTTGGCATTTTGCGTCAAATAAAGGCTTCTCACATAGCCGTATTTTACTGTGTATTGCTTTTATATGTATACATTGGAGAACTTATTGCTATAAGTATGTGTTAAAAAATGTGTACATATTGAATAGTATCAGTAGTTTCCTGTTAAAATTTCCTCTTGCAAAGACTGCTGTAAAAAATATATATAAATATTCCCATGAAATGTAAAGCTGAGATATTTAAAATGCCTGTGAAACAAAATTTTATTTTACATACATGTCCAAAACTAAAGAGAGAAAATTGTACTTGTATCGAAAACTGTATAAATAATTAATCTTACAGTTAATCTTATCCTGATATCATGCCAAGTTATATATTTATAACCATTGAATGAAAAATTTTAATAAAATCATGTTAATGAAATAGTTTTATCTAGTTGATTAAAGTTTGTTAATTTTCTTAATCATATATATAACTTAAAAATCAAAGAACATGTGACACAAAAAATTTTATTGTAACTGTTGTTCTGAATTTGAGAAATATTCTTTCCCCCAAAACTTTCAGAGACAAGCTTTTATTCATGCTTTAATCATTAATTGTTGAGCGTCTGGATTTTTCTTTCATATTTACAAAAAGTCATGCCACTATCTTTTTGTTGAATATCATTATTCTATACTCTTTTTACTTGCATGTACTAATTCCTATCATTATAGTCCAGTCAATCATATAGTTTTGCTGCTTGTTGCGATCAGGAGATTTGAGTATAAACATTTTTGCTTATGCAAAATACTGTAATTTTTGCCTTTTTGTAACTTCTTTCTTACTCTTCTAAAGTAATACTTTTGTTGTTTCTTTGAAATGTTAACATGTAAAAATAAGAACAAGGAAAAGGGGGTTCGAAAATAGCAGTGGTCAGTTGCATTTTATGCCTATGAATTTCAATTTGATGACTATAGTTTTACATTCTACACATTGCTCCACTTCATTCAGTCTTTCTCCTTAATAAGCGCAAAACGTTTTAACACATTTACAAATTTATTTTTTAACGGAAAGATATACAATTGGAAAGCCTGGCCATAGAAACGATTTGGGATCGAACTATGTTTTCAATTTTTGGTCAATAAATTACCTATTGAGTTATAAGCAATTTTGATCACATGGCAAACTCGTTTTTCAACCTCTCTTGAGAGGCTATTCTTCCTTCGCATGGAAATTCGGTTCAAAACTTACTTTGATACTATTTTCTGAAAGATCTATTGCATTTGGAAAAAATAGCTCGATTGCATAGTTTCTGAACAACCCTTGCTAGTTTCATGCATTTCTGAACAAAAATAAATTAAAACTTATGTCAGAAAGTTGCCCTTTTGGATTTGAGAACAGCCTTAAGCAAAATATTTCGTTTCATAATGATTCATCCTTTAAGAACAGCTGAATTTGAGAGGGGGGTTTTAATTATTCAAATATAATTAAAAGATAAACAAAACTTTGTCTGCTACTTCCTTCAGACATTAACTTGTTATTTATAAAGCTGGAATTCAGGCTTGATCGAAAATAGTGCACTACAAGTAGTGAAACCACAGTAGTGAGAACCAGTGCTATATTTAAATCTACTTCAGGAAAGAAAAAGCTGTCATTCTACAAATGCTTCTTTTATGCAAGATTTGTTTCGTTTAACAATTAGTGAATCTCAGCTGCAGTGAAGAGCAACTCATTGCATGTAATCATAGATTTTTCCCATTGGCACTTGATGAGAAAAGCAAGTAATAACCCAACAAAGGAATTAATTTTCTGGGTCGGTGCCAACACTTGTCTACTTACTCCTTATTGGGTTTTCGTGTTTTAATGTCAGGTTTCTTATTATTTGGAACTTCTTCATTTACAGATTTATTGTTTGCATTTAGAGTTGTTTTTCTGCAATTATCTAGATTATAAAACTAAATAATTCAATAATTAACTCTCATCAGAACTCAATACAATTAACATTTTAAGAGTGTATGGAGAATTAAATAAATAAGGCTATTGGTAAATACATGTCAACAGTAATGTTATATCCCAATCAATAATTTTTGTAAGAATAGTAAAAACAAATACTGAGTGGTATCATTGTGCATAGATATATATATCAGTAGCTTCTCATTATATTGCTGTATTCATATATATAACTTTGTTTTCTTGCTTCCCCCCAAAAATAAGCTGTAGTTTATTTTTAACTGCATTTTTACTTTCTGTATAAAGTGTAAGTAAAGTATTTTAAAATGCTCATTATGAAAATATTGGTAGATTCTTGAATTTTGAGCTGCCCTGAGTCCGTTCTAGCTATTTTTACAATGTAATACATTAAAATTTCCTTACGTTTTCAGGTCCATCTTTGTAAAATTTGTATCTAAGTTTTTGTTATATTTGTTCAGAAAGTCAATTGGAGTGACTCCAGATTTTTTTAAGAAACTGTATTTAAATATTGATTGTATTATGTATCTAATAATTTCGCTAAGAAATTTGTAATGTGGGTATAAACTATCATTTTGGACACAAAAGATTTTCTTGTATGTTATCTTTCTTAATTTTTTAATGACCTCGGTTGTATCGCTCTTATTTAATCTTATCCCTCCAGATATGATATAACGAGGAGGTCATTGTATTGTTGAATCTGTGTTTTCAGTTTCGAGTATAAATTTAATCTTTTGACAAAATGTGAAAGTAGTGAAGTAGTGACTACTTTTGAAAAGTAGTTTGTAGTCACTACTTTTTAAAACAAGTACAGTAGAAGATCTTTATAACGCAATTCTATATAACGCAATTCTCCATATAACGCACAACTTCTCAGATGTAAACAATGATTTTTGCAGTTAAAAAGCATCTGCATTTTCGCATTGTAAAATATTGCTACTCTCTAGAGGATTGAATTTGATACATTAGTTCAACTTTATCTTCTAATTTAAGACCTTTTTACTGAAAAAAATGTTATTACTACAATAAACATTTTTGAAAATGTCTAATATAAGGGATGGTTGTGTCAGTTATATTTAGATCATGTTTATAAAGTAAATTTAACAATATCTGACCCATATTATGCAAAAATTTATAATTTGGGTAACTCTTGGTAACAAGGAATGCAGTATAAAGATATTCTAAATGTATTTTGATATGTTTCAGACATATTTGACCATGTTTACGAGGTGAATTTAATGATATGATCCATATAATGCAAAATTCTATTTAACGCACAACCTTGTGTTTTTAGGTTTGCGTTATAAAGATCCTCTACTGTACTTGTAATTGTAGTTAACTACATTTTCAATAAAGTAGTTGTAGTTTGTTACAATAAAAAGTAGTTTTTACGACCCCTGCTCATTGCACTGTATGTTTATATTCATTAAATATAAGCAACTTCAAAATTACACCTTAGTAGAACATTTCGTATACTGTTAATCTTTCACAGACCAAATTTAAATTTATTTCTAATTATCATTTTGTACATTTTACCTTCTAATGTTTCAGTATAAGAATATTATTCATGAAAATAGAATCAAAAGAAATAGGATTTTTATGGTACCATATATTCTAGTGCATTACAGCAGTTTCGAAACAAGATCGTTCATTTTACAGCCACATGCTTCAAGAGCATTTTTGTGGCCAATTGTATCATTTTGAATGTTAAGAAACATTGGAAAAGACTTCTTAACCCTAGAATACTAGACGCTCGTAATTATCACGACTATACTATGTCTAGTATTCTAGGGTTAAGCATCTTATTAAGATAAATTCCTTTATTTTAAAAAATAAACAAATAAAGCAAAGGGAAAATCACACAATATACATTACTTTGTTCCATATCAACATAAATACTGTTAAATTTAATTTGCTGCATTCATGCCGTAAAAAAAACTTTTGTGATATGGCCAGTATCATTTTGTTATTGGCTCCTGTATGTATGCTAACTAAGTTATCATTATGGTTGTGTTACTGTAGTGAGGACAATGTTTGTAGCGATCTTCACTCAATTGAAGGCTACCCAATGGAATGCTTTTATTTTTTTGTACTGCTGCTAACTGCTAATAATACTAAGAGTTAGTTGTATACAATTTCTGGTGGTTAAGTTAAATATTATTTGAAAATATAAATAAATATCTTTAATGAATCTAGGAGAAATTGTGAATTTTCTTAATTCCGTAGTGCCTTTATACAACCCATTCCTGATCTTGTAACCCAGGCACGTATATATTTATTGCCTACAAAATTTAAATGATTTATGAGTGATCTGCAGAATTTTGAGAATTTATTGATGTTGCCTTCAAGTGGAAAAAGTCTCCTGTCTTACAGTATCTAAAAAACTGTACACTGTTATTTAATTTTCTCTTAAATATTGAATGATAAACATCTTGTCCAACAAAAAATGCAAAATGGTGATTGCCCTCTTTCAATTTTTTTTTTTTTTTTTTTGGAAAATAATTTTCCTAGGGAAAAGAATTACCACATTACCATTTTAATCTTTTGGTGTAAAGATATTTATTTAATCTTGGAATGCTACTTGAATGCATCTACTTCCCACTACATTTTTGAACATTTTTGCTTTTTTAGGTATGCATTTTTTGTTATTTTGATAATTTTTTTTAAATGTTATTTTTATTTCAGATATCACTCTACTGGAATTGTAGCAGATCCGTTAATTAAAATTAGTAAAAATATGTGTAGTATTCCATGGTTAAATGGAAGGAATCATGGGAAGCTAATTTTGTTAGAAGTTGTATAATTCGCTATCAATATCTATTTGTTAATATTGCTCAATTCTCACAAGCATTTAAAAGTTTTCTCCTTTTCTCTCTTTTTATTTATTTTTAAAGAGGAGGCAACTATTTGTATTGTTGCATTTTAAGAATTCATATCACTTCATATTTGTTGCTGTTGGATATTGTGCTTTTTGTTGTGCCATGTACAATTTGCTGTTAAATAAATAGTATTTTACTCATATATTAATTTCCTTTAAAAATTATTGAATTTTTATTTTATGTTCTGTTTGCAATTTTAATAAAATTTGAAAAAGTCATTTGCTATAATTTAATGTACAAATATCTTGCTTTTTAGTTTCATCTGTATGGCATTTGCAAACACCATTTGTTACTGATTCTCAGTAATCAAAACATCGGTTTGATAAGGATTAGAGCACCCCCTCCTCTCCTCGTAACATTTTATCATACTGAAAAATTTTATTTCATTTGGGTAAATTTTTCATTGCAGCTAAAGTTTAGAAATAAAGTAAAACCTGTCAAAACAGAACCTGTTTATAATATTAAAAAAAAAAAAAAAAAAAAAAAAAAAATACTGTAATTCAAAACAATGTCATACAATTATATCTTCTAAGACAAAAGCTTGTCTAAAATGGTATTTTTTTCAGCTCCTTAGTTTTTTTTTTTTTTTTGTTTTTTTTTTGTTTTGTTTTGTTTTTTTAAGTGTTTGTTGCTCTTTAATTTTTTATACACAGAAAAACCTGTGAAAATGGAATCTTTAGTGACCAGTAAAAAGTTCCATTTTAGCAAGTGTAATTGTATGGCATTTGTTATAATGAGAGAAACAAAATTTATTAAATGAAACAAACTTAATTTGAGATAGATTGTATAGTGGATATTAATTTAAAGAGAAGATATCTTTCGGAAAATTTTTCAATAGAGACATAAATATTATAAATGTAACCCTATTGAAATTTTAATAGAAGGCTATAATTTTAAAATTAATTCTCAAAAAAATATTAATATGAATATTTTTTAAGCTGAAATCCTTGTTAATGTATTTAGAGGTAAAACGGAGCAAATTGTCTGAAAATAGTCTAATAATAATTATAACAAGTGAAATATTTAAATCAGTTGAGTATAGTAAATTACATTCATTAGAAATTTAATTTTAAGACAATCAATAAATAAACTGTTAAAAGAGAATTAGTAGAGCAAAAATAAGATACTTTGTAGGGAGAAAATAGAACTTACCAAAAATCAAGACTATCTTTTTGGCTTAACACTTTTATTAAACACAAGAAAATTATTAATAAAAATGATAATTTACAATATTTCTTCATTTGAAATTATGTGAATTTCCGTATCTCAGTATTGCTGCAACTTATTTTTCCTTTAAAATATCTAATTGAGAATTCTTCATACATTTATGAGAGGGTTTAAATCTTAAAGCAATGATCGGATAAAATCAACCAAAAAATATCTGCTTTCATCTTCCTCCAAATCTTAATGAAGTCTTTTTTAATTACACAGTACAATAAAGTCTGCTGCATCATTTAAAACTATATTTTCCCTTTTCCTGAATCTCCACTCTTATTTGTTTAAATAAAAAATTACATGCAGGCTTGAAAGAGTTCCCCCTAAAGGAGGAATTCCACCTTTTTAAAAGTAAATTTGAACATTGTCTGGATTGATGCAAAAATGTAAAGAAAATATTAGAAGCATATGAAGGGGGGTGGGGGTCCTAGAAAACTTAGACATTTTGTCTACTCGAATCCTTGGAGTTTGATTTGACAGTACAGCAATTCAGAAACAAACACAAGCCTTTATTATAAGCATTTGAAAGTCATGTAAATTAAGTTCTTTAACTAGGGAAGGGAAATTCCATAAGGTTCTTTTTGGAATAGAATATTTTATTCTAATTTATAAAACACTTCTGAGTAATTTCAGTGATGTATTTTTGCAAATGTATTTCTAGAGTAAAGATCAATTTGGCCTGCATATATTTAGCATAGAATTTTTTTTTTTTTTTTTTTTTTTTAAGTAAAGTTGTAAACAGTGAAATCATTCAAAATAATATATTTATTTGAAAAATTAATCTCTGTACTTCACATAAATTCATCAGATACATTTGGATGGATTTATACTTTTAGCAAACTATTTTCAATTTTCTATTTTGATTTAATGGATTTATACATTTATTGTTATTTATTTATTTTCTTTTAATACTTTCTAAGTTACAAAAAGAAAATAACAATCATGTGTACAGTTCTAATTCATTTTAATGTATGAATAACTGTTAAAATGTGCCTAAATTATGAGTTAGGCCTTATATATATATATATATATATATATATGGAAAAAATTTTCCACCTTTTTTCCCATTTCACACTTTCATGCCTGTACATGATAAACTTCTCTGAATAATAAGTTTACTAGAACCGGAATTTAGATGTGCTTGCCGTATTGTTTCCTTTAACACTATTCTTTCCATTGGTACCATGAATGTTAAGTTAAGATTCCACTATGAACAGTTTCAGTTTTCTCAGATTTTACTATACATGTTTATTTATTATTTTCCCATTTGAAAAATGCTGTTTAAAATTTACTTTAAAGTAATAAGCTCCACAAAATTTCTCAATAAGATAAGACTAGAA
The DNA here is from genome assembly GCA_963932465.1 of Maratus speciosus. Taxonomy (NCBI): domain Eukaryota; kingdom Metazoa; phylum Arthropoda; class Arachnida; order Araneae; family Salticidae; genus Maratus; species Maratus speciosus. The sequence continues at coordinate 415,384,854 of OZ010798.1, forward strand.
ACTCGAAATGACAAAAAAAAGTAAAGGAAATTTGTGTCTTAGCGACCTAATTAGCACAATAGCTTCAAGCGCAGTTGTTTTTTATTTCAGCTCTGTCATAAAAAAAAGGGGGAATTGTGCAAGGCTGTAAATTTTTGTAGCTGATTTTTTACTAAGAAACTGTCAAAATTGAAACACATTCATGATCCATTGAGAAGAATATCAAACAATACTTTCTAAGATAGAAATCTAAGTAAATCAGAATTTTTTTTTCTTATCCAGATTTTACTCTATTCTAAAACTTTAAATTCTCAGATATTTATGTGATAAATGAAAATAAATATACAAATCTTTATTTCACCCTATTATTTAATGACACATCAATTTTAGAAATATAGCATTTTACCAGGTTTCCTACAGGTCAGGGTATTCGAAAATTTAGGCGAAATGTCAGGGAATTTTTTAAACATTTGACATGGTCAGGGAAAAGTGTGGGAATTTTTAATGTGCTACTACTTTTCTATCAGAATCTCAATTATCGTCGTAAATGAATAAATTATGAATTAATTGTTCATCCAATCTAAAAATCTAATACCTAAAAAATGGAAATTTGTCCGTCTCCTCTGTCTGTAATTCTATACAAATCCACAGTTTGGGAGCCGGAATTGTGAAATGTTAGGTGCATATGTATTAAAACACAACCAAGGCAACTAAAGTAATCTGGAATCGAAATAACTTATAGTTAATTTTTAATTAATAAACACCCATTTTAACAGCAATTTCCTATCTAATTTAAACATTTTTCGTTATAGCAGTTGCCAACAATTAAAAATCCACAATAAAATTCTTATCACAACAATTACTTTTCAATTGCGAGATTACCACGTGAAAAATTATAATTAAATAAATAGTTTGACTAATTTTAAAAAAGGAAATATTACGTCATAACTTTTCTATTTCAAGATTTCTATGTGAAAAATGAAAATGAAATAAATAGTTTGACGAATGTTTAAAAAAAGGAATATTATGTTGGAAATATAAAGGACGTGGTGAACATAGTATAAAGTCATATGAGTGTGAAAAAACGTATTGAAGCGTGATAAAAACCCAATTATGGAAATATTGGCGTAGTTTAACATTATTGCTCCAATGATGAATTGAAATAAGTTCATTTATTGCTGTATTCTTTTGCATCTGTTATACACATTTACACATTTTTATGCTGGGTTTTCATGTGTACAACACTTTGACTGCTTTTTTTTTTTTGTTTGTTTTATTTGGAAGTTAAATTTTGAAATTGATTTTTCAGAACATTCTTCAAATTCCGGGGAACGCTGGGTAATTTAGCTAGTTTTATATAAAATTTATGCAAACTTATAGCTATAGCATAATATGAAAAATAATTAAAAATCTGACAGTTCTTACAGAACATACATTTTTTTAGCATTTATCTAGATTAAAGTTGTCCATTGTGGAGAGTTTTACAATACAAGCCAAATTTTTATTGATAAAGGTCAGGGAAATTTTTTTTACTAGAATTGTGTAGGAACCCTGTTTACGTATTCTTAAGAAAAAGGGTGTTCTTAACATGGAATTGTAATAATGATACATTACTGGTTAAATTCTGTATCTGAACAGGCTACAACTTTTTACTTTATAAAAATGTAACAAAATGAAAATAAAGTTTGCATTAATAAGATACTTTCAGTTAATAAAGAAACATTTTGTCAAGTTGAAAAGTTACTTAGATACTTTTTCTGTTTCCTTTGATCAACTTCTTTTTTTAAACAGTACTAAATTTCAAAGAAAAAAATAATTGTGCTATTGTAAAATGAATTTTAACAAATTCCTTGAAATTATCTTTTGCATTTTCTGTGGGACATTTCTGCAATATTTTCTAACACATTTCAGAAGTAATCCTAATATATATGCTAAATTTATACAGAATGACATTTTAGTTACAATCGTGTGCAAAAGTTTAAGACCAGCAGACGAATTTTGATATTTTAACTGAAAGCATCATTAACGCCGAATATTACATCATCTTATGTATCGATTGAGTCAGACTCGTTTGTCTGCTATAAATAACTTCCGTTTCATTCCTCGCCAGTTGTTTTGTGGATTTAACCATAGATGGTGCTATTTTTAAATCTTTGTAATGGATCAAAAACCCGTCACTTACAATTGCAAAAAGGGCAAAAAATAGTTGCCCTGCATAAAGTTGGCTTTTCTGAACGTGTAATAGCTAAGAAGTGTAAGAGATCTGAGTAAGCATCTGAGTAAGACTGCTGTTCATTGAGCTGTCAGAAAATTTAATATTTCAGGAGAGTACACTGACCTGAAGAGAAGCAGTTGGGCAGGAAAAACTAGTGTTTGTGATGACCATGTGATTTCCTTGCAGGTTTGTAGGATAATAAATCGAAATCTTTAGTCAAATGTCTTGAAATAGTGCTCAAACTGACATCGGTGCCCTTTGCAGCCAGATTATGTTTACCCTTCTTGAAAGAGGCTGTTGATCATATTACTATCCTTCGGATCACATGATCATCATGAGCACTAGTTTTTCTTGGCCGACCGCTTCTCTTCAGGCCAGTGTACTTCCCCGAAATATTAAATTTACTGACAGCTTCATGAACAGTAGTCTTGCTCACATGTACCCTCTTAGCTATTTCATGTTCAGGAAAGCCAACTTTATGCAGGGCAACTATTTCTGCCCTTTTTGCTACTCAAAGTGACGGTTTTTACCCATTACAAAGATTTAAAAACATCACGCTCTACGGTTAAATACACAAAACAACTGGTGGGGAATGAGACAGTGGAAGTTATTTATAGCAGGCAAACAAGTCTGACGCAATCGACATATAAGATGGCATTAATGATGCTTTCTGTTAAAATACCAAAATTTGGCTGCTGGTCTTATACTTTTGCATATGACTGTAGTACTTCTGAAATTAAAATAATAGAATGAGAAGAGTCAAAAACATGAAGAAATACTGTTCTTTTGAAGATGTTCATATTTCTTCAAAGAATGAGAACAATCATGTAGAAGATCCACGTAATGAACTAATGGGAGCAGAAAGACTGTTCTATGGAATAGGGGATTTATATCTGAGATGTGTATAACGATGATCAATTGTTATCAAGTGTTGACAACTGATTGGCATGCAGAATTTTTGCTAGAAAGAGGATAATAGTATTTAGCTGGTACAGTAGACTCCCTCTTATCTGCAAGACTTGGGACTAGAGGTTGTGCGGATTTTAGAATTTTGCTGATTTCTGGTAACTGCTTTGTTTACATTGTTTAATTAGTAATTTGAATCCAATTATAATGCAATCGAAATTATAATAAATGCTTGGAATATAGTAAAATATTAAAATAAGTAAAGTAATAAACTAAAATAATAAAAAGTAAGATAATTTTAAAAATGATTAAATTATTAAAAGTAAAGGTCAATTAAATAATTAATAATGTATAATTAAATATGCATAATAAAGATGAGATACGTATTTCTTGAATTATTCAATGAAACTTTCCCCATAAAGGTACCCTATTAATTTACATCAAAATCAAAGCAAGGAAGTTTTATTTCAGGTTTAGCCAGTCTTGATAACTAGAAAAGCTTGATATAGCTTGATATAAATATAGTTGGTAAAAAGATTGTGATTACCAGTGATATCAGCGATATCTTGATTTTTTTTTTTTCAGAAATAAATGTATACATCCTTCTTGAAAAACCACGAGTTCAGTCATATTATCGATAATTACACATTAAAATACATACAGAAAGATATAAAACAAAAAATTTCTGTAATTTTGTTCTTACATCTGAAATGAAAGTTTCATTGTTTACATCTGTGATATGTGGATTTTAGAGTTGCAAATTTGAGGGAGTCTACTGTACTTTATTAGTATTTCAAATTATATACCAACACCAAAAAAGTTTTTTTAAAATCCTGGCATCAGGATTTGATTTGTTATTTGTTTAATATTGCACAGTATTTTATTAATTGATTAATATTATCTTAGAAAAATTGAAAACATTCATTGGTTATCGTTATGGTAAACTGTGTTGGTGAATGAAAAGGGTCAAACTAAAGAAAATTACGTTTTACACCTGTAATGAAATATAAAGAAATGAATAAAACAAAACTTTACATAACAATAATATAAATAAAACAAATAAAAAATAACTTTAAAATAAATAAAAAAAAAACAGTATTAGAAACTTTAAAAAATCTATTTTTATGAAATCCACAATATGAACTTTAAAAAGCTCACTGATTTACTTAAAAGGCGACTAAAATAATAAAATATATGTTACAAGTTAAAAATGTACACTTTATTTAAAACTTCTTAGTATTTTCGGTCTACATTTTCCGAGCCCATCATCATTTCTCTGATGATGGCCTCGGAAAATACAGGCCGAAAGTACTAAAAGTTAATATTTGGAATTTTTTTTTTTTTTCCAGAGAGAAACATTCGCCTTGAATACAGTATTTCAAATGAAAATCAAATTTCAAAATTATTATTATTATTATTATTATTTATTTATTTTTTTTTTTTTTTTTTGCTTAAAAGGCGCAAAGACCAACTTAGTGAAAAATATTCCATGCCGGGAATCGGTGCTGCGTTTGTAATAGTGAGAAGTTCCAGGCTAGGTATCGTTCCACGTGGTTTAGCGGTAGAACGTCAGTGCGCTATACTGATGACCCGGGTTCGATTCCCGGCATGGAATATTTTTCACTAAGTTGGTCTTTGCGCCTTTTAAGCAAAAAAAAAAAAAAAAAAAAAATTTAAAATTTGATTTTCATTTGAAATATAGTACTAAAAGTTTTAAATAAAGTGTATATTTTTAACTTTTAACATATATTTTATTATTTTAGTCGCCTTTTTGTGGATTTTATGATTGAATAAAGGTGAAATAATACATTTTGTCTTATGATTTTATCTATTTTTATATTGTTAAATAAAAAAAATCTCAAAAATTGTTTTTATTAAATGTATTTATTAATTACAATTCAGTAATAGTTATCACAGAGTAAATGCAAATATATATTTTTAAAATTTCGGTTATTATAATGTTATTAACTTCATTAGGATGTATAAAAATAAGTATTCTGAGGATAAATATGTTGTTTATATATTTGTTAGTTTATAATATTTTTCTTGCTCTTTAATTGTAATTAATTAATAATATCTTGCTCTATAGTTAAAAAAAAAAAAAAATCTACATCTTGATGATATATTAAATATATAGTGATATATTATTACCTAACACTATAAAAAAATTTTTAGAAAAAAAATAGGTATTTGTACAATGTATTTATCAGTATTATTTATTAATAATTATTTAGACTTTGTTTTTGACTGATTTTTCAAAAATTTGCTTTTTTATTTTTGAGGAAGAATAAATCAAAAATTTGAATAAAAACATTAATTGGGGAATAATTACTATTAATTATTAAAATAGTAATTTTAGTATAAAAATTAAATTAATATTTTATTAAATATATTTTTTAAATTAATATTTTATTAAATATATTTTTTAAATTAATATTTTATTAAATATATTTTTAAATTAATATTTTATTAAATATATTTTTTAATTTAATACACTCTTAATTTATTAATATAAATTATAAATTTTTACTTTAAAATAAATCCAATACAGTATTGTATATTCAGTTTATCATTATGTTTTATAGTAGCTATAAACTAAAATTTATCTTTTACCTGATTATTTATTCTGTATTTAAAGTTACTGAAATTTAAAATTATTAATATAAATAATAAAACTAGAATAAAAATTTATTAAAATCTTATTTTCCGGGAAAGAGGGGGGGGGGGGAGGGCAATTAAAAATAATAATAATGTATGCAAAAATGCTTAGTTTTGTCAATCAAATAATGAAAATAGAATTAATTAAATTATTACATAAAATTAAAAATATTTTTATGAAAAATAAATAGGGCCAGTTTAAATAGAATTTGCTTCAAGAGGTGGGAAGACTGTTAAAAAAAATGCGAGCAACGATTAGTAAAGAAAAAAATAAATTTAAAAAAAGAGGAGGGAGCATCTAAAAAGTTTTTCTGTAAACAAAATATTTTCATAGCATGCCTAGTAAGCAAATCGTTACTGCTTTCCCAATGTTTATAATGGTAAAGTAACTTATGAAAACAAATTTATGAGATGCAACATATTATTATAAAAGTAATAAGAAAGAATAAGTATTTGTGTTTCAATAAATATATCTCAATTCTGATTAATTAAAGAACGGGGTGATTTAAGGAAATATTTGCATATAATAGCTTATAAGTATATTGAATTATTGAAGGCATTTATTATTAATGTAATTGGAAGGGGGGAAGCACAGTTTTTGTTTATAATTAAATTGCTGATAATTTAGATGTTTTACTGAAATCCACGAAAAAATATATATACAGTCGACCTTCCCTTTAACAAAGTCCCTATTTAACGAATTTTTCAACTTTACGAAATTTTCTGCTGAACCTTGACTTTGAACACCATTAACCTGTAAATTAATCTCCATATTACGAAGAATATATTCTATATAACGAAGTTTATTCCACTTTTGTGCGTGTACAGCAATCAAATGGGGAGGTTGCTGTTGCGACATATGTATGAATTTATTTCAACAAATTGTATGAAAATGTAATTATTTATTTAATTATTTCCATTCAAAAGAAGAAATTAAAAAAGCCTTCGATACAAGAAGAAGGGGATTCCAGTTTCACGAAAATGTTACAGATGAATTGTTCGGATACTTAAAAAAGGCGGGAAAATTTTTATGAACAGTGTATTTTTTAGTAGAAACATGTAACAAAGGAATGTTAAAGACATTTTAAAAGTTAAGGATTTGAAATACTGAGAAAAGTTATGTTATGCTTCAGTTTTTGTGTACCTCTCTTTATTATGTGATTTTTTAGACATTCTTCTAATAAAATTTTTCTCATGTGTCTACATTGCATTAAAAAAAATTACTGCCTGAATTAAAATACATTTTCCCATTATTTCCATTTTATGTGTATTTTTCATTTAATGCATATGTATTTTATTATACAAATTTCATGAATTTGAGTTGATTTCTATTTAACGAATTTTCTTCATAACGAAGTATTTAAGTGTAACAATGAAACTTCGTTAAATGGAAGTTTTACTGTATATGTGTATTAAGGTAGTTTATAGTTATATATAAAATACCTAATAATAAATTTTAAAACTTTTAAAAAAAGAAGGCAATGTCCCCTATAAAATTGTCACATTGTTCAATCACGGAAGATTTCAGCGTGCTTTGATTTCATTATCACAAATTATAAAAGTTTAAATTTCTCGTAATCTTATATTCAGCTTTTTATAAAATTTTATGGAGTTGATAAAAAGTTATAATGACTCCAAATGATGTTGAACCATATACAATGTTTGGTGGGCCTATGACAATTAGAGTCTTAGTAATAAGATGGTCAGCACAGAAATGGCAAGGAACCTAAATGTCGTGTACCCAAGGTCGAAAATTTTAAAACATTTTGCCATATCTTAGCATCAGTTTTAAGTAGGAGCGTGAAATTCAAGGCAACAAATCTATTAAAAAATAATTAAATGTGTATTTCAGCGATTTTAGAAATCTCCCCTAAGGGGTTAAACGGTGGCAGAAAGTTTTAGGTCATTTCGCCATATCTGAGCCACAGTTTTAAGTAGGAGCAAGAAATTCAGGATGACAAATCTAGTAAAAAAATAATTAAACACGTATTTCAGTGATTTTAGAAATCCCCTCCCTAAGGGTTGTTAATAGGGGGTCGAAAATTTTTATGGCATTTCGCCATATCTCAGGAGCTAAAAATTCAGAATAACAAATCTGTTAAAAAAGTAATTAAACACATACTCCCATGATTTTAGAATTGTCACCCTAAGGGTGTTAAAAAGGGTGGGCGAATTCTTTAGGTCATTTCACCATATCTCACCAGCAGTTTTAGGTAGGACCGTGAAATTCAGGATAACAAATCTACTAAAAAAGTGAAACATGTTTTTCATCGGTTTTAGAAGTCCTCTACATTTAAGGGCGTTAAAGGGGTGGTCGAAAGATTTAGGTCATTCCGCCATATCTCAGCATCAGTTGTAGGTAGGAGTGTAAAATTCAGGATAACAAATCTACTACAAAAGTAGTTAAACATGTATTTCAGCGATTTTAGAGCTATTTTTGTGGTTTTGTCTTCATCATCGGCTATGTACGGAATAGTGGAAGATTAGACAACTTTGATATCTATTACTGATTTTAGATTAGGTATTTTGTGTAAGACTTTTTACCAAGGAAAGTTTTTTATTTTAATTTCATATCTATCTATCTGTATATATATCCTTTCTATATATATAAAAGCTGTTCTTCGTGTGTATGTCCTTTATACAAATCTTCAATTTTTGACCGATTTGCACGAAACTTGCTGTACATACGCTTTAGAACGTGGAAAAGATCAATGTCTACTTTAAAAAATCATCAGACCATTATTTATTCCTTTTTTCTACCAACTTCCATAATTTAACATTACAGGAATATCTCTTTTTACATTTCTAATTAAATCTTTTCTTTCCGGTTGCCACAACCTAAAAAACGGTGCAATAATAAAAAAAAAATTGATAACACGTGTACTTTCTTTTTATAAGACTAGGGGGCTCGGCCCCCTACGAGCTACGCTCGCCAACCCTCGTTCAGACACCGCATTTCCTAAAAGCATGCTAATTTGATTGGCTTTAAAAAGATTTTAAAAGATTGAAATATAAATTAAAAAACAGTGGCGATCTCCCTATAAACGGGTTTCTATTCATTTCTCTTTGATTGGGGAATTTTAAGGAAAAATCAGGTGCTGTTAAAAGATACAATGGCTGTTTTCGTCTTTGATTAAATAAAATCAGTTAAACATTTCAAAATAAGCTAATACAAAATGAATTAAGTAAACAGAGTCTTTGTGTCCCGGTATTTTTTAACAAAGTGAAAATAAAATTCTCTCTGACATAATTTTCACCAAACTTCACTTTCTCTTTTTAATATTCACGTGAAAATACTCTTGTTAGAAATGAAATATTATTTGCGCTGTCCCAGCAAAAATAGTAAAAAAGATCATCTCGAAATATCAAATAAATCTCTCGCGCAATTTTTAAATTTAAACTGTTTTGCAATATTATTTTTTGTTCATTTTACATAATAAGTGTAATATGACGTAATTTCTCCTATTTAAGACTTCTAACGCATGTTAATGAATTTATTATTTTACAATATCCTTTCTCTGTTAAACTTCACGCGTAAATATAGTTCATATGAAGTAATTTTCAATAAGTTCCTGCTTTTTATACGCAATTATTTAATTTTAATTTGAAAGTATCTTTTCTGTTTATAATAGTCACGTGTAAATAAATTTTTAATTTGAAGCAAACATTATTGTTTCCGTTGTTTATACAGTTGGCAACAGGTTAAATTAGTACAATTTTCTAAAATAAGTAAAAAATATCTCTCGCAATGCTGAAAATTTGAATTTAAAATAGAAATGAAACCTCGAAAAATGAGTCAAATTAAAAAAATAAATGAATTCTGCACACTGAGAAATTATAACGTATAAAATGATCTAAAAATTATTAAATTCCGATGTATAATTTTTGCTCCAATAAAACTTTTTTAGTGGAACGATTTTGTCCAACTTTAGCATTAAATATCTCTTAAAATAATTCTTCGATTTGAAAACTGTCTGCATCAGCATGTTTATCAAACATTTCTGTATAATACTACCGATTTTCATATTTTTGTATGCATTATTTTTCTTAATATTAACGAAGAAAGACCTCCGGTCACAAAAAATTCAAAACCGGCAGCGGCGGTGACAGCGGTAGTTACTTTTTTTAAGAATAGAGAGATAATAAAAATTCAGGCTCAATCCTTATAATGTTGCATTTCCGAAATTGTTGTCATTCAATCAGAAAATGCACATTATGCATAAATAAAAACTTTACCTAAACGTGTGTTCAAATGAGTAGTATCTTCATTTAAATTTTTTTAAGTTACTAGGGGGCTCTGCCCCCGACGAGCTACGCTTGTCAACCCCGGTTCAGACACCGCAGACTCTAACAGCACGCTAATTTGATCGGCTTTAAAAAGATTTCGGAAGATTGAATTATAATTTGAATCTGACAATTATAATCTAACGTAATTTTCACCAAACTTTTCTTTCTCTTTTTAATATTCACGTAAAAATACTTTTGTTAGAAATGAAATATTATGATCATCTTAAAATATCAAATAAATGTCTCGCGCAATTTTTAAATTTAAACTGTTTTGCAATATTATTTTTTATTCATTTTACGTAATAAGTGTAATGTGACGCAAATTCTCCTATTTAAGACTTCTAACGTAGTGATGGGCGATTCTCGAAAATTCGACAATCGAGAAAAATCGTCATCGTAAAAAATCACAATCGATACAGCCATCGATTAATTCCTAGAATCTACAATCGAGATGTTTTATAATCGATTATAACGAGAGAGCTAAAAACAATTGTTGGAAAACTTAGCTGTTATTCTGGCCGAAATTTTCATAGTAGTGATAGGGTTTGCTCGATAATTCTGCTATCATAATTATTTTCTCCTGATTTAAGCTTAAGGGGTTACTTCAGTCAATTGAAAAGACCTGCTCGCTAATGCTAATCTTATGGAAGAAATTTATAAAGATATCTCATTTGAATTTCAGTATTTTAAAATGATTTTCTTTGCATTGGAATAAATTCCCTTTCTTCTTTATGAAACTGCAATGTCCAAATGACGTAACTATGGCGCATTTGATGAATCAAATAACCTTTCTACTGTTTAGATAACTCCAAAAAGTTTGATACAGTTTAAAGTTCCCCTAAATGTCAAATACTGTGGAATTTCTCCATTGATCGAAAACAAAAGTTTCTTTCGAAAAACGTAAGGATAGTAAGATAAAGATACCTGCCAAGAGGAAAACCTGCCTAACACGGAAACTGTTTTCCAGTACCTAGCGATTCCAATATGACGTAGTCCAACAAGTCTGTATCGAAATCCAAAGTAGCTACTTTATGACACATTTAAAAACTCATTTTTTATTTTAGACGCATTAGCTAGAATCGATTAGCATTTCCCTCTTTTCGATAAAGGAAAAAGGTTTGATACAAATTAAAGTTCTCTAAATGTCTAAAGTGTATCAAATGCTGTGGAATTTCTCCGTTTATCGAAAACAAGACAGTTTTATCGAAAAACGTAAGGATAACCAAACATATATAACTACTGATAGGGAACCTGCCTAACACGGAAATTGTTTTCCAGTGCCTAGCTATTCCAACATGATTCTTCAAGTCTGTATCGAAATCCAAAGTAGCTAGTTTCTGACACATTTACTAGCTCATTTTTTATTTTAAGCGCATTAGCTAGAATCGATTAGCATTTTCTTCTTTTCGATAAAGGCAGAAGATTTGATAGAAGTTAAAGTTCCCTAAATGTCTAAAGTGTGTCTAATGCTGTGGAATTTCTCCGTTTATCGAGAAACATAAGGGCAACCAGACAAATATAACTGCTAAGAGGGAACCTGTCTAACACGGAAATTGTTTTCCAGTGCCTAGGGATTCCAACATGACTCTTCAAGTCTGTATCAAAATCCAAAGTAGCTAGTTTCTAACCCATTTACTAGCTCATTTTTTATTTTAGGCGCATTAGCTAGAATCGATTAGCATTTTCTTCTTTTCGATAAAGGAAGAAGGTTTGATACAAGTGAAAGTTCCCTAAATGTCTAAAGTGTGTCTAATGCTGTTGAATTTCTCCGTTTATCGAAAACAAAGGAGTGTTATCGAAAAATAGAAAAGTAAACACACAAACATATCCGCTAATAGGGAATTCTATAACTAAAATAAAACATCAATGGACTTCATTTTTGGTATTTTGGATAATTTTAATTTTCCAATCCTTACCAACGTGGTATTAGATGATGGGTCTGGAAAAGGTAGAAGAAACGCCCCCCCCCCCAAAAAAAAAGTGGCATTAGGCCCCAAATTGACAGGGCAGACCAAGGATGAAAGTTAACTTCATGTAAGAGAGGGCTAGGGGAAGTTGAGAATGATAAAAAAACTAAACCATTGAATAAGAAAAAAATTGAAGAAAAAGAAAAATGGTAAAAGAACAAGTGAAGCGTGTGATTAGAGCCAGACAAATGAAGAGGGGCCCGATGGGCCACAGCTGGTCCAGAATGAGTGCCCAAGTAGTCAGAATGGGACAAGAACTTGGAGAATAGTATCTACAATGAAGAAAAACAATGAGACAAAACATTATGAAAAACAGATGAAAAATACCAATAGCCTGAGGCTAAAAGTAAAATGTTTCACTGGGCGGAGTCCCCTGGTGGTAGTAAAAATAAAATTGATACGAGAAAATAGGAGAGAGTGAAAATACTTTATTTTGTGAATTTTATAATTTTTGGACAAACAGTATACTAAAGGTTTGAAGAAACAAAACTTTAAAGCGCCCTCTTGAGGCGAAGAATGGAGTTAAAATTAAGAAACATATGTCCATATTTTTTATTCGATTTTAGACACAATTTGATGTTAGTCTTATAATTTTCCTATGAGTGCCAGATACCGTACCACAGTACGAAAAAACCGCCGCTAAATATATTCCTTTAGAGCATTTTAAGCCCGGGGGTCTAAAATTAACGGTGGATTGACAAAAGAAAGGTAGATTTAGAAAGGTTATGAGATTACCCTTATTTTAATATATTACATGAGTGGGGTAAAATAATTTTGAAAAATCCTCTTTCCTGAGGCGACACTTAAAATCTTGAAAACACATAATTTGCAGTGCAGTTTTGTTTTAACAATAGCATTCTAATATTAAGAGTTATGGGACAGCTTAGGACAGCTAAAATAAGAGAAACATTGAAAATCAAAGACAAACTGGCACCGCCAAATTCACTAGAAAACTTCTATATCAACAACTGAAACCCGAACTGATAACTTAAACCACTATGCCTCCTAACCCATATCGGTTAATAACAAAAGCGAATGGAAAAGAACATGTACTCCTTTGGGAAATCATGACTTACACCAGAAGCGCGGTAAGTTTGACTCTTCTGAAAGCTTCCTTTCTCTCGCCCTCTCTCTCGCACTTCGAGATATATTTTCTGCTGCTGCAAACTGCTCGTTTACATCGAGGAGAGAACTCTCTCGATGGCAAACCTCTCGCTTGCTACGAGATATCTCACCGATTGTTTCTCGCTGTCGGTCTCTGTTCAACATTTCATATGACATTGTCGAGAATGAGAAATCAGTTTTCGTCCTTCCTCGAAATGTTACTCTCGATGATTGTCATTTCACGCTTGGCCAAGAAGGGCCGAGATGAGATATCAAGGGGTGAGCTGGACAGAGAAATAAGCATGACAGTGATCTGTGAAATGAAGCTTTAATTTTCAATGCTTTTCTTATTTTAGCCCTACCAAGCTGTCACATACCCGGAGTCCTCCGATAAATATTATTTATTAAATATAAAAATTTCAAAGAGAAAGGTGGGTCGGGTGAATTCCGAGGACGTGGGCGGGGCGCAAATAAAAAAAAGTTACCGAACTCTTCCTGTGACATATTATCGAAAAGCCCTTCGACAATTCTTTCATATTATGAACCTTTCTTCCCCCGAAGGTGAAATTCGGGGGGTGGGGAGGGGCGAACAAATTTTTAAAGCCGTAGCCGATTTCTATAATAAATTTAAATATCATTTTTGATATGGGTTTTTATGCAGTCTTCCGGTAAATATTATTTAGTGAACATAAAAATTTAAAAGTGGGGGCTGCGTAAATTCCGGGGCGAAAGAGTGGGCCCAAGGGGGGGGGGGGGGAGGGAGGTGGAACAATTTTCAAACTTTTTTTGGATCCGTCATGTGATATGTTATCGGAAAGCTCTCGAATGACTCTTTCATATTATGAGACTTTCTTCCTTCACTCCCCAATTTGGCCCCATCTGCGGGGGGTAGTTTTTTCCGTTTTTATCATTTTAGATCGGATTTTTTTATGGAGCCCTCCGTTAAATATTATTTATAATATATGAAATTTCAGGACACTTTTCTAAATTTAGCCAAGACCCCTCATGTGACATATCGTTGGAAAGGTTTGTGACTACTTATTGATGTTATGCACTTCCGGTGGCCGTCCCCCCACTTTGCCCCCCCGGGGGACACTTTTCCAAATACAGCCAAGGCCCCTCATGTGAGATATCATTGGAAAGGTCAGTGACTACTTATTGATGTTATGCACCTCCGGTGACAGCCCCCCACCATTTTGCCCCCCCGGGGGCATTTTTCCAAATTTAGCAAAGACCCTTCATGTGAGATATCGCTGGAGGTCTGTGACTACTCATTGATGTTATGCACTTGTGGTGTCCATCCCAACCACTTTGACCCCGCGGGGGGCACTTTTCCCAAATTTAGCCAAGACCCCTCATGTGAGATATCGTTGGAAAGGTCTGTGACTACTTATTGATGTTATGCACCTCCGGTGACAGCCCCCACCCCCCCGAAGAACACTTTTTCAAATTTAGCCAAGACCCCTCATGTGAGATATCTTTGGAAAGGTCTGTAATTGCTTATTGATGTTATGCACCGACGGTGTTCGTCACCCCCCCCCCACACAAACACTTCCCCCGGGGGGGCACTTTTCAAAATTTAGCCAAGACTTCTCATGCGAGATATTGTTGGAAAGGTCTGTGACTACTTATTGATATTATGCACCTCCGGTGACAGTCTCTCCCACTTTGCCCCCCCGGGTGACACTTTTTCAAATTTAGCCAAGACCCCTCATGTGGGATATCGTTGGAAAGGTCTGTGACTACTTATTGATGTTATGCACCTCCGATGACAGCCCCCCCCCCTTTGCCCCCCCCCCCGAAGGACACTTTTTCAAATTTAGCCAAGACCCCTCATGTGAGATATCTTTGGAAAGGTCTGTAATTGCTTATTGATGTTATGCACCTACGGTGTTCGTCCCCACCGGGAGGCACTTTTCAAAATTTAGCCAAGACTTCTCATGCGAGATATTGTTGGAAAGGTCTGTGACTACTTATTGATGTTATGCACCTCCGGTGACAGTCCCCCCCACTTTGCCCCCCCGGGGGACACTTTTTAAAATTTAGCCAAGACCCCTCATGTGGGATATCGTTGGAAAGGTCTGTGACTACTTATTGATGTTATGCTCCTCCGGTGACAGTCCCTTCCCACTTTTCCAACCCGGGGGACACTTTTTCAAATTTAGCAGAGACCCTTCATGTGAGATATCGTTGGAAAGGTCTGTGACTACTTATTGATGTTATGCCCCTCCAGTGTCCGTCCCTCCACTTTGCCCCCCCCCGGAAGGCACTTTTCCAAAAATATAGCCAAGACCTCACAAGTGAGATATCGTTGGAAAAGTCTGTAACTACTTATTGATGTTCTGCTCTTCCGGTGACCGCCCCCCACTTTTCCCCCACGGGGGACACTTTTCTAAATTTAGCCGAGACCCCTCATGTGACATATTGTTGGAAAGGCCTATGACCACTTACTCATGTTATCCACCTCCCGCACCCCTCCCCCCTCTTTGCCCCCACGAGAAGGGCATTTTTATAAATTCAGATCCAGACCACTCATGTGACATATGGTTCGAAAGGCCTAAAGACCTGTGACGACTTATTCATATTATGCAGCTGCTGTGCCCCTCCGCTCACTTTGACCCCCTCCCCAAGAGATCTGGTCCTAAGTTCGTTCGTTTCGAGATTATATTTTTTTACAAGATTTTGTAGTACGTGCACACCACGCCTGCTATACGGTGTCGTATATAGCGGGTAACCTGTTCGTGATTTCATATTACAAGATTACGTATAACTTTGGGGCCCCGATTAAAGGAGGGGCCCACTAGCGGGCGAAGTCACCTAGTCTTTATTAACGCCGACTCATTCCAGTTCACCCGCAGACGATTCTTGATAAATGTATGACGTATATAATATATGATGTACAAAAGCAATTGGCAAACTGGAGTCATCGAGAAAAAATTTACACAATCGAAAAATATCGAGATGTCCATACAATCGAGAAAATCGAGAAAAACATCTCGTTATCGCCCATCACTATTCTAACGCATGTTAATGAATTTATTATTTTACAATATTCTTTCTCTTTTAAAATTCACATGTAATTATAGTTTTTATGACATAATTTTCAATGAGTTCCTGCTGTTTATATTTTCTGTTTATAATAGTCACGTGTAAAATAAATTTTTAATTTGAAGCAAACATTATTGTTTGCACTGTTTATACAGTTGGCAACAGTTTAAATTAATACAATCTCTCTATTCTAAAAAAAAGTAACTACCGCTGTCACCGCCGCCGGTTTTGAATTTTTTGTGACCGGAGGTCTTTCTTCGTTAATATTAAGAAAAATAATGCATACAAAAATATGAGAATCAGTAGAATTATACAGAAATGTTTGATAAAAACGCTGATGCAGACAGTTTTCAGATTGAAGAATTATTTTAAGAGATATTTAATGCTAAAGTTGGACAAAATCGTTCCACTAAAAAAGTTTTATAGGAGCAAAAACTGTTCATAGGAATTTAATCATTTTTAGATCATTTTATGCGTTAGAATTTGCCGGAGTGCAGAATGCATTAATTTTTTTATTTTGACTCATTTTTTGAGGTTTTATTTCTATTTTAAATTCAGATTTAAAGCATTTCTAGAGATATTTTTAACAGATTTTAGAAAGTGGTATTAATTTAAACTGTTGCCAACTGTATAAACAGCGGAAACAATGTTTGCTTAAAAAATATATATATATTTATACGTGTAAATAAATTGAAAATTTATTTACACGTGACTATTATAAACAGAAAAAAACATTCTAAAAGCTCCCTGTTTTATCCAGGGTTGTAAAAACCCCGGGTTTTTTAGAAAAAACCCAGCCCGGGCGGGTTTTATTAAAAAACCCAGGTTAAATGGGCAATTTTCCCCGGGTAAATTAAATTGCCAAAATGTGGACGATGATTCCACCTTCCTCACAAATAATAATCTTCACAGTTGCCACTGTATAGGGAAAACAAGAAAATCTGAGGGAATTTAAAAATGAGTATTAAAAATAAGGAATTTTACTAAACTTTGGTACTTTGCAAAATTTATCCGTTGAAATTTTGAAAATTCTCAGAGGAATTACTCTGGGAAAATTTAATATTTTGCTCAGTAAAGCACAAGAAATTTGAGTGCCGAAATAAGTGGCAATCCTGATCTCAAATACAATCTTTGTGAACACTTCATAGTCTAATAGATGGGAATGACTTCATAGTCTTAATAATGATCTCACCATTTGTCTCTGTTCTTAAAATACATACATAGATATGATCACTTTAATTTAAATAACAAAGGTACTTCTTAGCTATCCCGTCGACCAATTTCGCCAAATTATACACTTTGACATAATTTTTATTTTAAATAACGAAAGAACAAATAAATTAGTAAAACAATACAAATAAAACGTCAAATTAATGGTTTTATTGGCCATTATTGGCATTTAATCTTACAATTAATTAATTAATGGCATCCATTATTGGCATTTAATCTTACAATTTGGTCAACGGGATAACTAAGACAATTGTGTGTTTTCCAATTGTTTCCAATCTAAAAGTGCAAGTAAATTAATACAAATATATTTTCTAAGATTCAAAGAAGTGAATAAATAAAACAAAATAACCATAAACTGTTAACAATTTATATCATCTGTTCTTTTCCAGAAGTATATTTTAAAAAACCCGGGTTTTTTACCTGGGCTTTTTATAAAAAACCCAGCCCGGGCGGGCAGCTGGGCGGGTACCCGGGCAGCTACCCACTACAACCCTGGTTTTATCAGAAATCTTTCATTTATATTTTTTGAAAATAGCACGTATTTTAACTTTATTTTTTCAGTTTTTATGAGAAAATGGCAACAAAAAGATATATTGCTATTTTTCTTTCACTTTCTACAGAAATGGAGTTTTTCCGTTGCCAATATTAAGCAAATGGCTCTAAAAACTACAAAAAAAAAAATAATAATAATAATAATAATATTTCAAAAATAAATGGAGATGCAGTTTTCAAACAAATTGCATTATAAAGTACTTTTTTTTTTTTCGAATATGACGGTATAAACATTGAAAATGTGCGATGCTTAGAAGTTTAAAAAATTGCTATAGAGTATTTAATCGCACTGCTTTGTTTCACGGCTGGCTTCTGTAAGGTAATGTTATTTTTTGGAGATGTCACAAAATAAGCTGGGAGAAAGAAATAGCATACCGTACCGGGGGCTAAAAATAGCGGAAATCTCTCAAAGCAATTTGTAAGTACAGCAACAAAAGAAGGCAAATGTTTTAAATACATCTGCCACAAATTTCCCAGCTTTATCAACCGCCAAAATAAAAGAGGATACCGAGATGAACCCCATAGAGAAGATTAAAAGAAAAGCGCGAAGCAGAGCATGAGCGAGAGCGGTTCAAAGAAACTTCCACGCATGGAATAAAATTATAAGGATTTTAAATACACAATATTTTACATGTTCAACTGTAAAAATCCATAGTATAAGCAAAAAAATGAATAAGTTATTATGAAAAAAAGTTACGTCTATTTTACAGCAGCAGATTTTCGCAATATTTCGACTATTTAAAAATTTGCGATTTGTGAAAAATCCTGACGTGATGGTATGGTAAAAAATGAAGGTCATTTTTGCATTCAGCACTAAAAAATACATAAGAACCAATTACCGTAGCTGAAAAACATAACAATCACATCTATTTTTTAATATCAGATTTCTGGAAGAGAGTAATCTGTGAAAAAGGATCGCCTTCAGAAATTTGAAGGGCCTTAACATCCTTGAAAATCAAAATGTGTCATCTAAGTGGTGTTTATACCTCTTCATAGGCGCGAATCACCCACCCACCCCTTGGTTAAAAAAATATAAATCCATCGATTATCGTGAATTGCGGCAAATGGTTGCCGAAAAAAATCGATTTCATCAATCGTTCGCAGGTCAAAGGATCTCGCAAAAAAGCACGAATTTCGTCAAAGGATCGCGCAAAAACGCGAATTTCGTCAAAGAAGCGCGGAAAAAAGGCGAATTCCGTCAAAGTGTCGCAGAAAAAAACGCGAATATCGTTAAAGGATCGCAGAGAAAACGTGGATTTCGTCAAAGGATCGCTAAAAAAACGCGAATTTTGTCAAAGAATCGCAGAAAAAAACGCTAATTTCGCCAAAGGATTGCAGAAAAACGCGAATTTCGTCAAACAATTGCGGAAAGAACGCTAATTTGCCAAATAATTGCGGAAAAAACACTAATTTTCGCGAAAGAATCGTACAAAAAACGCTAATTTTGCGAATTTCGTCAACAGATCTCAGAAAAATGCGAATTTTGTCAAAGAATCGCGAAAAAAATACGCGAATTTCGTCAAAGGGACGCGGAAAAGACGCACAATTAACACCAGGAGGAGCGCATCCACGGGGGGGGGGGGTCGATCGGGGAGGTCGCCCCCCATGATATAAATTCAACGCTTTTAACGGCAGTTTTCGCGGAACACACAGACAAGCAAACGAAAACCAAACACTTTTCGGGTATCAATGGTAAACCTCTGTGACGTTTCGGCAATTAGTGAACAAAATAGGATTATGTCCAGTCAAAAGGCATATGGCGACATAATTTTTGACACTATGGGTTGAGGTGGGGGACGATGCCACTTCGTGTACCTTTTGTTGAATCTCTACAACATAAATTGACAACGTTATGCGGATCCCTTTAAAGTGTTGAAACTTTTTCGTTCATTCAAAGAAGCTACAATTCTAATTTCTGTATAACAATATTTTTGAGGAGTGCTTTATTGTTTGAGAAAAGAATGGGATTCATACAATTTCCAAAGAAACAAGAAAAAGAAAGGTCCTTTGAAAAATTCAAGCATCTTAATGTTTTCTGAAGGCAGCCACTAATGTGTAAAAAATGTACTGTTATTGCCACCCACATTGGTAAATTTTAAGATATTTGATGAATGAACAAAAGAGGATTATATCATAATCCCAGTCAGTTAAAATGCGTATGTTGTGTTGATTTCTTATAAACCAACTTGGTAAATTTGTTCTTCTCTTCTTTGCCCCGATCGACCCCCCCCCCCTCTTCGTAGATGCGCACCTAGGGGAATCTCTTCCCTGTGCTAATTGTGCGTTTTATCCGCGGCCCTTTGACGGAATTCGCGTTTTTTCAGCGATTCTTTGGCGAAAGTTGCGCATTTTTTTCGCGATTCTTTAAAGAAATTCGCCTTTTTCAGAGATCTGTTGATGAAATTGGCGTTTTTTGCGCGATTCTTTCGCGAAATTAGCGTTTTCCCGCAATTCTTTGTCGAAATTGGCGTTTTTTTCTGCGATCCTTTGACGAAATTCGCGTTTTTTTCTGCGATCTTTTGACGAAATTTGCGTTTTTTTCGTGGTCCTTTGATGTAATGTGCGATTTTTTGACGAAAATCGCATTTTTTCCGCGCTTCTTTGACAAAATTCGCGTTTTTTCGCGATCCTTTGACGAAATTTGTGTTTTTTCGCGATCATTTGACGAAATTGGCCGTTTTTTGCGCGATCTTTTGACGAAATTCGCGTTTTTTGCGACCCTTTTACCTGCGAACAATTCACGAAATTGTTTTTTTTTTTTTTTTTTCGGAGACCATTTGTCGAATTTCGCGATAATCGTTAGATTTTGGGGGGGGGGCGGTCGCCCCCCCCCCCGTGGATCCGCGCCTGTATTGGAAATTGATGGTGACAGCCCTTGCTCTAAACATAGGCTCCATTTTATGCCGGTGTCACTACCACCTCGAGGTTGCAGGAGCAAAAAACGCTCTAAATTGAGATTCTTGTGATACTGTAGACTCTAGCAACATGAAATTAGGTATGGTAGTTACTTAAAAGATATAAATGATCTCTAAGAACATTTCCTAAGTATTCCTAATTTAAGAGGGGTGAAAATGCCCGAAAACGCTCTAAATAGCAATTTCTACGCAATCTCAGGAAATATCAAACAGATTTCAAAATTAATGGCGGCAAATTGATGGTGACAGTCCCTGATCCAACATAGGCCAATTTTATGTTGTTGTCACTCTCACCTGAGGGTTGCAGGAGCAAAAAATATTCTAAATCGCGTTTTTTGTAAATACTAAGAGGTCCAAAATTTTGAAATTTGGCATGGTAATTAAAAGATGAAAATGCTTTATAAGAACCGTCGAAAGAAAATTCCAAATTTAAAAGGATGAATTGAGCGAAAAGCGATCTAAAAACGTTCTAAATTACGCTTTTTATGAAATACCTAACCGATTTAAAAAATAATGGTTGCAAATTGGTGGTGAAAGAACTTGCTCAAACATAAGCTATGTCTGTGCCACTACCACCTTAGGGTTTCAGGAGCAAAAAACTTTCGAAATTGGAATTTCTGTGATACTGAAGAGGGTAGAAAACTTTAAATATGGCATGGTAGTTACTTATAACATATAAATGCCCCCTAAGAACTTTTGAAAATAAATTCGAAATTTAAAAGGGGTGAATCGAAGGGAAGGAGCGAAAAGCATTTTTAAAAAGCCTTAAATTACAATTTGTATGCAATCTCAGGAAATATTAAACCGATTAAAAAAGTAATGGTTGCGAATCAATGATGGCAGTCTCTGATCCTACACAGACTATATTTTATACGGGTACCACTACCACCTGGGGCTGGCAGGAACAACAAACGTTCTAAGCAAGCCTTTAAAAACTTTCTAAATTACGTTTTCTATGGAATATTAGGAAATATCAAAATTAATGTCGTCAAATTAATGTTGACAGTCTCTGTTTCAACATAGGTATGTTATGTTAGTGCCATTACCAACAGAGAAGTGGTAGGCCGTTAGACAAAAAGCTTAGAATTTGACATGGTGGTTTAATTTTAAGATGTAAATGCGTACTAAGAACAGTTTTTAAAAAATTCAAATGAATTCTGAAATGAGTGTATTAAATGAGCATAAAAGCTTCAAAATATTTTCTAAATTATCCTTTATTTAGAATAAGTTTTAGTTCTTATTAATTTAAGTCTCATTTCTGCTTAATGCAGTGCAATAATGAAGTTTAGCCAAACTTTGGCTTAATTAGTAATTTTTAAATTATTCCTAAAAGTATAATTTCTTCTAATAAAAATTAGACATACGAATATCACTTGACATATTCAACTATTACGCGAGCAAAGCCGCGGGTTTTGCTAGTTCAATATAAGTTTATAGCTCTTCCCAATGTAGTTGAAAAGTGATATCCCCCCCCCCCCCCCATTGTTTGCATAAAAATCTGGTCACTTACATTTCTATGCTTTATTAATAATAAACTAATAATACAATATTCCAAGAAATTAATTTACAGTGAAATGAAATTGCAAGGGGACGAAAAGAAAAATCCCTTTTAAGCAAGTTTCTATCTTAGCAGGTATAACTTCAGTTTTGAATTCAGGCACTGTCTCCGGGAGGGATTACTGAGTGGTAGACAGCATGGAGCTTTTTGGGTGGTAAATACACTTCTACAACTTTAATATGTACAAAATTACAAAGGTTTCGGGAGAGATATTTCGATGCTCAGGGCAGAACTCTCTCGGGTCCTGAATTTGTTACTTATTGTATGGTATTCCTTTCAACAGGACCATAAAATGCTCTCATGTAAGACAAGATTTTGATAAAGACAAGTTCCATTTACACAGGCTTTACAGTATTTATGGAATTTTAGATGATTTAAAAATTAATATAAAGCAGACCCTAGTAATTACGTTATTAGTTACGTTATTTATTTACATAACAGGTAACCCTCTCACAACTAAATATCAATATATTTTCACGAATTTTTTGCACTTGCTTCAAAACCATAATATGTGTTTATAAGTTATAACAATTTCAAACAGTTTGGACAATAGAAAAAAAAAAGTCTTCTTACAAGCGTCTTACCACTAAATATCAATAGTTTTTTTCACGAATCATAATCAGTTTTAGAAAAAAAGGATAATCTCTAAACCCTATTAGTCTCTAAAGTCTGTAAGTGGTATAAAAAAGAGAGTTCGAAAAAGAGGGAGGGAGGAGAGGAAAGAGGGAATATCATACTATAGTAGGATAGGATTTGAGAGATATGTGTGTTAGGTTCTTATCAGCCGGAAATGAGATAAGAAATGATAATCAGATAAGATCATGTTATAGAGAGATAAGGATAAAGTGTGGAAACTGATTGTCGAACATAGAGGTTAAGATAGTTTTCGAACGTAAGGAATTGATTATCCTTGTAGATCATACTATAGTATGATGGGGTAGGAGGGGACTTAATTTTTCGTATTATCTTAGGTATTGAATGAATGTCCGTATAAGGTAATGTTATACTATAACATAAGGGGTTAGGTCTTTTTGGAAGGAAGTACGAGGAAGCTTATTTATTTTTTTTGGAATCGACTTAGAGCTTGAGCATGAACCGGAACTGAAAATACTAGGTGACGCCCTCTATCGGCAGGAAATGCAAAGTATTGTAATTAGGTTTTTTTCGTAAAAATTTCTATTGGAATCGAACCTGTGACAAATTGGTCTCTTGACTTGATAATTTGAAGTAGTTATAACTGATCAAGCCAAGAAACTATACCTGTGAGTCGAGACTTTAGATGTTTCAAGACAAAAATTGTGTTCCTCTCCTTTATATGCGTTCGTTTCTCGGTTACATAAGATAAGTTAACGGTACCTATTTTAACTACTACTACGCTTTGAGAATTACTTTAATGTATACGATTTTATCGATTTTGCATACAGGAGTATGATCATTTTACCAAATTTCAGATCAGGAGAGCATGTTGGTTATTCCATACGCTGTATTGTTTCAACTTTAAGCATGTTTTCCCCAAGACGAGCTGTATGCGGTCTGCCATTATCATGCATGGAAGAAAGGAATCACCAATTGCTGCAACGTAAAATACGACACGAGGTCTCAGTATCTTGTCTGTATAACGTCAGGCCGTGAAAGTGCCTTTCCGAATTATATGCAGGCCCGTACGTCCAGCTATGCTGATTCCAGCCAATAGCATCAACCCTCCTTGTCTGTAATGTGATCTTTCACGAACGAATGTGGGATTATTTTGAGTGCCCCTTTTCTCTCCATGCAAAAACACATTGGATGTCATATCCACACTTAATCGGGACTCGTCTGTAGACAGAATTTGACTCCAACAACGTTGCCCCCAAACTCGATATTCAGTTGCCCACCTCCTTTGGGCCGCACAGTTGCTTGAGGTCAACGGAATACAGACCATTGGTTTACGTGCATAGAGACCAGCCTGATAGTCCAAGAGCTGACAGCACAAAAATCTATGTTATCAAGCACAAGAAAAAAACCTTTATTTTATGGAAGAATAGAAGTAGTGGAATCTAATGATTCCACGTCTGTCGGAAGTGAAGTGGTGCATAAGCCAAAAATTAATACCACCAGTGGTTGACTCGTAGGCTTATCATTGTGTTTGTCCTACAAACAAAGGTGTGAAAACATGAAGGACTGGGAGCAGGAAAACACAATGATAAATCTACGAGTCAACCACTGGTGGTATTAATTTTTGGCTTATGCAGCCCTTCATCTCCGGCAGACATGGAAAGGGTTTTTTTCTTGTGCTTGATAACATAGGTTTTTGTGCTGCCGGCTCTTGGAGTATGATGAAGCCTATTTCGGACTGTTTTGCTGGACATCCTACGTCCTGTGGCAAAGAACAACTGTGTTTGCAGCTAAGTAGCATTTCCCGTTCCGTCTCAACGAGCTGTTAACAGGATATATCGGCCATCAGTTACTGTGCTAGCACAGTGCTGACCTTGACCTATTCGATGTTTAGCATTTCATGTGTCTTGGAATCGATTCCATAATCTTGCATTGACATTTCTTGCGACTCCAACAGCGTTTACTACACTTCGTTGTGTTTCCCCAGATGCAACTGTTCCGGTAATACGCCAAGCCATGGATTCCGGTAAATCACATTGTTGTGACATTTGCAAGTCACCTTTTCTCAAAACAAAAGCTGGACAATTGAATTTTACAAATGAGGCAGTGAAACAGACGTTTCTGCAAAATCCCGATTTCTGCACTTACCTACTTTTTCTAATTTTTGACGTCATAAACTTAGATTTGTATGCGAAGTTTGCATCATCTGTTTTCTACTACGCTTTAAATTATGGATGTTTTATTTTACGTTACATATCGGTGTAAATATTTGCGTAATTTTGTTAAAACCATGTGCTCCCCTAATTTTTTGAGCAGTGTATTTTTTAGATTAAATTTGTTAAAGACAGTCAAATTCATACAATATACTTTTAAGTAATTTCACATGTAAAAGAATTTTCTTGTAATATATAGCAGAGCGAATGGAAGTAGAAAGCTTATTCAAAAAATAATCAAAAGTTACGAAAATTTGTAGTAAGATTTATTACTACTTAAAAATGTCAAATATATATTTTTATATAAATATTCATATAATTATTCTGGTGTTAAAGTTATTTTAAACTCTTCATTACCTCCCTAGAAAGTCAAATTGCCCTCCAGTGGGGCGTACGTCCCACGCTGGGAGCCACTGCAGTAAGGTAAATTTCTAGAAAGCAACAAAACGAAAAATGTCCTACAGCTCTTGGAATGAAAGAAAAATAAGTCTTTGCAAATGAATTTTTGTTTAAATTGTTTTGTTTGAATTGAGAAGTTTTAGGGATAAGTGTCTTTTAGGTTACGGTCTCTTCCAGAGAATTTTTTTTTTAAATGATGCAAAGAAAAGTTCAGAAATT
Organism: Maratus speciosus; assembly: GCA_963932465.1. NCBI lineage: Eukaryota > Metazoa > Arthropoda > Arachnida > Araneae > Salticidae > Maratus > Maratus speciosus. The sequence continues at coordinate 415,410,698 of OZ010798.1, forward strand.
TAATGTGTTGATCAGGGTGTCCAGTCAATTGTGCTAGGTAGGGCAAATACTTTTCCAGGTCGGGCCTTGCCCGATCTGGCCCCCACCTACCTACGGGCCTGTATCACATACCCTTCAGACTTTATGCAATCACTGATATTCTTAATTGGACCAACAAAAAAGTTTTTATCTCATGACAAAACTTCTTATGTGTATTTCTTTAGACGTAGAGATCTACATACAGATCCTGAAATTTTTATTGGATCAACTCAAATTCCTGTTGTGGACAGTGTCCGTTTTCTCGGCCTTCAATTTGATAGTAAGTTGACCATTTTACCACATATTTTATAATTACGGACAAAATGTAAAAAAAATCACTTAATTTACTAAAGGTGCTTTCAAATACTTCTTGGGGAGCAGACTGTACTTCTCTCCTTAAAATCTATCGAGCCGTGATCCGTTCTAAAACTGACAAAGCTTTAAGGCTGGGATTACGGTGCCTCACTTAAGATCAACTAGGAGACTTACGATATAAACAAAACGTAAACGGCATTACAGTGCCTCGCGATCTTACGACAGTTTGGAAGCAGTCGTAAGATTAAGCGTGAGTGGGTGCGCACGCAACCACAACAAATGTAACTGCGGCCTCAGATTGGCTGACTGCAGGAGGACTTACGCCGAAGCATGAGGACTTACGCTGAGGCTCTGTAATACCAAGTTACGATCGATTGTAGGAACGCCCATCCTACAATCGAGCGTAAGATTTAAGATAGCGAGGCACCGTAATCCCAGCCTGAGGCTGGGATTACGTTGCCTCACTTAAGATCAAGACTTACGATATAAACAAAACGTAAACGTCATTGCAGTGCCTCGCGATCTTACGACAGTTTGGAAGCAGTCGTAAGATTAAACGCAAGTGGATGCGCGCGCAACCACAACAAATGTAACTGCGGCCTCTGATTGGCTGGCTGCAGGAGGACTTACGCCGAAGTACGAGGACTTACGCTGAGGCACCGTAATACCAAGTTACGATCGATTGTAGCAACGCCTATCCCACACTGTTAAAAATATCGTGAAAAATTACCTCTGTTTTTAAAGGCTATCTATTTTCTGACCAATGAGAAAGCTACAAAAACACCTATGGAACGTTCTCATTGGTCAGAAAATAGATAGCCTTTAAAAGCAGAGGTAATTTTATACAATATTTTTAACAGTGCACAATCGAGCGTAAGATTTAAGATAGCGAGGCACCGTAATCCCAGCCCTACACATATTACGTCTCCCTTCAGGAAAATCCCATGCAAGCCCATTGCATGGCATTACATGTATTTTTAATTTGTTCAAAATGATTATTTTTTGCACGATTTCAGATTTCATGTGATATTTTGTCCTCTTCGTTACATGACAAATTAAAATGTATGATTATTTGAATATTTAATGCTTTCAAACGTATTTACAATAAAGAATAATTTCTATGGATCTTTAGCATTAGTTAATAGGACATTAAAGAGACAATTTTCCTGTACCGACGGCTGCGATCAGCGCCTCTATAGGCCGCTTTATGTCCCAATAATCTTTAGCACCATCAAAACTGGGCAACACTAGAGGTACACTGTTAAAAATATCGTGAAAAAATTACCTCTGTTTTTAAAGGCTCTCTATTTTCTGACCAATGAAAACGCTACATAAACACCTATCGAGCGTTCTCGTTGGTCAGAAAATAGATAGCCTTTAAAAACGGAGGTAATCTTTCACGATATTTTTAACAGTGTAGTTCTAGTCATAGATTAAGGACCAAGATGGGACATTTACGGTAAAATCTGTAATGGCAGTAGTACTAGCGTCACTACCGACAAGGGGGAAAGGTTGACCACACTCAATGGGCGGAGCTCGCAATGTTTCCCACAAGCATTGGGATATTTGATTGGCTTTTGGCGACCGCTTGTGGGAAAAATCGAGAAGCTGGTTAGCTATAATCCATCGTGACGTTGAATGACGTCAGTAATGCTCGTGGTCCATTAACAAGCCTTCGAAATTTACTTATGTTGAAGAAATATGTTTACCCTCTATGCTTTGAATATCTATTCTTTTCTAAAACGAAGGAGGTGTCAGACGATATTCTATTCAAGTTTGCTTTATTTATTTAGCTGTTTTTTTTTTTTTTACCCTACTTGTATTGTCCACTTTTAACTTACAAAATGATAATTAGACTAATAATATAAAAGAAAACCCCCCAGAAAATTCTGTTAAGAATGCAAATATGTAAGTTTATAAGATTAAATTGTAAAAAATCAAATTCAGGTATTGTGTCAATTTATTCATATCGAATAAAATTTTATTGAGTGTAATGTCAGTACCTCTATTTATTTTTAACTTTTAGATTTATACAAAAAATTTGTCGAAAGAAAATTTTCCCTATCTGTAATATTATTGTTATTATTTCTTATGTGTTAATATTATAAATTTTATTAAATTGAGTGTACGTTATTTACATTAAAACAATATTTTTATTTTATCTGTAAGGAAGTGAAAATGCATAAATTTTAAAAGATTATTGTAACGATTGTTTAATACGTTAAACTTCATAAATTAATAAAACATGGGCTATAAAAATTTTCCTACCAAAGGGGAATAATTATGAAATTTTCTGGGACTTGTAGAGTGCAATATTTCGTATATTTTTATATTACACCATTGCTTTTGATATATAACATTCAAGACGAAATTTTTACCTTGTTTTTCGTTGCACTTAAACCGTTCAGTCATCAATCATGTAAAAAAAAAAAAAAAAAAAAAAAAAAAAAAAAAAAAAGCATATATCCATAGAATAGATATATAAAATAGAATATCTATTCTCTGATCATGTATCGGTGTAAGATTCTATCGAAAATGTAAACATGCAACAGTAAAAAAAGAAAGACTCACAATAAGGTAGATACTCAATAATAAGCAAGGATGGGGAGTTTCCTCCCCATTGTCACTAAAAGCGCTACGGTCCCATTCGCATTACCATTACGCTCTGTGGGAGTGTCTGATCTTAGGTATTAATCTATGGTTCTAGTTGCCCATGATCTGTTCCTGAACTCACAGAACGTTTATTCCACTCACGATACAGACCCACTCCATGTTCCTGTCTCCTGAGCTCGCGCGCGTGGTCGCGTACATCTTGAACACACTCGTTGTTATGTGTGAACTGAAATGAAGTGTGCAACGCAAAAAGAAGAAATTGCATGCTCTTCTGGTGACTGGTGCCGATCGTTGAATATCACTACACTACAATTGAAAAATGCTGACAGTTTATCAAATTTCTAAATTTAACGTTAGTAGCGCTCCCAATTTTCTCGATTAATTTATATTTCTTCCGAAATTTGCGCAACTTCCTTAACTTAACCTCTAGAATTCTAAGTTTTCTGCGAACAGTCGTTGAAGTCCTCGCAAAATTATTTTGTAAATATACTCTTGTTACACATTCAATCTTTTTTTCTGTTAATGCTTCTTTTGCAAACTAATAGCTTTAAAAAAAATATTTACCTTACTATTTTGTTTAAATTGAGATGACAAACTAACGTTAATAGTAATGGTAAAAAAGTATTATTTATGAAGAAGAGATTCCACTCTGTGTACTATGTTCACTTAATGTAGGTGCTAATTAGAATGAGGCTCATATTTTCAGTGGCGAAAGAAAAGTCTCGAATACGCTTTAAAATTTTCCGTGTTATTGTACCATTTTTTTTTTTTTTAATCGTTCTTTTTGAAAATTTTCTTATTGTAGTTATAGATAAAAAAAAAAAAAAAAAAAGATATAAATTAAATAATTTTCTTTATTAGCTGTTAGCAGCTAATGCAAATATAATATACGGTAAGAGCATTGTCTAAGTATGGTTATGAAAAGCATACATTTTATAAAAAAAATTACCAAAAAACAGTTATCTCACCTAAAACCTTTAAAACAAATGCTTGGGGGAAGGGAGGGCTTTAAAAGATGTCTTTTGTTAGGCCCCGATCTCTGGTTCTTTCATTACCAGATGCAAGTGAACCTTTTACTTGCGACTTATAAACCTGTGTGTTGTCAGGATACTGTTTGAAAACATTGTCTTTTTCCACCACACACATTCTGTCTAATGTCACCTTCAACATTTAAGCAGTCTTTAATTTTGTTTCTGCAAGTCATTGCATTTGCTTCATATAAAAATAGTCTAAGGAAGAATTTTTAAACGTTTTGGAAAAAGTTGTAGTACAACAAGATTAACCCCTTAAGAATCGCTTAATATTTAGAAAAAACATAAAAAAAGTACCTATTTTTTATTACTGAAAATGAATAATTTTAAGGTTTATAAATAAAATATGCAATTTTTTTTTAAGGTGAAAAAAAGATGTTATAACAAATTCACATTTGTAGAAAAGCCATCATGCGAGAGTTCAGTGTCTTCGTTTGTTTTACACCATACAAAAATGCGAATAGAACTTTATTTTTGACATCTTAGTTCTTTATTTATCCTCATCACACAAATTTTTACAAATATTTGAAATATCAGGGGAGAGTGGGGCAAGTTGGAACGTTTTTTACTTTTGTATCCCTAACTTAGTAAATTAAAGTTGAGAGTTAAAAAACTTAGAGTTATATTTTAGTTCCAAATGTTTGCTACAATTTAAAATAAAATATAAAAAACAAACTCATACTGACGCAAAATAATGCATGACAATAAAATTATTGACAAACCGTTTCAACATGCCCCATAGAGGGGCATGTTGGAACATAGTGTGGGGCAAGTTGAAACGCAATTAAACAAGTTACTAAATTAATTATTAAATATTTAATTTTAATAATATAAAGTTACAGGTAATACAAAGTATCAAAATACAAATAATCTCTGTGCTTTGTATTTTTTACAGTCCTTCATAAATTGATAAATCATATGGAAATACCAGTTTTCTGGTACATCTGTAAGTACTACCTACTGTGTTGGGGGATGCTAGAATGAGGCAAATTTCTTCACAAGCAGGGAGCCGGAGCGCTCCGGAGCTGTGTTTTCCCTGGAGTTGGAGCTCTAAATTTTCCCCAGCTCCAGGGCTCCTTTAGTTTTTAATATTCTTTTAAATTTCTTTTTTTTTTTTTTTGTCTTTTAAATTTCTAGGCTTAAAATATTTTAATTACAGTAGAAGATCTTTATAATGTGATTCTATATAATGCAATTCTCCATATAACACACAACTTCTCAGATGTAAACAATGAATTTTGCAGGTAAGAAGCACCTAAAATCCCACATCGTAAAAATTGCTACTCTCTAGAAAACTACATTTGATACATTAATTCAACTTTATCTCCTTAATTCAAAACTTTTTAATGAAAAAAAAATTGCTATTAGTACAATAAATATTATATTTTTGGAAATGAGTAATATAGTGAATGATTGGGTCCAGATATAGTTGGACCATGTTTATAAAATAAACAATATAAAATGATCATATAATGCAAAAATTTATAATTTGGATAATTCCTGGTGACAAGAAGTGCAGTATAAAGATACTCTAATGTATTTTGGTATGTTTCAGATTTATATGGTCGTGTTTATAATAAGGTAAATTTAATGATGTGTGAAATGTGATCCATATAATGCAAAATTCTATATAACGCACAACCTTGCGGTTTGGGTTTGCGTTATAAAGATCTTCTACTGTACATCATTATTCAGTATTTTAATTATATCATTTTTTAGGTTTTTATTATTATTATTAGTACCTAGGAAACCTTCTCGAAACATGGTAACACTACTTTACTTCTACTTTCTACTTGAACTAAGTGACAACACTATTCGAAAACAAGTATGGCCGCCTGTTGTTTGCATGTGTAGTTGTACAATTTTGGCTGTTTGAAAAGTGTAGAAGAAATTTAAGATTTTTGTGTTTAAAATTCCACCAAACTTTCTATTTTAAAAGCAAAAGCTAAAAGATGTCATACTTTCTGAACAAGCATTTGAAGTTTGATGAGAAGAAAAATGCATTTTGTCAGATCTTTCATGAAGGTAGAAAGTATTTGTGAGCAAAAAATTAAATGCGTAAATTAAAATCTGCAACTCAAAAGCTCGGAGCCGGAGCTGGAGCCACAGTATTTTCTCTAGGAGCGGAGCTGGAGCATCAAAAATTGTTCAGCTCCGGGTCACTGTTCACAAGAATACCATCCATGATCTTCCTTCTCAGGGAAAACAAAACCCTTTTCACTATTACACTTTTTTAGTAAATTAATTTCTACTTCATCTTCTTTAATTGCCTGTACCATTCCAACAAAATGTAAAATTTTCTTTTTAGTAGGAAGCTTCACGACAACAAAATCATTAATTTGTGGTTTTCTATTCTCATAAATTGGTAAATCCGAGGGGTTCGACAACGCTGTAAATCTGGTACACAGCAGATTTACCACTATGTAAATCAAGTTAAAATCAGTAAATCAAGAAATCAGGATTTAAATAGTAAATCCTGTAATAAATCAGTAAATCAATGTAAAATCAGTAAATCCTATAATAAATCGATAATTTTTTTAATAAATCAAGTTACAATCAGTAAATCAAGATTTAAATTGTAAATCCTGTAAATCAATCCTATAACCAATAAATCAGTGTAAAATAAATAAATCCCATATAATATTTGCGAAATCCTTAAATCCTGTATAAATATTGGAAAATCCGAGGGAAGATCATTACATTTCAAAAATCATCTAATAAATCCGTAAATCTTAACTTAAAATCGATTAAAATTTGATACTTTATCCATGGCGAGATCTATGGTGTGCGCGTGCGCATTTTACAACGCACTTTAGCTCTTATCTCGCATTTTGGAGTACATGAAGGATGAGGTGAAATGAGCAAAATAGTGGACCAGTAACGGACCTAATAATAATTTATAATACCGATTAAAACAATAAAAGTAATTATAGTAAAACCTGTGAAAATGGAACCTGTCTATAACGGAATCTCCCTTAAAGGAAAAATTTTTATGCTTGCCATGAAAAAAAAAAGAACTATAATTACACCTGTTAAGAAAAAAAACTTCTCTAAAACGGAATTTTTCCCAGTTCCATGCGATTCCGTCGTAGCAGGTTTGGTCTTATAAAGGATGTGGTACTAGCTATCAGAAAAGCTTGTTTAAAACGAAATTTTCCACATTTTTCTTCGATTCCGGCTTAGCAAGTTGTTCAAGAATCATTTATTTTTAGTGTGATAAGTCCAGAAAAATAATTATTTTTTCAGATTTAAATACATAATTGCTTTTGAGACTTATGAATCTGAAGTTTTTTAAAAAAATTTTATTGCATTGCAATGTGAGATTTGTTTACATGTTTTTTAATGAATATTTTAATAAAATAATATTGAAAATTTAGTTATTTTTGCTAACTAACAAAGCTTAATGGTTCTTTAGTATGTTTTAAAAGTATTTCGTTCCATATAAATACGATTGAAACCTGAAAGTATTACAGTATTTACTTATGTAAAAAATAAAAAATAAAAATAAATAAAAATAAGATCATAGTTATAGCTTTCCTCCGTGTTGTATCTAGCCATATCATTTTAGAACAATAGCGGATCTCTTGGGCTAATAAAGAGTTTGCAAAACGACACCATGCATCCTCACGGGAAAAGACTTGGGGGCGAAGCTTAAGCCCGACGCGACCCGCCCCGGGTCGCCCCAGTTTAAATCCACGGGACCAGGGGCCTCGCTAAGGGGGGGGGGGGGAGACGGGGGGAGCCTCCGCATCCAAACATTCGCGAATGTTATTACACTTGACAAATTTACAAATTTAGTTGCCAAATTTGTTTAAAACTTTAATAAAAACTATATTTTCTATTTCTGATAGATTTGGCAAAAATTACAAAACTAACTGGGAATACTATTAAACTTTTAACAAATAAGAGCTATATTACATTTTCTAACTGTGGTAAGTTGGCAAAATTATAAAATGACTTGGCAAATATTGAAATTTGACTTGGCAATTTAAGGTTCTCTCCCCCACCAATAAAAAATCTTACCGATGGCACTGCACGGGACTCAGGCTGGGTAGGTTTTCTCTCTTTAAGAGCCGGGCCCTGCTCTGATCTTACAATTTTTTGCAGATTCGGGGGTCAAACTCCTTTTCTTTCAGGTCGAGCCAGGCCTGGACTTCATTCTTCCTAGGGGTCTTCACTGGCCAAAATTTCCAGGTCGGAGCTCGGTCCGGAATAAAAGCTAAATGTTCGGTCCGTGTCAGCCCGTATGATAAGCATTATTTGTCCTGACCGCGACCCTGAATTTTTGTCCCCGAGCCCAAGTTGGTTTGGCATCTTACTTATTCGTAAAAATTAAATTTATGCTGCACGTTTGTTTAGTGAAATCCTTAGATTTTTTTTTTTTTTTTTTTTTTTCGATTCGATGATTTTTTTTAAATTTTATTTTATTTGATAAGTTACAGAGTTGCGTTTTTAAAAATCTACTTTTTTTGTTTGTAGAGCTTTAAAAATATGATTTTCTTTTATCATCTGTTTCTTTAATTCTAAACTGATTTTCTTATTGTATTTTCAGTTGAATGTAATTGTCTAAGTCATACTTTTTACGTAGTGTTTATGTGCATAAATATTAATGCCTAAACGGTCATTAAAATTACGGTTTTTCTGTATTCTTGAATTTCGAACATAATCTGAAAATAAAATATAAGCATAAGTGTGATTTATGAATAATTTTAATTACAAAATGCAGGCTAGGCTCGAGTCGATTTTTTAGCTTTTATACCGGGCTGGGCCAATATTTTTTTGTGTTTATATGGGGGGGGGGGGAGGGGGGTTAGACATGATCTTGGGCCTAAAAATTTCAGCCCGCGCAAAGCTCTAACTGACATAATGAAGGTAGCTTTATTTTTTTTTAATGCTTCTTTCAGGCATCATGATCATCTCAATAGTTACTGAATATACCAGGTGTCCTAAAACTGACTGACTGATTTTAAAATTCCATTAACTTGCAAATGGTGACAGCAACTTAAAAAAAAAATGCAGGAGGGTTATGTAGGATGTCAGGAGTAGGGGTGATTCTGTTCCGAATATTTCAAAAATTTAACCCTCTTGCTGCGCATCCCGCGAAATTTGAGCAGCCTGCAATTTCCGCAACATCTTTTTAATTTTTTAATTCTATTTATAAAAAAAAACTCTTTCACAAAAATTTTTACATATTTTAACTCTAAAATATATGCAGACATGAAATATGTAATAAAATAAATGGTCAATTTTTAAGTTCATTTTGATAAAAAAAAAAAAAAAAAAAAGCAGCAAGAGGGTTGGGTTTTGTTCCAAAATTCTTTTTTGAAACCAAACAATTAATTCTAAAGCAAATCTCCTTTATTAAATTGAAATGAACTTAGTATTATGAGCAATATGATTTTCCAATGTTTTGCCCTGAGAGGCTCGTGGTGTTGATAGATTTTGTTTACGTGTGACGTCACCTCTGCTTTGCTTAACGTGACGTCACACTTAGGTGGAGTATAAATCTCAAATAAATCAACAAATCACAAGCAAATCAGTAAATCACAAATAAATCAGTAAATCCCAGATAAATCAGTAAATCCCAGATAAATTGGTAAATCTGTGTACATTTATAAATCAATCAGAAATCAGGTAAATCAAATTGATTTGTAAATCTGGTACGCCAAAAGTAGTTTGTCGAACCCCTCGGGTAAATCAATAGAATCATCATCTCCTGTAGTGGAATCATACTCAATTTCTTCATCTGTGTTACTTTCGAAGAACATCTCCTTGCTCTTTATTTTTTTACTTTCATTTAATTGAATTGGATTTAGAATGTTAAACTTTTTATGGGCTGCAGCAATAGAGCGAAAGGCTTTCATTTCTTTCTGCTGTCTTCGTTTTAATGCTTCATCAATTATTTTCTTTTTAACTGGTGTGTCTGTTAAGATCTTTGTCGAGCCCTTTTTCTTACCCTTATTGGAACATTTTCTTGGTCCTGCTTTTGGGAATGGTCGAATTTCTTCCAATGTGATTACAGGAGAGCTACAGCCAATTGTTGCTATATTTGATGGAGAACTAGTTATTACAGTTGAAGTAAGAATAGTGGGATTTTTTATTGTCTCTGGATTAGGGCGATTAGTAACATCTGATGGCAGAAAATCAACTTCCGTAAAAATGTGGCGATTCATTGTATATATTCCTGTGACTGAGAATCTAGATATAATATTCGCCTGTGTAAATGCTAGCGGAAAAGCAACTTTTACAATGCCTGGTATATCATAGATTGTCATAGTTAATCCGGGGTGGTTAACCATCCATGAACTACTTGCTGCATTTATACAATTCAAAGGACCTAAATACAGTTCTATCAAGAGGCTGCAGTTTGTGGGAGCAATGTGGCGGGAAGGATAACATAACAATGCCATTTTCCTTTGCGTAATTCAGAGCCTCAATTGATATATGTGATTCATGATTATCTAACAAAAGTAAAATTTTTCTGTCTTTCAAGCATCTACTATGTTTCACAAAATGTTGTAGAAATTTAACAAAATTCTCTTCTATCATCCATCCTGATGGATAAGAAGCACCAGTGCATCCAGGTGGGCCATCACGAACAAAGTGATCTTTGTAGTTTACACGAGGAAAAATCATCATTGGTGGTATTGCTGTGCCAGCCGCATTAACTGCAGTACAGATGGTAACTAAACTTCCACATTCTCCAGATGTCATACCACCAATTTGTTTAGTTCCTTTTGAAGCAACTATTTTTATAGATTTATGGACAGTAGTGACTCCTGTTTCATCCACATTATATATACTTTCTGGACCGAAGCTATATCTCATCATAACAATTTGAAGATTATTAAAAAAATCATTTACATTTTTTTCATTAAAACTTGTTGCACGAGCTAAAGAAGTACTTTCTGGTATTCGAATACTTATATTAGAATGTCGTTTCATGAAACCATTGAACCAGTCCTTGCTAGCTTCCATTTTAGTAACCCATGATTCATGAATAACTTTGTTATTAGCAACTGCATAGCTGTATGCCAGCTTCCTCAATTCCCGTGGACATAAACCATAATATATTTGAGAAGCATGCATAATATATTGAACAAGTTGTTCCTCTTCTTCAGGATTTAACACCTGACGAGGTTTCTTGTACCCTACCTCAAAATTTATGGGTATTGCAATGGCAGGGTCTGTGGTGTTTATTACCATAGAATTAGCTGTAGATGAAGCGGCAGTTGAAGTAGAAGGTTCAGCGGTAGCAGAGGTAGGGACGATTAAGGCATTTGAAGTAGACGGGACATTTACAAATCCAGAAGTGGGAGATGCAAACTTTATATCAACTTTGCCTGATTCCTCTTGCTTTTTTAGTTTTTTTACATATCGGGACAAGGTGACATGGGGTATCCCATATTTTTTAGCAGTTGCACGGCATGCATGTTTATCTTTCATTACTTCAGTTGCTGCTCTTAACATAACACCAGCAGGAGTACTACCCCTTGTGGTTTTGCGAACTCTATTTCGAACCATCTAAAAATACAATGATAACCACATATTAGTTTATTTTAGTATAATCTCTACATTGTCATTTATATAATACCAAATACTAATAATGCACAATTTAAATATTCTGTAAAAATAAATTAATTTTTTATTGTTCAAGATAAAGCAGTTTAATTTGTGAATAATTATCAATGAATTATCCCTTAAATATTTCATATTAAATACCTATAGGCTATTCAAATTATAAATTTATTAAAATAATGTTTATGTAAGTACATGTGGAGAAGATAATAAATTAAAATGATAATTACAGAATAATAAGAGCTCATAATTCTAAATCAAGCTCTAATAATAATTAATATTTAATATCTAAAAATAGAAATCTAATTTAGGTATTTTTTGTTAAATATAATTCTTTTTAAATAATTTTTCTCAAATTTACTAAAATTACCAATCTTTTATAAGTATTATTCTTAATTTATTATGATTAAATCAGAAAGTTATTTGAGAACAAAAAAATATTAAGATTACAACATCTTCTGTGTTGAGAACACAAAATACAAATTGAATATAAAATCTCTATATTAACTCTATTAGATGGCTACAACCACCAATTATAGTTATAAATAGCCATATTTGGACAATCTGTAGACACAGCTGGTGCTGTTAGCAATTTTTATTATCATGTTCTAACCTACATATGTTTAATTCCAGAACAAAATAAAAGTTGAAAAGATATAAAAAATTATATTGAAACTCACCTTTAAGTCAAGTAAACCATCAAACTGTCTATAAGTTCACTGGATATGATGGCAGTAGATTTCATACTATCACTTCTTAGTTGAGTAATCAGTTGATGTTCATACACTAACAATTACTTTGACTTTGACGGGGAAGCTTATAGAGTGCCTGGGAAAACTAGGTTCCATATCTCTGGTGAAAAATGAAGCCAAAAAAGTTAAACTTTAAAAATTTACAACCAAAACAGAGTTTGACGGAGGGAGGGAAAAAGTGGCAGAAACAAAACCTGCCTAAGGCGGACTCGGAGAGCCGCGGTAAATAAATGAAGGGGATCGGCAAAAAACAGAAAACCCGCGCCCCACTCATGCTTCATTGCAAGATAGGGCTACTGCAGCTGCACAGGCATTCGCAGAAAATAGCCTTGAAAAAGGCTCTTTGAGATACCCACGATTCACTGCAGACTAGGAGATCCGTTTGCACTGAGGGGAAAATGAGGAATGCACGAGCGCCGCGCTCGCAGGATGGTTATATGCCAGAAGGGAGAAAGAGGCGGAGCCTCGGGTGAAAGGAGAAATTTGGTTGGTTGGGGAAGGGGTCAACGACCGTAGTTGTTTTAAGGTGAGGTGCACATTGTCGTTTGTTGTGCGGGGTAGAAATTTTGAAAAAAGACTTTAAGAGTCTGAAAAAGAGAGGGGGGGGGGGTAAGCTCTGGAAAACAGCCAGGAAGGAACAGAACAGATGTCTGCTCTACAAAAACAAAAAGTCCCTCGTCGGGGCCATATAAATTTTTTCTTTTTTCTTTTTAAGGTTTAAGATGAGAAAAATAAAAGGTAAAAATTTTTTTGAAAAGAGTTTAAAAGGGGGATTAAAAATGAAGAGAGTGCTTGGAGAGCCCTAACAATGCATCGAGAAATTTTGGAGAGTTGAGACTCATCGGTAGAATAGGCAAAGTGGCCGGATTAAGGGATGGTGACGTAAGAGTTAGTGGGATTTTTCCCGGTAAGATTGTTAACTATAGAGGATGTAAGAATATTGATGGGAAATTGGCTGATTTTGTTAAGGAGATCGTAAATTTTTTGAAGTTTTTCGAGAATTAGATCAAGGTTTTCGATTGACGGAATTCCTGGGGGGGAATTTCCGGTCTGATTTGGAAGAGGAGGAAAGTTTTCAAGATTAGTGGTCGGGGGGGAATTTTTGCCAGGGGGAATTTCTGGCTGGGTTTCGTTTTTAGTAATTTTGGAGTAGGATAGATTTGGATTAAGGTTTTTACTGGTGAAATGAGCCTGACGGTCTCTAATAGCCGCCAGTCTTTTGGTTTTGATATTACGGGGATTTAATCTGCAGCCGCCGTAGTTGGATGTATGGGATTCAGAGCAATTAGAACATTTAATGGTGGTATTTTCAGGGGGGCAATCATGGGTCTTATGATTCCCGGCACATTTCCTGCAGGAGGATTGAAAATGGTAGTTTTCGCTGCTGTGATTGAATCTCTGGCAATTCCAGCATTGTTTTGGCCCATTCGACCTATAAGCCTCAACTTTAATGAAATAACCAAGGAAAGATTCAATTTGATAAATGTCGCGATAATTTTCCGTTGGGAAAATATCCACGAGGTAAAGGGGGAGAGGTCTTTTATTTTTGTAGTCCCTTAATTGGGAAACCCGGATAATTTGGAATTTTGAGATAAGTTCGTTTTTTACCGTTTCAACGGGGGTTTCGGGGGGAATTCCTCGAAGAAGCACTTTCTTCGGTCTGTTGCTGGGAGGGACCATTGAGAAAAACTCAAGGGTGTTATCTTCGAGAAATTTTTTGATAGCTTGATAGTCATCTATGGATTCGGGGAAAACCTTAATGGTGTCGCCTCTTAAGACTTTTTTGGTGGTTTTACAAATAATTTTGTTCTCTATTTTAGAGATGAGTTCACTATAGTTAGGGGTCTTTTTTAAGGTGATAGGATCAATTTTGGAAGATTTAGTTTTGGTTTTAGTTTTAGAGATTGGGGGGGAATTTTCGACCTGGGGGATCCCCTTCGGTCATATCTTCATCGCTAATTTTTTCACTGGATTCTTGTGAATCAATGATGGAATTCAGTGGTGCATAAGGGTTTGGAGATTCGAATCCTATAGTTCCAATGTCGAAACTAATATTGGTAGGTTCTGCAGTTTTTTGCAGTTTGGATTTCTTATTGGGGGTAGAAAAATGCTCATCTTTATGTTTAGTACCTTTTAGAAAAGTATCACTTCCCGGCTTATGGGGGGGGGGAGGAGGAAAGTACTGATGGAGGAGGAACAATAGTATCCCACGGCCTCAATAAGTTTAAAAAATATACCTTGGAATTCGGTAATCAGGTCAATGTTGCTCTCATCAGGTTGCTCAGACCAGGCAGTGTACTTCTTGCTGACTGCATCAATATCATTATTCCAGGTATCCACTTTGTGAATGATATGGAAAACCTCTCCCCAAGTCAGAAGATGTCTGAAGTAAGGCTTTTTGAGATAGTCAATAAACTCGGCTACATTAGCCGGCATATCAAACTCGGCCAGGGCCGGTAAAGCTGACATGACAGAGAAAAAATGCGACTGTCAAGGACAGACGCTGAACACACTCTCGATTGCTTGCTGATACTAACAATTACTGAGACACATGTGCTTTTATCTAAAACGCCATCTATTGGTAAGAAGTGGCAATTATCTGAACCAATCAGAAATTAGTTTTAAAACTCATTGTTAAACTAGAAGGAACAAGCATTTTAATTGGCCACAACTAGTTCATATGTCTTAATATCTTTAAAATCTAGTGAGAGATTTGAACAGGATACGTCTGTTACTTAGTGTGATACGTCCGTTATTGGTGAAAAATGCTACATCTGTTACCACATAAAACATCCTTTAATATAAAAATTTTCTTTTTTTTATGTTACTATATCAATCTGTTGTTAATAAATTTAGAAAAATGAGCAGATGAATAAAATTGAATCAGGAATGATTACAGGAAGTGGAATATTAGGTAATTTTAGTAACGGATGTATCAGTATTTAACGGTATTTTCAAATAATCTATTTTATTATTTAATAATACATGAAATTATTTTAGTTGCATTTTTAATTCACTTAAAGCATTGGGCTAGTGTAAAAACCAGCCATTATTGCTCTAAGCTTATTAGCTTTTTATATATCAAAGATTGAAATAAGGTCAATCTAGTGCCTTTATATATTTTTTTCTATGCCCTTTACACATCAAGTAATTTTTTGCAGAAAATGCCAACATTAAGGAAAATATTTTACTTTTTAATAAGCTATAGACTCTAAGGTTTCAGAAAATAAACATATTTATTAATTTATACAAGTTTCATTTTTATCTACTTTGGCTTACTCCAAAATGGAATTGCCCACTTTGTATCTTTTTTAATTAAAAAATGAATGTATTCTGATGTTTAAAGTAACATAAAAACTATATCTGATAAAATGTAGTTTGCTTTTCTCTATCTAAATTCATTAAAAAGGTTTAAAAAAAAACATTTTTCAATAAATAATATTGCTATTTAAATAAACAGATTGAAAAACTAATATTTATACAATGTCCTAAGTAAAAAAAAAAAAAAAAAAACACTTCCAACATGCCTCTTCCAAAGTGTTTCAACATGCCCCATATACTACACTGTTGTTTATTCATTAATTTATGCCTAACTTAACAATAGCTATTTGTTAATGGCTGCTATTGAATAAAAGCCTGATTTTCAAGCAATTTGATAATATAATTCGGTGTTAGTTTAATAAAATAAATAAAATAATAATAAGGATTTTAAGGAATACAAAAAATTTACTTGCCTTGCATCAAATTTAAAAAATCCACCTGCTAGGAAAACTTGAAGATCTAGGGTCTTGAGAACAACATGGATGCTAGATGTGCTTAAGAGACACAAATTAAGAACTTCCAGATGCCTCTGCCTTTTTCAAAATGGCTACCAACTTAAGTGTTTCAACATGCCCCATGTTCCAATGTGCCCCACCCTCCCCTATATATACATTAAAATTTCATAATTTTTTGAGTGTGACATACAGTGGAACTCCAGTTATACGTTACCTGAGTTGTGTGTTTCCCTCAGTTATACGTTTAAAGTCACAGGTACCGAACATTTACCCTTAAAATTTAGCTGAGTTATACGTTTTTGAAATATACATTTCCCTCGGTTATGCATTTTGTTTTTGTGTCCCCGGATGAAATTTTATCTTATGTTTTGCAGAAAATATTTTTTACCGAACCTTTATCCCTTGCTGAATTTTTCTGATTTCTAGAATTTTAACTAGCCATGTGCAAAAGTGGAGCATATGAGAGGTAAGGGGGGGGGGATAGAAGTGTGGCCTTAGCAGCAAGGACCCCGCTTTCCATTTCCCTCTCATGTTTTTCTTTACCAGCACAGCCATGTAAACCGCCTGCCTTTGTCTAGAATTCCTATAATACAGGCTAACGTCATCCCCGCCATTGTGGGTCCAGAACCAAAAAACCAAGCTAAAACCAGTTGTTGTTAGAAGATGGGGAACAACGACAGGTCCTTTTAAATACGCAATCCCAGCTCTAGCGGTAGACTAATGCTGATGTGGCAGTTATTTAAGGCAACAACATGGATATGCGTCAGACAGTGTGCTGTGTTGTAGATCACTTGACATTTCATAGTGAGGCTTAAAAATTAGTCAGAAATAGGCAGCTCTCTTGGTAGGGGAAAAGCTCAGAATTATTTGGAAGGCAAGAGGCCAATTTGTCTCGAAGTATTGGAATACCATACTCTACGCTCAACACAATTTTGGGCAAGAAAGAAAAAATAAAAGATACTTTAACTGAAGCGGGGCCAAGCTCTTCCAAACAAAACGCCGCAAGAAGGACAATTTTCCATTTTGGAAAAATCTCTAATTGTGGTTTCAGTCTAAGCATTTGGCAGACATACTGGTAATCTGGAATTTGTTGCAAGAAAAGGCCCTCGAGTTAGTAGTATTCAAAGTTTATCAGGGTTGGCTACATCCTTCATCATTTATACTGACTCAAATAGTTCTATTGACACAATAAAATCTTTTAAAAAGCATCCTTTTGTCTCATCCATACTAGTTATTTATAATAAATTGACAAGGCGTGGCTATAACATTTTATTCTGCTGGGTACCTGGACACATGGGTATTCCTGGTAATGAGAAAGCAAATGAGGCGGCAAAACGTGCTCTTAATCCGTTACACCATAAAGTTCCTTTTTCAGACGTTAAACTACTTATTAATAACTTTATTCAGAATAATTGGCAAGAGAGTTGGGATTTAGAAAACAATAATAAACTGCATCATATTAAACCAACAATCATAATCTGGCTTCTGATTTATCCAAGAAAAACTGATGTTATTCTGACTCGTCTGAGAATTGGACATTCAAGAATTACTCATAAACATCTTTTACTTCGGGAGGATGCACCCATGTGTCCACATTGTCATTTTGATTACCTGACCATTCATCATGTTTTAACTGACTGTCCGGGCCTCCGCGACTTATATAGATTTTATTTTAACACATCATCACCAATTTTGACAAACCTCATTGGGGAAACTCCTCATGGGGCACTCTTTACTTTTTTAAAACACACTGGATTTTATTTTGAGATATAGTTTTTTATAAGCTTCATATGTGGGACTTTCTTACTGACATCTGGATGGAGGGCCCATCCAGATAACATGTTTTCTTGGTTTTACTGGATTTCTTTTTTACATTGATTTCTACCCTTGTTTGACGACTACGTCTGGATGGGGTACCCCATCCAGATGGCTTTTCTATTTCAACTCATATTTTTTTCTTGGTGTCATTTCCTTACTCACTTCTTTATATTTTAGTCTTTGTTTGCCGCAGCATGTCCCTTTGGGGATTTTGCGCCATAAAACCCAATACAACCAACCAACCAACTCAGGGTTGGCTTACAGGATTCCTGGACCACCATGGTATTACAGGTCGCCCTATATGCGACTATCAGAATGCCGTGGATGATAGCACTTTTGATCACTTCAAAGATCATTAAATTCCAAAATTAATTCATCCCCCAGGGGAATACCTTCTTTAGGTTTTTACGGGTTTCGCGACCCCGGATTCTCGAGCGATCTTTCTCCTTTCCTGTCTTCTTCTCTTTTTGGTTGTCTATACTTTTTTCTTTGTTTCACACTTTTTAATCTTCTTTTTTCAGTTTGTTATCCCTCTTTGTTCTTGTTTGATTTTTTTACTAACCATTTTGTTCAAATTGTTCTTTGTTCTGATAACGTTTTTTTTGTTCTCGTTCTGTTAGTTAAAAAAAAAAAAAAAGAAAAAAAAGTTTTAAAATAGACAAAAAATACACCTTTTTTCTAAGTTCTCTCTCACATTACTTTTTCTTTTTTACAATAGTGGATTTTTTTATTTTCACGTGAGACACTCTGGGTGTTGAGGTTTTTTAATCTCATCGCCTCGTTTCTACCTTTTTAGGCTGATCTCGAGTCCCAGAGTGCTGGGCATCTCCGAATTCCGGTTCCGTGATCGGTGGGCACCATACTTGTATGGCAGCGGTTAGGAATCCACTGGGCGACTGGTGTCCCTTCGGCGTAAGGGCGATGTAGGTTGGACAGAGCTGTAAAGGCTTACCTACAACAACCGAGTTCCACTGTGAAAGAACTAGAGTTTGGAGATGGTATCGAGTTTAATCCAACGTTCGAAAAACGTGGAAGTTTGTTGATAGTTTTCATCCTTTTGAGACCTGCACCTAAAGTAAAGGTAAGAAGGGTTGGTGACCAGGCCCGATGCCTGGCGTTTTTTCACTCCTTTCTAAATATGGGTACAATCTCAGGAAATCAAATATGCGATGTGGAAGCCCCACAAGCTAATAAAGAGAAAATAACGCATTGAGCTCTGGGTCAGGAGCTACTGTTAACAAAGTCAAAAAAGATTCATGGGGTGAGAGAGTCGAAGATTCTGTTTCCAGTATGGAATCTAAAAATCCCGACTCTCACGAAAGTAAAACTGAAGAAAGATTCTTCATCGTCAAACGCCAAGATGGGAGTTTTGATAGAACATCCTCCTTTTTGATTAATAAATCTATTCAAGGACTGGTTGGCAAACCCAAAACAATAAGAAAACTCCATGCAGGTGAACTGCTAATTGAAGTAAACAATAGTCAAGAGGCAGCTAACTTAAAAAAATGTACACACTTTGCTAACTTTGCTGTCACAATATCGCCACATCGTACTTTAAACTCATCTCGCGGAGTGATCTCCGACCCTGACCTCTTGTATGTTAGTGAAGATGAATTACTGGAAAACTTAAAAGAACAAAATGTCACAGAAGCTAGAAGAATCAAAATCTACCGTCGGGTTGAACAGATACCCTCTAACCAAATTCAAATACCTACAAAGCACATTATACCTACTTTTAACACACCCATTTACCAAAATATATAAAAGCTGGTTATTTATCATGTTCTGTCAGACCATACATACCAAACCCGCTGCATTGCTTTAATTGGCAACGCTTTGGGCATTCAAAAACAAATTGTCGAGGTAAGGAAACCTGTGGTCAGTGCAGTGCATTTGGCCACGAAAGTGCGCAATGCAATGCTCTACCTTGTTGTGTCAACTGTAAAAAAAATCATCCATCTTACGCTAAATCATGTGAACAGTGGGAAAAAAGAAAGAGGTACAGACCATACGCACAAAAGATAACATACCGTACCCAGAAGTCAGAAAAATCATCGAATCCAGAACACCCAAAGTTGGTGTGTCATATGCTGCTGCCTTAGCTAAAACCATTCATAAAACATATCAAAGTATTGCAACACAAACCGAATTCCCAATTGAAAATAATTGCCAAGCAAGTCAAAAAGAAATCAACCTGTCTACTAATTCTGGTAAAACAAATAGTTCAATGCAATCTAACCTTCCTAAGCTGCCGAAATCTATTTCTTATAAGTCTCCGAACTCTCTTCCTCCTATGTCACCAAAATCTGTTCCTCCTACACCATCATCACAAAATGTCTCTTCAAAATCATCACAATCTCATATTCCTAAAAGAGGCTCTCAAAATACCACCAAATGAGGACATCTAAAAACCAACCATAGATCTGATGCAGATAAATTCAATTTACCAATAATTAAAGCAACTGTTTCATCTGAAAATCCAGCCAAAAAGATAAAGAATAAAACATCCAAAATTGAAATCCATCCAAAGCAGAAAGAAAAAATGGAGTTAGATGATGCTGTAGCTCTTCGCCCAGAACTGGATGAAGAATTTAACGATGGAGATAGTATGTCTACTATCTCCGGATAAACATGACGAAATCCGTAATCTTCTTCTTTCTGACCATCAACCATTATGTTTAGCTCTACAGGAAACTCATTTAAAACCCAATGATAAAGCAAAATTACGAAATTATGCTAGGTACCGAAAAGATTTTACTGGTAATGAAAGGGCCACTGGTGGAGTAGCTCTTTTCATCTCTCGCAATTTACCCCATACTCATATTAATTTAAACTCAAATTTACAAGCTGTTGCAGTCCGTGTACATATAAAACAACTCGTAACAATATGTACCATTTATTTACCTCCGAACCATAAAACTCAATCAGCAGATTTGGATAATCTCCTCCTCCAACTCCCCACTCCATATATCATTGTTGGAAATTTTAATGCACACAGCCCACTCTGGGGAAACAGTGATTCTAATCACCGTGGCAATATTTTAGAAAAATTGATTGCTGACAACGGCTTATGCCTGCTCAATAACGGTGATCATACCTATTTTCACGAGCCAACATGTACATTCCATGCAATAGATCTTATAATCTGCTCCCCATCACTCTATCCCTTTTTGAACTTCTGGGTTTCAAATGACTTACACAGCAGTGACCACTTTCCAACTTTTATTTCTATGACTTCTCCTGATAGAGATTGTAATAACTCGCCCAAAAGATATATATATGACAGAGCCAACTGGCCAACTTTTACTGCACTTGCAAATATTACAGTTAGCATGATAGAGGGAAATATTGACAAAGCAGTTGATAACGTAACTCAGTGTATTATCTCTTTTGTCTGTGTAGAGAGTATTTAACAGAAATAGGATTTGGGAGAGTAGACAATGACTGAGATATGCGCAAAACAGTAGTTTAATATAGTTTTAGGAAGAGGGGGAATATAGCATGAGGCATTCTGTTTTTAGATAGATTTCATTAGAAATACTACTTACAACATTATTCCCTATGTTAGAATTTATGAAATTTTTTTGCAGACATACGCCGATCATAACGATCATTTCTATGATTCTCCTGATAGAGATATTAATAACTCTCCTTAAAGATATATATATGACAGTCAAGTGGCCAACTTTTACTGCACTTGCAAACATTACAGTTAGCATGATTGAGGGAAATATTGACAAAGCAGTTGATAACGTAACTCAATGTATTATCACTGCTGCTGACGCTAACATTCTCAAAACTTCATCTGCTCATAAACACAGAAAACCATGGTGGAATAGTGATTGCCAAGTTGCAAAAAAAACAACAACAGAAAGCTTGGGGTCTATTTCGCAGGTACCCTAATAATATTAACTATATAGCATATAAAAAGGCAAAGGCAGAAGCTAGAAGAGTGCGACGTAAAAGCCGACGTGAATCCTGGGTTAGATATGTCTCAAGCATAAATTCTAACACATCAAGTAAAGAGCTCTGGCAAAAAGTAAAAAAATGCATGGGCCTGTATTCTGAAAGTCATATATTTCCATTTTAAAACATAACGGTCATACCATTACTTCTCCTAAAAACATAGCTGAGACAATAGGGAATACCCTAGCATCTATTTCAAACTTTTGTTTTGTTTTTTAAGTAACTGCGGCGTTATTCTCGGAAAATACAGTAGTTCTCTGTCCGTCCTTTGCCGATATCCTCGCCAAAATAGCCCCTTTAGGTAATTCTTTGTTTCCTTTCACGACAATCTTATTTACACCTGCTTTCTGTTCATGCCCTTTACTAGCATTATTAGTTCCCTCATTACCCACTTTATTACAAAAACATTGGTAGTGACCTCTTAAACATCATTTAACCCTTTGCGGCACACTACCCTTTAATGTTTGGTTGGCCTTCTATTCAGGCCCACAGAAGTGCACAAATAAAATTTTGTAAAGATTGCACTTACCGTTGCGATTCTGTGGGTGGTCGGTGTAGTAAACCACTGCGACACTAGAGATATGAAAATTGCGGCTAAGCAAGTAATGCAGAGAAGCACAAAAACGAGCGAAAGAGCTTTCACCGGTGAGTAATGAAGACTGTATTCTACTTGTGTAGCAGATTTAGCATTACCCAGGGTGCACCACAAGGAGGCCTGCTACTCTACACCCCCCCCCCACCCCCCCAAAAGAAAAGAAAAAAGAAAATAAAGAAAGTAAAAAAAAAGGAAAGAAATGAAAAAAGATAAAAAATGAAAAAAAAAAAAGAATCTTGATTATATTGACCTTATGTTGTAATCTGGGCTATACAATTTTCCATGAAAAAATATTTACAGGTATTCACAGTTCTATAGACAAAAATATCTGCAACATCATCTATTTCTTATCTTCATGAAATTTTTGGAAGCACGTAACCCTTTTGAAAAAAGCATAAACCAATATTGCAGGTTTTGCACATGAAGGATGTGCGACGTGGTTTTGCTTTTGTGCTACAGTAAGCACATCTTCTGCTGGTACCTTTCACTGGCATGTGATCAACATTACTGTAGCGCTTTTCTTCGGAAATCTTCACCTTGAATTTGGGTGCATTTTCGGGGCTATAAGGAAGCCGTCTCTTCAAAGTATTCGCCTGCTTCATGGTACAGAGTGAATAAAGTAAACTCAATCGGAACTGCTTGGTTGTTTTTATTTCATTTCCTGTAAGTAATTTATGTAATATGTAGCTGTTAATTACAGCTGCATCCAGAAAATGAAAAAAAATTCGATGCCACCACTTTTTACTTTTGCGGTCGACTTCGTACAGTGATACTAACTAGTCGAATTTGTCAACAAATCCCATATTTGAATTATAAGTGGGGATAGCTTTGGGGCAATTTACCAGGACCTTTGTGCCATCTTTCTGCTTCCGTTCAATCTGGATAGAATCCACAGACAGCATCTGGAAGGGAAGACAGGAGTGTGACGCATCTTTTGTCCTTCCATTTAAGACAAAATAAATTGTCACTGCTGACTGCCCAGTCGAAATCACCTCTTGCCAAATCTCTGTCTTGAGCAAGCAAGGTCTTAGGTAAATACTTCCGATTGATCATAACAGTTCCGCAGGCATATACATTTTCTGTTTCCAAATATCGGAAGAGTTCATATGTAGTGAAGTAATTGTCCATGAATACTCGGTGATTTTTACCGTGTAGGCATTCTGTCAATCTCTTCACTATGCTCTCTGCCAGATTCTTTTCAACGACATCCTGTTTCCCCGAATAAATCTCAAATTGACATGCATATCCACTTTCGTCGCACCTCATCCATACTTTGAATCCTCATTTTATGGGCTTTTTGGGCGTATATTGCTTTATGGAACTGCGCCCTTTAAATTTTATCATAGATTCATCTTTGGCTTGATTTTTACTGGGGTGCAGCATTTCCAAAAATGTCTTCGATAGGTGATCCAGTAGAGGTCGTAGCCTGTAGAGGTGTAGCCTATCAAAATTTTCTTCTCCCCTTTTTGGTTGAAGAATGTTGTTATTGAGATGTAAATTCCCAAGAATCCAGGAAAACCTTCGACAGGACATGTGGCGAGAGATAAACTTATCGTGGAGAGCTTCTTCATTTGCCCAATAATCTTTATAACTGGGCAACCGTTTTATGCCCATCAGCAGATTTATGCCCAAAAAAATAAGTAACTCAACTAATGTGAGTGGAGTGAAAGGATTGCCTTTTTGTGTAGCATATAAATTTGTCTCAAACACTATATGCTCCATCAAATCAGGAGAAAAAATTTCTTGAAAAATTGCTATAGGGGTTTTCTCATCCAATTCCCACAATGGGAACTTGCGGCTGTGTGGAAGGACCCGGTTGATGAACCGTAACAGGATCATCATCATCATCATCTGACGCATCAGGTGAGTCTGAGACATCATCATCATCATCTTCCGAATTTCCGATTGGATCAGGAGTGTATTCTTTTGTATCACTGCTGTCTGTAAAATCAGATAATTCACTATCGGAAGGTAATTCTCTGAGCAGTTCTAGTGCTCTAGCAATAGAAATTCTTTCCTTCCGCGGCATTTTCAATAACTTAACAACTAATATATTTAACAACTAAATACAACTAATTAACAGTATTAAAAGCTTAACAAAAAAAATAACTGAAAATATATATAATTAATCGCCGCAAAACGCAAATCAAGAGCAAAAAATCACGCAGCTTCTAAGTACAGATGACCCGAGCTACTAATAAATCCCTGGACAAAATATCCTCCCACGTTTTTCAGAGGCCCCCATCTGGGTGCACCATAAACATTTGTAATGTATATGCTGTTCCTTTTATAATTACAGCATTTGCTTGAAACAATCTAAAGAAATTTCCAGTTTTTCATTGCTGTAAGAGCTTCAAAATTCAAATCACCCAAACATAATGATTTGTATGAAGGGCACTCAAATTGAGATTTAAGGTATCCTTGGTCAGTTTGGTGCGAATAACACTGATACAGTTTGTGACTATTCCACCAGTGTGAATGGTGGATTTCTGAATTTATTATATTACAGTCCACTCCCTCTAATCTGCACTATATTTCAGATGTAAACAAAGAGTTAAAAAAAAATTTTTAAGCAAGATAATGCACATTTTGACTGTAATGAAAGTTAACTAATCTGAAGAATTTATTAAGAATTTTAATTAATTTTAAATGCATTAAAATTTTTTAATGTGTTTCTGCATTAGTTAGAAAGAAATATTTTGCGTATCTTAAAAATAACCATTAGACTGCTAAATTCTGAAAGTATTTGTTGGCTATGTAAAAGGTAAAATTGCTTTCAAAGAGGGTTTAGCTCTTTTGGATAAATGTCTTAATCTTTTAGAAAAAAACTTTTGTTATTTATCAAGAAATCCTGATTCTTGTAAAAGGCTTCAAGATTAAAAAGCTATAAAGCAAACAATTATCACTGTGATGTTTGAGATCTAAAAATAAGTAAAAATGTTCCTATAAATTGTGCATTATTATATCATTTAAATATATTTCTAATATTGGGTATAGTTTATATATATAAGCAATTTCTTTTATTTCTGTGTTATTTATTTACACTGTGGATACTATATTTGTGGATAAATTCTAATATTACAATGTAAACAAAGAAATGACCTATAATCTGCAAAATTCTATAATCCACAAAAACCCTTGGTCCCAACCTGTGCAGATTAGAGGTAGTATACTGTATTTATAATTTTATTTCTGAATATTTAGCTTTCAGAAGACTTAATGGAAATAAATTTTTGAAATTTTCTAGATGAATAACAATGTCATTGAAGTGAATCAATATGTACGAGGCATGTTTTTTAAGTAAGTACCGTTTTGGAATTAAAATAGACGTGCAAAGATATCGCAATAATTTTATTTTTACATGAAAGCCTGTACCTTCATCTACTTTTCTACATAATTTCTGTGATTATTGAGGCACTTGTCATAACGTGGCACCAGTTTTTGAATACCCTCCTCATAAAATTCTGCCGCCTGACTTTTTAACCACTGTATCACAAATGTTTTGACTTCGTTATCGTCTTGAAGACGCTGACCACCCAGGTGTTTCTTCAAGTGCAGGAACAAATGGTAGTCGCTGGGCGCCAGATCAGGGCTGTATAGAGGATGATCTAGAGTTTCCCATTTAAAAGATTTGATGAGATCTTTGGTCCGATTAGCCACATGTGGACTGGCATTGTCATGCAGCAAAACGATACCCTTACTCAACTTGCCACGTCTTTAGTTCTGGATTGCACGACGCAGATTGTTCAATGTCTCACAATAAGACGCTGCATTGATTGTCTCATTACGAGGCAGAAATTCCACTAGCAATACTCCTTTTTTGTCCCAAAAAACTGTGCACATGATTTTCTGGGCAGAAATTGTTTGCTTAAACTTCACTTGTTTGGGTGATGATGAATGTCGCCATTCCATGGATTGTTGTTTCGATTCTGGTGTGATGTAGGCCACCCATGTTTCGTCACCAGTAACAATTTGGTCTAAAAAATCTTCACCTTCATTGTGGTACCGCTCAAGGAAAGTCAATGCACTGCCTAAACGTTGGGTTTTGTGCAAATCCGTCAACATTTTTGGAACCCAACGTGAACACAATTTCCAGTAATTCAAGTTCTTGGTCACAATGCGATACAAAACACTATGAGAATATTGAGGAAAGCAGTCGCACAATGATGAAATTGTAAAGCGTCTGTTTTCTCTCGCCTTTTCGTCCACTTTCTGCACCAAATCTTAACGACCGAAGGACACCCACTCCGTTCTTCATCATGCACATTTGTGCGGCCATCTTTAAATGCTCTCGCCCATTTCCTTACCATTCCATCACTCATAATGTTTTGTCCGTAAACTTCACAGATCTCACGAGGAATATCGATCGGTTTTACGCCTTTAGCACTAAGAAATCTTATAACAGCCTGTACTTCACAATCAGCAGGACTCACGATTGTTGGAGGCATCTTAAACACTCAGTAAACAACGTATACAATGAAGAATCAGACTGTAATGGCGTCAGTGCGTAGACATGAGATGTAGGTAACCAGCGCGCATGGGAGGAACGCCGACCGTAGCACTGCGGCGGCAGAATCGCAAAACGGTACTTACTTAAAAAACATGCCTCGTACTATACTGATTGCAGGTGTAAAAGTAATTCCAAGTTCTTTTAAATCCAAGAGAAATTGCCAATATTCATTGTTTATTGGTGCTTTAGAGCCAATTAGAATGGGTAATAAGTGCAAAAGGCACCAATTGGTAGAAGACGTGTTTGATTTTTTAAAGTCAATTCAACAGGTTTTGAAAAATCATGCTTTCTATAAGACAATGAAAATATGAGTCTATTTAAAAAATCCAATGTGAAATATTCATCTGCAATTAATTTTTGAAAGACTAATGATGTCTCATATGGTACTATACCTTCTAGTATGTCATGTATTGCAAATGGTGCCAGACCAGTTGTAACATGATAGCCAGGTATTTCATTGAGTGGAGAATTTTGTCTTTCCACATTTTAAATTGCAAGACATACTCTGTTGAAGAGCTCTTATACGATTACTGTACATGCTAGGATTCCTTATTTGAAAAGTTGCAACCTGAAAGTTAACTGCACAAGTCCTACAAAAATGCTTGGCAGTAGGCAGAAAGCATTCCACGAGGCCTCCTAAAAAATGGCTTCCGAGATTCACCACATATAAATGGGACAGCTGTATAAAAATGTCCAAAACGTGGCACAAAGATACCTTCATTTGATAAAATCTGAGTCCCGTATAACTGCACTGGGTTTGGTGCAAAAAAGCTGAGCAGGTTAAATAAAAATGAACACAGACACAATTCAGTTTATTTGCGATATGCTGCTCCACTTATTGAAAGTAGAAATTGTATATTCATTTAAAAAAAATAAATATAAAATTCATAGATACCTATATAATCTTATTTTTTACGTACAGTGTTTCTGCCAGACAGTTGCAGGAGGTGCACCTTCTCTACCCTTTGTTTTAAAAAAAAAATCGCTTTTGTTGCCCATCATCCAAATAGCACCTTCTTGAACCCCATTGAAAGTATTGTGCTTATTTCTTTTGTGTAAATAAATTAACTTACATAGTAAAAACTCATTGATACAGTAAAACCTGTTTAAGTTGACTACTTGCGGTGCCATACTTCAGTGGTCAACTTATAAAGGGTGATGATAAATTTATTTTTTTCTACGTAATATTGATACCATATCATTTTCCCTCATAAAAATTTTATTTGGCAGGGCTTTAAAATAATATTGTATTACCATGTATATTTCTAACACCTTATAAGATTAACTACAAGAATGAATTAATAGTTTTGTATCAGTTTTAAAATCAATTAGTATTACTATTTATTAAAAAAAAAACAACACTCAATCAATGTACAGTCAATTAGTGATTCTTCAAACTATACTAGTTGTTATTACACATGATTTATAAAAAACATAAAAAAAACACTTGTTTTTTTTACATGTTAAGACACATATTCATTCTAAAATTTTAATATTAAGTTTGTCATTTACATTACCTATTTGTCCAAGAAAAAAAATCTGTTATTGTACTTTGACGCTGGTTTTTGGACTTTACATCAGCTCAACTGATCCATTATCTTTTCAGAAATATCAGGCTGCTTATCAGAAGCATAGCATATTAAATTTTGTACACAGTCTAAAGCTTCTGAAAAAGTTAAATGAGTCTTCCTTGTGTCTTCCTACAATCAAAGAATGGAGGGGGAGGGTTGAAAAGCCAGTGGAGAGTTACTTTTTTTTATTCATGATTTGTTAGCTTTTTGGATGGTCAAGTTATAAAGGGTTTTGATGGGCATTTTATAATAGTTCTTGTCAAATTTGAATCATTTCAGTAGTCAAGATACAAGATAGACAGGTCAGGTTACAAAGGGTTTGTCTTATAGTTTTGTATAGGATAAATTTGGTTCCTGACAATTGAGGTCAACTTTACAGGTTTTACTGTATCTTGAAATGAGTGTACTGATTTTTAAACGTTAAGTGCTTAAAAAAGAAGAAAAAAAGTGCCCTTAAGAATCTTAGTGTTTTTCCTACCAGCAACACCCTACCCTTTTTTAATTTTAGGGGAAAGTTTGTGCATATCTAACATTTGCAGGCAACATGTCTTTTCAGAAACTATATAAACTTTATTTTTTTCAAATGTATAATCGTACAGATAGGATCATCAATAATGCATGCAGGATTCTCAACCTTGGTATATTTTGAACGAAGATTCAAGGTCAAGTAAAATAGAATTGTTCCAAATATCTGGTTAACTTTTTCACCTATTTTGAAGATAAAATTGTTATTGTGCAGACATGATTTACTTTAATATGCAGAAATATAATAAATAAAATAATCAAATTTCACTCACATGGCAAAAACAGTTATGTATGGCATTACCACCACATTAATCCAATTCTGTGTTACAAAGAAAAGCTTGAACATTTTGAAAAATCAATATCTTGCAAATTGATAAATTCACCAGGAACAGATGTGTTCTATAAGACGAAGGGCCGATAATAATCAATTACATATTCATGAAGAATTTGTTTTAAAATATTTAGTTATGGAACTTAAGACTAATTTTGAATGAGGATTTTATAGTATTGAATATAATAATAAAAGATTGTAATGAAACTTATGCCGAAAGGTTTAGAGTTTTGAATTTTTGCCAAAAGGTGCGATCATCAGCTAGAAGTGACATTAGGTCAAAATTTCCATTGCCCAGGAAACATGGGGGTAGATCACATGAATCCCATCATACATACACATTTTTTTTGGAAGATTTTGAAATCATATTTTTTTTTTTTACATTTTTTTCCCCTGAAGATTTTTTTTATCTCCCACATTTATTTTTCTCACTTTTTCAAGTTTTTTTTAATGCTGTCTGCGCTTTAGGTATTTCATAGCAGCCATATGCCAAGCTGCTGATGCCGTCATCCATTGAGTACTTATCATCAAAGGGACTGAGGCACTTTTTTTTCCCCCTTTGTTCTATGATGTACAGTCAATGTGAATCACTGCCCAATGCTTTATTGTGGTTCATTGGTTTTGTAGACAATCTACGTAGTCTGCATGCTTGAGTTTTGATCTTACAACACAGGTGGAGATCCCCTTTGCTCTTTTTTCTCCTCCTTTGAAGATTTCGCCTTCAGTGGGGATACCTTCTTTAGGTATTCACGGGCTTCGCAACCCGGGCACATGAGCAATCTTTCTCTTTTCCTTTCTTTCCTCTTTGTTTCACTCTCGTTGTGGTTTCCTCTTTGGAGGTGATGGCAATTCTGCATAAGCTGTTATCCTGTCTATATCGACTTATGGAGAATCATAAACTAACCACGTGTTTGCCGTGCGTGGCGACCTGTATCCCTGGAAAGGGGGATCTGGCAGTTGAGGGGAAACCAACACACTGCCTTGGCCTCTGCTCCAGGTAGACGGGAGGTGCATATTGGTCCCGTATGCATCAATCAGATGGCCAGCTGACTTGTCACTGGCTGGGGATCAAGAGAGCGGGCACTTACTAGTTATCTTGTTAAGGGTGGAGACTGGCATAGAAGTGTTTTGTGGCCGTATGGGTCCTGACTAGTACTGGTGCATGAATGTGCATCCCCTTGTTGAGCTCAGTGGGTGGTGCGGCTGGGGTCTGATACTTTATAACTATAACTGAACTTAACTATTTATAACTTCAGTTTTTAATTATAATACTTTTGTCTTTTAACTATGAACTTTTGAATCTTTTAAATGGTTTTAATTATACATATTACTGTTTTCGTTTAATTTTTTTGTTTTTCTCATCTTTTTGTTAGTCATTTTTTTACTCAAATTTTTGGGTTGTATATATATTTTTTTCATTTTGACTTTGTCTTGGTGCAGCTTGTCCCTAAAGGGACTTTGTGCCATAAAACTCCACACAACCAACCAACCGCCCTTTGGAGATTTGATGGAATAAATCTTTGATTTCAGACCCACGAACTGATATGCAGCTTTTCCGTTCAACTCGTCTTTGAATTTTCCCAAAACTTTTTTATTCGTTTCAGAATAAAGTGGATGACTTTTGGGATATTCAGAAAAGTTGAACTTGAGCTGTTTGCTTTCATATCCATCTTGATATAATATGTCAAAGATTCCGTAAAGAGGAAAATTGCGCTACTCCAGGATAAATACTTTTAATGAAATTATAGTGAAAATCGTACAACAGCACTTTAGACAGTTTGAGTATGGAGAACACGACATAGATCGGTCTGTTCATTAAAATGCTCAGGGATGAGAATTTTCCGTCTTTTGGCAGATTTCCGCTTTTTCGTTATTTCAAGGAATTTCCGCTTTTTTTTCTTGAAATTCCGCCTTTTCCCCCCGAGGATTCCGTATTTTTTCTCCTGCAAAATTTTGTTATTTTCCGAAATTTTCACTTTCCTATCGATTCCGCTTTTCTTCCGATTTCGAAACAACATTCAAAGGTGATGAAAAAGTGGCTAATTTCGTCAAAAGATCGCGAAAAAGTGGCAAATTTTGTCAAAAGATTGCAAAAAAGTGGCAAATTTTGTCAAAAATCGCGAAAAAGCGGCAAATTTTGTCAAAAGATCGCGAAAAAGCGGTAAATGTCACCAAAAGATCGCAAAAAACTACAAATATCGCCAGAAGATCGCAAATAAATGGCAAATTTCGTCAAAAGATCGCGAAAAAGCCGAAAATTTCGTCAAAAGATCGCGAAAAAGCAGAAAAATTGTGTCCAAAGATCGCAAAAATGCAAAATTTTGTCAAAAGATCGCGAAAAAGCGTCAAATTTCCTCAAAAGATCGCGAAAAAGCGGCAAATTTTGTTAAAAGATCGCGAAAAAGCGGTAAATGTCACCAAAAGATTGCAAAAAAACTACAAATATCGTCAGAAGATCCCAAATTTCGTCCAAAGATCGCGAAAAAAACTACAAATATCATCAGAAGATCGCGAAAAAACGGTAAATTTCGTCAATAGATCGCGAAAAAACGGTAGATTTCGTCAACAGATCGCGAAAAAACGGTACATTTCCTCAATAGATCGCGAAAAAGCGGCACATTTCATCAAAAGATCGCGAAGAAACTGCAAATTTTGTCAAAAGATCGCGAAAAAGCGGCAAATTCCGTCAAAATGGCGAGAAAAATACATGTATTTAGTGCTTTTAGTGTATCCTCCCCTTCCCCCTTCTTTTGTAACCTTTCAGAAAATTTGCTGTGAATTTCAAATTTTTTTTTTTACTCAGAATCGCTCCTGATTCAGAATTCACATTAAGCTGGCTGTAGGTCCTGGCCCAATTAGCCCGTGTGACCAAAAATAACTAACCATTGTGATTTTCACTAAGTTTTTCATATTTTTTGCTAAAAAATCTATTAAAATTATGACACACAAAAACCCTATTCTTAATTAAATTATTTCATTTTCAGGAGCGGTCATGATTCTGATAAGTCGAGCATTTCATATGACCTACACTCAATGTTTTAAGGGCTGTGTGTAATTTAGCTATTTTTATTTTCACTCCTGTAATGTAGTATACAGGTTTGTGTGCTTGTCTCCATTTGCCTGGAAATCAGACCTTGGTTTTATTTCTTAAAGTATCTTTTACGGATAAAGTGTGGTAAAATTTTTTGTTTGCGCGTGGTTTCAGTCTTTTTGCTTTTTTGCAATTCTCATCCCTGAATGCTGGTCTTCTGCCTCTCCACAGCCACGAGATTCTCAGCAAATTCTTTGCAAGGCTTGAAATTTGGCAAGGATGTTAATCTCGGGGCTCTTCCATCATTACACAGTGCGATGTTCCTTCGTTTCCTCAAATTTTCCATGCATTTCCCATAGATCGAATTATTAAGTAAGTTAAAGAAGTCACTCTTGAAGCCAGTTTTTGTTTTTTTCTTTTCTGTGTATTATTCTATATAAGATTTGAGCCAAGAGGACTAATCAAATTGAAGTACTTTGTCGATTTTTCCAACTTCTAATCCTAGGCTGATGTAGTTGAAAGTTACGATAATGGCGCACATAATCCTTCTTGTTTGAAGGTTTGGAAACCCTTCTTTAGCAGGTTCTTTGCATAAGACGTCAGCATATCTTTTGTTACCGACGCCTTTTCTGGTGCGAGGGGATACTCATTGATTATGAAGGTCGTGAAGTGATTCGGGATGGTTATTCATCAGAAAATGGCTTTGATTTTCTCGATGTTGAATTCGTTGGGATCTGCATACCGGAATCTTCCATGAGGCATGTCCTGGGACATGACTCATTCGTAGAGATTATTAACATCCAGTCATGATATGGCTTTTCTCTTCATTGGCTTAGAAGTTGGGAACTTAATTATTGTTAGCGGTCGCAAACCTGTGGAAATTTGCGACACGCCACTTGTTGCACCTTTTCAATGAATAGGGGTATGTTCGAGACTGTCAACAGCTCCAATTCCACCAATTCAGAGGTCATATTCAGAGAGGCTTGCAAAGACAAACCTGATGAAGCAGCAAACCTGTGCAGCATCTATTTTGTAATAGTGCAGACTTTTGGAATATGCCTGCGAGTAGTAGTACATCTGTCATCACATACAAATTATTGTAGTCACCCAGAGTTTTTAGATGAAAAGAATTTGGGCATGTTCATAATCACTCTGTGATAGGTCTTCGGTTAGCTCACTATAAAAGGCAGACTTTGGTGGTAGTTGCTATTTGTTCAGTTTCTCGAAAATGTTCAGATATTCATCAGGATAAACTCTTATGTCTTAAGAGACATGTTTGTTTGAAATGTTTCTTTCGGTAGCTTAAATTCTTCTTCATCTAGGTTATTTGTGAACTTCTCAAGATATGCAGGTAAAAGTTTGTAGTGAGTCCAATGAAGACTGGCTGTACATTAGGGTGGAGTGAAAAAAACTGAAAATCGGAAAATCAAGATGTAATACTACGCAAAAGTTGTGTATGGTCCTAAGTAATAAAACTGCAGTTTTTTCGAAATCAAATTTTATCTTCCGTTGTCCCAGGTCCCCCAAATTTTCACCAAACTCATCAAAAATGCCTTCTAGAAGTTAAAAATAATGCTGGAAAATAAAAATGACAATGCGGAAAAGTACAGTCATGGAAAAAAAAGTAAACACCCCCTCCTAACTCCTGAACAAATTACCGTAGAAGAAGGTTACTGGTATCGAACGATTGGAAGTAAAGTCTTCTTTTAAATTATGTATATAAAATTTTCTTAGGGGCCATCTACATATTAAAACTAACCATAACTTCGCTTTTTTCAATAGCAGTACACAATTCTGGCAGCAGAAATGAACTCTACAACTTTCAATTAGCCTAAAAACAAATTTTTATGCAATTCGTACACTGCAGAAGCTCATACACAAAAATAAATGCAAAGAAACGCATTTAAGAACACAATTTGTCCTCAAATTAAGAACGCTTTATAGTGTTGTCAGTTAGAACACTTTATTGTGTTGTGATAGTGTTCTAAAAATAGTGTTGTGATTAAAATGTGTTCTAAAAGTAGTGTTGTGTTAAAATGTTCTCTTACAATTGTGTTGTACTGTACAACGCATTGTCCCCAAATTAAGAACACTTTTCAAGCATCACACACAATTTAGAACACTATAAATAGAGTACTATATTAACATATTTAACATACTTTCTAAAATAAGATTTTTTTAAACACAGAAATAATGAATTAATGTTCCAATTTGTTAATAGTGTAATACTGAAAAGACAGCGAAATTCTATTAGAATAAACTTCTTGAAATCATGAAAATAACTTCACATAAGATTTTTATAATGTATACAAATTCTTTGAAATGAAATTCTTTATAAAATTCATTACTGAGATTATAATCTCAGTACTGAATTTGATAAATAATTTCATATTATATATTCATACAGGTACAAAATTTCTATTAATTTTGTTATTCTAAAATTAAAATTAAAAACTAAAATTTTTTATTTAAACTTTTATTACAAAATGTGCAATTACTTATTTAATGGTAAAAGATGAGAAATAATGAAACACAAAATGAATACAAACCTGTATATTTAGCATTATCGCAATACATACAGCTTATTATTTTTTTCAGATTTTATTTTTTATGTTAAATCATTGTATTGCTAGTAAAAAAGCTTTCTTTGAACTAGGAGATGCTCATGGAATGAGAAATTAAATTGTGCAAAAATGCCAGTCACATACAATTTTCTGTGATAAAATAAGCTGAAAAAATTGTTTAATGCCAGTGTATGATCGACTGTCTGAATCTAAATTTCTACTGGTTAACTTTGAATTAACTATATGGGTGTTTTTGCACCCACATATTCCATATTGTTTCCATTTTTTGATGTTTATTAATATACATTCTATTTTTGAAGTATAAACACCTAGAATATATTCATATGACAACTGTACTAACAAAGAAAAAAAAGCCATTTTTCTACTCCCTGCCTTCCAACTCGTATCTAAATCAAGATAAAATCTCCATTTACCATGAAAGGGGAGATGTGTCTGGCAAAAGGATGGTCATTCAATCTACAAAGCAGTGTGAGAATTTAAATATTTATAAATAAAATTGCATTACTTTTCTTTTATTCTAAAGGAAAATCACAAATATAGATAATTGTATTATAATGCAATAAAAATACATTATGTAAATGGCATACTGAAGAAAGCAGTTATTTTTTTACATCATATTTTTCATAAAACTGAATTATTTTGATCTGCTTGAAAATGCCTTCTACTTTTTTGAAGATACAAGAGCTTGGTTCAGTTTAACATAAATGTTTATTTTGGATAAATAATATTCACAAACATAACACAAAAGCATATTTTATTTTATCCTAGTTTATAATGATTACAGAACAAGATATATATATACATATATGTTACATTATTAGATCTAATTCTGCGATTTCCTTATCTTATTCTAAATTACTACTTTATATTCACAAAATCCTTATCCTTAAATAATCTCTATCGTTAACTCTGTTAAATTCCCTTTAATTTAATGTCTCACTTATCTTAATCGCTTAAATATTAAGCTTTTAGTATTCTTAAATTAAATGGTCCATTCCTGCGCTTTTTTCTTTCGAGAATGTTCTTTTAGCTTCCATTTTTACTTTCCCGCGCATGTCTGAGGTTATCCTTTTTCCCTCCAAATTCATCCGCTAGCTCTGTCCGCACTCTTTATATGACGTGACATTCTTAATTATTCATTGGTTGAGAGCGCGATCTATGTCATATTTGTATTCTTACACGTGATAACAAAAAGTTGATACTCGCTGTGTTTCAGCAGATTTGAGTCATATTTCCAGTTTCATCCATCCCCTGGTCACCGTCCTGTTATTCGATTATCTGGAACTTTGTTTAAACCTAATTACTACTGCGGAGCGATGGCTAATTATCTTGGTGGAAACTGCACTTTTTGCAAGATCGTCTAATAAAGTGCTTAGCTGATATTATGAGTTGTTTCAATTTCTTCTGGAGAAACTTCACGGAACGCTGTATTCCATTGTTTTTACTCGACAACTGCATTTCAACAATTTATTCTACTAATATAACAGATTCGAATTATCTGTTCTGACCACTTCTTTTCCGTCATTATCGCTGAATATGATCCACAACTACTATCGTGACAGCCAGTACGGCATTTTCAACGATAAAGGCCAATCCAATGTTGCTAGAATGCAACATATATATATATATATGTAACAATACAAAAAAATTTCACCATCTTTACGTTAAATTATTCCAAATTCTTACAATATCTAACTTTTTCCTGTCTCTTAATAATATTTATTATTTACCTTTAAATTCCTTTTATTTTAAAATTGCGTATTTTAATATTTCTCTTATTTAAAATTCTAATCTAAAAAGCATTTTTCCTTCATAAAAATCTTTCTTAATTTGTAACATTTTGCAAGGCTAAAATCTGCAAGACTCCAGTTCATTTTGAATGTTTTATTTACCATTTTCTTTTATTTTGTTATTTCATTCTAAAGTTACATAGACAATTTTCTTCAAAATTCATTTGCCTTGTAAGTAAAGAGTCCAAGGCTTTAATTGGATCTTTGTACTGAATTCTGATTGGTCACTAAGTCTGTCAGTGCGTAGATAACGCTCTGCACATGCCAGTACAAAACCAGGATGTAACTGTCAGATTTTGACATTTTTTAAAGTTCTTAGCAAATCGCCATCACATGGAAGTTAGTGTCCACCAACGGTGAATTAAAAAAATATTATTTTTTAAACATCAATATTTGACTGTGACTTAAGGCCCAAAAAAGCAATATGGATCTTTCTTATCCTAGTGGAGTGGCAAATCTTTTCTGGACATATAACAAAGTATTGGAAGTTCAAGATGTGTTTGTTTATTTGTGGAAAATAACCAGGATTTCAAAAGCTTAACACAGTGGTCACTGACAATAACTGAATAGTCAATGAGTAATAACACTTAATGGATCATGTTGGCATTTAAGTCTGTTTTATGTGCTATCACTTCTTCGAATCCCCCAGGGGAATACCTTCTTTAGGTTTTTACGGGTTTTGCGACCCCGGATTCCCGAGCGATCTTAGGAAAAAATTTAAAATTTTGAAAAAATCTCACAACTTTTTCTTTTTTACAATAGTGGTTTCTTTTATTTTCACGTGAGACACTCTGGGTGTTGAGGTTTTTTAATCTCATCGCCTCATTTCTACCTTTTTAGGCTGATCTCGAGTCCCACAGTGCAGGGCATCTCCGAATTCCAATTCCATGATCGGTGGACGCCATACTTGTATGGCGTCTGCCGCCATACAAGTACCGCCGCCATGGATAACAGCCGTTAGCCATGGCTAACCGCCGCCATACTTGTATGGCGGCGGTTAGGAATCCACTGGGCGACTGGTGTCCTTTCGGCGTAAGGGTGATGTAGGTTGGACAGAGCTGTAAAGGCTTACCTACGACAACAGAGTACCACTGTGAAAGAACTAGGGCTTCGAGATGCTATCGAGTTTAATCCAACGTTCGAAAAACGTGGAAGTTTGTTTTGATAGTTTTCACCCTTTTGAGACCTGCGCCTAAATTAATGGTAAGAGAAGGGTTGGTGACCAGGCCCGAAGCCTGGCATTTATTTCATTTCTCTTTCTAATATGGCTATAACCTCAGCAAATCAAACATGCGTTGTGGAGGCCCCACATGCTATTAAAGAGAATCTTAATACATTGAGCTGTGGCTCAAAAGATATTGTTAATCAGGGTAAAAAAGAATCATGGGGTGATAGTGGAGGATTCTGCCTCCAATAATGAAAGTAAAACCGAAGAAAGATTTTTTGTTGTGAAGTGCCAAGAAGGGAGTTTCGACAAGACATCTCCTTTTTTAATTAATAAAGCAATTCAAGGATATGTTGGTGAACCAAAAACAATAAAAAAAACTCCAGACAGGTGAACTGTTAGCTGCTTGTTTGCTATTGTTAACCTCAATTAACTTAAAAAAATGTACACACTTTGCCAATATTGCTGTCACCGTATCACCACACAGAACTTTAAACACATCTCGCGGAGTCATCTCAGAACCTGATCTCTTGTATGTTAACGAAGATGAAATAGTAGAAAACTTAAAAGAACAAAATGTCATTGAAGTTAGACGGATAAAAATATTTCGTCGAGATGAACAGATACCAGCCAATCAAATAAAAATCCCTACCAAGCACATTATTCTCACATTTAACTCTCCCAACTTACCTAAATATATAACAGCTGGATACCTATCATGTTCTGTCAGACCTTACATCCCAAACCCTCTGCGTTGTTTAATTGTCAGCACTATGGTCACTCAAAAACATCATGCCGAGGTAAAATCACATGTGGTCGGTGTAGTGCTGTTGGCCACGAAAGTGTACAATGCAATGCACCACCCTCCTGTGTAAATTGTAAAAAAGACCACCCATCTTATTCAAAATCCTGCGAACAGTGGAAAAAAGAAAAAGAAATACAAACAATACGCACAAAAGGGAATATATCGTACTTGGAAGTCAGAAAAATAGTTGAATCCAGGACACCTAAAGTTGGTGTGTCATATGCTGCTGCCTTGTCTAAAACAGTCCAAAAAACTCATAAAACTATTGCAACCCAAGCTGAATTCCCCACTGAAACTAACTGGCAACCAAAGCAAAAAGAAAACAACCTCTCCAGTAGTTCTAGTAAGATAAATGCATCTATGCAATCTATTTCTTCTAAATCAAAAAGTACTGTTCCTCCTAAATCACCACAATCGGATATTGTCTCTTCTAAACCAGCACACTCTAATTTTTCAAAAATTCCGCTCACTAAAAGAAGCTCTGAAAATATTACTAAATCACAATCTTTAATTCAAAATCGTAGATCTGATGCAGCAAAACCTAACCTACCAACAATTAAATCCGCTGTATCAAGTGAAAACAAGGCCAAAAAGAAAAAGAGTAAAACCGCAAAAACTGAATTGATTCCAAAAAAAGGATCTCAAAATAGATGTGAGGATTATGGAGGATGAAGAAGCTCTTGACCTTCATCCTGAATCGGATGCAGAATTGAACGATGGAGATAGTAGTATGTCTACTGCCTCCGACCAAAATGACATGGATAAACATATCTAACAAACCCAAGCATGTCAAATATCATTTCATGGAACTGCCGTGGCTATCACAATAAACATGACGAAATCCGAAATATTTTATCCAATCATCAACCATTATGCTTAGCTCTACAGGAAACTCATCTAAAGCCCAATGACAAAGCGAAATTGCGACACTATGCTACCTACAGGGAAGATTTTACAGGTAATGAAAGAGCTACTTGTGGAATGGCTCTTTTCTTCTATTGCAGTTTATCCCATTCTCATATTTCTTTAAACACAAACTTACAAGCTGTTACAGTTCGTGTACATGTTAATCGTCTCATTACAATCTGTACCATCTATTTACCACCTCACCAAACTATTCAGTCAACACATGTTGATGATCTTGTTCTCCAACTCCCTACTCCTTTCATCATTGTTGGAGATTTCAATGCTCATAGCCAACTGTGGGGTAATTCTGACACTAACCAACGTGGTGATACAATAGAGAAATTAATCTCTGACAATGGCTTATGCCTACTCAATAATGGTGATCATACTTATTTCCATGAACCAACACACACCTTTCATGCCATAGATCTCTCTATCTGTTCTCCATCTATCTTTCCGTATTGGAACTTCTGGGTCTCTGACCTGCACGGCAGTGACCATTTTCCAACTTTTATCTCACAGACTACTCCTCACAGGAATTCTAATAATTGCTTTAAACGCTACGTCTATGACAGAACCAATTAGCCAACTTTCACAAACCTTGCAATAATTACAAGTGAAATGATGGAAGGTGATATTGACGATGCGCTTGATAATATTACCCAATGTACATTGCTCAAAACAATTAAAGGATGCTGCAGATATTAGCATTCCTAAATCACTTTCAACACCGCGACACAGGAAACCATGGTGGAATGATGACTGCAAAAAGGCAAAAAAAAATCAACAAAAGATTGGGGCATCTTCCGGAGGTATCCCAATAATGCTAATTATATTGCATACTAAAAAGCAAAGGCTGATGCTAGAAGAGTGCGACGTAAAAGCCAATGTGAATCCTGGATACAATACATCTCTACTATTAGCTCTAATACTTCAAGTAAAGTCCTGTGGAAAAAAGTGAAAAATTGTATGGGACTGTATTCAGAAAACCACATCTCAATCTTAAATCAAAATGGACAAACTATAGCATCTCCCAAAAATATTGCTGAAACAATAGCAAGTACACTGGCATCTAATTCTAAATCCGACTCATACCCAGAACCTTTCTTATCATACAAAAGACAAATGGAAACAACCAGCATAAATTTTAACTTTCGACATTCTTATGATTATAATCTATCTTTTACTATTCAGGAACTCTTAAAATGTTTGCAAAAAAGCCGTTTATCTGCTCCAGGTCACGATGGCATCACATATGCCATGCTAAAACACCTTTCCAGTGCCTCTCTCAATAATTTACTTGCTTTTTATAATAGAATTTGGACTGAACAAACTTTCCCTAATGCCTGGTCCAAAGCTATTATTATTCCCTTTCCTAAACCAGGAAAGGATTCCAGTAACCCAAACCATTAGACCTATCGCACTCTCTAGCAGCCTTTGCAAACTCTTAGAAAAAATGGTTAACTGCCGCCTGGTACATATTTTAGAAACGAATAATTGCTTTTTGCAGCCTTCCAAAGCTGATTCTGACGTGGTAGGTCTACTATTGATAACCTCATTCTTTTAGAAACTCATATACGGACTTCTTTTTTAAAACGAAACCATCTGGTCGCAGTGTTCTTTGACATGATGAAAGCCTATGACAAGACATGGAGATATCATATCCTTCGCAATCTTTTTAACTTAGAATTTCATGGAAACCTCCCGATTTTTATTAAGAACTTCCTCGCCATTCGAATTTTTCAAGTTCGAATTGGGGGATTCTCTCCAGTTTTTATGTACAAGAAGAGGGTGTACAACAGGGCAGTGTTCTGATTGTCACCCTCTTTGCTATCAAGATAAATGATATACTACACCATTTCTCCCATGTGTGCAGGGTACATTATATGTTGACGATTTTAAAATTTTATGTAAAGGACAAGATATGCGTTTTATTGAGAGACAATTACAAATTGCTATCAACTGTATTATTCAATGGACAAATAAAAATGGTTTTATAATCTCTCAGGACAAAACTTTTTGTGTACATTTCTGTAGACGTAGGGATCTGCATCCAGATCCTGAAATCTTCATTGGAACTTCTCAAATCTCTGTTGTAGGCAGCACACGCTTTTTAGGCCTTTATTTTGACAAAAAACTCACTTTCTTGCCACATGTTCTACAATTACGTAAAAAGTGTGAGCAGTCACTTAGTCAAGGTGCTTTCGAACACATCTTGGGGAGCAGATCGGGAATCTCTCCTTAAAATTTATCGCGCTATGATCCATTCCAAAATTGACTATTCCTGCCAGGTCTATGGTTCTTCACGTAACTCAGTTTTGAAAAAATTGGACACTGTGCACCATAGCGCACTTCGTGTCTGCTCTGGTGCATTTCGTACTTCCCCTGTGCTTAGTCTATATGTTGATTGCAACGAACCTGCACTGCACCAGATGAGAGAAAGACTTTCCCTGGAGTTATACTATCGTATACTTTCACATTCTGGCCGTCCTTTACATTTCCATTTATTAGATACTGACAATGATCTTGATTATCAGCACCGCCCTTCATGCATTCCACCTTTTGGGACTTTGAGACATATTATTGAGAATAGCTCTCTTAGCAACATTGAAGTTTGCCCTTGCCCTAAGCACTTATATCCCTCTTGGGAATCTTATAATATCAAATCCCTCCATCCTTTTAATACGTTTGACAGAAACAGTTTATCTCCTATTGTATATCAACAACTTTTTGCTGCGCACCGTGCACATTACAATAACTATATAGATATTTATACAGATGGTTCAAAATCTGGAGGTACTGCTGGTTGTGGAATTGTTTTCGAGGATAATGTCTTTAGTTATCGCTTACACTCTTCTGTCTCGGTGTTTACTTCAGAATTAATCGCAATAGAGAAAGCTATGTCATTTATATAACATCGTCACTGTGCTTCATTTATCATTTATACAGACTCCAAAAGTTCTATAGACGCTATTAAGTCCACTATACACCATCCCATTATTTCATCAATTTTAAAACTTTTTAACCAACTTTCAAGGCGTGGATTTAATATCCTCTTTTGTTGGGTACCCGGGCACATGGGTATCCCAGGTAATGAGAAAGCAGACAAAGCAGCAAAACATGCTATTCACTACATCATCAGATTCCTTTTGCAGATACTAAACATATCATCAAAAGTCATATTTATAATAAATGGCAAGAAAGCTGGGACTCTGAAATAAACAACAAATTACACCATGTTAAACCTACAATAACAATCTGGTCCACTAATTACCCAAGGAAAACTGATGTTCTACTTACCCGTCTTAGGATCGGTCACTCCAGAATCACTCATAGACATCTATTACGACGGGAGGATGCACCCATGTGCCCATACTGTCATTTTGATTTCCTAGCCATACGTCATCTTTTAACCGATTGTCCGGGCCTCCGGCACTTGTACAGGATGTATTTTAATTCATCATAACCAATCTTGACGAACCTCATTGGGGAAACACCTCATGGGGCACTATTTCTCTTTTTAAAACATGCCGGATTTTACTCTGAGATCTAACTGTTTATTTGCTTCATTGGTTGATTCATATGGTTATTCCTTTACACTGTTATGACATCTGGATGGGTAACCCCATCCAGACTTCTTCTGTCTTTTCTCTTTTTTATTGACATTGTTTGTTCCTAACTGCTTGTAATCTTTTGTTTCTTTTTTGGCGCAGCATGTCCCCTATGGGATTTTGTGCCAGTAAACCCTATACAACCAACCAACCACTTCTTTGAAAGGATTTTATCTCCACTGTGTTGCTGCTTTAGTTATAAGAAAAGTCTTACCAGATCTTAGTGCTCAATTAATTCGTATCAATCAAATCAACAGGATCTCAAGGATGCCATTAAATCATTTAAGTTGAAAGATAGATTTGATTCTGCATGATGTTATGAACTTGGTGTTGTGCTGTACCTGATAAGATGTTCTTAAATCTTATGATTGATACGAATTAATTGAGCAACACAGCAGAGATAAAATCTTTTTGAACAAGCGATAGCACAAAAAACAGACTTAAATGCCACCACAATTCATTAAGAGTTCTCACTTATTGGCTATGCAGTTGTTGTCACTGACAATGGTTTTAGGTTATTGAAATCCTGAGTATTTTCCACAAATAAATAAACTCATCTTGAATTTCTAATACTTTATTATATGTCCAGATAAGATTTGCCACTCCATTAGGATTCGAAAGATCCAGACCCCTTTTTTCGGGCCTTGAGAATAATCTGTTACATATTGGTGCTAAAAAAGAATATTTTTTAAATTCACCATCGGTGGACAAACTACCAGGCAATGGTGATTTTTTAAGCACTTGAAAAAACTTCAAATTCTGAGCAAGTCTTGGACACTTTTACAAGGCGAATGAATTTTGAAGCAAATTGTCCTGGAGACAAAAACATGACAAACATAACTTTAGAATGAAATAAGAAAATAAAAGAAAATGATAAAAATATTCAAAATGAATTGGCATCTCACAAATTTT
Organism: Maratus speciosus; assembly: GCA_963932465.1. Taxonomy (NCBI): domain Eukaryota; kingdom Metazoa; phylum Arthropoda; class Arachnida; order Araneae; family Salticidae; genus Maratus; species Maratus speciosus. The sequence goes on from OZ010798.1 coordinate 415,454,902, forward strand.
ATCCTTGCAAATTTGGAACAAATTAAGAAAGATTTTTATGAGGGAAAAATGCTTTTTTGATTAGAATTTTGAATAAGATAAATATTAAAATACACGATTTTAAAATAAAAGAAATTTTAAAGTAAATAAATATTATTAAGAGACAGAAAAAAGGTAGATATTGTAAGAATTTGGAATAATTTAATTAAGGTAAAGATGCCAAAATTTTTTTTTATTACATATATATTTATATATATAAAAAAAAGTTATTTCAAACGTCTTATCTGTCCAGCACGCTGACCCAATTTGTAAAATTCATGATTAAGAATTACATTTGCTAATGCCTCCATTGCTTTGGATAGTTTATTTCTAAAATATAATAAAGCGTAAAAGCACAGTTAGTAAAGAAATAATATTTAATGATTTGCACTGTATAAAATGGCTTTCATATACGACAGCGCAGTCCTTAATCACATTTCCTCTAAGTAAGATAACACCAGTCGGATAATCGTAATTTTTTAACATTTCACGATATTCTGCACTATCCTAAAGCGAAAAAAAACACAATTAGGATTATAATTTTAATACTGATAGTTTAGTTTCATAATGCATCTTTTTTAATTATTATTAAATTCTTAAATAAAAAATAACAGAAGTTTTTGTCAATTATGAGTAAACTCACCATAACATTAACTATTGGGGCTGATTTTTCTCCTTTGGTTTGAAAATTCCCACATTTTTTTTCGAACCACATCCAGTCTGATAGCATTAAATCCCCCTAAATAAAAACATAATAATTATTAATTGCATAATCCAAATTAATTATGAATATATCATTAACATATTTTGATAACATATAAGTGTTTATACAGACATATTTGTTCATCCAGCCATTACAATTTTAACACTATTTGCTAAATAAATATTGAGGTAAATTAAATTTTTTAGAAAATTACCTCAGTCGATCCATCTGTAGTCAAATTTCGGAGTTTTCCAAAAAATGTCTTCATTTTATCAGTTAAATCCAGCATTTTACTCTGACCCAAAAGCATAGAAAATTCATATAAAACCTATGAAACATCAAATTTGAGAATTTTGATATACAGTACTCAAGAAGATATTAAAAATCTTTAAAATACACTCATAATAATTTAAGGAATATTATTAGTTGCTATAAGTTTTCAAATTAGAATTACAAAGAACATTAAATGTTAGCAGCTACCAGACTCTGCTTGTAAGCAACCAATCACAGTTAGCCAGTGAGAAATTTTGTGTGTTGAACAATGTGTCTAGAAACAAAAATTCAGCTCGGTACTAATTAAAAAAATATCAGACAAAAAATGTTTCTAGTGACAAAGCATTACCATTAGCGATCTCTGAGCTTCCCAGCTACCAACTTCTAGTGGACTCTACTGACTTTAGTCATAATTATAAAGTAAGTATAATTTATCTTGCATATCTCACAGTTGATAAATTTGTACTGATACACAGAGCCATAAGTAGCCAATCATGTGCCTCGTGCAAGAATTTAAATTTAGATCCCTTGATAAATTATGTTTGGAAGAATAATAAAACAAATACAATAGATTTTTGACATTATTTACTTTAATTGAATTTTCCTGGCTTTCATTTCAGCAAATTTGTTATAACTGTCATCATAATTAACATTTTTAACAATGTTGTATTTTATTGAAATAATACAGAGATTAGATAAACATGCTTGTACAATAGTTGATCTTAAATAATTTTTTATTAATTTCAATTTGCTAAAAATTCTCTTAAACAAAGTAATAGAAATTGGAAGAGTTAGAAATATTTGAGGTGTGGCATTGATATTTGTGTAAGATTCAATTAAATCACAATCATGAAGAGTCAGAGAATATCAAGCAGAGATGCAGTATCTATACATTTTGTATAAGAGTTGTTACTTCAAACTCAAAACTTCCAATTTCACATGTAAAATTTTACTTTAAGTCTTTGCTGTATTTCATAGTGAAATCTGCAGCCAATTTTCTCTTGTCTGTTTTTTTTTAAAATCAGCAGCATTCACGTGTTGTAAAGGTTTTTTTTTTTTTTAATACCTTGGACCTGAGTCCTCCTTTAGTTTTAAGATTTAAATTGGACAATAAATTTTACCTAAAATACAAATAGTCCTCTCTTTTCTTACATTGCCTCATCTCTTAGCATATGGGGCAAATTGTTCTTAAATATATATATATATTATTTTCTTCTCAAGATTCACTCATTCTTGTCAGCCCCCCCCCCCCCCAAACACACAACTTGGCTATTCCTCTTACAGCTTCTTATATATATATATGTATATATATTATAACTAAAATAAACCTTCTATGGGCACTACCTATAAGGTATCTTAGTATATGATCCTATGTCTATGCCCCTAAAAATGCTTTCAGTTTTCACTAGGGCCATATTTTGAGATTGCAGGGGTTGCCATTTTTTGTTTCCTTTCCCCCACCCCATCTCGTATCAATTTTTATTACATAATCATGGTTTTTTTTTTTTCCCTTTTAAGCATATTAGGCTTCAATTCTGTAAATTTTTGTTTAATTTGGAAAGTAAATTCTAGCTAAAATAGTTAGCCTGCTTTTTTTTTTTTTCTCCCATCTTCCTTATTATTAGGTGTATTTAAGGTGACCTAGGCACGTTCTTGTTTTGAATATTATTTCTTCTTGTGATACATTCTCCACTGTGTCACTCTCATACATTAATCAAAAGCAAGTCATTGCAAAAAGTGAGGGCAAAAGCCTCCTAAATCTTAAACTATGGCTCTAGTGAAATAAAAATTAAAGGCAGATTTAAGGACAATAGGGTACACTGCAAGTGGAGTCCATTGAAGGTTTCAGTTATAAAATATGAGGAAAAAAAGAGGGGGGGGGGTGGAGGGAGAACTAAGAAATGAAGACTGACATCCCTTGCAGGAAAGCATAAAAGTTGTTGAAAGGAGATAGACAGGGTAGAAGAATGTATCCGAGGAAGAAACGATACATTTTTAAGATGTTAATTCAAGGATTAATTTTTTTTTAATTGATCCACAAAATTTGCTTTCAAACAGAAGTCATTTGAATTTATTTTTCACAAAATAATTGTAGTGAATTGTGAATATTGATACAATTAATTTTTCTCGGAATCCCCAACCTTTAAATAATTTAAAAATGCACTAATACAAATTGATATTCCAAAATTATTTAGTTAGAAATTAAGTTAGAATCATATTTTGTCATTACTATTATTATTTTGCGAAACAGCACCGAAAACTGGCGATATGAAGCAATTAAAATAATAAAACTTTGTAAAAAAATCACCATAAAATTAAAACAAAACACAGGACGCGTTTCGAGCTAAAAACATAACAGCTCGTCATCAGCTAAGCATACATGTGTATGCTTAGCTGATGACGAGCTGTTATGTTTTTAGCTCGAAACGCGTCCTGTGTTTTGTTTTAATTTTATGGTGATTTTTTACAAAGTTTTATTATTTTAATTATTATTATTTTACTTTCCTAAAATCTTTTAAGTGAATTTAAAGAATAAAAAGATACGCATTTATATTATTACTATAAATGATGATTCTTACATAGACTTCATCTTCGAAGCATGGATAATTTTTCAAAAATTCGTCAAAGGAGACCCCTTGTTTTAGAAGATCACTACGGACATGAAATGTGTCTCTGAGGAGAGATTTGATGAGGCCTAATACAGGAGACTCTTTCTGCCATTCAGTTATAATCTTCATTTTTGCTGTGGAAATTTCCTCTTCAGAAAGGTTTGAAGCGACATTTGCTTCAGATCTGAAATACCTGGAGAGTAAAACAATAACAAATTAAAATAAACAGAATATGATTAAGTGGTCACAGACCTTTCCAATGATATACATGAGGGTTGTGTGCAAAATTTAAAAAGTACTCCTTGGGGGAAGGGGGTCAAAGTGGGGAGTGGACCCTGGAGATGCATAACATGAATAAGCGGTCAAAGACTTTTTCAGCGATTATATCACATGAGGGATGTGTGTAAAATTTAGAAAAGTGCCCCACTTGGGGGTGGGGGAAGTGGGTGATGGACCCCAGAGATGCATAACATGAAAAGCTTTCACAGGCCTTTCAACTTGCAGCTTTTTTCTCGAAGGCATTTGACAATATTAAAATTGTTTTTACCCGAGACAATTTGACGATATTCTTAATTTTTTTGCGTAATTCATCAAAAGTTCATGGAAAAAATCATGAAATTCGCTAATCAGTTGTCGATAAATTATGAAATTCAGCAATCGATAGCAGTAAAATTGTAAAATTTGTCAATTGATAACGAAACAATCGTGAAATTCATCAAATGGTCTCCGGTAAAAAAATTGTCCTGCACGCTGATGTGATGATCAAAAGGGTTTTGAAATATTGGAGAAAATTAGCACTCGTCAATCGGCGAGTAATACTGAAAATTTGGCGATTGACTTTTTTGCCACCACTGGTGAAACATAATAGTCACACTCGCCAATTCCGATGATTGAATGGAAAAAGATTTCTTTCCCCGCTGTCGCTCGACAAATTTCGAAACCATTTGGCGAATTCACGATTTTCCCCCCGAAATTATTTGGCAGATTACGATTTTTTTTTTTTTTTTAAGCCATTCGACTATATTCGAAAATTTTCCCTCCCGAACCAGTTAATGAATTTTGTGATTTTTCCGTTATCGTTTGATGAATTTTGAGATTTTTTTCACGAGCAAACAAATTGTGCACTTTCTTTCCGCTGATGTTTGACAAATTTCGCACTTTATTTCCGCTGCCATTCGACGAATTTTGCAATTCTGTTCTGTGATTGTTAGACAAATTTCACCATTTTTCTCCCGAGATTATTTCACGAATTTTGCGATTTTTTTTCCTCCGAAACTGACGAAATTTCTCGAATTTTTTCACGACAGTTAGAGAAAATTAATTTTTTTCCTGCAATGCCTGATTTCTTTCCCGAGACCATTTGACGAATGTCGCAATTTCTTTCCCGATACCTTAATAAAACTTTCAAATATTTAGTAGCATGGCCAAATATATAAACAACATTCAGTGCAGCCTCACTTGATGCCTCAAAAGTCAACAGAAGACTGAAAATTTTTTGGCATTTGGATTTTATTGATAACGAGGTGAAATCAGATTATCAAAGTCTCTCCACAAAAATAGACTCCTGTGGAAAAATACTAGATCTCCCTCTACAATTTTCATTATAAACAATACAATATTACAGAATAAAATAACTTGTGTCTTTTTACTTTCTGTTGAAGCCTGTCTTCCATTTGTCCTTCTGCTGCTGTTCTCATTTGCTATGTTAGTAAAATCCTTTTCTTTCATTGATGTTAAGCTCTTAATTTTCAGTCTTTCTGTTCTTATTTTTTGGCTTAAACACTTGGTAAAATGAGACTACAAGAAAAATATTTCAGATATTAAAACTTTAAGAATAACTACAGTTTAACAAAATGCTTCTTATCTACGATAAATTTACCACTTGTTACAATATTGTTAAACCTACAAATATATGTACAGTCCACTCCCTCTAATCTGCAACTCTATAATCTGCAAACGCCTATAATTCGCACTATATTTCAGATGCAAAGAGAGTTAAAATCTTTTTTTAAGCAAGATAACTCCCATTTTGACTGTAATAAAAATTGACAAATATGAATTTATTAAGAATTTTAATTAATTTTAAATGCATTAAAATTTTTAAATGCATTTTTGCATTAGTTAGAAAGAAATATTCTGTGTATCTTATAAATAACTATTAGACTGCTATGTTCTGAACGCATTTTTTGGCTATATAAAAGGTAAAATTACTTTCAAAGAGAGGTTAGCTCTTTTGGATAAATGTCTTAATCTTTTAGGAAAACACTTTTGTTATTTATCAAGAAATCCCGACTCTTGATAAAGGCTTCAAGATTAAATTGCAGAGTATAAATTAAAAGCTATAAAGCAAACCATTATCACTGTGATGTTTGAGATCTAAAAAAGTAGAAATGCTTCTATTAATTGTGCATTATTATATTATTTAAATGTATTTTTAATATTGGGTATAGTTATATAAAAGCATTTTCTTTTATTTCTGTGTTATTTAATTACAATGTGGTTACTATATTTGTTGATAAATTCCAAATATTACAATGTAAACAAAGAAATGACCTATAATCAGCAAAATTCTATAATCCGCAAAACCTTTGGTCCCAACCTGTGTGGATTAGAGGGAGTGTACTGTATTTTAAAGTTGATACCTCCAGTAATATGGAAAAACCATAAGTTAGCAAATCAGAAGATTAAAACTGTTCAGATTTTGTAATTAATATTCTTAATGGGAATCACAAAATTGCATTATTTTTAAATGCAGCAAACAGAATAGCTAGTCATCTAATTTATCAGTGGACTTACCCAAGGTTTAGGACCTGGCCCTTCAATACATGGATATGTCTCAAACATTTTCCACCCCCAATAAGTCATATTTCGTCTTTGTTTTCAGGTCATCACACTTTAAATAATAGGAGGCACACTGCATAATCATATTGGACCATAGCGATCCATGTATGCCTCGACTATTTTGTTGACCAATTAAAACATTGGTCAAACAGAGTTGCTGTGGTTAATGCGGAAGACTTTCAAGACACCAGTTCTAAAACAAATTCATTTTATTTGAAGCAAGATGAAATGATGATGATGTACATATAACAGCTTTACTTCGCTGCCGTCAAATCATAATATAAAAACAAAATAATATCCGATGCATCTACATTGTGACAGATGATATAAACGTACAATAATTCTCGAAGCCACTGATCCATAATCAGTCCAGACCTTTATACACCCGGGAACAGCAATTGTTTTGCATAAAAACTGTTGCCAATCAGTAAATACAAACTTACACAAAATACATCCGAAACTCCGAGCATACGAACGTAGCTGAAAGGCCATTTGCTGCAAACTATGACGTCACAAGTCAGCCGTTCACGGCGAAAGACGTGATCCCAAAAATCACTGTTACTGACAGTTATTCAGCAACGGCACTTGCCTCAAGAGCTAATACGCATGAATGAAATTGCCGGTCGTTTCGGTTGTAAACAAGAACAAGAGAGGGTGAAAAATAAACATGCATCAATAGGAAGTAAAGACTTTAAAGCTTTATCATTCAAGTTAAACTTTACTGAATGTTTAAATAAGCAATTGATGCATAACAATCGGCCTCCTTTTTCATCATCTCTTGAGCTTTACAAAAATATGGAAAAGGTCACATAGATACAAAAATTACAAATACGAGAAAAATTTGAAAAAGTTCAAAAATGTAAAACTTCAAAAAGTTTTGCAACAAAAAGATTACACTTTAAATTCAAAAACAACAGTCTGATCAATGTCAGGTCATATAAGACTTTATTGTCAAGGCATTGGCCAGAGTGAAGAACATTGTAGTGAAAAATTATACCCCCCCCCCCCCCCCCCCTCCAATAAAACTTTAAATATCAAAAATACTTTTACAAAATTTCAACAACTGCTCTTTAATCTGTGGCTTTGTAAAACTGTCTGCAAGATTAAACTTACTAGCAATATATCTAAGTTTAAATACTTTATCAAAAACTAGATTTCTAATAAAAAGATACTTTATATGAATATGTTTGGTTTTCTGATTTTCAAAAGGCGAGTTAGAAAAAGCTATTGCAGCTTGGTTATCACAGAACAGAGTACAATACCTCAAGTTCAAGTTAAGCACCTCATTTTGCAAAACATTTTTGACCCAGATTAACTCTTTTGCAGCTTCAGTTAAACTGACATATTCGGCTTCCATGGTAGAAAGACTTATACATTTTTGTTTAGAAGTCTTCCATGATATGGGCGTTTCATCCAGAAACAAAATATATCCACCCATAGAAACACGATCGTCTGTTTGCTGCAAAATCTGAATCTGAATAACATGAAAGATTTAATTGACCGACTCTGGATAACTCAAGTATATAATCTTTAGTATATTTTAAATAACCTAACAATTTTAACAAACTATTCCAGTGACTAATTCCAGGATTTGATTGAAATTGGGATAATAAATTAACTGCATACATTATATCAGGTCTAGTTCTCCCAGCTATAAAAGACAAACATCCTATTAGATTTCTGTATGGAAACCTAGACATAATTTCTATTTCTTCCTTAGTGGAAGGTGAATCTTGTTTAGACAAAACCAAGCCCTTGGGAATAGGTACAGAGCTTACAGGAAATTTAAATTCTGCAAACATTTCACAAACTTTCTCAATGTAAGAGGTTTGATGAATGTACAGATGATTTCTTATCTCTTCAAACTCTATGCCCAATAGCTTTCTGGTTGTCCCCATAATTTTTAAATTAAAATGTTTTTGCAGTAAATTTAACCCAAAATCTAAATCATCTTTAGTTTTACCAAAAAGGACAATATCGTCAACATAAAGTAAATGGATCAATCTGGACTGAAACATGTATACACAATTGCACCAATCGAGTTTATGAAAATCTAATTTGGATAAAACATCATCCACTTCAAAGAACCACTGGTTGCCAGATTGATGCAGACCATAAAATGGCCTTATTCAACTTACAAACTTTATTTCTTTCTTTAATAAAACCCTCAGGTTGGTGCATGTATACAGTCTCATCCAGATTAGCATAAAGATAAGCATTAATAAGTTATTCACAGATAAATCTGTTTATTTAAAACCTGTATTTTACATATAATCCATAACTTTAAGTTATTTACCTCATTATCAGGTTTTACTTTATTTTCCATGTGCAGCAATACTTTATTTTGTATACATCCTTCATATATTTAAAAGCATTTTCATTTTGTTAATGTTTTCTTTATTTATATTAAAAAAGACCACATCATTTTAACCCGTAACAGGTACGGTGAAATTTTGGTACACTACAAGTACGGCAAGGTCTCCCAGACTGCGCTTTATTTTGATTTTTTTAAAAATGTTATAAATGAAATATTTACAATAAAATACGATCTATATATTTTTGAGAATGTGTATTTTCAATACAAGTTATATTTGTACCATTTATAAAAATATAAATGCAGTATAGTGGAATTTATTTCAATATTATAAATTTTTTGATCAAAAACCACTTGAAATGAGCTATGTACATAATGAATAAAAAATATTATATTTTACTTTACTTTTATATGTTATTCTGTTACATAAATGTATGATTAATGAATTAATAGCAAAACATTAAAGGTTCGGTTAATTATATAAAAAATGACACAACTACAAGTTAGCGTGAAATTGGTGCCAGAAAAAATATATACTCACGTTTAATGCAACACTGAAGTTACTTTTGAATACTTCTTCCACATTCATGACATAGTTTTCGGGTGCATTCTAGGCACACAGGTTTTTGACAGCAAATGCATAGATATGCTGTTTTTCTATTTTTTGTTGAAGGGCACAAATGACATGTTTTTCTTTTCTTTAACTTTTCTTCACATTTTACTGATGTGTCTTGAGGCTCGTTTTCTTGATCGCATCCTAAAATTCGCTTTATTATCATTCGCAATTCGCGATGAATACTCGGAGTTTCAAGTCTGCTTTGCATATGAGGAGTAACCAGTTCTTTTGCCAGTTCCTTTAGAAATTGCATTCTGTTCATGATGGGATCTTTTGAACTTTGATATAAGATGAATGCATTTACAGTTGACATATCCAGTAACCTATAAAAAATAGCCATAGGCCATCGCCTTGTTCGTCTGCTACAAGAATATACAGTACACTTTTCATCTAAAGAATCAACTCCACCTTTTGTTCTATTATAGAGCGCAATAATTTCTGGTTTTTGAGTTTCAGGGTCGATTTCTTTACTATGGTGCATTGAGGACAAAAGTACTACAGCTTTTCCTTTTTTCGGCACATGAGACATCAAAGTAATATCCTTTGTAAAGCCATATAAAGTTGACTGGACTTCTCTTGATTTATTAGGAAGAAACTCTTTAGGAATATGTCTTTTATTTTTATTAACTGTTCCAACATATGTCAGGCCATTCTTTTTCAATTCTGAAACAACTTCGATCGAAGAAAACCAATTATCGGCTGTTATATTTCTATTTGATTTTAAAATAGGCTTACTAAGTCGTAAAATTGATTGAGTTGGTTTCGTAAATTTTTTTAAGCTGTCATCCATACCCAGACAGTCAGAATCTTTGCCGCAATAAATATATGCATTGTACACATAGTTGGTTCGAGCATCAGTTAGACACATTATTTTTAAACCATACTTAGCTGGTTTTTTTGGCATATACATTTTAAAACGGCATCTACCTCTGAAGCTAACAAGCATTTCATCAATGCATGCATATGCACCAATCGTATAACATTTTTGCGAATTTAAAATGAAAGAATTCAACACTTCAGAGATAATAGCAGCAGGGTCATTTATTTTTCGAACATCTCTGTCATCAGGATTATCAAATCTTAAACAAAGGAGTAAAAATTTGAATCTTCTCATTGGCATAACAGTTCGAAAAATATCTCGACCAGTCCCGTCTGTAGCAAAAATACACTCAATGTTTTCATTATTTGATTTGAATACAGACGTGTATATAAGCAATCCTAGAAAAGCTTTCAGTTCTCTCAAATTTGTATCAGCGATTTGTTTACTTGTTTGGTCAGAAAAGTTTGCCCTCATTTTTCTTATTTTTATATTAGTCCAAGTTATAATATTTTGCAGCATTTCATCTGTAAAAAGTAGACTCCAATATGATTGTAAATCTGCTATATCCGGTAATTTTGCAAATGAACGTACTGCAGGAAGGCGCACAATGTTATGAGATGGAGTTTTGACATTTCTGGTTGGTTCAATAGATGACCATTTAAAACGATTTTTGCCATAGTAATACTGAGAGCACCTATTATTTGAATCACAAGTATCTTCGTTGTCGGATTCAGAAATTTCAGTGTCAGAAGAATGCGAACTTTCATTACAGAAATTTTCATCACAATCATCTTCATCAGAAAAATCGCTTCCCACTTCATCTAAAAGTCTCTGAATCGTTTCCGCATAGCATGCATCAGAAAGATGCAAAATATTTCTAGGTCCGAGTTTCAACGCCATTCTCCGACACGGCGGCAAAAATTCCCTACGTTAAGAGTACGGCGCGGTCTGCCAGACCTGTTTCACAGAAATAACCTTAATAAAAGAAAAAATACGCGCGAAAACTTTTAGCCAATAAGGGAGATTTTTCAAGGTCGCAAAAGAGGAAGATACCGGAAGAATCTATTCAATCGCTCCAAAGAAAAAAGAGGGGTGATCGAATAAATATCACTAAAGGTCTGTGAGACCGGCAGTACCTGTTACGGGTTAAATTGTTTTTAAAAAATATATACTATTTTACAGTTCTATATAAAAAAAAATTACATTTAACTTCACTTAGTATTCCCTTTTACTATCCATTTATATACTTTGTATTTCGTCCGTTCACAAATATTTCGTAAATTTACAGTTCATTTCATTCCAAATAGTAGATATAGTTTTAAGTCTATAAAATCTCTTCAATTTTCCATAGTAAAATTTTCAATTCTTCTAAGTATCTTTTTATAAAAGTTCGTTCCTTTATAAGTTATTTTTAACACATTATCCTATTTTCCATTCTTGTCTATTTAAGTTTCAATTTCATTTAATCCTTAAAAACATGAAAGTTCTAAAATTCATATATAACTTACTGTATTATTTTCCAACATTGCTGAAACTGAAAGACTAATCAAGTGAAAGGGAAATCGGCTACAGTTTATCATTAGATAATTGAAGCATTGACATGGAATTTAATTATATTTCAATATTTGGGCCATTTCGTCGCTTGAACTACATTAATAGTCATTTCAAGAAAAAGAAACTTGGCTATAATAGCTGCTGTAAGACGACTGTGCATGTATTACTAATATTTTCAAAGTATTATTATGAATATATTTATGCAAAGCCAGATTGTCCCCAGCATATTGTCAGACTACAAATTTAAAGTTGTGTTTTTTACCATCAATCACAACACCTATGTCCTCAGTGCTTAACTGTCTTAAGTCTGAAATTAGACCATCCGGAATTTTTACATAACCATATTTATCTACATCTATAGCTTAGTGAATATTGGAAAGAAAAAAAATAGATATCTGAGAATTGAATTTGGGTGGTAAATCTTTGATTATAAAGTAAACCAAACCGAATTTGTGAACACCAGCTTGAGATGACAAGGGATTGTTAAAACATCATCCATATATCCGTCATCCAAAACGTCATCAAGATCATCTATATAGATTTCCTGCAATGGGTATTGCAGGTCCTACAGCAGAATTCAATGGGACTGTTATCATGTGAGCAAATTTTATGGGTATGTCTTGTACGTTTGATAGATCCTGTCGTTGCTCTAATTTATTTTAAATGAAAACGTTTACAATATCATAATGGCTAAACAATGATTCCAAAACTATCACAATTGGTATATATTGGTAAGTGACTTGGACTTGGTCACAGATCCGTTTACAAATCTTTGTTCAAACCTATTACAAAGTTGCTTAATGAGGAATTCTGATGATTATTAAATTGTTGTTTAAATTTGTACACATAATTATAAGGTGTTGACTGAAAAAATGAAGAATTTGTTATTTTTTACTGGAAATATGTTTATTCCTGAACTTTGATGTTCTGTTCAAGAAAATTTGTTGTTTCTCTCAACAAATTTGATGTTAGTTCCACAAGATCAAGAGTAGGAAGTATAGGTCTTATTATTTTTGGTCATAATTTCTGAGCAAAAATCAAATGCAAGGTCATTTACATTTATGTCCTTTGACAAATCAACAAAATATTTAGAATTTTTGATTAGAGAATTTCCAATTTCATCATGAATTTCTACATTATTATCAGGTGGAGTAGAATTAATTATAAGTAGAAACTGTATTATCATCGTGAAATCTTACATAATGTCGAGTAAGATAATACAGTCTATTCAAATATTGCCAACACCCTTCAGCTACACAATTAATTTTGTCCCCATTCTGTATATTATGAATTAATTTAAGATGCTTGATAAGTTCATGGATTACTTGAATGATAAGAACTGTCACACTAAGGCACTTCATTTAAAATATATATATACAAAATTACAAATCAAGAAAAAATAATTTAAGTATTTCAAAATACTAAATTATATACACCATTTTTTTTTTTTTTTCAAATTACATGCTAAAAAAGATTACAAATTATAGAAATTATCATACAAATATTCTTGATCTGAATTCTTTTATGCAAGATTTTAAAACAGACATCCCTGCCTCCAACAAAGAATCAGAGTAAATAGCAGTTTTCTCTAAAATTAGATAAGTATCAGAAGTGGAAAAAATATTGCCTGTAATGATGATAAATGGTTGTGGTCTTCCAGTTAACAATATCAGCAATGTTGGATCCTTCCTAGTAACAAGAAATTTAAAAAAAATAATAAATTCTATTCAATTATATAAAGCCATGCAGATAGTAAAATATTTGGTGCATATATCACACAACTTCCCTTCATTTCCCACATAGTCTGGTTAATACTAAGCCTATTGCAAGAAGGTATAATAGATTGAAATTGATTTCTTTAATGTCAATTCGTTTCTATATTAAGAGCAGCAGTTTTGCAGATGTAGCATGTTAAATTTCAATTTTAGAGCAGTGACTTATCAACAGCTTTGTCTGCTTTTCTAAAATACCAAATATAAATATGAAATTAATTTAAAAAAAAGTTAAACTATGTGCTGCAAAACCATCATTAAACATATCAGCATAAAATACAGCATAAAAATTGAACAAGTAAGAAATATTAAATTAAAAAAAATAACGTTATAATGAATGTTTGCCTCTAATTATGGTAAGAGAATGTAAAAGTAAGTATCTGGATTTACTGGTAGTTCATCAATGAAATGCCTCCTAGTTTGGTCCAATGTAGGCCAGAATTTTTTTTTTCTTGTTTACATCACCTTGTGGCAACAAAATCAGTGCTGCATTTAATTCAGCTGTAGAAACTGTAATTGAAAAAGTTCATAGTTGCCTTAAATCATAAAAAATTCTATGTACAAAGTCTTTCAGAAAGAGCAAAGTAGTACTTTCAGAAAGAACTCTGCATTTTTTAAATGCCTTTATTTGCAACATTAACAGCTGTGCAAAAAATACTTGCATGAGAATAATGTTTGATCTTTAGAGAAAGTTCTAATTAGTTACAAATGTCATAGGTTAAAATGCTGAAAATTCAAATTCTAACTCAAAAACATCAGTTCAAGAAAAGTAGATGTTTTTAAGAAAATAAGTTTCAGTGTAATCAATAGATGGTGAGTTTAAAGACTAACAAAAATGTATTGTACATGTCACAAGAATTTTAGTTACCTATGAGCTCATCTGTATTAGGTAATTCTACTATTTCACCAGATAAAACGAGAGCTCTTTTCTGCAGCTGTTCTACCACAATTCTTTGCTTGAAGAAGCAAGCTTCGGGCTCTTAAACCAAACTCCTTGCGCAATGAATCACAGTTTCTTGGGTCAAATTTGTTATTGTGCATTCTGACATCTTTTGAGATAAAGAAATAGCATCCTCACTTCTATTTTTAGCTGGGTTATATGTTGGATCTTCCCAACTATCCATCAGAAAGTCACTTTCATCATCAGTTGCAAATAATATTGCATTGATTTCATCTTGCATTAGCCCTTTGCGCGCCATTTTTCATTTGAATGACAATTTTTATTATTAACATACATCTGACCTGTGTGCTTGGCGTCAAGCGCCCACTTATAAGTCATCAACATTTGAATGTATTAGGAGTTCTGTGCTCTTTGTTCCATATCTGGCAGAAACACAAAAACAAGATTTCAAGCTGATGCACTGAAATATTTTAGTTTTAAAGCAGCCTAAATAAAAAATATTTGACATATTTAAATTTAAAGTTTTATCTTGCAAGATTTTCTGGTGAAAAAGGTTAAACAAATTCTACTGTTGTTTACAACGGATGCTCAAAATTTTTTGGGAAATGAAAATAAGTAGTGACGTACTGCCATCTAGTGAAAAAAACAGGTACAAAACTCTTTGTTTAAAGGTTCTAGCTATGATATGGCACAAAACTCATCTCCCCTATGTCCCCCTATCAATAGAAAAATAGAAGGGTCTTTATTTATTATGTACCACATATGGCACATTGTATAGTGAGGGATGGTGATACATATCATGAGAGACGATACTTGTCATCTGAATGGCTAGACTGAACAGTCCAATGCTTTAGAGGTTCCCTTCAGTCACTTGATCATTAAATAATTGTTTGGAGGCATCATGTCACTCTCTTATTTCAGCCATTCTAAAAGTCACTTCCGAGCGTTCTGCAGCAATAACTTGACCTATTAATTTTTTGGTCACTGCATTCTGCATTATACTAATGGATCTATCCAATCTTATATTTAAGTTGCCTCCAGCTTCCTCATATTTCAACTGTCTATGCCACCTTTCCAAATTCATATTAACATTTAATCTACATCCAATTCTGTAACAAAAAGCCGGTACGATTTAAATACTGTGCAGAAAAATACTGGGAAAATTGCGCAGTCTCTTTACAAGAAGTAATTTTATGAACAAAGTCATTGAGTTTTTTGAGAAATTCTTTTTCATTTGTTTCATAAAGTAGTTCAGTTAGGTCCTTTTTCACTTCTTTACATTTCACCTAATCATGAATTTTTTGTGCACATTGGGGAACAAAGCTTTTTTGACATGCCAGGTACACAAAAAATACTTAGTTTAACCGAAAATGTTCCACCAAGCATTATAGATGGCTGAAGCATCATCTGACATCAATACCGAAACCTTCACATCTTTGACAGCTGCAAAGAAAGCTTTATATGTTTCTCCAGTTTCACTTGAGGAATATAAAATGGCCACAGTGAGACATTCATGAGCTTCATCATTAACCATTAATGTTGATAAAAGAAATCGATACTGTATCATGAATGTGGCGAGTCTGTCATTACCCCATTCTTTGCATACAGCTGAAAAAACTTCACTTGAGCCTCATTCATCATACTAAAAAGAAATTCCTCTTTCAAAATACTGGATGATGAGGTAACATTTCATTAACATGCTTGTATACTTAATACTGGATTTCCATTTTCTAATTACATAGCTTGCACTAACAGATCTGCAGATGTTTCATCGTCACTGTGAGGACTAGGGGAGACCGGGGAAAGCGACACCTTAAGGGAATTTAAATTTTTCCACCTCGAAAAAATGTTTATTTTTTAATAGTAAAAATTCTAAAGCTGAATCATGATCTTTAGTATCTGTATAAATTTAACCGTAATCATAATTGTAAAGTAAGCACATAAAAAAATATTTTTTAAACATCTGCACAGTGGCGGGATTACCCAGGACACTGGTGTAATTCCGCCACTGTACCGGGGTAATGCCGCCACTCTTTAATGACCTAGTACATGCATCAAATGGATACTAGGAAACACACAATAGTTAGAAAGCAATGTAATTGAGTAGAATAATGGTTAAGCTTACAATTTACTTCATATTGCAAAAGTCACTCTGCTGAATCGGCTCCACTACATTAAAATGAGGCCATTTCTCACCCGATTTGCATGGCGGCGGCATTACCCCGAGAGGACAATATGGCGGAAATCCCCAAGCAAAGCCGAAAGAAGAACCGAACTTGTTCAACACATTGCATCAAAATGTCGGCGAATGCATGTAGATTACGGGTCATATTATCTTAAGCACCTTTTATTGTAACATTAGGTATTTATCTCTACTCATTTGAAGCTCCAAAATAATAAGCAACTAGATGAAAACTACATTTTTCACTAGAACAAAAGAACGACGTACAGCAAAGTCACTCTCACTTTAGGCACTGTTTATATTGTTGGCCGCTATAGTGCAGGCACATTCACTATCTCAAACTGCCCTTAGTTTTTAAACTAGGTGGGGTGGCGGCATAACCCGAGTTGGCGGTATTCCCCCGGTCTCCCTACATCTTGCTCTATATGATAGTCTCTGCATATTATGTAAATCTTGCTGCGTTACAAAACATTATATTTTATCTGGAGAGTACGACTCTCTGATGCGCGTTATTACAACGGCTATTGGTATTCCCTCATGTAGCTGTGCGGCTAGTTTGTCCCTTTCAGCTTTAGGAAGAAGAGTTCGGCCAATATCTATCCTATTACCAATATGAGTAGACTGATATATGTTTAATTTTTTCATCAGTACTCTTAATTATTTTCATAGTAGCAGGGCACATCTTGAAAATATCAATTCATATAATTGCATTTTCTTCAGGAGAGTTCAACTTAAATGCATCGAGTGGAAGCCTAAAACTCATTGCCCTAATAGCAGAATCAAAATTTTTATAATTTTTGCACAGGATTTACTGTTCTCTAACAGGACACTTTCTTCTTTATAGGTTACCATTGCAGATGGAACCTTGTTACTGAGAAAAAGTTTGAAGCACATTTTTAAAACTGTACTAATTTACATACATACTAAAAAGAGGAAAAAGAAATCGCACCTAAAAGCCATTGGAACATTCATTTTCTGAAAGCTTTCAGGATATATTGTATCCCATGTCAGTTTAGGGCAAGCTTTCAGATTATAGCCGCTAGGGATGTCCATGTTCAACACAGTTTCCCAGAACTTCATACTTAAGTCCTGCATGGGTCTGAAGAAAAAAGTTGGAATCAAAATAAATTAATGTACATTGAACTATAATGCATATAAGTGAAAACTATGTACCATCATTTGTTTATGTGACGGCATTATATTTCTGACATTCTTGATGAGATGAGGAAAGTCAGAAGTGAACCATAATCTGCAGTTCTCGTTACAAATATGGGGACAACTAACATTTTCTTCGTTAATTCCAAACTAGAGCCACATGTTTCTGTTCCAGCTTGCAGCCGTCACAAACTACAGCATCTACAAAAAAGTTAGACTTCTCTAGAAGGTACCGAACTTTTTCAGAGGTTGCTGCTGCTTTACTTAAAGCACATAAGGCTTGGACTGATTTACCTCTAAATGGCTGGAACATGAAAACAAGGGCATGATCACCTAATATGTATTTTGCTGTGCTGGTGTGTAACTGCCCAAATCTACAAAAGCGCGATTTTTTAATTCACTTACCAAAATTAATAGCTTTGCCAGTTTCATCTCATCAACAAAAATTACACCTAGAAAAAGGGGAGAGAAAAAAAAATGAGTTTTTAAATATATGTATTGTAACCTAAAAATTGCTAATTGTGAAAAAAATACCTTTATTTAGATCAACATACGTTTCATTGCACAAACGACGACATTTTCAAGATTATTCTTGATAGAAATATTTTGGCAAAAATTTTTAAAAACAATAACTTGGTAAATAACATCCCAAGACTTCATGTAATGAAAATCAGTGCAAACATAAAATAAAATAAAATAAAGATGGATATTTGTGAGCGTGAATTAATTTCTACTATTGTTACTAAATCTGCATAGCATCTCTTTCCAAATTTAAGGTAACTCAAGGGAGATGCAATCATTGCAAATATTCTCACTGTGTAAAAATATATCTATTGATTCCCGGATAGTGGATGGTAAATAAAATCTTGATGGATAAATTATTCTACTATTTCCAAAATCAATCTGTAAAGGTTCTTTGCTGCATAATCTGGCCGAAGCTGTAGTTCTCTTGTTGTATTTGGCATCTGCTATATGTTCTTTGATTCTAGTTTTAAGTTTGTCATACCTATATAAAACTGCACTGTTCCATCTTCTTTGGTGAAAGGTATTTCATATACTTCTGATAATTGGTTTGATTCAGTTGGATCTATTTTTTTACATACTATATTTTTTAATTTCATGAAAGGTTTTGCAACAAGGCAGATATTGAATTTTTATCACTATTAGCAATTTTTGTTTGATTCATTATAAGTGATTATCATACATATTTTTATATGCATTTTATTTATTTATATATAGTACATTTAACATTTTTACCCTTTTGTTCAGGATAACTCATAAAACCCACTTTCTTTTAAAGAAGAGTGAAACTGCTCTGATGAAAACAACCATATTGTCCTTTAATTTCAAGGGTGTACTTAGTTGATGTTTTGTAAGATAACAGTTAAAATGTTACACTGTCTTTGGTGCTCTCGTGTTCTCTTGCCTTTGTTGCATAACAGAAGGCGCTCATAGATAGATCCATTCAAACGGATATTTAACAGAACTTCCGTTTTGAGTTTTGCAGCAGCAACAGATGTTCTAATGGCAGTTTTCTGCTCTGGTGGTAAATCACAAATTGCTGACTGCAAAACATCTTCCTTCAAATTTTTACAAATAAATCCATGCACTTTTCAACTCTTGTTTCAAATGAGAAACCTAGAAAAAAATATTAATATAGGTCTGTGTATGTTGAATGTATGAATAAGAGCCTTTATAAATTAAATGCTTTTTTGGTTAAGAAGGTGACTATTTTTCCTATGCAAAGCAACCCCGATTTCTTTTGTGACAGTGTCTGTATTCTTTTTTGATAGAGTTTTTTGGTACTTTGTATTTTTTAAACAAGTTACACTTTGTGCCAGGCACTCAACAAAGCCCAAGCATTCAGATAACTGCCTATTAAAATTAATACAGAAAAAACTTAAATGTATTGTATAAATTATAACATCAGCGAAATTTATATTAAACATACATACATACTACTAGATTTTCAGAGAAAAAAAACAAACTGAAAATATTTTATATGCAACATGATATTTAGAAAGGGAGGTGAAATTTTTTCAGATAAGAAGATTTTCATGACTTATTTTTTATTATCAGAGACAAAGAGGGTCAGAAATTTAAGTTTGCTTGTAGAGAACAGAAGCAAGGTGAAGAAACAGACTTTTTGAGAGGGTAAAGCAGTGTTGAATTGAAGGGTTGGCCTATGGTCGACATTCTTCCTGGAGCATTGAAGAGTCCCTCCCAGAAGACTTGAAATTTTATTTTTTTAATTGTCAAAAAATGCAATTCATCCCCTCCACTGGAACTTTATTGCCCCCAGAGTCACAGAAATACCTCCCAGTAAAAAGTTTGAATTCAACACTTTTAGGGGGGGGGGGGGGGATCAACAAAGATGTCTGAATTTAACAAACTAAAAAGGCACTTAAAATAAAAATTGAGTTTAAGTTTGGAGTGGCTATCCAAATAGTTTTTATTGCTTAATTACATGAAATAATTAATATATTTTTTTTAAATACAGAAATATGCTGAAACAAAGATTATCATCAGATTTTATTTTTCCACTTGCAGTGAGAGAAGGGGACAGAAGTCATAGTAAACAATTTTAAAAAGAATAAAAAAAGTAATCTACAGCCATTAAAATAAAGACCTTACCAAGTTATCAACTTTTTCTAATAAAAGTGACAATTTTTTAACTTTTTCTGCCATATTGGGAGAATCCTGGTCATTTGCTTAGGAAAATCTAAAATATTACAACATTATTAGCATTATTAATTCTTCTAAAAATAATACATTTAATAAAATTTGATAAAACAACTCAAATTGGCCGACTTTTGAATGCATCTTGATATGAGAATGGATTTACCATGAAATATAATTGAATAAATATAGATTTCGAAAAGTAAAATGATATGATACTTCATTGTGTATGAAAATCAACAAGGTATTTTCTAAATGGGATATTCTACAAAGAGAAAAGGGCATCGTGTGAAGTATGTGTTTGTGTAATTATATCCTCCTTTTTTTAATTTTTTGCCTTGGGTAAAGCTTAGCCCTTAGAAGAGCTTTTTTCAAGTCCTGAAAAGGACTTATGTTATTAATCTAATGGCTCGATTTCGCTAAGGATTTCAACATCTGTGTATTGCTCAGTATCATCAGATGAATCACCAACAGTGAAACTGACTTTATGTACTAATTGTTCTTCAATATGTCTAATTTCCACATGTTTATTTATACTTCGTCAATTACATGCTGAATACAATTACCGCAAGAAGAAGCTTTCTCTATTCTTTCATGAGTAAGTTTTGCAACTTCGTCCATTTTAAATGTTCGATTGTTTTTAGAGAAATAATCTTTAAGTTAGCCCGAGATGAAATCAATGGAGTTTAATTCGCAGTGATAAGGGTGCAGGCGAAGAACGGTATAGCCAAGCTGAGCAACATTTCGATCTATGTGGTAAGGTTTACAAATATTTTTATTTTCTGCTACAAGTTTAAGTAATTCTACTTTTAACATGTCTTGGGTTCAAAACAGTATTCTTTTCCCATTGGTTTTCTTGGTTGAACTTGTCAGAATCTTTTCTAATCAAACTGAATGGTAGTGAGCCATTATCCATAATAATGCTGCTATTAGGTTGAATATTAGGTAGAAGTTTATTAACTAACCATTCTACATAATGAATTCATTTTATCATGATAATCTCTGTTTTTCTTTGCTTTGAAAACAAATCTATCTTCACATCCAACATGTATAATAATTAGTCGGTTTTCTTTACCTGCAGGAGCTTTTCAACCTGTTGAAATTCCATTTAAAAATGCTTGTTTCTTTGACTTTACAGTAGTATCTTGCCATATGCGTTCTTTCGTATGCCCTGCATTAATCCAAGTTTGAGCCATATAGTAAATTTTTCTGCCATCTTCGCACACAGCATATATAATAATTAATCGGGCTCCTGTACCTCCAGGAGCTTTTAAACCTGTTGAAAGATCATTTAAAAATGATTGCTTGTTAGATTTTACAGTAGTATTTTGCCATATGTGTTCTTTCATATGCCCTGCATTAACCCAAGTTTCATCCATATAATTTTTTTTTCCTTTGGTACGAAATTTTCAGATATTTCTCAAATATTCGAGCCACCATTGTTAAATATCTTCTCGATCCAACAACAATGATGAGCGTTTCCTTTTCTTAAAAACAAATCCCAAATCATGCATCAAATTTCTAACAGTTCGGACACTAAAATTTGGGAGTCTGTCATCTTCATTTATGGCATGCATTACTTTTTCTGCTATGTGTATTTGATTGTGGAAGATAGAAGAATACACTTTCTTATGAATAGCCATCTTAGTAAATTCATCATAAATTTGCATTCTTGTTCATGAATTTACTTTAGAAGGATGTTTCTTGCTTGGAGTTGTAAGTTTACTAGTCGTTTTTATATCGGACTTAATTCTTTCAATAAATCGTGCTGAAACTCCCGTCAAATCTGAACAAATCTCGGAATTTTGTTGTCCGATTTCATGAGATTTTGTTCTCTGAGCTTGATGTAAACATTTAAGATAACATTAGCAGAACTTCCCAAAGGTTTCCACCTTTTTTTTTTTTAAATTGAAAAGAAAGAAGAAATTGGTTTGTAAAAGATACTCTTTTGCTGATGAATAGATCAATTAACAGAGCGTGAAAGAAAGCAAGTATCAAATCCGAAGTCCGAGAAATGAATAAACACGATAAAGAAAAGGTATAATAAATTTTAAAATAAAGAAATAATTACAAAAAATAAAACAGTCTCATTTCACATCCTGGCCATCCACTTCATACATACACTTTAAACACAGACAATGATATTCTTTACCAGCATCGATCATCTTACATCCCATCATTTGGTGTCAGAATAAGGAACATTACTGATAATAGTTCAATGAGTAATATCAGGGTGAGTCCATGTCCATTGCAAGTACACCCTCCTTGAAAAATTCTTGATATTACATAGCTCCAACCCTTTAAAGTATACGATAGAAACAACTTGGCTCCTATTGTTTTTCAATAGTTATTTGCTGCACACAGATCAAAGTTTAATGACTATACTGATATTTACACAGATGTCTCTAAGAGTGGAGATACTGTTGGGTGTGGTGTATTTTATGAAAACACTTCTGTAAGCTATCGCTTTCATTCATCTACTTCTGTCTTTACAGCAGAACTGATTGCAATAGAGAGAGCCATGTTCTACATCTCTCATCATCATAGCTCATCCTTCATCATTTAAACTGACTCAAATAGCTCTATTGCCGCAATTAAATCATTTAAAAAGCATCCTTATGTCTCATCAATCCTTGATTTTTATAATAAATTGACAATACGTGGCTATAATATTTTATTTTGCTGGGTACCTGGACACATGGGTATTCCTGGAAATGAGAAAGCAGATGAGGCGACAAAGCATGCTCTTAATCCGTTGTGCCATAAAGTTCCATTCTCAGACGTTAAACTACTTATTAAACACTTTATTCATAATAAATGGCAAGAAAGTTGGAATTTAGAATGCAATAACAAACTGCACCACATCAAACCTACCATCATGACCTGGCCTCCGTGTTACCCAAGAAAAGTGGATGTTCTTCTGACTAGTCTGAGAATTAGACACTCCAGAATCACTCATAAACATCCTTTACTTCGGGAGGATGCACCCATGTGTCCACATTGTCATTTTGATTATCTGACCATTCATCATGTTTTAACTGACTGTCCGGGTCTCTGGTCCCACCAAATAAATATATATATTGGAAAAACGCGAATTTCACCAAGGGATAACGAAAAAAACGCGAAGTTCGTCAAAGGACTCAGAAAAAAACATGAATTTAGTCACTGCATCGTGGAAAACACGCGAATTTCATCAAAGAATCGCAGAAAAAAATGAATTTCGTTAAAGGATCGTGAAAAACGCGAATTTCGCCAAAAGATACAAAAGAAAACATGAATTTCGTCAAATGATCAAGAAAAAACGTAAATTTCGTCAGATTATTGCGAAAAAATGCGAATTTTGTCACAAGATCGAGGAAAAAGCGCGAATTTCACCACAGAATCGAGGATAAAACACTAATGTCGTTAAAAATGCAAAATTCGCCAAAGGATGACGAAATAAACACTAATTTCATCAAAGGATCGCGAAAAAACACTTGTCACAGGATGGCAGAAAAAACACTTTTTGTCACACTATTGCAGAAAAAGTGCGAATTTTAGCCTCAGGATCGTGGATAAAACAATAATTTCACCAAAGGATCATAAAAAAATGTGAATTTCGCCAAAGGATCACGAAATAAATGCAAATTTCATCACAGGATCGCTGAAAAACACGAATTTTGTCAAAGGAATGCCGAAAAACAGGAATTTTGTCAATGCATTGGTTAAAAACGTGAATTTCGCCAAAGGATTGATTAAAAACACGGAAAAAAACGCAAATTTAGCCAAAGGCCGCAAAAAACTGGAATTTCGTCAATGGATTGCGGAAATAACACAAATTTTGTCACAGCATGTTGAAAAAAGCACAAATTTTGACACAAGATCGCAGATAAAACACTAACTTCGTTAAAGGATTGTAAAAAAACACGAATTTCATCAAAGGATCACGAGATAAATGTGAATTTCGTCAAAGGACCGCATTGTAGTAAAAGCATTGTTGCAGTAAAAGATCTTTTTAATGCAATTCTCTGTATAACAGACAGCTTCTTTAATGTAAACAATGAATTTTACTCTTAAAAAGAGCCTGCAATCCATTTTGTAGAAATATTGCTACCCTCTAGAGCAGGGGTTCCCAAACTTTTAGGTCGACGTACCACTGAATAGAAGTTCATACTTCCGCATACCACCAAGTTACAAACTCCATGCTATTACAGAAAAACCTGTGTAAATGGAATATGTCTAAAACAAGGTATTTGTGCAGTCTTTTGTGCTCCGTCTAAGCAGATTTTACTGTATTTAATTGGATGATTACTTTATTAAATTGGTATACTTAGATTGACAACTTTATATTAACATTCAAGTAAAAAGTACTAGTATCATTATTACTATATTATTAATATGTACATTATCAAAATATTGTGTTTTGATTTTTAAAAAAGCTACGATACTTAATGGCATATTGGTGTAGATTGATACATATGCACAAGGATGACTATTAATTCTGTTGTATTGCTAATGATAAGGGTGATGCTTGCTTTACCAAACACGTCTTCCTCATATCTGACTAGTATTAAAAAATGCTCTGACGAGCACCAAAAAAGGCTAATATGTTTAAATATGAAAAAGGGTTTGACAAGTGCTTCTAATAGAGCATGAAAAAGGACAAGGGGTCTCTTCTTGGCTGCAGCTCACTGTCAATGCCAACTTTGAAAAAATCATATTTGCGCTTTTTCCATATAAAATAAATTCGCGGTACTTTAGTAAAACTTTCCGTCGCGATTTACATGTTAACTGCATTGTTGTACTGCGCATGCGTCTGTAATGCAACTTTGTACAGTGCACTGTGTACCATTATTTCTCTATAAATTGTACTACACTGTACATTCCTATTATGCTTTTGATTTTTGAACGTCAGCGCACATTCACACTGTGCTTTTGTACTTCCGTATTAAAGGTGTATGTGTCTAATGTTCGTTTATAGTTTACATGCATTGCTGTACTGCATAGTACATTGTACAGCCACAGCCACTTGCTTTTAATTTCAACAATCAATGAATTAATAAATATAATGTTATGCGTGCACATGTGGAATTGTTCCTGTGCAGAGTGCTGCAACAGTCTGCACTGCACTACAAATCAGTTTTCTGTACAGCTCTACATTGCGGGCGTGCTTGGTGACCCTACATTAGTGTGATACGCTGTAGGAACTAAGGTTTTTGGTACTATGTCGCCTTACATTCATGTTTAATCAGGCTGCGTCTTTACTGGTTGTGTCTTTACACTACACATTTTTATCGTAACTGTGGCTGATTTTTTTTTATATGAACTAAACTAAACTCTGTGGCTATACAATCCAAGAAGGATCTGGGCCGACAGTGCCCATCTCTGTTTTCTTGACCCTGGGCCCCGAGGTGCTATACAGCATGCGTCCCGGCCAGGTGGTCAGCCTAACGTGAGACCCTCGGTGTTTAGTTCCAAAGCAAGCTTGGTACTCATTTCATCGACCCCAAAGGGATGAAAGGCTGAGTGAACCTTGCCCAGTCGGGAGTCGAACTCTCGACCTGCGGTGCGGCAGTAAGATGTCCTGACCACTACACCACTGGGCTTCGTATATGAAAAAAGCGCAAATATGATTTTTTCAAAGTTGGCATTGACAGTGAGCTGCAGCCAAGAAGAGACCCCTTGTCCTTTTTCATGCTCTATTAGAAGCACTTGTCAAACCCTTTTTCATATTTAAACATATTAGCCTTTTTTGGTGCTCGTCAGAGCATTTTTTAATACTAGTCATTTAAATTTTTTGATAATTATATATTGAATATAAATAAACTTGAGTTGCTTTAAATACTCCCAATACTTTTTTTCTTATTTGCACAATAATGCACTATTTAACCAAGTTATGCACATTGTTTTAAGAGGTTCCAGGTTTTTTAATCAAATTCACGTTATTTTTATTCATAATTTAATTTACTTGGGTTCCCTTAAATAGAACTAATATAATTCCTTAAACTGATGTTAGTTTTTGTTGCATTAAAATATCTTAGTTTGTTGATTCTCTCTAAACAAGTAAACCCTATTAGTTTACAATGGAAGTCTATAGGAATTTGGCGATATATCACCAAGTTGGTGACAAACTTAGCGGTATTTTGCGACAGAACAGGGTCCCGTATATGGTAACCCTTCTTATAGGTATGGTGATGCATTAAATGCTGTTCTATAACCAATGAGATGCGTTTCATTCGAGCGTTGCCATTAAACAATTAACAAATAATCGCGATTTCTGTGACACATACGATAGTGTAACATATATTGTAGATTATCGTGGAAATCGAAGGTTTAGGCCACATCGTATTGTTTAGTTAGACCGGTTATACTAACATCGTTCTCATGTTTGGGTACAATTTCTTTTATTGAACAGTAATTCGCTTAAGCTTCTTACTACTGCTATCACTAAGCACTTTTTCATTCTCAGAAGCCATAATGAGAGCTAAAATTAGCGCAAACCTGAGTAAAAGTAAAACAAAAAGTTAATTTTTTTACAGTAATAAAGGTACACAAAGCACTCTGATATGCACACCTTACTCAAAACTTGACTAATAACACGAGTTATGTAAGGGTTGCCAACTGTACTATTCGGCAGCCTTGGTCGGGAACCGAGATATTGCACGCCAAACGAGTCAAATTTTGATCACCGAATTTGGACATAAACCGAACTGGTTATAAACAGAAGCGGTCGTGAACCGAGGTTCCTCTTATATTTTGACCTATAAGTTTGCAAATATTTATATATTCAATGGCGATGATCATTAGGCATCTTGGCGATTTTGGCGATGAAACTCATCGATTTCAAAGTAACGTTCCGAAGTGTACTTGAACCGCCACAGATGTCATATACGCTTCACGTTGACGCGATTTTTTCTGACGCCAATGTCATATACGCACCGGGGTACTTAACTGGCGCCAAAGTTTTCTTATTTTGCTTGATATGGTAACCCGAATGTTGTTGTTTATTTATTAATAAATTGTTTATTTACTTTTATTTTCTTTTTTAAAATTATATAAATTGTTTTGTTCTATTGTTATTAATTAAACTTTTTAAATTTTATTGTTAATCCCTTTTTAAAAATATATATGAAACTGGCATTCGAAAACCAGGTTTTCGCCAAATTAGCGTCAGAAAAAATATCGCGCCAACGTGGTGCCTATATGACTTCTGTACCATACTTGGTACAACTTGATTATCCTGTCGACAAAAAATTATCGCCAAACTATAAGATTAAATGACAATAATGAATGGTAGTAAATGTTACATTCATTTGACATTTAACACGATACACATGTTTGTTACGTCCTCAAGTGATTTTTAATTCAAGTTTTGGCAAAGGTGTCATATACGCTGCATATTGGCGCTATTTTTTTGACGCCAATGTCATATACGCACCGGGTACTTAACTGGCGTCAGAGTGTCGTTATTTTGATTGATATGGTAACCCGGATACAGATGATATATTAAGGAGGTTGGCACAGATGTCATATACGCCCCATATTGGCGCAATTTGTTTCTGACGCCAATGTCATATACGCAACAGGTACTTAACTGACGCCAAAGTATCGTTATTTTGCTTGATATGGTAACCCGGATATTGTTGTTTATGCTGTTGATGTTTTCGAAAATTGGCGTCAGATAAAAATCGCGCCAATATTGAGCGTATATGACATCTGTGCCACGAGGTTTTCGCCAAATTGGCGTCGGAAAAAATCGCGCCAATATTGAGCGTATATGACATCTGTGCCCAAGTTTTTATTAGTATTTTTATTAATGTTTTACTAATTTATTTATTCTTCCGTTACTTAAAATAAAAATTATGTCAGTTTGTATCATTTGGCGAATAGTTTGGCGAAATTGGTCGACGGGATAATCAAGTAGTACCATATATTTTTGCTGTACATTTTCGACAATATCTCAAGCAAAAGTACCTAAAGTTAAACGAAACCCTAATTATTTAAGGCACAGATGTCATATAAAACAACGGGTTTGTTGCGTTTTTTTTTTTCTGACGCAAATTTGACGAAAACCTCGTTTTCGAATAGCAGTTACATATCTATTTTTAAATTACTTTCTATTATTTTAAAAAGGAAATAACAATAAATAATGAAAAGTTTAATTATTAATAACTATAGAACAAAACAATTTATATAATTTTAAAAAATAAAATAAAAGTAAATAAAAAAAAAACAATTGATAAATAAACAACAATAGCTCAGTTACCGTATCAGGCAAAATAACGCCATTATCGCGCCAGTTATGTACTCTGGTGCGTATATGACATCTCTTCCTTATTAAAAATAGATGGAATGGTATTTTTTAAGCTATGCTTAGTATGTGAAGTATTTATTTTACTGCATAACTATCGCTTGTGTAAGTCAGGATGTTATGATGATAATTAAAATAAACCTTACATTTAGCTCCTGAACAGAAGCTTGGGATTTACCCTGTTTTTCTTTTTCCTATCAACTCGTTTGTGCTTCATTGTGTCTATTATTCCAGTTCAAAATATTAATCAAGAAAGTTTATATATACATTTATTACAATTATGCATTATCTGCTTAGGTTGACGTCGATTTCACAAATACAAAAACCTGTCAGTTGAATTTCAATTTTTATTGACTTATAAAAACAAAAGTACATGTGTTATCCTTTTTTTTAAATTATTGTACTGCTTTTTAGGGAGTGGCAACACGAAATAAATTATTGAATTAGAAAATTAGAAAATGAAAAGGAGAGATTTCTATAATTTTATGGGGACATTATAAAAGACAATTTCGATTTTCTCATCGACCGTCAAACATACAAAGATGAAAAAAAAAACCTATTCTAAGTTTTAACAAGAGGATCAAAATAAAACAAAAACGAAGTTAATCCACCCACTGGAACGTTAGCTACGCTTTGTTGAATTTTGTGTCTTCATTTTTTCGTTTAAGATTAAATAAAAAACTACTGAAAGCTACAGTAATTTTTTAAATGCTATCAATTTATTCGTCTCGTCGAGTTCTATCTTTCAAAAGAAAAATCATTGTCGTATGTCAACTGGTTCGCCAGAAATTTAAGAAAGTCGTTTGCATTTTCTATTTCTTAATCATATTATAGCTTAACGCTGCCGCGTTTGCTATGATTCAATCTTAGTTTTAGGCATAAATCAGATTTGATGTTTGTTTATTCCTGTATTTGTTTTTCATATAAAGAAGTGACGAGAAAGCATTTAAAACAAATATATGTTGTGCTAAAAACAAGCAATAATTTTCAGGGTTGTAGTGGGTATCTGCCCGGGTACCCAACCAGCTACCAGCGTTAAATCTGCACATCATCACAGATGTAAACAATGAAACTTTCAGTTCAGATGTAAGGGCAAAATTTCAGATTTTTTTAATTTTATATCATTCTGTTTGTATTTCAGTATGTAATTAATTCTCTATAATATGACTGAACTCATGATTTTTTAGGCAGGAAGTACAATTTATTTCTGATTAAAAAAAAAAAAAAAAAATTGGTAATCACAATCTTTTTATCAAATCTTTTTATGTATTTTAATCCAGATTTTTTGACTATTAAGACTGGCTGAACCTGAAATAAAACTTCCTTACTTTATAATTTTGATGCAAATTAATAGGTACCATTAGGAAGGAGGTAAGTTTCATTCAATAATTCAAGGAAAATGATTCTTATCTTTATAATGCAGATTTAATTATACATTATTATTTACTTGATCTTTATCTTTAATAATTTAATCATTTTTTAAATTATCTTACTTCTTATCATTTTAGTTTATTACTGTAATTAATTATTTTAATATTTTACTATATTGCAAGGATATTTTATAACTTTGATTGCATAAATACATTCAAATGACTGTTTAAAAACTGTAAACAAAGCAAGGACCGGAAATCTGCGAAATTCTAAAATCTGCACAACCTCTGGTCCCAAGTTGAGCGGATTTGAGGGCGTCTACTGTATAATGATTTTGTTCAGAGGTAGGGGAGACCGGGGGCATGGCGACACCTTAAGGGAATTTAAATTTTTTCACCTCGAAAAAATGTTTATTTTTTAATAGTAAAAATTCTAAAGCTGAATCATGATCTTTAGTATCTGTATAAATTTAACCGTAATCATAACTGTAAATAAGCATACATAAAAAAATATTTTTTAAACCTCTGCACAGTGGCGGGATTACCCAGGACACTGGGGTAATTCCGCCACTGTACCGGGGAATGCCGCCACTCTTTAATGACCTAGTACATGCATCAAATGGATACTAGGAAACACACAACCTACTGAAAATAGTTTTGAAAGAAATGTAAATGAGCAGAATAATGGTTTAGCTTACAATTTACTTCATATTGTAAAAGTCACTCTGCTAAATGGGCTCCACTACATTAAAATGAGGCCATTTCTCACCCGATTTGCATGGCGGCGGCATTACCCTGAGAGGACAATATGGCGGAAATCCCAAAGCAAAGCCGAAAGAAGAACCGGACTTGTTCAACACATTGCATCAAAATGTCGGCGAATGCATGTAGATTACGGGTCATATTATCTTAAATACCTAATGTTACAATAAAAGGTGCTTATCTCTACTCCTTTGAAGCTCCAAAATAACAAGGAACTAGATGAAAACTACATTTTTCACTAGAACAAACGAACGACGTACAGCAGAGTCACTCTCACTTTAGGCACTGTTTATATTGTGAGCCGCTATAGTGCAGGCACATTCACTATCTCAAACTGCCCTTAGTTTTTAAACTAGGTGGGGTGGCGGCATAACCCGGGTTGGCGGCATAACCCCGGTCTCCCCTACTGTTTGTTTTCGTAAAGCGAAACCTTCTGTGCTTTTGTGCATGCATCAGATCTGTTTTGATTTTATCAAAATAAGGATGATCGGAGGCTGTTTAGCTGAGTGACAACATACAACTGGAACTTCGGCAAATACCCATCTCAGCATTACCCCTTTGGATCGTAAAATTGTCTCAGTGTCAGGCACAACTTTCGAAAACGAGCTGTATTTTTGATGTGTTTATAAGGCATCATTTTGTTTACATTTTAAAACTTCACCTAAATAGTTGTAATTTTTTAAATAAATATGTTACATATAATGTATCGTAGTAATAATCAGTATATCTGATGAAAATTCAATTAATTTTTTAAAAATAAACTATATTTATTTAATGATTTTTTTTTTTTCATCCCTATTACTGTATTTCATCAATAGTAGTTCGTGAGCCATAATTTTATATTGTAAAATTATTAAAGTATTCTGCAAGCAGTCCTTGTTCAATCACAAAAGCCTGCCACTAAAAAATTTTAATACAGAAGATGCATATAATGTTTTTCTCAGATGTAAACAATAAATTTTGCAGTTAAGAAGCACATGTGTTTCACAAATATTGCTAATTTCTTGAAACACTAAATTGTCTTCTTTAACGCATTATTTTGGAGCAATGAAAACAATATATTAAATTTTTTTTGTAAATGAGTGTTATAATCGGTGGCAGCTCTTGACGGGGTCTTTTTTTTTTTTTAGGCACTAAATTCATGCCTTCCAAAAGTAATATTTTTTAAAAAAGAAATTTTTGCCTTATATAAGAAACTTCTGCCAAAAATAAGGCAAAGATTTCATTATTAAAAATAGTGAAAAAGGAATAAATTTGCCAGCCATGGATTTAGTGCCCCAAACTGTCAGTCACGAGCTAAAGGTAATTTAATAATGTGTGACATGATCTATCAGGGCCAAAACTAAGGGGGCGAGGGGGCATGTGCCCCGCCGCCAAATGAAGGATTATACTTTTGGAATGGATCATTTTCTTCTGATGGATTGATGGCTTCCATTATTATGAAACAGTCATTATAAATGAAGTGTTAGGTGAAGATGAAAGAGCAGTCATAAAAAGTTAGAATGGCTGTTTCATAAAAATGGAAGCCATCAATCTAGAGGTCTGCACGGGCCCGGGCTTGGCCCGAGGCCCGTACCCGGCCCGGCCGGCGGAATGAAGGCGAAATTTCAAACGGGCCGGGCCGGCAGAATTAGGACAATTTTTTCAACGGGCCGGGCCGGGCCGACAGACAAAATAAACGGGCCGGGCCGGGCCGGCAAAAAAATTAATCGGGCCTGTCGGCCCGATATAAGAATTTAAGCGAAGCAGATAAAATACGAGCCATTTTCAATGAATATGATTTTCTCGTGAAGTATAAATGTGCGTCACGAGCCGATGCGAGTTTAACAACATCAATACAGAAATGTAACGTGTCCATCGTAGAGATCGGCATCGTACAGTTACAAGATGCCTGATTCCGAGTTTAATTTTTTTTCAGCAGACTCGTGCCTGGAAGGAAGTGGTCTTAATCGATCTCAGGATGTGTAGAACAGTCATTTTGTTTTGTAATATTAATAGTGATAATGAACTTCTCTTAACAGTATCTTTGGAAATATACCTTAAGGTGGTTCTCATATTCACTGCTCAACAATGCAAAGCTTTCAGACACATGTTTCTGACAAAAACTTTAACTATAAAGGCATAAAATTGACAGGCCTGCCTATTGAAGGCATTTGGAAACGAATAGCTTTTTCCATATTTAATAAATTACTTACAGAGATAACAGCGATTCCTGTCACGTGACTGTACGTTTTTCTCCTTTCCTGTGCTATCGCTTCCGGAAATTCGATTCAAAACGCTAACTTTCACAGTATTTTCAGAAAGATATATTACTTTTATCTATGAAAAAAAACGACATTTACATAGCTTTTGAATAAGAATACCTGCCAATCTTACACGTTTCCGAAAAGAAAAGACTTCATAAATGTGTCGAAATGTAGCTCCTTTGGATTTGAGAAAAGTCTTAAAAATGAGAGAAATATTTTCACAAATCTACTTTTTATTATACAGCTTCAAATGTTATCTTGTTTTTAATCCTTTATTCTGAACTACATTAATCTTTTAATGAATCTTTATTTCCATTTTGAAATGTCTGTAGACACGATGACTGTAAGTAATCGTTAATGTTTACTATTGTGCGTTTTCTGTTTTGCGAACATCATAGTAATGTAAAATATACTGTAAAATGTTCCCATAAATATGTATGTAGTATTCATTAAAAGAATCTTAATTGTATGTTGAGAAAAAACGGATTTTTTTTTTTTTTTTTTTTTTTTTTTTTGTAGAAATTGTATCGGGCCGGGCCCGTTTTCACTGATTTTTGTACGGGCCGGGCCGGGCTCGGGCCGAACTTCCAATTTTTACACGGGCCGGGCCGGGCCAAGACAGCTTTCGTACGGGCCGGGCCGGGCCCGGGCCTGGAAATTCCGGCCCGTGCAGACCTCTAGCAGAAGAAAATAACTCAGTTAAGCAGGACTTGGATATTCGGGACTCTACTGTATATTTCATTTTAAAAATGCTCTTTAGAAAATTTTTGTTGGTGTTCAGAGGGGAATCATGACCCCTGTGACCTCCCCTTTGAACCCGCCATTGTAGATTACATAGTTCAGAATAACATGTCTTATGATTACATACTTTAAATTTTAAAATAAGTCGGCTATTAGAAAATTAATAAAATTATCTTTGTAAATATACTTTACAGAGGGGGGGGGGGGGGGGAGCACCAAAATCCATGTTTGCCCCGGGTACAAAAAAGGCTAGTTTTGGCCCTGTGATCCTATTATGTATAGGTGCAGATTCACAGTCGCCATGTGACGACTAAATTTTTTGCTTCGGCTGCTAACTTTCATTGTCTCAGTAGCCATACAGGGATGCTCCTTTTCTGCTAATGGTGGATTTCTACCTTTTTAAAAAAATGAAATCAGTGTATTTTCCTTACTACAATCCTGAATGATCTGTTAACACAGAAAACTATTGTATTACATAGAAAAATAAACGTCTGAAGTGTGTTTTGATTTTTATAGCGCTAAATAATTTTTCACATTCACAAATTTTTTAATGTAATGTTATACGATAAAATCAAAATTAGAAATATTGTTATCCTAATATTTCCCACTACCATGATTGCTTAGCTTTACATTTTTTAAAAATGTATCTTGTCCAACTATATCTTCTGAATGAACATAGTTTAAGATTTGTATTAGACTTAATAATTAAAGAATTTTGTGATTAAATTAAACAAACCCATTTGATGTAATTAGTCTGTGTTTTCTTGTACATAGACATATGTATATATAAAATAAATTATTTTCCACTTTGAATTCAGTCCCTTACAAACACTAAATTCTTTTTATGTGTTTGTTTCACAATGAGGCCACTGGACTTTTTGGGTTTAGGAGCCACTTTCTCCTTCCAGATATTGGGAATCTGCACCTATACTATTATGTAAAATTTTATAATTTTCACTATTTCTAGTTCCAAGGAATGTAATTTAAAGCACGTTTACAAGGTAAATTTAATGATGAATGAAATATGATCTATATAATGCAAAATTCTGTAATATGCAGAACTTCTCATCCCAAGGTGTGTTATAAAGATCTATCGTATTTATCTTCATATGTAATTCACTCACCAAAAACCCTAAAGATTTAATATCTGCGAGTGCTTTTTTAATGCTGTGCAGTAGGGGGGGAGAGGAGAGGAGAAATGTACATTTGGGGAGTTAGGGCTTTATTTATTTATGTTAGTGAGCAACAAATATTGCAGATTTTTTTTTTTTTTTTCAAACTAAAGTTTGAAAGATTTCAATTATTTAGGTAAGCTGGAGAGATGGGTGAGAAGGGAGAAGTGAAATTTTTGGGGCTCAGGAGATTATTTTATATGATTTACTATTATTGCCAATAAAGAGCTTTAAAGAAGGATGGTGGAAATTTATATATATATACGTATGTTTAAAGAGCAATATTTCTTGCTATTTTTCTTAAGACAGTAAATTTTTTATTTAGTAAAATTTAACATAGCTTTTTATATCTCTGAAACAAACCAACAGAAATACCATCTAAACATGCATGTTGTGAATTACTTCCATATTTACCAATGAGTGGTTTAAAAAAATCTCATAGCACAGTGCTCTTTAAAATTGAAATATGAGGCATCTTTTTTTGCGGGGAGGGAGGGGGAGAGATTGAAGGTGAATAGAAATCCTGACTATGAATTCTTTGTCTGGTCTTTAATTTTTGTTGTTGTTGTTGTTTTATTTTTTTTTAATCATTAACTTAAAAAAAAGTACTGATATCAATACAAAAACCCTTAACGGATTAAAAGTTTGTGACGCAGCGCTTTATCTTATGCTCTAAGAATTTTAAATATGGAACTTAAAAATAATGATATCAATTTTTGAGTGACACTATGCTATTAATTATAATATCTATATACATTTATTTCATCATTTTATTTTTTTATAATTG
Source organism: Maratus speciosus (assembly GCA_963932465.1). Taxonomy (NCBI): domain Eukaryota; kingdom Metazoa; phylum Arthropoda; class Arachnida; order Araneae; family Salticidae; genus Maratus; species Maratus speciosus. The sequence continues at coordinate 415,490,707 of OZ010798.1, forward strand.
CATGTTCAAAAATTATGTTCATTTTAAAAAGATGTATAAAAGTTTATTCATTGATGCATTATCATCCGTATCTCTCATAAATTCAAAATATGAGTTTTAAAAGATATGATATCAAAATTTAAGTGACGCCTTGATGTTGCTTAAAACGATTAGTTTTAAAATTCAATTTAAATTTTCTTTTGGCTAAATACATTTACACATCTAAACAATACTTTTCATTTTCCAATGCACTGTTGAATATATTACTTTCACTGAATCTATATAATGCACTGAAATGTATTCATTTGAATAAATTGATTTATCTTTTGTGCCACGCTATCCAAAAATCAAAAGTAAAATTTATGTAAATAGTTTTTGCGTCATTGTATCCAAACTAAGTTAAATGTATGCAAATGGATAATATGACAAAAAAAACTATTTACATAAATTTTACTTTTGATTTTTGGATAGATTTTTGGATTCTTAGAGCATAAGATAAAGCGCTGCGTCACAAACTTTTAACCCGTTAAGGGTTTTTGTATTGATAACTATACCAAACGTTATGTCTATGACAGAGCCAACTGGCCAACGTTTACAGCACTTGCAAATATCACAGTTAGCATGATACAGGGGTATATGGACAATGCACTTGATAATATATCTCAATGTATTATCAGTGCTACCAATTCTAGCATTCCAAGAACATCACCTAGCCATAAGCACAGAAAACCATGGTGGAACAGCGATTGCCAAAATGCAAAGAAAAAACAACAGAGGGCTTGGGGTATATTTCGGAGATACCCAAATAATACTAACTACATTGCATATAAAAAAGTAAAGGCTGAGGCTAGAAGAGTGCAACGTAACAGTCAACAGGAGTCCTGGATTGATTTTGTATCAAGCATAAACTCCAATACTTCAAGTAAAGAACTCTGGGTAAAAAATAAAAAAAAACATGGGTCTGTACTCTGAAAATCATGTTTCTATTTTAAATCATAACTGTCAAACCATCACTTCTCCCAAAAACATAGCTGAGACAATAGGTAGTACCCTGGCATCAATTTCAAAATCAGACGCATACAAAAGACAAACTGAAATGACCCGGTTTAATTTTAATAATCATAACTTATCTTCATACAATCAACCATTCATTATGTCAGAGCTTTTAAAGTGTTTGAAAGACAGTCACTTATCTGCTCCAGGTCATGATAGCGTCACATATATCATGCTCAATCACCTCTCTCCACTGTCCCTTAACAATCTGCTTTCTTATTTTAACAGGATTTGGATAGAACAGACTTTTCCTCGTGCTTGGTGCAGAGCCACTGTCATTCCTTTTTCTAAATCCGGAAAAGATGCTACCAATGCAAATAATTACAGGCCGATTGCACTAACTAGCAGCCTTTGCAAACTGCTTGAAAAAATGGTCAATTGCCGCCTCGTGCATGTTTTAGAAACTTACAATTGCCTTGCCGCAATTCAAAGTGGTTTTCGACGTGGTAGGTCTACTATCGATAACCTGATCCATCTTAAACATTACATCCCCCAGGGGGATACCTTCTTTAGGTATTCACGGGCTTCGCAACCCCGGGTTCCTGAGCGATCTGTCTCTTTTCCTTTTCCTCTTATTTCTCTCGTGTTTCTTTCCTCTTTGTTTCTCTCTCGTTGTGGTTTCCTCTTCGGAGGTGAGGGCAATTCTGAATGAGCCGATATCATCCTGTATATCGACTCATGGAGAATTGTAAACCACCCACGTGTTAGCCGTGCGTGGCGACCCGTGTCCCTGGAAAGGGGGATCCTGGCAGTTGAGGGAAACCAACACACTGCTTTGGCCTCTGCTTCAGGTAGACGGGGGAGGTGCATATTGGTCCCGTATGCATCAATCGGCTGGTCAGCTGACTTCTGTCACTGGCTGGGGATCAAGTGAGCGAGTACTTACTAGCCATCTCGTTAAGTGTAGAAACTGGCATAGGAGTGTCTTGTGACCGTATGGGACCTGGTTAGCACTGGTGCACGAATGTGCATCCCCTTGTTGGGCTCGGTAGTGGGTGGTGCGGCCGGGGTCTGAATTCTATTTTTTTCAATTATGGATGGACATACTAAAGTTCCTTCTACTTCTCTCCCATGTGGAGAGCAACAAGATGTACAGTCCTTATTTACTCGTTTTTTTGTTATTAAACGCACTGATAGTCTCTGATAGTTCTTTCAAAAAAACTTCATCATTTCTTATAGCAAAAACTTTCCAGTCTGTCTTGGGGGATGGTCATTCTCTAAAAAAAATTACAATCTGGTGATTTACTGGTTGAGGTTTCTTCAGCCAGGCAGTCTGAACTTTTGTCAAATCCCAATAATATAAGTACTTTCTCTGTTTCTATTAAAGCACATCATACTCTGAATACATGCCTTGGTGTAATATCTGAACCAGATCTTTTATTTTCCACAAAAGAAGAACTTCTATCTAATTTAAGCGATCAAAATATAATAGATGTTCGTCGTATCACTATCCGTAGAAATGGGCAAATTCTTCCTACAAAACACATTATTCTCACATTCAATACCCATAGTTTACCTACTAGAATTAAAGCCGGTTATCTAACTGTCCAGTCAGGCCTTATATACCTAATCCTCTCCGCTGTTTTAAATGCCAACGTTATGGCCATACTAATACAACCTGTCGTAGCAATGTTACCTGTGCACGTTGTGCAGAGGTCGGACATGATGGTAAAACTTATGAAAAACCCGAACGCTGTGCAAACTGTAAGGGTGATCACACATCATATTCTCGCTCTTGTCCGAATTGGATCCGTGAAAAGGAAATTCTTGCTGTTAAAATAACCCAAAAAATCTCCTACCCTGAAGCTCGTAAACTTGTTGAAAACAGTACCCCATCTGTTGGGGCATCATACTCCAGTATACTCAAACAACAATCAAAATCCGTAAGGCACATAAGTACCCAGACCGACTGCTCTTTTCCACCAAATAATTCAAGTATTATACAATCAACTAAAGAAACCCGTGACGTGTCTCTTGGTAGTAAATGCTATGGTACCCCATTATTGGAACGTTGGCTACCATCCTCAGAACCAGTTACAATAGAATATCAACTTACTCAGTCACAGAAATCTCCAGCTGGATCCAAAAAGTCAAATAATCATCAGACTGAAACTAAGGCTGCCTCATCTCCAATACCATTACAGAAACCTAATTCCCTCCGAACATCATCAGTTCAATCAAAAATATCAACCGAACACAAGACTAAACAAACGCCAGCTCCAGATAAAAGCAAATTGGTGAAACCAATTCGCCCAACTCAGAAAGCTAATGAAAAAACTTGTGCGCAAAAAGAAAGGAAGAAACCTCCAACGCAAGTCTCTTCACAGTGGAAAACTGTGAAGAGAAAAGACAAGAAATCATGCCTGAGCCCAGCAATCACAAATGTAAAGGATACCAAACAGTTACTGAACTATGCAGAAGAGGATATGGAATCTTACAGTTATGACTCTGATGACGATGAAAATGCTGTTTTCGAAAAATTTAATCTTACATGATTTTTTATTGAGTTTTTTAAATTTTGAATTATAACTTTGTTTTTAGGCAGTATTACTATACTGTGTTATGCTTTGTTTTTTGGATTAATTTTAACTTTTCATAACCTTAGAGCTTTTAGAGATTTTTAATTTAAATATATGCTTTGTCTTTTAATTACATTTTGGATTTTTAAACCTTGTGTATTGTGACTTTCATTGTACATTATTTTAATTACATGTATCATCACACTTCTTTCTTCAGTTTACTTTGTTTATAACTTATATATCTCATACAGTCTTTTAATGTAACTTTTAAATTTTAACCATGTTTTACACCTTACTCTTTTCTTGGCGCAGCATGTCCCTGAAGGGACCTTGTGCCATAAAACTCCAAACAACCAACCAACCTTAAACATTACATTCGGACAGCCTTTATTAAAGGCAGCCATTCGGTCTCAGTATTTTTTGACATGGCAAAAGCTTGACAGAACTTGACGCTATGGTATCCTTCGGACCTTTTTAACCTGGACTTCCGTGGTAACCTTCCAATTTTTATTCATAACTTCCTTGCCATTCGAATTTTTCAATTTCGAATTAGGGTGATACTTTCAAGTTTCTATGTGCAAGAAGAGGGTGTGCCACAGGGCAGTGTTCTGAGTGTCACCCTCTTTGCAATAAAGATAAATGACATACTGAACCAACTTCCCCCTTCTGTGAAAAGTGATTTATATGTTGACGATTTCCGAATTATGTGTATGGGACAGGATATGCGTTTTATTGAGATCAACTGCAGATTTTAATCAAATATATTCTTAACTGGAAAAATAAAAATGGTTTAATATTTCTCATGACAAAACTTCTTGTGTGCATTTCTGTAGATGTAGGGGTCTGCATCCAGATCTTGAAATCTATATAGATTCATCTGAAATTCCTGTTGTGGACAGTGTTCGTTACCTTGGCATTTATTTTGATAAACTGACTTTTTTACCACATGTTTTACAACTACAGACAAAATGTGAAAAATCGCTTAATTTACTTTAAGTGCTTTCAAACACTTCATGGGGAGCAGACTGTACATTTCTCCTCAAAATTTATCATTCTGTAATTCATTCAAAAATTGACTATTCCTGCCAGGGCTACGGTTCAGCACGTAATTCAGTTTTTAATAAACTTGACACTGTGAACCATAGCGCACTTCGTGTGTGCTCTAGTGCATTTCGTACATCCGAGTTTTAAGCTTGTATGTTGATTGTAATGAACCATCACTCTATCGTATTCGAGAAAAACTCTCATTGATTTTGTATTACAGTCTCCTTTCGCATCATGGTCACTCACTTCATTCCTACATGTTAAATACTGATAATGACATGCTTTATCAGCATCGCCCATCTTGCATCCTATCTTTTGGGTTAAGATAAGAAACTTTACTGACAATAGACCTCTGAGTAATATCGAGGTGAGCTCATGTCACTTACATGTGCTACCTCCTTGGAAACCTCCTAATATTACTTCTCTCCATCCTTTTAAAGGATATGATAAAAATGACTTGGCTCCTACTATTTTCCAACAATTATTTGCTGCACATAGATCAAATTTCAATAGTTACACTGACATTTATACAGACGGTTCCAAAAGTAAAGATAATATTGGTTGCGGTGTTTTTTGTGAAAACACTTCTCTCAGCTACCAGCTGCATTCGTCTACTTCTGTGTTTACAGCTGAACGTATCGCGATAGAGGGAGCCATGCTGCACATTTCTCATCACCATAACACATCTTTCATCATTTATACTGACTCAAATAGTTCTATTGACGCAATTAAATCTTTTAAAAAGCATCCTTTTGTATCATCCATCCTAGATTTTTATAATAAATTGACAAGGCGTGGCTATAATATTTTATTCTGCTGGGTATCTCGACACACAGGTATTCATGGTAAGGAGAAAGCAGATGAGGCGGCAAAACGTGCTCTTCATCCGTTTCACCATAAAGTTCTTTTCTCAGACATTAATTTACTTATTAATAACTTTATTCAGAATAATTGGCAAGAGAGTTGGGATTTAGAAAACAATAATAAACTGCATCATATTAAACCAACAATCATAACCCAGCTTCCGATTTATCCAAGAAAAACTGATGTTATTCTTACTCGTCTGAGAATTGGACATTCAAGAATCACTCATAAACATCTTTTACTTCGGGAGGATGCACCCATGTGTCCACATTGTCATTTTGATTACCTGACCATTCATCATGCTTTAACTGACTGTCCGGGCCTCCGGCACTTATATATTGTATTTTAAAACATCATCACCTTGACAAGACTCTTTGGCGAGACACCTCATGGGGCCCTCTTTACTTTTTTAAAACACACTGGGTTTTATTTTGAGATATAGTTTTTTATATGCTTCATATGTTTGACTTTCTTATTGACATCTGGATGGGGCCCATCCAGATAACATGTTTACTTTGCATTACTGGATTTCTTTTTTACATTGTTTTCTACCCTTGTTTGATTGGACCATTGGCTACCATCCTCAGAACCAGTTTCAATAGAATATCAACTTACTCAGTCACAGAAATCTCCAGTTGGATCCAAAAAGTCATCTAATCATCTGGCTGAAACTAAGGCTGCTTCATCTCCAATACCATTACAGAAACCTAATTCTCTCCGAACATTATCAGTTCAATCAAAAATATCAACCGAACATAAGACTAAACAAATGCCAGCTCCAGATAAAAGCAAATTGATGAAACCAATTCGCCCAACTCAGAAAGCAAATGAAAAAACTTGTGTGCAAAAAGAAAGGAAGAAACCTCCAACTCAAGTCTCTTCACAGTGGAAAACTGTGAAGAGAATAGACAAGAAATCATGCCTGAGCCCAGCAATCACAAATGTAAAGGATACCAAACAGTTACTGAACTATGCAGAAGAGGCTATGGACTCTTACAGTTATGACTCTGATGACGATGAAAATGTTGTTTTCGAAAAATTTAATCCTACATGATTTTTTATTGACTTTTTTAAATTTTGAATTATAACTTTGTTTTTAGGCAGTATTACTATAAGGTGTTATGCTTTGTTTTTTGGATTAATTTTAACTTTTCATAACCTTAGAGCTTTTAGAGATTTTTAATTTAAATATTTGCTTTGTCTTTTAATTACATTTGGATTTTTAAACCTTGTGTATTGTCACTTTCATTGTACATTATTTTAATTACATGTATCATCACATTTCTTTCTTCAGTTTACTTTGTTTATAACTTACATTAAAAGACTGTATGAGATATAAACTTTTAAATTTTAACCATGTTTTACACCTTACTTTTTTCTTGGCGCAGCATGTCCTTGAAGGGACCTTGTGCCATAAAACTCCATTCAATCAACCAACCAATCTACCCTTTGTTTGACGACTACATCTGGATGGGTAACCCATCCAGATGGCTGTCTGTTTCAACTAATTTCATTATTTTTTTCTTAGTGTCATTTCTTTACTCACTTTTTCTTCTATTTTATTCTTTGTTTGGCGCAGCATGTCCCTAAAGGATTTTGCGCCATAAAACTCAACCAACCAACCAACCTTTAGTTCATCATATGTTAATTTACGACTGCTTCCCTTATTCATTTTTTTTTAAATTTCAGAATCTGAATACAAAGAATTTACGATAATATAGTTAAATATTAAATATGTTACTACAATTTGTGTGGGGCATTTTATATCTCCATGATCAAAATTTATCAGATTATAATATTTGATATCTGAATTAAAACCAGTATATCTTTGCATTGATCACATTTTAATTTTTTAATTTAAAGAGTAGCTGCAATACCTTCCTAAATAAGTCAAAACTGGATTAATTTTGTCAATTTTACTATTATCAACACTTATTTTCAGACCTTTTAAATCGTTGTTTTGTTTTATTGAAGAGAAATTTTCAAAATTTTCTTCATCAAAATGTTTAAGTGGAATTACATTTGAATTTAAAAGCAATTCCAACTTAACATATGATTGTAACCTTTAGAGCCAGCCATTTGTCTTTATTTACCAAACCTGGCTTCAAGCAATTGGTCTGGAATTTTCCAGTTAAGTCATATTTAATTTGACACTCATCAGTACAGTAACAAGTAAATTCTAAGATACATGGGTTGTTTGTACAAGTGCTTTGTGGGTTTCCTTCGATAAATCACCAGTATCTCAATTCATCGCTTGCCAAGCATCAAGCCATATAAGAAATTTATTCATGAGTATGTGTTTTTCATCAGTCATTATCAGTAAGTGGTTCCATGTGTACATTTTTCTGGAGAATTCTTTTATTGACTGTCTTACACTGAAAAAAAAATGGGTACTCAAAATTGAGTAAAAAGTACTCAATTTTAAATAAGTGTCAATAGCTCCGATAATACTCACAATAGCTCCGATCCACAAGTACTCAAAATTCAGAAACACATGTACTCATATTTGATCCCACTGTTGTGTTCAAATGTGAATCGTTATGTACTGCTCCTCTGAACCTAAGTAAAAATGTACTATGATTTATTTTCTGTTCTAAATTATTAACAGGAAACGTTTAATTGATTATTAAGAAAAATAGTAAAATTATTAGCAAGTACGCAAATCAATTTTTTTTTTAATAACAAGTGTTTTATTTGTAAGCACTTTTAAAATACTGTACATAATTTAATATTTGAATCATCATGAACATCATTTATGCCAGCCTAACTGAAATAAACCATTACAGGGTACAAAATTATTGTTTTGTTTGGGTTTGATAACATGTGATGTTTCAAAATCGAGAAAACATGTTCACTTTTGATTCAAACAAGCTCAATTCGATATGATTGCATCGATTTACTCATTTTTGAGTAATTTAATTTTGTTCTGTGTAACATTGAAAATATCCACCATTTACAAATTATATCTATAAATTTTGCTGTATCTTTAAAATGTGGAAGAAATAGTGATCCAACATCTTCTTTAAAATACGTTGCAATCGAAGACAGACAAAAAAAACAATGACTTCATCTGGATCTTTAGCTTTGTCCTCAATCCAAAAATGTTCGCAGAAGTTCTTGATATTCAGAGTTTTTATAAAAGTCATTATATTTTTCGCACTAGACAAAATATTTTTTTTCTAATTGTTCATGTAGATTTACATTTGTCAAAATCTCAAAATGTTGCAAGAGGCCTAAAGGAGTAAATTGACCTGGTCAACATTTTCTTAGGTCTGGAAGTTTGCATCCTCTATTTATGTCCAACCGTTGAAGATAAGTTTCAGAAACTAATTGATTTTTGTGATGACATGGGATTATCAGTCGCTAATTCACAGAGTACTTGTCTATTGGTTTTCATTGATTCCAATACCACATTACTAAGGCATGGTGGGCCCACATGACACAACCATATGAATCATTGGCAAAAGTGCACTGCTTTTTGATCAGCTGTTCGTGTGTCTCCAATCGCTTTGGGCGCACATACATAAAGACACGGCCGACGTACCCTATTTGCCATCGGTTTTTAAAGTCTAGACAGCAACTTTTAATGATATATTTGTGGAATGCAATGCCCAGTAAAAGTATAAAATTAATAAATGTCAAATTGTTAAAAACAGGCTAATTTAATTAGAGTTAATCACATAATTACTTTGGGATTCACGACTAGTTTGCATTGTGTTTCGCTGTCAATTTACCATTCTTACTTTAAAGGTTAATTAAAAACCTATATGGAAAAACGCTATACGGACCAAGGCGGCATTGCAACTGTCCGTCGGAATGGACTGGAAGCAAGTGCTTCCTACGAAGCACATCATTCTGACTTTCAGTAGCCCTAAGATACCAACAAGAATTAAAGCTGCTTACTTGAACTATCCTATCCGTCCTTATATTCCTAATCCTCTCCTTTGCTTTAAATGCCAGCGTTATGGCTACACCACAAATTCTGGTAATTCAAGTAAACACCCTGAACGCTGCATAAACTGCAAGGGTGGTGATACAGCATATTCCCATTCCTGTCCAAACTAGATACGTGAAAAATAAATCTTTGCTTAAAATAGCTCAAAATATCTCCTACCCTGAAGCCTGTAAAGTTGTTGAATCCAGTACTCCGTCTGCTGGAATCTCTTACTCTAGTCTACACAAACAACCACCAAAATCTGTAAGGCACATAAGCACCCAGATAGAATCCTCAGTTCCGCCAAATAACTCGCCTAAGACAATACCACTCAGCACCCCAAAGATAAAAACTCTTGATGTCCTCTGTGCAACTAAAGAATATGCTTCACCAAAATTAGAACGTTGCTACAATCCTCAGACCTTGTTACAATAAAATACCAAACTAGTCAGTCACAAAATCTTCAGTTCAATCCAAAAAGTCATCCGAACTCCAGAGTGAGACTAAGTCTGTTACATCTCCAAAAACATCACAGAAATATGGTACTCTTTGAACACAGAATATAAAGGAAAAATCTTGTGCACAAATTGAGAGAAGGAATATCTCAATTGCTGCCGCTTCACAGTGGAAAACTGTGAAGAGAAGAAAGAGAAACTCATGTCTTAGCCCATGTATAACTAATATGAAGGATTCAAAACAACTGCAGCATTATATAAAAGAGGCTATGGATTCAGTGTTACAGTAATGACTCTGATTCCGATGAAGAAAAAACGTGTTTCAGGAATATGGACCTGAGTGATTCTTCATTGTGTTTTAAATATACTTGATTTTATGTTGTATTTGGACTTTTTATACTTCATGTTATTGACTTATCATTACTTTATAGACCATCTGAATTTTAGCTATAAATGTTTTCTTTGTTTTTTAACCCATTCATTCATACGACCTCATATGAGGACAGATAAGTATTGCCCTAAAAAGCAGAAAAAAAAAAAATCAGTATTTATTTATGGAGATCTGATTTGTGTTACAGATACTCTGATTTGTGTTACAGGTAATAGCTATCATGCAGCACAATAATAAAATTATTTTACAATGGGTTCTCATTTATCATAAAAAATAAAGATTTTGTGGTTAATGGAAAATAATGAAAAATAATTTATGCATGAAAGGGTTAAGCATTGTTTTTATGTCACTTGCGTGGTTTTAATTATAATACATATCACATTACAAATTCATTTAACTTTGGTTATTATTCATTTTGACAGAATTACAATGTTTTTAATTTTCTGTGGTTTTCAAACTTGTTTTAATATAACATTTTACACTTTACATTTTTAATATCGTCAACTTTTCAATGTTTTACATTGTGTCTTTTGGCTATATGTTTTGAAGTGGTTAACTGATTTTGTTTATATTTTTTGTAATTATATTTTTGTTTGTTTTATGATATGCTTTTATTTCTGAACACTTAGTATTTTAACCTTCTTCTTGACGTAGCATGTCCCATGGGACTTTGCGCCATGAAACCCCATTCAACCAACCCACCAATCAAAGAAAATTCAATTGTAAAACTATATTTCCATAAAATAAAAAGAATTTTGACGGAAAAAAACCCACAATAATTTTAACACAAATATGGCTTAATTGTTTGAGATAACAATATTTGATCATAAAAATGGAATTATCAACCAACATGATCAAAACAATTGCATTCGAAAGCAATTGTACACATAGCACAATTTCTACAAGCAATAAGGAAATTGTTATCGCATAAATGATATTTGCTTACAAAATATCCCTTTTTTATATGAAACAACTTTCCATTTATTATCTTCATTATCAATTTTTTTAATTTCAGCGTTTAAATTTTTATCTTCTGGATGCCTTTGAAAATTTTGAGTAGTTTTTTGTGATTTTCCCTTTTACAGCTTTAATATATGTATCAAAATTTTTGTCACTGACCAGATTCATTAATTAATGGATAAAATACTTACCAATACTATCAACTTACTTAGATACTTATCAATTCTTTTTGATTTATTACCATCTAAGTAAATGTGCCTTTACGGAAACAGTATGCCCACGATTCACATCTTTGATAATAATAACACGTAAAATAATCATAAAACTCTTTAGTATTTTCATCTTCCTCTAACATTTCAATGAAATTCGCAAGCATACATTGAAATTTTTCAGCATCTAATTCATACATAAGACTTTTCAATGTGTCATAAAAATCTCTTTTTTACTGAAGCGGTAAGATTTTGCCATGCTTGATCTACATGTAAGTTTTTTAAACATGGACCAAACCTCTCACCCATGCATTTTTAAACATAAAAGCATCATCAGTCACAAAAATAGGAGCATTTAAATTGAATGATAATTCTGATTTCACACAATTAAAAAAGTGTGAGTGTTTTTACACTAACTATTGTGGTATGCGGAAGGCGACAGATATTCCTTCTTCATAATCATCATTAGTTACAATCGTTACCAATTCAAATTGGTAACTAGATATTGTGAGTGGAATCAACACAATTCTGTCAGTACCAAAATGATTTAACATATATATGTATATATATTTAATTTGGTCATTGAAACCAACATGAAATCTTTTTTATCAATTACTGAATGTTTATCATCCTGTCTTTTATTGAAAAAGTACAGGGTTAAATTCATCGCTCTTTATTTTTTGAACCCAGGCATACACTTGATTTATCATCTGCTAAAACAGTTCCCTTGCTTGCCAGAGTGATACCATAATCTCTTTTAATGTTTTGTAGGTCTTTATTAGCTATTAGGTGTTTATGCTCCATTGGATCTCCCACTCAACATCTGATGTGTCTCATATTACCTTTTTTTCTCCAATACCCCCATCCAGATAGCTTACCTTTCTGCCTTTTCTGTTTTTATTTTTACCTTTATCGTATTTACCAATGTTTTAGTATTCCCTTTTATGAGTCTTTAATGTTTCTTTTTTATCTCTGTTTGGCGCAGCATGTCCCGAGAGGGATTTTGTGCCATTAAACCATGTACAACCAAACAATTTCTCCAACACCTTGTAAAAGCTTACCTAAAATGAAAAAAAACTTATAAGTCAACATAAATATTTTTAAAATGGAATATTCAGAAAATAGTCATAGAAATTAAACATTAACCAGTGGAAAATTCTTTAGTTTTTACATGTATTTAGTCTTTACATAAACATGTATCATATAATTTGCTTCTCAAACTATCTGTTACATAGTGTAAATATAGAAAAAGTTGTTGGTAATTTTGATACATTAATAGCAGAACTAGGCCTTAAACTGATCTAAAACAAAATATCAATTAAATACGATTATCTGATTTATCCATTTAAACTTTTATAAAATTCAGATTTAAACAAGCTTGATCTGTCTTGTACGTGAAAATATGCATGCACAATAATCCTAAGTTATGTGGTGCAACTCTAACACTAGGGATATGATTTAGGGATATACAGTACAGGACCCATTATCTGGAATTTCGAAATCCGGAAGGGAAATAATGGAAAATTTTCTATAAATTTATAAATTTTTACTAAAATTTTGCAATTTCTGAAATTTGTCGAAAATTTTACAGATTTCTAATTTTCTTTTTGGTCTATTGTGTTGCAATGTGTAACCACAAAAATATGTTACATCAGTGATGAGGGAACACGGTGCCCCCTCTACCCCCCCCCCCCCCCCCAAAAAAAAAAAAAAAAATTAGAAAAAAAATCATTTTTCTGTCAAATTTTAGTTTAAAATTAATTTATATTACGATTCGTTTAAAAAAAAAGATATTTCATACCCTCCCTCTCACTTCGATAAAATATTATCACTACACAATTATGTTACTTGAATCAGGGGTGAATCTGAGTAAAAAAAAAAAAAAAATTCGCAGCAAATTTTTTGAAAGTTTACAAAAGAGGGGGGGGGGGGGGCTCTCGGCACTAATTATGTGTTTTTTCCGCGATCCTTTAACGAAAGTCGCGCTTTTACGCGATCTTTTGACGAAATTAAGAGAGTGTTTTGCGATTCTTTGAAGAATTTTTTTTTTTGCTATCTTTTGACGAAATTTGTGTTTTTTTCTGCGAGATTTTGACGAAATTTGCGTTTTTCTTCCACAATCCTTTAACTAAATTTGCGTGTTTTTCGCGATCCTTTGACAAAATTTGCTGTTTTTTCGTGATCTTTTGACGAAATTTGCTTTTTTTTCCGCGATTTTTGGACGAAATTTGTGGATTTTTTCACGATCTTTTGACGAAATTGCAGGAGGCTTTTTCGATCCTTTGAAGAAATTTGTTTTTTTCGCTATATTTTGACGCAATTTGTAGTTTTTTGTGATGCTTAGAAGAAATTTGTGTTTTTTTGCAATTCTTTGATGAAAATTGCGTTTTTTCCGTGATGTTTTGACGGAATTCGGGAGGACCCAAAATCCGGAAAATTCCAAAATCCAGAAAGCCTTCGGTCCCAAGGATTCCAGATAATAGGTACTGTACTGTATATATGGGAAGATTGAATATTACCACTATAACTGTGGCTGTCTTCTGTAATCAGTTTGCTATGCTTATATATATTATATGATACAAATTCACTAGTATGATATAAACATATCGGTCTTAAGCAGCAGCCATACACTCGTTATCTAACTCAACCGAGAAATCAAAGTTTTACAGTCGTAAAATCATGGTCAGAGTGGAAGATCAGGCCGACATCCATTGGTAGTTTTCCCGAAAATAACAACTGAAGCCAATAGATCCATGAATTATTTATTGAGTGATCATAAAATGCACCAACTCCACTAGCTATAATGCTATCCATAGTCAGGTCGTTGCTACATCGTAACTATAGACCGCTACATGTTAAATATTAGAACAACTTGACGAAAATACAAGAAACAAAGCTCCCCAGGTGACAGCGGGTTTTTGAAGCAAAACAATAATCATAAATTTCTTTCCCTCCCAGCCAGTGCAACAGGTTAAGTACATGCGAAAAAGATACGCGTACAGATATATTATCAGTGAAGAGCCAACCCCAACAAAACAGCTGGAAGGACGGGGTGGGAGACTGGCTACGATAGATTTAGCTCCGGGGGAAGTACGCGTGACGTCGATGATGAACGATTTATTCTCGGTGTCAGATTTATAACATAATCAAAATGTTGGCGGGCTTGGTAAGGAATTATGGGATATCGAATAAGTAGAACAAATAATATTAAATACATTCGAAACAAAAGAATTTCTAAAATGTAGTTCAAACTATAATTATTGAACGTCATATTCACCTTGATTAACATATAAATATACGATATTATAATTCTCATAAAAGTTTTACTTAAAAGGTGCTAAAATACATGAAAAGGTTTCTACAGCATAATTTAGTTTCAGGATAAAATGAAAGAAAGTAATTTAATGGGTTTTTAAGAGTAAGCTATGAATGGAATTAAGGTTTTTAAAATAATAAAAGAATACGCATTTAAAGCATGGAAAAAAAGATAAAGGACATTTAAGATTATTAAAGCTATGTAAAAAAAGTAGATATTATAATTTGGAATAACTTAACTAAGATAAAAAAGCGAAATTTTTTATTATTATACATATATTGCCAAACTATACGATTTAATGACAAAAAGGGATCATTGGGCTTTGAAATTAGTCAAGTTTTTTTTTTTTTTTTACGGAAAGTGGTCAACGGGATATTGGAGAAATAGCCAAATTACAGAAAAAAAGATTGGTGTAAAATAACATATTATGGAAATGAAATATTCTGTAGAATAATTAGAAATAAAGTTGAATTCTCAACATTGTTTTATTTCAGAAAAGGTTTTCTTCTTTGCCTTTCTCTCTTTTTGTGCACACGATTTATCTGGCTGGCCAGCTGGAATCGCAATGTTTCTCTTTTAGTAGTGCCTTTTTGATGCCTGTTTATAGATGTAGGTTGCACCCTTATTTTCCTTGCTCTTTTCTTGCTGAAAATTGCATTTATTCGAGGAATTTTTTCATTTACTTAACTGTCAGTGTGAACAGATTTCAGATAACTCTTCATGTTTTTCGGTAATTTATTTTAGTAAAATACATATCAATTTATTTTATTTTGATTAGTTGAAAATTATGCATTTTATCATAAATGGCATTATTAATAAAATTAATCTACTTACCCCAGTCGATATCCAGACCCTCAAAAAATGCATTGACATCGTAGTTCTTTCTCTTTATATCGGTCCTTAGGTTGTAACCTAAAACAAAACAAAAAAATACAACTATAATGCATAGTCTACTATATACAGTAAAACGTCCTTATAGTGTACTTGTTCCGTTCCAATAAAAATGGGTCGCTTCGAGAGGGGGTCACGAGAGGAGGTCGACCGCCGCGACGAGCGCCCATCTTCGTCCGCAGCCCTTTATTCTTCTACTCTAGTCCGACTCTTTTGCGGAAGCAAGATACGTAGGTCCCCAGCCACGTCCCGAGTGAAAGACTCTCTAGCGAAAGCCAGGTTGAAAAAAGAAAATTGAAAAGGGAAATTACACAAATTAAAGACACCAAAAAGCGGGAAGGGTTGGACTCGGGGCGATGAAGTCCATTAGGTCTTGCAGCATTACATGATCTTTTCATGTGATATTGTTTGAAACAGTTGTGAGTAAGGAACACATTCGTGACCGCCAGGGCCAAATGGGTTAATATTGCCTTATCCTCTTCTAAAGCCTTTTCAGGTTCCTTTGGAGTAACCAGCAGAGGAGGTGACAAACATTCAGAGTTGATGCTTGCATGTGTGTCTTCAATATATCAAATCATCTGTTCAGATTCGTATGTAGCTGAAGACATTGTTTTCAGTTATATCCCTTTAAAAAAAGGCAGATAAGGGCATTCTGGGCCCAGAGCAACTTTTGCTAATAAAAAACGGCCCACTGCACTTGGGCAAGGAGCATTAGTCATTTGTAATTTTAATTTGTGTATCAAGAAAAACTAATGCTTACAAAATGCATCAGTTTTGCCATTTATACAAATGCAGTAGCCTATGTTTGTATTAACAAAAAAAAAACATAACTGTTGGACATAAAGTATAAATTTTCTCCAAATTCGTTAACTTCTGCTGAATCATCTATCGTTGACTCAAATTCTTCATATATATTGTGCCTTTTTCACCCCTCAGTTATGTGCTATCTTTAACAACTTGCTAGATAAGTATTTGTTAAATACATTGACAATATATTCCAATAGAGCAATTGCATTACAGGCTTTTGTACGAGATAATATGATTTTTTATCGCACAAATTGCTGCATCGCAGATATTATTAGTGTTATGATTTCTTGTCATCGTATTCAGTCTATCAAAGTTAAGCCATTCATGCCTCCTCTCAAAGAATTTCATAAATCTGATTCACAAATTTAGAATACTGTTCCTCAAGTTCAAAAATGGCTTGTAAACTATTTTGTACTTTTTCAGCAGTATCAGCATACATCACCTAAATTGAAACAAAAATTATCTTTTACTAAACAGTTTGAAGATTAAAATAATAATGCTTGAACATAATTTTTTTTTTCTTCTGCTTATTAGGAAAGAGATGCTTAATTTTTAAGTCAAAGCGAATCATAGTGTGCTGCAATACTGTCTTAAATAATTTTTGAAAAATGCCGAAATATGCAAATCAAAATATATACAAGCAAACATACAAGTAAAAACTGACTGACGAAGCTAAATTAGAAATACTTGTCTGGTGAACCATTAAATTTGTCTTTACAATTTCCTCTTTTCTGTTGTTTCGATAAACATGATTTTAAAAAGCCATTAGCATTTTCTCGTCAAAATTTTATATTAAAAAAAATTTTCACTTTTTTTTGTAAAACTTAATGATTTACCAGATTGCTTAAGTATTTGGCTTCATCTTAGAAAGGTGCGTTATATTTACTTTAAATTCTATAATTGTATCAGCATCTTTTTAAGTTTCTCGAAGACTTTCCCTAACTGCTTTCTTGTACAAAGCTGCACTGAAGAGATGCTGGACAGTATATCTTGATCGTCTTAGACCATATCTAACATGGCTGTTGCAGTAAGAAATTTAGCTTGATCCTGAGGTATTTCATTTGGACGGAAAAATTGAAAGCTGTTGTCTTTTTAACATTTTGGGGTGTGGGTTGGTTGGTTGATTGGATTTTTATGGTGCAAAGTCCCTTTTGGGACATGCTGCGCCAAGACAAAGTGAAGATTAAATGAAAAATTATATCCAAAAAGTTAATAATAGAAAAATGATTTACAATTGGATAACAAAAACAACATAATTAAAAGAAAACAATTATATGTACAATTAAAACCATTTAAAAAGTCAAAAGACCACAGTTAAGGCACAAAAATATTACAACTAGTCGTACACCAACGTCACAACAATTACAACTAGTCGTAATATTAACTAGTCGTACACCAGAACCAGTAGTACGCAGGGCCACCTTCTCTATTTTACTGTCTTCTTTAGTCATTGTCTTTATTTTTTGTAAATTATGGCTCTTTTGACAATAGGTGTGATATTGCTGCTAGAGCCCCCCCCCCCCCCATACACCTAAAAGGATAGATGAACTGGTAGGTTTTATAAATTACAAGTTCATAGACGGGAACTGTTACACGGCTTTGATTACAACTTTTATCACCTGGAGTAGTCTGTATTGAATAAATTTTATAAAATTTTATAAATGCCAAATTAACTTTAAGGGCGTCCGGGATGCAAATTCACAAACACTCAATGTTCCAGCGCTTTTGACGCCAAGCACTTTAGCCAAGGCCTTTGGCGAATAAATGAACTTTGAAGCGCATGCAAGTCTGAAGCTAATTTCGATCTTCGATATTTCGTTCATTTGACCGTGTATTTTTTATTTATGGAATATTTGCAAGAATACTAGGCGAAATAACAAATGCTTATTTCATCGTCTGAATAATTATACATGCATTATAAACAAGGGAAATATTTAATCTTATAGATATATGTTCTATAAGTACATTCTTTTTCCTAAACTATTTATTTAGTTTTATAAGTGCCATGTGCTGCCACCTAGTGCCAGCATACTAAATGCAAAACATATTCTGAATAAAAATATCCAAAAAGGCTCACAAATCCCTCAAAGTTTTTAGTTCATAAAAAAATAGAACCTTCTAATATAAACTCTTTCCTACGACCTTGATTTGTTGAGCCCTGCTAATACAGGTATCAGAAATAGTTCTTAAATTCTTTAAAACAGAAAAAGTCAATTAAAAAAATCACACGCGGCTATAGTTTGTAACATTACATTTAGATGGGCCCACTATTTTCAATTTTCCTACCTCCCCCCCCCCCCCCCCCGCCCTCCTTCATTTTTCTATCAGATTAATGATTTTTCATTTTAAGAACAGTTAGGAGGGGTACACCCTACTTTTAGAATATGACTTTCATACTTTAATGAATTTATAAAATATTTGTTTAACCAACTGACAGAAAAATGTAATTTTGTCTACCAGTTATTCATTGAGATTTAGAAAAACTCTATATTATCTTATTAAGAAAAATGTCTATACTTAGCTTAAGGCTACTCAGCTGCTCTGCTCAACAAGTGCAAAACGTTTTGACACATTTACAAATTCATTTTTTAACGGAAAGATATAAAATTGGAAGACCTGACTATGGCAGCGATTTGGAATCGAATTGTGTTTTCCATTTTTTGATAAATAAATTACCCATTGAATCATAAGCGATTTTGATCATGTGACAAAGACATTTTTCTCCCTTCGCTGACTGGTTTTTCTGCTTCCTTCGCGAACTTCGGTTCAAAATGTCCACTTTGACAATATTTTTTGAAAGATCTAGCGTGTTTGCGAAAAACCAATTCGATTACATAGTTTCTGAACAACAGTTATATTTTTTGACACCTGCTAGTTTCATGCATTTCCAAACAAAAATAAATTAAAACTTATGTCATAAAGTTGCCCTTTTGAATTTGAGAACAGCCTTAAAGCTCTTCTTAAATTCCCTGCTCAACAAAAACAAAACTTCGTGACATGCTTTTAACCAAAAAAATATAACTGGTAGGCCTAATTACTATTTACTTGCTACCTATTAAAGCAAGGTATCAGAAATAGTAATTAAATTCTTTAAAACGGAAAAAGCCGATAAAAAATAGATTCATAAATAAATCTAAACATAGAAATTTGGAATCGAATAGCATTTTTCATTTGTTAATTAAATTACTTGATTTACAAGTGAATTTTGTCATGAGATGACAGGTTTTTCTCCTTTCCTACGCTGTCACATCCAGAAATTCATTTTAAATGCAGACTTTAACAGTATTTTCTGTCAATTTCATGTGTTTCTGAACAAAAGAGAATTTCAAAATGTGTCAGAAATTAGTTCCAGTGGATTTGAGAATGGACTTAACAGTTATTAATCCATATCTGCCAACCTTCCAGTTTTTAAATGTCAAACACACTTTATACCACAATTTTTTCTGAAGAAATTAAATCAAATAATTACAACATGAAGAGAGGAGGGGGGGGGGGGCAGATATATATTATTAAATAATAAAAAGCTATATCATTAAGTAATAAAATGCTATATCATTAAACAATTTTATTAAAATTTTTGGTGCTATGTATGGTATATGTTTTTTGATTCTAAAAAAGTTGTAAGGTTGGCAGCTGTCTTAATTCTCAATATCTCAGCAATAATATGAATAAATAAAAAGAAAAAACTTATTTAATTTAATTTTCTAAGATTTTCTGTAAATTTAGAAACTATTTTGTAAACAACCTTTGTATTCTCAAGCTATGTAAATAATTAAATCAAAATAAAATTCACCAGTGTTTTATTTTAAGGATAACCAATATATATATTATTATTATTATTATTATTATTATTACTACTACAATTGTAGAATGAAAATGGAAAAGAAATATAACAAACAATAATTTTGACTTGAAAATTCAAAAAATTATTTTCATTTTGATGCAATATAAAATTATATGAAATAGATATTTATGTACTATATATATAAAAAAAATGTAAAAACCATGAAAATTTTTATAATTTTTTTATGTTTTAAGAATCTACCCTGGTAACATTATGACATTCGCAAGCTAATGTTAAGTCAAAGAAGCTTTCTTTACAGAATTAACTGCAACGAAAATATAAAATGTTCAATACTGTCACATTAGACATAGACCTAAGATATTCCATGCAAAATAGATCACTTTAAAATATCGAAATTCAAACATTAAATTTGTAAAGGATGCGACTGATTTAATATTAGCTTCTGAATGTCGTCATGTGAGTAGAATAGACTTTTCTAATTTGTGCAGCATTTGCAAATTCAAACATAATTGAAATAAAGGCTACTTAATTTACTTTTATTTTTTAAGTATGATTTTTTTTTTTGTAATAAATTTATATACTATGAATTACATTTCTTTTATCTCTATAGAGCAAAAATTCGTGATCGATACGACTGACAGATTGACGAGCAAAAATTCGTGATCGATACGACTGTGTGACAGATTGACTAATTATATGATTTATTTTTTCTTACAACCGATTGAACAAAACTTGAGATTTTTACCAATCACGAAATTTAACAATTTTTTTTGCTGCGACACGGTAAAGAAATGTGCAATTTTCTGCCACAAGTGATTAACAAAATTTTTAATTTTTTTTTCCTTTAAGAACGAATAGGCAAAATTTGCGTTTTTATTTTAATGACCGACTGATGTTCTTCTGAGATACGTTGATGAAATTCACAATTTTTTTTTCTGTATCATTTTCTTTTTTTTTTTTTGCAACCGACTGATGTCGAATTTTTTAAAGTGACAAATTCACATGGTTACTATCGCGATAGACAATCCATTCCATCTTCATAATGCTACAAAGATGTAGCTTGAATTTTTCCCCTTCATCATTATTTTTGTAGCGGTAACCTTATTATAACGGAATCAAAATTCGAGTTAGCATTATCAATAATACTATTTGGATACGTTGCTTAATATGGGGGGGGGGGGAAACCTCCTTAAATTCTGTAAGGGTATCCATAACATAAAAACATTCGACAAAACATAAACAACAACTGTGAAACTGACCAGAACAGAATACTGCATATGCGCTTGCGCGCAGTTCGTTTTCTCGCCAAAACGCTTAGCTACAGAGCTTGGCGTTAAAAGCGCTGGAACGTTGAGTGTTTGTGAATTTGCGTCCGGGACACGAAAATCTTCAAATTTTGCAAAAACATTTTATTAAAAAAAAAAATTTTCTGTTTCTTCCTGCTTAAAATGATATTTTAATCATGTTTCTATCTGAATTACAACAAAAAATATTAATTTTTTCGTTTTGGTTTGTTTTCAAAATCTATCTTTCAAGCAATGGCTGTCATGGAAACGAGTTCTTGTAAAAATGCGTTTTTCTTCATGATAGGTTTTATCACCATTTCTCATATTTAAATTCTTATAACTCGAGAACTGTTAAAGATGCAGGGATCACAGACTTGGAACATCTCTTTTTCAATTGTTTTACTTTAATTTTGATTCAGCATATTTGAAGAAACTATTTACTTTTGAAAATATGATTCTTTTTAAAAAAGTTACACCACTTTTTTAATTTTTTCGTTAAATATTTTTAATTTTTTTTATAAATTAATATATTTAAAAATGCTGAATCTAAATTAAAACTTATATATCTCTGTTTATTTAAATGAAAAAAAAATTGAAATTCTATAAATAATATTTCGAATTATAACGATTTTAAATTACCCCACTTTTTGAACAAATTTTAATTTTAAATTAAAAAAAAAAATTCTGAGAAGTTTTATCACGTGATTTTGTTTACAAATGATAAGGTTAACCATCACAAAAAAAAAAAAATTGAGAATTTTAATCAATAAATAAAAAATATTTTAAAATGTGTCCCGGACCTCCTTAAGTTTAGAGGTTATAACACAGCTAGTGAAATTGTTATTTAAAGTACAATGTTAAGATATTAGTCTTGTTTACAATTTACAAAGACAGTTTTAGTAATATGAATAATAGGATAAGAAAAGTTAATATAAAATTTAAGTAATCATTTAATAAAGTATTATTGTATTTACAGAATGAATGTTTTTATGGCGCATTCATTAACTCATTTGTCTAAAGTTCGCTCAGTTTTCTTATAATAAATTATAGTTCAAGTAGAATAAGTTTCATTACATACCTCACTAATAAGAAGGGATTGAACTGAGCATCTTACAATATTAATTAAAATAATAAAACTTTGTAAAAAATCACCATAAAATTAAAACAAAACACAGGACGCGTTTCGAGCTAAAAACATAACAGCTCGTCATCAGCTAAGCATACACGTGTCCGTAAACAAACAAGTTCAAAAATGAACTGAAGATAAAGAATGTTGCGAAGAATGCGACAGATGGCGCTACCTGATAGAGGGATATGCAAAAGGGAAATGTGTTGAAAAAAGATAGAAGAGAAAATGAAATGGAAAAAATGGAAATAAAAGAAAAAATGAAAATAAAAGAAGTAAATTAAAAATATAAATAAAAATAATAAATAAAGAACTATAAAAGAACAAGAAAAAAATCCAAATTATTATTATTATTATTATTATTATTATTATTTTTTTTTTTTACAAAATAAAAAGAAAAGAAACAAGAGAAAAGGGAAAGGAATTACAAAATTAATTTCCACGCTGGAGATAGGAAAGGAGATGATGGGAGATCATTGACAAGATTATCAGAATTTTTAGAAATAAAATATGCTTCATGAAAATCCAAGTGAGAGGGAGAGGCAGGGGAAGAAATAATTTTGGCCATGGAGAAATTGAAACAATGACTGGAAGACCAACAGTGAGAAGCAATCGAAGATTTAGAGATTTCTTGATTTGCAATATATCTCTGATACTCGCCTAATCTGAATTTTAAAGCTCTCTTAGTTTGACCAATATAACCTAAATTGCAAGAGCAAGGAATGAAATAAGCACCCCACCGGTTCTCAGTAGATTATTATTTTAATTGCTTCATATCGCCAGTTTTCGGTGCTGTTTCGCTATCTTACAATATTAGTTTGTTAGTAGAATTACTTTGAAAAATGTCCTCAAAATTAAAGTTCAAAGATACAATTGCATCGATAGAACTATTTGAGTCTGTATGCATGATGAAGGATGAGCTATGTTGATGAGATATGTGCAACATGGCTCTCTCTATTGCAATCAATTCAGCCGTAAAAATAGAAATAGAGGAGTTAAGCCTATAACTTAAACAAGTGTTTTCGCAATAAACACCACAACCAACAATACTCCACTTTTTGAACCATCTGTATAAATGCCAGTGTAACTATTGAAATTTGCTCGATGTGCAGCAAATAATTGTTGGAAAACAGCAGGAGACAAGTTGTTTTATCATATCCTTTAAAAGGATGGAGCGATGTAATATTAGGAGGTTTCCAAGGAGGTAGCCTATGCAAGGGACATGAACTCGCCTCAATATTCCTCAGGGGGCTATTGCCAATAATGTTTCTGACTCTAAAAGATGGGATGCAAGATAGGTGATGCTGATAAAGCATGTCATTATCAGTATTTAAAATGTATATAATATGGCACATAATACGAGGCATGTTTTTTATGTAAGTACTGTTTTGCGATTCCGCCGCCGCAGCGCTACGGTCGGCGTTCCGCGCATGCGTGCTGGTTACCTACATCTCTTGTCTACGCACTGACGCCATTACAGTCTGATTCTTCATTGTATACGTTGTTTACTAAGTGTTTAAAATGCCTCCGACAATCGTGAGTCCCGCTGATTGTGAAGTACGGGCTGTTATACGATTTCTTAGTGCTAAAGGCGTAAAACCGATCGATATTCATCGTGAGATCTGTGAAGTTTACGGACAAAACATTATGAGTGATGGAATGGTAAGGAAATGGGTGAGAGCATTTAAAGATGGCCGCACAAATGTGCATGGTGAAGAACGGAGTGGGCGTCCTTTTGTCGTTAATGAAGATTTGGTGCAGAAAGTGGACGAAAAGGTGAGAGAAAACAGACGCTTTACAATTTCATCATTGTGCGACTGCTTTCCTCAATATTCTCGTAGTGTTTTGTATCGCATTGTGACCGAGAACTTGAATTACCGGAAATTGTGTTCATGTTGGGTTCCAAAAATGTTGACGGATTTGCACAAAACCCAACGTTTAGGCAGTGCATTGACTTTCCTTGAGCGGTACCACAATGAAGGTGAAGATTTTTTAGACCAAATTGTTACTGGTGACGAAACATGGGTGGCCTACGTCACACCAGAATCGAAACAACATGGAATGGCGACATTCATCATCACCCAAAAAAGTGAAGTTTAAGCAAACAATTTCTGCCCAGAAAATCATGTGCACAGTTTTTTGGGACAAAAAAGGAGTATTGCTAGTGGAGTTTCTGCCTCGTAATGAGATATTCAATGCAGCGTCTTATTGTGAGACATTGAACAATCTGCGTCGTGCAATCCTGAACAAAAGACGTGGCAAGTTCAGTAAGGGTATCGTTTTGCTGCATGACAATGCCCGTCCACATGTGGCTAATCGGACCAAAGATCTCATCAAATCTTTTAAATGGGAAACTCTAGATCATCCTCCATACAGCCCTGATCTGGCGCCCAGCGACTACCATTTGTTCCGGCACTTGAAGAAACACCTGGGTGGTCAGCGTCTTCAAGACGATAACGAAGTCAAAACATTTATGATACAGTGGTTAAAAAGTCAGGCGGCAGAATTTTATGAGGAGGGTATTCAAAAACTGGTGCCACGTTATGACAAGTGCCTCAATAATCACGGAAATTATGTAGAAAAGTAGATGAAGGTACAGGCTTTCATGTAAAAATAAAATTATTGTGATATCTTTGCACGTCTTCTTTTAATTCCAAAACGGTACTTACTTAAAAAACATGCCTCGTATTAGTTCCTTGCGATACTACTTGAATATTACGTGTGCTGTTGTAATTTCTAAAATTATTTCTGTGTGGATAATGAGATCTGCACTGATTTCCACGACTGTGCTTAAAATTGCCCCTTTTGAAGCTCTTCAACTGTTCAAGTTGTTGTGTTGCAGTCTTTTATTTTGGAAATTGAAACTAGACCGATTGTTGACCGAGCAAATAATTTTTCTTTTTAGATTTTACGAATAATATTTTCTAATTTTCTTACACACCCACACACACATTTATTTATTTATTTATTTATTTATTAAGCACTATATTATTCTTTTTAAAAGATAAATGAATGAATAAATGAATAAATAAAAATATTGAAATTACCTGGAACGAATTTTTGATGGTTTCTCCATTAAGTTCATCCGTCTGTTGCCCAAAATAATCGCCAAGAGGTGGAATCGTTGCTCCGGCACAGCTGAAGATTATACTGTCAGTGTCAAAATATAAGACTTTTTCATTGAGCTTTCTCAATTCTTCATATAATTTTAATCGGGCATAGCATGTAGCAAAGGATGCAACGAAAACATTGGTTTGCACGTCATGGGGTTGATATTCATCTTTGTAATTCCACGCACACCGATTACTTCAGGGCTTGCTAAGTACAAATATTTGACCTAAAAAAAATTATGTATATTTCTACATATAAATACATACACATGCATAGCAATAAACCTATTTAGTTTTATCTTTTGAGTAAGAATACTCTTCATAAATATGCTTAAGTATATATATATATATACACTGCTCAAAACAATTAAAGGATATTGCAGTTTTAGGTGGATTTTGTATCTGGTAAACTGTTTAGCTGATTGATACATGGTCGACAGATATAGTAGGTTATATTAGAATAAATTACACATGTTTGGCAGAAAAAAATGCATTTTATTGCGCATTTGTGTACTAAAGGAAAAAAACACAATTTGTGCATATAAGAAAAAAAGAATAAGAAAATGTGTTTTCTTCAAAGAAAATCATTTTCAGTAGGGGGTATGGTTTCCACGGGCGGCCAGCAACGTTGAACATCTTTGAGGCATGGACTCAATGAGGCTATTAATGACGAGTTGGGGTATTCTACCCCACTCTTCCAGAAGAGCTCTTTCCAGTTCTTGGAGAGTTTGTGGGGGTTGTTGGCGGCCAGAAACTCGTCTTCCTAGAGCGTCCCAAACATGCTCGATTGGATTCATGTCTGGAGAACACTCTGGCCATTCCATTCGAATGATTCCTTCCTCGAAAAGGAAATCCTCACCAGGTTTGCACGATGTGGCCTGCAGTTATCGTCCATTAAAATGAAGTTATCTCCGATTGCTACAGCGTAAGGGACTACAATAGGTCTGAGGATCTCATCCCTATATCGGCGACCAGTCAGAGCTCCATCTCAAATGATGTAGAGGTCAGTGTGCCCGTCAATGGAGATGCTTCCATACACCAACACTCCTCCGCCGCCAAATCTGACACTTTTGTGCACAAATGCAGGATTATTCCTACTGCCACGGTCCCTCCAGATGAAAATACGCCTATTATCCGGATGCACAGAAAAACGGGACTCGTCAGAAAACAGAATATTGCTCCATGCATTTCTCCTCCAGTTGACATGCTCGGTTGCCCACTCCCTGCGGTCACGACGATGCCTTGATGTTAATCTAACACATACCATCGGTCGGCGAGCATACAGACCTACAGCACGGAGCCGGTTTCGGACAGTCTGAGTTGAAATCGTGGTGCCTGTAGCCGAGCGAAGGTGTTGTTGGAGAAGAGTAGTGTTCATGGTTCGGTGTCTCCGAGCTGTTAACGCTAAATACCGATCTTCATTGGGCGTTGTTGCCCGTCTACGACCTTGCCCTGGTCTTCGGCCTGCACATACACTCTCCAAAAAACGGTTCCAGATCCTGGAAATGACACTTTGTGACACTCCAATGGCTTGCGCTACTTCGGCTTGAGTTTGGCCCCCTTCTAACCTACCAACAATTCTCAAAGCTTTTGAATCTGTCAAATGACTTCGCTGAGACATCGTACTCATCGAAACAAAGCAATCACTGAATGCCGATCATCCTTGTCTTCATTCTCTTTTATCCAGTTGAAAGTCAAATTTCATTCGCTGCCGCTGAAGCGACGTTTTTGACGTCGAACTCAAAATTTGCATACTCCACAGTTTGAAAACCAGAAAAATTTGCATTTGTGATTCTCTTCTTCTATTTTTGGCAAAAAAAAATTTCGTTTATATCTTTATTTTATATAAAACTTCAAATATCCTTTAATTGTTTTGAGCAGTGTATTACGAAAGAAGGAAAAAAACATACAGTAGTCTCAAAAATCTGCACAGCTTGGGACCAGAGGCTGTGCAGATTTTAGAATTTTGCGAATTTTAGAGTTTTGCAGATTGTGTTTTAAATGATTTATTTTTTTTCAACTTACCTGTATCCATTTACAAAAAGAGCTTGTAATAATTCAATTTAAGTAAATGAAAACATGAATCCCTTTTATTTACCTGTGCATTATAATTTTAATACCCAAAATTATTTTTTATAACAATTATTAAACACTTCTTGTAAGTTCTTTGCTTGAGAATTTTCTTTTGAATTCTGTAAACAGTCGTTATTTGCTGTTGATCTTTACAAATCATAGCAAATGCAAAATAATAATGAAATGAGTGTTGCCAACCTTACATGAAATATAAAATAAATTAATTCGCTACTTTCGATGGTGCCATTACTAAAACCTTTGTGGGCTTGTTTACACTTCACGTTAATTTCTATTGTTTAACATTTTGTGGTGTGCAGGTTTCTGTGAAATAAAAGCATTTTATTCGCATAATATCCTGTGAAATTACTATTTTCACATAAATTTACGCTAAAAATAATTTTATTTTAATTTGCTGATATTTGGAATAAAAATTAAAGAATACTTCTTAACTGAGAATTTCACTGTTTGCGTTTTGAAATGCAAGCGGATTTCGGAAGATTGCGGATTTTAGAGACTCTACTGTATATACTTATATCTTTTTTGCTGGATCATTTATCAGTCTGTGGAACTGGGTGATATCTGTTATGTATATCAGCTTATCCTTATTATTTCTCATGTCCCTTCTGCCCCAGAAAGAATTAAGGGCTAACTTTGCCACTTGGCGTCTCCCGGGTTTTTTTCAATGCCTGCATGTTCCAAATTTACTACTTCATTTCTCCGATATTCTGATATGCATTTATTTTTGCCGTCCATCGTCTTGCAATGTTCGGGAAGATGAATGAAGAGGTGACGTGAAGAGGACATTCAAACTTCTCTCAAAGTGGTACACCTCAAATATTTAAATAAATAAATTATTATTATTATTAAAATAGAGTAAGTTATTAGTCAATTCAAAATTAAAGTAAAATATAAAAAAAAAGACTAAAAGCAAATGTTGCATATTTTCATTTAAAAATTTACTTGTTTTACAACATAGCTCTTGCTAATAGCTTTGACATCTTCTATCACCCACATTCCAGTGAGTGACCGTTGCTCATCTGTATGATCACAATCTTCCCGTTGATTGCTTGTCAGACATGCATGGCACAGAGGGAAGGTTAGTTTTCCGTTGGAATTTGATCAATGAGACAAAACCGGATGGAACAACTTTTTGGACGGCCAAATTACCATCCCCAAAGTGTAAAAATTTGTGGGTGTCCACAAGGATAAGTACAGTATTTGTTAACCCATGGATCAAAATAAATTGTAAAATCATAATATTTAGCATTCCCTTCAAAATAAAGTCGAATGACATCTGTCCTTCCCCCATAGACAGAACCTCTGGGATTCAGATGAACTTGGATATTTAATGTAGCTAATATGCGCTTGACATCTTCGCTTTTTTTAAGGTCCCGGAATTCGTGCTTCCAAATCTCTTCGTACTGGAACTCAGCTTCTAAGATTTTCTGTTTATTTTTGTTTGTTTTAGCATAAAGCTGAGCCACTGAAAATTTCGATACAGGGTTAATAGAATCTCTGTCAAAGCAGGATGGGCATCCGTGAAAAAAACATCCTTGGAACATGAAAAATGTGTTTTAATTTTCACAGAATCCATCGACATAATGACCAGCAATTCTTTTCTCGCCGGATCCATGAAGTGCGTGATCTATTATAATATTTCTAGTTTAGCTGACATATTCTAGCCATCGTATTGCATCTTTAGTGAAGGCAGATCTGCTCACATATTCACGAGTTGGAATCACGCCTATCGGTTGATCTTTTATATGGTGGGCTCTAAAAGTTGCCATGCATGCTGATGCAACTGTGGTGTACCTAAATGGGTCAACTTTGGCCAAAGTTAGAAATTCATCTTGAAAACTGACACATTTCCGTAAGATATCAACATCCGATCTGTAAAAAAAAAAAAAAAAAAAAAAAAATATGTAAAAGAATAAATACATAAATATGTTGATATTTACAACACTGTATAAAAAAAAAAGTAATAAAACTAATATTAAAGAAAATAAAATGCACCTGCAATATTCATAGATATCTTTTTTTAAATCAAAAGGAGTCTTACTCCTATTTTCATACCATAAAAAGAACTGATTGAGACTTGAAGGAGACATCATATCCGAATCATAGATATATTTTCTTTGCCCTTTAACTTTATTTTGGTTTATTAAACATTTTTTAGCACTTTGACACATTCATTTTACAATTATTTTCGCTCATTGTTTCTATTGCACATTCTTAATCACTTTTTTAAACACATATTTCTAGTCATATTTTATCATGTTCTTGGCGCAGCAAGTCCCTAAAGGCACCTCATGCGGCACTCTTTAAAACACGCAGGATTTTATCTCGAAATATAATTTTTTATCTCTATCATTGGCTTAACAATTCAGAATTTATGTTTACATATTGTGTCATCTGCACTTTTTATTGAAATACTTTTACTTTTATACTAATTTTTACTTTTGTACTCTTGTTTGATTCCATCTAGATGGGATACCCCATCCAGATTGCTTTTATCATTGCTCTTTTATATTGACTTTGTTTCTCTCACTATTTGGTGCTTTTGGCCTACTTGTTTTGGCGCAGCATGTCCCAAATGGGATTTTGCGCTATTAAACCCCATACAACCAACCAACCATGTCCCTAAAGGGACTTAGTGCCATTAAATTTCAATCAACTAACCAACCGGATAATAGAATTTTTGATCGGGAAAAATACCCACATAATTTTGATGGTCTGAGGTGTTAAATTTATGGGGAAAGAAACCTTTCTTCAATTCTGCAATGCCAAATGTCTTGGAAGAAAGCTTTGATAGAGCCATCGGTAAAAAGTTGAAGGAATCTATGATAGTGATGCTCATGTATACAATTTTCATAATTTTAGATCCGCAAGGAATTATCTTTGGTTTTCGGTCTAAAATAATAATAGTTTTAGTAAAAGAAACAAAAACAAAATCAATTTCGGCAAATTGTTACAAGATGACAGTGTGTATATATATGTACATATAATATATATATGTATATGTTATATACATATGTAACCAAATACTAATTTAAAATAAATATACTTACCTTGATTAATAATCCAGTTTATCAAAAATTGTCGATCAAAACCCTTCATATTGTGGACATCGTAGCCTGAAAATACGTTTTCTTGCCCGTTTTCGCCCTCTGTGTAATATCGAGGTGAGTCCATGTCCATTGCATGTACTCCCTCCTTGGAAACCTCATAACATTACATCGCTCCATCTCAAAGGATACAATAAAACAACTTGGCTCCTGTTGTTTATCAACAGCTATTTCCGGCACACAGATGAAACTTTAATGACTATACTGATATTTACACAGATGGCTCTAAGAGTGGAGATACTGTTGGGTGTGGGGTATTTTATGAAAACACTTCAAGCTATCGCCTTCATTCATCTACTTCTATCTTTACAGCCGAACTGATTGTAATAGAGAGAGCCATGTTCAAAATCTCTCATCATCATAGCTCTTCCTTCATCATTTATACTGAGTCAAATAGCTCTATTGATGCATTCAAATCGTTTAAAAAGAATGTTTATGTCTCATCAATCCTTGATTTTTATAATAAATTGACAAGACGTGGCTATAATATTTTATTTTGCTGGGTGCCTGCACACATGGGTATTCCTGGTAATGAGAAAGCGGATGAGGCAGCAAAGCGTGCTCTTAATCCGTTACACCATAATGCTCCTTTCTCAGACGTTAAACTACTTATAAATATTTTTATTCAGAATAAATGGCAAGAAAGTTGGAATTTAGAATGCAATAATAAACTGCACCACATCAAACCTATCATCATGACCTGGCCTCCGTGCTATCCAAGGAAAACCGATGTTCTTCTGACTCGTCTGAGATTGGACATTCTAGAATCATTCATAAACACCTTTTACTTCGGGAGGATGCACCCATGTGTCCACATTGTCATTTTGATTACCTGACCATTCATCATGTTTTAATGACTGTTTGGGTCTCCGGCACTTTAGTCTATTCTTGTTTGGCGCAGCATGTCCCTTAAGGGATTTTGTGCCATTGACCATTATACAACCAACCAACCTTTCCCGTTTTCGTATTGGGCTACTGCGAAATTCACTACATGTTCTTCCTTAGACTGATCCGTTTCCAGATCCAAAAATATAAATTGAGATTGAGTTTTAGGATTTTATTTATTCATGTAGCAATGATTACTACTATCAACATATTACTTGCATGATTACTTACAATTAATTACAACGTATTACTTACAATGATTTAGTATCAGAAACTTCATTGGTGCTATAAGTTATCGCTGGTAATGCATTGGTGAATTTTAGCATTTTTTGAAAAAGACAATCTTTCAGAAAATTTGCTGTTTTAAACCCAATTTCTAAAAGCAACAGTCTAATAAAAAACTTCTTGAGACAAAAATCTTAGAAATCAAACGAAAAGGATTATGCACAAAGAGAAATAAAGAAACCTTCAACTCAGGTCTCTTCACAGTGGAAAACTGTGAAGAGGAAAAACAAAAAAACCTGTCTTAGCCCTAATATAAAAGATCCCAAACAACTGACCAATTATGCAGAAGAGGCTATGGACTCTTGCAGTTATGATTCGGATGATGATATTTTTGAAGAATTTCATCTTACATGATTTTACATTGTTTTTAAAATATTTGATTTATAAATGTGTTTTTATTGTGTATCCGCATGTCAAACTTACGCAGCATGTCTCTAAAGAGATTTTGTGCCATTAAATTTCAACCAACCAACTTGATCAATAATGTTCTTTACTTTTGTTTCCAGCAATGAAAAGACAAGCGCGGCAATCTGTACAAAATGTTGGCACTAAACACATCGACAGTTTCAAAGATAGCCTCCTTTCTCACTAAAATATCGAACCTAGAACTACTGCTGCCATGTGTCCTTAAAATGTGGAGTTAAAAGAGTGTTTCTGCAAAGTACCATTAGAATATTAGTAATATTCATTAAGGGATGAAAGTTTAGGGTTGATTTTTGACGGCCAATTATCAACTCAAGGGATATAGGCGCAGGGGGGAGTGCTCTTCATGGTGATCTTTCTAAGGGAACCTAACCCGTATTTACGCATGGAAATCCATGGTTTTCTGGGTGGGGCTAATTGAGCTCAAACCAATTGGTAGGCCTCCCCACCTGGCTGAATCTGGAAATCCATGGTTCGAGAGAATAGGCCGACGGGCACGATTGGGTTCGAACCCAGCACCTCCTGTCTACCAGCTTCGAGAGCAGAACGTCTCGCCACTGGTGGGGCAGATGAAAATTTAAAGTGAGTGGTCTTTATATGTACCGTCAGTAGATAAACGGTTAAAATTGCCATCAAGGTACTTTAATAAATATTTTAAAATATCACCAAGCTGGTAAAATTTTTAACTGTACAAATATTTTATACAAGATCAATTTTTACTGTACTATTACCAATTTAACATTAAAAAATATATATAATTAATGTTTTTTTTTTTTTTTTAAAGGTAGTAGGTATATGGAAAAATCATTATTCGTTAGATTCCTTCTTTGTTTTTCCGGAACCAAATTTATAGACTTGTGCAATAGATTTTTGTAGCCATCATCAACATGCACACATTTCTATTAAGTTAACATAAACATTAAAAAAATCATTCGGGAAAAGAACATATTTTTTCAATAACTGGAAATTTATGCAAAATAATGAGAGTTATAGAATATGTTATTCGTTAAAACTTTCTTGCTAC
Organism: Maratus speciosus; assembly: GCA_963932465.1. NCBI lineage: Eukaryota > Metazoa > Arthropoda > Arachnida > Araneae > Salticidae > Maratus > Maratus speciosus. The sequence continues at coordinate 415,524,271 of OZ010798.1, forward strand.
AGCGTTTAGGGTGGAGACTAGCATAGGAGTGTCTTGTGACCATATGGCCCCTGGTTAGCACTGGTGCATGAATGTGCATCCCCTTGTTGGACTCGGTAGTGGGTGGTGCGGCCGGGGTCTGAATTATTTTTTCTAACATGGATGGAAAAAATTCATTTCCTTCTCTTTCCCATGTGGAGAGCAACAAAATGTACAGAGCAAACTTTTCACTCGCTTTTTCATTATTAAACGCACTGACAGTCTCTCTGATTAAAACTTCACATTTTCTTATTGCAAAAACATTTCATTCTGTATTTGGTGAACACTGTTCACTTAAAAAACTACATTCTGGAGATTAGCTGGTTGAGGTCTCTTCAGCCAGTCAATCAGAACTTCTTTCAAATTGTAATACAATAGGATCTTTCTCTGTTTCTGTTAAGGAACAGCAAACTCTAAATACTTGCTGTGGTGTAATATCTGAATCTGACCTTTTACTGTCTACAAAAGAACTTTTAGAAAATTTAAAACATGAAAATGTCATAGATGTACGCCGTATAACAATTCGTCAGAATGAGAAAGTGCTTCCCACAAAGCACGTCATTCTGACTTTCAATAGTCCTATTTTACCTACCAGAATTAAAGCAGCCTACCTAAGCTGTCCTGTCCGGCCTTATATCCCAAGTCCTCTTCGTTGTTTCCAATGTCAACGATATAGCCATGCCAATTCTAACTGTCGTGGTTAGGTTACCTGTCTTCATTGAGAAGAAGTTGGCCACGACGGTAAATCCTGTGAAACTGCTGAACGCTGCATAAATTGTAAGGTTGATCATCCAGCATACTCCCGTTATTGTCCAAACTGGATTCGTGAAAAAGAAATACTTGCTATTAAAATAAGCCAAAAATTTTCCTATCCTGAAGCTCGTAAACTTGTTGAGTCTAGAACCCCGTCTGTCGGGGTTTCTTACTCTAGTTTACTCAGACAACAATCAAAATCCATAAGGCACATAAGCACCCAGACAGACTCTTCCTTTCTGCCAGTTAATTCAGCTATTACATAATCAACCAGAACTTCAAATAGAGAAACCCGCGATGTCTCATGTGGTAGTAAATGCTATGTGACCCCAAAATTAGAACGTTGGTTACCATCATCAGATCAGTTATAATAGAATACAAAATTACTCAGTCACAGAAATCTCCAGCTGGATCCAAAGAGTCATCCGAACACCAGATTCATATTAAGACTCCTTCATCTCCAATAGTCCAGGCAATAGAGACTGTATAGGGACTCTACCTAGCAAAATTAATGGTAGTACTGGAAATCGGCTTTCTAGATGTTTTTTGGGTCGCTGAATCCGAATTTGTAACTTCCCACCAAAATTTCCCCCGGCAACCCCCCAAATTTCGGTAAAAAGCCCCCCCCTTCCCACCGAAAAAAAAGGTTTTATTAAAAAATTCGATTCTTTTATTGTTTTAGGGGAAAAGTAGCTAAAAATTCAGAAAGTAGACAATTTGCAACAAATTAGATATATGACATTATGACTTAGGATGAAGGGGAAGGGGGGATCTGCCTCGGAACATGCGCCGCAGTGCTGCGTGGACTAAGTTGCGCAATTCCACTTAACCACTCACACGTTTACATTAGCCCTCCCATCTTCCCTCCGAACTTTCTCTATAAGGTTTACTTTAAGTTTTTTGGGTCGCTGAATCCGAATTTTTAACTTACCCCCAAAATACTTACCCCCCCCCCCCCATTAGTTGTTTTTAACTTAAATTTCTTATTGTTTTAGGGGAAAAGCATTATGAAATTCAGAAACTATATAAAATTTGCAACAAATAGGATATATGATATTATGACGTAGGATAAACGGGGAGAGAGGGGGCTGCTTCGAAACATTCCCCTCGCGCTTTTCTCAAAAAATCAATTTTTTGGGGGGTTGCCGGGTGAAATTTTGGTGGGAAGCTACAAATTCGGATTTAGGGACCCAAAAAACATCTAGTAAGCCGATTTCCAGTACTACCATTAATTTTGCGAGATAAAATCCCCTATTGCATCTACTTCATCATTTAGTGCATGTAGCGCCGCAGTGCATGTTCCGAGGCAGCCCTCATCCTCCCCGTTTATCCTAATTCATAATGTCATATATCCTATTTGTTGCAAATTTTGTCTAGTTTCTGAATTTCGTAATGCTTTTCCCCTAAAACAATAAGAAATTTAAGTTAAAAACAACTATTTGAGGGGGTTTCGGGGGGGGGGGGAATTTTGGGGGGAAGTTAAAAATTCAGATTCAGCGACCCAAAAATCTTAAAGTAAACCTTAAGAGAAAGTTCGCTGGGGAGATGGGAGGGCGAATGTAAACGGGTGAGTGGTTAAGTGGAATTGCGCAACTTAGTCTAACAGCACCACGCTTGTTCCGAGGCAGATCCCCCACCTTCCCCTTTATCCTAAGTCATAATGTGATGTATCTAATTTGTTGGAAATTTTGTCTACTTTCTGAATTTCTTGATACTTTTTCTCTAAAACAATAAAAAGATTGATTTTTTTAATAAAAACCTTTTTTGGGGGCTTTTTACCAAAATTTGGTGGGGGGGGGAAATTTTGGTGGGAAGTTACAAATCCGGATTCAGCGACCCAAAAAAACATCTAGAAAGCCGATTTCCAGTACTACCATTAATTTTGCTAGGTAAAATTCCCTATTGCCTGGACTACAATACCGTTACAGAAACCTAATTCTGAGAAAGTAAAGCAATCTTCTGCACAGACAGAGAGAAGAAAACCTTCAACTACAGCTTCTTCACAGTGGAAGACTGTGAAGAATTGAAAGAAAAAACCATCTGCCCTCATGTATCACCAGTGTTAAGGACCGAAAAAAATTGCAGCAGTACATGGAAGAGACTATGGAATCCGAGTCATACAGTAATGACTCGAATGTAGATGACAAAAATACTGTGTTTGAAGAATATGTGCCTAAATGATTTTACGTTTTTAATAATCTGTGCTTTAATTATTCTTGATCTTATCTTTTATTTGGACATTTTCTACTTCGTTTCATTGACTTATTTCTTTATAGACCATACGGATTTTAACTGTTAATACTTTGTCTTATTGACTGATTTTATATTTAATCACCACATTGCTTTCTTTTCATTATATTTGCATTACTACTTTTACAGATTTTACTTGTATTTTTAGCCAAGATAACTTGACTCATTTAATATGTGGTTTTAATTCATATCATTACTGTTTTTCACTCTTTGTTGTTTTTCTTATCATATTTTTATGACCACATTTTAACTTATAAAACATATCTTTGTCTTTTGTGTATTTAACCATGTCTTCGCACAGCATGTCCCTAAAGGGACCTTGTGCCATTAAAATTTAACCAACCAACCTTTCTTGCTATAGCATTTATTATTACTACAGTGAAACTCGCTTAAGAAGTTTCCCAAGGGAGTGGAGGGGAAAAACTTCTTAAACGGGAAATTAGCATTTTTTGAAAAAAATCAATAGTTTAAATATTGATATTCAGAAGAGGGTTTATTTTACCTTAGTACAATAATACAAAGAGTACTTTCTATAAAATTGAGTTTTCTTAAGAAATTTAAATTAGTTTGCACACTTAAAAAATTAGCTAATAAAGTAAAAATACATAATTACCTTAGAAACTCTTTATTTAATCCAAGACAAGAAATTTCTCTTTAAGAGTAATTTGATATGTTTTTGCAAAAAAAAAAAAAAAAAAAAAAATTGGTTATAGTTTTTAGTTTTTTTGGCAACCTTTAATCAATAACTTTTCTTCCATAACTTCATATTTTCCTCTTTTCACATTTTTAATTTTACGAGATTTTTCAGAACAATTTAAAATGAGATCTCGTTTTGCTAGAATTCCATTCAGAGTAGCCACTGGTATGTTCAACTTCTTTGCAATTTCAACTCTTGCTGTTTTGGCGTTACTATCAACTTCTTTCAAAATTTTGATTTTGTCTTCAATTGACAAGGCCTTGTAATTGCCTTGCCCGACATTTTTGGGAAAAAAAACAGAATTTTTTGTCCGTGTATTTTCTAACGAGAAAGCTTTGATGTTATGCACTTTACACTGACTTAAAAACTGCGAAATGAATAAACCAAACGCAGATTTGGTACATTACACTTATAGAATATGGTGGTGGGAAAGAATCTGCTGTAACTATTGAACTGAAAGAACCACCCATCGGTAGGGCACAGCAAGTCCCTTTTCTCTTATCAGTCACTATTGTTACAGTGACGAGAGGCCCATCCTCTACCCACATTCCATTTCCATCAAACACATTAAACAGATTTTAAGGTGAAATAGAGGTGACCACATCTGCTATCAGTCCTAAACATTGACCTTTTTGAATAGCGAAGAATAATAAAGAAAGAGATTTCAGCACAGAAAATAAAATAATAATCAAAAAGACAAAATAAACGAGCTTTGAAAGTAAAAATGGAAGGAAAAATAAAACTTTTTAAGCGGGAAAGAGTTTCGAACAAAACTTCTTAAACAAGTTATTTTAGTGTTGTAAGAATAAAAGAAAAATGGGAATCGAAAATATAAACTTCTTAAATGGGAAAACTGCTTAAGCGGGAACTTCTTAAACGGGTTTTACTGTATTACTTTATTTCAGGAACGCATAGTGCGTAATTCAAACAGAGCATTTTTAGGGATTCTCAATTTAAAATTATATACATGAATGGGACTTCGGAAAGCTCAGTAGCTTTTAACATAAGGTTTTTAATATTCTATAACTTATCAAGATAATTAATTTAAAAAAGCAAAATCAAACATATAAATGAAAGTTTCCCGAATCTTTTTTTAATTCCTTACATACCAAAACAAATATTTTAGAGAAATAAGTTATAGATATAAGTACGAATAAGGAGAAAGTAGAAATAATACTGATTCTGTGAAATATTTACCAATATGTATTTTAAGTGCCTGGGCAATATTCTTCCATATTTCATCTTTTAATTTGGCCCTGAAATAATCTTCATGGTTGGTATCATATAATACTGGATAAGCGCGAACAGTTTCGTTAACTTTTTTTTCCATTTTCATAGGAAAACACATGAGACACTCGCACTGAAAATGCTGGAAAGTGTGTTCGAAATACAAGTGGCAGATAGGACCAGCGTCAGAAAAACTGCGTGTGAGTTAATATGCGCCCTTCCGTTTCTTTCAATGCTTTACAAAATCGCGTGACGTGAGAACCTGCTTCGCGTGTGTTGGCTGCGTCTTAATGTGCGCCTTTGTTAAAAAGCCGGTTTTATCGGTATTGTAAACTTGACAACGGGTTAATTCACACCGTACAACAAGGTTTTTAAAAGTATGCTTGCATTCTTCAGCTGGCATTTTATCATCTAATCTGCTCTCTCCTGCCACATCCAGCTTTCGTATTCCGTACTGAGTTTAAATTTTTGAAGCCAACCATCAGAAAATACACAAACATATTCAGACCAAGATAAAACTTTTTTGCTTGATCGATGACCTTTGCAATTGAAACAATTTCAACAACTTTGCTCGTTTGGGTAACTTAAAGTGTATTTCTGCATGTGCGCATTATTTCTGTACGCGAAAAAAAAAATGCATATGAAGTAGTTTAAAATTTGTCTTTAAATTCATGCGACAGCGTTTTTTTTATTTTATTATTATTATTAGTCTGAATTATTTTATTTAAATTTAAACTCCGATAACAAATTCATTTCATTGTTCTTAATATGAGGTATAAAATTTAATTTCTTTTAACTGAATAAAATGTAATTCAAAAACATCTATGTTTTTATATTTATGAGACGTAGTGCAGAACAAAAAAAATTCCCGAAAGAATACATGAGAATAATGTATCAAAACATAATCAACTCATATTTATAGGATGATAACATGAAACACGAAGTTAAATGAGCAAAACAAACAAGTGCCGTGACACTCTACGCCGCAGCTGCAAATTAGATAAGAGTGTAACGCAATAGATCAGAATACGCATGTGCAAGAACAATACATTTTTTGAAATCATAGCCAAAATGCAGGGGCTAGGCACTTGTGACTTTTCCTATTTCTTTATGCTGCTCACGTAAGTAGATATTAAGAGAATTAATGGAATGTTCGAATAGCAGAAGAATATGCCTTGCCTCATCTTTGAAACTACACTCCTCTGGCACTTGAATTATCAACAAATGAAATTATTAATAGCAAATTCAATCAATTTTTGATGTTTTAAAATAAAAATACCAAAGAAAAATGTTTAGATTTATTAAAAATTTTAATAAAAAAAGGTTCTTAAAAAAATCAAGTTACAGACATTTAAATTTATAGAAGTTAACCATGTTTATATATATATATTTTTTTCATAGTGTATTCTGACAAGCAGTAATATTTTAAATCAAAATGTTACTACTTATGTTTTCAATTATATGTATTATGATGAATAATGACAATTTAAATTATTAAGAGCCATTAATTCATAAAATTTATTTGATATTGTCTAAAAAATCTCCCCATTTCATTAAAGAAAAGAAAAAGTAGATAAACAAAATAAAGCAGATGTAAACTGATAAAATAAATTGGCTGCTATCCTACTCTGATAATTGATTACTGTTCTTAGTTTATTTTGGTGCAGCGTTCCCTTAAGGGATTTTGCGCAATAAAACCTCATACAACCATCAACCAACACTAAACTAATGTTCTGATTAGTACAATTTGTTATAATATGTGGAGCAGATTTTTTTTGTTTTTTTGAAAGCAAGGTTGATTTTTGATTTTCTTTGCAATACCCATGCTCTGATTGTGAACGCATTTCCTTCCACCATAACACCCCAAAATTAGAACGTTGGTTACCATCCTCAGAACCAGTTAAAATAGAATACCAAACTAATCAGTCACAAAAACCTTCAGTTCAACCAAAAAAAGTCATCTGAACTACAGACTGTGACTAAGGCTGTTACAGCTGCAAAAACATCACAAACCTCATACTAGCCAAACTGACCAACCAAGAAAAAAAACTTGCAGACAGAGAGAAAGACAGTCCGGTGTTCTTCACAGTTTTCCACTGTGAAGAACAAGAACAAATGGCCAAACCCATCAGATATTTATATAAAGGATACGAAACAGCTGAAAAAATATGTTGATGATGCAATGGAATCGGATTCGTATGAATCAAATGCAGATGAAGAGAACGTAGTTTTCGAAGAAATTGTACCTAATTAATGTTATATTGTATTTTCTGTGATTTTAAACTTGTTTTTATTTAGTATTTGTATGTCATCTTAAACTTCGTTTATATTTTAACTTATTCCTTTTTAACTTCACAGTTTTTAATTATGATGCTTTGATCTTTTAGCTATCAACTTTTGACTCTTTTAAATGGTTTTAATTATACATATTAGTGTTTTCATTTATTCTTTATCTCATCTTTTTGTTTGTCATTCTTTATCAAATTTTTTGGGTTATGTATATACTTTTAATTCTGACTTTGTCTTGGCGCAGCATGTCCCTAAAAGGACTTCCCCCCAGGAGGATACCTTCTTTAGGTATTCACGGGCTTCGCAACCCCGGGCACCTGAGCGATCTTTCTCTTTTCCTTCTTCCTCTTATTTCTCTTCTCTTTCTTTCCTCTTTGTTTCACTCTCGTTGTGGTTTCCTCTTCGGACATGAGGGCAATTCTGTATGAGCCGATATCATCCTGTATGTCGACTCATGGAGAATTGTAAACCACCCACGTGTTTGCCGTGCGTGGCGACCCGTGTCCCTGGAAAGGGGGATCCTGGCAGTTGAGGGAAACCAACACACTGCTTTGGCCTCTGCTTCAGGTAGACGGGAGGTGCATATTGGTCCCGTATGCATCAATTGGCTTGCCAGCTGACTTGTCACTGGCTGGCAATCAAGCGAGCGAGCATTTACTAGCCAGCTTGTTAAGGGTGGAGACTGGCATAGGAATGTCTTGTTACCATATGGGCCCTGGTTGGCACTGGTGCACAATTGTGCATCCCCTTGTTGGGCTCGGGAGTGGGTGGTGCGGCCGGGGTCTGAATTTTTATATTTTTTTATATGGATGGAAAAATTTCATTTCCTTCTCTCTCCCATGTGGAGAGCAACAAAATGTACAGAATATTTCATTCAATGGATTTTTTATTATTAAGCGTACTGATAGTCTCTCTGATAGTTCTTTTAAGAGAACTTCACCTTTTCTTATTGCAAAAACATTTCATTCTGTATTTGGTGACAATTGTTCACTTAAAAAACTGCATTCTGGAGATTTGCTTGTTGATGTCTCTTCAGCCAGCCAATCTCAATTTCTTTCAAGCTCTAAAACAATAGGATTTTTCTATGTTTCTGTTAAAGCACATCAAACTCTGAATACTACCGTGGTGTAATATCGGAACCTGACCTTTTACTGTCTACAAAAGAACTTTTAGAAAATTTAAAAGATCAAAATGTCATCGATGTACGCCGTATAACAATTCGTCGGAATGAGAAAGTGCTTTCCACAAAGCACATCATTCTGACTTTCAATAGTTTTGCTCTACCTACTAGAATTAAAGCAGCTTACATGAGCTGTCCTGTCCGGCTTTATATCCCAAATCCTTTCCGCTGTTTCAAATGTCAACGATATGGACATACCAATACTACTTGTCGTGGTTCTGCTACCTGCCCTCGTTGTGCAGAAGTTGGCCACGACGGTAAATCCTGTGAAAAATCTGAACGCTGCATAAATTGTAAGGGTGATCATCCAGCATACTCCTGTTCTTGTCAAAACTGGATCTGTGAAAAAGAAATACTTGCTATTAAAATAACCCAAAAAATTTCCTATCCTGAAGCTCGTAAACTTGTTGAGCCTAGAACCCCGTCTGTCGGGGTTTCTTACTCTAGTTTACTGAGACAACAATCGAAATCCATAAGGCACATAAGCACCCAGACAGACTCTGCTTTTCTGCCAATTAACTCCTCTACTACACAATCAATCAGCACTTTGAATAGAGAAACCCGTGATGTAAATGCTATGCTACCCCATTATTATATCGTTGGCTACCATCCTCAGAACCAGTTACAATAGAATATCAACTTACTCAGTCACAGAAATCTCCAGTTGGATCCAAAAAGTCATCTAATCATCAGACTGAAACTAAGGCTGCTTCATCTCCAGTTCTACCATTACAGAAATCTAATTCTCTCCGAACATCATCAGTTAAATCAAAATATCAACCGGACATGAGACTAAACAAACGCCAGCTCCAGATAAAAGCAAATTGGTGAAACCTATGGTTTGTCCAACTCCGAAAGCAAATGAAAAAACTTGTGCGCAAAAAGAAAGAAAGAAACCTCCAACTCAAATCTCTTCACAGTGGAAAACTGTGTAGAGAAAAGGCAATAAATAATGTCTTAGCCCAGCAATCAGTAATATAAAAGATCACAAACAGCTCCTCAACTATGCAGAAGAGGCTATGGACTCTGATAATGACGACAATAATACTGTTTTAGAAGTTATTAATCCTACGTGACTTTATATCATTTTTAAATTTTGAATTCTAACTTTGTTTTTAAAGCAGTATTATATAACATTTTATGCTTTTTTTGACTAATTATAATTTTCATAACTTTAGAGATTTTAGAATTTAGAATTTTTTTATTTAAATACTCTTGTCTTTTAACTATTTTTTGTCTTTTAAAACCTTGTGTATTGTGGCTTTCATTGTGCATTATTTTTAATTACTTGTATCATCACATTGCTTTCTTCATTATGCTTTGTTTTTTCACTTTTATATCTCTGACAATCTTTAATGTAACTTTTAATTTTTAACTATGTTTTACTCCTTAACTTGGTGCAGCTTGTCCCTATGAGGTCTTTGTGCCATAAAACTCCAATCAACCTAAAGGGACTTTGCACCATAAAACTCCACTCAACCAACCAACCAACTTTACACCATAACTATCTTTGTGCCTGTTTATGGCCGTAGGTTGTACACCAATTGATTTAGCTGAAACAGGCCTTTTGACTTTTTTTAAACATCAAAGCCACTGTATTTACCAAATGTGGCAGCTGGAGCAGCTTCAATTTTTTTTTCATTGTTTTTTCCGCTGCAGTATAAATCATGTCATCATTTTCAGATTATTTTTAATTTAATTAAAAATGGAATCCAATGTTGAAAGAATTTGTTTTATTTCTGTTACAATCTGCATTATCTTTCATTTCATCTGTATGTAAAAGTAGATAACAAAATAAAGCAGATAAACTGATAAAATAAATTGGATCCTATCCTTCTCTCTTCCAGATTGAATGCATTTCCTTCCACCAAAAGTTACTTTGCGCCTGTTTATTGCCGTAGCTTGTACACCAATTGATTTAGTTGAAATGGGCCTTTTGATTTTATTTTTTTTTAGCTTCAAAGCCACTGTATTTACCAAATGTGGCCAATGCTGTTTCTAGAGCAGCTTCAGTTTTAATATTTTCATATTATTATTATTATTATTTTGCTGCAGTATAAATCATGTAATCATTTTCATATTTACTTTTAATTACATTAAAAATTGAATCCAATTGTGAAAGAATTTGTTTTATTTCTGTTACAATCTGCATTATCTTTCATTTCTTCTGTATTTTTATTATCATTTGCTGAAAAATCTTTTTCATCCATTTCAGGAGGATTCATAACTGTGTTCAAATAATAATTTTCTGGCAGAAGAGATAAATCCTTACTTTCTGAGATAAAATTTTCATGGGATTTCCTTTTGATATCTCTTCAACAAGTGCAGCAAACTAGTTAGAAGGAATATCCTTTACACCACAAGCAACACGTAGCAGTTTTATTTTCATATCGGATGTAACAGGTGCAGGACATGTAAAATGGTTTAGGTGGTATTAAGTGCAAATAAAATATTGGTGTTTACATAGTTGTCCCGATTGTCTTACTGGACATGTACACAATCCGATTTCGCTATCAACAAGATAGTTTCCTTTTTTAGAATTATTATATAGTCTAAATGTATTCATTGAAAGTAGTGTGGAAGACAAATTTTCCATTTCATTTGAGTGAAATAGCTTTTTAATTAAGTATGAAGATTTGTTGTATGTTGGCAACAAAAATTATTTTTCTCTAATAAACATTTTCAAACACCAAAATAGAATATGCTTTTTTCTGCAGCAAAACATGGTCTTTTAAAACATGTGTAGCTTCTTCACATATATTATTTGAATCGTTTTGCGCAAATAAGATTTTTTTCAAAAGCAGAGTGCCTACTCTTCTTTTCTTGTGTCCCCCAGGGGAATACCTTCTTTAGGTATTTACGGGTTTCGCGACCCTGGGTTCCCGAGCGATCTTTCTCCTTTTCTGTTTTCTTCTCTTTTTAGTTGTCTATCCTTTTTTCTTTGTTTCACACTTTTTAATCTTCGTTTTTTAGTTTCTTATCCCTCTTTGTTCTTGTTCATGTTTTTTACTGACCATTTTGTTCAAATTGTTATTTGTTCTACTAACATTGTTCTTGTTCTTTTGTTTAAAAAAAAAAAAAAAAGGGAAAAAAAAAGTTTTAAAAGTTTTAAAAAAGACAAAAAATACACCTTTTTTCTAAGTTCTCTCTCACATTACTTTTTTTTTACAATAGTGGATTTTTTTATTTTCACGTGAGACACTCTGGGTGTTTAGGTTTTTTAATCTCATCGCCTCGTTTCTACCTTTTTAGGCTGATCTCGAGTCCCAGAGTGCAGGGCATCTCCGAATTCCGGTTCCGTGATCGGTGGGCGCCATACTTGTGTGGCGGTGGTTAGGAATGCACTGGGCGACTGGTGTCCTTTCGACGTAAGGGCGATGTAGGTTGGACAGAGCTGTAAAGGCTTACCTACGACAACCGAGTTCCACTGTGAAAGAACTAGAGTTTGGAGATGCTATCGCGTTTAATCCAACGTTCGAAAAACGTGGAAGTTTGTTGATAGTTTTCACCCTTTTGAGACCTGCGCCTAAAGTAACGGTAAGAAGAAGGGTCGGTGACCAGGCCCGATGCCTGGCGTTTTAAACATTATCTCTCAAATATGGCTACAATATCAGACAATAAGACAAGCGATGTGGAGGCCCCACAACCCCATATTTCATCCAATGCTCAACTTGAGACTGCTACGCCTCAAAATATATCTAAGGAGAAACTGACTGCATCGGCCTCAGGCCTTCAAGTAGATATAAATAAGAGCCAAACCAAATCTTGGGCTGATAGAACTGATGATACATGTGCTGAAAGATTCTTTCTTGTTAAAAGGGTAGAAGGCAGCTTCGACAAGACCTCTCCCTTCTTAATTAACAAATCTATTCAAGGATAGGTGAACCAAAAACCATTAAAAAAATTCGATCTGGTGAACTTCTTATTGAAGTAAACAATGGCAAACAAGCCATTAGTTTAAAAAAATGCACAAATTTTGCAAATATCCCGATCTCCGTAAGTCCTCATAGAACCCTCAACACATCTCGTGGGGTGATATCTGAATCTGACCTGCTGTATGTTACAGAAACTGAAATAGTTGATAATCTAAAAGAACAAAATGTAATTGAAGCTAGACGAATCAAAATTTACCGTAAAGACGAACAAATACCAGCCAATCAAATACAAATCCCTACCAAGCACATCATACTCACCTTTAACTCACCAAACTTACCCAAATATGTAAAAGCTGGATATCTGTCATGTTCTGTCAGACCGTACATTCCAAACCTCCTGCGTTGCTTTAATTGTCAACGCTTTGGGCATTCAAAAACAAATTGCCGTGGTAAGGAAACATGTGGTCGGTGCAGTGCAGTTGGCCACGAAAGTGCGCAATGCAACGCTCCACCATGTTGCGTCAACTGTAAAAAAGATCATCCATCTTACGCCAAATCGTGTGAACAGTGGAAAAGAGAAAAGGAGATACAGACCATACGCAATAAAGATAACATTTCGTACCCAGAAGCCAGAAAAATAGTTGAGTCCAGGACACCTAGAGTTGGTGTTTCATATGCTGCTGCTTTATCCAAAACGGCCCATAAAACTTATCAAAGCATTGCCACCCAAACCGAATTCCCCACTGATAATAATTGCCAACCAAAACAAAAAGAAATCAATCTGTCTACTTATTCTGGTAAAACAAATAGTTCAACGCAGTCTGACTTTCCTAAGCCACCGAAATCTATTCCTCCTAAGTCACCAAACTCTCTTCCTCCTAGGTCACCAAACTCTGTTCCTCCTATACCATCACAAAATTCCTCTACAAAATCTTCCCAATCTCATATTCCTAAGAGAGGCTCTCAAAATACCACCAAAAGAGGAATTCAAAAAACAAACCATAGATCTGATTCAGAAAAATTTAATCTACCAACAATTAAAACCACTGTGTCATTGAAAATCCAGCCAAAAAGATAAAAAATAAAACATCCAAAAAGGAAATCCATCTAAAAATGAAAGAAAAAATGGAGGAGGATGATGCCGTTGCTCTTCATCCAGAACCGGGTGAAGAATTTAACGATGGAGATAGTATGTCTACTGTCTCCGGATAATAGGGTGCAGATAAATTTATTACAAAAAACTCACTCATGACTAATATTATTTCATGGAACTGTCGAGGCTACCATAATAAATATGACGAAATCCGAAGTATTCTTCATGACCATCAACCACTATGTTTAGCTTTACAAGAAACCCATCTTAAACCCAATGACAAAGCAAAACTGCGCACCTATGCTACATACAGAAAAGATTTTACTGGTTGTGATAGGGCCACTGGTGGAGTGGCTCTTTTCATCTCTCGCAATTTACCCCATACTCATATTAACCTAAACACAAACTTACAAGCCGTTGCAGTCCGTGTACATATAAAACGTCTCATTACAGTCTGCACCATTTATTTACCACCCCACCAAATTATTCAGTCAGCACTCCTTGATGATCTCCTTCTTCAACTCCCCACTCCTTTCATCATCGTTGGGGATTTTAATGCTCATAGCCAGTTGTGGGGGAATTCAGACACTAATCAACGTGGTGATATCATAGAAAAATTAATCTCTGACAATGGCTTATGCCTACTCAATAATGGTGATCATACATATTTTCATGAACCGACGCGCACCTTTCATGCCATAGATCTCACTATCTGCTCTCCATCTGTCTATCCGTATTGGAATTTCTGGATTTCAAATGACCTGCACGGCAGTGACCGTTTTCCCACTTTCATTTCACAGAACACTCCTATCAGAGATTCTAATAATTATTTTAAACGCTATAACTATGACAGAGCCAATTGGCTAACTTTCACAAATCATGCTAAAATCACAAATCATATGGTAGAAGGTGACATAGACGACGCAGTTGATAATATCACCCAGTGTATTATCGATGCTGCAGATGTTAGCATACCAAACTCATCATCCACAATGAGACACAGGAAGCCATGGTGGAACAGTAACTGTCAAGCTGCAAAAAAATATCAACAGAAAGCTTGGGGCATATTTCGACGTTATCCCAATAATACTAGCTATCTTGCCTACAAAAAAGCAAAGGCTGAAGCTAGAAGAGTGCGCCGTAAAAGCCAACGTGAATCCTGGATTCAATATTTATCTAATATTAACCCAAATACTTCTAGTAAAGTCCTCTGGAAAAAAGTAAAAAATTGTATGGGTCTTTATTCTGAAAACCACATCACAATCTTAAATCATAACGGACAAACAATAGCTTCTCCTAAGAATATTGCTGAAACCATAGCAAATACATTTGCATCTAACTCTGCCCCTGACTCACACCCGGAACCTTTTTTATCATACAAAAGACAAACAGAAACTACCCACCTCAATTTTAATTCCCGTAACTTTTATGACTACAATCTCCCTTTTACTCTCTCAGAGCTCATAAAATGTTTGCAAAATAGCCATCTATCAGCTCCAGGTCACGATGGCATCACCTATACCATGCTTAAACATCTCTGCACAACCTCTCTCAATAATTTACTTGCATTTTATAACAGAATTTGGATAGAACAGGTCTTTCCTCAAGCCTGGTGTAACTCTATTATCATTCCTTTTCCTAAACCAGGGAAAGATGCTAGCAATCCCAATAATTACAGGCCAATCGCACTCTCTAGCAGCCTTTGCAAATTACTTGAAAAAATGATCAATTTTCGTCTTGTGCATATTTTAGAAAATAACAATTGCCTTGCTGCGTTTCAAAGTGGGTTTCGACGAGGTAGGTCAACTATCGATAACCTGATCAATCTTGAAAATCATATACGGACAGCCTTTCTAAAACGCAACCATTTGGTGTCAGTATTTTTTGACATGGCAAAAGCCTACGACAGAACATGGCGATACGGGATCCTTCGTGATCTTTTTAACCTAGGCTTTCGCGGGAATCTCCCTATTTTTATTAAGAACTTCCTCGCCATTCGACTTTTTCAAGTCCGAATCGGTGGGGTACTCTCTAGTTTTTATGTACAAGAAGAGGGTGTACCCCAGGGCAGTGTCCTGAGTGTCACCCTCTTTGCTATAAAAATAAATGACATTCTTAGTCAATTGCCCCCTTCTGTGAAAGGTGATTTATATGTTGACGACTTCCGAATTATGTGTATGGGACAGGATATTCGTTTTATTGAAAGACAGTTGCAAATTGCAATCACCCATATTCTTAATTGGACTAATAAGAATGGATTTATAATTTCTCATGACAAAACCTCTTGTGTTCACTTCTGTAGACGTAGGGATCTGCATCCAGATCCTGAAATTTTTATTGGACCAACTCGAATTCCTGTTGTGGACAGTGTCCGTTTTCTCGGCCTCCAATTTGATAGTAAGCTAACCTTTTTACCACATATTTTACAATTACGGACAAAATGTGAAAAATCGCTTAACCTACTAAAGGTGCTTTCAAATACTTCCTGGGGAGCAGACCGTACTTCTCTCCTTAAAATCTATCGAGCCGTGATCCGTTCAGAAACTGACTATGCCTGCCAGGTCTATGGTTCCGCACGTAACTCAGTTCTTAAAAAACTTGACACTGTGCATCATAGCGCACTCCGTGTTTGCTCTGGTGCATTTCGTACCTCTCCAGTTTTAAGCCTTTATGTTGACTGCAATGAACCAGCATTACACCACATTCGTGAAAAGCTTTCTTTAGAACTTTATTACCGTATCCTTTCACATCCTGGCCACCCTCTTCATTCATACATTCTAAATACAGACAACGATATGCTTTATCAGCATCGACCATCTTGCATCCCATCTTTTGGTGTCAGAATTAGGAACATTATTGATAATAGCCCCCTGTGTAGTATCGAGGTGAGTCCATGTCCAAATCATGTAGACCCTCCTTGGAAACCTCCTAATGTTACATTGCTCCACCCTTTTAAAGGATATGATAAAAATAACTTGGCTCCAATTATTTGCTGCACATAGATCAAATTTCAATAGTTACACTGACATCTATACAGACGGTTCCAAAACTGGAGATATTGTTGGTTGCGGTGTTTTTTGTGAAAATACTTCTTTCAGCTACCGGCTGCATTCGTCTACTTCTGTGTTTACAGCTGAACTTATCGCGATAGAGAGAGCCCTGTTGCACATTTCTCATCATCATAACACTTCCTTCATCATATATACCGACTCAAATAGCTCTATTGACGCAATCAAATCTTTTAAAAAGCATCCTTATGTCTCATCAATCCTTGATTTTTATAATAAATTGACAAGACGTGGCTATAATATTTTATTTTGCTGGGTACCTGGACACATGGGTATTCCTGGCAATGAGAAAGCGGATGAGGCTGCAAAGCGTGCTCTTAATCCGTTGTGCCATAAAGTTCCATTCTCAGACGTTAAACTACTTATCAAACACTTTATTCATAATAACTGGCAAGAAAGTTGGAATTTAGACTGCAATAATAAACTGCACCACATCAAACCTACCATCATGACTTGGCCTCCGTGTTATCCAAGGAAAACAGATGTTCTTCTGACGCGTCTGAGAATTGGACATTTTAGAATCACTCACAAACATCTTTTACTTCGGGAGGATGCACCCATGTGTCCGCATTGTCATTTTGACCATCTCACCATTCATCATGTTTTAACTGACTGTCCGGGTCTCCGTCACTTATATAGAAGGTATTTTAACACATCCTCACCACTCTTGACAAACCTCATTGGGGAGGCACCTCATGGGGCACTATTTACTTTTTTAAAACATGCTGGTTTTTATTTTGAGATTTAGTTTTTATATGCTTCATAAGTCTGACTCTCTTTTTGACATCTGGATGGAAACCTCATTCAGCTATCTTTGCCTCATCTTTGCTTAACATCCATTTACTTTGCTTCACTGGGTTTCTATTTTACATTGTTTTTTACCCTTGTTTGACGATTACATCTGGATGGGTACCCCATCCAGATGGCTTTTTTATTTCCATTGTATCTCATCTCATCAGTTCTTCTTGACTCGCTTTTTGTTTGGCGCAGCATGTCCCTAAAGGGATTTTGCACCATAAAACTCAATACAACCAACCAACCAACCTTCTTTTCTTGTGTGTAAATTTTCAAGATATCTGGCTATTTTTGTATAATTAGAAATGTTTTCTCCGAAATATTTTTTTATAGGTTTCATTAAAATTGTCTTTATTCTTTATATACACCAACTTTTTTGCTATCAAAAAAATATTTTGTCTCAGACTGGGTGCTACATAAATACAGTAGAACCTCATTAAGTTGACCACCCAAGGACTGTAAGTAATGAACATACGGACGTGGTCAAAGGGAATTTTTAGAAAATATTTTGTACAATATTAGAAAAAATTTAGAAAACTTTTTAGTATTTTTTAAGGAAAAATTTTAAAAAAAAATTAGCACTTACTCATTTTTATTTTTACTGAAGGTATAGCACATTTTTACAAATTTTGAAAACATAATTCAATTTTTGTTTGAGTCCTCTTTTTGTTCATTAGGTAACTGCAAAAAGCACTTTCGCAGTTTACAAGTCAATTAAGGATGTTTGGGCATTTTTCTGCAGCGAAATCTTCAAGTTGCTCCATCATGCACTTTACATCGCCTTCCTTCAGAGTTGGGAATTTCCAGTTTCGTCGTCACTTATCCTCTTTGCCGTCAATTACTTGTACCTTAGAGTCCTTGCTGTGCTTAATTGCAAAGAGTATCTCATTGAAGATTGCCTCTGAGTCTGGTTCAACAGATGTTACTAGCTCATCGTCCATGGTAATATAATCTTAAAACTAGGACTTCCCTTTGAGGGATTAGTCTGAGCGATATTGCTGAGAACATAGATTTAATAATAACATGTGGAAGCAAAAAAAGTGAGATGTTATATTTAATTGTCCATATACTGCGATAAATTGAGATGATGAAAATAAACGACTCGTAGAATTACAAAATCTTATATATAAATTCGTATACACTGTTTAAAAAAATGGGAAAGCAAACCATGCAAGACAGACATGCATGGATATAAAATTATAAGTACGCAATATATTAAAAGTAAAATAGAAAATGAAACTCTAAATTATTTTATAGCGTAATTGTAACTGTATAAAATGATGTCAAAAGCACAATCAGACGCTCCAGACCAATTTGGTTCTGCTCTCGAAGCTGGTAGACGGGAGGTGCTGGGTTCGATCCCAATCGCGCCCGTCGGCCTAATCGTTCGGAGTTTTCGTGGTTTTCTTCGAACCTTGGATTTCCAAGCGTTAATACGGGTTATGTTCCCTTAGAAAGACCCCCACGAAGGGCACCCCCCCCCTGGGCCTATATCCCTCGTGCAGATAATTGGCCGTCATAAATACAACCAACCGGACCAATTTGAGTAACTTTTTTAAATGACAAATATATGATGTTTGAAAAGAATGGACTATACTTTATATAGTGTGTGCTCCACCGGAAAAGTTAATATTGTACAATATCTGTTTTCCACGCATGCAATGAGGTTGTGAATAAGAATTAAGGAGATCTCTCTTCTAAATCTGATGTAGTATCAAAGTACCGAACACATCAATAGTGGCATCGTTAGTCTGTTTTAGATATGCTCGATCGGATTTAAATGATGAGTGCTTGCTGGCCACTACATACGCTGTATTGTTTTGTTTTCAAACATATTCTGCACAAGTTGAGCTGTATTTAGCATGTATTAAATAAAAGAAATCGGCAATGATTGCAGCATAAAGTACGACACAAAATCTGAATATATCGTCTGCATAACCTTTGATCTGTCAAAGTGACATTCAAAGTAATTTACAAATCCATATATATATTTTCAGCAAATCATGCAAACTAAAATACGCCCATAATGAACCCGATTACGAAATTTCAACAGAATAAGTTTATAAAAAAAATCTACTAATGACAATTGAGAATATGACCTTACGATAAAATCTCTAGAAAAATGAATCAGAAAAAAAATTCATATCAAATTTAAAACGGCACTTCCCGCTGTTAGTGGCCTTGGTGAAAGAGAGAAAAGCCTTGAGAAGGAACACTTTAACAAGTACTTTCGGGCAACCTACTCACTGTTTCATACAGGTCTTTATTTAATATTTACACAATTTATTTTATGCTAGGTGGGTATCTACCTGTTTTGTTGCATTTAAATTGCATGTTTTGTGGAGGAAATGAGGCATTATGAAATATTTAAAGTTTCTATACCTAATAATTCCAAATTAATGTTAATTCAGAACGCTTTCCGTTCATTTCATCTTTTTAGATTTAAAGTTTTTTAGAAGCCATTCACAGAGACAATTTTAAAACTAACCCGAAGCAAAATTTCAAGGTTTTGGGCTCAGCAGTAACACAGAAATAGAAAATTTTCGAACGTTTTTTGTTTCTGCAGTGTTTTATATAGCGACATTTTTAGAAACTGTTCTATTGCGAGAATTTACGTCATGATAAATACAGCCATGTCAATTTTCATGTTTATATTCCTAACAATTCCATGTACTTTGTTACTTAGATCATCTTTAGATTTTTTTTCTCGCATTGTTTAGTCTTTCGATTTTTTAGAATTCATTCTACAACGAGCATTTACATCATATAAATTACTGCCATGCCAAAGTTCTAGTTTCTAACCCCAACAGAATCCCAGAAATTTCCCTATTCCAAATAAAACATAATTTAGAACCTTTCTAGAAATTTTTACGTTTATCTGTCAAATTGAATTGTCGAACCTTTTAGAAAGCATTCATAACGAGTATTTACATCTTAAAAGTAACCATCACACCGAATTTAAAGTTTCTAAACCAATCACTATCACAGAAATCGGAATTTTAGAATTTTTTTGCTCTTGCAGTGATGTAGGCTGTTGCACTGACATAAAATATAGTCTTTTCTTCGGAGCAGAAATGGCCACCAACATTTTTTTAAGTTGGCTATGTAGTTTCAGACTTAACACCTCACAAACGTGCAAACATTATTAATATTGTGCATTTTATAATATTATATCGCTTTATAATATTAGCATAGATGTACAAATACAGAAGCCATTTATCTTTTACGAACTAAAGTTTCCGGCGTTGCCCAGAATTTCAAGAATGTTTGTTCTGAAAAATTAACATATAACATAAAACAAACACTAAAACAAGTAAGAAAAATCATGCGTACAGCATAGATTATGAAACACTTTCAACCACTCCCTGAAAGCTTTAACGAAACTTCGTTACTTAGGGAAATAAGATAACTAAGTAAACATTTAAAAATCTGATTTCAGTAGTTACCGCCCATAGCCAAATATGTATTCCAATTCTTTTGAGCAGCCCTGTATTCGATCTGTATGTTGATAAATATACTATATAATGGGAAAATTTAGTTTAGCAAGAAAATGCATAACAGGTTGAAATTCATCTTTCAGCAATTTATACTAATAGATGGAAACATACTTGAATACTTTTGTACAGCCCTGTAGTTTACCTAGTAGCTTTAGTACATGCCATTATTTAGATAAAATTTAATTCAAACTAAAACAACCCTAAAAGTACTGAAATTACATTTCCAGAAATTATCACCCATAGACGGCCATGTTTAATACACTAAATTCAGTTCAGCATAAAAATGCATAACATAACTCCTTTAAAACCCACCTTTAAGCAATTGATGCTCATACTCAGTAACCTTTACGAATTAATTTTTGTAGCCTGTATATGAACTATAGCATTAAACGCACTTTATAGTATGCATAAATATAGTGAACAAGTAGGTAAGTGTGATCACAGATCGCACAAAGGGTTTCGTTTAATATTCCTTTCAAAACACTTTATCCTTTTGAAAAATCTCGTAGTTCCACATTTCGCAACCAGGGGTGCACTCCATTCTAAACAAACCTCTATCCGAACGAAACTCCGTTTTATAGACTATCCGTAGATATATTAGTCGAGGGGATTGGGCCGATAGTACCCGAGATAAGAAGGCGCCCCTGGCGGTAAAAAGTGGGACTAAATATGTAAGGCTATGGTGCATAACATGACAGAATGGTCAAAGGGGTGTCGGCAAAAGTTGGAAAAATGCTCCCCGTGTGAAAAGGGCGGAGGTTAGAAAAATTGCTTCAAATACCCAAGTTAGAGTCCGGAGGAGTAAATAATATAAGACTTTTCGAAAATTTTATGATTTGCCGTGTGGTCTGAGGTATTCAGCTATACGTATGCAAAAATTCATGTCTCCAACTTAATTAGGGGCTCTCTTCGAAAGAATTGCTTAAAATACATATGCGGTAGCTCAAAGGGTTAAGCGTAAGACTTTTTCAAGATTTTATGATTTGTCGCCTGGTTTCAGATGTTCTGCTATAAGTATGCAAAATTTCAAATCTCCAATTTCTCAGTTAGAAAGAAATGCTTAAATTACGCATTAGGGATCCCAAAGGGTTAAATGTACGATATTTTCAAAATTTTATTATTAATCGTATGATATGTGGTGTTCAGCTATAAGTATAAAACATTTCACGCCTCCAACGTAAGTAGGGGCCCACTTAGAAAGAATTGTTTAAAATACACATGTGTGAGCTCAAAGGGTTAAATGTACGACTTTTTCAAAATTTTATGATTTGTAGTTTGATGTGATGCGATCAGCTATAAATATGCTAAATTTCACGTCTCCAACCTAATTAGGTACTCACCTAGAAAGAATTGTTTAAATACACATGTGGGAGCCCGAAGGGTTAAATGTACGACTTTTTCAAAATTTTATAGTTTGTCATTTGATGCGAGGTATTCAGCTATAAGTATGTAAAATTTCACGCCTCCAACCTAATTAGGGCTCACTTAGAAAGAATTGTTTAAAATACATATGCGGGAGCTCAAAGGGTTAAATGAACGACTTTTTCAAAATTTTATAGTTTGTCATTTGATGTGAGTTGTTCAGCTATAAGTATGCAAAATTTCAAGTCTCCAACATGTATAGTTTCTGAGAACGGGCTTTGTGACAGACGGACAGAGGAGCGAGATGAATAGGGTTTTGTCAGATGTACGAAACCCTAAAAAATAATGAAAATAGGAAAAAATGATGCTATAAAGCAAAATATTTCATTAAACATCATATAATTGTTTCTAATTTTCACACGCGAAATATAACATATGCTTTTGGGAATTAAAAAATGCTATTAAAAGATCATAGCAAAATCTCAAATCAAAAATTTTATGCCTTTTTTCTTTTATGGAATAACAGATTTCTTTTCCTAACGTAAAAAAAACGTAACGTAAAAATCTCATTAAAAATCCCAAAAAGTTCAAGAATCACGAAAGTCAAAATTTACTAATCTAATTCCTTTGACCTGTGGTCTCTCTTAAAATTTATGTTTTGGAAATCATGCTAAGCATTAGATCATGTAACTTTTATTCATAATTAATTTACTTGGACTCCCTTAAATATAATTAACATAAACCCTTAAGTTAATATTAGTTTTTGTTGCATTAAAATATCTCAATTTGTTGATTTTCTGTAAGCAAGTAAACTCTATTGTTTTACAGTGGAAGTCTATCGGAATTTGGCAAAACATTAGAGATATCGCCAAGTTGGTGTCACTTTTGGTAACTCATTTTGGTCGACAAATTTGGCGACAAAACTGGATCCTCCCTACGGTAACTCCCCTTATATGTATGGACGTGCATTACATGCTGTTCAATAATCGCATAAAAAATTCGCTAAAAATTCCAAAATCGCTGCACGAATTCCGAATAAACTTTTATGAAAAGAGAACAAAATTTACTATATTGGGTTAAAAGAAAGAAACCGCATTCTTTTTCCTAATGTGGAAAAATTGAATTAATATAATCCCTTAAGTTAATATTAGTTTTTGGTCCCGGGTTCGATTCCTAGCTCTGGCTAATTTTTCACTCCAGTTGGGTTTATTGTATTTATTGTTTGTATGTCTGTATAATATTTATATATACCTTTAACTGATGAATTCAGGCGTTATTTATGTGTTTTAATATATATTGTAGTATGAGTGTTTTATTATAATTATCGTAAATCGATGTAATAGTAAAATCTATTCATCGTTGTCCGGTCATCCTAGGCTGCTGTATAGATGGCTGGTGGCTTCCCCAACATGGTTTATTAGTGAGAAATTGCAGACTCAGTCAGTGGTTAGAGCAGCAGTCTTGTATACTGTGGTCCCGGGTTCGATTCCTGGCTCTGGCTAATTTTTCACTCCAGTTGGGTTTATTGTATTTATTGTTTGTATGTCTGTATAATATTTATATATACCTTTAACTGATGAATGCAGGCGTTATTTGTGTGTTTTAATATATATTGTAGTATGAGTGTTTTATTATAAGATTTCTTTTCCTGTTTGATTAAATTTAATTTTTTATGGCACTTCATTATTACTGCGTGCGTTTTTTTTTTATTATTATTATTTACTCCATGTGTTCAAACCAGTTGTCTACGAAAACATCTACCAGTGAAAGTGACGCACAACAAATATCTGTGACGTATGCAGATAAATTTTGCTTTTTTATCAGTTTTTTTTTTAATATAATTTTTAAGCGGTTTGGAACTTATTTTTCATAGTAAGTGCATTCAGTAGGCGACCCTCATAGGTACCTTCTGGTGCAATCAGAAACGAAATCCGGCAAATATTTTTTGAGTTATGCTTGACGAAAGTTTTTATTGGGGCTTTTATTTTAGTAGGACATGGCCTTAATATCAATCATAGCTGTAATATTGCGTTGAGTATTAGCCTTCGCTTCGCTCAGACAATTAATTCCATCAAAAACTGGCAAGGGAGATAGCGGAAGCTCATCCTCTTGCACCGATGTTGTAGCTGTAACAAAATTCAGCTTATACCACCATCAGCTTAATTCACCAGAGTTCTTAATCGTGGTTTGCGTAAATTTATTCCAAGCAGAATTAATCCAATGAACAGCATGACGCAGCTGTTGACGATTTCAATGTAGAAGGACCACAGTTTTGTTATACTTTTACATGATATGTGGATACAAGATAAATATATCAGCCGTTAAGCATTACAAATCATGACATGAACATCTCAATAAAACTATAGAGCGGCTGAAGCACCCTGAAGTTTTAACATTTATACGGTCACCGAATATAGGGGAAAGTAGGGTAATGGCGCTCACTTAAGGGAAAAACATGAATAGCTAGTCAAATTTACACAAAAAATCAATATTTTATTAACGAAGTATAATTCCAAAGCATAACGAACAGTTTGCAATCATCTAATTTGCATAAAAGTTTAAGGAATTTTTTTTATTGTTTTATTTAAATAAACATCGATTTAGCAGTGATGCTCGACATGGTTGGGAAATTGCGCTCAGAATTTGAATATAACTTTTAAGTAAGACAAAAGTCACATACGTAGTTGTATGGGCTGTTCACACCACTGCAGCCTTTATGCGACCACTTTACACATATTGTGTTATACATATAGTTTGCTGCTTTTTAAAAATTTAGGTTTTATTATTTTCATCACTTTTTTGAAATAGTAAAATTCACCGACATATTAATTAAGGTGAAAACAGGGAATTTTACCATTTCAAAAAAGCGGTGTCAATCAACAAAATTGAATTTGACATCACGAGTGGAATTGAGTTGTTTTCCTCCTTCTGGTTTCAGTTATGGTTTCGGTTTTCGATCGTACTGTTAGATGAAGTGTTATTTGCGGGTTGAATTGCTTTGTTGCTGAATGTTTAGGTTTTTTGAGAAGGTTTTTCAAAAATGGCAACACCTTTTTCGTGCTACAAGACGAGGGTGTTGGTTTCGGTTTCAAGAATGCTTTTTAAAAATGGCAACATGTTTCAAACTGGACTCGTAAATTTTTGGATACTTATTTTAGCATACCACGTGATAACTTTACTTAGATTGGCGATTAATTAATTATTTCAGAACATTATTTTTAATAATTAATACTTAATGAATGAATAATTATAATTAAACTTTTTAAGTCAGGAGTTTGCTATATTCTCGCAAGAAAAATCATGTGACGTCACGCATTCCTGTTTTAAAAAAGACTCACTCGTGTTAACACTCGAACGCTGACCCACGTGATTATGAATCGACGTCATGCTTTCATGCCAGAACATGGGCCTAGGGAAGCAATACATGTTGGCTGCAAACGGTGCAACCCACGGGGTGATGACGTCATGCTTTCATTCCAAAACACAAGAAATACCTTTTGTTTTGTGAAGTTGAAATTTTTTTAAATCACAATTTCGTTTAACTGTAACCAAATGTAAAGTTCAGTTGCTTAAATGTCCATTAACTGTAACCGATAATGAAAAAGTTGTTATACAGCAAATGGCAACAGTTGTATTCGTCAGTTGCTTCGATTTTTCTTGTGAGTGTTGCGTTGTTTGTGAATTTTATTTAAGCGTATTTGTCAATTTCAGTAAAAAGTTTAAAAATGAAACGACTTAGTTCTCAGATTTGTAATTTGGAAACTAGAATGCGAAAGAAAGTGGCTACGGAGTTAGCAATTAAAAATGAAATTAATGGTGCTTCAAAGATTTTAGTGCAGAATGTTTGTGTTAATTCGTCGGGGGATGCTGCCTACACTCTGAACACTTTGCCTAAAGATATGATACATCTAGGAGGTGAAATTTTCGTCAAAGTGTCTAATTTCCTTAGACAAACACGCATACATGTTAGAAGACATGTTTGCGACGGAAACGAAACAAAACGAATCCAACGAAAGATGGAATTTCCCTTTCTCCTAAAGTCCGCTGTCATTCTGTGGTGAAGTAAACAATATACTTAACCACAGATCATCTGATAAAGTATATGTAATCGATAGAGACTTGTGTGTCCAAGCAAATGAAAGATGGGTTTGAACGCTTTGTTTTTCAACGAAAAAACTTAAGTATGCAGTTTGTGCCTGAGCATGTGATGCTAAGAGTATGCGAGTTCGGTAAACTCGCTTTTCACAAGGACTTTATAACAAAATGTGTAAAAGACAGTCTAATTACTTACACTTTGTTCAATAACATAACCAAAGAAATTAATAACCCAAACCTGGATTTTAAGCCTGATGATACTTGCGACGGATTTCTGCAACTGATTGAATCTTTGGGTAAGTGTTTATGTGCTTCAATTACTCTAAAAATTGCTGAACTTATAAACTGTTGTGGATACAGAGATAATTATCAAGTAGATTTTATGCACGATTGTATATCTAAAACTAGAACTGATAAATTTGGTGAATATTTCGATCAAGCATTATTTCAAATTAATATGGATGATGTGGCTAAAAACGTTGTGCAGAAAAACTTAAATGTTGATTTCAATTTTGTACTTTGTCAACAAGAATTTTTCGATGCTATTGATGTAAAAGGATTTAAAAGCATCGAAAAAATGTATGTTTCTGAAGAAAAACAACAAAATGAGTTTGAGCAATTATTTATTTCATTGTAATTATGTTCGTTACTTTTTAGATCTGAATAAATTTGTATTTTTTATTATATTTTGCTTAGTGTGGTTTATAATTTTTCTTTAAGAGAGAGAGTATACACAAACACATATTATATACTCTTTCTCTCTCCTTTTTTTCTGTTTATTTTAGATTAAAACTATAAATTATTTCAAAATATAATTGTATATATTTAAAAGATTTGTTAGAATGCTTTCATTTTAAGTACAACTTTCATGAGATAAACATCGTGAAAATTTGTATCTGAAAACATAAATGAATGATAATTTTCGTTTAGATCATAATCATTGTTGCAATGAAAGTTTTGACTCGGATGTATCGGGATTCGGATGTACCAGCCAGTTTCGGTGGTATCAGTGATTTACAACGTGTTTTAAAAGGTCGCGTAAAAACGCATCAGATAAAGAAATGGCTTCAAACGAAAGATTCGTATACTTTGCACAAGCTTTTGCGACACAAATTCCCAAGAAATCGCGTCATAGTAGGAGGGTTAAACGAGCAGTTTCAATCTGATTTAGTAGACATGCAGTCTCTGTCATCTTTTAATGATGGCTATAAGTATTTACTAACATGTATTGATATTTTGTCTAAGTATGTTTGGGTCGTACTGTTAAAAGATAAAAAAGATCCAGGTATTATATTCAAGATTTCGAGAAAATATTTTCGGAACGTAAACAGCAAACACTGCAGTGCGATGATGGGAAGGAGTACACGAATAAGCTTGTACAAGATTTAAAAAAAAAAAGAAGATTGATCACTTTTTTACAACTTAAAGGATCCAAAACAGATGCAGAATTATGTTGATGAGGCAATGGAATCAGACTCTTATGAATCAAGTGCTGATGAAGGAAACACAGTTTTAGAGGAATTTTTACCTAATTGATTTTACATTGTTTTTTACTCATGTGATTTTAACCTGGTTTTCATGTGGTATTTGTACATCCTTTTAAACTTTGTGTATTTTAACAGTTATTAATTTAATAACTCCACAGTTTTTACTTATAATGCGCTTGACTTTTAACTATGAACCTTTGATTCTTTTAAACGGTTTTAGATATACATATTACTGTTTTCATTAATTTTTTTGTTTTTATCACCATTTTGTTATTCTTCTTTTAATCGCTTTTTTTGGATATATACATTTTTACATTTTGACTTTGTCTTGGCGCAGCATGTCCCTACTGGGACTTTGCACCATAAAACCCCATACAACCAACCAACCACTTTTTTACAACCAATAACACCACAAAGGCTTCAGTCGTTGAACGCTTTAATCATACACTTAAAACGAAAATGTGGAAATATTTTACTGAAATGAATACGAAGAGATATATTGATGTAATCGACAAATTAACACATAGTTATAACCACACGTGGCATCGTAGTATAAAAATGATGCCAGCAGCCGTGAACCTAGATAATCAAATTCAAGTTTGGAAAACATTGTATTCAAATGACAAGACTCCAGCAATTAAATCCGACTTGAATATAGACGATACTGTTCGCATAAGAAAAAACTACGTTTTGAGAAAGGAGGATACGAAAAGAATTGGACAAGAGAAATTTTTACTATTCATAAAATAATTCAAAGGGTACCTGTTGCTATAAACTAAAAGATTTGGCAGGAGAAATCATAAAAGGAACATTTTACAAACAAGAATTGCAGAAAGTTTCGGATTCAGGTTTTTATCCTGTGGAGAAAATTTTGAATAAAAGAAAACGCAATGGTAAATTTCAGTATTTTGTGAAATTTCAAGGATATCCAGAAAATTTTAATGCATGGGTTGAGGATGTTAAAATGATCAGCTATGGTACTTACCGTTCATTACATCAAAAGATGTCGTTCTACATCACGCTCATTAGTGATAGTTCTATGAGATTTTTTCCATATAATAAAATATCTCAATTTGCAGCACAGCTGTCCAATACCATCCATTTAAACGGTGAATGGGAAATGTCTTTGGTCGATTTTATTTATCTGCATACGTGGTATGTTAGAAATGATAATAATTTGTTTGGTTTTGACTTAGGCGATGGGAAATTTGAAGGTAGGAGAGTTCCTTCTGGATGTTATGAAACGATACAGGACCTCATTCAAAGTATGACGATACCGTCGCATAAAAAAACGATTGAATTTCATTTTCACCCTGATACGAAAAGAGTTACGATCAAGACAGATAAAAAATCGTAAGTAATTCTTTATGAAGGTCTAGCAGAACTGTTAGGGTTTGAACCCGGGGAATTTACAGGATTGCAACAAAGTCCTTTTGTGGCTGACCCAAAGTCATCATTTCCCGTGATGTATTGTGATCTTGTGGAGACTCAATTCGTCGGTGATGTTCAAGCACCTCTTCTAAAAATTGTGTCTGTCGAAGGGATCGATGGTGAAATAATAAATGCTCATTATTCGAGACCCTTGTACGTACCAGTTATTCGCCAGCATTTCCAAACGGTACAAATTGATATCAGACTTTTTCTGGAGATTTAGTTCCTTTTGAAAGGGGTAAATTTTTTATAACGTTGCATTTTTGTTTACGGCAAATCATATAAAAGAGCCGTTCGTTTTAAATTAAACTCATTTTCCTTTTTGATTGCGATAAAGAAAGATCGACAGAATGTTGGTTTCTTATACTTGCTGTACACGAAAGTTCGGAGATTATTATGCAGGGCAAACAGGAAATGGTTTGCCTTACTATCGAGGAACAGTTTTGCAGAGAGGATACAGCATAGGCGGGTTTTTTGCTAAATTGTTTCGCAGTGTGATGCCATTTTTAATAAGTGGTGCCAAAACAATTGGAAAAGAAGCGTTACGAACAGGCAGCATGCTTGCAAACGATGTGTTGTCAGGCGAAAATTTCAAAAGAAGATCAAAAGAAACCGGAAAGAAATTAGCCAGAAAAGCAGTTGAAAAAACGGATCAAATGATTGGCCATGGAAAGCTTAAAAGGAAGTGCAAACCTTCAAAACGCATCATTTCATCGAAAGTACGGAAGGTGCAGAGACGTGATATTTTTGACTAATTATTCATAACAATATGGCTTTTCTTTTAAAATATTCTCCCGAATGTGCGAAATCGGAATTAGAATTATTTTCTTTGCCACCCACACAAACAGTTATTGAAAGAGGCCAGTGGGTTGAATTTCACCCACTTGCCAATGTTTCTGATGGAGGACCTGTGGAAATATTTCTGGAAGCTGAGAAGAATACCTTGATTTATCTCAAACTCAGTTATATGTCAAAGTGAAATTTTTTAAAAAGGATACCCATTCCGGATAAAAGTAAAGTGGGACCTGTCAATCTATTTTTCCAGTCCATATTTCCTCAGGTTGATATTAGCCTGAATGAAAGACTCGTTTCTTCCAGTAACAATACCTATCCTTACAGAGCCATAATAGAGAAGTTACTGAATCACGGTTACGATGCAAAAAACTTGCAACTTTCCTCAGGATTATTTTTTAAAGATACGGCTGGTCGTATGAATGTTGTGGATCCGGCAGATGCAAACCCTAAAGAAGGATTTAGTAAGCGTGCCGAAATGACTAATCTCAGTACTTCAGTTGATATGATTGGTCAATTACACCTGGATATCTTTCACCAAGAAAGACTCCTCCTTAACATGGTAGATGTGAAAATTAAACTGATTCGTAGTAAGCCAGAGTTTTGTTTGTTAGCGGGTGAAGGGGAGTTTAAAGTTTCCCTGAACACGTTTCCTTATTTGTTCGTAAAGTACGAGTAAGTCCTGGGGTTGTCTTGGGCCATGCAAAAAGCTTAGAAAAAACAGCCAAATACCCTATTAACAGAGTGCTATGCAAAACATATTCCATTCCTACTGGTAATATGAGTTTTGTTAAAGATAACATTTTTACAGGTCAGATGCCCAATCGCATCGTGGTCGCCTGTGTGGATAATGACGCATTTAACGGTGACTATAAAAAGTCCCCTTTTGAGTTCAAACAGTACAATATTAATTTTATAGGCGTCTATGTTGACGGTCAGCCCGTTCCTCATAATCCACTTGACTTCGAAAACAATTTATTTATTCCAGCATATCAAAACTTATTTACGAATGCTGAAAACAAACGTTTGTACCTTACAAGATCTGAATTTTCACAGGGGTATACATTGTTTTGTTTTGATCTGTCACCTGATTTATGCGATGGGTCACATCTGAATCTCATTCGCCACAGCAATCTAAGATTAGAAATTAAGTTCGGAACGACTTTGGCGCAGTTTCTTTTCTAGTTTATGCTGAATTTGAAAATTTAATCGAAATCAACAAATCTCGCAATATTCTGTATGATTTTGGAAACTAATGAATTTATCACAAATTTATTCAGTTTTATCCTGTTTATCAGTTTTTTTTATCAGTTTTATCAGTTTCATCCTGTTTCGGCGAGATATTTAGCAGGAGTTTTCCCTTCCGACAAAATACCTGATATCTGAAACTTTCCCTGTGCATTAGTGATCAATACCATTAAACATGACGAAAAAGGATCCCATTGGCTTGCAATTTTCGTTCAAGACAAAAAAAAATCCTCTGGAATTTCTTGATTCTTACAGACTTCCTCCTGAAACTTATGGAAAAGACATAACAAGTTTTGTGAAGAAGTACCTACGAATTCGATGGAACAAGGCAACGGTTCAAAGTTTAACGTCCAATGTCTGTGGTCAGTGTTGTAAAATGATATCAAGGTTTTTGCATGAATTCTATTACAAATCTATTATCTAGAAAGAAAAATGATTTTCGAATGTATCAATTTGTCAAAAAAAGATATGGTGTAAATATAGTTTTTAAAAAATAAAAAAACTGATTTTTTATCATTTTGTGTGTTTATTGCTTGTTTTAACTCTCATCACGGATAGTAGTTTCCATGTAAAAGTATCTGTTTAAGATTTTTGCTTTCTTTTTTATAATAAAAATTATAAAAGTAATTCCGTGTTGTTTGAAACTCTCAAAAGGATATAAGTTGATCTCATAAGTTGATTTTTATAATGCGAAAATACAATTACATTTAAAAAGAAAGATGAATTTCTCTTCAATTATACCTCCTTTAATACCTATCTTTTGTTGCAGCAAAAAGCACAAGCTTATCCCCGCCTTACAATAAAATAAAAATAGAGAGGCAGATAATTTTATAGATGTTTTAAAAAGGATTTTATGCAGTGGAGAACTACGGAAAGGATATTTAAGGAGTGAAAAGATTTATTTACGCCTCGATGCTTATTTTTTATGGAAGCTGGCCGGAGGACCGCGATCCCGTCTCTTGGATCATTTAAGAAGGTAAGAAGTTTTGAATTCTTACCTGAATTGTAAATTGTAATATATTTAGTTATTGATTTTTAGAAGTCATGTTATATGACTATATTTTATGAGGCAGCTACTGGGCAGGGCAGTTGTCACAACTGTGCTTTGACGAAAGTTTTTGCTTACGGTATGCGTATAAAGGAGAGTTTAAACTCAACAACTCTCATTGGACTCAGGATGTCAACCTTAGAACATCTCAAATTGTTAAACAAGACTAAGCCAAAAGTTTCTTTTCTTAAAAAGTGTCTTAATAGTATTATAAAAGGTGTCTGTGAATGTGCCTTAAATCTTTTAAAAGGTAACATACCCATTTCTAAACGACAAAAAAATAGATTAACATCTTATAAAAGAATATTACGTCGACTGGGAGATAAAAAAGTACCGTTGTTTAAGAAAAGACAGCTATCTCCTTGTTCAAAAAGGAGAAGGTTTTGTGTCTTTTCTCATTCATGCTGCAGTATCAGTACTTAGTACACTTATCAATGGAGTTCGCTCGTAAATTCAGACTTGTTTCAGCTGACAGAGATCAAGAGTTTGCCAATGAGCATTTGAGCGATTTAGACAAGCAGATTCAAACTATTTTAAAAAGAAATTAGAGGATGATGAAAAAACGAAGCTTTATACATAGATTTTGCAAAAGTTTATGCCAAAATAAAGACCAAAATAATTTTTTTTAAATATTTGCAATTGTGTATGCGTAATTTTTTCTTGTATATATGTCAACTTTTCTTCAAATCACCTGCTTATGTTTATACATAATTTTTCTTCCTTGGAAAAAAAATATATCTCCTGGAAAAAAATATATAGTTCATGGGGGATAAAAGAAAAAATTCTCCAAATAAAATAATGTTTCATATATATATGTATATATAATATATTTTTCTTTATCACTAAAATTTATTTGTTAATCTTTAATATATATTTTTCGAAAAATATTCATTTTCTCTAAATATTTGTATATTTTTCCTTTTCCTGAAAACATGAAAATCAAAAGCAAGATTAAAAAATAAAACAAAGAATATTTTAAAAGAAAAATAAATACATTTTATTCGAACATTAAATTATCATTTACATATCATTTACCTTTCTTCACAGCAAAAGAACTATATTTCTTCGAGGTAGATTTCGTTTAGTTTAATACCCATACGGCAGTGTTGACAAATCGGTTTTTACAACGCGCTTATCATACACCAAACGGTAAAGTTTAGTCTCTGCTTTATTCACTACACGCCGTCTCTTAGCAATTCACAACTTTGCAAAAATAACAAGGGATGCAATGTTAGCTTTCATATTCAAATTGCGAACAAGTTCCTTCATTGATTCGAAATTTAATTTAAGACTCTTGGAAAAATTCAATGTGAAGCCTCGTACTTTGCAGCTATTTTTTACTGCTATAGTTTCAAAGGCGTAGTTTTTGGGACCACCTGGAAATAATAATAATAATAAAAAAGAAATAATGCATATAAACATATATCATTATATATTTAGAAAAAATATTATTAAATTCTAAAATACTTAAAAATAATTACAGAAACAAATGTAGTTATTATGTCTCCTTCGAGCTCGTCTGTAAATTAACTCAAGAAATTTCCCAGAGGTGGATCATTTGTTCCATTACTGGCGTATGGATACTGTCTGTATCATGATACAAAACAGAATCTCCCAACTTATAACTTATAGTAAACTGAATAAAGTTTTAGCCGAGCCCATGCAGTGGTAAAAACAGCAATGAATATATTGGTCGACGCATCTTGCGGTGTACAATCTTGGTCGACGCATCTTGCAGTGCAGATTCGATCCGATGGTTGGATTACCTTGGATTCAAAGAAGACAGATTTATACACCATGCTCTTGATGGACTTGGTGAAAAGAAGATTGCGGGTATTTCCGTAGTTGGTTTCTGTAGTTTTTCAAACACTGTTTATCAGTATAATGTAAGTTCAATTACATTTTTCAATAATCCATTTTTATTATGTGTTATAACAACCGTGATTTTCTTTTTAATTGTCGAATCTCGTTTTGAAGGGATGTTTTTTTCACGGATGTTCCACATGTTATAACAAAGACATTAAAATTCCACTGGCAATGCCGCATCTTCTTTTTGCTTCTCAAACTCATGTTCCTATTTTTCTATCACTGTAGAACTCATAACATGTAGATTTGCTGTGGTTTTTAGTGTTTTTGTTAACAATGTACCCATAGATACACCATGCAGTGGAATTTTAATGTCTTTGTTATAACACGTGGAACATCTGTGAAAAAAACACCCCTTCAAAACGAGATTCGACAATTAAAAAGAAAATCAAGGTTGTTATAACACATAATAAAAATGGATTATTGAAAAATGTAATTGAACTTACATTATACTGATAAACAGTCTTTGAAACACTGCGGGTATTTCCGTAGTTGGTTATGTAATCTTCTTTTCGCCAAGTCCATCAAGAGCATGGTGTATAAATATGTCTTCTTTGAATCCAAGGTAATCCAACCATCGGATCGAACTGCACTGAAATTAGTCGAGTTGACATATCCATGTACCGGGACCATCGCAATAGTGTTGTCTGTCATGTGTCGTATTCGAAAGACAGCCATGCTGACTGATGCTATAGTTATATAGGCAAAAGAAAACAAATAAATAAACTAGAGAACAGGAATTCTGCTTTTTCAGAATTTAGTGTCGTCCCGGCATTTCCATTACTTCATTTTCTTCTGGTGGACTGGTGGCTTCTATTATTATGAAACAGCCATTATAAATGAAGCGTTAAAAAAAATTATGGCCATTTTTTTTTCCCATTCTGATCAGAAAATCAGAGTTCTAACTTTTTACGGCAGCTCTTTCATCTTCACCTAACGCTTCATTTATAACGGCTGTTTCATAATAATAGAAGCCACCAGTCCATCAGAAGAAAATAACTCGCATAAGCGTGACTCGGATAATCGGGACTCTACTGCAAAAGAAATTTAGTTTTAAGACTTAAAGCACACGCTTTTATTTTATGTAAAATGACGTTATTTGCATTAATATAGAAACTTAAAATTAAATATAGTTTATAATAGCTCCCTGTTTTATCATAAATCCTTCATTTATATTTTTCTCAAAGTAGCACGTATTTTAATTCTTTTTTTTTTTTCAATTTAATTTTTTTTAATTAATTTTTTTTCCATTTTATGAGAAAATGGCAACAAAAAGATATAATTGCTATTTTTCAGCAATTTTTTCTTTACTTTCTACAGAAATGGCGTACTTGAGTTGCCAAAATGAAACAAATGTCGCTAAAAACTACAAAAAAATTAATGTTTCAAAAACAAATAGAGATGGAGTTTTCAAACAAATTGCATTAAAAAGTACTTTTTTTTCCCAACACGATGGTATAAAAACTGAAAATGTGCGATGTTTAGAAATTTAAAAAATGCTATAGAGCATTTAATTGTACATCTACTTGGTTTATTGCTACGTCTGTAAGCTAACGTTATTTTTTGGACACAAAATAAGCTGGGAGAAAGAAATAGCATACCGTACCGGGGCTAATAAACATGCTAATTCGAAAAAAAAAAAAAAGATTGTTTGAAAAACTGTTTATATTAAAATTTAAAAATAGATTTACCAAAAAAGATCCACATCAGCCATTTCCATGTTGTCTAAATTCTAGACAACATCTACGTAGAATGTCAACGTCGGATCTAAACACGAAAATAATAAACGTTCAGAAAATCAACTAAAATATTTTTAAACATTTTTGTTTAAGATAATTAAAAGATACATACAGTAAAACCCCGATAATTCGGATTAATTGGGACCAGACCCAATCCGGATTATCCGGAGAATGAGAAAAAATGAAATAAAATAAAACATACTTACAGAAAATAAACCTTTATATTAAACATATTGAATATTTACAGACAGTAAAAAATGTTTACTTTGTAGTTATGAAGTTTGTAATCTTCTGCTGTGCCAGTTTCGTATGTTTTTTGCGGGCCGCACGGTCACGTATCTGCTTGAGCATAAGTATTTCAGTGGGTGTAGTCTCTACCTGACGTTCAAAAGAAAAAAATTAATTGTTCTAAATGAGAAGTTGCTTCATTATGGCTAATAACTTTTGGTTGATCATCATTGATAATGGTGTTTTCGTCTGTATCATCTTCATTTTCAGTTTCTTCAGTTCTGCACAAAGCGATTATTTCGTCATCTATAAGTGAGGAGTAACCTTCATCATTTTCTGTTTCTAACCAATTGCTAATGTCACTGATATCAACATCTGAGCAACCATCAATTTTTTTTAACATGCTCACAAAATCTTCAGGTGTAATTTCTCTTTTATTCTCACTTATTCCTCCTTCTGGTTCAAGCTTATTATTAGAGAAATCACAATTTGCAGGCGTAAATTCTTCCACGACTTTCGGAGAGTACTCTCAGCACTCTGATCCCAAGATTCAGCAATCATATATATTACTTTCTTGATATTGATTGTTTTGAGAATCTCTACGACTCAACACTGCAAATTGAAATGTCTGAAATTCAGACACTTAAGTGTCTGAAACGGAGTGTTCAATTGTCAGACATTTTAAAATGTCTGAATTTTTTCAGACACTTCAAACGTCTTAATTGCAACCATTTTTTTTAAGCTTTATACGCAGCAATGTTTGACCACGTTGAATCCTAGAAAAATTTTTGACCATGGTCCTGCCCCCTGTACCCCCATACAGTGCGATTTTAGGGGCTCTGAAAGTTGGTATGCAATTTTCTTAAAGCTGATAATTTAAACATTTTTCAACAATGTACATTATAATCAGTATTTTGAACTTCTAGAGTAGAATACGATTTAAAAAAAAGTATATATATATATCTAAATGCAATAAAACCTCTCAATAGGGGTTTCAAGGGAATTTATCCACCATTCGTTGCCGAGGTGCATGTGATTGACAGGTTTTACTGTATTTAGATTTTTTTTTTTTTTAGTTTTTAATCATAGTCGGCCTTAAATGTTCAAGATTTTTATTATAATCGGCCCACTATCGAAAAAATTTAAAATATAAACTTTACAATAATTGCATATCTAATTCGGGGCCCCTAAAATTGTAGGGAGGGTGTAGGGGACACTGCCCAGTTTGCCCATGCTTCAATCAAATCCTTCTGCAAAAAATCCAACCCTGCATTATGTTCGCTAAATAGAGATGTCCGGTATTCGGAAGTGTTCGTTATGGAGACTAATGGACATTCCCTAATAGCGGACAGCTCTATTAACAAAAACTTTTTAAAAGCAAAACGCATGCACAGTTGTTTATTTTTACCTAAAAAAAAAAAAACAGACATGTCTGATTCATTGGTCGGCACCAAAATCCTCTCTGTAAAAAATAATAGTTGATTCTTATAGATTTTAATCTTCTAAATAAAAATATGGTAACGAAATTACTGTATCACGTACCATTTTTTTGGTAGGAGAGCTTTGCTTTTAAATTTAAAATTAAGATATTTTATATTTTGCTAAAACATGAGTGAAAATTTTTTAAACCATAAAATATAGATAATAATAGGTAAATTACCTGCAAATAAATGTATAAATATGATTACCAGATTTACAGCGGCATAAGGAATGAAAATATATTAGTGGATAGCAAATAGTAAATTCGGACACGAAAAAGGGAGGGGGGATAAAAAAAAATGCTTTACACAAGTATCAACAAATAAAATTTCCATGCTATATTTTGTCACTTTGATATCTAAGACAGTCAAAACATTTCTTTCATGATTTCAATTTTATCTAGCATTGCAGATTAATATAATAATCCTTCCATGTTTGTTATTATATTATAAAACTGTTTCTCTGAAAAATGGTACGTGCTGGAGCATTTTCAATAACATATTTAGACACTTTACATATTTAGTTTGCAGGGAGAAAAATTTTAATTTTTTTACCGACCAGTGATTATCGAACAAATTCCACAGTCCCATAGTGTCCACTATTGAAGGCAGGGCCTTTACGGTATTCGGATAAATATATATTTTTTGTTTCTAATCTTATCCTGTTGTAAAAGTTCGAAATATTCATTATAAACAGAGCAATGTCGAAAGAGATTTAAAATATCAGCTTTACAAAATTGCACACAAATTCCCCCCGCCCCTTCAGAATAAAAAGAAAATTCATATCATTTAAAAATTAAATTCTTCTTTTAAATTTATATTGCTACATAGACAAGTTTTTATACATCAGATGAGAATCTCAAGAGCTATTTATTTAATAATAAATAAAAAATAAATAAATATTCTATTTTAAATAACATGCAGAAAAAAATACTTCTAATTTCTAAACTTTTGTGTTAAACATACATTTTAATGTCATTTTTTAAAAATATTTCATGTAAGGGATGATAAATAAAATCATAAAAACCGCAATTTTAATCAAAACTAGTTATAAAAGTAAATGTATATAACTCTAGCTTTTTAAATTTCTAATTTATTTTTTGCTAAAAATAATTAAGAATCAATATTAAAATTGACTTCAAATGAAGTATATATGTATATCTTTAAGGATTTTTAAGTTACAGTAACATGCATAATTACATGAATGTAAGAATATATATTTCTAGAATTAGCTGTTTTTTCGCTAACAGATTCAAACCTAACTTATATTTCATGCAATATTTTATGTGGTACTATAAACAAAATATCAAAACCACTTACTGTTATCGATATCCTTGACTGGATTTAAAAGATCTGTCATAGTGAATGAGCAACAAAATACTTGCATCTTTTTAAAAGAAACCCCTTCATATATATCCTACTAGTTGTGTTAAAATAATGAAAATTTTCCATTCTTAAAACACAACCCGTGGGACTAGTTTGTGAATAAGAACTAGCCCCAGACTTACAAAGTTTTGACGAGATGAATAACACTATATTATCAATGAAAAGCAATAAAAAGTAATACTATCTCTGTTGCGCGCTCTTTGTAGAATTCTTAGATGTAATTTTCAAGTGTTTCTTTTCCGTTGTTGTATCAACCCCCAGGGGGATACCTTCTTTAGGTATTCACGGGCTTCGCAACCCCGGGTTCCTGAGCGATCTGTCTCTTTTCCTTTTCCTCTTATTTCTCTCGTGTTTCTTTCCTCCTTGTTTCTCTCTCGTTGTGGTTTCCTCTTCGGAGGTGAGGGCAATTCTGTATGAGCCGATATCATCCTGTATATCGACTCATAGAGAATTGTAAACCACCCACGTGTTAGCCGTGCGTGGCGACCCGTGTCCCTGGAAAGGGGGATCCTGGCAGTTGAGGGAAACCAACACACTGCTTTGGCCTCTGCTTCAGGTAGACGGGAGGTGCATATTGGTCCCGTATGCATCAATCGGCTGGTCAGCTGACTTCTGTCACTGGCTGGGGATCAAGTGAGCGAGTACTTACTAGCCATCTCGTTAAGGGTAGAGACTGGCATAGGAGTGTCTTGTGACCGTATGGGCCCTGGTTAGCACTGGTGCACGAATGTGCATCCCCTTGTTGGGCTCGGTAGTGGGTGGTGCGGCTGGGGTCTGAATTCTATTTTTTTCAATTATGGATGGACATACTAAAGTTCCTTCTACTTCTCTCCCATGTGGAGAGCAACAAGATGTACAGTCCTTATTTACTCGTTTTTTTGTTATTAAACGCACTGATAGTCTCTCTGCTAGTTCTTTCAAAAAAACTTCACCA
This sequence comes from Maratus speciosus, assembly GCA_963932465.1. Classification (NCBI taxonomy): domain Eukaryota; kingdom Metazoa; phylum Arthropoda; class Arachnida; order Araneae; family Salticidae; genus Maratus; species Maratus speciosus. The sequence goes on from OZ010798.1 coordinate 415,564,107, forward strand.
TTTCTTATAGCAAAAACTTTCCGTCTGTCTTGGGGGATGGTCATTCTCTAAAAAATTTACAATCTGGTGATTTACTGGTTGAGGTTTCTTCAGCCAGGCAGTCTGAACTTTTGTCAAATCCCAATAATATAAGTACTTTTTCTGTTTCTGTTAAAGCACATCATACTCTGAATACATGCCGTGGTGTAATATCTGAACCAGATCTTTTATTTTCCACAAAAGAAGAACTTCTATCTAATTTAAGCGATCAAAATATAATAGATGTTCGTCGTATCACTATCCGTAGAAATGGGCAAATTCTTCCTACAAAACACATTATTCTCACATTCAATACCCATAGTTTACCTACTAGAATTAAAGCCGGTTATCTAAACTGTCCAGTCAGGCCTTATATACCTAATCCTCTCCGCTGTTTTAAATGCCAACGTTATGGCCATACTAATACAACCTGTCGTAGCAATGTTACCTGTGCACGTTGTGCAGAGGTCGGACATGATGGTAAAACTTGTGAAAAACCCGAACGCTGTGCAAACTGTAAGGGTGATCACACATCATATTCTCGCTCTTGTCCGAATTGGATCCGTGAAAAGGAAATTCTTGCTGTTAAAATAACCCAAAAAATCTCCTACCCTGAAGCTCGTAAACTTGTTGAAATCAGGACCCCATCTGTTGGGGCATCATACTCCAGTATACTCAAACAACAATCAAAATCCGTAAGGCACATCAGTACCCAGACCGACTGCTCTTTTCCACCAAATAATTCAAGTATTATACAATCAACTAAAGAAACCCGTGACGTGTCTCTTGGTAGTAAATGCTATGGCACCCCATTATTGGAACGTTGGATACCATCCTCAGAACCAGTTACAATAGAATATCAACTTACTCAGTCACAGAAATCTCCAGTTGGATCCAAAAAGTCATCTAATCATCAGACTGAAACTAAGGCTTCTTCATCTCCAATACCATTACAGAAACCTAATTCCCTCCGAACATCATCAGTTCAATCAAAAATATCAACCGAACACAAGACTAAACAAACGCCAGCTCCAGATAAAAGCAAATTGGTGAAACCAATTCACCCAACTCAGAAAGCTAATGAAAAAACTTGTGCGCAAAAAGAAAGGAAGAAACCTCCAACGCAAGTCTCTTCACAGTTTTCCACTGTGAAGAGAAAAGACAAGAAATCATGCCTGAGCCCAGCAATCACAAATGTAAAGAATACCAAACAGTTACTGAACTATGCAGAAGAGGCTATGGAATCTTACAGTTATGACTCTGATGACGATGAAAATGTTGTTTTCGAAAAATTTAATTCTACATGATTTTTTATTGAGTTTTTTAAATTTTGAATTAAAACTTTTTTTTAGGCAGTATTACTATACTGTGTTATGCTTTGTTTTTTGGATTAATTTTAACTTTTCATAACCTTAGAGCTTTTAGAGATTTTTAATTTAAATATATGCTTTGTCTTTTAATTACATTTTGGATTTTTAAACCTTGTGTATTGTGACTTTCATTGTGCATTATTTTTATTACATGTATCATCACATTTCTTTCTTCAGTTTACTTTGTTTATAACTTATATATCTCATAGTCTTTTAATGTAACTTTTAAATTTTAACCATGTTTTACACCTTACTTTTTTCTTGGCGCAGCATGTCCCTGAAGGGACCTTGTGCCATAAAACCCCAAACAACCAACAACCAACCAACCGTTGTTGTATCAATATCTGAAACACATATGATTCACGCAGAAATCCAAAATGCAAGAAACTTCTAAATATAACACTTTCAGAAATGACGCAGCCACAGTAGAATTATAATGACAAAACTTTTCACAGTAAAAAATAGGATCGGTTAAAGATGTGAACTGTTGGAAAACGTTTAGAATTTGAAAGCGACATTGGACTCGCAACTCGAATTCGGCTGACAAAGGAAAAAAAGATTGAGTCAGCATTACGTCAGTCATTACGGTTTACAGTATGATAAGTTCATTAAAACTTTTTTATTAGCGGGAAATGGAACGTTGTATAAGAAGAAATCAGAAGCATTTTACTTTCTTTATTTGGCATTTTTCGTAATGCTTACACTTATAAATTATCTGAATATAATTATTACAGTTTTTATACTTTCAGGCAGAGGGTGAAAAACATATGATAAATTTAAAAAAATCGTAACGCTTCTAAGTAATACATTTATTATGCATAATCACAGACAGGAGGGCAGTTGCAGGCCATTTCCCTTCCCTGTATTTTGAAATTTACTGAATTAAATTGTCTTTAGATTTAAAAATAATAATAAAATTTATTCTTCCAAATTATTACATAATTAAAGACTAAGACAAAAAGGAACTAATAAATTTTTGTAAGAGAAACACATCCCCCCCCCCCTCCCTTCCTAAACCACTAATAGAAATAAATTTTTAATTATTTCCTTTTGACGTTCATATATTTTAATTTATTTTAAATTGGAAGATAAGGGGTGTTCATAAGGGCAATACCCTCCACCAATAGGAAAGAAATGTTCTGCATTTTGAAAAATGTTGTTAGAAATTTATTTTTGAATATTTAATAGTTCTTGCTTCTTAATTTTTTTTATATTTCTTTTATATAAAAATTCTTGTACGAGGTGTTCTGACAAAAGATTCTTAGCTTAACTTGTTTCATGTTTATCTTTTGCATTTTAGTTAGGCGAACTAGGCAGGGGACTTCAGGCACATCTGTTCAACCTTTCCCCTCCATACATTTTTTTCTGAGAGTAATCATATCTTTTTGTATTTAGGGAGCGGCCTTTACGTATACAGAAGAGTGGAAGTAGTTTTTGAGAAACTTTATATTTTGTGAAAAGTTTCTTTAGCTTGTACTTTTGCACCAGACATAATTTAGTTCGAAAGTTAGTAAACGGGCATTTACAATTTTGGCAGACGTCCTCACGGTCAAATCAAGCTGCTTATTTTTTACACTAATACCAAATTTAGTAAATGGCAATGCATTTCATCCATTCGAAAACATTTTCTGATGGTGCTGCCAGATATATTGCGATACAATTGCATATTAGGACACCAGTAGCGAAGGGGTATAAGTCACAAAATTGAAAAAACTGAGATAAGTACACAGGCTATTTGGAAATATTGCTATTTGTTTTATGATTGCTCTCAGAAAAAAAAAAAAAAAAAAAATTAGGGAGGGGAAACGTTGAACAGATGTGCCTGGAGTCCCTTGCCTAGTTCGCCAAACTAAAACGCAAAATATAAGAGATTTTCTAATTATCTGTTGCTTTCTAGAGGTCAACTACTCAAGCTCTATAAATTACTTAACCTCCTTAATCTCTCTACTTAAAATTTAAAAAATATATTGTACTCCACTTTTCGTCCACAGTTATTGAAATAAGAGTTCAAAGACCGCTATGAAATTAGGAACAGTTTCATTTTAAGTGAGACACATACTATTGATCAGTGTTGGGTACGCTCACAAAATAAACGAACTAATTCAAACTCAAGTTCAATTTCTCAAAAATGAGTCACGTTCAAATTCAAAATTTTTGAAACGAACTCGTTCAACTCAAACTCATCTATGAAAGTGAACGAAGTTCACTAAAAACTCTTTTTTTTTGTTTTTTTTTTTGTTTTTTATAAATAGAATAGAGATCTCTGCGGGCCGGGCTTGGGCCTATTTTCATTTGCGGCACTCGGGCCGGCCCGGACCCGGGCCATACTTTTTTCTAAAGGCTCAGGTCGGGCCGGGCCTTGCCGGGCCTAACTTATTTTTTCTGTACAGAGCCGGGACTGGTTTCTTTTCTAGTCTTCACGTCCCAAAATTTTCAGCCGTAGTTCTGAAGCAGCCCGTATGAAAATCATTTTCTCGCCGTGACCGTTCGTTCAAAGGTAAGTAAAATTAAGCCTGGCCCAAAGATTTTTGCAAAATGTGCATACATTTTTGAATTGCCATTATTCTATAATTAAACGTTAAAATTTATTCTTTTCGAAGAATGGTAAATTTCTATGCTAATTAAATTATAGTAAAACGTGTGAAAATGAACCTGCCTTTGACGGAATCCTGTTTTAAACTGAAAAACGTGTTGATCCCTGCAAAATTAATATACTAATACGTAAGAAAAGAATATATAATACATTTACATTTGCTAAGAAGGGAACCTGTCTGTAATGCATTTTTTTTCTTTTCTGTGTAATTGAGTCTAGAAGATTTTTCTGTATAGCATTTCTCAGATTTTTAACAATTCAATGCATGGAATATGGATTAAAAATGTTAATGATATCTCAAACATTTGCATAGAAGAAATAGCGGTTCATTAAAAAATAAATTTTACACCCTGCGGCACTTTTATAAAAATGAAGTTTAGAAACATGAAAAAAAAGTTAAGATAAATATTTTTGGTCAGAACTACTCGTAAGAGTCAAATTTTTAAACAAATCGACGTAAAAATCAATGTTTTGTAGCAATTCACTCGGGTCGGGCCGAGATTTTAACCTTTTCCGGGCCATGCTCGGGCCGAACTTTTAACTTTTCTTCCGGACCGGTCCGGGCCAATATATTTTTTCTACGGGCCGGGCCGAAATTTTTTTTATGGGTCGGGCCAGGCCCGGGCCTGGAAATTTTGGCCCATGCAGACCTCTATATTAGAACTTATTTTTCTGAACTATTCTTTTGGTTGTTCAACGTAAGGATCTTCATGGGTCCTGTCCAATTTTCCTTCCCGACACTCTGTCCGAACTTGGTTTAGGGATTACTTTTTTCTAGAGGTTCGGACCGAGATGAGCCGGCACTAGATTTGTTTTCCGACCTACGTCGGGGCTGGACTGCATTCTTCTTGAGGTCTGAACAGGCAGAAATTTTCAGTCCCAGCTCACATGAAAAGCATTGGACCGGCACAGCTGTGGCCTGTCCAGTAAAAATATTATTAAAATTTTAGCCTGGCCCAATTTTTTTGGCTAAAAAAATGCACGTATTTTTAAATCACCATTATTCTACACTTAAAATTGATATATTTATTATTTTTTTAAGATGAGTAGATGCATTTCTAGGCAATAAAATTAAAATATGGTAAAATCCGAGACAAAAGAACCTGATGAACTATGATGACTATGAAGGAAACCCGTGTTTAACAAAACAAAATGGTGATCTGTGTAAAATGAGGATAAAAATACTTCTGAAAAGAATGTAATCTACTTACAACAGACGATGAACTTGTTCATAGGGGAATCGGCCCATGGCGGATTTTTCTTCTTTCCTATGCAATTCCGTCATAGAAGATTTTATTGTATAGAATTAAAAAAAATTTAAATCTACAAGCCAAAGAATGTGGATTAACGATATTAATGGTAATTGTGATATTTACATATAATCAGATACATTTAAAACATAAATAACACATCTCAGAACACTTTTTTAAAAATGAAGAATATAAACATGATTTAAAAAGGTAAAATAAGTATTTTTATTTAGCCCTTCTCGCACAAGACACTTTTGACCCTACAGGTGTAAAAATCTATGTTCAGCTTGGTCGGGCCTAGCGGAGTCAATTAATGTTTTGTGCAGACGGAGCCGAAGTTTTAATTTTTATACCGGACTTGGTCAATAACTTTTTCCAACGGGCGGAGTTGTGCTCGGAGCAGTTCTGGCCAAACTTGGAACTTTTTTACTGGGCCAAAAGTAAAATTGCCTGCTGATTGTCTTGGTCGCGCTCGGCATGAAAATTTCGTCCCGTGCATACCTCTAATTCAATGTATTTTTTTTCCTGCATCGCATCCACATGATAACTTGGCGTGTTTTTTCTTTAAAAATTAAAATTTTATGAAATAATTGTATGTAAAACGAAAGAAAAATAAAGTTTAAATCTAACGAACATGAAAGATATATTTTCAATCGTTCAATGGTAATAAAAATTTATTTTTATTATTTTGTTTTTTATACTTTTTCATTTATACAAAAAGGTGATTGGGAATTAGTATTATATCATTAGTTCTCATTGATTATTTTACATATACAAATAAGTATAGATACCGTCTCGGAAGGTATATATCTGCCAGCTGTATATTGAAATTAAGTTAATTTTTTTTTGTCTCTAATTTGTTAAAAAAGGGTAAACTTTATGCATCCTAAGTAACCTAAAATAATTAAACACGCAGAGAAAGAATAACAAAAATTCTTTTGTCAGGATACCCCCCCCCATTTCTTCAACCTTAATCCACAGAAAAGACAATTTTTGTTTTATTTTATTAATTTATTTATTTTTACATTTATGCGGTTCAAATTTATGTTATATAGTAAGACGAATTACTTATTTTTCGATATTCAATATTTCTTAAATGTTAAAATTTCTGAAATGCTCTAGTGGGTTTATATGTTTAAAAAAACAAAACTGTCTTGTACGAGAAGTTCTAAAATAATTCCTAGTTTAGTTTATTTCATGCTTATGTTCTGCATTTTAAAAAACTAGCCTGGACTGCGGATTACAGCAAACACATTTATTCCAAAATTCTTGTTCCCTTTCCACTGAATTTTGTTTGTACGAGCGCTGGTAAAAATGAAATGTCTGACATAAAAAAGGGCCCTTTTCTTTTTGCATATGCACCGATAACAATTTCATGTATAATTTCTTGAGAATCGAATAGAGATTTTCATTTGCCTATAAAGTTGACGCATTTTTAATTATTACAAGTTATTGCCCCTTGACAACAGCCCTTCACAGACTGCCGAGTCTCAAAAATAGGCTTTTAAACACCTAATTTGACATCATTTTCTGAAAGATACTTTGCATTTATACAAAAATGAAAAACTTTTCAATTTACTGCTGTTTGAATCAGGATTATGCAAATTTTTTGAATATATAAATGAAAATGAATTACAGCTAGATTGAAAATTTATTTATTATTTTAGAAGTAAAATTCTTTTAAAATCAACAATCTATTTATAAATTATAATTTTTTTTATTTTTCATTGATGGGAAAATTGTCAAAACTGACAATTTATGAAGGCCCGGGGCTACATCTCCTCTTACCCTCACATAAATCCGGTTCTGTGCATCATTTCCTGAAAGCCAGACTCCCTTTTTTCAATTCAAAAACTTAAAAACATTTTGTATGGTTTAAAATTCAGATATGAATATATAATTATTATTAAGATGCTACTTGCTGCAGTATAATATAAATTTAAAAACAACGTTAAAGACTCCTATTTACATATTCTGGCGTCTTTAACGTTGTTTTTAAATCTATACGAATACATTACTTCAGTCTTTTTTCTACTCTAAAAGTACACAATATTGATTGTAATTAGCAGACATTTTGGTAATAGATTTAAAATATCACCTTTACAAACACCAAACTTTTAAGCCCCCCCCCCCCAATAAAAAAAGAAAGAAAAGGAAAGTAAATCAAGGATTTCAGGTCTGTGGTCATTGTTTTAATCCGCCACTGCTTAATGCTGTTTTTAATTTTTATTTCTTTCTACTCCTCAACAATGTGAAATTATCTGACACATTCTCGAATTAATCTTTAGGCTAATGTCAGATGAACGCCTTTTCGCACGCTTTTAATGCATCCTTATACCTTCTCTAATCGCTAGCATGTGAAGGGAGGCATTAAAAGTGAAAAAAGCGTGCAAAAAAGACGTTTGTCTGACATTAGCCTTATAGGTAAATGCGTGAAACTTATTGGCATTACTATTTATGCAGTTTAAAATAGTAGAGCTCTTTAGATTTTCATTTTAAATGTGAGATATATCGATTTCTTCCATTTTAACATGCAACGTTAAAAGATAAAAAATAAGAGAAAGAGAAATAATCCAAATAACTTTTTGGTGAAATTCAGTATAAGTGTTCCATTAAATATTTTTACTGAGTTCAACGAGATTTTACTTTGGAGAAAAGGAAATACTTATCCATAAATAAGAAAAGACACAATCTATAAAAAAAAAAGCCTCTTACATTTAAATAAAATTAAAAATCTTTATTAACTTTAAGTAATAAATATTTTTCAAAATTATCGTCTGTTAGACGTATCCGTCTAGTGCCGAATACTTCGGACGCAGCACTAAAAAGTCTTTCGACCGATGCAGATGATGGCAGGCTCGTGTTGTACTCAATAAATAGATTTTTTAAAAATAGTCTTCCTCCGAAAACGTCTGATGTTATACTTGTATTCAATGTCGTATCTTCATTCAGGAAATTTCTGACTTCTTGGCTACGAGATAGTTTCTCCTGCGACATCTTTCTTTCGAAGAAAAAATCATCTTCATCATCATCTTCTCCTGGTGTTTCATCTTCCTCCGTTCTAGTCATAGAAGTGTCCATCTTTTCTGAGACGTCGCATAACAGGTCTACGGCTTTCGCCCTCTTCGCTGGATCAGTTATCCAGTTTAATTTAAATTTGGGATGCACACAGGTGGCAATAATAGTGGCTTCGTCCTCAATTACCTGTTGTAGACTGCACACGCTTTCTAGGCCTTTATTTTGACAAAAAACTCGCTTTCCTGCCACATATTCTACAATTATGTAAAAAGTGTGAGCAGTCACTTAACTTAGTCAAGGTGCTTTCGAACACTTCTTGGGGACCAGACCGGGGATCTCTCCTTAAAATTTATCGCGCTATGATCCGTTCCAAATTGACTATGCCTGCCAGGTCTATGGTTCTTCACGTAACTCAGTTTTGAAAAAGTTGGACACTGTGCACCATAGCGCTCTTCGTGTCTGCTCTGGTGCATTTGGTACTTCTCCAGTTTTAAGCTTGTGTGTTGATTGTAAAGAACCGTCACTTCATCATATTCGTGAAAAACTCTCATTGAACATGTATTATCGTATCCTCTCACATCATGGTCATCCACTTCATTCCTACATTATGAATACTGACAATGATATTCTTTATCAGAATCGACCATCGTGCATTCCATCATTTGGAGTCAGAATTAGGAACATTGTTGACAATGGGCCTCTGAGTAATATCAAGGTGAGTTCCTGTCAGTCTTATGTACTCCCTCCTTGGAAACCTCCTGATATTACCTCGCTCCATCCTTTTAAAGGTTACGATAAAAACAACTTGGCCCCTGCAGTTTTTCAACAATTATTTGCCGCACACCGAGCAAATTTTAATGGCTATACTGGCATTTATACAGATGGATCTAAGAATGGTAATACTGTTGGTTGTGGCGTATTTTGTGACAACACATCTTTAAGCTATCGTCTTCATCCTTCTACTTCTGTCTTTACATCTGAACTGATTGCAATAGAGAGAGCCATGTTGCACATATCTCATCATCATAGCTCATCCTTCATTATATATACAGACTCTAATAGTTCTATTGACGCAATCAAATCCTTTAAAAAGCATCCTATTGTCTCATCTATCCTAGATGTTTATAACAAATTAACAAGACGTGGTTATAATATTTTATTCTGCTGGGTACCTGGACACATGTGTATTCCTGGCAATGAGAAAGCAGATGAGGCGGCAAAACGTGCTCTTAATCCGTTACACCATGATGTTCCTTTCTCAGACGTTAAACTACTTATAAATAGTTTTATTCAGAATAAATGGCAAGAAAGTTGGGATTTAGAAAACAGTAATAAACTGCACCATATGAAACCTATCATAATGACCTGGCCTCCGAGTTATCCAAGAAAAACAGATGTTCTTACTCGTCTGAGAATTGGACATTCAAGGATCACTCATAAACATCTTTTACTTCGAGAGGATGCACCCATGTGTCCACATTGTCATTTTAATTACTTGACCATTCTTCATATTTTAACTGATTGTCCGGGTCTCCGGCATTTGTATAGAACTTATTTTAAGTCATCATCACCACTATTGACAAACCTCATAGGGGAAATACCTCATGGGGCACTCTTTACCTTTTTAAAACATGCAGGATTTTATTTTAAAATTTAATTTTTTGTCTCTTTCTTTGGTTTAACAAGTCAGTTTTCTGTTTTACACTTTCATGATCTCTGGATGGGAACCCCATTAAACTGCTGTTTTTATTGACTTACTTTTATCTTTTTACTCTACTGTTTTAGTATTTAAAATTTAGTTTTTTCTACACATGTTTGACTATATCTGGATGGGATACCCCATCCAGATTGCTCTGCTCATTGTTCTTTTATTTTGTCAGTTGTATTTGTCACCTTTTTGTTATGTTTTAGTCTACTTTTTTGGCACAGCATGTCCCTTTTGGGATTTTGCGCCATAAAACCCCATACAACCAACCAACCAACCAATCGTCCTCAATTACTTGTCCAAACCTGATGGTATAATAATGCTAATGTAAATTTACATTACCATAAAATTATAATAAAAGAGAATATAATGAAAGATACATATGCTGTTTAGTTTACAAATAAATTTTTTCGCATTTTTTCTTACCTGCGTTCTATGCCCTCTTTTATTGCAAGCAATAAAGGTTTGCAATATTGTAAATTTTTGGCTTTCTTTAGATGTTCATTCAGGCACGTAATAGTTGGAATTAAGAAACCTGTGGAAATGTTATCCCCTTGCAGGATATCTAAAGCTTTTGAAAGAAGCTTTAATATCTGCAAATAATATAAAATATTAAAATACAGCGTGACATTGACACACATGCACACACATAAAGGGAGAGAGAGAGAGAGAAAACTTAAATATCTTTAATGATCCATACTATAAAATTCATACTATAAATGTAAATCGTTTATTTTTCTTAATGTGGCTTTGAAATTATTGGACAAATATTTAGAATGCCTGTTTTAATGTGTACCTTATATATATATATATATATATATATATATATATACAGAAAACGAAAAGTTAAAGAAACAGAGCTTCTTTATTAAAAAAATTTCTTTGAAAAGAAAAAAGAGAGAGAGGGAAGTAAATGAAAATAATTTTTCTTACCGTTTACTTTATCTTCGAGTAACATAACTGAATAGTTACAAACATTTTTTTTCATAAAAAATAATTTTTTTTGATTTTTTTTAATTTTTTTCATTTGATAATCGGCACTAACTGTACAGCTTTCAAAATAAATAAAACTAACAATATTTACCTTTTTAATTACTAAGTTTTTTTTTTTTGTGATATGTTGCTTTTTTCATGTTAAAAAAAGATTAATAGATTTTTTTACCTTTAAAATATAAAAGAAAATTCTAACTCAACCGCATACCTAATACATGTCAGTTATTTCTAATTAGTTGTAATTTTTAACCTGGGATTATATCAGAATCATTAAGATTTCATTTATATTATCTCATTTTAACATCTCAAATTACCGTAAAATATATATACTTTGTTTCAGTGTCATATAATGCAACTAAAAACGCAGAAATCGGATATTTGTGTTTTGCACAACTTGACATGGTTGAGTAACCATAACCAAACCATCTATGATAAGATCTGAAATTTTACGTCGTTTTTCACGTTTCTAAACTAAATATGATGCAAATGGCGTGCTGGCACCCAAACTGCATCGGTGACTGGAAGAAAAATAAAAAAGCACGACAAGCGAGTTACTTCAGCATTGTAATTTTTGTACATAATTAAAAGAGAAAATATTTTTTAGCAAATTTAACATAATTGGGTATTAATTTTATGTTCAACATACTTCTGTGTATTCTCTCAAAAACTTTGCTTCCGCTGAAGTTATTCTCGCCAAACCTGCAACATCGAAAACTTTTTCTAATCCTTTGTCGTTGTTGGTCAAATATTTTGACAAGCAATTTAACGAGTTGTACATGGAACTCCACCTAGAAAAAATAAAATTTTAAGTTCAAGTGAATAACAATTTCTCCATGAATAATATTCTACATGATTTAAATAAATTAATAAATTAAATAAATTTCTCTTAAAATGAAAACCTCACATTCTAAATCTATTCCTATACATTTTAAATGTAATTTAATCATTCTGGATTGATAAAAGAAAGGATCTTTTAAACGTAATTTCCTCTCAATCATTATTAAAAGCTCCAAATGTTCAGTTTTAGGAATCGTCTTAAGTTTTAAACCTTATTCAAGTATATGACTTTTCTTTTCGATAATTAAATGTTAGCTTATGTGGCAATTATCGACTTTAAAAAATGTATCTTTAACTCCCCTTATAAACATTAGGAAAATGCAAATTTAATAATTACCAGTAAATCCGATAGATAATGTTTTAAGAATAAGTTTGATTCGATTTTTTTTAAAAATATAAACTGTTATTTAAAACTTAAAACTGTGTAAATGAAATATGTAATAATAATAATAATAATATATATATATATATATGTATATATATATATATGATGATGATGAATTGCAGTATTATGTAATGGTTATATATATTATTCAAGGATATTATATTAATGAGAGTATGTGTGCATGTGTGCTTTAAAAACAAACAGTTTGGTGTTTTATAAAATGTAGGTACGGAGGTCCTAGTTCTAGATAATCGTATAAAAGTAATAGCTAGTCGGACAAGGTATTACTAGTCCTCCTCCTAGTTCTGAAAGTATCGTATCAGATATGACAGATGAATGGCTATATTTTTGCCAAAGCATTTTGACATTGTAGATGAGTATATCTTTTTATATGTGACGTCTTTTTCAGCCTTTTCTGCATCTTTGGTCATGACTAGGTTTAATGTGTGGCTTTTACATCTTTCATGATTCGGCAACGTATCAAAAAAGTGACTCAACTCCAGTGGTTGGATATCTATTGTGTTTGCGTCATCGTCCGTCTGTCCAAATACTCTGTATAAAAATATAAACAGAAAAACCAGCTTATTCAGAAAACTCCTTTCCACCATAGAAAAATTACATGGCTATGTAAATTAATAAATACACAGTTATTATTAGCCATTCTCTGCACCACGTGCCATATCTGGCACATATCTAAAAACATTACAATTTTCATTAGGTGCCATGGATTTGGCTAATATGACCACTGTAACTGATCAAGAGCAATCCAAAAAATGGAATAACTCTTATTTTGTCGATGTCAGATGGCTGCATTATACAAAAATAAATAAATAAATAAATAATAGAATTTGTTCTTCGGAAACAAACAAAATCGATCAAGCTATTAAGGTAGGATTTACTTTCATTATTTTCACTGAATACTTAAAAATATTAATATAATAAAAGTTGCAGAGTGTTAAGTAGATGAAATTAATTAATTTAAGCTCATTTAGTTGCAAAATATAGCAATACAATATTTTAAAACCCTAAATGTATACATATGGCACACACCATAAAATATAAAATTTTAGCTGAAATTTTGAAATTTAATTTTTTTTAGTATTTTTCTCATTTATAGACCGATATATAGATTAAAAAAAAAAATCATTCATAAAAATAGAAAAATTCGTGCAGTGAAGGGTTAAATATACAAGAAAGTTTTCATATTAAGTTATACCTGAACGCTTTTCCAAAATTTGATGCATTGTTTGTAATGCATGACGTTATCTTGTTTTGTATTGCGAAATCTAGAAATATTTGGTTTAACTCGCGGGCAAGGACATCGTGGGTATGTTTCCCCTTGATCCGCCTACAAGCGAGAGATGCTTGTTTTCTCTTCAGAGTTTGTCTCTAGCCAATGGACAGTGATGCCTAGATAACTCCTGCGAGCAAAGAGAGAAAAAAGTTATTGCTAAAGAATTCATCCTTTTAAAAAATACTCTGCAATTTTAAATTATTTTCTCTATAATTGTCTATTTATTCATTGATTGAATTTTTATTGATTTAATTTTTTTAGCTATGTATAAGACTAGAAAAAATATTTTTAATAATTATAAGAAACACTTTTTTTCATTATATTAATTATTTATAAATAAAATGATTACATATGAAATACAAAATTAGGTTTAAAATAATCTATGGCAAATATATCATTATTCTTTGTCCAACTCTGCTTTTCAGATCATGGGTTTGTTACCTCATATATCTCACTCAGGTGATCAACTTACCACTGAATCCTTGAGTGTTTAATTCCCAAGCAAAATTGGTGTTAATTTTATCGACGACGAAGGCATGAACGGTTGAGTGAAACTTGCCCATCCCGGAGGCGAACTCTAGACTTGTAGCGCGGTAGCGAGGCGCGCTGATCACTAAAGTGCTGGACTTTAATTAAATGTATATATAATAATACATAATATACGACTGGAAATTATATACTAAATTATTTAATGTCATTGTAAAAGTAAGTATATCCATAAGGGAATCAAATTTTCAATTTAAAATAAAATTAATATTTTATGGTAGAAAGAGGAAACAAAATCCATGCACTCGAAAAGATGTTATATGAAAATACTAGTATCGAAATGAAAACTAATAATTTTGATTTTTAAGGTAACTTAGTATGTTTAAATTTAATTTAAAATGTGAAGTGAATGTAAATCTAATGCTAAACAAGTTTAAATAAAACTAATAAAAGTTACGAACTGAACGCTAACCTGTGGAATGCAGTCCAAGCATCTGCTGTTACACCAACATAAAGGGCGGCTGCCATCTCTTCCTTAACGTTCCCAATCATTTTTATGTACACTTCATTAATATTACTCATTAAAGTTTTTCTGCACATAATGCGCAAGGAAGGGTTTACAGCTGCCATCATTTTTTGAAATGATTCTTTTTCGATAGCCGAAAATGGTTGTAGAGTATCTGTGATCCACTTTACTAATTTTTTGTTAAAATCAACTTGTATTTCTGGCAAGGATTTTGCTACAGTCAGAGTCATCATTTCATTGCCATTTTTGGCAAATTTCAATTGTTTTCCTCGGCTTTCATTGTTATCAGTTTTCTCAACTTTTCTTTTACGTTCTTTTTTTTTTTTCATAATTTCATTCGTTTTCGTAGGATGCACCATCTTAAAAGAAAACAAAAGAAAGATTCATTTAGTACCGACATTTACATGCTGAAAACGATGCCAAGAAACAACAGAATTATCAAAGAAAATATTGTTTTGCTTATTATTTAGAAAAATTGCAAAACGTTTATTACTTTTATATGTTGGAACATGTTCGACGGGCTTGTTTTAGAAATACAGAGATCCTTTTTCTTAATGCAGAGCTTACAATTGACTCTGAAATTTCCTTTCTCGTCTACTTTTATCAAATCGAAGTAATCATCATAAACTGGCCACGGTAGCTTTGAATCCATTATCTAAAAAGAAAAATATCACATGGGAGGGTGGGGGGTGGTTAAAAAAACTCTGTATGCTATTGTATTAATATTTATGAAAAAGAAATAGAAAGCAGTTGTTAGATTTTCACTGCTGTTAATTCCAAAAAGAGGAAAGGAAGCTGAAGAATTTCATGCTAAAGTTTTTCTAATTATTATTAAATATTTAAATTTAAGGCTATAGCTTTGGCATATAGGCCGCTCATGTGATGAGTTTAAAAACGCTCTATATCTGTACGTAATAGTAGATACATATATTTTTAATTATTGTCTTTCTCTTTATCCAAGTGTTACAATTACAATCATGGCTAAAAATCTTTTAAATTTAATGTGAAGCATAAATAGGTATTTAAACTTCTTGAAAATTATTTTTGTCAAAAGACATTTGCTCAAATGTTTCGAAGATTAAAAATCTGTCACTGTAAGCGTAATGTGTAAAAATAATTTTTTTTTTTTTTTTGTTCGGGGGGAGGCAGATTTAAAAGCTGTTCTCAAATCCAAACTTACTTTTTTCTGACATATTTCTGTAGAAATTATATTCATCAATGCATTAAATTTATAGATGTTATTCCAGTATAATCGAACAGTTTTAACTTTTTAACTTTTTTTAAAAAAAGATAAAGGATCATTTATAAAATCGCATCAAAAGAACATTTAAAATGAATTTTTTAAATATGTCGTGTCGTCATTTGAGAGTAGTTTATTTGAAATTTAACTGAGGGTGAAAATGTTGTACATATACAGAAAAAGCGAAAAACATTAATTAGATTCCAAAGGATTTAAGTGGTAATATCAACAAATTTCAATCTTTTCTTTGCAAGCATTTGTCGAAAACGTTTGTATTGTGTCAACGGTGTGCAGAAAGATATTTGAGAACTCACTTAACTACTTATTAAACTTTCTTTTTTATTCTTTGTATTTAGTGTATGATGGTCGTCTGAAAAGTTTAATTTTTTACCCCCCCCCCCCCCCCTTTCAAAAAGTTGGACACTGTGCACCATAGCGCTCTTCGTGTCTGCTCTGGTGCATTTTGTACTTCTCCTAGTTTTAAGCTTGTATGTTGATTGTAAAGAACTGTCACTTCATCATATTCGTGAAAAACTCTCATTGAACATGTATTATCGTATCCTCTCACATCATGGTCATCCACTTCATTCCTACATTATAAATACTGACAATGATATTCTTTATCAGCATCGACCATCGTGCATCTCATCATTTGGAATCAGAATTAGGAACATTGTTGACAATGGGCATCTGAGTAATATCAAGGTGAGTTCCTGTCAGTCTTATGTACTCCCTCCTTGGAAACCTCCTGATATTACCTCGCTCCATCCTTTTAAAGGTTACGATAAAAACAACTTGGCCCCTGCAGTTTTTCAACAATTATTTGCCGCACACCGAGCAAATTTTAATGGCTATACTGACATTTATACAGATGGATCTAAGAATGGTAATACTGTTGGTTGTGGCATATTTTGTGACAACACATCTTTAAGCTATCGTCTTCATTCTTCTACTTCTGTCTTTACATCTGAACTGATTGCAATAGAGAGAGCCATGTTGCACATATCTCATCATCATAGCTCATCCTTCATTATATATACAGACTCGAATAGTTCTATTGACGCAATCAAATCCTTTAAAAAGCATCCTATTGTCTCATCCATCCTAGATGTTTATAACAAATTAACAAGACGTGGTTATAATATTTTATTCTGCTGGGTACCTGGACACATGGGTATTCCTGGCAATGAGAAAGCAGATGAGGCGGCAAAACGTGCTCTTAATCCGTTACACCATAATGTTCCTTTCTCAGACGTTAAACTACTTATAAATAGTTTTATTCAGAATAAATGGCAAGAAAGTTGGGATTTAGAAAACAGTAATAAACTGCACCATATCAAACCTATCATAATGACCTGGCCTCCGAGTTATCCAAGAAAAACAGATGTTCTTACTCGTCTGAGAATTGGACATTCAAGGATCACTCATAAACATCTTTTACTTTGGGAGGATGCACCCATGTGTCCACATTGTCATTTTAATTACCTGTCATTTTAATTTAGCTTTACATCCAATTTACCCCCCCCCCCCTCCCCCCCCCCCCCCCCAAAAAAAAAAAACAACCAAAGTTCTATGACATTAAAGCAGCCATTTAAGGAGATTCATAACTTGAAAAAAAAATCATACTTTTAATATTTTAAATGAGTGAAGGGGTTGTAGAAAATTAAATGTTTACGATAATTTAAAGAACTAGAGGTTCTTGTCTCCACAAGCTACGGGCACCAACTCCCATCCAGACCCGTCACACTCCAAATACAGGCTGGTCTCAAGTGAAGATGTACTACATGGCAGTGACCACTTTCCCACTTTTATTACACTGACTACTCCTGTTACGGATTGTAATAACTATACAAAACATTACATATATGGCAGAGCCAACTGGTCATCTTTTACATCACTTGCAAACATCACCGCTAACATGATTGCGCGGAATATTGACAATGCACTTGATAATATAACTCAATGTATTATCAATGCTGCTGATTCCAGCATTCCAAAAACATCATCTAACTAAAAGAACAGAAAACCTTGGTGGAATAGCGATTGCCAAAGTGCAAAGAAAAAACAACAGAGGGCTTGGAGTCTCTTTCGGAGATACCCAAATAATAATAACTATATAGCATTTAAAAAAGCAAAGGCAGAAGCTAAACGAGTGCGACGCAAAAGCCAACGGGAGTCCTGGATTAACTATGTATCAAGCATTAACTCCAATACTTCAAGTAAAGAACTCTGGATAAAAGTAAAAAAAATGTTTGGGCCTTTACTCTGAAAATCATATTTCTATTTTAAAGCATAACGGTCACACCATCACTTCTCCTAAGAACATTGCTGAGACAATAGGTAGTACCCTAGTTTCTATTTCAAAATCAGACGCATATCCGGAGCCTTTTTTATCTTACAAAACACAGGCTGAAATGACCAGAATTAATTTTAATACTCATAACTCATTTTCATACAATCAACCATTTATTATCTCAGAGCTTTTAAATTGTTTAAGAGACAGTCACTTATCTGCTCCAGGTCACAATGGCATCACTTACATCATGCTCAAGCATCTCTCACATACTTCACTTAACAATCTGCTTTCTTTTTATAACAGGATTTGGACAGAACAGCTTTTTCCCAATGCTTGGTGCAGGGCTATCGTTATTCCTTTTCCTAAGCCAGGAAAAGATGCTACCAATCCAAAAAATTATAGGCTGATCGCACTTACTAGCAGCCTTTGCAAATTGCTTGAAAAAATGGTCAACTGCCGCCTTGTTCATGTTTTAGAAACCAACAATTGCCTTGCTGCTTTTCAAAGTGGATTTCGACGTGGTAGGTCTACTATCGATAACCTGATTCATTTGGAACATCACATCCGGGACAGCCTTTTTAAAATGCAGCCATTTGGTGTCAGTATTTTTTGATATGGCGAAAGCTTATGACAGAACCTGGCGTTATGGGATCCTTCGTGACCTTTTTAACTTGCTCTTTTGTGGGAACCTTCCAATTTTTATCAAAAACTTCCTCACGATTCGACTTTTTCAAGTTCGAATTGGTGGAATTTTATCTAGTTTTTATGAACAAGAAGAGGGTGTACCTCAGGGCAGTGTCCTGAGTGTCACCCTCTTTGCAATCAAAATAAATAACATCCTGAATCAACTACCCCCTTCTGTGAAGGGAGATTTATACGTTGATGACTTCAGGATTATGTATATGGGACAGGATATGCGTTTTATTGAGAGACAACTGCAAATTGCAATCAAAAATATTCTTAACTGGACAAATAAAAATTGGTTTATTATTTCTCATGACAAAACTTCCTGTGTGCACTTCTGTAGATGTAGGGGTCTGCATCCAGATCCCGAAATCTTTATTGGCTCTTCTCAAATCCCTGTTGTAGACAATGTTCGTTATCTAGGCCTTTATTTTGATAATAAACTGATTTTTTTACCACATGTTTCACAACTAAGGACAAAATGTGAAAAATCGCTTAATTTACTTAAAGTGCTTTCAAATACTTCATGGGGAGCAGACCGTACATCTCTCCTCAAAATTTACCGTTCTGTAATCCGTTCAAAAATTGACTATGCCTGCCAGGTCTACAGTTCAGCGCGTAATTCTGTTCTTAATAAACTTGACACTGTGCACCATAGCGCACTTCGTGTTTGCTCTGGTGCATTTCGTACATCCCCAGTTTTAAGCTTGTATGTCGATTGTAATGAACCGTCACTCTATCATATTCGAGAAAAACTCTCATTGATTCTGTATTACCGTCTCCTTTCGCATCATTGTCATCCACTTCATTCCTACATTTTAAATACTGACAATGACGTGCTTTATCAAATCGCCCATCTTGCATCTCATCTTTTGGTTTAAGAATAAGAAACTTTATTGACAATAGACCTCTGAGTAATATTGAGGTGAGCTCATGTCACCCACATGTGCTACCTACTTGGAAACCTCCTAATATTACTACTTCTCTCCACCCTTTTAAAGGATATGATAAAAATAAATTGGCTCCAATTATTTTCCAACAATTATTTGCTGCACATAGATCAAATTTCAATAGTTACACTGACATTTATACAGACGGTTCCAAAATAGGAGATATTGTTGGTTGCGGTGTTTTTTGTGAAAATACTTCTCTCAGCAACCGGCTTCATTCGTCTACTTCTGTGTTACAGCTGAACTGATCGCGATAGAGAGAGCCATGCTGCACATTTCTCATCACCATAACACATCCTTCATCATTTATACTGACTCAAATAGTTCTATTGACGCAATTAAATCTTTTAAAAAGCATCCTTTTGTCTCATCCATACTAGATTTTTATAACAAATTGACAAGACGTGGTTATAATATTTTATTCTGCTGGGTACCTGGACACATAGGTATTCCTGGCAATGAGAAAGCAGATGAGGCGGCAACACGTGCTCTTAATCCATTACATCATAATGTTTCTTTCTCAGACGTTAAACTGCTTATTAATGACTTTATTCAGAATAATTGGCAAGAGAGCTGGGATTTAGAAAACAATAATAAACTGCATCATATTAAACCAACAATCATTACCTGGCTTCGATTTATCCAAGAAAAACTGATATTATTCTTACTCATCTGAGAATTGGACATTCAAGAATCACTCATAAACATCTTTTACTTCGGGAGTATGCACCCATGTGTCCACATTGCCATTTTGATTACCTGACCATTCATCATGTTTTAACTGACTCTCCGGGCCTCCGGCACTTATATAGATTTTATTTTAATACATCTTCACCAATCTTGACAAACCTCATTGGGTAAACACCTCATGGGGCACTCTTTACTTTTTTAAAACGCACTGGATTTTATTTTGAGGTATAGTTTTTATAAGCTTCATATGTGGGACTTTCTTATTGACATCTGGGTGGAAAGCCCAACCAGATAACATGTTTACTTTGTTTTACTGGATTTCTTTTTTACATTGATTTCTACCCTTGTTTGACGACTACATCTGGATGGGTACCCCATTCAGATGGCTTTTCTTTTTCAGCTCATATTTTTTTCTTGGTGTCATTTCCTTACTAACTTTTTTTGTATTTTAGTCTTTGTTTGGCGCTGTATGTCCCTTTGGGGATTTTGCGCCATAAAACCCAATACAACCAACCAAATACAGGCTAATTTGCTTTGTATGAAAATATTTCCCGATTAAGAAAGATTTAATGACAATATGACGACCATCAGAGAACTTCTTTAGTCGGGTTGACATTCATTTTTCTTTGATTGGGAGAATGGGATTTTTTGGTTCACAAGGCCGTATCCACCGCTGTCGTGACAGTTGAAGTTTAAATTCGTGATTGATTAAACAAGATCAAGGAAACATTTGAAAAGTAGCTTGTATAAAATTATTAAGTAAAAAATGTTGTTCCCTACCACACTTTTATAATAACGCTAGAAGAAAAGTTTTCATTTAATAGACTATAAGAAAATCATTTATTTAATACACTGTAAGAAAATCATTTAAAATATAACATTACATTTCCCACGTGATAATTTGATTATCCAAGGTTTTATTTATTTATTAATATTCACGTGGAAAAATATTTTTTTCATTTAAATAAAAATATATATCCTAAAAGAGTTTACAATATTACAATACACTTAAAGGTATTTTTTATATAAAAATCTTCTAATAAGCAAATGTGCTGGTTTCGTACGCACAATTAGCGACATTCTCAAGATCGATAATGATAAAATAAACTATTTTCGTAAAAAAAAAAAAAAAAAAAAAAAAAATTGAAAAATGTATTTTTAGGGGGTTTTCTCTAAAAATTTTGTGAAAATAGTTTATTTTATTATTGTTGATTCTGAAAATATCCCTAATGGTGTGTACGAAATTAGGTCTATTAATCAAAATATTTTTATAAGCCTTTAAGAACACTTAATCATTTTTAGCTTATGTATTTTTATTTTAATGATAATATGTGATTTTTCATATATAATATATAATATTCAATTTTTAAATATTATTTTAGTTTTTTTCTTTTAATTGGCAACAATAAAAACATAACTTTTTTGAAATGTAAAATAAATCGCTATTCAGATATAAAAAAAAAAAAATGAGAGGACACTGCACGCCGTAACCTAGTCCAGTATGTGCCTACAAAAGGTTACTATGAATGGTTTCTGATCCTACAAAGACATTTTTAACCTAACTATTGTGATCGATTTCAGCATTAAATAGCATTTTAAAAATTCTTCTATTTAAAAACTGTCTTTTTCAACGTGTTTATCATACATTTCTCTATATAATATGTGTTAATTGGTTCATATTTTTATATGCTATACTTTTCTTAATATAAAGATAAATCAAGAAAGGGCATCAGTTTCAATAAATTCAATTACGGCAGCGACAGTTATTTATTATTATTATTATTATTATTATTATTTTTTTAGAATAGAAAGAAAAGAAGGTTAGGATTTAAATACATTAAAGGCCGTATTTTGTCTATACTGCTACAAGTGGAATAATTTTTTAAAGAAAATTCTCCAAATTTTCATTATTATTTACAAATTGGGACTGTAAATTGGCAGGTTAATGTCACAAAAAATTAGTTGATTGAAAAATCTGTATGTGCGTAAAATACTTTTATTTTGAAATTAAATTAACACATTTTTACAAAACTCAAAATACCAGTATGTAACAATATTAATTTATAGCATCACAAAATTTAAATTATGATGACGCAATTAAAATTATATGCATATTGAAATTTAAAAAGAAATAGTTTTAAAATATTTGAGTTTCCTTGACTGTTTATAATAATTATAAAAAATGACGTAATTTTAAGAAATAATTTATTCTATGTAAAGCAAAAATCTTTCTATTCTAGAAAAAAGTAACTAACGCTGTCACCGCCGCCGCCGGTATTGAATTTTTTGTGACCGGAAGTCTTTCTTCGTTAATATGAAGAAACATATTGTATACAAAAATATGAAAATCGGTGGTATTATAGACAAGTGTTTGATAAACACGCTGATGCAGACAGTTTTCAAATCGAAGAATTATTTTAAGAGATATTTAATGCTAAAGTTGGACAAAATCGTTCCATTAAAAAAGTTTTATAGGAGCAAAAACTATACATGGGAATTTAATCATTTTTAGATCATATTATGCATTAGAATTTCCCGGTGTGCAGACAGCATTTATTTCTTTAATTAGACTCATTTTTTGAGGTTTTATTTCTATTTTAAATTCAAATTTTCAGCATTTCGAGAGATATTTTTTACATACTTTAGAAAATGGTATTAATTTAAACTGTTGCCAATGGTATAAACAGCGCGAACAATAACGTTTACTTCAAATTAAAAATTTATTTACACGTGACTATTATAAACAGAAAATATAAAAAGCAGAAACTCATTGAAAATTACGTCATAAAAACTATATTTACACGTGAATTTTAAAAGAGAAAGAATATTGTAAAATAATAAATTCATTAACATGCGTTAGAAGTCTTAAATAGGATAAATTACGTCACATTTACGTCACATTACACTTATTACGTAAAATGACAAAAAATAGTTTTGCAAACAGTTTAAATTTAAAAATTGCGCGAGACATTTATTTGATATTTTGATATGATCTTTTCGACTATTTTTGTTAGGACAGCACAAATAATATTTTATTTCTAACAAAAGTATTTTCACGTGAATATTAAAAAGAGAAAAAAAAAGTTTGGTGGAAATTACGTCAGATTAAAAACGATACATTTAAAATGTCTCATTAAAAAAACTTTCTTTTCGCTTTGTTAAAAAATACCGGGAGACAAAGGCTATGTTTACTTAATTCATTTTATATTAGCTTATTTTGAAATGTTTAACTGATTTTATTTAATCAAAGACGGAAACAGCCATTGCATCTTTTAATAGTAGCTGATTTGGCCTTAAAATTCCCCAATCACAGAGAAATGAATAGAAGCCCGTTTATAGGGAGATCGCCACTATTTTTTAAATTATAATTCTATCTTCCGAAATCTTTTTAAAGCCGGTCAAATTAGTATGCTTTTAGAGTCTGCGATGCCTGGACGGGGGTTGACGAGCGTAGCTCCAAGGGGGCAGAGACCCCTAGTTAAAAAAAAAAAAAAAAAGAAAAAAAAAAGAGTGGGAGTTCAATCTATGTAGGCATAGGAACACAAATAATAAATGTGATGTGATATTGACTTAATCATGGTAAAATATTTTATATTCTTGGATAAAAATGAATCTTTGTTTATTTTATTGACTCAATTTTCACCACTGGAATCATTTCGCTCCACATAGTCTGCAACTATATGACGTTATCAATCTTTTTATAATTTTGGATTCCCCCCCCCCCCCTTTACGATATCATACGTTATCGTTTTCATCTTACGAATCTCCCCTCCCCTCCCTAATGAAATTGTTTTGATGTTTGAAGCCCCTTATTATTGACAATGTTTTGATGCTTAGGCATCATTGTTTTGATGCTGCAAGCCCTTTGTTTGGCAGCATTGCTTTGATGCTAAAGCGCACCTAGGTAATGTTGTTTTGAGGTTTATGCCCCAGGTAACATAGATGTTGCTGACCGCCCTTATATAATATTACTTAATCATTAATATACATATGTAAGTGGAGTCGTCAGAAATTGGGCGTCTAACAGGCCGTGATACACACCCCTTCCTATCCCGAGTTTAATATGAGATAAATGTGGGTAGCAATAAAACTAGACAGATTAAAGATTAAATATTTTAATTTTGTATGTCAAAGTTTACAATTGGACAATTAGTATAGAAATTAGGACTTAAATACAAAGTCCAGAAAATAATAAACAAGTTTAGAATAAACATAAGTAGCCTCGCCTTGCCTAAAGCAGTCCGTATTAAACTGATTCACAAGTACTGTGAATCATCACTAACGCTCTCTAACATTAAATATCTAAAAATCACAGTGCTGAAGTGGGAAATAATAGATTAAATTCAGCTTACCCATCATGCATGCAAAGAATAGAAGCACTGCCCCTGACACACCACTTTCTTGAGAAGTCATTCTCCAGATCATTTTCTTTCGCTAGTAAATAAAGTCTCAGGCCGTAGGCCAAAGGGGTTCAGTATTCAAATACTGACGCGAGAGCTTTTAGCATTTGCTTAAAACAACATATTAAGGTTCGACGAGTAATCTAAACATTATCCTTTACAGGCGGTTGACGGACTAAAACATATCTCTAGGTCACTAACTCTTCTCTTCTCCAAGCACCCTCCAAAAGGAATCTCTATGAATCTCCGAATATATCTCTTCCTTTTCAATCTATGAGAATTCCCAATTATATGTCCCTCTCTCTCTCGTCTACCTTTTTACTCTCCATCTCTTTCCCTCCTTTCATCCCCTTTACATCAAATCCTACTATCTTGGTCTTCCCAATATCTCATTGGTTTTTACTCTTACAATACGGAAACGTTCCATTGGTACTAGCACCTGTCTAGAACCCCCTATTTTAATATTTAAATTTTTATTGTTAAATCACTTGATATATGACTTTTCTGTTATCACGTGGTATAATTGTACACCTGGATGCTTAGCAATCGCCCCTCTAATCAAGCCCAAAATGCCATCTCGCCCCTTCTTTCACACCTTTTACTTTCCTCATCACTATTGCTTTGTAATGAAAGGTTTCTTATTCTTTTTTAACCAGGTGAAAGCCACAGTATTTCAACTGCTGTCCTAGTAATTTAATGCGAAAAGGGAGAACACTCAGGCTTCCCCATGTTAATTTCAATCTCTTGTATTATTCCCTTACCTCCCGCATCTCGTTTATGACTCTCTTACACTTTTCACGTTATATGTTTTTAAACGGCATGACTGACTTTTATTCTTCAAAACGTACCCTAAATTCCTATCTCGCACCTGTATGAAACTCATCATCCTTTTACCTACTATTTCTTTTCTATGTCACTCTCTTCTAACATTTTATCCTTTCACTAAAATGTCTCGTACTAAGCTTTTACTATCCTTTTTCCTTTTGAACATTATTATTCGTTTCATACTGAGTTTCTTTTATTATTTAACCACTACCTTAAATTCCTTTATTCACGCCTGTGTCCTACTTATTTTTCCATTTACCCATCTTTCCTCTCTTTATATTTTTCTCAATATTTTAGTGCCTGAAAAAGGAAAAAAAAGAAAAATGCTCCATAGGCAAGTTTTGGCAATAACACAAATTCTATATAAATTTCACTGTAATATTGAATTGAAAAAATTACGTATACTTATTATGAACATTCGTAATATAACATATAATACTACACAATTGAAATACTGAAAGGAATAATATAAAATTGATATATCAATACATAGTAATAACTAACCAGGAAATATAGAACATGCATAGAAAAAAAGAAAATATAATAAATGATTAAGAAAGAATAAATCAAAATAATGATTTTATAAGTACGACCAAATTTCTAGTATATTTCCTGTTTAGTATATGATATTATAAAATTCATTTTGAACGACAGCAGCATGTTAAAATTGTTGAAAATATCGTTATGAGAATGCATACAATAAACAATGTAGAACCTATAAATTTCAAAATAAAAAACGAAGTTTGAAAATTTGGCAAGGTGAAAAGGTCCAACCAGTTAGTGTTAGATGCACTGTTAATAGTCTTAGTATAATTCATGTTCAGTTGCATAAGTTCTACAGTAGGTTCATCCAAGCAAAATTTTAAAGTTTGACACTGTACTAGTGTCGTAGATTTTAAGCAGAGTTTTTCAGAGTAGCATCTTGCCATCGCGAAAAATTGAATGTCAAATTTTTGAGATTCTGTTGTCAATCTGATCGCTTTTGTGTGTACATTTATTTCTTGAAAGTGAATGCTAACCACACTTGAGTCACAAGTGCTGAGAGCTACAAAAGTTAACCTGGCAAGGATGGTGCACTTATAACATCCCTTAACCGAGATGTCCTCCTCTATAAATTTCGGGCATACTGTCTATGATTTTACAGAGAGTTTGTAATCAGCGAAGTAAAGTTGCACTTGAACAGCTGAGGATAATAATAATGTTGATTGTAATTTCTCATCTACAATTTTAAACAAATGCACATCTCTTTGTAAGGGTAATGCATTTTCTTGAGAAGATGCAATTTGTGCGATTGCATCTGGCGCATTAAGACATCGTAATGTGTCTTAAAAAAAATCACAATTCGTAATTTCAAAATCAAATATGAAGTCTTTCGTAAAAGAGGAATTCGCTTTAATTGCCCCAATTTTGCCAGCTTTAGGGACGTTTTTATAACTTGCTTTTGCTAAGTATGATTAAGATGGTTTTCCTACCCTCAGAATCAAAAAATCATCCAAATGAAAGTGTGCCTGATCATAGGCTCCTAAAATAGTCACCTCTATGCCTGACTTCGTGAAAGTTGAATCTGTTACTGTTATACTAGAGATTGTATTATTTTCCTCATGTTTTAATGAAATATGATATTTACAAGTATGACCTCTAATTTTGGATACCTCATAACTATGTAATAAATACGGTTCATACCAAGTCCTATAGAAGGCACAAGAAGATCTGAATAAATTACAACCTGTTCCCGCCCCAGATTGAATGCACGCTGACATTCCTGGAAAATCTCTACTTTGAGGTGTTTCTGCTTCAAAGTTTATGCCACCTCGTCCGACATGTCTTTTAATGCAGTGAACTCCGCGTCCACAATATTCATTGAATGTACAGGATACTTGTGAAATATGATTATTCTTTACGGGAAAAGTGAAATATTGTCTCTCAGTATTAAAATCACAAGTAACTGCATCTAATTTCAAAGTCATTGAAAAGAGTTGGTTGTTCATTTTATCCGTAAACCACAAACAAGATTCGGACTTAAGTGTCTGTAGAGTGATTTCTGAAGTTGAATGTAATTTACAGGATTTTGTACCATTTTGTAATGTTTCACATGTTTTGAGATAGGAACTTATGATTGCATGTGTGTTGCAATCAGCGTTTGACACAGTTACTACTAAAGCACAGGCTACTAAAACCATTGGAAGCGAAGTTAATTTTGTGTGCTGTGTGTTATGTAATTCTAAGTGTCCATAAAACCTGAGTAATATTTGTCGAATGGTGCTTCCTAAAAATGCCCCAATTAACCCTTAAGTGGTGAGGTCTTTTTTTTCTAACGTAAGTGGTGAGGTGGGGTGTACGTAACACCAAAATTCAACTTATTACGCACTCCTTAAAATTTAGCGAATTAAAATAAGAGAATTTCCTGTGAATTTTGTATTATCTACGTGTTAAAAAGAACTGAAAAGTAACTGTAAGTGTTCATGCATATAGATATAAATTCACGTATCTAAATATCAGAAAAATTTTGTTTGCAAATGTTGAGCTCATATGCAATTTCTCTAGGGTGCAAAACACCCCACCTCACCAGTTAAGGGTTAATAAAGAACATCTTGCAATCATTTTTGTTATTTTAAATAGCATGTAAAGTATCATACCTAAAATTTGTACAATGTAATAAATACTCTTCAAGATAGTTTTAATAAATGATGTTAGCACTAATGTAAAAATTATCAATATACAGTATGCTGAATACTGCATAGGTTTTGGCAAACACTTAAAATGCGTTAGAACTTCCCGACAAAGAAAACATTGTCTTAACTGGCAGACATTTTTTCCAGAAACATGTATTTGGCCTGAGACAGTTTTTCCACTTGTGTGTAGATATATTATCGTTAAAACTGTTTTATAGGCCAGAAGCTCGAAAGGAACTTTTATCATTAAGTCATTTGGTACAGCTAGAACATATTCGAACTCGGAATTTTGGAGAATTACTCTTCCCTTGTCTGGCAAAGTGAGAATAGGGTCATCGAACTTAACCGTAATATTATTGTTACTAAATTCTGCGTTTTCCTTTTCTAATAGCTTACGAGAATGCGAGTGTTCTGCAAAAGTTCATTCACTGTCGAATAAGCAGACATTCCACGTTATTATGTCGGGGTCGTAAAACGTTTGAGTTTCCGTAACTGCTAGTAGTTGTGGTTTTTGGTGTGTGAGGGAGCAGTAACAAAGACTTTCTTGGGAACAGTTTCTGAATTTACAAAAGTCTTTTGTACCCTGGCAATCCACATCACACTCACAGGTTTTCCCTTCATTATCACGGCATTCATATGCTGTACTGAACAACTTGCTTCATTTTCCAAATGTCGTAAGATAAACGCTCCTGGCTGTATTAGTTTGAAATCGCGTGTAAGTACAAAAGATGCTTTCCCCACAAGACATCGTGAACAATCATGAATGGCACATGAATTCGGGGGAATGTCAATACGTCCTAAAGTGTGTCTTGTAAGTGGGATGCATGTCCATTGAAATGGCAAATTTCGCCCTTCTGCTTCTTTGCAAGACTGGCAACAGTAAATGTTGTAATAAAGGGAAAAGCAAAATTTCACTACCAATTCCCCCTTCAGCACTAAATAAACTATCGCAATTTATTTTAAATACAAATGGTAAAATTTCCATTACCTAAGAATATTACACATAATTTAATGCCTCACAATACCAAGAATGGAGTTCAATATAGCACACATATAGTGCTATAACTTCTCTGAGACTAAGTAATTTGAAGAAAAAAAAAAAAAGAAAGCGAAAAAAAAAAAAAATTCAATACAATGAAGAGGAAAGAAAAAAAATATATTTTTTTTCCTTTTGAATAGACATGAATTTATTGTACTGTAAGTCTAGATACTAATAATTACGTAAAGGTGATACCTACTTAAATTTAACACCCATACTCGACTTAACTGAAATGCAAACATTGCTGTATAATCGTACATTCGTAATCCCTTTTCCATATACTTTTAATATGGTACCATTAATTAAGTGCACATGAAAATTCTATAATTAACTTAGACATAAATCTAATGCATAAATAATAGAATTTTGAGTTAAAACTGCTTACAATAACTATAAGAATTTGAATAATTATAACCTATGTAAAATGAATTAGGCATTAAAGAGAAAATGAACATGTGTTTTATCATGATGTGATTGTGTAACTATTCGTTTTCTATGTATTTTATTTGCTTAATAAACAATATTACTAGCAATTTTCAATGTTAGCCGCCCATAAATTTTCTTTCAGGGAAAAAAAAAATACGAAAAAGTAAAAAAAAAATAATTCGCCTGCAAATTATTAGCTATACCCTCCTATATCAAAATCCCTAAAAGAAAACAAATGAAAGCTAGAGGTAACAAAGTTTTACATGCGCACATTTGCAAAACTAAGTCCAAAACCGAAATATTTTAGTAAAGTAAATTCAGAAATTTTAAGGTAAAATTATAATTTATTGTTTAATAATCCTTCCTTTTTTTTTTTTTTTTGTTAAATTTATTATAGTAATTTATATTTTCTATCGACGTTACATCAATCCAGTACGTAAATAAAATTCATATGATCTAACTTGTTTGCCACCAAATGTCCTTACATTTAATAATATCAATCATAATAAATATATACTTATTTTTATACCTAAAAGTATGTAAATGTTAAATAATATTCTAGTTTACCACACCAACTTGTAATGATAATTATAATTATTCATATGCATGATTTCTTAGTATACACTAAGTTGTGATAATAATCATTATTCGCATAGCTTATAAAAGTTACAAGTCACTATATCATAAAGCATTTTGTAAGCGTTATATAATAATAATAATTATAAGAATTATAAAAACTAAGACAGACATGCAATAAACATGTGTGTGAATCTTCCAATGTAAACTAACATACCATAATTTTATGAAATGAAAACAAATACCATATGCGAGGAAAAGATGATTAATTTTTCCAAACAAACTGAACTTGATATTACATATGTACATGAATAGGAAAAATTAATTTATCCAAAATACGAATTTATTTATAGAATTTTACTATTTCCTATGTCCGTCTGATTTTTTCGTTTTTTTTTCATTTTTTTTTTTTAAGTTTGTAAGATTTAATGCGTAATCAAAAATTTTTTCTGCATAATAAGTTATTGGTTGCCTTTGTCTAAACGAGTAAGGAGTTTTTTCCGTTTTTTCCACTACAGGAGAATGTTGCAGTTCGTTCTCTACATTGGGATTATAAATTTCCGTGCTGTCTGACGATTGAGAGGATCCTGCATCTGAAGAAATGGTTTCAACAATAGGAGTGCTCCTATTTTCCTCTTCCGTAGGCGAAATTTCAATCCGGGGGGATGTAATGACCGTTTCTCTATGGATACCGGCTGTGAAAATAAGATCTGCATAAGATCGGGGTCATCGAACACTGCATGGGGTTTTGAAACACCTTTATCATTATTTATGGTCAAATTTTGTGAGGATACAGCATTTTGTACAATATTATGGAATAAGTCTAAATCTGATTTCCTTGAAGTATACTTAAGTAATCTACTTGAATGTACTTTCATTTCCTTGGCTCTGTCATCTTTTGAATCCAATATTGTGTAATCCACTTTATTATGCCTTTTAATTATTCTCATGGGACAGACATAATTTCTTGTTTTAAGTAATTTGTTATATCTGTCCTTTGCAGGATTATATAGATATACCATTTCACCTGGTATGAAATCTTTGTATTTTGAATTTTTGTGTTGGTAAGCCTCCTGTTTTTCCGCTGCAAGTTTAATACTTTCTTCCACTTTTTTGTTTGTATATTGCAATTTCACAATTTTCTTTTCTACAAAATCCGTGTACGAAAAATAGTCAGTATTATTATACTCATTCAGTATGTCAGTAGGTAATAATGGGTCGTATGCTAAGTGTAAAATTGCAGGCTTAAATTGAGTAGTATTATGGACTGTAGAGTTGTAAATTAGAGAGTAATAATTGACATAATTGCCCCATGGACCCGTGTTTTCCGCGAAAATTGAAAGTGATTTTTTTATATTTCTGTTAATAGATTCACTCGCACCATTACATGGAGGATGGAGTGGCGTGATGAATAGTTTTACAACTCCTAAACGCTTACATAAACGCCTTAATAAATCTGCAATGAACGAACTACCTTTATCACTTAATAATTTTTCTGGGACACCAAATATACTGATAAAATCTAAAAAACTTTCCGCCGTTGTTTCAGCTGAGAGATCTGGCATCGCATACAATCTTAAATATTTTGTAAAATGGTCTAAAAATGTTAGAATATAGACATTACCTTTATCTGTTCGCCTAAAAGGGCCTACATAGTTACAACTGAGATATGCCATAGGTCTCTTCGGAATAAAATGTCTTTGCATTGGAACGGGTTTCTGCATATTCGGGGATTTAATTTGTTACACTGTATACATGATTGAACGTAATGTTTAGTATCCGCATATAAATTTTCCCATAATATTTTTCTCTAATGGCATTGTAAGTTCTCATAAATCCAAAATGAGACATGTGATGTGCTGCTAAAATGTGCGGTTTATATTTATCTGGTATGACAATTCTGTGTATACCAGATGATTTGCGAAGTTTTCGTATAAAAGCAGTATGCATTAGTAATTCATTTCTAATTACATAATCCGGATAATTATGCTTAGCATTTGTCGGGTTTTTCTGTATTGCATGTAAAATTTGTGATGTTTTGCTATCAATATATTGTTCTGACTTTATGTCTTCAATATTTGGGAGATCGATTTGTAAAGAATTAACATTCACACTAAACATATGTGATAAATTTTTCGTTGTGTTTTCCTTTTCTGACTGAGCGTCATTGTTATGATTTTCTGTGTAAATTGCGTGTTGTTCCTTGTCATTTTTATATATGGTCTTAGAATAAAAGTCCCCCAGGGGGATACCTTCTTTAGGTATTCACGGGCTTCGCAACCCCGGGTTCCTGAGCGATCTTTCTTTTTTCCTTTTCCTCTTATTTCTCTTATCTTTCTTTCCTCTATGTTTAACTCTCATTGTGGTTTCCTCTTCGGAGGTGAGGGCAATTCTGTATGAGCCGATATCATCCTGCATGTTGACTCATGGAGAATTGTAAACCACCCACGTGTTTGCCGTACGTGGCGACCCGTGTCCCTGGAAAGGGGGATCCTGGCAGTTGAGGGAAACCAACATGCTGCTTTGGCCTCTGCTTCAAGTAGACGGGAGGTGCATATTGGTCCCGTATGCATCAATCGGCTGGTCAGCT
This sequence comes from Maratus speciosus, assembly GCA_963932465.1. Lineage (NCBI taxonomy): Eukaryota > Metazoa > Arthropoda > Arachnida > Araneae > Salticidae > Maratus > Maratus speciosus. The sequence goes on from OZ010798.1 coordinate 415,596,970, forward strand.
GACTTGTCACTGGCTGGGGATCAAGTGAGCGAGTACTTACTAGCCATCTCGCTAAGGGTGGAGACTGGCATAGGAGTGTCTTGTGACCGTATGGGCCCTGGTTAGCACTGGTGTACGATTGTGCACCCCCTTGTTGGGCTCGGTAGTGGGTGGTGCGGCCGGGGTCTGAAATCTTATATTTTCAATTATGGATGGAAATACTAATGTTCCTTCTATTTCTCTCCCATGTGGAGAGCAACAAATTGTACGGTCTGCATTTACCCGTTTTTTTGTAATTAAACGCACTGATAGTCTCTCTGATAGCTCTTTCAAGAAAACTTCTCCATTTCTTATTGCAAATCTTTCCAGTCTGTCTTGGGAGATGGTCGTTCTCTCAAAAAACTGCAATCTGGGGACTTACTGGTTGAGGTTTCTTCAGCCAATCAGTCTCAACTTCTGTCAAATTCCAATACTATCGGTACTTTTTCTGTCTCTGTTACCGCACATCAAACTCTGAATACTTGCCGTGGTGTAATATCTGAACCAGATCTTATATTCTCCACAAAAGAACTTCTATCTAATTTAAGCGATCAAAATATTATAGATGTACGCCGTATCACTATTCGTCGCAATGGGCAAATACTTCCTACTAAACACATTATTCTAACTTTCAATAGTCATATCTTACCTACTAGAATTAAAGCTGGCTATCTAAACTGCCCAGTCAGGCCTTAAATCCCTAATCCTCTCCGTTGTTTTAAATGCCAGCATTATGGCCATACCAATACTAATTGTCGTGGTACTGTTACCTGTGCACGTTGTGCAGAAGTCGGCCATGACGGTAAAAATTGCGATAAACCAGAACGCTGTGCAAATTGTAAAGGTGATCATACATCATATCTCGTTCCTGTCCGAATTGGATCCGTGAAAAGGAAATTATTGCTGTTAAGATTACTCAGAAACTTTCGTACCCTAAAGCCCGTAAAATAGTTGAATCTAGGACCCCGTTTGTTGGGGTTTCCTAATGTAGTATACTTAAAGAACAATCAAAACCTGTAAGGCACATGGGCACCCAGACCGACACTTTTTTCTTGCAAGTAATTCAGCTAAAACCCAATCAACCACCACTTCAAATAAAGAAACCCGTGATGTTTGTTGTCGTAGTAAATGCTATGCAACCCCATTATTAGAACGTTGGCAACCCTCCTCAGGACCTGTAAAAATAGTATACCAAATCAATCAGTCTCAAAAATCCCCAAGTCAATCCAAAAAGTCATCTGAACTCCAGACTAAGATTAAGTCTGCTACATCTGCAAAAACATCACATAGACCTGATACTAGTCAAACTGACAAACCAAGCAAAAAAACTTGCGCTCAGAAAGAAACAAAGACAATCCGGGGTTCTTCACAGTGGAACACTGTGAAGAAAAAGAACGGGCTAAAATCATCTGTTACTAATGTAAAGGATCCGAAACAGTTGAAGAAATATGTTGATGAAGCAATGGAAATGGCATCCGATGACTCAAGTGTTGATGATGAAAATATAGTTTTCGAGGAATTTTTACCTAAGTGATTTTACATTGTTTTTTACTCATCTGATTTTAAAACTTTTTTTATGTAATCTTCGTGCATCATTTTAAACTTTATGTATATTTTAAGTTATTACTTTATAACTCCACAGTTTTTAATTATACGCTTGTCTTTTTACTATGAACTATTGACTCTGTTAAATGATTTTATTTTTACGTGTAACTGTTTTCATTAACTTTTTTGTTTTGCTCACCTTTTCTTAATTGTTTTCTTTTACTCAAATTTTTGAGTTATATAGTTTTTCCATTCTGACCTTGTCTTGGCGCAGCATGTTCCTAATGGGACTTTGTGCCATAAAACCCCATACAACCAACCAACTTAGAATAAAAGAGTAGATAAGCCTTTTGATTCAAAACTTCTGTTATGTTAACTTTTATTATTCTAGTATCATCTAGTAAGTACCAATTATTCTGAGAAGTTTTAATATATGCATAGTAATGTCCAGAATTATCATCTTTCCCAGAGTGTACACAACCGCTTGTAAATTATAATTGACAGGCTTTCCTTGCGCGTTTTGTAAATATGGACGCATATTTAATCTTTCTGGATATGACACTTGATTATTGATTTTTGTACTGATTTTTCCATCAAAAGCAAATCTTTTAAATAGAAAAGTGGCTACTTCCGAAGTTTTTGCGATTGAATTAACTATTCTGGCATTTACTTTAGTATTATTACATTTGCAAGTGTATTCATTTTCCAAAATTTCCGGTTTCGTAAAATTTTGTAATGCATCTTCCAATGATTTAACGTTTTGTGTTATGTCTAATATGAAATCTGAACTTTGATCATATGTGAAATTTTTCTTCTTACATTTTAAACAAGTAATTTCACTCCTAATGTTATTCCCAAAAACCTCTGTAAGAGCTTGAGCATCACTGTCCGAATTTAATGAATGTTTCAATCCATTTAAAATATATCTCAAAAATTCATGAGCATCTTGCTGTTGACTATGCACAAAGTGGGGTGCAATACGCATTAAATTTTGGTATAGTTCAATGGGTGCAATAATTTGATCGGGTTTTTCAACAACTGTACATATGTGATGTCGTAATGCACATGCGAGACAAAATTTTGAATTTTTACAATTTTTTTCATGAAACTTGTCGTTAAATAAATAATTTAAGAAAGGAGTACAATGTGTTAAACATTGAAGAATGAAATTCATGTAACACGAAGATCCTAGATTCTCAACCATTGATTGTGTATTCTGAAGTATTTTCTTTATTAGGAAACTTTTCGCTTACACTAACTTCCTTGTAATTTTGCGTATTATCATTAATTAATATAGGCTCTGCCTGAGAATGTGTAGAAACCTTTTCCGTGTAGTGTGAAATTTCATTAATAAATTTTTGTCTGTGTGTATAGTTGTGTTCAGATACATTATTCGATGAATTAGTGCGAGGATTTTGTACTTGTTTGTTTATTTGATTTGTTCTTTGAGTGTCATTTGAGAATTTTGTATTTCCGTTAGATTCATCTTGCTGTTTACTCAAATCAGGTGTACTGTCATTGGAATCTCTAGAAAGTAAATCAGCTACAACATTTTGTTCTGATTTAATCAATTCAAATGTGTATTGATAGTCACTTAAAAAAGCTATCCACCGAGCAACTCTATCACTGATTGATTGTAAATTACTAAGCTTAGTAAGAGCAGCATTATCGCATCTAATTGTGAATTGTCTGCCATAAAGATAATATTTAAAATGAGCTATAGCCTGTACTATGGTCATCAGTTCTTTCTCGAACATAGTGTACCTACACTGAGTTGGATTTAATTTTTTTGAAAAATAACCAATCGGGCGAATGATACCTTCCTGATCCTTTTGACCAAACATCGCGCCTAAGGCGAGATCACTTGCGTCACAGGATAGAATGGTTTGGTCGTTCAAAAGTAAATTGCCGTGGTAAGGAGACCTGAGGTCGGTGCAGCGCAGTTGGCCACGGAAGTAAGCAATGCACAGCTCCACCTTGTTGTGTAAACTGTAAGAAAGATCATCTATCTTACGCTAAATCGTGTGAACAGTGGAAAAAGGAAAAAGAGAAACAGACCATACGTACAAAAGATAACATTTCGTACCCAGAAGCCAGGAAAATAGTTGAATCCAAGACACTCAGAGTTGGTGTTTCATATGCTGCTGCCTTATCTAAAACGGCCCATAAAACTTATCAAAGTATTGCCACGCAAACCGAATCCCTCTTGAAAATGATTGCCAAACAAAAAAAAAAGGAATCAACCTGTCTACTAATTCGGGTAAAACAAATAGTTCAACGCAATCTGACCTTCCTAAGCCACTGAAATCTATTCCTCCTAAGTCACCAAACTCTCTTCCTCCTAGGTCACCAAAATCTGTTCCTCCTAAACCATCACAAAATGTCTCTTCAAAATCATCACAATCTCATATTCCTAAGAGAGGCTCTCAAAATACCGCCAAAAGAGGACCTCTAAAAACAAACCATAGATCTGATTTACATAAAATTAATCTACCAACAATTAAAGCCAATGTCTCATCTGAAAATCCAGCCAAGAAGATAAAGAATAAAACACCCAAAAATGAAGTCCATCATAAAATGGAAGACAAAAGGGAGGAGGATGATGCTCTTGCTCTTCACCCAGAACCGGATGAAGAATTTAACGATGGAGATAGTATGTCTACTATCTCCGGATAAAAGGACGCAGATAAATTTATCTTAAAAAAAAAAAAAAACCTCAATTAGGACTAATATTATTTCGTGGAACTGCCGTGGTTATCACAATAAACATGACGAAATCCGTAATATTCTCTCAGACCATCAACCATTATGCTTAGCTCTACAAGAAACCCATTTAAAACCTATTGACTTAGCCAAATTACGCAACTATTCAACCTACAGAAAAGATATTATCAGTAGTGATAGGGCTGGAGTGGCTCTTTTCATCTCTCGCAGTTTACCCCATACTCATATCTCTTTAAATACAAATCTACAAGCAGTTGCAGTCCGTGTACATATCAAACAACTCATAACTATTTGCACCATTTATTTACCTCCTAACCAAACTATTCAGTCAGCACATCTTGATAATCTCCTTCTCCAACTTCCTGCTCCATATATCATTGTTGGAGACTTTAATGCACACAGCCAGCTCTGGGGTAACCGTGATTCTAATCAACGTGGTGTTACTATTGAAAAACTTATATCTGACAATGGCTTATGCCTGCTCAATAATGGTGATCACACTTATTTTCACGAGCCGACTCGTACTTTCCATGCAATAGATCTTGCAATTTGCTCCCCATATCTTTATCTTTTCTGGAATTTCTGGGTCTCAAATGACCTCCATGGAAGTGACCACTTTCCCACTTTTATTACACTGACTACTCCTGTTATGGATTATAATAACTATACCAAACGTTATATATATGACAGAGCCAACTGGCTTTCTTTTACTTCACTTGCAAATATCACCGCTAACATGATACAGGAGGATATTGACAAAGCACTTGATAATATATCTCAATGTATTAACAATGCTGCTGATTCTAGCATTCCAAAAACATCATCTAGCCATAAGCACAGAAATCCATGGTGGAACAGCGATTGCCAAAATGCAAAGAAAAAACAACAGAGGGATTGGAGTATATTTCGATTACCCAAATAATACTAACTACATGGCATATAAAAAAGCAAAGGCAGAGGCTAGAAGAGTGCGACGTAAAAGTCAACGGGAGTCCTGGATTAATTATGTATCAAGCATAAACTCCAATACTTCAAGTAAAGAACTCTGGGTAAAAGTTAAAAAATGTATGGGTCTGTACTCTGAAAATCATGTTTCTATTTTAAATCATAACGGTCAAACCATCACTTCTCCCCAAATCATAGCTGAGACAATAGGTAGTACCCTAGCATCAATTTCAAAATCAGACGCATATCCAGAACCCTTTTTAACCTACAAAAGACAAACTGATATGACCAGGATTAATTTTAATAATCATAACTCATCTTCATACAGTCAACCATTCATTATGTCAGAGCTGTTAAAGTGTTTGAAAGACAGTCATGTATCTGCTCCAGGTCACGATGGCATCACATATATCATGCTCAATCACCTCTCTCTATTGTCCCTTAACAATCTGCTTTCTTATTTTAACAGGATTTGGATAGAACAGACTTTTCCACTTGCTTGGTGCAGAGCTATTGTCATTCCTTTTCCTAAACCTGGAGAAGATGCTACCAATCCAATTAATACAGGCCGATCGCACTAACTAGCAGCCTCTGCAAACTGCTTGAAAAAATGGTCAATTGCCGCCTCGTGGATGTTTTAGAAACTAACAATTGCCTTGCCGCGTTTCAAAGTGGTTTTCGACGTGGTAGGTCTACTATCGATAACATAATCCATCTTGAACATTACATACGGACAGCCTTTCTTAAAAGCAGCCATTTGGTCTCAGTATTTTTTGACATGGCAAAAGCTTATGACAGAACCTGGCGTTATGGTATCCTTCGTGACCTTTTTAACCTAGACTTCTGCGGTAACCTTCCAATTTTTATTCAAAACTTCCTTGCCATTCGAATTTTTAAAGTTCGAATTGGGGGGATACTCTCAAGTTTCTATGTACAAGAAGAGGGTGTACCACGGGGCAGTGTCCTGAGTGTCACCTTCTTTGCAATCAAAATAAATGACATCCTGAATCAGCTGCCCCCTTCCCCCCCAGGGGGATACCTTCTTTAGGTATTCATGGGCTTCGCAACCCCGGGTTCCTGAGCGATCTGTCTCTTTTCCTTTTCCTCTTATTTCTCTCGTGTTTCTTTCCTCTTTGTTTCTCTCTCGTTGTGGTTTCCTCTTCGGAGGTGAGGGCAATTCTCTATGAGCCGATATCATCCTGTATGTCGACTCATGGAGAATTGTAAACCACCCACGTGTTTGCCGTGCGTGGCAACCCGTGTCCCTGGAAAGGGGGATCCTGGCAGTTGAGGGAAACCAACACACTGCTTTGGCCTCTGCTTCAGGTAGACGGGAGGTGCATATTGGTCCCGTATGCATCAATCGGCTGGTCAGCTGATTTGTGTCACTGGCTGGGGATCAAGCAATCAGGCACTTACTAGCCATCTCGTTAAGGGTGGAGGCTGGCATAGGAGTGTCTTGTGACCGTATAGGCCCTGGTTAGCACTGGTGCACGAATGTGCATCCCCTTGTTGGGCTCGGTAGTGGGTGGTGCGGCCGGGGTCTGAATTGTTTCTTTTTTTCCAACATGGATGGAGAAACTTCACTTTCTTCAATATCTCTCCCCTGTGGAGAGCAACAAACTGCACAGAACAATTCATTCTCACGTTTTTTCATCATTAAACGTACTGACAGTATTTCAGATAGTTCATTTAAAAGAACTTCACCGTTTCTTATTGGTAAAACATTCCAGTCAGTTTTTGGAGATGGCTATTCGCTAAAAAAAATGCAATCTGGAGATTTGTTGTTGGAGATCTCTTCAGCCAAGCACTCGCAACTGCTCTCGAACTGCACATCTATAGGCTCTTTTTCTGTTTCTGTTTAAGCACATCAAACTTTAAATACAACCCGTGGTGTTATATCTGAACCAGAGCTTCTGTTCTCTACAAAGGAAGAGCTATTAGAAAACTTAAAACATCAAAACATAATAGATGCACGTCGTATCACAATCCGTCGAAATGGGCAAGTGCTCCCTACAAAGCACGTTATTCTCACATTCAATAGCCCAAATTTACCAACTAGAATTAAAGCTGCCTACTTAAGCTGTCCTGTCCGACCCTATATACCTAACCCCCTCCGTTGCTTTAAATGCCAGCGTTATGGCCATACAAACAGTACCTGTCGTGGCTCTGTTACCTGTGCACGTTGTGCAGAAGTTGGCCAAGACAGTAAATCTTGCAGTAATTCTGAACGCTGTGTAAATTGTAAGGGTGACCATACAGCTTACTCTCGCTCTTGTCCAATTTGGGTACGTGAAAAAGAAATCATTGCGGTTTAAATTACCCAAAAACTTTCATACCCAGAAGCTCGTAAAGTTGTTGAATCAAGAACCCCTTCCGTCGGAGTTTCTTACTCTAGTTTAGTCAAGCTACAATCGAAATCTGTAAGGCACATAAGCACCCAGACCGAACCTTCCGTTCCACTAAATAACTCACCTATGACAGTACCAATCAGCACCACAAAGATACAAACTCGTGATGTCTGCTGTGGTTCTAAATGTTATGCAACCCCATTATTAGAACGTTGGCTACCATCCTCAGAACCTGTTACTATAGTATATCAAACTAGCCAATCGCAAAAACCTGCAGTTCAATCCAAAAAGTCATCTGATTCAGTTCAATCCAAAAAGTCATCCGATTCAGTTCAATCCAAAAAGCCCCCCAGGGGGATACCTTCTTTAGGTATTCACGGGCTTCGCAACCCCGGGTTCCTGAGCGATCTTTCTCTTTTCTTTTTCCTCTCTTTCCTCTTGTCTTTCTTTCCTCTTTGTTTCACTCTCATTGTGGTTTCCTCTTCGGAGGTGAGGGCAATTCTGCATGAGCCGATATCATCCTGCATATCGGCTCATGGGGGAATTGTAAACCACCCACGTGTTTGCCGTGCGTGGCGACCCGTGTCCCTGGAAAGGGGGATCCTGGCAGTTGAGGGAAACCAACACACTGCTTTGGCCTCTGCTTCAGGTAGACGGGAGGTGCATATTGGTCCCGTATGCATCAATCGGCTGGTCAGCTGACTTCTGTCACTGGCTGGGGATCAAGTGAGCGAGTACTTACTAGCCATCTCGCTAAGGGTAGAGACTGGCATAGGAGTGTCTTGTGACCGTATGGGCCCTGGTTAGCACTGGTGCACGAATGTGCATCCCCTTGTTGGGCTCGGTAGTGGGTGGTGCGGCCGGGGTCTGAACTATTTTTTTTCAAATATGGATGGAAATACTTCACCTCCTTCAAATCCTCTCCCATGTGGAGAGCAACAAACTGTACAGAGCAATCTTTTCACTCGCTTCTTTGTAATCAAACGTACTGATAGCCTGTCTGAAAGTTCATTTAAGAAAACTTCACCTTTCCTTATTGCAAAAACATTTCAGTCTGTTTTCGGTGATGGTCATAATCTCAAAAAACTGCAGTCTCGGGATTTATTGGTTGAGGTTACTTCAGCCAGCCAGTCTGAATTTCTATCAAATTGTAATACAATAGGTCCATTCTCTGTTTCTGTTAAAGCACATCAAACCCTAAATACAAGCCGTGGCGTAATATCCGAACCAGATCTTTTATTTTCTACCAAGGATGAACTTTTACAAAATTTAAATGATCAAAATGTCATAGATGCACGACGTATTACACTCCGTCGGAATGGACAAGTGCTTCCCACAAAGCACATCATTCTGACTTTCAATAGCCCTACCTTACCAAAAAGAATTAAAGCTGGTTACCTTAATTGTCCTGTCCGTCCCTACATTCCTAATCCTCTACGTTGCTTTAATTGCCAGCGTTATGGCCACACTACTACTAACTGCCGGGGTTCCACCACCTGTGCACGTTGTGCAGAAGTTGGCCACGACAATAAATCATGTGAAAATCCTGAACGCTGCATAAATTGCAAGGGTAATCATACTGCATACTCCCGTTCTTGTCTTACCTGGATGCGTGAAAAAGAAATCATTTCTGTTAAAGTAACTAAAATTCTCTCCTATCCTGAAGCCCGCAAAGTTGTTGAATCCAGGACTCCGTCAGTCGGAGTCTCCTACTCTAGTCTACTCAAACAACAACCAAAATCTGTAAGGCACATAAGCACCCAGACCGAACCTTCCGTTCCACTAAATAACTCACCTATCACAGTACCACTCAGCGCCACAAAGGTACAAACTCGTGATGTCTGCTGTGGTTCTAAATGTTATGCAACCCCATTATTAGAACGTTGGCTACCATCCTCAGAACCTGTTACTATAGTATATCAAACTAGTCAATCACAAAAACCTGCAGTTCAATCCAAAAAGTCATCCGACCCAGTTCAATCCAAAAAGTCATCCGGCCCAGTTCAATCCAAAAAGTCATCCGAACCAGTTCAATCAAAGAAATCATCTGAACTCCAGACTGATACTAAGGCTGTTAAATCTAAAAAAACATCACAGCAACCTGATACTACTCCAACAGTGAAACCAAGCAAAAAAATTTGCCTTCAGAAAGAGAGAAAAACAATCGGGGGCTCTTCACAGTGGAACACTGTGAAGAAAAAGAACAAGAACAGCTGTTTAAATCCGTCTGTCTCAAACTTAAAGGATCCAAAACAGCTGCAGAATTATGCTGATGAAGCAATGGAATCAGATTCTTATGAATCAAGTGCTGATGAAGGAAACACAGTTTTAGAGGAATTTTTACCTAATTGATTTTACATTGTTTTTTACTCATATGATTTTAACCTTGTTTTCATGAAGTATTTCTACATCCTTTTAAACTTTGTGTATTTTTACAGTTATTAATTTAATAATTCCACAGTTTTTAATTATAATACGCTTGACTTTTAGCTATGAACCTTTGATTCTTTTAAACGGTTTTAGATATACATATTACTGTTTTCATTAATTTTTTTGTTTTTATCACTGTTTTGTTATTCTTGTTTTAATCATTTTTTGATATATACATTTTATTTTGTCTTTGTCTTGGCGCAGCATGTCCCTACTGGGACTTTGCGCCATAAAACCCCATACAACCAACCAACCAACCAGCTGCCCCCTTCTCAGAAGGGAGATTTGTACGTTGATGACTTCCGCATTATGTGTATGGGACAGGATATGCGTTTTATTGATAGACAACTGCAAATTGCAATCAAAAATATTCTTAACTGGAAAAATAAAAATGGTTTTATTATTTCCCATGACAAAACATCTTGTGTGCATTTCTGTAGATGTAGGGGTCTGCATCCAGATCCTGAAATCTATATTGGTTCATCTGAAATTCCTGTTGTGGAAAGTGTTCGTTACCTTGGCCTTTAAATTGATAAAAAACTGACTTTTTTACCACATGTTTTACAACTACGGACAAAATGTGAAAAATCGCTTAATTTACTAAAGTGCTGGCAAACACTTCTTGGGGGAACAGACCGTACATCTCTCCTTAAGATATACCGAGCTACAGTCCGTTCTAAAATGACTATGCCTGCCAGGTTTACGGCTCTGCATGTAATTCTGTTCTTAATAAACTTGACACTGTGCACCATAGCGCACTTCGTGTTTGCTCTGGTGCATTTCGTACATTTCCAGTGCTAAGCTTATATGTTGACTGTAATGAACCGTCACTGTACCATACTCGTGAAAAACTCTCTGTGCTTCTGTATTACCGTCTCCTTTCGCACCATGGTCATCCACCCCATTCCTACATTTTAAATACAGACAATGACACTCTTTATCAACACCACCCATCTTGCACCCCATCTTTTGGTTTAAGAATTAGAAACTTTGACAATAGCCCTCTGAGTAATATCGAGGTGAGCTCATGTCACCCACATGTGCTACCTCCTTGGAAATCTCTTAATATTACCTCGCTCCATCCTTTTAAAGGATTTTATTCTGCTGGGTACCTGGACACATGGGTATTCCTGGCAATGAGAAAGCAGTTGAAGCGGCAAAACGTGCTCTTAATCCGTTACACCATAATGTTCCTTTCTCAGACGTTAAACTAATTATAAATATTTTTATTCAGAATAAATGGCAAGAAAGTTGGGATTTAGAAAACAATAATAAACTGCACCCTATCAAACCTATAATAATGACCTGGCCTCCGAGCTATCCAAGAAAAGCAGATGTTCTCCTTACTCGTCTGAGAATTGAACATTCAAGGATCACTCATAAACATCTTTTACTTCGGGAGGATGCTCCCATGTGTCCACATTGTCATTTTGATTACCTCACTATTCATCATGTTTTAACTGACTGTCCGGGTCTCCGGCACTTATATAGAATTTATTTTAAGTCATCATCACCACTCTTGACAAACCTTATTGGGGATACACCTCATAGGGCACTCTTCACTTTTTTAAAACATGCTGGATTTTATTTTGAAATATAATTTTTATATCTTTGGTTTAACAATTAAGTTTTCTGTTTACACCTTTGTGATATCTGGAACGGAACCCCTTCCAGACTGCACTTTTTATTGGCTTACTATTATGTTTTTGCTCTACTGTTTTTTAGTATTTAAAAGTTAGTTTTTTCTACACTTGTTTGACTACATCTGGATGGGATACCCCATCCAGATTGTTCTTTTATTGTTCCTTTATTTTGTCATTTTTCTCTCTCTCACTTTTTTGATGTTTCAGTCTACTTTTTTTGGCGCAGCATGTCCCTTAAGGGATTTTGTGCCATAAAACCCCATACAACCAACAACCAACCTTTTAAAGGATATGATAAAAATAACTTGCCTCCTGCTATTTTTCAACAATTATTTGCTGCATATTAGGGTGGTCACAAGCAACATGGGAAAAATTTTTTTTAGCGTTTTCTTCGGGGGGGACCCTCCTAAAAGTTGCCAATTAGTTAGAAAATGAGATTGGCAAAGTTTCAACTGAAATGAATAACATTAACCCGTGCCTCATCGAGGTTGAATTCTTGAAAATTTGCAATTTTTGGCAAAAAATTATCGTTTTTCTTTCTTTACGTGAAAAATATTTGTCTTAGAAACCTGATTCTTGTTTTATTTCTTAGAAACTGTTGTTGCCATGAACTTTTACTCTCATGAAAACTTATATTTAATGAACATTTAGTATTTTTCAGGACATCTAGTGAACCATACCCTCAAACTCTGCATTTTTGAAACATAGGTAAAAAATGACAAATTAAAAATTTTATTATTTTTGATAATTTTTTTGTATCATTTTTATTAATAGGCAAAAATAAGTGAACAATTTTTGTAACTTTAAAAATATTTCACGAATTATAATTGATTATTAATTGTCTAGTTCTGTGTCTAGTAAGAAAGAGCTTCTCGATTTGTGTTGCAGTTGAACCTCTGAATTTCTCTTTTTATTACAAGGCTGTTTTTGTTATCTGTTATGGTTATCTATTTTTAGAATTGACGAAACATTCCGTAAAACCCCTTCCCCCTCTTGATATGATGGCAGAAATGTAAGATTTTTTAAATTGGCCACTTGTCTCATCAAATCATCGACAGTAAGCAGCTAAATAATTGTCAAGTTTTATGTATTTTATTTTATAATATTCGCAAAATGAACTGAAAGCCAGTGAAGCTGCTAGACTTAGAATACATCCCCTAGCTAACCACAGACATCGACTCTGCAAATAACTGTTTTGTAAACAAAAAACTGAGCTCATCAAAAACAGATTTTAAAATTCCCGTTTAGAGAGAACTGTTGTTCACAGGGGTGGAAAACTGCTTCACCATTTTTTGAATAAAGAAAATGTAGAATGGATAAAAGCTTTAATTAGTTGTGGGGATGAAGAACAGTTACTACGAGTTCCTCAACTTGAAAATAGTATCGGAATAATTCAGGCGAAAGCTATATTTTCAGCAGTTGAAGAGTGGGAGGAAGTTAGTAAAATCCAGGCTTTATTTTTTGATACAACTGCAGTAAACACAGGTCGCCTCAGAGTTAACCTGCATTTTTCTATAGCAATTGTTAAAGGAAACGTCCTCTGTATTTACCATGCCACCAGCATAATTTAGAAAGCTGTTCTTGATTGCAAAATGGGCACAATCACTGCCTCTCAGCCAGATATTAAAAAAAAAAAAACAATTCTGATTGGGTGGACTAAATTAAACCAGAGTAAGTATACAAATGTTACTGAAGATGAAATACTAGGTATAAATAGTTAATTCAGAAGAAATTTCAAATTTTCTTACAGGAACTCTTAAAAATTAACAGCTCAGGGATGATTATAAAGAGTTTATCCAACTTTGTTTAATTTTTATAGAACTCCTTCCTGCAAAAGACTTTTTTTTCAAAGCACCTGGTACTTTTAATCATGTCAGATAAATGGAGGCACAGGCCATTCATTCTCTTAAAATATATTGTTTCAGGGATCATCTTTCCCCCAGGGGAATACCTTCTTTAGGTATTTACGGGTTTCGCGACCCCGGATTCCTGAGCGATTTTTCTCCTTACCTGTCTTCTGCTGTTTTTGGTTGTTATCCTTTTTCTTTGTTTCACACTTTTTAATCTTCTCTTTTTAGTTTGTTATCCCTCTTTGTTCCAGTTCATGTTCTAGTTTTTTACTAACTTATTTGTTCATATTGTTCTTTGTTCTACTAACATTGTTCTCTTTCTGTTAAAAAAAAAAAAAAAAGGAAAAAAAAAGTTTAAAATGTTTTAAAAAAGACAAAAATACACCTTTTTTTCTAAGTTCTCTCTCACATTACTTTTTCTTTTTTACAATAGTGGATTTTTTTATTTTCACGTGAGACACTCTGGGTGTTGAGGTTTTTTAATCTCATCGCCTCGTTTCTACCTTTTTAGGCTGATCTCGAGTCCCAGAGTGCAGGGCATCTCCGAATTCGGGTTCCGTGATCGGTGGGCGCCGTACTTGTATGGCGGTGGTTAGGAATGCACTGGGCGACTGGTGTCGTTTCGACGTAAGGGCGATGTAGGTTGGACAGAGCTGTAAAGGCTTACCTACGACAACCGAGTTCCACTGTGAAAGAACTAGAGTTTGGAGATGCTATCGAGTTTAATCCAACGTTCGAAAAACGTGGAAGTTTGTTGATAGTTTTCACCCTTTTGAGACCTGCGCCTAAAGTAACGGTAAGAAGAAGGGTCGGTGACCAGGCCCGATGCCTGGCGTTTTTTCAATTTTTCTAAAAATGGCTACAATCTCAGGAAATCAAATATGCGATGTGGAAGCCCCACAAGCTAATAATGACAATAATAATGCATTGAGCTCTGCCTCAAATGCTACTGTTAATCAGGGCAAAAAAGAATCATGGGGTGAGAGAGTAGAGGCTTCTGTTTCCAGTACGGAATCTAAAGATCCCGACTCTCACGAAAGTAAAACTGAAGAAAGATTCTTCATCGTCAAATGCCAAGATGGGAGTTTTGATCGAACATCACCCTTTTTGATTAATAAATCTATTCAAGGACTGGTTGGCGAACCCAAAACAATAAGAAAACTCCGTACAGGTGAACTGCTAATTGAAGTAAACAATAGTCAAGAGGCAGCTGACTTATAAAAATGTACACACTTTGCTAACATTGCTGTCACAATATTGCCACATCGTACTTTAAACTCATGTCGCGGAGTGATCTCCGAGCCTGACCTCTTGTATGTTAGTGAAGATGAATTACTGGAAAACTTAAAAGAACAAAATTTGACAGAAGCTAGAAGAATCAAAATCTACCGTCGGGATGAACAGATACCCTCTAACCAAATTCAAATACCTACAAAGCACATTATACTTACTTTTAACACACCCAAGCTACCAAAATATATAAAAGCTGGTTATTTATCATGTTCTGTCAGACCATACATACCAAACCCACTGCGTTGCTTTAATTGTCAACGCTTTGGGCATTCAAAAACAAATTGCCGAGGTAAGGAAACCTGTGGTCGTTGCAGTGCAGTTGGCCACGAAAGTGCGCAATGCAATGCTCCACCTTGTTGTGTCAACTGTAAAAAAAATCATCCATCTTACGCTAAATCATGCGAACAGTGGAAAAAAGAAAAAGAGATACAGACTATACGCACAAAAGATAACATACCGTACCCAGAAGCCAGAAAAATCGTTGAATCCAGAACACCCAAAGTTGGTGTGTCATATGCTGCTGCCTTAGCTAAAACTGTTCATAAAACATATCAAAGTATTGCAACACAAACCGAATTCCCAATTGAAAATAATTGCCAAGGAAGTCAAAAAGAAATCAACCTGTCTACTAATTCTGGTAAAACAAATAGTTCAACGCAATCTAACCTTCCTAAGCCGCCGAAATCTATTCCTTCTAACTCTCCGAACTCTCTTCCTCCTAGGTCACCAAAATCTGTTCACCCTACACCATCACAAAATGCCTCTTCAAAATCATCACAATCTCATATTCCTAAAAGAGGCTCCCCCCAGGGGGATACCTTCTTTAGGTATTCACGGGCTTCGCAACCTCGGGTTCCTGAGCGATCTTTCTTTTTTCCTTTTCCTCTTTTCTCTTGTCTTTCTTTCCTCTTTGTTTCACTCTCATTGTGGTTTCCTCTTCGGAGGTGAGGGCAATTCTGTATGAGCCGATATCATCCTGTATATCGACTCATGGAGAATTGTAAACCACCCACATGTTTGCCGTACGTGGCGACCCGTGTCCCTGGAAAGGGGGATCCTGGCAGTTGAGGGAAACCAACACGCTGCTTTGGCCCCTGCTTCAGGTAGACGGGAGGTGCATATTGGTCCCGTATGCATCAATCGGCTGGTCAGCTGACTTGTCACTGGCTTGGGATCAAGCGAGCGAGCACTTACTAGCCATCTCGTTAAGGGTGGAGACTGGCATAGGAGTGTCTTGTGACCGTATGGGCCCTGGTTAGTACTGGTGCACGAATGTGCATCCCCTTGTTGGGCTCGGTGGTGGGTGGTGCGACCGGGGTCTGAATTGTTTTTTTTATTTCAATATGGATGGAAAAACTTTACTTCCTTTAAATCCTCTCCCATGTGGAGAGAATGCAAACCAAAACAAATTGTGTGATGATAAAGATGATGATATTGCCTCAAATACCAATTCATTTACTGAAAGATTCTTTGTTATCAAAAGACAAGAAGGCAGTTTTGACAAGACCTCTCCCTTTTTGATCCACAAATCTATCCAAGGACTGATGGGTGAACCTAAGACAATAAAAAAAATAAGATCTGGTGAACTTCTTATTGAAGTAATCAATAGCAAACAAGCCACAAACTTAATGAAATGTACACATTTTGCAAATATCCCCATCTCTGTAAGCCCGCATAGAACACTCAATACATCTCGTGGAGTTATTTCTGAACCCGACCTCTTGCATGTTACAGAATCAGAAATAGTAGATAATTTAAAAGAACAAAATGTTATTGCAGCCAGACGAATAAAATTCTTCCGCCGAGACGAACAAATACCAGCAAATCAAGTACAAATACCCACCAAGCACATTATACTCACGTTTAACTCACCCAACTTACCCACGTCAATAAAAGCAGGATATTTATCATGTTCTGTTAGACCGTACATCCCAAATCCTCTACGCTGCTTTCAATGTCAACGTTTTGGGCATTCCAAAACAAATTGCCGTGGTAAAATCACATGTGGCCGGTGCAGTACAGTTGGCCATGAAAGTACTGACTGTAAGGCACCGCCTCATTGCGTAAATTGTAAAAAAGAACACCCATCCTATTCTAAATCCTGTGAACAATGGAAAATGGAAAAAGAAATACAGACAATACGCACAAAAGAAAATATGTCATACCCTGAAGCAAGGAAAATAGTTGAATCCAGGGCACCTAAAGTCGGTCTTTCATATGCTGCTGCCTTAATTAAAACTGTGAATAAAACTTATCAAAGTATTGGAACCCAAACAGATTTCCCTACTGAAAATAATTGCCAACCAAAACAAAAGGGAATTAACCCGTCTAATAATACTGGTAAGGTAAATAGTTCAACACAATCTGTTCTTCCTAAGCCACCAAAATCAGTTTCTTCTAAGCCATCGAATAGTGTTCCTCCTAAATCGCCGCAACCAGAAATTGTCTCTTCTAAGTCAGCACAACCTAATTTTTCGAAACTTCCACTCCATAAAAGAGGCTCTCAAAATATCACTAAACCAACACCTTTAAAACCGGGCCATAGAACTGATGCAGAAAAACATAAACTACCAATAGTTAAATCCAGTGTCTCATCTGATAATACTACCAAAAAGAAAAAAAGTAAAACTTCCCAAAATCAAACCCATACAAAACATGATAAAATGGAAGAGGATGATGCTTTAGCTCTTCACCCAGAACCTGATGAAAATTTTTACGATGGGGATAGTATGTCCACTGTCTCCGAATAATATAACGCAGTTAATTTTATATAAGGAAAAAAATGACTAATATTATTTCGTGGAACTGCCGTGGATATCATAATAAACATGACGAGATCCGTAATATTCTCTCTGACCATAATCCATTATGTTTAGCACTTCAGGAAACCCATTTAAAACCCAATGACAATGCAAAATTACGTAATTTTGCTAGCTACCGTAAAGATTTTACTGGAAATGAAAGGGCCACTGGTGGAGTGGCTCTTTTCATCCTTCGCAATTTACCCCATACTCATATTAATTTAAACACAAACTTACAAGCTGTTGCAGTCCGTGTACATATAAAACAACTCATAACAATATGTACAATTTATTTACCTCCTAACCAAACTATTCAGTCATCACATCTTGATAATCTCCTTCTCCAACTCCCTGCTCCATATGTCATTGTTGGAGACTTTAATGCACACAGCCAACTCTGGGGCAACCGTGATTCTAATCTACGTGGTGATACTATTGAAAAACTTATATCTGACAACGGCTTATGTCTGCTCAATAATGGTGATCACACTTATTTTCACGAGCCGACTCGTACTTTCCATGCAATAGATCTTGCAATTTGCTCACCATATCTTTATCCTTTCTGGAACTTCTGGGTCTCAAGTGACCTACATGGCAGTGACCACTTTCCCACTTTTATTACACTGACTACTCCTGTTACGGATTGTAATAACTATACAAAACATTACATATATGACAGAGCCAACTGGCCATCCTTTACATCACTGGCAAACATCACCACTAACATGATTGCGGGGAATATTGACAATGCACTTGATAATATAACTCAATGTATTATCAATGCTGCTGATTCCAGCATTCCAAAAAGATCATCTAACCATAAAAACAGAAAACCATGGTGGAATAGCGATTGCCAAAGCGCAAAGAAAAAACAACAGAGGGCTTGGGGTCTCTTTCGGAGATACCCAAATAATAATAACTATATAGCATTTAAAAAAGCAAAGGCAGAGGCTAGACGAGTGCGACGCAAAAGCCAACGGGAGTCCTGGATTAATTATGTATCAAGCATAAACTCCAATACTTCAAGCAAAGAACTCTGGGTAAAAGTAAAAAAATGTATGGGCCTTTACTCTGAAAATCATGTTTCTATTTTAAAACATAACGGTCACACCATCACTTCTCCTAAGAACATTGCTGAGACAATAGGTAGTACCCTAGCATCTATTTCTAAATCAGACGCATATCCGGAGCCTTTTTTATCTTACAAAAGACAGACTGAAATGACCAGAATTAATTTTAATACTCATAACTCATTTTCATACAATCAGCCATTTATTATTTCAGAGATTTAAATTGTTTACAAGACAGTCACTTATCTGCTCCAGGTCATGATGGCATCACTTACATCATGCTCAAACATCTCTCACATACTTCACTTAACAATCTGCTTTCTTTTTATAACAGGATTTGGACAGAACAGCTTTTTCCCAATGCTTGGTGCAGGGCTATCGTTATTCCTTTTCCTAAGCCAGGAAAAGATGCTACCAATCCAAATAATTACAGGCCGATCGCACTTACTAGCAGTCTTTGCAAATTGCTTGAAAAAATGGTCAACTGCCGCCTTGTACATGTTTTAGAAACCAACAATTGCCTTGCCGCTTTTCAAAGTGGATTTCGACGTGGTAGGTCTACTATCGATAATTTGATTCATTTGGAAGATCACATCCGGACAGCCTTTTTAACACGCAACCATTTGGTGTCCATATTTTTTGATATGGCGAAAGCTTATGACAGAACCTGGCGTTATGGAATCCTTCGTGACCTTTTTAACTTGCTCTTTCGTGGGAACCTTCTAATTTTTATCAAAAACTTCCTCACAATTCGACTTTTTCAAGTTCGGATTGGTGGAATTTTATCTAGTTTTTATGAACAAGAAGAGGGTGTACCTCAGGGCAGTGTCCTGAGTGTCACCCTCTTTGCAATAAAAATAAATAACATCCTGAATCAACTACCCCCTTCTGTGAAGGGAGATTTATACGTTGATGACTTCAGAATTATGTGTATGGGACAGGACATGCGTTTTATTGAGAGACAACTGCAAATTGCAATAAAAAATATTCTTAACTGGACAAATAAAAATGGTTTTATTATTTCCTATGACAAAACTTCCTGTGTGCATTTCTGTAGATGTAGGGGTCTGCATCCAGATCCCGAAATCTTTATTGGCTCTTCTCAAATCCCCGTTGTAGACAACATTCGTTATTTAGGCGTTTATTTTGATAACAAACTGACTTTTTTACCACATGTTTTACAACTAAGGACAAAATGTGAAAAATCGCTTAATTTACTTAAAGTGCTTTCAAATACTTCATGGGGAGCAGACCGTACATCTCTCCTCAAAATTTATCGTTCTGTAATCCGTTCAAAAATTGACTATGCCTGCCAGGTCTACGGTTCAGCACGTAATTCTGTTCTTAATAAACTTGACACTGTGCACCATAGTGCACTTCGTGTTTGCTCTGGTGCATTTCGTACATCACCAGTTTTAAGCTTGTATGTAGATTGTAATGAACCGTCACTCTATCAGATTCGTGAAAAACTCTCATTGATTCTGTATTACCGTCTCCTTTCGCATCATGGTCATCCACTTCATTCCCACTTGTTAAATACTGACAATGCCATGCTTTATCAGCATCGCCCATCTTGCATCCCTTCTTTTGGTTTAAGAATAAGAAACGTTATTGACAATAGCCCTCTGAGTAATATCGAGGTGAGCTCATGTCATCCACATGTGCTACCTCCTTGGAAACCTCTTAATATTACATCTCTCCACCCTTTTAAAGGATATGATAGAAATAATTTGGCTCCAATTATTTCCCAACAACTATTTGCTGCACATAGATCAAATTTCAATAGTTACACTGACATTTATACAGACGGTTCCAAAATGGGAGATATTGTTGGTTGCGGTGTTTTTTGTGAAAACACTTGTCTCAGCTACCGGCTGCATTCGTCTACTTCTGTGTTTACAGCTGAACTGATCGCGATAGAGAGAGCCATGTTGCACATTTCTCATCACCATAACACATCCTTCATCATTTATACTGACTCAAATAGTTCTATTGACGCAATAAAATCTTTTAAAAAACATCCTTTTGTCTCATCCATCTTAGATTTTTATAATAAATTGACAAGACGCGGCTATAATATTTTATTTTGCTGGGTACCTGGACACATGGGTATTCCTGGTAATGAGAAAGCAGATGAGGCGGCAAAACGTGCTCTTAATCCATTACACCATAAAGTTCCTTTCTCAGACGTTAAACTACTTATAAAACACTTTATTCAGAATAATTGGCAAGAGAGTTGGGATTTAGAAAACAATAATAAACTGCATCGTATTAAACCAACAATCATAACCTGGCTTCCGATTTATCCAAGAAAATCTGATGTTATTCTGACTCGTCTGAGAATTGGACATTCAAGAATTACTCATAAACATCTATTACTTCGGGAGGATGCACCCATGTGTCCACATTGTCATTTTGATAACCTGACCGTCCATCATGTGTTATCTGACTGTCCGGGCCTCCGGCACTTATATAGATTTTATTTTAGCACATCATCACCAATCTTGACAAACCTCATTGGGGAAACACCTCATGGGGCACTCTTTACCTTTTTAAAACACATTGGTTTTTATTCTGAGATATAGTTTTTTATAGGCTTCATGTGTGGGACTTTCTTATCGACATCTGGATGGAAGGCCCATCCAGATAACTTGTTTACTTGGTTTTACTGGATTTCTCTTTTACATTGATTTCTATCCTTGTTTAACGACTACATCTGGATGGGTTACCCCATCCAGATGGCTTTTCTATTTCAACTCATATTTTTTTTTTCTCGGTGTCATTTGTTTACTCACTTCTTTTTTTTTCCGCCTTTGTTTGGCGCAGCATGTCCCGTTGGGGATTTTGCGCCATAAAACCAAATACAACCAACCAACCAACCTAAAAGAGGCTCTCAAAATACCACCAAAAGAGGACATCTAAAAACCAACCATAGATCTGATGCAGATAAATTCAAGCTACCAATAATTAAAGCCACTGTTTCAACTGAAAATCCAGCCAAAAAGATAAAGAATAAAACATCCAAAAATGAAATCCATCCAAATATCAAAGAAAAAATGGAGGAGGACGATGCTGTTGCTCTTCACCCAGAACCGGATGAAGAATTTAATGATGTAGATATTATGTCTACTATCTCCTGATAAAAGGA
Organism: Maratus speciosus; assembly: GCA_963932465.1. Lineage (NCBI taxonomy): Eukaryota > Metazoa > Arthropoda > Arachnida > Araneae > Salticidae > Maratus > Maratus speciosus. The sequence continues at coordinate 415,618,788 of OZ010798.1, forward strand.
CGCAGATATACTTATCAGAAAAAAAAAACTCAGTCATGACTAATATTATCTCGAGGAACTGCCGTGGTTATCACAATAAACATGACGAAATCCGTAATCTTCTCTCTGACCATCAACCATTATGTTTAGCTCTACAGGAAACTCTTTTAAAACCCAATGACAAAGCAAAATTACGACATTATGCTAGGTATCGAAAAGATTTTACTGGTAATGAAAGGGCCACTGGTGGAGTAGCTCTTTTCATCTCTCTCAATTTACCCCATACTCACATTAATTTAAACTCAAATTTACAAGCTGTTGCAGTCCGTGTACATATAAAACAACTCTTAACGATATGTACCATTTATTTACCTCCGAACCATAAAACTCAATCAGCAGATCTGGATAATCTCCTTCTCCAACTCCCCACTCCATATATCATTGTTGGAGATTTAAATGCACACAGCCCACTCTGGGGAAACAGTGATTCTAATCACCGTGGCAATATTTTAGAAAAAATGATTTCTGACAACGGCTTATGCCTGCTCAATAACAGTGATCATACCTATTTTCACGAGCCAACACGTACATTCCATGCAATAGATCTTATAATCTGCTCCCCATCACTCTATCCCTTTTGGAACTTTTGGGTTTCAAATGACTTACACGTCAGTGACCACTTTCCAACTTTTATTTCTATGAATTCTCCTGATAGAGATTGTAATAACTCTCCCAAAAGATATATATATGACAGAGCCAATTGGCCAACTTTTACTGCACTTGCAAACATTACAGTTAGCATGATTGAGGGAAATATTGACAAAGCAGTTGATAACGTAACTCACTGTATTATCACTGCTGCTGACGTTAACATTCCCAAAACTACATCTGCTCATAAACACAAAAACCATGGTGGAATAGTGATTGCCAAGTTGCAAAAAAACAACAGAAAGCTTGGGGTCTATTTCGCAGGTACCCTAATAATATTAACTATACAGCATATAAAAAGGCAAGGGCAGAAGCTAGAAGAGTGCGACGTAAAAGCCAACGTGAATCCTGGGTTAGATACGTCTCAAGCATAAATTCTAACACATCAAGTAAAGAGCTCTGGCAAAAAGTAAAAAATTGCATGGGCCTGTACTCTGAAAGTCATATTTCCATTTTAAAACATAACGGTCATACCATTACTTCTCCTAAAAACATAGCTGAGACAATAGGAATACCCTAGCATCTATTTCAAACTCAGATTCATATCCAGAACCGTTTTTAACGTACAAAAGACAAACTGAATTGACCAGGATTAATTTTAATACTCATAATTCATTTTCATATAATCAACCTTTCACTATATCAGAGCTGATAGATTGTTTGCGAGACAGTCACTTATCTGCCCCAGGTCATGATGGCATCACATACATCATGCTCAAGCACCTCTCTACACTCTCTCTTAACAGTCTCCTTTCCCTTTTCAACAGGATTTGGGTGGAACATACTTTCCCCCGATCTTGGAGCAGAGCGGTTGTTATTCCCTTTCCTAAACCAGGTAAAGATGCTAGCAATCCGAATAATTACAGGCCGATCGCACTTTCTAGCTGCCTTTGCAAACTATTAGAAAAAATGGTCAATCGCCGCCTTGTGCATATTTTAGAGACTAACAATTGCCTTGCCGCATTTCAAAGTGGGTTTTGACGTGGTAGGTCAATTATCGATAACCTGAAACACCTTGAACATTACATTCGGACAGCTTTTCTTAAACGCAACCATTTGGTGTCAGTATTTTTTGACATGGCAAAAGCTTATGACAGAACATGGCGTTATGGGATTCTTCGTGATCTTTTTAACCTGGACTTTTGTGGCAACCTCCCAATTTTTATAAAAAACTTACTTGCCATTAGAACATTTATAGTTCGAATTGGGAGGATTTTATCCAGTTTCTTTGTACAAGAAGAGGGTCTACCTCAGGGTAGTGTCCTGAGTGTCACCCTCTTTGCTATTAAAATAAATGACATTCTTAATCATTACCCCCTTCTGTCAAGGGAGATTTATATGTTGATGACTTCCGCATTATATGTATGGGACAAGACTTTCGTTTTATTGAGAGACAACTGCAAAGTGCAATAAAAAGTATTCTTAGTTGGACTAACAAAAATGGTTTTTTAATTTCTATTGACAAAACTTCTTGTGTGCATTTCTGTAGACGGAGGGATCTGCATCGAGATCCTGAAATTTTTATCGGTTCATCTCAAATTCCTGTTGTGGAGAATGTTCGTTATCTCGGCCTATATTTCGACAAAAAACTTACTTTTTTACCACATGTTTTACAAATACGGACAAAATGTGAAAAATCGCTTAATTTACTTAAAGTACTTTCAAAAACACATTGGGGAGCAGACCGCACTTCTCTCCTTAAAATCTATAGAGCTGTAATTCGTACTAAAATCGACTATGCCTGCCAGGTCTATGGTTCTGCCCGTAATTCTGTTCTTAAAAAACTTGACACTGTGCACCATAGCGCACTCCGTGTTTGCTCTGGTGCATTTCGTACATCTCCAATTTTAAGTCTTTATGTTGAATGTAATAAACCAGCATTATACTGTACTCGTGAAAAACTATCATTAGATTTGTATTACCGTGCCCTTTCTCATCCTGGCCATCCTCTTCACACCTATATTTTAAATACCAACAATGATATTCTTTATCAGCATCGACCCTCTTGCATCCCATCTTTCGAAGTCCGAATTAGGAATATTATTGACAATGGCCCTCTGAGTAATATTGAGGTGAGTCCATGTCCATTGCATGCAATCCCTCCTTGGAAACCTCCCAATATTACTTCGCTTCATCCTTTTAAAGGATACGACAAAAACAATTTGGCTCCAGCAGTTTTTCAACAATTATTTGCAGCACATCGTGCAAATTTTAATACCTACACTGATATTTATACAGATGGTTCTAAGAGTGGGAATATCGTTGGCTGCGGTGTCTTTATCGACAATACTAGTTTTAGTTATCGGCTTCACGCATCAATGTCTGTCTTTACAGCTGAGTTGATTGCGATAGAGAGAGCGATGTTGCACATTTCTCATCACCATAACACATCCTTCATCATATATACTGACTCAAATAGTTCTATTGACGCAATTAGATCTTTTAAAAAGCATCCTTATGTTTCAGCTATCCTGGATTTTTACAATAAATTGACAAGACGTGGTTATCGAATCTTATTTTGCTGGGTACCTGGACACATGGGTATTCCTGGAAATGAAAAGGCAGATGAGGCGGCAAAACTGGCTCTTAATCCTTTTTACCATAGAATTCCATTCTCAGACGTTAAACTACTTATAAAACACTTTATTCATAATAAATGGCAAGAAAATTGGGATTTAGAATATGGTAATAAACTGCACCATGTTAAACCAACAATAATGACCTGGTTTCCGATTTATCCAAGAAAAACTGATGTTATTCTGACTCGTCTGAGAATTGGACATTCAAGAATCACTCATAAACATCTTTTACTTCGGGAGGATGCACCCATGTGTCCACATTGTCATTTTGATTGCCTGACCGTTCATCATGTTTTAACTGATTGTCCGAGCCTCCGGCATTTATATAGAATGTATTTTAACACATCATCACCAATCTTGACAAAACTCATTGGGGAAACACCTCATGGGGCACTCTTTACTTTTTTAAAACACGCTGGTTTTTATTTTGAGATTTAGTTTTTATAAGCTTCATAAGTTTGATTTTATTGACATTTGGATGGAAACCCCATCCAGAAAGCTTTGCTTTACTTTTACTTAACTTCCATTCACTTTGATTTACTGGGTTTCTATTTTTACTTTGTTTTTTTACCCTTGTTTGACGACTACATCTGGATGGGTACCCCATCCAGATGGCCTTTCAGTTTACATTTTATCTCATTTCATTATTTTTTCTTGACTCACTTTTTGTTTGGTGCAGCATGTTCCTACAGGGATTTTGCGCCATAAAACCCAATACAACCAACCAACCAACCAACCAACCAGGGATCATCTTTTAATAACAAATTTAGAAAAAGAAGGTATCAGAGATCTTTTCTTATTTTTAATCAATATTTATGCAAAAGCGTGCTTCAATACTTCCACTGCCACTTTAGCCCCCAATTCAAGACCTGCAAATAATAAAATCACTTGTTCACTACAGAAAATTTGATAAATAGGTTACAGACAAAGCACTTACTAAAATGACAAACCGCCTTTGGTATCTTAACTCGGATCAAGTTGCATTTTCATTTTTAGATAATACTTTGGTAAAAAAAGTCCACATAAGCCACCTTATCTAAACCATTACCACTTCAATCCTTTACGGCGCAGTGTACCACGCCGGGACCACCTAATTTTAATTCCAAACTTACAAACGGCACGAAGAATATTTTAATAAAATTTTGCTTTTACAATGAAAGGTTAAAGTAATGTGATTTTAATTTCTAAAAATGTCATTTGTAAATTCCGTGGTAGACAATCATTTCATCCTTTTCGAACAGAATTTTACTGTGCCGGAAAGGGTTAATGTGACAATTGTAAGGGAAAATAATTTATTTTCTTTATTATACCTCCTTTCTTGTAACACAACTTTAATAATAAAATGCAATTGAGCATTATTTGCTCTCATTTCTATACTTCCTTTGCCCTCCCTTTTTAAAAAAAATTCTTTCAATTTAAAATTCGATTGTTTTACTTTTCTTTGGAATTTTTTTTTAATCAAACACTTTATTGGACTTCACAAAACGAAAAAAAGAAAAACAAAAGGTGGAAAGCAGATGAAATGGAATGTTACAAATTTTTTTTCGCTTTTTCATAAAAAGTCAATTTTTAGGATTCAGGTGAAGTCTAGTCCTGAAAAATGCGCATATTTTTAAATCTATACATTTTTAGAAAAAATGGTGTGTGGTTCTTCAAAGCAAAATTTTTTTTTTTATAAAATGAGACCTGCATTATGTTTCTAGGTTCAATAGTATTCATTTCATGAAGGAAAAACAGAATTTTTTTGCAAAAAATCACGTTTTTTTCAAACTTAAACCTCAATGAGGCACGGGTTAATATTATCCAAATGAGCTGAAACTTAGCCAATCTCATTTTCTAGTCAATTGGCAACTTTTTGGGGGGTCCCCCCGAAAAAATTCGAAAATTGATTTCATGTGACCACCCTACTGCACATAGATCAATTTTCAATGGTTACACTGACATTTATACAGATGGTTCTAAAAGTGGAGATAGTGTTGGTTGTAGGGTTTTTTGTGAAAATACTTCTCTGAACTATCGGCTTCATTCATCTACTTCTGTGTTTACAGCTGAACTTATCGCGATAGAGCCATGGTGCACATTTCTCATCATCATAACACATCCTTCATCATTTATACTGATTCAAATAGTTCTAAATATATATATATATATGAATAATCATAAATTGTTGGGAATGTCACATTCACCTTGAAAATGTATCGAAATAAAATAAAAATTTGCTTAAAAGGTGCATTTTTATACAACAGATGTCACAATATAAAAGATGTTAACACATATTACACTTTTTAAAAACTTAAAAAGAGTTTGTTGAAAGCAGTATTATATTTGTAAACTCTTAAGTTTTTAAAAAGTGTAATATGTGTTAACATCTTTTATATTGTGACATCTGTTGTATAAAAATGCACCTTTTAAGCAAGTTTTTATTTTATTTCAAATAGTTCTATTGACGCAATAAAATCTTTTAAAAAGCATTCTTTTGTCTCCTCCATCCTAGATTTCTATAATAAATTGACAAGACGTGGCTATAATATTTTATTCTGCTGGTTATCTGGACACATGGATATTCCTAGCAATGAGAAAGCAGATCAGGCGGCAAAACGTGCTCTTAATCCATTACACCATAAAGTTCCTTTCTCAGACGTTAAACTACTTATTAATAACTTTATTCAGAATAATTGGCAAGAGAGTTGGGATTTAGAAAACAATAATAAACTGCATCATTTTAAACCAATAATCATAACCTGGCTTCCGATTTATCCAAGAAAAACAGATGTTATTCTGACTCGTCTGAGAATTAGACATTCAAGATTTACTCATAAATATCTTTTACTTCGGGAGGATGCACCCATGTGTCCACATTGCCATTTTGATTACCTGACCATTCATCATGTTTTAACTGACTGTCCGGGCCTTCGGCACTTATATAGTATGTATTTTAACACATCATCACCAATCTTGACAAACCTCATTGCGGAAACACCTCATGGGGCAACTCTTTACTTTTTTAAAACACGCTGGTTTTTATTTTGAAATCTAGTTTTTTATATGCTTCATATGTTTAACTTTCTTATTGACATCTGGATGGAAATCCCATCCAGATAACATTTTTACTTTGTTTTACTAGAATTCTTTTTTACATTGTTTTCTACCCTTGGCTGACGTCTACATCTGGATGGGTACCCCATCCAGATGGCTTTTCTATTTCAACTCATTTCATTATTCATTATTTTTTATTGGTGTCATTTGCTTACTCACTCTTTTATTCTCTATTCTCTGTTTGGCGCAGCATGTCCCTAAAGGGATTTTGCGCCATAAAACCCAATACAACCAACCAACCAACCAGAATACGTGGATAAAATAAATGAATGTTATGAAAATTTGCGGATCGTGTCTCAAACTTGAAAAAAAAATTGACCAGACCGATCTGAATTAACGGGGTCTGAATTAGCGGGGTTCCATGTACCTGCAGTAGGCTAATATGTCCTCTTGAAATATAAATCTATCTTTTTCATGTTGTCTATGCCATTCTAAAAATGTAGACCTTGCAGATTTAGACATTGAATCCGGACTGTAATAGCTGACTTCCGGAAGCAAATTCACAATCACTCAACGCCCCAGCGCTTTTGATGCCAAGCTCTGTAGCCAAGGGCTTTGGCGAGTAAATGAACTTTGAAGCGCATCTTTGACGCGCATGCAAATCTGAAGCTAATTTCGATCTTCGATATTTCGTACATTTGATCGCATATTTTTTGTTTATGGAATACTTGCAAGAATACCAGGCGAAATAATAAATGCTTATTTCATCGTCGGAATAATTATACATGCATTATAAACAAGGGAAGTATTTAATCTTATAGACATATGTTCTATAACAGGGCTGTCCAACTGGCGGCCCGCCAACTTCTTATTCAGCATATTTCTTTTTTCAAACCGAGGTCTCCGAAGTTTCCTCTTGATCGCCCTTTCACTCCTTTCATTGTATTGGGAAAAAAAGGTACATGACATCTGCAGGTCAAGGTCAAGCAGTCCTACCCTGCACGCTGGTGTTCAGACAAATTCCTAGAAATATACTCTGTTTAAATTAATTTTTTCTGCCAAAAAGGCACTTTTCCTTGATTATTAGTTATCTGCTATGCTTCCAGCTAACACTGGTTGCTACGCAACGGCTGCAATTTGGCTAACGTAGCGGGGGGAGACAGGGAGGGAAGAGAAAAACATTTCAGACAAGCAAAACCTGCCCGCAATTTGTTAAACGCTGGCGCTGCGGCCTTTGTTGATTTTGAAAAACAAATTGAGAGCTTGCGCTCGTCAACTCTCCGCTCCTTTCAATTGATGATCTTGATCTGACTGGTTGTGACGAATGTTAGGTTTTCAGATAAGGTTGCAGTTTTTGGATATGAAGTAAACCTCTGTTGTACCGGAACTATATTTTTTTGGGAACGTGTGAAAACTAATTTTATTATTGATTGTGAATATTTCATCTTCCAACTATGAGTAAGAAACGGAAGATAGACAGTGAGAACCGAGTGTTCCAAGACCGCTGGAAAACCCAGGTTTCCATCACGAATAGAAACGGCAAATTCCAGTGCTTGATTTGTATGCAATTGTGGCTGTGTGCAAAGAATATAATGTCAAAAGCATTACGCGAGTCTTCACGAAGGGAGCCACAGTAAATATCAAGGAGAAGCAAGATCTCTGATAGTTTCAGAACTGAAATCACAACTGCAAAAACAAACTGGGATGTTTACTTAAGTAAAATCTGATCAGTACAATGCTTTGCATGCTTCGTATGCAATTTCACTTGAGCTTGCGAAAGCAAAAAAACCTTACACTGATAGCGTCGTTGTTAAAAAGTGTGCTGTAGAAATGGCAAAAGCATTTGGTGATAGCAAAATTGCTAAGCATTTTCATTCAGTTCCAGTTTCTCATCAGACCGTCCATCGAAGAGTAGCCGAAATGGCTGACCATATACAACAGAAATTGTCCTGCGACATTGAAAAATGCTGCTATTTCTCGTTGTGTATCGACGAGAGTACAGACCAGTCGGACGTTAGTCAACTCTTGAATTTCATTCGCACTGCTAACGAAGACTTTGAGATCAAAGAGGAGCTCCTTACCATGTGTTTTCTTCACTCCACAACAAAGGGTAGGGACATATTTGAAGCAGTGATGAAAGCGGTCAACAGTGTCGGAGGTTTTGAAAAGTGTTCCGTCCTAGCTACAGACGGCGCAAAGGCAATGGTAGGACCAAAGATAGGATTGATTGGATGTTTGAGAGAAAATGGAAAGAAATGCCCTGCACTTCATTGCATCATTCACCAGCATGCTTTATGCGGGAAATAGGTGAAGCAAACTGAAACCCTCCAAAAAGTTGTGAAAGTCATCAACATGATCAGAGGCGGCAACAGGGCTCTTACGCATCGGCAGTTCCATAACTTTTTGGATGAAATTGAAGCAGAATACGGAGACCTGCTTATGTACAATCAAGTCAGGTGGCTTAGTGCCGGAAACTGCCTCAAGAGATTTTTCGAGTTGAGAAAAGAAATCCTTCTTATCCTTCACCAGTTTTCTCCATCAGAAAACCTTGAACAAGAACTTTTAAGCATGGATTTTTCACGTCACCTGGCATTTATAACTGATATTACTGGCCACCTGAACGATGTGAACTTAAAAGTACAAGGAAGAGGCCAACTGGTGTCTGACCTAATGGCACACATCAATGGGTTTAGAAACAAGCTGAAAATTTTCCATGCAACTTTGGGAAAAAATAACTTATTTCACTTCGCCAGCTGCAGTCGTTTGGCGTCAGAGTGTGAGAAAGTGCTGAATTTTTCTGAATTTTGCCCTGAGTTGCAGACTATTATTGATGAATTCAACAGGAGATTTTCAGATTTTGAGAGCATCAAGAATGACGTGACTTTTTTTTTTTTTTGTAATCCAGTCACAGCAAGCATTGAAGAACAACCGGCCAACCTACAATTAGAGCTCTGTGATCTCTAGGCTGACCCATTCTTTCAAACAAGAACCGAAAGGGGGCCCGAGTTCTTCAAGTTGCTCCAACTGAACGGTTTCCAAATCTGCGTGACTTAGGACTGAAAATAACTTCCATGTTTGGGAGCACATATTTATGCGAAAGTGCTTTTTCGGCGATAAAATTTATCAAGAATCGTCTCTCTCCGACAGTTCATTATTAGACTATCTTCGGCTGGCAATGACAAATATAGATATTGGCATTCCTGCCCTTGTAAAGAAGGCTGATCGACCTCAGTTTTCCCATTAAATGTAAGCAAATTGTTTTATAATCCTTTTGTTCCATTGTTTTATAATTAATAATTAAACTATTAATTGCTATTGTACAAGAGGTAAGAGGTTATTGTTCAACTTTTTCAAACTGCGGCCCGCCAGGTGATCAGTGACCGGAATTCTGGGCCGTGGGTTTTTTGCAGTTGGACAGCCCTGTTCTATAAGTATGTTCTTCTTCCTAAACTATTTATTTATGCCATGTGCTGCCATCTAGTGCCAGCATACTAAATACAAAGCAATCATCTCCTGAATAAAAATATCCTGTTAAAAATATCAAAAAATGCTCACACACCCCTCAAAGTTTTTAGTTCATAAAAAAATAGGACCTACCTTCTTTCCCACGACCTTCATTTGTTGAGCCCTGCTAATACAGGCATCAGAAATAGTTATTAAATTGTTTAAAACAGAAAAAGTCAATAAAAAAAAATCACAAGTGGCTATAGTTTGTAAACTTTAGGTGGGCCCACTATTTTTCAATTTTCCTACCCTCTCCTTCATTTTTCTATCAGATTAATTATTTTTCATTTTAAGAACAGTTAGGAGGGGATACACTCTACTTTTAGAATATGACTTTCATACTTTAATGAATTTATAAAATGTTTATCCCACTGACAGAAGAAAGTAATTTTGTCTTCCAGTTATTCATTGAGATTTAGAAAAACTCTATATTATCTTATTAAGAAAAATGTCTATACTTAGCTTAAGGCTGCTCAGCTGCTCTGCTCAACAAGTGCAAAACTTTTTGACACATTTGCAAAATCATTTTTTAACGGAAAGATATAAAATTGGAATGCCCGACTATGGCAGCGATTTGGAATCGAACTGTGTTTTCCATTTTTTGATAAATAAATTACCCATTGAATCATAAGCGATTTTGATCACATGACAAAGACATTTTTCTCCCTTTGCTGACTGGTTTTTCTGCTTTCTTCGCGAACTTCGGTTCAAAACATCAACTTTGACAATATTTTCTGAAAGATCTATTGTGTTTGCGAAAAAACAGTTCGATTACATAGTTTCTGAACAACAGTTATATTTTTTGACACCTGCTAGTTTCATGCATTTCCGAACAAAAATAAATTAAAACTTATGTCTTAAAGTTGCCCATTTGGATTTGGAAACAGCCTTAAATCTCTTCTTAAATTTCCTGCTCAACCAAAACAAAACTTCCTGACATGCTTTTAACCTAAAATATATAACTGGTAGGCCTAATTACTATTTACTTGCTACCTATTAAAGCAAGGTATCAAAAATAGTAATTAAATTCTTTAAAACAGAAAAAGTCGATAAAAAATAGATTCATAAATAAATCTAAAAATAGAAATTGATTTCTGTCATGGGATGACAGGTTTTTCTCCTTTCTTACGCTGTCGCATCCAAAATTCATTTAAAATGCAGACTTTAACATCATTTTCTGTCAATTTCATGTGTTTCTGAACAAAAGAGAATTTCAAAATGTGTCAGAAATTAGTTCCAGTGGATTTGAGAATGGACTTAAAAGTTATTCATCCATATAAAATACGATGTTACATTCTGATAAAATTTTACTTAAAAAGGTGCTAAAAATACATAACAGGTTTTCACAACATGAAAACGGTCAAAGATCTTAAAAACACCCGAGTGCTTTCAACTGCACTGCAACAGTTGTCATCAGGGGAAAATCAGAGGAGTGAAAGTTCATGGAAAATTCTCTGCTTAAGTATCAGTGGACGAGGCTATTTCAAAGGAAGGGAGGAGGGGGGGGGGGTAAAAATGAAAATGATTATGTTTCAAAATCGCTAGAAATATCTAGTATGCTATACCAGATCTTAGATATGTTGTAGGATAAAGTATCGTTGCAAGTATTCTTCCTTTGAGTTAAAATTTCTATTGATTCTCTGATTATTGATGTGTAGTAATTTGAAGTATGGGCTATGACTCTTGCTTTACTGAAATCAATGTGAATATCTTGTTTTTGGTTTAATCTGGATAGAGCAGTAGAGGGTTTGTTATACTTTATGTCTGTAATATGTTCTTTTCGTCTGTCTTTAAATTTTCTAGTGGTCATTCCTATGTATTTGAGTTCTTTCTGATTAACTTTGTTTGTGAAAGGTATTACATATATGCCAGAAGTTTCATCGTTAGGGATTGGGTCTATTTTCCGGTGTACACGATCTTTTAATTTAGCAGATGGTTTTGCGATTACGTATATATTATATTTCTTTAGTGCATAACTAATCCTTTCAAATAACTTAGGTATATAATTAAAACTATAAAACTTGAGATTATTTTTAATGCTATTTCTGGTTGATTCTCTATGCTGAATATCAAAGATTAATTTATCGATACATTGGGGGGGGGGGGGGAAACCATTTTCTATTGCAATCTTCTTGATGGTGAGTAACTCTGGTTGTAGGTATTCTCTTGTACAATTTTCAATGGCTCTATTTATATAACTAGGGGGCTCGGCCCCCTACGAGCTACGCTCGCCAACCCCCGTCCAGACACCGCAGAGTCTAAATGCACGCTAATTTGATCGGCTTTAAAAAGATTTTGAAAGATTGAATTATAATTTAAAAAACAGTGGCGATCTCCCTATAAACGAATTTCTATTCATTTCTCTTTGATTGGGAAATTTTAACGCCAAATCCGCTGCGGTACTACTTGATTATCCTGTCGACCAATTTCGCCAAATTATATAAATTGCCAAACCACTCGCCAAATTATACATGTTGATATAATTTTTATTTTAAATAACGAAAGAACAAATAAACTCGTACAACATTAATAAAAACACAAATAAAACGTCGAAATAAAAATAACTTGATGACGTATACACGTGTAACAACATTTCAAAATAAGCTAATATAAAAGGAATTAAGTAAAGAGAGTCTTTGTCTCCTTGTATTTTTTAACAAAGCGAAAAGAAAGTTCTTTTAAATGAGACATTTTAAATTAATTCTTCATTTTATGTAATAACTATAATGTGATGTAAATATGACGTAATTTCTCCTAAGACTTCTAACGCATGTTAATGAATTTATTATTTTAAAATATCCTTTCTCTTTTAAAATTCACGTGTATACTTTTTATGACGTAATTTTTAATAAGTTCTTGCTTTTTATACGTAATTATTTAATTATAATTTGAAAGTTTTTTCCCTGTTTATAATAGTCACGTGTAAATAAATTTTTAATTTGAAGCAAACATTATTGCTTGCGCTTTTTATACAGTTGGCAACAGTTTAAATTAGTACAATTTTCTGAAATCTGTAAAAAATATCTCTAGAAATGCTAAAAATTTGAATTTAAAATGGAAATAAAACCTGAAAAAATGAGTCAAAATAAAAAAATTAATGCAATCTGCACTCCGGCAAATTCTAACGCATAAAATGATCTAAAAATGATTACACTGCCATGTATAATTTTTGCTGCTATAAAACTTTTTTAGTGGAACGATTTTGTCCAACTTTAGCATTAAATAACTCTTAAAATAATTCTTCGATTTGAAAACTGTCTGCATCAGCGTGTTTATCAAACATTTCTGTATAAAACCACTGATTTTCATATTTTTGTATGCATTATTTTTGTTAATATTAACGAAGAAAGGCCTCCGGTCACAAAAAAACCAAAACCGGCGGCGGCGGTGACAGCGGTAGTTACTTTTTTTTAGAATAGAGAGAAATTTATAAGCTGCAGTTTTGTATTTAAGTGGGACATTACTATTGTAGGATATTGTACTATTTGAATTGCATGGTTTCCTGTAAATTTTCCTATCAATATTGTATGTTGTATTATTTCTTATTAATTCTACGTCTAAAAATGGTAAGCATCCTATTTCTTCGATTCCAATGTGAATTGTATATTTGCTGTATTTAAAAAGTCATTCAAAGCGGGGATACCATGGTTCCAAATTAAAAATATGTCATCGACGTAACGCAGCCATAGTTGAGGTTTTAGATTTGATTTACATATAATATCTTTCTCAAGTGGTCTAAGTTTTAGCTCCGCTAATAATCCTGAAATGGGTGAGCCCATTGGGGCACCCTCAGTTTGTTTATAAAATTTCCTATTAAATTGAAAGACATTGTTATTTGTAATCAAGTTAATGCTTGAATTTAAAGTTGTTCTTATGTCATCGTTATATGCCGGGTTATTATCTATGAATTGCTTTATAAGGATTTCTATTTCTTTTACATTTATTGAAGGGTACAGGGATTTGATGTCCATACTTGCAAGTATACTGTTATCACATATATTTTCGTTCTTTATTTTCTCAATAAACTCTCTGGTTGAGTTGACTACAAGATTGGTTGGAGGTAACATTTCTTTAAGTAGCGGTACGAAAACTTTTTCTATGGTATATGTTGGTGCTAAACACTTGGAAACTATAGGTCTAAGAGGGTAGTTGTCCTTATGATCTTTTAAACGTCCAATTAACCTGGGAGTGACAGCAGTTTTATTGATTTTGAGTTTAACTTTCATTTGAGTAGGCCATGTGCCATGTTTAATTAAATCTTGCGCTTTACGGTCGATTGTGGGGTTAGGGTCCTTGTTCAATTCTCTGCAGTTCATTTCTTCAATACATTCCTCCATTTTTGAGATATAATCTTGAGTATTCATTATTGCTAATTTGTTAGATTTGTCAGTTTGGATTACTATAATTTCAGAGTTACTTTTGAGCTGCTTAATAATCCTTACCATTTTTAGACGTAGAATTAATAAGAAATTATACAACATACAATATTGATAGGAAAATTTACAGGAAACCATGCAATTCAAATAGTACAATATCCTACAATAGTAATGTCCCACTTAAATACAAAACTGCAGCTTATAAATTTTATATAAATAGAGCCATTGAATATTGTACAAGAGAATACCTACAACCAGAGTTACTCACCATCAAGAAGATTGCAATAGAAAATGGTTCCCCCCCCCCCCAATGTATCGATAAATTAATCTTTGATATTCAGCATAGAGAATCAACCAGAAATAGCATTAAAAATAATCTCAAGTTTTATAGTTTTAATTATATACCTAAGTTATTTGAAAGGATTAGTTATGCACTAAAGAAATATAATATATACGTAATCGCAAAACCATCTGCTAAATTAAAAGATCTTGTACACCGGAAAATAGACCCAATCCCTAACGATGAAACTTCTGGCATATATGTAATACCTTTCACAAACAAAGTTAATCAGAAAGAACTCAAATACATAGGAATGACCACTAGAAAATTTAAAGACAGACGAAAAGAACATATTACAGACATAAAGTATAACAAACCCTCTACTGCTCTATCCAGATTAAACCAAAAACAAGATATTCACATTGATTTCAGTAAAGCAAGAGTCATAGCCCATACTTCAAATTACTACACATCAATAATCAGAGAATCAATAGAAATTTTAACTCAAAGGAAGAATACTTGCAACGATACTTTATCCTACAACATATCTAAGATCTGGTATAGCATACTAGATATTTCTAGCGATTTTGAAACATAATCATTTTCATTTTTAATCCCCCCCCCCCTCCTCCCTTCCTTTGAAATAGACTCGTCCACTGATACTTAAGCAGAGAATTTTCCATGAACTTTCACTCCTCTGATTTTCCCCTGATGACAACTGTTGCAGTGCAGTTGAAAGCGCTCGGGTGTTTTTAAGATCTTTGACGGTTTTCATGTTGAGAAAACCTGTTATGTATTTTTAGCACCTTTTTAAGTAAAATTTTATCAGAATGTAACATCGTATTTTGTATGTTTTTCAAGGCGAATTTGACGTTCAACAATTATAGTTTGAACTATATTTTATATTATTCATCCATATCTACCAACCTGCCAGTTTTTAAATGTCAAGCACACTTTATACCACAATTTTTTCTGAAGAAATTAAATCAAATAAGTACAACATGAAAAGAGAGGGGGGGGGGGGGATGATATATTATTAAATAATAAAAAAGCCATATCATTAAACAATTTCATTAAATTTTGGTGCCATGTATGGTATATGTTTTTTGATTTAAAAAAAAAATTGTAAGTTTGGCAGCTGTCTTAATTCCCAATACCTCAGCAATAATATGAACAAAATAAAAAGAAATAACTTATTTTGTTTAATTTTCTATGATTTTCTGTAAATTTAGAAACTATTTTGTAAACAACATTTGTATTCTCAGGCTATGCAAATAACTAAATCAAAATTCACCAGTGGTTGTTTAAGTATAACCAATATATATATATTTATTTACAGTACAGAACCATTTATCCGGAATGGTTGGGATCAGATGTATTCTGGATAACTGGTTTTTCTGGTTAACTGGTTGGGCATTAAAGCAGCATCCATTTGATAAGTTTTGTGGAATATATGTGGTTGTGGCATTATTTCTGATTTTAAATTATTAGATTACTTGGATTAAAAATCAGATGCAAGAAAGATCAAAAGTTAATCAAAGTTTGAAAGAAGGTAATTTATGGGAATCCCTTGGAAACAAAAATTCTTCTGTTTCTTCTGCATAAAAATTAAAACATCTAAAATACAACTTAAATATGTTTCCATTTCAAATACTAGATGTCATCAAATTATGCAATTGTTTCAAGCAATGCACATGTCAAACTGGCAGTTATGACACTTTTTTCTGCAAAGATTCTGAAATCAGTCTATTAGAAATAGCATTCCAGATAACTGATTTTCCAGTTAACTGGTTTCCGGATAAATGGTTCCATACTGTATTACTACAACTGTAGAATGAAAATGGAAAAGAAATATAACAAACAATAATTTTGACTTGAAAATTCAAAAAATTATTTTCATTTTGATACAGTATAAAATTATATGAAATATTTATATACTATATATATATAAAAAAAAAATGTAAAAATCATGAACATTTTTATAATTTTTTTATGTTTTAAGAATCTACCCTGGTAACATTATGACAATCGCAACCTAATATTAAGTCAAAGAAGCTTTCTTTACAGAATGTAATTGCAACAAAAATATAAAATGTTCAAAACTGTCACATTAGACATAGACATAAGACATTCCATGCAAAATATATCACTTTAAAATATCGAAATTTAAACATTAAATTTGTAAAGGATGCGACTGATTTAATGTTAGCTTCTGAATGTCGTCATGTGAGTAGAATAGACTTTGCTAATTTGCACAGCATTTGCCAATATAAGCATAATTGAAATAAAGGCTACTTAATTTACTTTTATTTTTAAGTATGATTTTCTTTTTTAAATAAATTTACATACTATGAATTACATTTCTTTTATCTCTATAGAGCAAAAATTCGTGATTGATACGACTGTATGACAGATTGACTAATCATGTGATTTTTTTTTCTTACAACCGATTGACAAAACTTGATACTTTTACCAATCATTGAATTTCACAATTTTTTTTGCTGCGACGCGGTAAAGAAATGTAAGATTTTTTTGCCACAAGTGATCAACAAAATTTTTAATTTTTTTCTTCTTTAAGAATGAATAGGCAAAATTTGCGTTTTTATTTCAATGACCGATTGATGTTCTTCTGAGATACGTTGATGAAATTCACAATTTTTTCCCCCCTGTATCATTTTTTTTTTTTTTTTTTTTTTTTTTTTTTTCAACCGACTGATGTCGAATTTTTTTAAGTGACAAATTGATAAATTCACATGGTTGCTATCGCGATAGACAATTCATTCCACCTTCATAACGCTACAAAGTTGTAGCTTGAGTTTTCCGCTTCATTTAAGCAGTAACCTTATAACGGAATCAAAGTTCGATTTAGCATTATCAATACTACTATTTGGATACGTTGACTTAATTTGGGGGGGGAGGAACTGCCTTAAATTCTGTAAGGGTATCCATAACATAAAAACATTCGACAAAACATAAACAACAACTGCGAAACTGACGAAACAGAATGCTGCATACGCGCAGTTCGTTTTCTCGCCAAAATGCTTGGCTTCAAAGCTTGGCATCAAAAGCGCTGGAACGTTGAGTGTTTGTGAATTTGCCTTCCGGAAGAGGTACAGCATATTCTTGATTTTCCCGTGTGTTGAACAGATATGGGAAAAATCCTTTTCTCAGTTCTGAAAATCCGAAATATGAAGGCATTCTTGCTAAGGCCATAGATAAAAAGTTAAAAGAATCGATGACTCTAATACTTAAGGTTTTGTGTCTGATGGACATTACTTCCGATCCACATGTTTTTATTTCTGGTGTAAGTCCTAGCTCCAGTAACCAACCTAACAGAAACTGCCTGTCAAATCTGAAAAAAAAAAAAAATAAATAAATAAGAAAATAAATAAAAAACCAAATTGTTTTTAACATACGCAACAAAAATATATTTCATTACATCGCTTCCCCTTTCATATTATGGGCTATCGCTGTGAATCCCTTGTGCTTTGGGGAAAACAGCCAGCTGCCAAAATCACTGCATGCGGAATATCATTTGAAAATTATCTCTCTTCCATCACTATATTGTGCCAGCGCAAAATTGACCACATGTTGACCCGATGCTTGATAGGTCTCAAAGTAAAAAAAAAAAAAACTAATTTTTCTGATTTAACTTTAACTTTTTCAGATCGAAGGAAACATCTGTGATCGCTTGCTATCACAAATCTATTACAAGATGGACATTTGGTGGCCCCACATCGATGAAATTCTTCTGGACAATTCCTGCGCAAAATTACTTTGCATCATTCCCTGCATTGGTACATCTAAAACAACAAAAACTTTGTAAATGTATTTTATGAACCTTAGCAATAAGTTTTAATATAATAAAATATTTGAATAACATTTAGTATTTGAAATAAAACTGAATAACTGTTTATAAAAAAAAAAAATGAAACTCACCTTGTCACTCAATGGCAATGCCTTTTTGATTTGTGCTTTTTGAAGCACATTTCCGAACGACAAAGCCTGTCACAATCGTTGCAATGAATTGGTATTCCAGTTTGTATGCACTCAACTTTTTTGACATGTCGGACATGTAAATGGGCAATGGTGTTCTCCCATCGTCTTGTATGGCTTTTCACACGTTTCGCAATAAAAATGCGATCAATATTGGCTCATTTTTCTAATGACATCGAAATGGCCATCATGAAGCCAAAGATTTATTCGTGTTCTTTTAGGGGATCCTTGAGTGCCTTTGTATGACACCTAACGGGGAAGGAGAAAAAAAAAGAGAGATATATATATATATATATATATATATATATATATATATATATACAACTTTCGGAAAGTGAGACCTTACCTAAAAAAAATAATTTACTTTAAAAAAATATAAAAGTAGCCAGCTCCCTTATATGGTATTTGTGGTAATGAAGTATTATTGTAAATAAGAACAATTCAGAACATGTTACTATTTAGAAAAGATTGGTTTCACAAAATTTCATTAGCAGCTGCATTGTAGCTGTCATGATAATTAGACTTTGAATAAACTAATAAAGTGATTACCCAGTAACCATTTCAATTAATATATTAATCTGCCTCGCATCTTAAATTAAATATTAAGTTTTTATTCTTCTTTCATTAAACCATCCACTATTCTTTAACATTCCGCATATTCAGATTACAAAAACTCTTTTTATCAATTCCACCTGTACACTGGAGGGTTGCCGTATCACTTACAGAGTAGCACGTTTATCGCCTCGTTGTGCAATAGCATTTGAAAGATCACCACACTAACATAAAAAAGTAGCAATAAAAGAAAAACAAAATTAATCTGTTGATTGTAAAAAACCCGCTCCATTCTCGGTCAGGGGAGGAACATCACAAGAAAAAAAACCCTCGCGAAATTTGACAGTATGTCAGGGAGGAGGGGGGGGGGGGGGATCCAAAACTTCATCAAAATAGTTGTAACTTTTCTAATAAATATGTTACATATAACATATGGTAGTAATAATCGGTATATCTGATCAAAATACAAATAATTTTTTTAAATGAACTATTTAATGATTTTTTATACCTATTACTGTATTGGATTAATAGCAGTTAAGAGCCATAATTTTATATTCTAAAATCATTAAAAGCACTCTGCAAGCAGTTCTTGTTCAATCACAAAAGTCTGCCGCTTAAACATTTTAATGCAGAAAATGTAATGTATTTCTCATATGTAAACAATGAATTTTTCAGTTAAGAAGCTTAGGTATTTCACAAATATTGCTATTTCTTGGAACACTAAATTTGATGCATTATCGTCTTTAACACATTATTTTGGAGTAATGAAAACAATGTTATTATATTAAATTTTTTTGTAAATGGGTGTTATAATCAGTAGCAACTCATGACAGGTTTTTCTTGCAGCACTAAAATGCATGCCTTCCAAAAGTTTTTTTTTTACTAAATTTTTGCCTTATTTAATGGAAGAAAGTTTTGCCAAAAATAAGGCAAAGATTTCATTATTATTAAAAATAGTGAAAAAGGAATAAATTTGCCAACAATGCATTTAGTGTCCCCAAAATTGTCAGTAACGAGCTACCATTGTTTATAATTACAGTCGAATCTCGTTATCCTGACACTCTAATGTCCAGAAAAAAGTGTCGTCATAAGCGGTGTGTCGCGATAACCGGAGTTAGAGAAAAATAGGTTTATAAAAAGCTGTATTTTTAATTAATTTAAGACAATTTTAAATTCATAACTGTTATTGCAGTTTTAAGCAATACAACATTACTGTTAAACAAAATAAACACAAAAAAGAAAATTGAAAAGGATAAAAATCAGATTTATGATGACTGATTTTTTTATTGTTACATGAAATATCGATGAATTAAGGTTTGCTTTAGCTAGATCCTACAATTATTTTTTCGATATTATGCAATGAATTGTAATCAATATTCGTTGTTTCAGAAATGTATCTTAGATAACTACTGAACGTTTCAATGCAATGCAATGCCTCCGTTTTAGTCGGATGAAAAACGCCGTGTGGCCACAAGAAAATCCGTCGGGATATCCGGAGTTGAAAATTATTCAACGACGTAAAATCCGGAGTTTATTTGCATTAAAATCATATACAGAAAATCGGGACTTTGAAAAACTGACGTGATAAACGGAGTGACGTGAAAACCGGGTGTCGGGAAAACGAGGTCCGACTGTATTTTGCCCATGCATATCTGGATCATGTTTTAAGGTAATTTAATAGTGTGTGATCTGTACCTATTATGTAAAATTTTATAATTTGCACAATTTCTGGTTCCAAGGAATGTAATTCAAAGCATGTATACAGGGTAAATTTAATGATGTATGAAATATGATCTAAATAATGCAAAATTCAATAATACACACAACTTCTCATCCCAAGGTGTGCTTTATAAAGATCTTCTACTATATTCATCTGTAGTTCAAGTTCACTCATCAAAAACCTTAAAGATTTAGTATCTGTGACTGCTCTGAAGAGGGCATTATTACAACTTTATAATTTTTTCATTTTGTAGCTCAAATTGCTCAGCTTAGAATTTACCAATCCAAACATTGCCATCTTGATTTTTTTCCACTATCTTTATTTACCTCAGAAGTGATTAAGATTTTTTTATATTGTAAATCCTAAAGGTTATAATAGCAAAAAAGCATCTTTAAGCCCTTGGAGATGAGCGACCGGTATACTTAGCCACTTAAGGTGTTCAGAATCCTTCATTATTCTCACCACTTATTTTTAATTGTAAAGTTTACCTTCTTTAATCGGAGCATTTCTGTGATTCAATTACAGAAAATTTTCTGCTTTTAAAAACCTGTAGTAAAAGGTTAAAAATTAACCAAAGGGCTCTTGTCGCGAAGGGGTTAAATATTTTGAATTACAGTGAACTTTAATAACCCTTGGCTTTAATTGCCAGTACTCTTCCAATTGAGCTATCTGTACGACAGCCCAGCCAACACATTATTCGCTCAGAACAACTATTATCATGACATCAATTGATTGTGTGAAAAATAATTTAAAGTGTACATGGTTATACGTACATTTTTTATTATTAAGCAACAGACTTTGCAGATCCGTTTTTCTCAAAAGCTTTAAAGATTGAAATCTCTAGGCTGGAGTGAGAAAGTGGTAATTTTGAGGAATAGGAGGATAATTTATATAGAAGAATTTTCTGTATAAAAATAAAGATTTAAATTATTTTAATGCTGGGGAGTAGGGGGAGGGAGAAAAGGTGAAATGTACAGTCGCGGAAAAGAAAAAAGTAAACACCCTCTACTAACTCCTTAATAAATTATTATCGTAGACGAAAGTTATTGGTACCGAACGATTGGAAATAAAGTCTATTTTTAAATGATGTATATAAAATTTGCTTAGGGGGCCATCTACATATTAAAACAAATCCAAACTTCATTTTTTTCAATGGCAATACCCAATTTTAACGAGATATTTCAAATCTTCGGTTCAAACTATGCCTAGGCACCAAATTTCAAGTCATTTGAATAATAAGTTTTTGAATTATAAACATTCAAAATTTAGTGCTTCTAATGTTGAATTACATTTTCATATTTTTGTTCATATCTCCTGAAATTATGCTCCTAATGTGCTAATTTTTTGTGTAGCAGTAATACTAATATACTTAAACATAAATACGCTGAATTTGCAATTTTTATAATTTTATGATATGAATTATGAAATTAATATTCGAAAAAATTATGAATTGCAACCTACAATTTTTTGATGGATTTAGATTTATTAAGTCCTGCTTTATGGAAATTCAAAATTTCACATTTTTTTTCCCAATAGTTTTCAAATTGTGCTTAAAAAACGGCAAAATGATGGTTTAAGGGGCCGTCTATGATAGAAGTGACTAGATATTTTGAAATGTCTAACGCTGTCCTGCAATCTAGCAGACTTCATTGACTGCTTGAGTGACGCTTAAGGTGTCTTGATCAAGAAGGGGGCTCCCTCGGTTAACAATCGAATAACGAACTTCTATTTGGATACAGCCCTTAAAATAAGCTTGTTTTAAAATAACTATTTTCTCGGAAACTTATAGTACGAATTGCATAAAAATTTGTTTTTAGGCTAATTAAATGGTGTAGAATTCATTTATGCTGTAAGAATTGTGTACTGCTATTGAAAAAAACAAAGTTATGGTTCGTTTTAATATGTAGATGACCCCTTAAGCAAATTTTATATACATCATTTAAAAGTAGACTTTATTTCCAATCGTTCTACGGTAATTTGTTGATAGTAGGAGAGCTGTTGAACATTTTTGAGTAGGTATTTGAGGCACCCTGAAAATTTGTGCAACACTTCTTTTGTAATGCCTGAATACAAAATCGAGTGTCTGGCTGAAGGATCGTGGCCCAAAAACTGTGCCAGACACGTGTCTGGCACAGTTTTTGTGCCGACTAAAGTGTCTGTCATTTTCAAAATATTTTTTTCTAAGCATAAATATTATTCTGCCTCAATCTCAACGTGCCTCAAATACCTTTTTTGGGTAGTCAAAAAATGGCACTTGACACGTGTCTGGCACAGTTTTTGGGCCGACTAAAGTGTCTGTCATTTTCAAAATATTTTTTTTCTGAGTATAAATATTATTCTGTCTCAATCTCAGCGTGCCTCAAACCTTTTTTGGGGGGTAGTCAAAAAATGGTACTTGACACGTGTCTGGCACAGTTTTTGGGCCACGATCCTTCAGCCAGACATTCGATTTTGTATTCAGCCATTACAAAAGAAGTGTTGCACAAATTTTCAGGGTGCCTCAAATACCTTCTCTAAAATGTTTAACAGCTCTTGGACTATGAGGAGTTAGTAGGGGGTGCTTACTTTTTTTTTCCATGACTGTACATTAGGGAAGTTAGTGCTTATTTATTTATTTATGTTAGTGAGCAACAAATGTTGCAGATTTTTTTTTTTTTCAAACTAATTTTTGAACGATTTTATTATTTAGGTAAGCTGGAGAGGTGGGTCCAAAAGCAGAAGTGGAATCTTCGGAGCTCAGGGGATTATCTTATATGATTTATTATTATTGTTAATAAAGAATTTTAAATAGGGACGGTGAAAGATTATTTTATATAAAATTAAAGAATGTTTAATTTTTTTTGCACTAGGAATGAGAAAAGCGAGAAGCAGAAATTTGTAGTTTTGGATTTAATATAAATGTATGGAATTACTTTTATAAGTGAGCGATGATTGTTATATATATATATAAAGGTTTAAAGAGTAATATTTCTTGCTATTTTTCTTAACAAAGTAAATTTTTTATATAGTAAAATGTAACATAGCTTTTTATATCTCTGAAACAAACCAACAGGAATACCCTCTAAACATGCATGTTGTACATTACTTCCATATCTTACCAAAGCGTTCTTATAAAAATCTCATTGCACGGTGCTCTTTAAAATTGAAGCATGGTCATCCTTTTTTGCGGGGAGGGAGGGGGGAGAGATTGAAGGTGAATGGAAATCCTTACTATGAATTCTTTGTATTGGTCTTTAATTTTTTTTTGTGTGTGTTTATTGTTTTATTTATTTTTTTAATAACCTCAAAAAAGTAATGATATCAATACAAAAACCCTTAACGGGTTAAAAGTTTGTGACGCAGCACTTTAACTTATGCTCTAAGAATTTTAAATATGGAACTTAAAAATAATTATATCAAATTTTGAGTGACGCTATGCTATTAATTATAATCTCTCTATATATTATTTATTTCATCTTTTTATTTTTTTATAATCGCATGTGCAAAAATTATGTTCAATTAAAAAAAAAAACGTATAAAAGTTTATTCATTGATGCTTTAACACTTACACCTCTCATAAATTCCAAGTATGAGTTTTAAAAGATATGATATCAAAATTTTAGTGACGCTTTGATGTGGCTTTAAACGATTTGTTTTAAAATTAAATTTAAATTATTTTTGTTTTGGCTAAGATATATTCACACATCTAAATAATAGTTTTAATTTTCCAATATACTTTAAATATGTCACTTTCACTGAATTTATATGATGCATTTAAATGCATTTATTTGAATAAATTGATTTGTCCTTTGTCCAATGCTATTAAAAATTTAAAATAAGATTTACGTAAATAATTTTTTTGCGTCATTGTATCCAAACTAAGTGAAATGTATTCAAATGGATACTATGAGGCAAAGTGAGTTAGATCATTTTGAGAGGAAGTATGAAGGGGGTAATTTTTAAATGGGCTTATTTTTTAGGGGGGCTTAATTTTTTTTTTTTTTTAAGTAGAGAATCGTTCCCTTGAGAAGGAAAATTAGGAAAACGGTTAGAGGGTCTCCTCCCCCGCCCTCGCCCCCATCCCCGAAATTTTTTTAAATTTTCTTACCATTTTGGATTTTCAAAGACTGGATTCAAGGAATCTGAAATAATAAAAATAACAATTAAAAGAGTATCAATACTTGTGGTCATTAGCTAAGAACTTTGCATTTGGTCAAAATGAATTTATTCTGAGTGATGAAAGCTGGATTCAAGGAGTCTGAAATAATAGAAATAACAGTTTAAAAAGTATTAATATTTGTAGTCATTACCTAAGAACTTTGCATTTGGTCAAAATGAATTTATTCTGAGTGATGAAAGCTGGATTTTCAAAGACTGGATTCAAGGAGTCTGAAATAATAAAAATAACAGTTAAAAAAGTATTAATATTTATGGTCATTAGCTTAGAACTTTGCATTTTGTCAAAATGAATTTAGTCTGAATGATCAAAGTCAAATTGGTAAAATGCATAGCTCTCATTACCCGGACTTAACCGCGAGGAGGTTGACCACTCTAAGTCCACACACATTCACACACACACCCACACATTTTCTTCTTTTTTTATTTTTTACCCTAAATGATAATAGGCAGTGACATCCTCTATTAATTTTCTTTGCAGAATTGGCTCCCTACATAGTGGACAGCTTATATTTTTCATAATTTGTTCATTCCAAACACAGTTTAGATGAAATCTATGTGCACAATCAAACAACTGCAGTAAATACCACGGTTGGGAATAATTGCAATGGTCGCAATAGACTTGTCCGGGTTCAAAAGATGCGTTTTGATGTTCATCTGCATTCGAGTTTAAATTTCTCCCGCACCGATTGAAGGTGCAATGAATACACTTTTTTAACCCCCAAGGGATTATGCAGTGTTTGTGGAAAAAGTGTCCACAAGGTGTCTCCGAGTCTGGTGGGCTATCTTGATCTCGACAGATAGTACAATTCTGAAAAAAAAAAAAGAAAAGAAAAAAGAGTTTTTTTTAAATTCGTTTCGTTTACAAGTTAAAAAATGATTTTTAATGTAGAAGTGTATTATTTAAAAAAAAAATAACATACCTCTGTTGGAGGGCCATGAATAAGGCCACCATTTTCTATCATATTTGTAACTCCCTCTTCTAATACCAGATCTGGTTGTAAAGAACTCGGCATCGGTTCCGGTGTGAATTCGATATCTTCACTGAACCGCTGTAACGATGTTATCTGGTTCCCTGGTAGCACTAAACAAACAATGATTTAACATTGAATATTAACTTTATTTAACAGTTTATTTTTCAAAATAAAATCTCTTCAATCATTAACATATCGTCACTCTTAAACAAAAGCACAACTTTTCAGCTCTCTCTAAAATACATTACTTTAAAAACACAATCAATAAAAACGACCTTAAAACGTTCTCCTTCCATTACACAAAATCAGCTCGGATCCCATCTGCCAAACTTTTCTCAAACTGCTTCTCCATCTGACAAGCGACTAGCTCTCTTCATTTCACTTGACCTCTCACCTAACATCTTCAGCTCTCTTTCCGCATATCGAAA
The DNA here is from genome assembly GCA_963932465.1 of Maratus speciosus. NCBI lineage: Eukaryota > Metazoa > Arthropoda > Arachnida > Araneae > Salticidae > Maratus > Maratus speciosus. The sequence goes on from OZ010798.1 coordinate 415,645,075, forward strand.
AAGTTTCTCTCCGATACAAGAGCACGGCTGATCAATCTCTGAAACTCAGGCGGCGATCCATGGAAGAGATCTGACTCTAGGCTGCGATCCGTGGACAAGATCTGACTCTAGGCTGCGATTCAGGGACAACCGCTGGACAACCCAAATTCGCAACTTACGAAACAATATAGGCTGCGGGGTTTTTCGGTCGTTACAGACTCCTCCCCCCTCCAAATTTTGGACATGTCCAAACGGAGTCATGGACAGGAAAAAACAGTTGCGATAAGTTCCACTGAACTCTAAAATTTTTTCTCTCTTCCAAAATGTTCAGGAACAACTCAGTAAATTTGCCACAAACATGTCTCTTCGCCCTTTCCCAATCCATCACAGCCATGTGCCGCCCTAAACAAGATTCTTTAAATTTTTGAGCTACTAGCAATTTTCAAACAAAAAAAATATAGCAATTCACAACATGCCAGTAATACAAATACTTAAATTATGCTATATAAAAGTTATTCTAAATTACCACAATTCAATGTACACAAAATTTCCTATAATTTCAGTCAAAATTATAAGCAAAGTAATTTTCTTAAAATATCAATACAATCAACAATTTTTTTTTTTCTTTTTCTTTACGTAAACTTAACGTGATGCAAAGCAAAATTTTTTTAACTCTTTTTTTTTTTTTTTTGTTACTGACAAGACAACTTCAATACATAATCATACAATTACAAATATTAAACATTAAATCATAACATAATAGTTCAAAACCCACTGCTACTAATACATGTTTTATATACATTTTTTGAATGCTCGGCTGCTTTTGAAATATAACCCACTGCCGATGAGGCCGCAGCCTGTTTTTTTTTCTTAGTTTTATTTTTTATAAACATATTCTTGTTGTTCTATGAGGTGGGGGGGGGGGGGTTGCTAGTTGAGACTATATATAATCTTTTACTAGGTTTATATATATATATACGTATATACTTACTTCACTCTCCAATTGACAAAGGCTGCTATCATCGGGAGGAATCGATATACGTACTTGCGAATACGCAGGAGAAAACTGAAAATAGATAAATAAATAAAATTAAAACAGCTTCACAAACTGAAAATTCTATCCAGAAATGTATTAAGAATCTTACAAAATCATCATCATCGGACCAAACTGGAAAATCATCTTCAAATAATTGAGTGCATGCACTAAAAAACTAAAAAAGAGAAAAAAACTTGACATTTTTGAAAAACTTTCTCGAAATTCGAAACCTAAACATTCAGCAAAAAAAACAACTCAACCCGCAAATAACACTCCATCCAACAGTACGATCGAAAACTGAAACCAGCTGGAGGAAAACAACTCCACTCCACTGGTGACGTCACTTCTGGACACGCCCCTTTTTATTGACAGGTAGACATGCCCCTCCTGCCATGTGGATATGCCCCTGTCACGCCCTCTTTTGATTGACAGGTGGGAACACCCTGCAGCTCATAGTGGCCTACTTACTACTGGCGACGCTTGTATTGGAATTCCACGTAAGTGCCATTACCCGTTATCGCCATGTTGGATTTTAATGCATTTTAATTGGCGTAACAACGCACTACAAAAATAAATAAAACCATGAATGTACAGCTAAATTTATATATTTACAGACATAATGAGTAAACATTTGAAAATAAGACTTTACACTAACCTTCAAGTTAGATGTTGTAGAATTTTACAATAAAACAACTGCAAACTAATAACGTGAGGACACACAAATACTTTCTTCCGACGGTCACTATATCCTTACTATGAACTTACTATGAAGTTCGCTAGGTGCTGGTACCAATTTCACATTTTCAATTCTTTTCTGTTTAGAGATATTTGAGTGAGCGGGATTGCCCGCTGAGCGTCATTATCCTACTTTCCCCTACAAATAATTAAAGATTAGCGAACAATGGAAAATGACAGTGATTCACTTTATGATAACACTGGTAACTATAGCAGTCGGCAATTAATTACTATTTTTTAATACCAGAAAACTTTTATAATTGAAAATAAATATGTACAATCATATTTAAAAATCTGCACTGAATACCATAACACTAGGCAAATGTCAACGTATGAAAAATGACAAAACATCTTTTTATTATGGTGACGAAATAACAGTGACGTAAATTGTACAATGTAATGCATAAAGATATATTTTTCATCATACATAACCATTTTATCTCTAGTAAGATTAATTTTATTACTTTAATATCGATAATTTTCATAAATTGAATTTTGACCTGCTAGATTGGCAAAATCTAACACTGTTCGTCGGTGTCATTTCGACACCAATGATTAAATTACGAAAATTGATGCTACAAATTGTATTTTAGGTTTGTATTGGATCATTGCACTTTAATTAAACTTATTGTGTTACATTTTCACAAAAGAACGATGATTTATTTTATAGAAAAATTTATTAAATGATATTAAATTTTATTTTACACTTAAAGAAAAGGATACAAATATATTTAAAAAAAGAGAGAAATAAGTCTGTTAATCTACTTCATATTATAATATTTAATCATAAGTTGACATTATTTGAAATAATTTATGTCGGATACTTACCTTATTTACAAATTTTTCAGTAACTAGGGGGCTCGGCCCCCTACGAGCTACGCTCGCCAACCCCCGCCCGGACACTGCAGACTCTAAATGCACGCTAATTTGATCGGCTTTAAAAAGATTTCGAAAGATTGAATTATAATTTAAAAAACAGTGGCGATCTCCCTATAAATGAATTTCTATTCATTTCTCTTTGATTGGGGAATTTTAACGCCAAATCCGCTGCGGTACTACTTGATTATCCAGTCGACCAATTTCGCCAAATTATACAAATTGACATAATTTTTATTTTAAATAACGAAAGAACAAATAAATTAGTACAACATTAATAAAAATACAAATAAAACGTCGAAATAAAAATAACTTGATGACGTAGACACGTGTAACAACATTTCAAAATAAGCTAATATAAAAGGAATTAAGTAAACAGAGTCTTTGTCCCCTGGTATTTTTTGACAAAGCGAAAAGAAAGTTCTTTTAAATGAGACATTTTATATTAATCGTTTTTAATCTGACGTAATTTTGACCAAGCTATTCTTTCTCTTTTAAATATTCACGTGAAAATACTTTTGTTAGAAATGAAATATTATTTGCGCTTTCCTAACAAAAATAGTTGAAACGATCCTCTCAAAATATCAAATAAATGTCTAGCGCAATTTCTAAATTTAAACTGTTTTGCAATATTATTTGGTGTTCATTTTATGTAATAACTGTTATGTCACGTAAATATGACGTTATTTCCCCTATTTAAGACTCCTAACGCATGTTAATGAATTTATCATTTTACAATATCCTTTCACTTTTAACCCCCCAGGGGGATACCTTCTTTAGGTATTCACGGGCTTCGCAAGCCCGGGTACCCGAGCGATCTTTCTCATTTCCTTTTCCTCTTATTTCTCTTATCTTTCTTTCCTCTTTGTTTCGCTCTCCTTGTGATTTCCTCTTCGGAGGTGAGGGCAATTCTGCATGAGCCGATATCATCCTGTCTATATCGACTCACGGGGAATTGTAAACCACCCACGTGTTTGCCGTGCGTGGCGACCCGTGTCCTTGGAAAGGGGGATCCTGGCAGTTGAGGGTAACCAACACACTACTTTGGCTTCTGCTTGAGGTAGACAGAAGGTGCATATTGGTCCCGTATGCATCAATCGGCTGGTCAGCTGACTTCTGTCACTGGGAGATCGCCACTGTTTTTTAAGTTATAATTGATAACGTCATTACGTCTCAAACGTCATTAAGAATTCAATCTTTCGAAATCTTTTTAAAGCCAACCAAATTAGCGTGCTTTTAGAGTCTGCGGTATCTGAACGGGGGTTGGCGAGCGTAGCTCGTAGGGGGCTGAGCCCCCTAGTGTTACAAATTAATGCAGTTATTAATTTATAGTGCGATATTACTATAGACTGTTTTAATAAAAATTGAATAAACAGTTATTTTCTTTTATTTAAGTCATTGATTTCAAATAATTTTTTTATATGGTTGTGTGTTGTAACTTCTTCAATCAAAGTGGTTTTAATATCATGTAAAATAGGGTTACCTCCACAAATGTTATATACATTAAAGAGTCCTTAAAAAAGAATAACAACGTAAAAATAATTTATTTAAAGATTTCTAAAGAATGTGGGAGCCCTGTAAGTAGTTGAGACAAAATCTTTGATTTGTTACTTGTCTGGAAATCCTCTCTTTTTATACCAAATATCCATTTCTTTTTCAGATCTTCATTCACTGAAAATTTAAAAACAGATACGACTGGACCACGTAATTGCCCGTACCAGTGGGCACTACACACTTCTCAGGCATTTTGGACTTTATCCAGAAATCCTTTTTAATATATAAGTATCACGATCAAATATATTTTAATTAAAAATTGTTAAAGTTAGCGAACACATGCTTAATATCTAGTCTCGTACAGCAACGTGTCATACATAGTAACATACTCGCATTCACTACTAAAGTTGTTCTGATCAATCTAGGGTGGCAAGCTAGTAGGACGACTGACCGTGTCACTATCCAGTTTGTCGAGTGTCCATTGCCTTTGTTATAGGACGTGTTACTTTAACTCTATCAAGAATTACATCCTTTAAGATTCTAAAAAGTGCTTCGATGTAATTGTTAGTATTATTTCCCCTAGTTGGAAGACCCCTCCATAGCATGATGTCCATAAATGTTTGCTTTCTCATAAATGCGTTATGTATTTGAGAAATTTTTCGTTGTGGATTTTCAGTTTTAAATTTTTCATTTAGAATATCACCAGTTTCGGTTACACCAATTCTTTTATTAAAAATACATTGATGGGCGATTCTCTTTTGAAATAGAATGTTTGACATCCGATATCTTACGCCATGAATCTTTTAAGACATTAAATTAGCATAGTAAAAGCTGTGCATTAGGTCAAATTTCATGGAGAACTTTTCTTTCCTTAAGGTCTCCATCTATCATTAATAATTTGGGTCCATTTACGAAGCTAAAAGGAAAGCTGGTACAGTACAGAACCATTTATCCAGAATAGTTGGGGTCAGGTGTATTCCAGATAACTGGTTTTTCTGGATATGAGCAGTAAAACAACATGCATTTGTTCAGATTGATAGAGTATTGTTACATATTGTATCAGTGTTTGTTTAGATCCTCTAGATGACCGTACTAGTCAACATGAATATTCGGAATAAAGTTATGTCGCTATGTAGAAGTTTGTGTGTTGTTTATTCTCTAAATATGCTTAAGCCTCTAGATCGTGTTAAATACAAGAAGGATATTTAATGTCGTGTCAGAAAATTTTAAAGTTCCTCACGCGCATATACGGGAAAATTTATCGTAGAATACGAACTTTTTCGCTGAATTAAAAGCTTCAGAAATTGGAAGCATAAAATGACTAATAGTTTGCCGATAATCTCGTCGTTTGTATCAAGTACGAATCCATCAGAAGCATGGAGGTACCGGAAAGCAGATTTTCAAGATTATCTGGAAGCTTTAAAATATAGCGCAGAATCGGAAAGAACAGAAACCACTCTTTTTCGTCATGTTTGTGGAGAACTGAAAAAGCAGTTATGTGCGTTCGATCTTTAACCATCCACTGGTGTGGAAGATGTTAGTAACAGATCTTAGATGAATTTGATAAATATTTTAAGGATTGTCAAAATGAAGTATAAGCATAATTCAAGTTTTTAGAAATTAAACAGGCAAGAGAAGAATATTTTTCTGATTATTATTCGCAACTTCGTAGCGCTGTAGTTGAATGCAATTATGATCCGTTACTGGACAGAATGCTCTTTCATACAATATTCAACATTTTTGGGATGAGCCACTACAAGAAACACTAATACAAGAAACTAGTAGAAAAGAAAAAAGTCTTACAGATATTGTAAGTGAATGCAAAGCAGAGCTCAAGTTTCTTAAATGAACCCTGAGAACAAATCTATAAATGCTATGAAGCAAAAAATCGCTCGACGCCTCTTCAATTTTCTCAACATAAAACTAATCGTGATCAAAAGAAGACTTGTAGATTTTGTGGAAGATATCATGAACTGAAGAAATGTCCTGCATATGTTTCAAAATGTAAGAGAAGTGATGCGAATAATCACTGGGCGATCGTGTGTAAAACGAAAGTAAAGAAAAATCGTGATTTTAAAAGAGTGAATACGATTGAAGAAAATGATTCTGACATTTTTATATTGACGAAATAAAATCGCTTCATCAATTAAATTCTGTAAATTTAGATTCGGCATAGCTTCAAAAGCTTACAGTCAACAATAACAAAGCTATATTCGGATTACGTACCTAAAGTAAATGTGATACCAAAAGCTGAACTGCTTAAATGAAAAAAAAGAACCTGTGGTAAGAAAAAAAAATCACACTCCAGTTTTAGATTACAGTGATAATGTTCTTCCGATAATAGACTAATGCTATTTACTTGTAAAACTGATAAATTTGAAAGTTAATTTAAATTTTTGCCTACTACTCGATTGTTGATGCCTGTAAAAAGTTAGGTTTAATAAAGAGATTGAATTTAATCAATAAAAATCCAAAGTTGTTTGAAACACCACGATTCCCGATCAACTGCGTGAGTGTCTGCACCTCCTATGACCTTCCCTGCCAGTGATCTCTCATCGTAACCCGTATGTAAAAATTATACTAGGACTTCCCTCAGAGGGATTAGTCTGAGCGATATTGCTGAGAACATAGATTTAATAATAACATATGGAAGCAAAGAAAATGAGATGTTATCTTTAATTGTCCATATACTGCGATAAATTGAAATCATGAAAATAAACGAATCGTAGAATTACAAAATCTTATATATAAATTCGTATACACTGTTTAAAAAAATGGGAAATCAAACCATTCAAGACAGCCATGCATGGATATAAAATTGAAATTACGCAATATATTAAAAATAGAAAATGAAACACTAAATCATCTTATATCAGAATTTTAACTGTATAAAATGATGTCAAGAGCATAATCAGACGCTCTGCTCCAATTTGAGTAACTTTAAATGACAAATATATGATGTTTAACCCTTTCTGGCACACTGTGCCCGGGTCGGGATACCTAATTTTAATTCCAAACTTTCGAACGGCACCAAGAATATTTTAGTAAAATTTTGCTTTTACAATGAATAGGTAAAGCAACATGTTTTTAATTTCTGAAAAAGTCGTTTTAAAATTCCGGTGTCAGTCGATCATTTCTTCATTTTACAACAAAAATTGCCCGTGCCGGAAAGGGTTAAAAAGAATGGACTATACTTTATATCGTGTGTGCTCCCCCAGAATAGTTAATATTGTACAATATCTGTTTTCCACGGATGCAATGAGGTTGTCGATAACATTTAAGGAATTCTCTCCTCAAACTCTGATATAGTATCAAAGTACCGATTACATCAACAGTGGCATGCAATGCTTCGTAAGAGTGTGTTTCAGATATGCTCGATCGGATTTAAATGATGAGTGTATGCTGGTCACTACATACGCTGTATTGTTTTGTTTTTAAACATATTCTGCACAAGTTGTGCTGTATTTAGCATGTATTAAATAAAATAAGTTGGCAATGATTACAACATAAAGTATGACACAAGATCTCAATATAAGTCTGCATAACTTTTGAGCTGTCAAAGTGTCATTTGAAGTAATTTACAAATCCATAGATATTTATTCAGCAAATCATGCAAGCTAACATACGCCAAACGCCAATATGAACCCGATTAAGAAATTTCAACATAATAAGTTAATATATAAAAAATCTACTAATGATAATTGAGAATATGACCTTATGATAAAATGTCTAGAAAAATGAATCGGATAAAAAATTCATATCACATTTAAAACGGAACTTCCCTCTGTTAGTGGCCTTGGCGAGAGAGAGAAAAGCCTAGAGAAAAAACACTTTAACAAGTACTTTCGGGCAACCTACTCACTGTTTCATACAGGTCTTTATTCAATATTTACACAATTTATTTAATGCTAGGTAGGTATCTATCAGTTTTGTTGCATTTAAATTGCATGTTTTGCGGAGGAAATGCAGCATTATGAAATATTTAAAGTTGCTGTACCTAATAATTCCAAATTAATGGTAATTGAGATCGCTTTCTGTTAATTTCATCTTTTTAAATTTTTTAGAAACCATTCATAGAGACAATTGTATATTTTAAAACTAACCCGAAGCAAAATTTCAAGATTTTGGGCTTAGCAGTATCACAGAAATAGAAAATTTTTGAAAGTTTTTTGTTTCTGCACTGTTTTATATAGTGACATTTTTAGAAATTGTTCTATTGCGAGAATTTACGTCATGATAAACACAGCCATGTCAATTTTCATGTTTATATTCCTAACAATTCCATGTACTTTGTTACTTAGATCATCTTTAGATCTTTTTTCTCGCATTGTTTAGTCTTTCGATTTTTTAGAATTTTAGATATTAATTTAAACTGTTGCCAACTGTATAAACAGCGCAAACAATAATATTTGATTCAAATAAAAAAAATATTTACACGTTACTATTATAAACAGAAAAAACCTTCAAATTAGAATTAAATAATTAGGTATAAAAAGCAGGCACTTATTGGAAATTACGCCATAAAAACTGTATTTGCATATGAATTTTAAAAGAGAAAGGATATTGTAAAATAAATTCATTAACATGCGTTAGAAGTCTGAAATAGAAGAAATTACGTCACATTACACTTATTATGCAAAATGAACAAAAAATAGTATTGCAAAACAGTTTAAATATAAAAATTGCACGAGACAAATTATTAGAGGTTAAATATTAGATTTTTTCAAAATTTTATTATTTGTCGTTTGATGTGAGGTGTTCAGCTATAAGTATGCAAAATTTCATGTCTCCAAATTAATTAGGGGCTGAGTTAGAAAATTTGTTTAAGATACACATGTTAGATCCCAGAGGGTTAAATATTAGACTTTTTCCAAAATTTTATTATTTATCGTGTTATCGCAAGTGTTCAGCTATAAGTATGCAAACTTTCAAGTCTCCAACTTAGTTAGGGGATGAGTTAGAAAATTGCTTAAAATACATAAGTTAGATCACAGAGGGTTAAATATTGGACTATTTCAAAATTTTATTATTTGTCGTTTGATGTGAGGTGTTCTGCTATAAGTATGCAAAATTTCATGTCTCCAACTTAATTAGGGGTTGAGTTAGAAAAATTGCTTAAAATGCAGAAGTTAGAGACTGGGGGGTTAAATATTAGATTTTTTCAAAATTTTATTATTTGCCGTTTGATGTGTGGTATTCAGCTATAAGTATGCAAATTTTCAAGTCTCCGACATATATAGTTTCTGAGAACGGGCTCTGCGACAGACGGACAGACAGAAAGAAAGACAAAGGAGTGAGACAGGTAGGGTTTCGTTGGATGAACGAAACCTTAAAAACATGCTGCGGATGACTCTAACAACATCCTAAAATTACATTACCATCAGCGATCTACCAATCCCGCATTTAGTTTATATTCGTTTCATATATTCTTATTCTTTTGTGCGGCCCTGTAAAATAACTATCAATAATATATACAGTAAAACCTCTGAATAGCGGGCACCTCGAGAATGCAGAATTTGTCCTCGATTTGGAGGTGTCCGCTACTGAGAGTAAAACATGTACAGTTATTTAAGTGTTTTGGTAATCGAAAAAATGTCCGCTAAATAGAGGTATCCGTTAATCGGGTGTGTCTGTTATGGAGGTTTTACCAGTAAAACCTCTGACTAGCGAACACCTCGGGAGGGCAGAATTTTTCCTCTATTTGGAGGTGTCCGCTACTGAGAGTAAAAAATGTACTGTTATTTAAGGGTTGGTAATCGAAAAAATCACCGCTAAATAGAGGTGTCCACTAAAAGGGTGTATCCGTTATGGAGGTTTTACTGCATAATAATATCATCATTTACAAGAAAATTGCATGCTGTATGATAGACAGACAGACATCCAGAGAAAGATAACCTCCCGGAGGAATAAACACTCATGTCTTTTGTTTTAATCATCCACAATTGTATGTCATACAACAGGCTAAAAACGGTCACCGTGGTACGGAGTACTGTATTATTATTTGTTTGCCCACCAAAACTGGTTGCCACGGGTTGTTGCAAGGTTTGTGATCATGTGGTTGAAACTGATCTATTCAATATTACTGCGTGCATATTTTTTTTAATTATTTGCTCCATGTGTTCAAACCAGTTGTCTACGAAACATCCACCGGTGAAAGTGACGCACACCAAATTTCTGTGACGTATGCAGATAAATTGTGCTTTTTTATCAGTCTTTTTAATATAATTTTTAAACGGTTTGGAACTTATTTTTCATAGTAGGTGCATTCAGTAGGCGGCCCTCATAGGTACCTTCTGGTGCAATCAGAAACGAAATCCGACAAATATTTTTTGAGTTATGCTTGACGAAAGGTTTTTATTAGGCTTTTTTTTTAGTAGGACATGGTGTTAATATCTATCGTAGCTGTAATGTGTCCGGACAGTAATATTTCGCTGAGTATTAGCCTTCACTTCGCTCAGACAATTAAAGAATTTTCTGATGTTTTTACTGATTGTGGACGATCAAATAAAACGGTTCAAATTAAATTAAAATTAAACTCTACTCCCCATGTTGCAGCACGTAGAAAAGTCCCATTTACATAACAAAGTTAAAGAAGAACTTGAAAGAATGATTGAGACTGGTATCATAACTAAAGTTAATGAATCAACTGAGTGGGTTAGTGATATGATAATGGTTAACTCAGCTAAGAAATTGTGTTTTTGTTTGGACCCGAGACCTTTGAACAAAGCAATTCAAAGACCTCATTACCCAATACCTACTGCAGATTCACTCATAACGAAACTTCAAGGCTGTAAAATTTTCATATTATTGGATGCTAAGAATGGATTTTGGCAATTGCCACTCAATGAGGAATCCTCATATTTAACAACCTTTACTACTCCATGGGGAAGGTACAGATTTCCAGAGAGCTATGGATGAAATTTTTAAAAATGACCTACAAATAAATCTTTATTTTGATGATATTGCTTTAGGTTCATCTAAATTGAAGAACATTGTAAAATATTGCACAAAACACATACACTAGCAAGGAAAGCAAATTTAAAATTAAATATAACAAAAACTCAGCATTGTTTAACTTCTGTGAATTATTTAGGACATGTACTGCCTGATAAAGGTATTGAACCTGATTCATATACAGCAAAGGCCATTCATGAGTTTGCGATCCCCAAAAATAAAGAAAATTTTCAACGCTTCTTGGGTACGATAACATATCTTGCAAAATTTACCTCAAATTTGTCTAATTTGACTCATTCTCTACGTCAACTTTTGAAAAAAGACACATGGGTGGGACATTAATATTAAAAAAGATTTTCAACTTATAAAAGAAACTATAATTAAAGCTCCATGTTTATAATATTTTGATGAAAATAAAAGTGTGGTTGTATTGTTGATGCTAGTAAAAATGGATTAGGTGCCACTCTTCTTCAAGAAAAGAAACCAGTTGCGTTTCGGTCAGCTTCTCTAACCGATGCACAAGAACGTTACGCACAAATTAAAAAAGAACTCTTACCTTTTATCTATGGATTAGAACCCTTTAGTTATTACACGTTAATTATTACATGTATGGTAGACCCGTTATTGTACAAACTGATCATAAACCTCTACTGGGTCTTAGTAAAAAACCTTATAATTTAATTTCTCCTCGTCTTCAACGCCTGTTCCTTAGGCAAAATAGATATAATGTAAACCTTGAGTATGTTCCTGGAAAACAACTTATCATAGCCGATACTCTTTCTAGAGCATCACAGTCAACTTCAGAAATTTTTGATGAGGGAGATTACCTAGAATCATTTGCCAAAGTTAATCTTTTGACACAAGTTTCTCATGAGAAATGGAATGAATTGGCAAAAACGACAGCTCACGATGAAGAGTTACAAGATGTTTTATATCACGTTAAGAACCGCTGGCCTGAAAAATGCAAAACAAAAACAGCTGCACAAGCTTACTGGCATTGTAAAGACGAATTATATGTAACAAAAGAATGTTTAATTCGTAGAGGACAAAAACTTGTTGTACCAGCTGCAGCTAGCGAAGAAATTTTGAAAATAAACATTTCACATAAAGGCGTAGTATCCACCAAAGTCAAAGCAAGAGAATATTTTTATTGGCCTAACATTAACAAAGATGTAGAAAATTTCATATTCAAATGCAAAATCTTCCAGCTGTATCAACGAGCAAATCAAAAAGAAGTTTTACTAGATATTGATGTACCAGAAAGACCATGGCAAAAAGTATCCTGTGATTTTTCTATTTAAAAGGGAAGCAAAATCTTTTACTCTTAGATTATTTTTCAAAGTATGTTGTCTGAAAAGCACAACAGCCCAAGCTGTCATACCTGTTATGAAGTCTATTTTTTATTGTCATGGACTACCTGAAGAACTTGTCAGCGATGGTGGCCCACCCTTCGACTCTTATGAAATGAAGAATTTTTTTAAGGATTGGCAAATTTTACATAATATTATATCAGCACATTTTCCAAGAGCTAATAGTCAGATAGAAAGAACAGTGCAAACCATAAAAAATTCTCAGAAAAGCTGAAGAAGATGGAAAAGATACTTATGTAGTACTACTCGATTATAGAATACAACATGCTAAAGATCTTCCCTCGTCATCTGAGTTGTTGATGGGAAGAAGATTAAGGTCTTTTTTACCAGAGCATCCTGCACGATTAACACCAAAGTTTGAAATAAAGGAAGCCTCTAAATCTTTGAAAGAGGGGCAGCTGATCCAAAATAAATATGTGGACGAATCAATGGAAATGGAATCATATGACTCGAGTGTTGATGATGAAAACACAGTTTTCGAGGAATTTTTACCTAAGTGATTTTACATTGTTTTTTACTCATGTGATTTTTAAACTCTTCTTTGTATGTAGTATATGTACATCACTTTAAACTTTGTGTATATTTTAAGTTATTACTTTATAACTCCACAGTTTTTAATTATAATACACTTGTCTTTTAACTATAAACTTTTGATTCTTTTAAATCGTTTTCTTTATACATGTTACTATTTCCATTAATTTTGTTTTGCTCACCCTTTTTTTTTTTTTTTTTTTTTTACTCAAATTTTTGAGTTATATATTTTTTTATTATAACTTTTTCTTGGCGCAGCATGTCCCTGATGGGACTTTGTGCCATAAAACCCCACACAACCAACCAACCAAAATATGCCAACAAACAAGCAACTCATCTACCAAAACTATCTGACAATGTAAAGGCGTGGTTACGGCATAAAATGAAAAGTCTTTGGAAGCAAGCTACCATTGTTCAAGTAGGACCTCAACCAAGATCTTATTTAATAAAAGGAAGAGATGGAGGACTGTACAGAAGAAATAGATATCATATTAGGATTGATCATTTCCAAGTTGACAATAACAACATAACACCAACAGTTGAATATCTTTATCCAATTTCATCAGGAAGTATTGCAGATCCAGATTCCAATAGTACCAATATCAGAAATATTCCAAATGGTTCATCAAGTTGTAATATCCATACAACTTTTTCAGTTTTAAGACGATCAGTAAGACACATTGTTAAACCTATCCCCTATAGAAACATTTGAAATTAACATTAATTTAAAATAGTTTAGCAACAGAACTCTAATGTAAAGCTAAGTTGGTTAAACTTCTCTTTGGCCTCTAAAGGTAAATAATTTAATTTGTCTAATTTAAAGCTAAGAAGTATCCAGTTCAGGTAATTAATATGTTTATTTATATATTTACTTTTCATGTTTTTTGTAAAAAGGGCGTGTTACATATTGTACCAGTGTTTACGTTTAGATCTGCTAGATGGCCGTACTAGCCAACATGAGTATTCAGAATAGAGTTATGTCACTATGTAGAAGGTTGTGTGTTGTTTATTCTCTGAATCTCTTCGCTACTCAGTGTTAAATGCAGCATTATTAATTATTACTGAATTATTTCTTCTCCCATTTGACTTCAGAGCAAGATTTTTATTTTACTTACATTAGTTAGAATCTTAGACTTTGAAACATATCATTCTGATATCGAAATTGTAATTATGTTCGAGTACCATTAATAAAATGAGAGAAAACGGAGGTCCCCATTTGAGAACCCAGGGAGCGAAGAGGTTCATATGCTTAACTTATAGCATACTTGCCAACTAAATTTTGGTAAAACTCAGAAAAATTTTGGGAAAAAAATCAGAAGATTTTGCCGAAAAATCAGAAGATTTGTTTTAAAGTCTTGTAAAACTTTCAGTAAGGATTAAAAAACAGCTGAATTTTAATAAGTGAACAAATCTGAAGGAGAAACTAGAGCAAAATAAAATAGTCACCAATTTGCAATTATACTATTATAACCATTCTACTTTCCATAAGTAGAGGCTACAATCTTAAACTAGTATGTTGTGGCCATCACAAAACTTTCTTCTATATAAATCACGTCAATTTAATCATTTAAATAGTACAAGAAATAACAACGATTTAGCACCAATTCATATCAAAGTATATCTGAATTTGAAGTTGAATGAAAATTCGTGCATTGTTCTTGAGATAGAGCTATAGCGGAAATTCTGAAAAAAATGTAGCATAGCAGCGCCACCTGTTGAGCGATTTACACCAAAAGTAAACAGCACTAAACGATATCAAGGTATACCTGAATCTGAAGTTTGTTGAAAATCCAAGCATTAGTTCTTGAGATAAAGCTATTGCGGAAATCTCAAAAAATACAGCATAGCAGCGCCACCTGTTGAGCGATTTACACCAAAAATTAAACAGCACTAATTTATACATCAGTTCATGTCAAGGACTAACTAAATCTGAATTTTGATGAAAATCCGTGCAATAGTTCTTGAGATACACCTCTTGTGGAAATCGTGAAAAATGCAGCACAGCAGCGCCACCTGTTAGGCGATTTGCACCAAAAATTAAGCAGCAATAATTTATATCAGGGACTAACTGAATCTGAAGTTTGATGAAAATTCGTGCATTTTTTCTTGAGTTAGAGCTATTGCGATAATCATGAACAATGCAGCATACCAGCGTCACCTGTTGGGCGATTTTCACAAAAAAGTAATCAGCACCAAACTATATCCTGGACTAACTGAATCTGAAGTTTTATGAAAATCCGTGCAGTAGTTCTTGAGATACAGCTATTGCAGAAATCGTTAAAAATGCCGCATAGCAGTGCCACCTGTTGGGCGATTTTCACCAAAAACTAATCAGTTCCAGTTTATATCAAGGTCTAACTAAATATGAAGTTTTGTGAAATTTCGTGCATTAGTTCTTGAGATAGAGCGCCCACAAAATTTGTGTCACATACAGACAGACAGACAGACAGACAGACAGACTCACAGACAGACATTTTGTAAAAACATGTTTTTTGGAATCTCTGACTCATAAAACGTGTAAATCCGTCGAAAACTGGAATACGAAAATTTTCATGAAACCAATACTTTCTTCTTGTAACGATAGAAGAAAGTAAAAATGGACTCATCACTCCAAAAAGGAAACGCCGCTCCATACTTTAGTACAGAGTAATGTTTAATGAATCTCTGTACTACAAGACAAATTATTTACATGATTACTTTAGATATTTACAGTACCAAAACTCAGAAGAAATCCACTGAAAAGATTTTATCATTTTCCTCCTCTCAAAACAATCTCCGGGGAATTAAAAAACAAGACAGCTTGCATTTCGAACACATGTCCATGGCGTGTACAGAATTCTCTGCGGGACAGGTAATCTGCAATGAATCATGGGAAACAACTATTTGGCAGCCCGCTAAAATTAGAGTCTGTCGTTTAGTGCTGCTATCTAGGAGAGCAATATTTAAATATTTGCTACATCCTCCCCCTCTGGTTCCTTAGACGTCTCGGCAAGGGACCAGGAACATTTTTCTTTGGCCTACCACGTTTCCTAAGTGGACTAACTGGTTGGTCGGTAATATCATTACAACGTTTTAGGGCAGATGTATGGTAAGTTCCTATGGGAACTTCAGGAGCTTGTAAACTGGCAACTTCATAGGAAGTAGGTGAGCGCCGTGTGAGCACTACATAGGGTCCGTCACATCGAGGACTGAATTTGGCAGTTCTTTTCTGACCAGCCTTGCTAACGGGATTGATTTCTACCCATACATGGTCACCAGGAGAGTACTGAATCCTTCTATCAGTTTTCTGTCCACATACTGTTTTCTTTTTCGTTGTTCGACTAAATCCTTCACTTGCTTAGTGAATTTAGAAAATTTCTTTGGTTTCGGGTTTACCTAAATGGAGACTCTTGATTTCACAGGAGCGCGGGGTGGTTCTTCACCCTGGCTGAAAGATGGGGTCATACCCTTTCAGCAAGTAATTTAATTCTGACTTCTGGCCAGAACATTCAAGAGGCTTTGGAACAGGATCTGCAAAACCATACTTTATACGTGGCATATCGCCGAAGTACCAATGTTTGTTCTTAACGTCTGGTACAAACCCTGATTTATCATGAAAGTCTCTTCCTAAAAGGGTTCTGATCCCTTTAGCTTTAGGTAACACAATAAAATCTGTACGAAATTTTCTTCCTTCAATTTCTACAGTAACAGTCGTGGTCAAACTGTCTTCTTTTGGTTGTTGGCCATTTGCTGAGGACATGTTCAGAGAGGTCCTCTGAAACTTTGCACCTTTTTCTTTTAACACAGAATACAACGATTCACTAGCCAGGCTGTGACTAGATCCGGTATCTACACAGGGAGTGCCATAGACGCCATTAATTTTCAGGTTTACTGTGGTTAAAGGTGTGGTTGAGCACGTGTATATCTGGATTTGCTCAAACTGAGAAGATTCAGTTTTTATCACACGGTTGCACGTAGGGCACTTAGCACGGATAAAGCCGGCAGCACCACAACCATAACATTTCAAGGCTGAGCGATCTTCAATCAGTGGTGAGGGATTCACCTTTCCATTGTCTGACGGGGTTGTCTTCTTTAAGTAGAAGGATTCATTCGGAACCGTTATATTAAAAGAGCTTGAGGCAACGGTCTCTTTCTGTTTTGACCAGTTTTTATTTTTCTGGTAGATTTCCACTACTTTGGATTTTACGGGATTTTCTCTTAGGACATCGTAAGCATCTAGCTTGTCTACTAATGCATTTGGATTATTTAAATCAGTCCAAACATCTAAGAAACGTTCTCTATTCTGTGGGGAGCACCTTTTCTTTAATTTGTCAGATAAAATAAGATTTTTCAAATCTTTGAATGAAGTTATGTTGAGCTCAGATAGCCAACCTTCAAAGTAGGTTCTAAGCTCGAAAAATAATCTTTCCATATACTTTCTGGAATTTTCTTGTGCTCAACGAACAGGATTCTAAATTTTTCAGGGGTCAATTTGAATCGTTTCAACAACATCGCCTTAATGTGTTGGTAGTCCTGGGCCTTTTCTTCCGGTTCCCTAGCAATGAGTCTAGTAATATCACTAGGTAAAGTACTTATGAGGTACGTAACCCAATTTTCTTCCGGAACCCCTAGGACCTTTAACTGTCGCTCACACAGCACTAAGAAGATGTTCATATCATCTTCGTTTGGGCGAAAACGGGGAATCAATTTTTGGTCGGTGAATGCTGTAATGACGTGCAGTCAGAAGCGGGAAAATGAAAGGGATATATCCGCGGTTCAAGTTGAGAGAGAAATTGGTCCGGATGCTGAAGATCAGGAGGAAGGGATAGTTATACCGGAAAGGTTGGAGATGGAGTCAAGTTTGGTAAATGTATCTGCAGAGAAATTTAAGGAAGAGCAGAAAAATTGCCCTTCACTTAAGGAGTTGTGGGAGAAGCCAAAAACTCTAATGATAACGAATTTTGTGTTAGGGAAGGTAAGCTTGTGCGGATGTCGCAGTGAAGGAGAGGTGATGAGAAAGTGCAGTTATGTGTGCCGAAAATTTATCGTAGAGAAGTGTTAGCATTGTGTTATGAGCAGAAATCAGGGCATTTGGGCACGACTAAGACGAAGGATAGAGTCCTTGGGTATTACTATTGTCCAAACTGTTATCAAGATATTGAAAATTATGTAAAAACTTGTGATCCATGCCAAAAAGTGGGTAGTAATCGAGATAAGCGTAAGGCCCCTTTAAAATTGGTACCTATAATTTCGGAGTGCTTTTCCAAGATAAATCTGGATGCGGCCGGTCCCTTGCAGACTAACCATAAAAATAATAAGTATTTAATTACATCCATTTGCCTCGCCTCTAAGTACCCCGATGCCAATCCGGTGGAAAACATCACTTTCACATCTGTTATTGAAGCTATGTTGCAGGTTTTCGCTAAAACAGGTTTTCCGAGAGAGGTACAGTCGGACTTAGGAAGGTCATTTACCAGCGAGTTAACAACCGAATTCTTTAATAGATTTGGTATAAAGGTGTCCCATAGCTCAGTTTGCCATCCAGAGTCGAATAGTGTTGAAAGATTGCATTCTACTTTAAAGAAAGTAATTAAAGCCTTGTGTCTAGAGTCAGGTCGTGACTGGGAAGAGGTTTTGCCTCTGGCACTGTTTGCGCTAAGGACAGTAACACATGAAAGCACGGGGTCTGGTCCTGCTGAGCTGATTCATGGGAAGAACTTGCGGATGGCGCACACTTTTGTGTATGAAAATTGGATGGGTCAAGAAAGTACAGATCAAAATGTGGTAGATTACATTTTGAATTTGACAAATAGGTTGAAAAGATGTCAGGATTTGGCAGTCAGGCGTATGGAGGAATGCCAGGATAAGAGGGAAAGTATGGTACGACAGAAATGCAGTGACTAGAAAATTCAAAGTCTGAAATCAGGTGCTAGTTCTGGCAACGTCGAAGTCTCACAAGATGGCCGTAAATTGGATCGAGCCAGGAACCATCACGGGAGTGATTTCGGAAACGAATTATACCGTTGACTTGCCACAGAAGCGCAATAAGGCGACAATATATCATGTTAATCTACTAAAACCTTATTACAAACGGCCTGAATTTGTTAATCTAGTGATTGATATGGATACGGAAGAGGTGGAAAAAGATGCCGAGATCCCTTATCCCTTGCCAAACTCCACACAAATTGACTTCTGGGAGATTGTGAATAATAGCGATTAGAGAGAAGAGCGACAGAAAGTCAGATAAATAAATTTAAGGAAGTCATAGAGCGAAATAGGAAAGTGTTTTCTTCAGACCTAGGACGTACCCATTTAGTAGAAATGGATATAGAATTGTTAGATGTGACGCCGGTGAGGTCCAAGCCTTATAGAATGTCACCTAGGCAGATAGAAATTTTGAGGGAGGAGATTAGAAGATTATTAGATTTAGGAGCGATTGAGGTAGGGCAGTCCAATTTTACGTCCCCCATGATTTTGGTAGAGGTTCCAGGAAAGGATCCCCGTCCCTGTGTAGACTACCGGAGTAAATTCGAAGACCCGAACAGAATTTTTTCCACTCCCCAATATAGAGGAGGTCGTAGAAAAGGTGAGTTCAGCAACTTTTATCACGGTAATGGATTTAACTAAAGGTTATTTCCAAATACCACTGACCAAAAGGGCCCAAAGGTACGCTGCATTTGTGACACCTTTCAGGGTATTTTTGCCTAAGGTCATGATGTTTGGTCTCGTGAACGCGCCTTTCTACTTCTGTAAATTAATTGCTATGGTTCTGGATGGTCTAGAATTTTTTGCCTTGCCATATATTGATGATATAGCGGTATTTTCGCTTACATGGGAAAATCACATGAAGGATATCGACGAGGTTATGAAGCGTTTATTAGAGGCCGGTTTAACAGTGAAACCTACAAAATGTAAATTTGCACAAGACAGTGTTAAGTTTTTAGGTCATGAGGTAGGTTCGGGAAAGAGGTCCCCCCCAGTGATGTAAAAGTAAAAGTTATTCAGGATTTCCCAACGCCCTCAACTAAGACACAAATAAGGTCATTTCTGGGAATGACAGGCTACTATTCTCGATATATTAAAGATTATGCAGTAATTGCGGTCCCTCTAACAAACGTCTTGAAAAGGAAAGTTAAGAAAGAAAAGATAGAGTGGAGTGAGGATTGTGATAAGGCTTTTCAGGAACTGAAAGGGAAGTTGACACAGAGTCCGGTTTTGTATGCCCCTGATTATAGCCAAGAGTTTATTGTTCAGACCGACGCTAGTTTATATGGTGCAGGTATAGTTCTGTCGCAGGTTCGAGATGGGGAAGAACATCCCATTTTATATTTAAGCAAGAAGTTTTCTCGGGCAGAGCAGAACTATAGTACTATTGAGCGTGAATTAGCAGCAATTGTGTATGGCCTTAAAAAGCTGAATCAAAGCTGGATGGGCAGCGGTTTGTGATACAAACAGATCACAACCCGTTGACTTATCTTAAAACAATGATGGGGAAAATGTCAGATTAACTAGGTGGGCATTATATCTGCAGGCGTACAACTTTGTGGTCAAGCATAGACCGGGAAGGCTTCATGGGAATGCCGATGGGTTGAGCAGAACTGAGTAGTGGTGTTCTGTAAATATTAAGTTTCAGTCATTGGTTTCACTTATTTACGTATATTGTGTGTTTTTTTTTTTTTTTTTTTTTTTTTTTTTTGTAATTGTATATATTTTGTATCATTCAGTATTGTATAGTATTTTTTTTGTATTGCTTGTTCAAGGATCGTACTGTGTCATTCGTGAGCTTATATGAATATCTCATCTTTTTTTTAGTGAATTTAGTTTTCATTGTTCAAGTTTAGAATTTAAAAGTAAAATCTAGGATGATGGTAAGTATTTTAAAAACTGAGTACGCGTGCGTTGTATGAACCTCTTGCATAGAAATTTTAAAGTGTATTAGATTGACCTCTCAGATTTAGTGTGTTGGAAATGAGGGGCTCAATGCCGTGTTTCAGCTCTACATTTTCATAGGTGTATGCTTCGTATGAAAATTTTTTAGGGGAAGGAGCTGTATTAGCGTCCGGCGAAGTTGAAAAACTTTTTTTTTCATCGAATGTCGAGAGGGAAAAAAAACAAGTTAATTGAAATGCATCATCCGCCAAAGTAACAGTTATTTCTTCATCGAATGTCAATGGGGAGAAAAGAAATGAAGGGAGAGACGGCGCAAAAAAGCGACGAGAGAAGTCGTGCACTTGGGGCTCTGTGTGAGCTAAATGCTTTTGTTAGTTGTTATAAGAATGTTCTGATGGTGGTTTAAAAGAATGTCTGAATGTGGCGTGTAAACTCCAGTGAAGAAAGTTGTATAGATTATTTTCCGTGTACATATGTAAATATTATTGTTTTATTAAAATTGTTACGTTGAGATATTGGATTGCGTAATTCAGCATTTATATTAGCTGTAGTGGTTGTTATTGGAGTAAAGACTGCCATCTAGGAGAGCAATATTTAAATATTTGCTACACTATGTATATTATGATAGAAAAGAATATCTTCAATATGTAAAGTTACTGCAATTTTTTTTTTTTAGATCATTCATAGATTTCCCACCTTTCATTAAAAGACGCTTAAAACTTATGCCTCCTAACTTTCAAATTTTTTTTTTTTTTACAATTTAGCCAGTAAAATATGTGTTTTTCATCAGACCAGCAAAACTGAGTAATAATATTTAGATTTTTCAAAATTGACAACATATGAACCATTCACATATTTGCTATAAATACTGTACAAGTATGTTATGTGAAAAAAAAGAGACTAAAACATATGAATACAAAATTTATTAAAACTTGATCATATTATTAAAAAAATATATTTTGATAACATATTCATAATAATATCATAATGGATTTCTTAGCTTTTTTAAAAGGTCGTTAGAAATTGTGCTTTATAACATTTATCTTTAACAAAAGGTTTGGCTAATAAAATATTTTCAACAGTTTTTGTAATCATTGAAGATTGGAACTAGGTCATTTTTTAACTGAACTGAAAATACACTATGTATATTATGATTGAAAAGAATAACTTCAATATATATAAAAGAATTACTACAAAATTTTAGAACATTGATACAGGGCTCGAAAAATAGCGTTCCCGGGGAACCCAGAAATTATTTCTGGGAACGTATTTTTTCTCAACCAGGTTCCTGGCCGGGAACCTAATAAGTCCTCTAACAAGTCCGCGATGAATTTTTATTCCTAATAATTTAGGGCATATAACTTGTGCTGATATGCCATTAAAGAAAGGGAAACTATTAAAAGAGCAGATCAACGCCATGAAAGTCTAGCTGGCAAGAGTGAGCTGAAGAGTGCATCGTAACGTCAGTGAGATATGAAAGACATTCCTCTAACTGTATAAATAAAATGGCTGAGGCTTGATTGAACTTTGGTACACACAGTTTATTTAAAAATATCACAGATCGAGATTACAGCTGACAATATTCACAGACGAGAGCAAGGCTGATGAAATTCATAACAGCAGGAACAGATGTTTAATTGCACATTAATTAACATTAATAAAAATATCACAGTTGATTAAAGCTTGATTAAAACCACATTAAAAATAAAACTCATTCAATACTTTCAAATTAATAAACTCCATGAACGCCGTCACACGAACGTTCAAGACTCTTGAAAACACTTCCCCTCATGGGAGAAGCAAAACGAAAAGGCCACGATATCACAACACGCCAAGGCTATATACGATC
The DNA here is from genome assembly GCA_963932465.1 of Maratus speciosus. Classification (NCBI taxonomy): domain Eukaryota; kingdom Metazoa; phylum Arthropoda; class Arachnida; order Araneae; family Salticidae; genus Maratus; species Maratus speciosus. The sequence goes on from OZ010798.1 coordinate 415,667,768, forward strand.
AAAGAAAAAGCACGTGATTTCAAGAAGAACCACAGCAACCAATGAGCAGCCGATATCATTATGGATATGCAAAAACCAGAAACGATGAATCGATTTATTCGATTCTAAAAGATTCTGTGCTGCCATCTGGCGACAAAGTGAAAGTGATATCGATACGTCTTATCGATCATGAAACGTTATATGCATGACGTGGCTAATTCATAGCATGGAGAACGGCAAAAATTCAACGATGTTCACAAAGTAAACATCGCATAGAAAACAAATCAAAAGGATTTCCAATTAAGGACCATTACAGAAGAGATAAGTAAGTAATATATTTAAGTAAATAAAGATGAATAAATGTTAACTATTAATGAAACTGTAATAAAGAAAATATATATAAAAAGTAAACAAAAGACCGGTACTTTAAGATAAGCGATAAGAGACGAAGCAAGGAGAACAAAATTTATTCTGCCATCAATGCCCCCCCTCTCATTGCTTCGGAAATCTGCAAAGACAATCTGTAAACAGATCAAGAAAAACCGTAAGAATATCCAAAATCCAAAAAAAAAGGTCACCAAAAAAAAAAAAATTGAACTAAGAGTTAAAAGCCTTTTAAAAGAAGCCAAAATAAATAAACAGATTAGTATTCAGAAATGACAAAAGAAAGTCACTAAACATTATCAAAATGAACCGGAACTAAAAACTTTGAGTCACAGTTACTCACAATTCTTATCTATCATTCAGTATATAGAAAACTTACATATTATAAATAAATACACAATTCAATAAGTACAATAATTTTAAATATACGTACCACAACATATCAAAGGTATTTACCCAATTTGGATAAATTACATAACAATAGTTCATAATTTTCTCCATCAATGAACTCCTTGACCAAAAAAAAAAACCTGAAAGTTCTAAAAAAAAAACCTGCTATTTCAGCAGAAAAATTTAAACAAAAAAAAAAACTAGTTAATGATGAAGGCTAATACATCTAAATACTACTTCCAAAGGCCTCAAATACTTAAAAAAAAAACAGGAAAAGAGGACGTAAATTAAGGCCCTACTAACACATATATTCAAAAAAAGTGTTTACACATTCTTCAAATAGACTTCTGATGAACAGAACCATTTACACAAGAAATGTTCTTCTAGATGCCTAGAAGTAAAGAGGAAAACATTAGAAATATATAATCATCTAAAAACACAATAATTAACCATTAATCAAGAAGACCAAATAATTTCAGAAAAGTTTACCAAAGAAACATTTACTTAAAAATTTAAATATTTGAAAATTAAAAAAGTTAAAGTTAAAAACCACAATATGACATAAAAATAGAATTAAAAAAAAATTAAGAGTTAAACAAAGCTGTATTAATCTAAACCAGAAACAAAGTTAAATAAAACAAAAAAAAAATTAAATTCCTGATAACGAGCGGGGACTATAGACACTGCCAAACTTTATAATGAAGGACTTACGAAAGAAAAATTAAAGTGCCTGTGCACAGAACCTCATACAGTGGTAATTTCCGGAGGATTACCCCAAAGTGACTCTCTGTCATTTACCGGACAAGGGTCACCTACCCGAAACGGTACCGTAGGCTGATCGAGCCACCCGGAAATAGCCTCCAAGAAACACCATTTCCGTAATCAGATGGGAATTAAATGCTCATCATTCAAGAAAAAAAAATGGTCAAGATATTGGTTCAAGGGAGAAAGATAGAATGTTAAGTATGTTGGCACGACAAGAAGGAAAAATTACACAACGATATGTTCGTGTCAATTACAAAAAAATTAACTAGTAAACTCCTATGTTAACAAGTACTTCAAGAACTTGACATGACAGATAAAACAATGTGCTAACAATTTCCAGAAAAAAAAGTCTAACAACAATTAGAAAAGATTAAAAAGGTACGTATAACTGACAAAAATAAACATGCTAAGTTATAAAAACAGCTTTAACAAAATTTTGAAGGTCAAACTTGGTCAAAGGTTTCGTGAAGACATCAGCGAGGTTAGATTTACTACGCACATGCCTTAACACAAAATCCCCCTTATAGAAAAGATCTCTAATGAAAAACAATTTTACATCAATGTGCTTCGATTTATAATTTTCCACAGGGGACTTCACGAAATCTATTGCTGCCTGATTGTCAACCAACATAACGGCCCTACCCTGGCATTCAGAAAACATCTTACATTCGCGGCGTATTCGATCAAACCAAACAAGGTTCTTAACGGCCTCTGTCATCGCGACAAATTCCGACTCCATGGTCGACAAACTAACACACTTTTCTTAAAAGTGCGCCAGTCGACTGGAGATTTATCAAGCAGGACAATCTGGCCGCCGATCGAGGTTCAGTCGTCTCGATTAGCCGCGAAATCAGCATCAGAAAATACAGAAAGAAAATTTGACCCACAAGATAATTTCAATTTATAATTAGAGGTAGATCTCACATAACCTAAAAGTCTAAGAAGTCCATCCCAATGAAAAAGACTAGGGTTAGACTGAAATTGGGAAAAAATATTTACGGCATAACATAAATCAGGGCGAGTTCTATTTGCTATAAACAAGAGACAACCCAAAACACTTCTATAAGGAAAATGAGACATATATTCAACTTCAGAATCAGAGGTGGGACAGTTAGAATTGAGAAGACAGTACCTTTACTGATAGGCAAGGAGGAAAATGGAATCTTAAATTTACTAAACCTCCGACAGACATCTTCAATATAGTTACTCTGATGCAGAACAAGGCCACGTTCAGTTTCTTCAAACTCTACACCTAAAAGTTTACGAGTTCTGCCAAGAACCTTTATATCAAATTCTCCCTTTAACAAAGATAGCTTTATCAATGAAATCCTGATTAAAACCAAAGATAACAATGTCAACCACATATAATAACAGGACCACCCTAGATCCAAGCAAATATACACAATTGCAAGAAGAAATTTTCCTAAAGCCAAGCCTTAAAAGTACCTCATGGATCTCGTAGAACCATTCCCTGCCGCTCTGGTGCAGACCATAAAGGGCGCGATCCAGCTTGCAAACCAGGTGCTCTTTTCCAGGGATTGCAAAACCGGGAGGTTGAAGCATATACACATCATCTCTTAAAGGCGCATACAGATAGGCGCAGGTGACGTCGCACTCAGTGTGCGTCCACCTGCAACACGAAACGAGAAGGGAGAAGAAGAAGCGAATTACTCCAAAGTTTACCACAGGGCTGAAGGTGTCATCATATGAGACTCCCTTCACCTGTTTAAATCCCTGGGCAACAAGCCGGGCTTTGTATCGAGCAATTCTTCCGACTTCATCCCTTTTCACCGTGTAGACCCACCGGCACCCTACCGGAGTGACATGGACCGGCAAATCTGTCAAATGCCAAACCTTCCTGTTTTTCATCACCTCGATCTCTTGCTCCATTGCTTTCTGCCAGATCGCACCATTTATGGATCTACAAGCTTGTTTATAAGTTCTCGGAATATCATCCAAACCGCCTAGTCATGCTATAGGCTGAATACAATTTGAAGTCGCAGAGTCAGAAGGAATAGATTGAATAGGAACAATGCCTGTATACTTATTTGAGGCCGAAAAATCAAATAAGTCAAGTTTAAAAATTATACTATTATCTTTACAATATTTCTCAACTTCATTAAGAGACCGGAGACGATGAGGACTGCCCTCTTCAAAATAATAAATATCCGTTCTGTCACCCCTTTTACGAACAGAAGGCTTCCTCAACCATTTAACCTCTCTCAACTGGGAATCAGTGGAAGGCTGAACTAAAACATTTGAACCCGAATCCACAACCTCATCCATCACGTGGTAGTTCACCGGGAGGATCTGGCAGTATTCCAGATACAACTTCCCCAGCGCTTTCTGGATTTAATCCACCTTCGTGTGGGAAGAGGTTGTAATCTTCGGCGCCCAGTGCAGCTCCACTGCGCCCCGGACCACAACGAGACTCGTCAAAAGACACATTAGAGGACTCTATAATTTGATTGGTTTCCAGAAGCCATATTCTATATCCACGAGTCTTAAAAGCATAGCCCACCAGGTAACCAAGACTAGCCTTTGGCTCAAGTTTTAATCGTTTTTGGCTAGGCATGCCCACATAGGACACTGTACCAAAAGGCCGCAGATGTCGAATAGACGGCTTCCGTCCGCCATACAACTCAAAAGGGGATTTGTTTAAAGACTGGGGACACATCCGATTCCACGTGTAAACGAAAAATTTCAAAGCCTCTGGCCAAAAACAAGCATCAAGACCACTCTCAATAAGCAATGTTCTCATCTCATTAGCGGCAGTTGCCATAAATCTTTCCGCAACCCCATTTTGCTGGGGGGGTATAGACATTTGTGAACTCCTGGCGAATACCTTTGCTTTAAAAGAAATCATGAAAACATTGATTATCAAATTCTTTACCGTTATCAGTTCTAAAACTTTTAACTTTTTTGTTTAAGAAATTTTCAGCCCTCAATATATGAGTTTTAACAATATCAAAAGCCTCAGATTTAAGTTTTAGAGGATACACTGAAACACGTCTAGAATAGTCATCAATTATTGAAAGGAAATAGCGCTCGCCATTGCGACCCACTATATGACAAGGCCCCCACAAATCCGCGTACAATAACTCCAAAGGGCGAACCGAACGTATACTTTTCAAAGGTTTGTCTGATACACTACGAAACTTCCCAAGCTTACATGGTTCACAAATATGAGTTGATTCTTTTAACCCCGGTAAGCCTCTAACACAATTTTTACGACTTGTATTAACTAAAATAGATTGATTCACATGCCCACATCGACGATGCCATTGCATTATTGGATCATCTCTATTAGTTGTCAATGATTCAATATGAACAGAACAACTATCTGGCTTAGGAATCTTAGGGAAGAATTTGTAAATTCTATTTTTAAGTCTAGCTTTAAAAAGGAAATCATTACCCTGACAGATGTCCACACCATTTCTACCACCATAAAAGGATAAGCCACATAAGTCCAATTGAGGACCTGAAATTAAGTTACGACGAAGCTGGCTTGAATACATGACGTTTGTCAAGGTAAAAATCCTTTGACCAAATCTTAATTTGACCTCTCCCCGACCAGTAATTGGAAAAATAACATCTTTAACAGCTACAGACAAATTATCTTTTAAAGGTTCAAATTTGACAAACATATCACGATTATTACAAAAATGGTGACTGGTCCCAGTATCAAAAATCCAGGAACCATCACTTACACAAGTACTAAAACAAGCTGGTGAGACAAAATATAACTTACGTGAAGAATCATCATGTTCATAGTCATCATCAAACCGGCTATCAGTCGAAGGAGAACGTCAGAAATCATTTTTCCGGCATCTCCGAGACTGCCTTGTAGTGGATGTACCTTGGTCAAATCTATCAGTCTTGCCGCCACGCTGTTCTGGAGCATAACGAGCATTATTCTCAAAAGACCTCGATGACGAAGGGCTACTTGATCGAGAAGACGAGAATCTATCTCTAGGTGGACTGTGATAGGGCCTACGACCTCAGCCTGGATTTCTTCTACTAAAACACCTTGCGTACACATGACCAACACGGCCGCAATTCCAACATCTTCTACCTCTATATCCCTGGACACCAGCTCTTCTTGTAGGAGGGGACGAAACAGCATTCTCAACACTAGGCTGTATACTTAAAGCAGCCATCTTCTTATCAGAATCTGCATCTCGTAATTTCAGCCGCGCCTCTTCTGCAACCAATTCAGTCACTATCAAGTCAAATTTAAATGAAGAATCATCTTTTCTCAACAAACTCTGGACACAACTATCATAACAGGAAGATAAATATCTTAATAGTTGATACGAAAGGTATCTCTCAGAGAAATCTTTATCGATTGCCTTTATATTCAAATAAATCTCCTCAACCTAGTAGCAAATAAATTGATGCTCTCACTTGATTTTATTCTCTCATTCACTAACTCCGAAAACAAGGCCATATGATGTGCTCTAGTGTCTGGATGGAAGTTATCTCTCAATCTCTTCCATGCCACCACCGGGTTATCGCCACAATCATCTACGATACGCTTAAATTCCGGCTCTATATTTAAGTAAATGAGGGACAGGGCTTGGTTTCTCCTCACCATAAAAGCATCAATATTCGCTTGAGTAACTGTAGTACTTAGCTCTGGAATTTCTAATTTCTTGTCTATGATATCCCACACCCCTTTATCCAGCATAAGATACTTGACATCAGAAGACCAAACTGCATAATTACTAACATTCAGTTTCTGTATCGTATTCGACGTCATCTTCACAAAAGAGTATGGGTATCAAAAAAAAATTTCACCTGCCCCCCCTACGATTTCAAGATAATGCCGATCTTCAAAAAAAAATTGTATTTTTATGAGCATTCACATAGATCTAACTGATCTGGATTTCGAACTCCTGTCTTTCAAAAAAAAAAAATGCAAATCGTTCAAACTTGAAATAAAAAAGTCATGATTCAAAATAAAAGTTCAATATCTGTAACTAAAAAAAATTCTAATCTTGAAATAAGTTCAGTTCAACATAAAATGTTCAGGATTATTGGCAAAATAAAGTTCAAACTTGAAATAATAAGTTCATACTTTAACAAAAATAAAGTTCAGAATTAACGAAAAAGGCTCAAGAAAAATTATAAAGTTCTATTTCAAAAAAAAAATTCTAAATTAATCCAGTTTTATCTCAAAAATATCATTTCAAAAACACAAACTCATAATTCAAAAACGTAAGCATAAACTCATTGGCGTAACTTCGGAAAAACATAAGTCCAATCATCAGTCAGATTACGATCTATATTTCAAAAACTCCTCTTCAGTTATGGACAGTCCTATTGCCCATAACACTTAATAATTTAGGGCATATAACTTGTGCTGATATGCCATTAAAGAAAGGGAAACTATTAAAAGAGCAGATCAACGCCATGAAAGTCTAGCTGGCAAGAGTGAGCTGAAGAGTGCATCGTAACGTCAGTGAGATATGAAAGACATTCCTCTAACTGTATAAATAAAATGGCTGAGGCTTGATTGAACTTTGGTACACACAGTTTATTTAAAAATATCACAGATCGAGATTACAGCTGATAATATTCACAGACGAGAGCAAGGCTGATGAAATTCATAACAGCAGGAACAGATGTTTAATTGCACATTAATTAACATTAATAAAAATATCACAGTTGATTAAAGCTTGATTAAAACCACATTAAAAATAAAATTCATTCAATACTTTCAAATTAATAAACTCCATGAACGCCGTCAAGCGAACGTTCAAGATTCTTGAAAATACTTCCCCTCATGGGAGAAGCAAAACGAAAAGCCACGATATCACAACACGCCAAGGCTATATACGATCAAAGAAAAAGCACGTGATTTCAAGAAGAACCACAGCAACCAATGAGCAGCCAATATCATTATGGATATGCAAAAACCAGAAACGATGAATCGATTTATTCGATTCTAAAAGATTCTGTGCTGCCATCTGGCGACAAAGTGAAAGTGATATCGATACGTCTTATCGATCATGAAACGTTATATGCACGACGTGGCTAATTCACAGCATGGAGAACGGCAAAAATTCAACGATGTTCACAAAGTAAACATCGCATAGAAAACAAATCAAAAGGATTTCCAATTAAGGACCATTACAGAAGAGATAAGTAAGTAATATATTTAAGTAAATAAAGATGAATAAATGTTAACTATTAATGAAACTGTAATAAAGAAAATATATATAAAAAGTAAACAAAAGACCGGTACTTTAAGATAAGCGATAAGAGACGAAGCAAGGAGAACAAAATTTATTCTGCCATCAATTCCCCGATGGACTACGGCGATTTTCCGAAGGAGAAACGGTTGGAGAAAGAACGCATTCAGCGCGCATGCGTGCACCACACACACTCCGACCTTGCATTTCCGTGTCTCTGTGTGTGAAAAGAGAGGATTTCTCTTTTTCTCCCTTTCTCTCCCTCTCTCATCCTCTGTGCTTTGATTCTGCGCGAACTAGTTGTGCCCTCATTCACAGTGGAACATGGAGCTAAGAAGATATGTCGCGTGCTGTGGAAGATGTTGTATTTTTTCTTGTGTAGTATTTTACGTTTTAAAAATCTGGCAACACTGATTGACGTAATACTTCGAGGTTTATCTTCAAAGTTTCTGAGCACATGTTTTTTATCGCATGTAGACGGCTCGCTTGTTGAATTTTAAACATGGTTTTTTTTCATATTAGAAATGGATATTGTAGCATTTTTCCGATAAGTGCAATTAAAAAAGAGACTGAGAAAGTTCAAGATAATGTCACAGCTTGCTGTAGCAGTGAAAAGACTGCTGATGCTACGGAAAAAAAGATTGCAAGCCGGAAAATAAAATGAAACGGAAGCAAGACGAAAACTATGACCAAAATTATGACAAGAAAAAAAAGGAATTAGTCTCGTTCAGTGCAGCTGGAAGCAAGAATTCCCTTGGTTGGAGATGAATGAAGATAGAAGTGCCATGTGGTGTTCTGTGTGTAAAAAACATCCGAAGATCACGGACCAACACAGTGCTTTTATATCGGAAACAGGTGTAACATCAAGTGCGATTCGTTTAAAATCCGTAAGGAACCATAATAATTCACGCAAGCACAAACATTGTGATAATGCAGAACTAGCTGGAAAAAATCCTCTGGCTACTCCATTGGCTCGATGTTTTGTTCGTTTAAATGATGAACAACTTAAGATCGTGACATCCCTTTTTAACACTGCGTATTTTTGTGCAAAAGAAGAATTGTCTTTCACAAAATATGAATCGATTTGTCACTGAATGGAAAAAAATGGTCTGAAGCTTGGATCAAATTATATGAATGACAAACAAGCAAAAAACTTTACTCACCATATTGCTGTAGTTGAAGAAAATATGTTAAAAGAACACCTTCTCCAGGCAAGGTTTTTTACAATTATGGCAGATGGGTCAACTGATGTAAGTCAAACAGAAGAAGATATAGTTTATATTCGTACTGTGAAAAATGGAATTCCAGTTACAAATTTTGTTGGATTAATAGAAGTAGAGAGTGGAAATGCTCCAGTCTTACTATCTGCAATAAAACGTGGGGTAGGAAAATTTGAAATTGATGATAAGAATCTAAAAGAGAAACTTGTGTGTCTAAACATGGATGGAGCAGCAGTTAACTTAGGATGCAAAGCTGGTGTAAGCACTCTTTTACAAAAAGACATTCTGCATTTTCTTGTAATTCATTGCATCGCTCACAAATTAGAGTTAAGTGTGATGGATTCTGTTGCTAGTTGTACATATTTAAAAATCTTTGACCAAACGGTGAAAGGCATTATAAAATTTTATCAGTATTCTCCTAAACAAAAAAGGGAGCTTAAAGAGATAGCTGGTTATCTAGATTCTGTTGAGCAAAATATGGGCCTAATTAAACAAATTCGCTGGATTTCCAGCAATAAACGGGCGCTCCTGGCAATAGAAAAAAATTAAAGCTTAATTTTGATTCATTTAGACGATTTCACATTTCGAAAACATGATAATAAAGCTGCCAAGGTAAAAGGATATTAAAAGAACTAAAAAGTTCAAGATTTTTACAATTTTTGTACCACATGTTGTATGTGTTAGAAATAATCAGTCCACTTTCCAAGGCATTTCAAAGTGATGATGTTTTGATTATGGAGGTGATGAAAAATGTGGAAACTACTTTATTGCGATTGAAAGAAATTGAGTTCGATTCTGGTGAGCATGTAAAGATATTCAAATCCATGGTATCTGATAATCATACTTACAAAAATGTTCAAATTTCAGGGAATTTAGACACAGAATTAGTTGGAATAAATAACTTCATCAAAGATGTGTCGTCAAACATTAGCAAGAGGTTCAGTGAGTTTGAGAAGAAGCCACTGTCCCTGTTTGCCGTTTTCGATTGCTACAGTTGGCCAATAGAAAGCAAAGATCTAGCTTTATTTGGTAGGAAAGAAATAAATGAACTAGCACAATATTTTTCAGAAATTTTGCTAAATGAAGAAAGTAAAAAAATGGGATAAGAATGGACTGCATTAAAAGTCAAAGTTAACCATTTCAGGTGTAATAATAAGAGAGCAAGTTGTATAGAAATTTATACGTCTGTTTTAAGAAATTGTACAGAAGATATCAAAAACATTTCACTGCTTATCGAAATAATGTTCTGCATGTCACCAAGTACTGCTGTTTGTGAGAGAGGATTTTCGACAATGAACAGAATTAAAACTTCAACAAGGAATTCTCTTGGATCCGAAATGTTAAATGATCTGAAGAGGATTGCCATTGATGGACCTTGTATTGACTTATTTGATGCATCTTCTGCTATAGAAAATTGGCTCACAAATACAAGAGGTACACGCCATGTATCTGGACATGCCTGTTAATATCAAAATTACAGCTCTGACTTTTTCTGAAATTGATAGTTTTTAAATTTTTATTTGATCATGACAGAACTCATTTTTAAATTATTATATAAGACATTCAGAGGAACTTTCTTTGCTGTTTGCTTAAATTTTAAACGTTGTAAGATAGTTAAACATCATTGTAATATATAGATATAATATAAAAATATATTTAAATATGATATTTTTTAAATTTGAATCAACACATTCACCATTTACTCCATTCAAACATTAAAGGTGGTAAGTAAAGTTCAACATTTTCTTATTTGTGATGCAATTGTTTTTTATATCATTTGAAGTAATTTTTTTTAGTTTTGAAAGTGAAGATTTTAAGAAAAGTATATTTATATGTTATCTGTTAAAAAGATTTAATTTTTAATAGTGATGCATCAAATTCTCTGCAATATAATTGAAATTGAAGGGGGCGAGATCAAATCTTTAGCATGTTGTAAAAATGACAATTTAAAAAATAAATATTGTATGTATATATTGTATTAATCAAGAAGGCTTTTATAAGTTTTGAAAGTGAAGATTTAGGAAAAGTATTGTTTTTATATATTATAAAATGTAATTTTTAATAATGATGCATCAAATACTGTGCAATATAATTTGAACTGGAGGGGGGGGGGAATCAAATCTTTAGCATGCATAATAAATCTGACAATTTAAAAATTTAATATTGTATGTATATATATTTATGTATATCTTATAATTACATTCTCTTCAATTTGTTCTATTTATGTTTGAATAATTCGCAAATGCAATGTGTAATGCTGAATCTTAGTGGGCAAAATTTCCCTTTTAAAGTATACATCTGTAGGAATATGAAAGGAGGGGGAGGATGTATGCTTTTTGAATAGAGAACAGTCAAAACATTAATTGATAAACCATAAAAGTAAAATTTTTGTTTATTATTCAGAACTGTGTCTATGTAACACAATATCTTTATCCATTAAGATCCGGATTTATTGAAAAAAAATATGAATGCGTAAATTTTCTTGGGAACCTACACTTTTCATCTGGGAACCTATACTTTTCATGTAGGTTCCCAGCTGGGAACCTTAAAATTTTTAGAATTCTCAAGCCGTGATTGATAGTAGATTTCCTACCTTTCATTAAAAGATACTTAAAACTACAGCATCCTAACACTTTTTTTTAAAAATCAATTTAGGCAGTAAAATATTTTTTTCTTCATCATAGGCAAGCGAAGCTCAGTAATAATATTAACATTTTGCAAAAATGACAACACATGAACCATTGAATATTTGCAAAATAAATATACTGTATAATTACATAATACGAAAAAAATGAATTAAACATGTGAATTTAAAAAAATGTCATTAAAACTTGGTCATATAACTAAAGAAATTGGTTGAAAAAATATTTAGAATATTGATAGATTTCCTATCTTTCATTAAAAAGCACTTAAAACTTCTGCCCCCTCCTAATTTTTTTTTCTTAAAAAACAATTTAGGCAATAAATATATTTTTTTTCTTCATCACAGAACAAGCAAAACTGAGCAATAATAAAAGTTTTCAAAATTGACAACACATGAAGCATTCACATATTTGCTATTAATACTGTATAAGGAGGAAAAATGAATAAAACATGTGAATAGGAAAATTATTAAAACTTGATTATATAATTAAAAAAAAATGTAGAAAAAATTACTTTGATAACATATTCATAGTGGATTTTTTAGCCTCTTTTAAAAAGTCATTAGAAAATTATGCTTCATAAAATTTATATTCGGTGAATGATTTGGCTAACAAAATGTTCTCAAGAGTTTTTGTAGTCATTGACGAGCGGCGGAACTGTGTCATATTTTATCTTTTTTTAACTGAGCTAAAAATACGTTCGCATTCAGCATTGCTGTAAGGAATAGTCAATATAGCTTTTAGAACTCTACAAATTCTATCATATTTCAAATTTCTATCAATGGAACACATCTTTCCTAAGATACCAATGGGGCATTCCACGTCAAATCAGGCAGTAAAATATCAATATGTAACCCACCATCACAGATTTTAATGAAACTGCGTGTGTTTGTTCTTACTATTAAGATATGATCACCAGTAATTTTTTTTGCTCCTTGGTGAAATAGTTTCTGAGAAAAAAATTGTCAAAATTTTGAAAAACTGCCGTCAGTTGGCATTCTTGATAGCTCGGTTTTCAAATGTAGCATGTCATATATATAATCATATTTCAATATCTACTCTACAAATCATCTTCAAATAATTTATGCACAATATTTAGGGTACGCAGCTTATGAAAAAAATATATTGTTACGCTTATAACATTTTAAGTGTGTCTAAAAAAATATTTAAACTTTGAAGTCGTGAATTTTTTATGAAAAATAATGCATTAACAAAAAAAGCATTATCAACAAAAGGCGGTATTTTTATTAAATTTATTTTTTATGGGAGATATACTTAAAGGTGTCCTTTACCTGATTCTGAAATAAAAATAGTGGGATTTTGGGTGTTTTTGGTAGTATTTTTTATTTAAAAATATTTTGAGGCGCATTTCAAATCGAATCAAGCAGAGTCATTCCATGTCAGTTCCCCTAAGCCATTTAATCACTGTCACAAATTTCAATGAAACTGGGTATGTTTATAGCTCATTTTAAGAAGTAATCACCTTTAATTTTCTTGATCCTAAGTAAAATATTTTTTAAGATAAAAAATATCAAAATTTTGAAAAATTGTTTTAAATTTTTTTAATGACAGTTGGATATTCAAAGACTACATTAAAAAAAAAAAAAAAAAAAAAAAAAAAGTCATTTCAATGTAAAATCACTAAATAGGTTTCAAATAATGTATATGTGACAAATAATGTAGGCTGATTATTATTTCTTGTTTTTTATCATGTTTAAACACTAAGAGTGTCTTTTATCTTATGAATTTTTAAAATCAAGAATTTTGTCAAAAATAATGTGTTAATAAAAAATTTATTATTAACCGAAGGCAGGGTGTTATTGCTTTTTTTTTTTATTGTACGTAAAAATATCTTTTAAATGGTTATAAAATAAAAATAGTGAACATATGAGAAAAAATTATCAAAATTTTGGAAAAATGCCACGAGTTGCCATTAATGATTGTTCAATTTTCAAAGGCCTCATTTTATATATAAAATAATATTTCAATAACTAATAAAGAATTCTTCTTCGAATAATTTAAGCAAGGTAAATAAAGTATGTAGATTATGAAAAAAATATTGCTGTAATGTTAAAAAATATTTAAATGTGCCTAAAAAGTTGCATAATCATTGAAATCAAAAATATTTTACAAAAAATAATGAAATTATTAAAAAATCTTTATCAATCAGAGGCGGAGTTTCTATGACTAATTTTTTAATTTTAAATTGTACATAATACTACATTATAACTAGATCTGAAATAAAAATAGTGGGATTTTGGTTGGTTTTAGTAGTATTTAAATCATATTTAAAATTATCAATATTTTCAAATGTAAAACCTATCCAATGTATCATCCCTGGAAATATTTTTATTTATACATTTATTTTATTTTTCAAATTATCTTTTATGTTCGTTTCTTAAGGAAAAAAATAAACAATATTGTTTTTTAGTAAAACTTCTAGGGCGAAGAGCAATTATCCCTTTCCAAAAAAGAGAAAACTCATTAGCTCCTCACCGCCCAATAGAAATTTTCAAAATGACAGTCCTAATCTTTAAACTCATATTTGGCTGTTAATATTGAAAATTTAGCATTGAGCTGCTAATATTGAAAAGAAAAAAAAAAACAAATTTCACTCTGTTGAAGAAAATTTTGACGTATTGTGCTTTAAATATATGCAAAAAAATGCATAATCCATTATATTTATATCTTTCAAATAACTATATATAAAAAAATATTTAAAACTTAATGAGTTGCACTTTTGTAACTTTATTCAGTTTCTAATGATATGTACCGTAATTTCGGGTGTATAGCCCGCAGATCAAACAATTCAGTTTGGACCCAGAAATTTTATTCAGTATTTGAAGACCAATATTTACTGTGATCTAAAAAGTTACATTTTATTTTTAAAAATTTTTGGGTCGAAACACGATTGTATGATCCGCGGGCTATACACCGGAAATTACGGTAATTTGATTTATTTCATCACAATATTGCTGAAAGATGGATTTTCAACATAATGTGTGTACATATATCCCTGTTCTCAAACAAATTATTTAAAAATTATTCATTTATGTTTAATAAAGCATATATATATTGTTTATACACTTACATGTATTACATATAGCAAATTTTATGATATTATGTCAATAATGTCTAAAAGTAAAGAACTTATCTAATAGTATGTAACGAAAAATTTAACATCTGGTGTAATGACAACAAAATTTTATAATTGTTTTACTTAATTTGGACTAATGAAAAAAGCTTACATGTTTATATTTTATTGAAGTACAGGTGAAAATGCCACAAAGACATACCTCAACAACCACTGAGTATGTCACATTCACACTACAGATGATTTTTTTTCCTTTTGATCTTTCGGGTTTGATTTCAGATGGTAATGAATTAATTAGTTTTGTTAGAAGTGTCATTGCAGTCAGCATATTAGGCTCACTATTTTTTTTATATAATTTGTTTTGATTGACTCGATGAACAACAATATTTAAAGGGACCATTTCATGACTTTTCAATTAAAAGCTGATTTATAAATTCATCATGTTGTTTAATTATTATTATCGTCTTAAGATTATAAGTTGATATTAAAATTTTTAAATGCAGTTTATTTATTATTTGAACAGTTGAAAGTATTTTTCAATAAGAGTGCGGGCTGTTGATTTTAAGTCGGCTGTTGAGCAATGTAGTATTGGTAAAGGAACTGGTACTATTTAATTTAATTTTTATTGCTGTAAATAATATTTGTTATTTTATTATTGTATGTATTATATTTAAGCAAGAGTAGAAATACACGATATCGTAGTCATTTTAGTACATCTTAGCATGAAAAGCTTCAATATTTATCATTAAACATTCACATTTTATGAAAATTTTGTTAAAATTGCTCATATTTTCACTATTTTTATTTTATAACTATTGAAAAGATATTTTTACGTACAATTAAAAAAAGTAATAACAGCCTGCCTTCGGTTAATAATAAATTTTTGATTAACACATTATTTTTCACAAAATTCTTGATTTTAAGAATTCACAAGATTAAACACACTCTTAGCATTTAAACATGACAAACAACAATAAATAATAATCTCCCTACATTATTTGTCACATATACATTATTTGAAACTTATTTAGTGATTTTATATTGAAATGACTTTTTTTTTATGCAGTCTTTGAATATAGATCTGCCATTAAAAACATTTTTAAACAAATTTCAAAATTTAGATATTTTTTTATCTTAAAAAATATTTTACTTGTAATCACCTTTAATTTCCTTGATCCTGTCTTAAAATGAGCTATAAACATACCCAGTTTCATTGAAATTTGTGACAGTGAATTAAATATCTTAGGCGAACTGACATGGAATGACTCTGCTTGATTTGATTTGAAATACGCCTCAAAATATTTTTAAATATGAAATACTACTAAAAACACCCAAAATCCCACTACTTTTATTTCAGAATCAGGTAAAGAACACCTTTAAGTATATCCCCCACAAAAAATAAATTTAATAAAAATACCGCCTTTTGTTAATAATGCTATTTTAGGTAATGCATTATTTTTCATAAAAAAAATCACGACTTCAAAGATTAAACATTTTTTAGACACATTTAAAATGTTATATAAGCATAACAGTATGTTTTTTCATAAAATACGTACCCTATATATTATGCATAAATTATTTGAAGATGATTTGTGGAATAGATATTGAAATATGATCATATTTATGTCATGCTACATTTGAAAATCGAGCAGTCAAGAATGCCAACAGATGGCAGTTTTCAAAATTTTGACAATTTTTTTCTCAGAAACTATTTGACCAAGGAGTAAAAAAAAATACTGGGAATCATATCTTAATAAAAAGAACAAACACACGCAGTTTCATCAAAATCTGTGATGGTGGGTTACATGCCTGCCTGAACTGACATGGAATGACCCCAATGCAAGAATCTAAATGTTCCGTATTGGGTAATTTTTCACATTGGAGTTCTGTGGAGACTCTGGGAGACTCTACTTTCTCACTGGAGACTCTACAATATGTTCCAGACCACATCATCCTCTTCATTTTCATCAAGTTTCAAAAGAAACGGAAACTTGTGTGCGAAAAATCTAACACTTGAAAAAGTTGACTGGTTTATATTTTCTATTTTGCTTCTTGAGCATGATGCAAATTTTCATTTTCCATCGGAAATTATTTTTTTTTTACGTAAGTACATGCTGATCAAAAATAATCTCTTATTAGAGAAAAAAATTATTCTTTTTGTTTAGGAGCAAGTTCTTGTACTAATTCATGTTTTAATGCCAATTAACAAATCGCTGTCGTCTTTTTGACATTCTAAATCATAAAAAGGGATGTCCACCACATTGTCACAGCTTTTAATTTTAGTTGGTTTGATAAACTTGACAAGGCCTTTCAAAAAATCTTGTAAGAGTGTCTTTAAGTACTGCACTTGAGGGGCTGCCGATTGTAACTTCATATTACATTGGTCAAAATGTGCCATACTATACAACAAAAAACTGCAATATGCCTTATTAGCTGGTGTTGATAAAAAATAAAAAATCTTTTCTTCGACAGACACGACATTATAATTTTTTTTGAGAAGGGATGTCTTCATTAAATTTTCTCTTTCTACCTCTTGTTGATTGAGCTTCTTTTCGTTTCTTATCTTTATTTTCAGCCTTTTTAGGTGCGTTCGTAATTATATAAATACGTAGCACCTATAGTCGTCGTTCAGTCCGCCCGTCTGTCTGTCCGCATGTAACAGAGCAAAAACTACCCAACCGAATGGTCTGAAATTTCAAATATATGATTATTGCAAAATTTTGTCGAGCCACTTCAAATTTTATGAAAATCGGATGTATAGTTTAATTACAGGGACAGTCAAAAGTTTTTCTTTACATTACGGCCAATGGGAAAAATTATTGCAAGTGGATTTTAATGATATTAGAGCCTTCCGAATGATCTGAAATTTTAAAGATATAACTGTTGCAAAAAATTTTGTCCTGCCATTTCAAATTTTAGGAAAATCGGATGTATAGTTTAATTACAGGGACAGTCAAAAGTTTTTCTTTACATTACGGCCAAAGGGAAAAATTATTGCAAGTGCATTTTAATGATATTACAGCCTTCCGAATGGTCTGAAATTTTAAAGATATAATTGTTGCAAAATTTTGTTGAGCCATTTCAAATTTTAGGAAAATCGGATGTATAGTTTAATTACAGGGACAGTCAAAAGTGTTCCGTTACATTACGGGGAATGGGAAAAAAATATTGGAAGTGCATTTTAATGATGTATCAGATTATGCGCTTTATGAAGAGCAAAACAATATACATTCAGTACAATATGGGGTGCAAAAAATAATTATAAAACTAGTTATAGCACGAACGCACCTCATTTGCCACGTTTGACGAGCAATTTCCAACTTGTTTAATTCTTGATGGAAGAAATTTAACAGAGCATCCCACTGCTACATGAACCTTTCAAGTGCTCTACTCAATGATAACCACCTTGTGCAGACATGCTTTAATATTTTGCTCCTTCAAGTTCCTGAAAGACTCTTTTAAGTTTTGCTTTCTTTTTGAACTCTAATTTTTGATACAAATAATAATAAATATCAATTAACAGCTTATCAACATTAACTGGAAGAACAGCAGCTGCTTTCTCCGCAGCTATATTCAATAAATGGCAAGGACATACAATTGTTAGCAACTCATTCTGATGATTTTTTAAGAATGTTGCTACTCCTTTTAATGGTCCATCATTACTGCCGCATTATCAGCGCCAAACGCTATATACTGGGATTTCAAAATTCAGCAAATCACTTCCAAATCTTTTCTCCTATGGAATCGCCAATCAAATTAGGGAAACTAGAAAAAAAAAAAAATTGATGCTATTGACTTTTCCATCAAAGTATGTCGTGACAATTAGACGATGGGACGAAGCCTCAAAATATGCTTAGAAATGAGATTCCGTTTGCCATCTCTTGGGACTACATAAATTTGTTATTAAAATATTTTAATGATCATATTTTATCGAAAATCACGATGTTCCCACACTGAAACTTGCACATTTCTTAAAATATAACAAATATACTTGGAACTATATCTTTTATCCAATTTGGAGCCATTCTCAATATCGGCACTAGATGGCGCAATCAAAATCCATATAAAAATAAAAGAACAAACATCAAAACAACTTTTTAATCACAATTTGCTCCCTTTTTATATTACGTCTAAAAAGGTATTAATACAGTGTTAAATAAGTAAATGTTTGCTATTTTGTTTTATTGTTGTCACATATATGATATTGTAACCATCCGCCATTTGTTTATTTACATTCAGCATACACACGGGTTGAAATCCTTGGAAGATTGTGTTTGTTTGAAAACAGTATTTCAACTATTATTATTATTATTTTGCTCCTGGAAAAAGATTTATTATACTGTCTTCACTAAAATAAAAATGCTTTTTTCGAAGAAAAAAAAAATAGTACAAATGCTTACAAACAGATTTGAAAAAAAAAATTCAAACGTGTATCTGTGTGATAAAAATTTGAATAAATACTAGAATTACACAGAATATTTAAGTTTCAACATCAAAAACTTTTTTTTATTAGCAGAAGCACTTAATTTTTCACGCCTATCTGCATATATAATATTCATAATTTAAAAGAAATTTTACACTCTAGGTAGAAAAACAATTATTTTTATTTTAAGCAATTACTAACTGCACTTGAAAAATTGTTAACCATTTTGGAATTTATATATGAATCAACTCATCATAAAATAAAGAGGAAAGTAAAAATTATTGAAATTAATTATATCTGACTGTGTTACACAGTTTCATATTAACTTTTAGCCATTAATTTTCTTTTTCCTTTACTTTATGAGTAGATTCATATATTCTTTTCTATTACTTTGGAAGATGACACGCTTGTGTCCTTCTCTAGTTAGAATTTATGTTATATTTTTATTTCTCTTAAACAGAAAAAGCATGTCAGGAAAAGGCACAAAAAAATTGGCAGATTTTTAATTTTGATAGTTAAATTTGTTACTTTTAAAATCCGTATGTAACAAAAACAAACTTTCAAACAAATGCTACTTCTGATTTAATATCATTTACCCGAGCATCATTTAATCAAATTTATTCTTTAATGCTCAAGCTAAATAGAACTATTTTCATGCCTATGAATAATTTATTTAAAGTCTAGGATAATTTATAATGAATATTTTGTGAATTTCCTCCAGGATAAAGATTCATTTTTGTTTTTGGACTGTTAAATACTTTCATAATGGAATGACGCTGGAAATAAGAAATGAATCATTTGCAACATTAATTTAATTTAACTACGTTGCACGGACAAAGACATCAACATACAAACTAAGATACAGAAGCAGAACTGAAACTTTTTACAGACGAACTCTCAAACCCAGGAGAGTTTTTACATTTAGACCATGGAGGCAATACAGAACAGTAGAGTCAATAAGTTCGTAGAGTCAATACATGACACTCCTCCTCTCTAGGAATAGAGTAGATAGTCACTCAAATGTTTTGGAGTGGATCGGGGACGTTCAGAACGTCGTAGTATAGGTTCCTCATCCACAGGCTCGGAATCATCTCCACACACGGGATCGGGAACTGTTGGAGAATCAGGTGGCACTGGAACCTCCTTTGGAGATGGCGAAATCGCAGAAGGTGTAATCACAGAGGGCTCTGTTGACGTTTCTGCTGGTACACGGCTGCGAACCTGATCGACATGTCGTCTGTGGATAATACCATCCACTAAATCTTGAGTTTTGTAGTAGACTGGCCCTGTTGTTTCTACAACCTTTGCTGGAATCCAAGGCGGACCTGAACAGTAATTCTGGATGTACACGGGATCGTCTATTTGAAATTGACGTAGACGTTTACTTTTGTCTCCCTCAGCCAGTTTCTCTTTCATGAATTGCATCTCCTTATTAAGATCAGGGTGTAATCTATCCAAGAGAGATGTCAACCGCCTGTTCATTAAAATTTCTGCCGGCGATTTACCGGTAGTTGTATTCGGCAAGGTATGCTGTGCAAATAAAAATCTAGCCAGACGAGTTCTCCAGTTACCATGAATTATACATTTCAAAGCTTGTTTTGTCGTAGCCACCATTCTCTCAGCTTGGCCATTAGAGGAGGGATGATAAGGAGCTACGAAAATAGGTCGAATCTGGTTCAGTGCTAAAAATTCTTGAAATTCAGAGGACCTAAAGGTTTTACCATTATCCGATGCGATTGAATCTGGGAGCCCATGAGTGGCAAATATAGATCTGAGGTTGTCAATGGCAGCCGGAGACGACATGGAGGAAACTGGTATAACCTCCAGGAACTTGGAGTGAGAATCTACTAAAATGAAAAACGTTTTCCCTTGGAAAGGACCAGCGAAATCTATGTGAAGGCGAGACCATGGTTTTTCTGTCCATTCCCAAGGCCCCCCAGGGGGATACCTTCTTTAGGTATTCACGGGCTTCGCAACCCCGGGTTCCTGAGCGATCTTTCTCTTTTCTTTTTCCTCTTATTCCTCTTGTCTTTCTTTCCTCTTTGTTTCACTCTCATTGTGGTTTCCTCTTCGGAGGACAGGCAATTCTGTATGAGCCGATATCATCCTGCATATCGACTCATGGGGAATTGTAAACCACCCATGTGTTTGCCGTGCGTGGCGACCCGTGTCCCTGGAAAGGGGGATCCTGGCAGTTGAGGGAAACCAACACACTGCTTTGGCCTCTGCTTCAGGTAGACGGGAGGTGCATATTGGTCCCGTATGCATCAATCGGCTGGTCAGCTGACTTGTCACTGGCTAGGGGATCAAGTGAGCGAGTACTTACTAGCCATCTCGTTAAGGGTGGAGACTGGCATAGGAGTGTCTTGTGACCATATGGGCCCTGGTTAGCACTGGTGCACGAATGTGCATCCCCTTGTTGGGCTCGGTAGTGGGTGGTGCGGCCGGGGTCTGAATTGAATTTTTATCCCATTATGGATGGAAATATTTCACTTCTTTCAAATCCTCTCCCATGTGGAGAGCAACAAACTGTACAGAGCAATCATTTCACTCGCTTCTTTGTAATCAAACGTACTGATAGCCTGTCCGATAGTTCATTTAAGAAAACTTCACCTTTCCTTATTGCAAAAACATTTCAGTCTGTTTTCGGTGATGGTCATAATCTCAAAAAACTGCAGTCTGGGGATTTATTGGTTGAGGTTACTTCAGCCAGCCAGTCTGAATTTCTATCAAATTGTAATACAATAGGTCCATTCTCTGTTTCTGTTAAAGCACATCCAACCCTAAATACAAGCCGTGGCGTAATATCCGAACCAGATCTTTTATTTTCTACCAAGGATGAACTTTTACAAAATTTAAATGATCAAAATGTCATAGATGCACGACGTATTACACTCCGTCGGAATGGACAAGTGCTTCCCACAAAGCACATCATTCTGACTTTCAATAGCCCTACCTTACCAAAAAGAATTAAAGCTGGTTACCTTAATTGTCCTGTCCGTCCCTACATTCCTAATCCTCTACGTTGCTTTAATTGCCAGCGTTATGGCCACACTACTACTAACTGCCGGGGTTCCACCACCTGTGCACGTTGTGCAGAAGTTGGCCATGACAATAAATCATGTGAAAATCCTGAACGCTGCATAAATTGCAAGGGTAATCATACTGCATACTCCCGTTCTTGTCTTACCTGGATACGTGAAAAAGAAATCATTTCTGTTAAAGTAACTCAAAATCTCTCCTATCCTGAAGCCCGCAAAGTTGTTGAATCCAGGACTCCGTCAGTCGGAGTCTCCTACTCTAGTCTACTCAAACAACAACCAAAATCTGTAAGGCACATAAGCACCCAGACCGAACCTTCCGTTCCACTAAATAACTCACCTATCACAGTACCACTCAGCGCCACAAAGGTACAAACTCGTGATGTCTGCTGTGGTTCTAAATGTTATGCAACCCCATTATTAGAACGTTGGCTACCATCCTCAGAACCTGTTACTATAGTATATCAAACTAGTCAATCACAAAAACCTGCAGTTCAATCCAAAAAGTCATCCGACCCAGTTCAATCCAAAAAGTCATCCGACCCAGTTCAATCCAAAAAGTCATCCGACCCAGTTCAATCCAAAACGTCATCCGACCCAGTTCAATCCAAAAAGTCATCCGGCCCAGTTCAATCCAAGAAGTCATCCGAACCAGTTCAATCAAAGAAATCATCTGAACTCCAGATTGATACTAAGGCTGTTAAATCTAAAAAAACATCACAGAAACATGATACCATTCAAACAGTGAAACCTAGCAAAAAAATTTGCCTTCAGAAAGAGAGAAAAACAATTGGGGGCTCTTCACAGTGGAACACTGTGAAGAAAAAGAACAAGAACGGCTGTTTAAATCCGTCTGTCTCAAACTTAAAGGACCCAAAACAACTGCAGCACTATGTCGATGAAGCAATGGAATCCGACTCTTATGAATCAAGTGGTGATGAAGGAAATACAGTTTTAGAGGAATTTTTACCTAATTGATTTTACATTGTTTTTTACTCATGTGATTTTAACCTTGTTTTCATCTAGTATTTGTACATCCTTTTAAACTTTGTGTATTTTAACAGTTATTAATTTAACAACTCCACAGTTTTTACTTATAATACGCTTGACTCTTAGCTATGAACCTTTGATTCTTTTAAACGGTTTTAGATATACATATTACTGTTTTCATTAATTTTTTGTTTTTATCACCGTTTTGTTATTCTTCTTTTAATCGTTTTTTTGGATATATACATTTTTACATTTTGACTTTGTCTTGGCGCAGCATGTCCCTACTGGGACTTTGCGCCATAAAACCCCATACAACCAACCAACCAACCATTCCCAAGGATGTATTGGAGCTTTGTCAGGTGCTTTTTATTTTCTTGGCACAAACTACAGGTCTTTACTGAATTCTCAATGGCACTATCCATATTAGGCCACCACACATAGCTGCATGCGAGACCCTTCATCCTAACTATTCCGGGGTGTCCATTATGGAGGAGGACTAGGACTTCATTTTGTAGTGGAGTAGGTATAACAACTCTACTACCCCATAAGACACAATCTTGATGGACACTTAATTCATTGCGGCGATTAAAGTACGGTTTGAAATTACTGTCAGTAATTTTGGCAGGCCAACCATTCATGATCATCAGAATTACTCTAAAAAGTACTGGATCTTTTTTAGTTGCTGCTGAAATTAATTTAGAATTGAGCTGAGTGACAGGGGAAAATTCCAATAGAAGCACATCAGCTTGAGCCGGAATTTCACAATCAGGGGTGTTCAAAGGTAAGCGGCTAAGCGCATCTGCATTCACTATGTCCTTACCCTTCCTATATTTTAGATCATAACTATAAGCTGCCAGTATTAAACCCCATCTAAGAACTCGCGGAGAAATCATTTGGGCTAAAGGCTTATTTGGATTAAATAGGCCTAAAAGAGGTTTATGGCCAGTAATAATTTTGAATTTACGACCCTGCATATATTGATTGAATTTCTTTACCGCTGAAATTATTCAAAGTGCCTCGTGATCTGTTTGGCTATAGTTTCTTTCAGCTGTTGTTAGAGTTCGGGAATGATAAGCTATGGGAGTTTCCTTACCATCGGGTAAAATGTGGCTTAACACACTACGAACCCCGTAAGATGAAGCATCACAAGTGAGAATCAAGGGAAGGCTTCATCAAAATGTGCTAAAACGGAATCTTCTGCCAATAAATTTTTAGCCGCTGTGTAAGCTTTCTGGTGTGTAGGCGTCCAACGCCAAACTGTGTCTTTTCTTAGCAATCTATGCAAAGGTTCTAAAACAGAAGATCTATTCTTTAGAAAATTACAATAAAAATTTAATAACCCTAAGAAAGCTTGAAGTTCAGTCTTGTCTTTCGGACTAGGAGCTTCGTGGATGGCCTTAACTTTATTTAAACTTGGTTTAATACCCTCTTTAGTAATATGAAATCCCAATAACTCTATTGTGGGAACTGCAAATACGCATTTTTCACGTTTAAGGTGAATGCCTGATGATTTTAAACGTTCCAAAACCTGTTTTAATTTCAAATTATGATCATCTATAGTTTTACCCTGAATAAAAATATCATCTAAGTAAGGTAATACCCCGTTAATTCCCGCCAGAACTTCTTCAATTTTTTTCTGAAAAATTGAAACAGCAACAGAGATACCAAATGGCAGTCTAGTTACCCTAAAAAGACCCTTAATTGTATTTAAAGTTAAAATTTTAGAAGTAGGCTCATCCACTGGAAGTTGTAAATAAGCTTCGGACAGGTCCAATTTGGAAAAAATAGTACCACCTGTCATGGTCGCTAAAACCTCCTTAACGGTAGGCAGCGGGTAGCTGAATTGTTTCACAGCCTGGTTCACAGTACTGCGATAATCTCCACATAAATGAATGCTACCATCTTTTTTGACAACTGGAACCACAGGTGTAGCCCAGTCGGAATAAGAAATCGGCTGAAGAATCCCCTTATTTACCATATTTTGAATTTCATCGATTATTTTATTTCTTAAAGCGAAAGGTACATTGCGTGCTTTAAGATATTTAGGAGCACAATTTTCATCAACCTTAATTGAAATGGGGGGTCCCTTAAAACTACCTAAAGTTTCACTGAAAATATCACTGAATTCTAATAAAATTGAATTTAAAGTTGGAACATACATTTTATGAACATTAGAATCACCAACATTAATATTTATTTTCAAAGCATCAAACCAACTACGACCAATTAAGGATTTACCCCTACCCTCAAGAACTAATAAAGGCAAGGTAACATCTTGTGAATTATATTGCACATTTACGTCAAAATAGCCATTTACATTTAATATTTCAGAATTCCAAGTTCTCAGATATTGATCTGAAACTGGCAGTAAAGAAGGAGGATCTACTGGCCATAACCTAGCATAAGTGCTAGAACTAATTATGGAATGTAAAGAACCGGAGTCTATCTCCATTTTATGGCTGATACCATTTAATTTTACACTTATATCGTTAGGCGGACAGTCACTAACGGAATTTAAAGTTTTAATATTATATACACAATCATAACAATCGTCAATAACTGACTTACCTGAATCTATTTCGTGAACCTTAGAATTATTTATAATTGCCTTTTTTAAATTTTTTGAATTGCACATCTTGGCTATGTGACCTACCTTTTTGCATTAGTTACATGTATCTTTTAAAAATCTACACTCCCCAAAAGGGTGATTTACCCCACACCTATGACACGGTTTTTTGTTTTGAGTAATTGGCTTTTCCTTTGAACCCCTGTTGTGCACTTTAGCTTTAATCAGATTCACCGGCTTGTAAGAATCATTATTATTTCCTCGAATTTCAGATGCTTGTCGTAACGCCGCTTCTCCTGCCAGAGCGATATCCATGGCTGTAGTGAGGGTTAATGCCGGATCAGCCAATAACTTACGCTGAATTTCTTCATTTCGGATTCCGCAGACCAGCCTGTCGCGGAGCATGGAATCTAACTGAGCACCGAAATTACAATTTTCGGACAGTTTCCGGAGTTCTGCAACAAAGTCAGCGATACTTTCATTTTGTCGTTGGTCCCTTTTGTTAAACTTGAATCGACACAATATTTCAGATGGTTTTGGCGAAAAATAACCATCCAACGTCAATAGCAGATCAGGAAAATTCACAGCATCCGAAGAATTCAGGGTACACAAAGAACGTATTAAAGAATATAGTGCTGACCCGGCCACACTGAGAAAAATAGCTCGCTTTTTAACGGCAGCATCAATTCCATTTGCTGCAAAATAGAAACCCAAGCGTTCCTTGTATTCCGTCCAATTAGTTTTTCCTATTAGAAATTCTTCTAGTTTACCGAGAGACATTATGCACTTGCCAACAAAGAACGAATCGAAACTAAAATAGTTCATTTCAGAAAAACTAAAGAATAAAACATTACTTCAATAAGAATGAATCCGTTTGTTCTCGCTCGTCGCCAGTGTTAAATACTTTCATAATGGAATGACGCTGGAAATAAGAAATGAATCATTTGCAACATTAATTTAATTTAACTACGTTGCACGGACAAAGACATCAACATACAAACTAAGATACAGAAGCAGAACTGAAACTTTTTACAGACGAACTCTCAAACCCAGGAGAGTTTTTACATTTAGACCATGGAGGCAATACAGAACAGTAGAAGTCAATAAGTTCGTAGAGTCAATACATGACATGGACAAAACTGAAAAGTTGAAAAAGCTTGTTTTAATTTGTTTGTAGCACCAAAAACTTGTTACCTAATTAAATTAATCTTGCGAAAACAATAAATGTTATCGAAAAATCGATGGTAGCACCATTTAGCACTTTTAAGCTATAACTTTTTATCAATATGAAGGTCTCCTTACGTATAATATACTTATTGTGATAAGGAAGTCTTGATTAATATAAGCATAGCTGCCAACATCTTACGCTTTTTTGCCATAAAAATTTTATAGTGATTTTTAACTTTTCAAATCTCCGTAATCTGCCAATTAAATAACACAATAATTTCTATTAAATTTTTGTGGTACAAGAAAAGCGGAAAGGTTGGCAGCTATGATATTAATTATTCTTAATGTTTATTTAAAATATGTAAATTTATCCCAAGTTCAATTTTGAATTTATCGTAAAAATGTACATTTTTTGCATTATTTATTTATTTTTTTAAATAAATAAAATTAAGAAAAAGAATTCCATATAAGTTCAATTCACTAATAACTTAAACTAGATGGCAGCACTATATAAAACAATAAAATCAACTCATGTAAAATACGTTCATGGTTTAAAGTAAGGGATGCACAACAGGTGGCTCGTGGGCCAGAAGTGGCCCGCGAATTTCGTCAATTTATAAATGGAAAAAAAATCTCAATTTTTGTCCATAGGTCTCAGGGAAAAAAAGGTGAATTTCGTCAATTTTTCGCGGGAAGAATTTGCAAAATTCGTCGATCAGTTAAAAATTGGGAATTTCAAATATCGCAAGGCCGATACCATAGATGTCAACATAGAAAATTCCCGAGTTTCGAATTTCGTCAGTCGCTATTGAAAAAATAATAGTTTCATCGAACGGGCACAGGAAAATTGTAAATTTCGTAGATGAAAAAAAGTAATATAGCGAATTTCATCTTTCAAGCTCGGAAAAATCGTGAGTTTTGTTGATCGAGCAAGGGGAAAAATCTCGAATTTTGTCGGTCAAGTTTGGGAAAATCGCGAATTTCGTTGATCGGACAAGGAAAGATGCGAGTGTCGTCGATTGGACACGGAAAATGGTAAATTTCGTGTATCGGGTGCGGAAAAAATCTTACATTTCGACGATCAGGCGCTGAAAAATCGTGAATATCGTCGATCAGGCGCGGAAAAGTCGCAAATTTCGTTGATTGGCCACGGAAAAATCAATAATTTTGTTGATGATGCTCGAAAAAATTGACTATTTTGTTGATCGACTGCGGAAAAATAGTGAGTTTTGTCAGTTTATCGCGAGAATAATATCACGAATTTCATGAATTTGCCGCAAGGAAAAATTGCAAATTTCATCAGTCAGTTAAGAATATCGAACTTCATTGATCGGTGCGGAAAAATCGCGAATTTCGTTGATCGGGCATGGAAAAAATCGCGAATTTGGTTGATCGGGCACGGAAAAATCGCGAATTCGTTAATCGGACCCGAAAAAGACCACAAATTTTGTTGATTAGGCAGGGAAAAATCACAAATTTTTTGATCAAGCACGGAAAAATTATGACTTTGCTGATGATGCGCAGAAAAATTGAAAATTTTGTTGATTGGCTGCAGAAAAGTCGTGAGTTTCGTCAGTTTATCACGACTTTCGTCAATTTGCCGTGGGAAAAAATTAAAATTTCGTCAGTCGGTTAAGAATCGCGAATTTCGTCGCTTGGGAACAGTAAAATCGCGAATTTCTCTGATCGGGTGCGGTAAAATCACGAATTTCGTGATCAGGCACAGATAAATCTCGTTTATCGGTTGAGGAAAAAATTGAACATTTCCTCAGAGTCAGTTAAGAATAGCGGATATCATTGATAGGGAGTGGAAAAATCGCGAATTTCGTTGATTGTGTGCGGGAAAATAGCGAATTTTTCCGATCAAGCGCAAAAAATCGTAAATTTCGTCTATCGGCACTGCAAAATCTCGTGTTTTGTTGATGGGGCTTGGAAAAATAGCTTGTTTTGTCGATTAGGCTCGGTAAAATCACTTGCCTTGCAGATCGGGCTCGGAGAAATCTCGTTGATAATCAGGCGTGGATAAATCACAAATTTCGTTTTCGGGCACGGAAAATTGAGAATTTTGTCAATAGGGTCAGGAAAAATAGGAAATTTTGTCAATCAGCCGCGAAAAATTGCAAATTTCTTTCATCGAGTGCAGAAAAATATCAAAGTTCGTTGATCGGCTCCCCCCCCCCCCCCCCTTTCGTTCATAAAGTTCTCATTTTTTTCGGCATTTGTCACTTTCATGCCTATGTTTGTTGTTTAGCACTTTTCATAAAGCAAAATTTACTCCCTCGAATGAAGTCAAGGAATATTATCATTACTTGAAAATAATCCTTGCTATATACCTGTTATATATACAAAAGTAAACTGTTATTGATATGTTGACTAGGTAGGGGAACCTAGAGGGGTAAAACTTCATTCCCCTGAAACTATGCCCCCCAGGGGGATACCTTCTTTAGGTATTCACGGGCTTCGCAACCCCGGGTTCCTGAGCGATCTTTCTTTTTTCCTTTTCCTCTTATTTCTCTTATCCTTCTTTCCTCTATGTTTCACTCTCGTTGTGGTTTCCTCTTCGGAGGTGAGGGCAATTCTGTATGAGCCAATATCATCCTGTATGTTGACTCATGGAGAATTGTAAACCACCCACGTGTTTGCCGTACGTGGCGACCCGTGTCCCTGGAAAGGGGGATCCTGGCAGTTGAGGGAAACCAACACACTGCTTTGGCCTCTGCTTCAGGTAGACGGGAGGTGCATATTGGTCCCTTATGCATCAATTGGCTGGTCAGCTGACTTCTGTCACTGGCTGGGGATCAAGTGATCGGACACTTACTAGCCATCTTGTTAAGGGTGGAGACTGGCATAGGAGTGTTTTGTGACCGTATAGGCCCTGGTTAGCATTGGTGCACGATGTGCATCCCCTTGTTGAGCTCGGTAGTGGGTGGTGCGGCCGGGGTCTGAATTCTTATTGCTTTTCTAATATGGATGCAAATAATTCACTTACTTCCATTTCTCTCCCATGTGGAGAGCAACAAATTGCACAGAATTCCTCATACACTCGTTTTTTTTTTGTCATTAAACGTACTGATAGTCTCTCTGATAGCTCTTTCAAAAATACTTCACCATTTCTCATTGCAAAAACATTCCAGTCTGTCTTGGGGGATGGTCATTCTCTCAAAAAATTACAATCTGGTGATTTGCTTGTTGAGGTTTCTTCAGCCAAACAATCACATTTTCTCTCAAATTGCTCTACAATAGGCTCTTTCTCAGTTTCTACTCAAGTACATAAAACTCTAAATACAAGCCGTGGTGTAATATCCGAGCCAGATCTTTTATTCTCTACTAAAGACGAACTTTTACAAAATTTAACAGACCAAGATATCATAGATGTACGTCGTATAACTATCCGTCGGAATGGGCAGGTGCTTCCTACGAAGCACATCATTCTGACTTTTAATAGCCCTAATTTACCATCAAGAATTAAAGCTGCTTACTTGAACTGTCCTGTCCGTCCTTACATACCTAATCCCCTCCGTTGCTTTAAATGCCAGCGTTATGGTCACACCACAACTACCTGTCGAGGTTCCGTTACCTGTGCACGCTGTGCAGAAGTTGGCCACGACGGTAATTCATGTCAAAACTCTGAACGCTGCATAAACTGCAAGGGTGATCATACAGCATATTCCCATCCTGTCCAAACTGGATACGTGAGAAGGAAATCCTTGCTGTTAAAGTAACTCTTAATCTGTCCTACCCTGAAGCCTGCAAAATTGTTGAATCCAGGACTCCGTCAGTTGGAGTCTCCTACTCTAGTGTACTAAAGCAACAACAAAATTCTGTAAGGCACATAAGCACCCAGACCGACACCTCCTTTCCACCAAGTAACTCAGCTAAAGCACAATCAACAACCACTTCAAATAGAGAAACCTGTGATGTTAGTTGTGGTAGTAAATACTATGCAACCCCACTATTAGAACGCTGGCAACCTTCATCAGAACCTGTTAAAATAGTATACCAAAACAATCAGTCTCAAAAATCTCCAAGTCAATCCAAAATGTCACCTGAACTTCAGACTAAGGCTGTTACATCTGCAAAAACACCACATAGACCTGATACTAGTAAAACTGACAAACCAAGCAAAAAATCTTGTATACAGAAAGAGAAAAAAACAATCCGGGGTTCTTCACAATTTTCCACTGTGAAGAAAAAGAACAATAACAAAAGCCTAAACCCATCAATTAGTAATTTAAAGGATCGGAAACAACAGCAAAACATGGATGAAGAAATGGAATCGGAATCAAGTGCCGATTAGGAAAATATAGGTTTTTAGGAATTTGTTCCTTATTAATTTTATGTTTGTTATATATTTCTGTTATTTTAAATTTGTTTTTAGGTAGTATTTGTACGTCATCTTGGACTTTGTTTATATTTTAACGGTTATTGCTTTTTAACTAAACAGTTTTTAATCGGAATACTTTGGTCTTTTAATTATCAACCTTTGACTCTCTTAAATGGTTTTAAATATACATATTAGTGTTCTCATTTATTTTTTTTCTCACCTTTTTGTTAGTTTTGCTAAAATTTTTGGGTAATATATATTTTTTACATTATGACATTGTCTTGGCGCAGCATGTCCCTAAAGGGACTTTGTGCCATAAAATCCCAACCAACCAACCAACTCCTGAAACTATGTTTTTTATTCAATTATAAGCCTCACATCACCTCCCCGAAATAGAATTATCTGTGTTACTGATGTGGCCCTGGAAAAGCCAGAGATATTTGTAAGTGGCCCTTCCCTTAAAAAGGTTGTGCACCCGTATTTTATACCATAAGAAATTTTTAGCTATTAAGTTTAAAGGATTGAAATGTTTTCAGCATCATGCACTTTCTCATTTTTTCAAAGCATTTAGGTACAAGGATATTAAATTGTCATTTAAATCCTCGATGATGTGAATGCAACAAACAAGAGCAGCAATATCACCCTTGTTTAACGAGTTATATTCAAACAAAAACTTTGCGAACAGTATTGCATTCGGACATTCAAAACATTGAACAAACAAACTGCGGAAGAATACAAAACAAGCACAGCTAAATAAATAAATTCAAAAGTCAAACATTAAGTGTATTTTATATTAATATTTTTAATGACGTAAAATGAAATAAAAAGGCGATAATTGTGATTAAAAAGCTGTTTTTAAAAATTTTAAATCGTGTTTTGACTGCGCCATATAG
The DNA here is from genome assembly GCA_963932465.1 of Maratus speciosus. Taxonomy (NCBI): domain Eukaryota; kingdom Metazoa; phylum Arthropoda; class Arachnida; order Araneae; family Salticidae; genus Maratus; species Maratus speciosus. The sequence goes on from OZ010798.1 coordinate 415,699,843, forward strand.
TGGCGAATCTACAATTGGCTGCAAACAGGACAGTTCGGAATATAATTGTTATTTTATAAATAATGTGCACATTTAAGTGTGGGAACATTGAGATTTCAGATGAAATTAAATAATTAGAATAGTTTAATAAAAGAAATTTATAGTCCCGAAACATGGCTAATGAACTTGAACGATATCAATGTTCGTCCCATAGGCTAAATCGGATATAATTTTGTGTCCGTGACGTTACTTCCATCGATCGCTAACGAAAACGCGAGTTTTTTCAGAACTGTTATCATACTCTTTTGGAGGTCTTTAGCCATTTCATTTACGATCGAGGTTGTTTTAGTTCTCACACAAGAGTACTGTTTTGTAAAATTGGAGTCCGGAAACATCTTTTTAAATAATGGTCCCGCATGATCTGCGGCACTAAAGGCGATATGTTCGAGCAAAAATCGAGTAACTAAGCACTTTGCACAAGTAACTTCCAGTCCCTGGTTTGCTTTAAACAAATCTTCGACTTTCCCATTCGCAGCAGAATCTGTCTTGCTGGCATTTTCATTGTGTTTATCCGTTTTTACATGCTTCGAAATGTAACTTTTTCCGCCATGCGATACCTTGAAATCACAAACACCAGCAGTGCAAAATGCGTAGGTATTTCTTTTACGAGATTCCTTAATAGTTGGAAATAAGGTCTTGTACACTTGCCTGAAGCACTGAGTGTATTGCTTCTTATTCATTTTGATTAACAACAGAATACACAAGATACAGTAATAGAATTTGAAAACACGTGTACTCGCAAAATTCCTCACGCCAACATATACGGTACACAAGCTCAAAAACAACCGTTTGCTGTCACTAGAAAGACTAATTTTTCTCCCACTTCTTTCTCTCATGCACCGTGACGTCATGCGCAACATTCTCGACAGGCAGGTTTCTCTCTGCACAGTCAGGCATAGCTCAGTCGGATCGCTTGGAGAAAGGGGAAGAGTAGAAAATCCGATATACCGTTGGCTCTTTCTGTTTTGAGATGACCGGTCGAAAAAGCGGAAGAATGCATTACGCATGTAAAATCGGAAAACTTACCAGTTTTTCAGAAAAATTTGAAAAAAGCGGAAGAGTTGGCAGCTATGCTTAAGCCTAAAGATCGTGTTAAATACAAGAAGGATATTTAATGAGTATAGGTAATTCTAACATTGTTTCTGATTTCAAATTAACTATTAGATTACTCGGACTCATACTAAAATTCATACCGAAACTAGATCAAAGATTCTAATCAGAGTTTGAAAGAATGCATTTTATGAGAATACTTTGCAAATACAAATTCTTCTATTTCCTCTGCATAAAAATTAAAATGTTAACTATCTAAATAAATATGCTTCCATTTCAAATCCTAGATGTTGGCATCAAGTTATATAATGCATGTTTTATTGTTTCAAGCAATGCAGATGTCAAATTGGCTATGTTTGGCAATTATTTTTGGAAAAATTTTGAAATCAGTCAATTGGAAATATCTTTTTGAATAACTGGTTTTCCGCATAAATGGTTCCATACTGTATTTAAAAGTTGCACGCCTGTTTTGAATAACTGTTTTTTTTCTGCATCTGTAATTATACAACCTATCGGTGAACCTCCGGCAACAGTGGGAGATAAAAAAATAAATATATACTCTGTGATTCATATTGCCCATATTCCCTGATGCATGAACATGCACCAGTTCATGTATTTGAGGCAAAGTTTCAGTAGTTCTTTGCATGATTGGAGTGCATATAGCAACTACAACATGCGACTCTATTACTTGAACTGCTGCCCTTCCTTATGTGGTGTCACAATAATTTGCAATTAACTTTTTACATTCATTTAGAGCATCACATCCTTATCTTGCTCCATAAACATTCGAAAATGTTTCACTGAATAAGTGTTGAATTGTTGACAAAGATGGCAAAATTGAAGAATTAGCGGAAATTGAATCACAATTGTCTGAATTTTCTAAAACCAATTCAGTCTGTGTAGTGCATGACGAGCAGTTGCTGCTGTATGGCCTGTTTGAAAAAAAAATCAATAGTTTTTCTCTGGTAGATTCAGACATATCTCGGAATGTTAAGACAGCTGCACTATTTGAAGAATAGTTATGCCAGCTACGCAGATCAATGGTGCACAGTAACTTCTTCGATTCTTCATCAGGTTTTTTAAGTTTCGGAGCATCAAAATATCTGAAAAAATCAATGGTATTTAATTTATGTAACACATAATGCACATTTGTATATAATGTTACTGTATTATTTATTGTAACGTCATTAGTAAACAATTCCTTGCATATTTCGAATTTATCTTACATTATTCAAACTTTTTAACTTAAATAGAACGATACACTTCTAAAATAACTAGTAGCTAACAATATATATATGCATGTCTGGAAATTTCTTCTACATCTATTAAAAATAAAGTGTTCATTCTTATAATTAAGAAAAATTTAATCCTCACTTCAAACCTCTAAAATAAGTAATCAAAATGAATCAATGACCATCCAGGTACCTCAGCAAATGAACTGTTTGTTCAAACAGCGTGAAAAGGGGGCTGGATATAAAAGTTGTAATGTAAGTGTGTGAAACTTGGGGGGGGGGGGGATTCAGTACACTCATAAAAAAATTAAAATCTAACTTTAGTGTAAATTGAAGAATGTTAAATTCTCTTGTAAACAGTTTTATTACCAGTAGATATTACACACTATTTTTTTTATGTTACTTTAGACTATATTTCTTTTTAAAATGCATTTTAATATGTAGACTAGCATGCCCTTAATTACATCAGGGCCTCTAATTTAAACGAATACAATAATTACATTGGAGTATCCAAAACACGTATATTTAACCGAATGAACCTCACACTCGGGCTCACTTTTCTGAGACCGGACCTGCCCGTGTCGGATTTTAGATCAGAACCCGAAATATTTTGTGTCATCCAAGCCAGATCCCGATACTGCAAAAAAGTTTACATAATAGAGTAGGTGGGGGCAAAGATACATTCCATACATTTTTATTTTTAATGAACACATTGGTCTAGACTTATGTAACGAGTGAATAAAATGTTAGATTAGAACCTTCGGCACATACCACCATCAATCGGATTTCTGTCAAATTATAATTTCGTGAGAAATTGCAATTTTTAAAAAACATTGCTTTGTGTATCTTTGCCCCATCGGTTGGGGTAAAAGTACGCAGTCGTGGGGCAAAGATACGCAGTGCATATTTTTGCCCCATTACTGCGGGTTTTTGTCCCATTTCCAATAAAACGTATGAGTTAACATTATTAAATTTCCCTAGTATTTATAGTTAAACTAAAAATTATAAATTAAACAATTAAAAAAAAGAAAAAAAAACAGCGATCTGTGAGATCGCAAATTGCAGTTAACCTAAGTGTCAGCAGTTAACTGCTGTGACAAAAATTGTTGCATAAATACTGTGAGCGGTCTCAGAGACCCCTTGATGGTAGAATGAATAAAATGGTCAACTGTCTTATAAGATGTTATTTCTGTACTAAACTTAAAAATCTATTAAAATTCCCTATTCAGAAATCTCTAGCGATACTGTTAAGTTTCCAAATGAATAAAAATTAAACTAACATCAATAGTTAAACTGAAAATTAGAAGTTAAACTGTGAAAACTGAATATAACAGGGGTCCGTGAGAACGTTAACATGAGTTAAGGGTTAAAATTTTAAAAAAAACCCTTTTATGAAACAAAAATATTGATTTTTAAAAGTAGGTACGTAAATTTCTACGTTCTATATTTAAAAAAAAAACCACTTAACTAGAAAAAGGAAAAGGTAATTAACTGAGCTAGTTAAATAGCTATTATATTTTATACAACTAGAGGGCTCGGCCCCCTACGAGCTACGCTCGCCAACCCCCGTCCAGACACCGCAGACTCTAAATGCACGCTAATTTGATCGGCTTTAAAAAGATTTCGAAAGATTGAATTATAATTTAAAAAACAGTGGCGATCTCCCTATAAACGAATTTCTATTCATTTCTGTTTGATTGGGGAATTTTAACGCCAAATCCTCTGCAGTACTACTTGATTATCCCGTCGACCAATTTCGCCAAATTATATAAATCGCCAAACCACTCGCCAAATTATACAAATTGACATAATTTTTATTTTAAATAACGAAAGAACAAATAAATTCGTACAATATTAATAAAAATACAAATAAAACGTCGAAATAAAAACAACTTGATGACGTAGACACGTGTAACAACATTTCAAAATAAACTAATATAAAAGGAATTAAGTAAACAGAGTCTTTGCCTCCTGGTATTTTTTAACAAAGTGAAAAGAAAGTTCTTTTAAATGAGACATTTTAAATTAATCGTTTTTAATCTGACGTAATTTTTACCAAGCTATTCTTTCTCTTTTAAATATTCACGTGAAAATACTTTTGTTAGAAATGAAATATTATTTGCGCTTTCCTAACAAAAATAGTTGAAAAGATCCTCTCAAAATATTAAATAAATGCCTAGCGCAATTCCTAAATTTAAACTTTTTTGCAATATTATTTTGTGTTCATTTTATGTAATAACTATAATGTGACGTAAATATGACGTAATTTCTCCTAAGACTTCTAACGCATGTTAATGAATTTATTATTTTACAATATTCTTTTTCTTTTAAAATTCACGTGTATACTTTTTATGACGTAATTTTTAACAAGTTCCTGCTTTATATACGTAATTATTTAATTCTAATTTGAAAGTTTTTTTCCTGTTTATAATAGTCACGTGAAAATAAATTTTTAATTTGAAGCAAACATTATTGCTTGCACTTTTTATACAGTTGGCAACAGTTTAAATTAGTACAATTTTCTGAAATCTGTAAAAAATATCTCTAGAAATGCTGAAAATTTGAATTTAAAATAGAAATACAACCTGAAAAAATGAGTCAAAATAAAAAAATTAATGCAATCTGCACTCCGGCAAATTCTAATGCATAAAATGATCTAAAAATGACTACACTGCCATGTATAGTTTTTGCTGCTATAAAACTTTTTTAGTGGAACGATTTTGTCCAACTTTAGCATTAAATATCTCGTAAAATAATTCTTCGATTTGAAAACTGTCTACATCAGCGTGTTTATCAAACATTTCTGTATAAAACCAGCGATTTTCATATTTTTGTATGCATTATTTTTCTTAATATTAACGAAGAAAGACCTCCGGTCACAAAAAATTCAAAACCGGCGGCGGTGACAGCGGTAGTTACTTTTTTTTAGAATAGAGAGATACAAACTTTGTGGAAAGCTTTGTATCTAGCTAAAACAATAGGGCAAAACCCCGCATCTTAAACTTTTGCGTATCTTTGCCCCAAGATGGATGCGTACTTTTACCCCATTCTGCAGTATTTTACATAACCAGCTACCTACAAATTTAAACAAATGCGATCGAGGTAAACTAGGGGCATTTAGAAGCTAAAGAGCATCCGCTCTCCACTGAATTTTTGGACTTGTAAAAATTCGAGGTATTATTAGTTAAACAATAAAGTGAAATTTAAAAAATATTAGATCAAAATTCGAAAATTTAAACTTACCTCTTTTTCTTTGCACGGAGTGCTGATTTTTTCACAAGGTTTGAACACACAACTACACTAGCCTTTCAATGACAAACTCCCTCCCTATGAGACAGGATCATTCCATTTCTTTGGCAGGTGGGGAAAGGTAGAGCAGTCAATTAAAATGGTGGCTCCATCTATCAATTTCAAATTAAAATACAATAGCGGAACATTGAAGATATCATTTTTGTTTTGTTTTATTTATTATTTGGTTATTAAATAAAATAAGAGAGAATCATTTTTTTTTAAATTATTGAAATCGGATTTTTAATTTTCAAATTTCACTGTTATCTAGTTTAGCTACAGTGATAGCGTCTCCTTGCTAAAATTATGTAACTACAGAAATGCAATTGGAGCAAGATTTAACTAAATTTTGCTTTTTTGGCGAAAACTAAAAGTAAGTAAAGCAGATTACTAAAATTTTTTCGTATTCGATTTCATAATTCTTTAACTTTAAACTATCTTAAAATTGGTGAAAAATAAAAGTAAGTAACGTATCTAAAGCCATATTACTGAATTTTTTTGTATTAGATTTAATAATTCTTTAACTTTAAACTATCTTAAAGTTGTGTCATTTGTGCCTCCCCTCCCCCCTCAAAAAAAAAGTAGATAAATTAATAATCGGACAACTTTATTTACGAGCATTCGAATTGCTTTGATTTTATTTTGTAAGCAGATACATCCTAAGTAATAATCATGTTGAAGTACTCCTTTATGCAAAAATTCAAAAGAAAAAAATCTATGCTCTCCACAACTTTCAGCATTTTTCACTCTTTTCTATCTTTGCAAGATGGAAGTATTGGATTTGAGAAAATTTTCGACGGGTTTTTGAAGGTCTTATATATGATATGACTATTTTTAGAAAATATTTATCTGTGAATCTGTCTATGTGTGTGTACTAGTGACAAATTTTGTGGATGCTGTATATGAAATATTAAAGACTGACATATTTTGAATTTTTTTCCATAATCATCAAAATGACACCAAAATCTAGTCAGCTATTCATTTTATTATATATATTAATAAGAAAAAAAAACAAATTTCAGATATCTTTATTTGTTTGATTGTAATCAAGAATACAGATTTACAAACAGACGGACAAGAAATTTGTGATCGATTTGGATTCAGGATGCCTTCAAACATGTAGAAGTAACAAAGTAGGGGATTGAAAAATAAACTTTTTTGCACAATTTCAATACTTTTTCTTCAGCCACAATAAAAATAAAATAAAATATTTTTATATTATAAGTAAGGCTAGTTATTACTCTATTTCAATAACATTGTTAATTACATTAGATTTCCTGTATTATTCGGCAGTAATGCATTGCCTATCGGATTAAATTTGCTTCCTTATATTACAACAATGATAATAATACTAATGATTGGCGAAGAAAATGAATTTATGTGGTTAGTCTGATTTTATGAGAAATTAACAATCAAATAGGTCTGTAGTTTTAATTTTAACAACCAATTAGTAGCAATATTTCAGACCCTCTAGTGGAAGGAGGCTAATTTACATTGTAAAATAATAAACATAAATAGAATTTCAGTGGAGTTGTGAAAGACAAAAATTAAGAATTCGCCTATTGTAGGCTTATTTGTTGTAGAACAATCTAAAAAATATGAAATGAATCAATACAGTGGTTATTGCAACAAGCTTATTGTGCTTATTAACACAGTAACCCACCTTTCCCCCACCCCCAGAGAAAAAGAAAGTAGGTTTTGCTTATCTACAGTATAATGATTTCTAAAACACGAAATTAACTAAAAAGGCATCCTTTATAACTAAATGCCTGTGTGTTTCATTTTTGAATTACAACCAATTCCTTTCTCTTCTATTTATTTTATTAAAAGAAATAAATCAAATACTGTACTCAAATGCCACTTTCTTCCCCATACTGCATATATTATAAATTAGAACATCTTTATATATGCATACAAGCCATGCTAATTTTGACTTACACACAAGTGCCATTGAAAGATCTCTCACAAGGGCATTTCTAAAAATATTTGGATTATTCACTTCCGTATTTGTACGGTTATTGAAGAATTTTATGCCTTCTAATATCTGAAGAATTCATACAAAAAATCAATCTACATTTCTTATTTCCTTAATTATGAAAATTATTTTTGCAAACACATTAAAAAAAAAAAAAAAAATCACAGATTGATTATTTGAAATATCAATAAAAATAACATTTTTATACTTGTTGATTTAGTAAGCTTTGCTCGTAAAGGAATACGCTTTTTAAATGTCCTTAAACAAAAGACAACATTTTTCTAAATGTAAATTATTAGGACCCAGGCACTCTATAAAAGTTAAAAGAACTACATTGGAATATGAAATTTAAAATAAATACCTTATCTGAAATGCTGCATCAGATTTGCATAATTTTCATAGATAGAAGTTACATGTTTCTGTCATCAGTAGTAGTAGGAAAATAAGAGTTCGGGGACAGCCGCAGGCGGTGCTGCACCGCCTCCGACACCCCCCCCTCTGCTCCCCCTCCGAACCGTCCCCCCTCTGACACCACAACCCCTGCGACACCGCACCCCCTCCGACACCGCCCCCTAGAGGGAAAAAATAAAGTTCTGCTCTAACATGAGAGGGTGAACGACCCTCTATTCAATTATCACCTCTCAACACAGTCAATACCTCTCTTTAAAAGACATTCCCTCCCCAAAACGGACATTCTCTCCCTAAAACGGACATTACCTCTCTAAACGACCATTTTTAGAACTATATAAATCAAAGTTTTTCGAAATTATTTTTTAAAATGATTTTAAACGGTGAAGTGTTCAGAGCTTTATGTGCTTGTGTAATTTGAATTTTGAACAATCTTTTCCTTAATGAGTATTATTAATTAAGTAAAACAATGGAAAATAACAGTTTTTAAGGGAAAAAGCTGATATCTGTAGATTTTATTCAAGTGCAAGCTCAAAATATCGACTTAAACGCGTACATTTAAATTTTGAAGAATCTTTACCTTAATGAGTATTATTAATTAAGCAAAACAATGGAAAATATTGCTTTTTAATGAAAAAGATTGATTTACACTATATAAGATATGGTTAAATGGAGAAGATTATCGTACTATTGAATGATGATTATTAAATTTATATTTGTATAATCAACCTCTTAAAGAGTATCATTAATTAAACAAAACAATAGAAATAGCAATTTTTAAGTATGTTAATTATGCAAGATTTAAAACCTTAGACGGTATACATCCTACTGAAATAATGCGATACTTATCTACATCAAAATCCATTCTTGTTCCCCTACGTATTCACTCCTACATATTTAAAATACCATTTTGTGAAACGTTTTCCTAAATTTTTCGTACATTTTTTCAAACTTTTTCATACATTTTTTTCTTCTTCTTCTTCTTCCTTTTTTTTTTTTTTTTTTTTTTCAGTTTTGTAAAAACAAAAATTTAGTTGCAAGATTGTTTTTCAGTTTCTATATAAAATCTCTTTTGTAAAAATGCTATGCTGCATTTTTTTACTCTTGAAATTTTATTATTTGTCAATATTTTTGTAAATATATCTAGAAAACTTTGAAATTATTTTGTGAACTTGTATATTTCTTCATTCATTTGTTAATTTTATCTGTTCTTAGGATGTTTAAGTTTAAAATGTTAGAAGATATATTCCAATAATGAAATAGACTTTAGAAAATAAACATATTATTAATCAAATTATATTATGTTTCACTAAGTACTTCAGGGATTTCTGAATTATTACACTGAAAAAGTACTCAAAAATGAGTAAATCGAGGTAGTCATATTGAATTGTCTATTTTTGTATTAAAAATGAACCTATGCTTTACCAATTTTGAAACATCATATGTTATCAAAAACCAAACAAAACGATAATTTTGTACCCTACAACCGTATATTTAATTTATAGTTTCATACATGATGTTTATTAATGTAAATATTAAATTATGTACAGTATTTTAAAATAATTTAAAAAGGTTTGCAAATAATGCTCTTGTCATAATAAATATTCGATTTGGGTATCTTGCTAATAATTTTGCTATTTTCTTAATAAATAATCAATTAAAAGTATCTTGTTAATAACTTTGAACGGACTTTAATTCGCAGGTTCATGGAGAGCAGTACATATCTATTCATATTTTAATACAGCCATGTAACCAAAAATGAGTACATGTGTTTCTCAAATTTGAATACATTCGAATTGGGCTATTTTGAATATGTAACGTATTTAAAATTGAGTACTTTTTACTCAATTTTCGGTACACATTTCTTTCAATGTACAATACTTATCTATATCAAACTCGACCCTTGCTCTTATATATTTTAACATTGCATAATTTTAACAACTGTTTCTATCCATTTACCAGAAAATTATTAAATCGTACATCCAATTGTTTCAAATACGAATACTATCTTTACAGTTTTTAATGACTCAAACTATACATAAACGCAAACTTTAATGTTTTTTTTTTTTTTTTTTTTTTTTTTTTTTTTTTTCAGACATTTCGTATTTTAAACGCACTATATTTCAAACCAAACTATCAGAAATTTTCCCTGTATAAGATCAAATATTGCTTAGATCTTTTCACTATTACCTTCTAAAAATAGCAGACATCAACTTTTGTGTTAATTTTTCAAGAACTGCGTCTGAAAATACATCAACTTCTTATAGAAAATCCTGTTTTCAGGCAATTTCTTGGAAATCAACAATGAATTGATTTTACTGCAATACTCATCTACATCAAACTCAATCCTTACTCCTACTAGAAAATGCTTCAATTACGCTTCAAATTTTCACCTCCCATGCTTATCATTCTAGTAATTCTCAGATATATTCATCAGAAATATTACTATCAACAGCAACAGTAATTAAAATATATTTAACATTTAATAACCTCATGCATGAAATTACTACGATACTAACAATAAATAAAATCAACTGTTGAACGAAAAATGAAAGAAATACAGAAAACTAAAATGTTTTTCTACAAAGTTAAAAAAAATTGGCATAGAAAAGTAATTAACATAGAATGACAAGTTTACTAAAAACCACTCTTTTTCAGATTGCAAAACCATAATTTCTTGAAAATTTATCGTCGAATTCGTAAGATTTTAACTCTTGGAAGGTATACAGTTTAAGAAATAATCATTACTAAACAAAATAAATTAATTTTAATCATATCATTAACTGGAAATTTCCCATTTTTAAAATATTTTTATAAATGTACACGTAAAAATATGAGTTTACAAACTTAATTTCTACAATTTTATCACCCCACCAGTATTCGAGAGGTTCTGCTTTCGAAGCTGGTAGATGGGAGGTGCTAGATTCGAACTCAATCACACCCGTCGAGCTAATCGTTCGGAGTTTTCTTCGAATCTTGAATTTCCATAGGTAAATACGGGTTAGCTTCCCTTAGAAAGACCCTCATGAAAGACACTCCCCCTCAGGTCTATGCCCCTTGAGTAGATAATCAACCATCAAAATCAACCCAACCATAATTTTATCATATTCGAACTTAATTTTTTATATGCAAAGTATTATTTAATTAAATTCCATACTTTCAGATTCATTGAAGATCAGCGATTTTCTTCTTTTAAAACCAATCTTATAAGTTAAAGTAAAATAAATGAATATATATATATTTAACCATTATATAATTACAATTCATCATCTATCTCCAATTTCTAAAATTAAATTAATAAATTTAGCTACAATACATAACACTATCATAATAAAGATGGAACCTATAACTTATAATACAAAATCAAGCACAATACCACTAATTCACTAAGACATTGCAGACGATTAATCCATATGAAAAACCACCAAATTTTGATGCAATAACCTATTAAAGACGAAAGATACAAATAACCCGCGAAATATTGTTGAACTATTAAACGACGTATCGTAAACAAATAATAGATCAATTAGATGGATGTGTCATGAAGCTTATATAGCATTTCACTTCTTCAACGGTACACGGAATACAAATATAAGTAAAAACATAGACGATTTCTATAATAGAATCCAACGATAAACTAAAAATTGAATTCTGTTATGCATTCGATAGGGTATACACCAAAAAGTATAAATTTACCATGCTATATAAATTGAATTAAATAAATAATTAATCAATGCAAGATATACACACACACACACACATTATATATATATATATATATATATATATATATATGTATATATATATAATTGCGTTAAATGATCCAAATCGATTTTACAAAGTCTATCTTAACTAATAATTCCATATATTCACGAGAGATCTCGTGAGAAGTTTTATAATTATGATAAAATACCCCAACTCTTTTAAACAAAGTCGGTTATAGTCATTTCAGTTGCCAATTAGTTTATATTTCAAAATCAATCTATTTTAAATTTTCGATTTAATATTTATCATTATTCTAATGATAATAATAATAAAATTCTTTGAAAAAATTTTTTATTCAAAATCTCTTCAAAGACTTTTTTTTTTCCTCTCCCTTATAACTAATACAATTTTCACTGGTTTCAAATACGGGATTAGAATTTATTATACAATCTTTATTCCTCACCACATACACACACGTCCCATAATTTAGTGACATGTATTGGAGTTGAATGTTGAATACAATTGTCCTTGGAATAGGCTGAGGGTGTGGAAAACTCTCCTAACTTTATCGTTAACAAAGGGGAAATACCACAACTTCCCTCAATTTCATGCTATCAATTGAAGATGTTAACCTGAAGTCACACGTATGAAGACTTTTTGCTAGTGAAGAGATGGCCGTTTGTTGTGTTGACAAGAGATTTTTTAACACCGGTCCTATAAAAAAAAAACTCCAATTCGTAGAACGAACTTTTCCTTTATTTTTATGATAAAAGTTGAAGGGAGAGGTACAGGGGGAAAGCCATAAGGAGCCTCTTTTTAAGACGTCATCACGAGGCTAGAGAGAAAGCAGGAATGGGAAGAATATACAGTTACAACTTTCTTGCTTGGCGGACTACAATATCGCCAATCTAAAAGTATTTTTGCGCCATGCACAGGGGCTAAGAGAAACATTGGCTGGTATGTTTGCCAAAACTGTACGGTAGGCTTCTACCATATTAATTGTGTAGGGGGGGGGGGCAGATTGTGGGCTGCATACTTTCCTGAGTCATGATAGACGGAGACTCATCTGTACATTGATACAGCTGCGGTTAAATGTAAAAAAATAAAAAGTGTTATCTGGAAAGGGCATAGTAACAGACCGAATTCGTTAGGCTAAAAAGCATGAGACTGTATTTTTCTAGACCAGATGTTAGATCAAAGATCCACCGCTTTACCACAAAAATGCAGAATTGCCATACATCTGAACAAAAGGGTGTGAAGCGAAGATAATTCTAATAAGTAGATTGCATGTAAAGTGATTTTAAATGATGAGTTATATTCATGCCCAAATAAGGAAATGACCGAAGTTAAAATGCTTTTGAAACTAACAGTCAGCCGTAACGAATTTTGTACAAGGTTAAAGCGTATGTGTGAAAGAATCAGAAAGTGAAAATGGAGAGTGATTCACTGATTTTATTTTATTAAAGAGATGAGTACTTAGAATAATTTAATTTAAATGTGAAGGGCTGTTAATACAATCGATTTAGTTTTTAAATTTTAGGGGCTGCACTGTTTGACTATAGTGCACAAAATAAATAAGTTATTAAACAGAATTTTAATTGAAACTGTCTGGGGGGAGGAGGGGGGAATGGAATGTAAACATATATAACGAGATAATCGATATATATATATCACCTGGGACACCGCAAAAAAAAACTTTTGTTGACCCGTGTGCATGGGCAAAATAGCAAGAAAAATAGTTACACATTTAAATATATCTTCAAAACATAAAAGTTTTTTTTTTTTTTTTTAAACAAGTTGCTGTCATGAAAACAAAAAAAAATCTCTTTCATCAATAGTTCAACAGTCCTAAGAGATTTTATGAATTAATATTTTCTAAATTAAGTTTATGGATCTCCACCTTCAGTAAAATTTTCTTCAAAATTGCATACCATGGTATATTTTTTTTTAACTGAGTCGACTCTGACAGCAAATATCTAAGCAGCATGTAACTAGACCCTTGGCTGCACATCATCAAAATATTGATCCTGATTCGGATCATTTTATGAAAAATACAAGTACTAACAATAAAAATATATATATATAAACACAAATGCAACACTAGAAGTAAAGAGTAAGTAATAATAAGTGAAATGTGTAATTGTAAACTAATAATCAATTGTAATATGATTTAAAAGAAATTGGACATGATTTAAAAAAATGTAATGCATGCAGCATAGGATGACAAAAAAAAGAGGTGCCTGAAGCACGCCCATGAAAAAGGTGTCACCCTGAATCTTGTATAGACCACAAGTATTATGGCGTCGGCTTAGGGCTTCAGCCTTATATGAGGAGGGAGTTTTGAGACTCATACAGCGCCCGCTTATATGAGTCCCTGCTCCTCCAAAGACACTAGCGGTCCTCTAAAGGAGCACACGTCGGTTTACAAGCAAAAATTGATTGTTTGTGAATTGGAACACCAATTCCAAGGGGTTGTCTCTCAACACAATGAAGTTTTGGACCCTAAGGGCAATAATTTTGAACGGGAACAAAACATTCGAAAGGGAGAATTAAAAAATAAAAAAAAGTAGATATATATTTCACATGTATATCAAATCAAAAAGGGGTAGACAATCCTAGAGTGAAGAGAGACATAAAAAAAATGAAAAGTCATAATCAGGTTAAATAATGCACAAGTCGTATAATTAGAAGGTAACTAACTGGTTGCCTTGCAGAAAATGTTATCAAATTACATGTGAAAACAAAAATTTTTTTTTTAAATAACTGCAATTATTAAATGTGTTAGTTATCACTTTTAACTGAAATGTAATCGTAAAAGAATGAAATGTAAAATAAATGTTAAACTGTAAATAATAGTTAAGTGTATGTAAATAACCTAAAAGTGTACAGTAAAATGAAAAGAGTGTAAAGTGATTCAAAATATTGTTCACAAGAGATCTTCGAAGAAAACAGTCATTGGCCAGCCATAATGTTGTCAAAGATCTGTTGCAAGCAACATACATACAACCTAGGCCTCTGGTTGTACACTTAGTTTCTGTAAACAAAAGTATATTATTTTGTGTTTCTTAAATTATATGTATGTGGTTGATATACATTAGGGAATTTGTGATTGTTTAAGTGACTTGTAGCATCGAATAAATGTCCATATCGAGGTGGTGCTAGAAGTAACCTATCAATGTGCACCCGAAATGCTGTATTATCAGCAGCATACAATCTGTTGATCGAGAATGACACAGGCGAATGTTTGAAAGTTACAATATATGGTCCAGTGTATTTAGGTTTGAATTTATCAACAGATTTTAAGTACACAATATCTTTGAGACAAATGGTTCTTAATTTAGCTCCTGACCGTAATGTTTATATCTTTTATCCTGTGCTGTTTTAATGTTATTGTACGCCTTGTCATATATTTTGTGTAAATCTTCAAGTAGCTTATGTATTTCAGTATGTTTATCTAGAAAAGGTTGATTACTCTGCTGATCAAAAGTGTCAAAAATTAATGAAAGTTCACGTCCAAAGTGGAGAAGGTTAGGAGTGAATAAAGTAGTTGAATGTTTTGAACCATTATAGAGCGACTTGTGTATAAATATTGCATTTTCAAATGAGTGACCTTCTTGCAAAAGTATATTAACAGAGTATTTGATAGATTTATTTATTCTCTCCGAAAGAGCATTGCTTTGTGGCCTCGAAACAGAGCTGTGAAGTACCTTAATACCTAGAGTATCATTAAAAATGTTGTATATTTGAGATGTATATTGGGGTCCTAAGTCTGATAAGACAACAGAAGGTCTCCCAAAGGTGGTTATATAAGAGAATAAACCTTTAACGACTTTAGCTGCAGATGTATCATTAAGTGGAAAAAGTTCAACATGTCTTGAAAAGTGATCTGTAATAGTTAAAATATGTTTACCATTAGAAAAAGGTCCAACGAGATCTGTACTAATGGTATGGCCAGGATATCTGGGCGTGTAGGTGGGTTGTAAGGGTGCAGGAGGGGTTTGATGATGTTTACATTGAAGACATTTGACACATGAAGCTACAAAGTTTAAGGTGTCAACATACATGCCTTTCCAAAAGTACCTTGATGATAGGAACTCATAGGTTTTATTAAAACCAAAGTGAGATAAATGAGAGATTGTTAAAACTTTGCTTTTAAGAGAGATAGGAACAATAATGTGATATGAAAAAGTGTTGTTAAGATTATTTTCTTTTTTTAACATTAAAACCTTCGAATCAGGGTGTATGAAGTAATTAGGATATTTTTGAGAAGGTCCTTTCTGTAGAATATCTTTGTAAACAGTGGACAAGGTGATGTCATTTTTTTGTTCAGTGCAGAAAGTCTCATTTGAAAGTTTCCAATAAAGGATCTGGATTTGTTTGTTTACCCGATACAAGATAGTTTACATATTTCTTAGTGGCACTTGAACACGAATTATTACTGTCTGGTGTATCATAGTCAATAATAGGTAATGGTTGAGGGTCATGGATAAGTTGAGGGTTAGTATCCAGAGTTTGTTGATTGTTTTCAAAAGTACAGCGAGATAAATAGTCAGCAAGAACATTTTTCTTACCAGGGATATGTTTAAAAGTGTATGAGTACTCTGAAAGCTCCATGAGCCAACGAGAGATAATATCAGCTGGATTAGTAGTCTTGTTATATTTTTCTAAGGGTTTACTGTCAGAAAGAATTACAAATTGTCTGTTATATAAATAATATTTGAAAGCGGTAACAGATTTATAAATTGCCATGAGTTCTAATTTAAGTGCAGGGTATTTTTTTTCTGATGGCTTAAGAGATTTAGAAAAATATGCAACTGGTAAAAGTTGTTGATCATGCTCTTGTAATAAAACACCAGAAATAGCAACATTTGACGCATCTGTATTTAAATAAAATGTTTTATTCCAATCAGGTAATCTAACCACGGGAGAATTAAAGAAAATTTTCTGTATTGTGTCCATGATTTCTTGATGTTTAACTGTCCATTTAAATTTAACTTTTGGAGTAGTTAGGTTTATCAGTGGTTGTACTAACTCAGAAAAGGATGGAATTAGACTCTTATAAAATGTAATGATGACACCAATGAGTCTTTTTAGTTGACGTTTAGTTGTAGGTGTGGGAAAAGATGTTATTTTTATGATATTTGACTGAATTGGGGAAACAGACTGATTTTCTACATGAAATCCCAAATAGTCAATACTAGATTTATGAAAAGTACACTTGCTAGGAGACAGGGTCAAGTTATATTTGGTTAGGATAGAGAGAATTTTTTTTAATTTATTACACATTTCATCAAAAGAGTTTGCACCTACAATGAAATCATCCTGATATGTATATACTGTTGGAGTTTAAGTGGCCTATCAAGCCAAAAGCACCCCATTCTCGATAGCAGGAATTCGCTGTCTCATATTTAAACAATTAGAAAAAATCTCTTGTGGCTATGCTGCTTTTGAAATGGAAATAGGTAAAATGCGCTTACCTGGGATTCATCAATATCGCGATGACATATAACTTCATCGGTGTGGCGTGGCCAGGGGTTTATCCAAAAGCTTCTTGAAGAAGTTATTTTTATTTTATTTTGTGAAGCATTATTTATCCTTTAAGTATCCTTTGAGAGCTTAATATGAATCCGCTAAATCCATGGGAAGATATAATGTAATTTGAATTAGTATTGTGTGTTTTTATGATAAAGAAAGATTCAAATTTTAGCTTTAAATACTTATAATTAAACATATTATTGGAGTATAAGAAACTCCGTGTTAACAGAGAGGCTACATGATTAAGAGTGAGTATACATAAAGCTGCTAAAACACATATTCGCAGCGTAGAAAAAAATATATAATAATTAAAGGCGTCTGGCAAAAGTCAAAGTGTTCAGATGTTCCTTTTAGTTACACATTAGTGGTGAAATCTTAGTTATTAGAACATATGCTTTAGAGAGTTACTCAAGTGGGCTGTAATAGCACTCATTATTAAACGCGGAAGTAAAAAGAAGTAGTTCGTAAATTGGCTTGTTAAAATGATCTGTGTTTAGTAACAAGCTCTTTCTTTTCTTTTTTTTAATCACTTTTAGCAGTTGCCGAAGAACATCTGGGGAATTAAATTTAACATATACACCATCTAATTGTAATTCATCAAGCAAAGAGTCCATTAAAGCTTGGAAAATAGAAGCGCTGTTTTTTAATCCGAACACTAATCTCTTATATCTAAAAGAACCAAACATAGTAGTAAATGTCAACTGATTTTGGAATTTTTCTGGCAAATCAATTTGATGATATGCCTGATGAAAGTCAAGAGAAGAAAAATATCGATACTGAGAAAGATTTGAAATGATGGTTTGAATTTTAGGTAAAGGGTAAGATGATCCTTGAATTACAGTATTGACCATTCGAAGATCTAAGGCGACACGAAATTTTTGTTTACCAGTTCCGTCTGCTTTCTTTTTGACTAAGAGCATGGGGCAAGCCCATTCTGAACAGTGGCGTTCAATAATTTTGGCATCAAGCAGATCTTTAATTTGTTCTAAAGTACCTTTTTGCAAAGATTGAGGAAGGGGGAATGGAAGAGTCTTTATAGGGTAGTCATTAATAAATTTCAAATCAGGTACAATCTTATCAGTATGTCCAAGTGTATTTAATGATTTTGAAAAGGCAGGGTAATAATTAAGTAATAATTTAGTCATTGTATTTGCTTCATTAGAACTTAAATGTCTAAGATCGAAATCGGTAGCTGACAAATCCTCTTTCCTCTTTTTTAATGTTTCATTAGATGCCTGGATAAAATTTAGGAAGTGTTGTTCTGAGTTATGATGCTTGTCCAAATTATCAGAGGGGTAGTCAAGAATTTCCTCAACTTCAGATAAATGTCCAATTTTTGTGTGTTTAGGGAGATGAATGGTAGTGTCAGAATTATTTTTAAGTGAAATAGAAAAGAAATGATTTAATTGTACAGGCTTCTTTTTGCGTTTAGTTTTCTTATCCATTTGAATAATGGCATCATGACCTACTAATTCTGTTTTATCTGCCAAATATTCAAATAGATAGTTTATGTTATGTTTGATATTATTGTTTGTGTAAACTGAACACCATGTTTGCTCTTGGGGTTCTAGAATGATTTTATGGGTTAAGAAAACTTTTTGATTTGTCACTACATCACATAAGGTGTTACATTGATTACTTTCACTGACTTTGGACTTAGTGTGTGATGTTTCTAGTGGAATAGTCAAGTTGTTGTTAATGTGAATGCATTTATTGAAAGTATCAATGATAATGTTAAATTTACTAATGAAATCAAAACCAAGAATGCCTTCAAAACTGGAGGATTCAGGAATATCAACTATATAAAAGTGGTGCGAGAAGGATTTTTTTTCTAACTTAATGGATGCTCTAATACATGAAGAAAAATAACATCCGAATTGACGGTTTTAATATTTATGGCTGTTGATAGTCTCTTGTATTTTAATACAGGTTTAAGTTCATTAAATAAATTTTGTGAAAGTAACGAAATGCTACTTCCAGAGTCAGCCAATAGGGTGATTTTATGGTTTGCAATAGTGGCCTTTACAAGAGGGAGTGATGGAGAATGCGTATTAACACTACAAATGATGTGAACAATTTTATCGCCTTCATTTTCTGTTTGAGTAGTGATATTTCTTGCGATTTTAATGTGATCTGAAGTTTGTGACCCGGTTGAATTGACTAACCTTTCTTTAGAGATCTTTGGTAATGTAGGGTCAATAGGAAATGTTGCTGATGTTAAGTCACATGGTTGAGACACAAAATCATCAGCATAAAAATTGTGTCTCTGTTCTAGTTTTCCTGAACCTGGTAATTGTTGCGTCTGTTAAAATTTTCCCTTCTCTGTGTATTAACTGTAAATAACATAGTATAATAATCACATTAAAAAAAAAAACTAATACACAACTTAAAAATAAACAAAAGGTCTCTTTTTTTTAAAAAAAAAACTTTTACAGAAAAAAATAGAGAAAAAAATTTATCCAGGGACAAAAATTGTGTTTCTCAAAGTAAAAATAATACCGTTGCTTATTTTAAGCAAAAGAGAAACAAAAATATTTCACAATGGCTCCTATTTTATTTTTATTTTTTTTAAATTAATGAACATGCAAGTCTTTCAAAATAAAACTGGTAGGAGCAAGCAACTGAAATAAAAACTTATTTTATCCTTTTTAACAGAGAAAAAAAAACTTGCTATCTGTCCTTGTTTCTCTAAAAAGACAGAAATTAAAAACAATTTCTCAAATTACAATATTTTCAAGCCGAAAGGCAAACTAGAAAAAATATATGAGACAAAATATAATCTTTGTTAACTCTTTTTGAGAGAAAAAAAAATTTAATATATTTTAATATGCATTAAAAGTTAAGCAAAGGTGAATGTATATCATAATAACTAAAGATATTGGAACATTCAATGCAATGGGAAAAAAACTACTTATATTATATTTATAAATATTATAATAGACAACACAAAATATCAAAAATAGCAATATCACTGTGTTTTCGTATCCTGTACAAAAGCACAATAATATTAATAAAATCAATTAAGAAGTACTTGTGAGTACTTATGGAGTAAGAAAGCATACAAATGGAATGAAACAACTTTAAAAATTTTAAAACAAGGTTTCCAGAATTAACTGAAAAGAAAATTAGGCAAAAGGAAAGCAATTAAATGGGGGGAATTAAAATATGCTTTCGTACTCTAAAAATGTGTTATTTTAAGGGACTGGTGCAGTATTTATTTTCACTTTTTTTGCACCTTCATGACCTCTTTGCTAGTATCATAAACATTTGCTAGAAATTTACGTATGCGTGAGAGTGAATCACTAAAACGATTCTTTGGCAGCAAATGACTTTTTGGAGAGATTTTTTTTATCACAAACTGCCTCTTGAATAAAGATGAACAACTTATAAAACCTCACAACAGAACGTTACTATATTATTGAGCACTTCACAAAGTTCAGCAATTTCACAAACTGGTTGTAGTATGGCGGAAAGAAAAAAAAATCAACACACTTTTGAGAATTTTGAGGAGGCTGGCTGAATAAATAGAAATGAGAGCAAGAGTCGTGATTGAATCGCTGACTCGCTCGGATGTTCCTTTCAGTTTCGTTTTTTTTTTTCAGGTTTTTTTTCTCTTTTAACTGATAAGACTTTTCTCACACTTTTGAATTGGGAGTTATCTCGCACGTGAAAATGTAGAGGCGTACTTTGAGCGCTCACTGAGAAAAAAAAAAAAAAAACCACTTAGCAGATAGATACGTTTACGTTCTTTCTTGTGGGAAATGCACACAATTTTTTTGCAGTGTATTTTTAAATGCAAATGACTCACTTGATTCGTTTGTTTTTGACGATACAAATACGCGTTAACATATTTCACACATTGAGGTCTCCTACAAAATTCAGGCACTTATCACAGACTTGTGTAAGCACTGGGGATGCCTTTGAGGCGAGAAGGAAAAAAAACACAAAAACAGGCTTCTTTTTCATCGCGCAGCATTTTTTCTTCTTATTTTTCTAATTAAACGGACAGGCTTCTGTTATATTTTTGAGCACATACATATTGCTGGAATTTTGGTTAACACACACATCGAAGTTGACTTGATACTAATCACAGAATTCAGTGCAGAGGTGAACGAACATAGAACACTGTGGATACACTTTGTGGACACATCCATCTAATTGATCTATTATTTGTTTACGATACGTCGTTTAATGGTTCAACAATATTTCGCTGGTTATTTGCATCTTTTGCCTTTAATAGGTTATTGTATCAAAATTTGGTGGTTTTTTCATATGTTTTATATGGATTAATCGTCCGCAATATGTTAGTGAATTAGTGGTATTGTGCTTGATTTTGTATTATAAGTTATAGGTTCCATCTTTATTATGATAGTGTTATGTATTGTAGCTAAATTTATTAATTTAATTTTAGAAATTGGAGATAGATGATGAATTGTAATTATATAATGGTTAAATATATATATATTCATTTATTTTACTTTAACTTATAAGATTGGTTTTAAAAGAAGAAAATCGCTGATCTTCAATGAATCTGAAAGTATGGAATTTAATTAAATAATACTTTGCATATAAAAAATTAAGTTCGAATATGATAAAATTATGGTTGGGTTGATTTTGATGGTTGATTATCTACTCAAGGGGCATAGACCTGAGGGGGAGTGTCTTTCATGAGGGTCTTTCTAAGGGAAGCTAACCCGTATTTACCTATGGAAATTCAAGATTCGAAGAAAACTCCGAACGATTAGCTCGACGGGTGTGATTGAGTTCGAATCTAGCACCTCCCATCTACCAGCTTCGAAAGCAGAACCTCTCGAATACTGGTGGGGTGATAAAATTGTAGAAATTAAGTTTGTAAACTCATATTTTTACGTGTACATTTATAAAAATATTTTAAAAATGGGAAATTTCCAGTTAATGATATGATTAAAATTAATTTATTTTGTTTAGTAATGATTATTTCTTAAACTGTATACCTTCCAAGAGTTAAAATCTTACGAATTCGACGATAAATTTTCAAGAAATTATGGTTTTGCAATCTGAAAAAGAGTGGTTTTTAGTAAATTTTTGCAATCTGAAAAAGAGTGGTTTTTAGTAAATTTGTAAATAATTTCAGAACTTAATTTTTTTTTTTTTTTTAACTTGTCATTCTATGTTAATTACTTTTCTATGCAATTTTTTTAACTTTGTAGAAAAACATTTTAATTTTCTGTATTTCTTTCATTTTTCGTTCAACAGTTGATTTTATTGATTGTTAGTATCGTAGTAATTTCATGTATGAGGTTATTAAATGTTAAATATATATTAATTACTGTTGATAGTAATATTTCTGATGAATATATCTGAGAATTACTAGAATGATAAGCATGGGAGGTGAAAATTTGAAGCGTAATTGAAGCATTTTCTAGTAGGAGTAAGGATTGAGTTTGATGTAGATGAGTATTGCAGTAAAATCAATTCATTGTTGATTTCCAAGAAATTGCCTGAAAACAGGATTTTCTATAAGAAGTTGATTTATTTTCAGACGCAGTTCTTGAAAAATTAACACAAAAGTTGATGTCTGCTATTTTTAGAAGGTAATAGTGAAAAGATCTAGCAATATTTGATCTTATACAGGTAAAATTTCTGATAGTTTGGTTTGAAATATAGTGCGTTTAAAATATGAAATGTCTGGGAAAAAAAAAAAAAAAAAAAAAACGGAAAAAAAAAAAAAAAGTTTGCGTTTATGTATAGTCTGAGTCATTAAAAACTGTAAAGATACTATTCGTATTTGAAACAATTGCATGTACGATTTAATAATTTTCTGGTAAAGGATAGAAACAGTTGTTAAAATTATGCAATGTTAAAATATATAAGAAGAAAGGTCGAGTTTGATATAGATAAGTATTGTACATTGAAAGAAATGTGTACCGAAAATTGAGTAAAAAGTACTCAATTTTAAATACGTTACATATTCAAAATAGCCCAATTCGAATGTATTCAAATTTGAGAAACACATGTACTCATTTTTGGTTACATGGCTGTATTCAAATATGAATAGATATGTACTGCTCTCCATGAACCTGCGAATTAAAGTCCGTTCAAAGTTATTAACAAGATACTTTTAATTGATTATTTATTAAGAAAATAGCAAAATTATTAGCAAGATACCCAAATCGAATATTTTTTATAACAAGAGCATTATTTGCAAACCTTTTTAAATTATTTTAAAATACTGTACATAATTTAATATTTACATTAATAAACATCATGTATGAAACTATAAATTAAATATACGGTTGCAGGGTACAAAATTATCATTTTGTTTGGTTTTTGATAACATATGATGTTTCAAAATTGGTAAAGCATAGGTTCATTTTTAATACAAAAATAGACAATTCAATATGACTACCTCGATTTACTCATTTTTGAGTACTTTTTCAGTGTAATAATTCAGAAATCCCTGAAGTACTTAGTGAAACATAATATAATTTGATTAATAATATGTTTATTTTCTAAAGTCTATTTCATTATTGGAATATATCTTCTAACATTTTAAACTTAAAAATCCTAAGAACAGATAAAATTAACAGATGAATGAAGAAATATACAAGTTCACAAAATAATTTCAAAGTTTTCTAGATATATTTACAAAAATATTCACAGATAATAAAATTTCAAGAGTAAAAATCTGCAGCATAGCATTTTTACAAAAGAGATTTTATATAGAAACTGAAAAACAATCTTGCAACTAAATTTTTGTTTTTACAAAACTGAAGGAAAAAAAAAAAAAAAAAAAATATTACAAAACTGAAAAACAATCTTGCAACTAAATTTTTGTTTTTACAAAACTTGAAAAAACAAAACAAAAAAAAAAACAAATTGCAAAACTGAAAAACAATCTTGCAACTAAATTTTTGTTTTACAAAACTGAATAACAATCTTGCAACTAAATTTTAAATTTTTGTTTTACAAAAACTTAAGAAGAAGAAAAAAAAAAGTATTAAAAAGTTTGAAAAAATGCACGAAAAAGTTTGAAAAAATGTACAAAAAAGTTAGGAAAACGTTTCACAAAATGGTATTTTAAATATGTAGGAGTGAATACGTAGGGGAACAAGAATGGATTTTGATGTAGATAAGTATCACATTATTTCAGTAGGATATATACCGTCTAAGGTTTTAAATCTTGCATAATTAACATACTTAAAAATTGCTATTTCTATTGTTTTGTTTAATTAATGATACTCTTTAAGAGGTTGATTATACAAATATAAATTTAATAATCATCATTCAATAGTACGATAATCTTCTCCATTTAACCATATCTTATATAGTGTAAATCAATCTTTTATTTTCATGACAAATATCATACAGAAAATAAAATTCAAAACGAAAACAAAATATTAATTAGTAAATGTTCAGAGAATTAAAATAGCAGTTAAATATAATTTGCTTAAGGTGATACATTTAACTATAGGTGAATTTGTATGAAGTTAGGGGATCATTTTTTCATAATAATTTTTGTTTATATATATATTTATTAATGTTTTGTTTACATTTGCAAATTTATGATAATGTTACTATATATACCATACTATATTATCGGAACGTATATATATCCACGGATTCGAAAATTGGAAAATCAAAATTTCATAATCAAGTGTTGCCATTCAAAAAATGATGTATGCGTTACGTACAGACATATTTGACCCTTCTTTATATAAGTAGCTTCATTATTATTATTATTTTTTAATAAATAACTCGAAATTATGAAAAAAGTTTCAAATTACTTTTTTTTTGCAATTCCCGTTGTAGAATTCGGCCATTTTTTAGCCACTTTACTTCAGGCATAGGGTTTCCTATTCCGATGCATTTGAACGTGACTCTGGTTTCCGCTGGTTGCACAATTAATCTTCACCCTTTCTTTTTCTGTGTAAAACACGGACCACCTGGAAATAAATTGAAAATGGATTTTATAATAAAAATTGTTTTGTTTACATTTGCAAATTTATGATAATGTTACTATATATACTATACTATATTATCGGAACATATATATATCCATTGATTCGAAAATTGGAAAATCAAAATTTCATAGTCAAGTGTTGCCATTCGAAGAATGATCTATGCGTTACGTACAGACATATTTGACCCTTCTTTATATAAGTAGCTTCATTATTATTTTTTTTTAAATAAATAACTCAAAATTTTGAAATTATGAAAAAAGTTTCAAATTACTTTTTTTTGCAATTCCCGTTGTGGAATTTGGCCATTTTTTAGCCACTTTACTTCAGGCATAGGGTTTCCTATTCTGATGCATTTGAACGTGATGCTGGTTTCTGCTGGTTGCACAATTAATCTTCGCATTTTCTTTTTCTGTGTAAAACACGGACCACCTGGAAATAAATTGAAAATGGATTTTATAGTAAAAATTGTTTTGTTTACATTTGCAAATTTATGATAACGTTACTATATATACTATACTATTTTATCAGAACATATATATATCCACTGAATGTTACAATTAAGTTAGAATTAGATTGCAGTTAACTTACGGTTATGACGATTTGAAAAAAAAATAATGAGTTATGTGTATAACGGTGACTGTTACAATTAAATATAAATATTTTAGCACGAAAATGATGCAGTCGTCGGAAAAATATGGCCCTATTCCATTTTGCATTGATGTTACTTCGAAACTTTTTTTCTGCAAAATGACCAAAAAAAAAAAGGGGGGGGGGAGATACTTTTTTATAATAACTTAAATTTTTCGAGCTTTGCTACGATAATTGAATAATTTCTTGATATATTTTTTTTTAAATCGAGTTTTTTATAATTATGCCAAAACAGTAATATAAATAATGCATATAAAGTTTTAAAAAAAATGAAATTTCTGGCCAATTCTTTGAAAACTGATTTAGAATGCAAGACATTTTACAGCATTGTCAGAACCTTTACCATTACTAAATAGGAGCTTGGCAATTAAGTAATAAATTAATAAAATTGACCCTAATCGACTTATTATTTAACACTTTTCAACTTAGTTGTAGTGAAATTTTAAATTCCATGATACATGATTGCATTTTCTCTGCTGAGTGACAAATGGGGAAGTCCTGAATTACAAATTAAATAAATAAATAAAATCCAGGGGTGTAGGAAAGGGGGGCACTAGCCACCCTCCCCCCCCCCCCCATCGGAAATCAAAGAATTAAAAAAAACAAACGCGAATTTCGTCAAAGGATCACCGAAAAGTAGTGAATTTTGCCAAAGGATTGCAAAAATACATGAATATCGGCGAAGAATCACAGAAAAACAAAAATCTCGTTGCAAGATCGCAAAAAAAACCCCCGCAGATTTTGTCAAAAGATGGCAGAGAATACGTGAAATTCGTCAAAGAGTTTCGAATAAAACGGAGAATGAATGACAGAATTGTGGAAAAAACAGAGTATAAATGAAAGAATTGCGGAAAAAATACAAAATTTCATGAAAGAATCACGAAAACCCATGCAATTTCATCAAAGGATCGACCAAAGAATGCGATTTTCGCCAAAGGATTGCAAAAAAAAAAAAAAAAAAAAAGCGAAAAAAACAGCAAATTTCATCAATGGGTCGTAAAAAGATCGCTAAAAACACGCGAATTTTGTCAAAGGATTGCGAAAAAACGTGAATTTTGTCAAAAGATCGCTAATTTTCTCAAAAAACAAACAAAACGGGGTCAAAAGATCATGAAAAAACACTACTTTCGTTAAAATATCGCGAAAACCCCCAAATTTCATCAAAAGATCGCGAAAAAAAACGCAAGTTTCGTCAAAAGATCGCGAAAAATATGCGAATTTCGTGAAAGGATCACGAAAAAAACGTGATTTTTGTCAAAGGATAGCGAACTTCGTCAAAAAAGAACAAAAAATCGTAAAAAAAAAACCCGCTACTTTCGTTAAAATATCGCGAAAAAAAAATGCAAATTTCATCAAAAGGTCGCAAAAAAACGCGAATTTTGTCAAAATATCGTCAAAAACACGCGAGTTTTGTCAAAGGGTCGCGAAAAAAAAAACCCGTCAATTTTGTCAAAGGATCGCTAATTTCGTCAAAAAACGAACAAAACAGGCTCAAAAAATTAGGAAAAAACACAAAT
Organism: Maratus speciosus; assembly: GCA_963932465.1. Classification (NCBI taxonomy): domain Eukaryota; kingdom Metazoa; phylum Arthropoda; class Arachnida; order Araneae; family Salticidae; genus Maratus; species Maratus speciosus. The sequence goes on from OZ010798.1 coordinate 415,727,183, forward strand.
TTCGTTAAAAGTGATATATGTAAATTACCCTCTTCTTTCTTGCCACTGTCCGGGAATTTCCCTCTACATTACCCTTTTACATAACAATATATCTATCTCCTCTATATTCACTTTTATTAAATAATACATTTTATTTCTTTCAGATATAACATCTAATTTAAATATCATTCTACTTACCTTAAATTAACTTCTGTCATCATCCCTTTAATTTATCCACTCTGTTCACATTTATCGTACTTTCCGTTTTCCATCTGTTTCTCCCACGCTTTCAACGGCACGTAGCTTTTTCATTTGACGTATGGTTTCACGGTCGCCACTAGATGGCGTCTTTCGTTCGAGCCTACGGCACATCGGATGTACGACACTTCGTCACGATGTCGTCACTCTGGATACATCATTAGCTGCCCGTTGAATTGCGTGATGAGTTATTATTCTTTCTCCCAGTTTGTATAAATATGAATCTACCTCTTCTCCGCTGCTCAGTCACTAACAGCTGGTCGTCTCTTAATTGTTGAAATGGCGTTTCACTTGAAACTGAGAGTTCTGCATAAGCCGTTGTAATGATTTACTTTCTTCCATTTTAAAGCACTGTTATGAGTTTGATAGTTTTCGACATCGGCTCTGAATTAGCGTGTAGACTCTGTGTTAAGTGTTTCTAAACAAACATCATTGTTGGAGTCACGTTTGTCGGGAAGTTCAAAGTTAAATCATTTGTGTTTTCGTGCAATGTTTATTGCTACGTTCTTCATGGAAATGCCATCTGTTATAAAGAAGTTTCTCATCAATTTAATCGTATTTATGGAAGCATTAGATTCAGCATGATTTAAAGCAGTATATGGGATTTTACATATTAGCAGTCATTCTTTGATGCAGTTCATTTCCTGAATGTCATGGGGTTTGTTTAAAACACTTTTTAATCTTGTTACTGTTAATTATATTTATGAATTACTGAATGCATATAAAATTAACTTATATATTGTTTTTATCTTTTGCTCAATACACGTTAGATTGTTTTTACATTTATCTTGTAATTATTTCGCCACCATATCTTTTATTCTCCCTTAACTATTTAATATACACAGGTTTGGGGTTATCAGCTTAAGTTTCCATTGGGCATTTTAACTCACTCTGCTAAAACTAATATCTATTTAAATCTAATCCCGTCAAAAAGATCGCAGAAAAACACAAATTTCATCAAAAGGTCACAAAAAACCACAAATTTCGTCACAAGATTTCGAAAAACATGCTAATTTCATCAAAAGATAGTGAATAACACACTGATTTCAACTAAGATTCCGAATAACACGTGAAAAATACGCGAATTTTGTCAAAAGACTGCGAAAAAAAGCGAATTTTATGAAAAAGTCGTGGGAAAAATGCAAATTCCGTCAAAGAATACCAAAATGACAGCTTGATGCTCCAAAATAGTTATTTTCTGCTCCAAAATGAGCATTTTTGCTGCTCCAAAATAAATATTTTCTTCTCCAAAGTGGCCTTTTGCTGCTCCAAAATAGTTATTTTCTGCTCCAAAATGAGTGTTGTTGCCGCTCCAAAATGGCTTTTTGCTGCTCCAAAATGTGGTCCATGCTGTTCCATCACTGTCAATAGTAAATAATAAAAAAGTTAAATGTTTTACCTTTATCTTTGATGTATTATTCAGTAGAAATGTATTCTTCTTAGGATGAACAAAAAACATTTATTTGAAGAAAGAATACACTAGAATAATATGCTGCACACAATCCTGGTAACACTTCACAATATAAAAAACAGATGTATATTCTTGAGATTATTTACAAACACAAATATAAAGATATGCTTCGAACTATGTATTAAACTATAGTTTGTAACAGTTTTTAATGTATTATTATTATTCCTTTGGAATATCAGTGGATTTTTAATCCAGCAGCATTTTGCTGCTCACTGCTATGAGTCATGGAGGAACACTAACAGTTCTGAATGTCTGTGCCAGTAAAACAACAGAGGATTGTGTGATGCTGCCATCTGGTGGAATGTTCTCTAACATTATCATATTTATTTTGAAATTAAATAAAAGAAATAATATTAAACACAAGAATAATCTTCAATTCTTCAGTTAACCCCTGACAAGCACACATCTAAACGGTATACCTGTTTAGGCATTGAGGGTGAAAAGTATCACAATTCATTTTTAAATATCTTCGTGTCTGATAAAGTAAAAGAATATATATATTTTTTAAATGAAAGCTTAAACAATTCTGTGTAAAATAGATACAATGCTAAATTGATTGATGTTAATTGAAATAGGTAAAAATGGTCATCGAAGTTGAAAAAAGTGCATTTTTGAGATTTTTTGTTTTCATGCCGTACCTATGATTCTAATCGGCTAAAATATAAAAAGATAGTGTTTTGGAAAGCTTAAAAAGCGCTCTAAATGATGGTGAAATCCGTTTTTTGATCCACTTTAAAAGGTATAGTTATTTTACAACTTGAATGCATTGAAGTCGCGAATTCTAAAAAATAGGTAAAGGACAGGTTCTTAAAGAAATCGGAGATCTATTATTCATTGTAATTTTTATTTTTCAGCTCAAAAAATACAAATAAACACAACACATATTTTAAGTAGATTTTTTATTACAACACTCTACGCACATAGGGCATCGATGTCTTTTGCACATTGGTTTTTCATGCGGACACATTATCGTAGTTTTAATTCCTAATGAATAATGACAATCAGAACATCTTGTTTTGGGTATTTGTATGACTTGAGAATAATTAACAGCAGGTGTATCGTAGTTAGGAAGTTGAGCTATTGCGCTTTTAATATTTGTTCGTAGCTGTGGAATCTCATACCGCCTAGTTGGTAAAGGCTTTATTAGTTCAAATGACAAATCTTTCATGAAAGTCAATCTGGTCTTCTTTTCCGCTACGTGATATAAATTGTATAAAATTGTTGAATTAACATTAGTTAATAAAAATATCCTAAAAATATTTTATACAAATCAATATATACATGACAAATAAATACATGCATACAAATACATCAATATACATAAGCATATAAATATTTTGTGAAACAATTGTAATTATAATTTATTACTTACTTCAAATAAAAAAAAAAACACTCATGATACAAGAAAAAAATCTTGAGCACTTGACTGACTACACTTAATCTGCAAACTGGGTTAAAAGTACCCACAACGCTCCGCGCTCACTGCGTCGTAACTGTTATGCATCAATTGCTTATTTAAACATTCAGTAAAGTTTAACTTGAATGATAAAGCTTTAAAGTTTTTACTTCCTATTGATGCACGTTTATTTTTCACCCTCTCTTGTTCTTGTTTACATCCGAAACGACCGGCAATTTCATTCATGCGTATTAGCTCTTGAGGCAAGTGACGTTGCTGAATAACTGTCAGTAACAGTGATTTTTTGGGATCACGTCTTTCGGCGTGAACGGTCGATTTGTGACGTCATAGTTTACAGCCAATGGCATTTCAGCTGCGTTCGTATGCTCGGAGTTTCGAATGTATTTTGTGTAAGTTTGTATTTACTGATTGGCAACAGTTTTTATGCAAAACAATTGCTGTTCCTGGGTGTATAAAGGTCTGAACTGATTATGGATCGGTAGGTTCGAGAATTATTGTACGTTTATATCCTCTGTCACAATGTACACTGCTCAAAACAATTAAAGGATATTGCAGTTTTAGGTGGATTTTGTATCTGGTAAACTGTTTAGCTGATTGATACATGGTCGACAGACATAGTAGGTTATATGAGAATAAATTACACATGTTTGGCAGAAAAAAATGCATTTTATTGCGCATTTGTGTACTAAAGGAAAAAAACACAATTTGTGCATATGAGAAAAAAAGAATAAGAAAAGGTATTTTCTTCAAAGAAAATCATTTTCAGTAGGGGGTATGGTTTCCACGGGCGGTCAGCAACGTTGAACACCTTTGAGGCATGGACTCAATGAGGCTATTAATGACGAGTTGGGGTATTCTGCCCCACTCTTCCAGAAGAGCTCTTTCCAGTTCTTGGAGAGTTTGTGGGGGTTGTTGACGGCCAGAAACTCGTCTTCCTAGAGCGTCCCAAACGTGGTCGATTGGATTCATGTCTGGAGAACACGCTGGCCATTCCATTCGAACAATTCCTTCCTCGAAAAGGAAATCCTCCACCAGGTTTGCACGATGTGGCCTGCAGTTATCGTCCATTAAAATGAAGTTATCTCCGATTGCTGCAGCGTAAGGGACTACAATAGGTCTGAAGATCTCATCCCTATATCGGCAACCAGTCAGAGCTCCATCTCGAATGATGTAGAGGTCAGTGCGCCCGTCAATGGAGATGGCACCATACACCAACACTCCTCCACCGCCAAATCTGACACTTTCGTGCACGAACGCAGGATTATTCCTACTGCCACGGTCCCTCCAGATGAAAATACGCCTATTATCCGGATGCACAGAAAAACGGGACTCGTCAGAAAACAGAATATTGCTCCATTCATTTCTCCTCCAGTTGACATGCTCGGTTGCCCACTCCCTGCGGTCGCGACGATGCCTTGATGTTAATCTAACACATACCATCGGTCGGCGAGCATACAGACCTACAGCATGGAGCCGGTTTCGGACAGTCTGAGTTGAAATCGTGGTGCCTGTAGCCGAGCGAAGGTGTTGTGGGAGAAGAGTAGCGTTCATGGTTCGGTGTCTCCGAGCTGTTAACGCTAAATACCGATCTTCATTGGGCGTTGTTGCCCGTCTATGATCTTGCCCTGGTCTTCGGCCTGCACATCCACTCTCCAAAAAACGGTTCCAGATCCTGGAAATGACACTTTGTGACACTCCAAAGGCTTGCGCTAATTCGGCTTGAGTTTGGCCCCCTTCTAACCTACCAACAATTCTCAAAGCTTCTGAATCTGTCAAATGACTTCGCTGAGACATCGTACTCATCGAAACAAAGCAATCACTGAATGCCGATCATCCTTGTCTTCATTCTCTTTTATCCAGTTGAAAGTCAAATTTCATTCACTGCCGCTGAAGCGACGTTTTTGACGTCGAACTCAAAATTTGCATACTTCACAGTTTGAAAACCAGAAAAATTTGCATTTGTGATTCTCTTCTTCTATTTTCGGCAAAAAAATTTTCGTTTATATCTTTATTTCATATAAAACTTCAAATATCCTTTAATTGTTTTGAGCAGTGTAGATGCATCGTATATTATTTTGTTTTTACATTATGATTTGACGTCGAAGTAAATCTGTTACAATGTACATCATCAACATTTCATCTTGCTTCAAATAAATTGAATTTGTTTTAAAACTGGTGTCTTGAAAGGCTTCCACATTAACCACAGCAAATCTGTACAGGGGTCTGTCCAGACTTTTCTCAAAGGGTCCTGTTTTTGTGAAATTGTGAAGTTTTTATTATTTTTGTGAAAATTCTAGTCAATTTTGTGAATTTTAAATTATCGATTTTTTCATGTTCTATCCTTCATATATAAAAAGCTAAGTAATATGCTCTTTGATGAGTTCAACTGCTTACTTACAGGACAGATTTTATTTTTAAATGGCTAAATTTTTGAAAAGTTCAATTTGAAGCTGAAAAAATTCTGTAAAAGGTCTATTTAAGAGACAAATAATTTTGTGAAGGGCCCTGTTTTGGGATGAAATGTTTTGTGAAGGGTCCTGTTTGGGGATAAGAAATTTTGTGAAGGGTCCTTTAAAGGACCTAAAATTTTCCTAAACATAACCCTGATTAATAATATTGTCTTATTTCCTATGTAACTTTCTTTGGTGTGTTGAAGCAAACAATTTCTCTTGCAGAAATGTATCCATGATGGGAATGCGAGAAAAAACTTGTGAAAATACACCTGATGAAATAAGGCAATTAAGTGCTGATGAACTTGAGGCCGTCATCCCTCTGGAACATTTTAAAAGGGCCGAAGACAGTGCAAAATCCTCAGTAGACCAGGAAACAATAGAAAAACATAAAGAATGGAATGTCCAATTTGGATCAAAATAAAAAGGTATTTGAATGTCTTGAAAACAACTCTTGATTTATAAATGAAATAAAAATAGGTAACTTATTTTTATTTTTAGTATATTCTTCTATAGATTTCTAAAGCTTTTGAGCACTTAAAGCTCATTAGGAGGAGCATCAATAGCAGATTGGCAAGTAAACCAAGACTGTAAATATACACACACACAACCAGGGCTTAATTTGCGCCGGAGCCCATCCGGAGCTCAGCTTCGGTACTTCTCTGTTTTTAGTAAATACTTTAATATTGGTCTGAATTTGCCGGAGCCCAGTGCAATAGCTATTCTGAAAAACCAAAGCTTAAACTAACCTTTCCTTTCCCTCCCACCTCCAAGTTTCTGCATTCTTTTCTATCAAAACACTTACGTGACATACATATATATGCCACCATTATTTTTAAAATCAGTTTAGTAGTTCCTTATATTAATAATATTGTCTTATTTCCTATGTAACTTTCTTTGGTGTGTTGAAGCAAACAATTTCTCTTGCAGAAATGTATCCATGATGGGAATGCGAGAAAAAACTTGTGAAAATACACCTGATGAAATAAGGCTATTAAGTGCTGATGAACTTGAGGCCGTCATCCCTCTGGAACATTTTAAAAGGGCCGAAGACAGTGCAAAATCCTCAGTAGACCAGGAAACAATAGAAAAACATAAAGAATGGAATGTCCAATTTGGATCAAAATAAAAAGGTATTTGAATGTCTTGAAAAACACTCTTGATTTATAAAAGAAATAAAAATACGTAACTTATTTTTATTTTTAGTATATTCTTCTATAGATTTCTAAAGCTTTTGAGCACTTAAAGCTCATTAGGAGGAGAATCAATAGCAGATTGGCAAGTAAACCAAGACTGTAAATATACACACACACAACCAGGGCTTAATTTGCGCCGGAGCCCATCCGGAGCTCAGCTTCGGTACTTCTCTGTTTTTAGTAAATACTTTAATATTGGTCTGAATTTGCCGGAGCCCAGTGCAATAGCGATTCTGAAAAACCAAAGCTTAAACTAACCTTTCCTTTCCCTCCCACCTCCAAGTTTCTGCTTTCTTTTCTATCAAAACACTTACGTGACATATATATATATGCCACCATTATTTTTAAATTCAGTTTAGTAGTTCCTTATATTAATAATATTGTCTTATTTCCTAAATAACTTTCTTTGGTGTGTTGAAGCAAACAATTTCTCTTGCAGAAATGTATCCATGATGGGAATGCGAGAAAAAACCTGTGGAAATACACCTGATGAAATAAGGCAATTAAGTGCTGATGAACTTGAGGCCGTCATCACTCTGGAACATTTTAAAAGGGCCGAAGACAGTGCAAAATCCTCAGTAGACCAGGAAACAATAGAAAAACATAAAGAATGGAATGACCAATTTGGATCAAAATAAAAAGGTAATTGAATGTCTTGAAAACAACTCTTGATTTATAAATGAAATAAAAATAGGTAACTTATTTTTATTTTTAGTATATTCTTCTATAGATTTCTAAAGCTTTTGAGCACTTAAAGCTCATTAGGAGGAGCATCAATAGCAGATTGGCAAGTAAACCAAGACTGTAAATATACACACACACAACCAGGGCTTAATTTGCGCCGGAGCCCATCCGGAGCTCAGCTTCGGTACTTCTCTGTTTTTAGTAAATACTTTAATATTGGTCTGAATTTGCCGGAGCCCAGTGCAATAGCGATTCTGAAAAACCAAAGCTTAAACTAACCTTACCTTTCCCTCCCACCTCCAGTTTCTGCATTCTTTTCTATCAAAACACTTACCTGACATATATATATATGCCACCATTATTTTTTAAATCAGTTTAGTAGTTCCTTATATTAATAATATTGTCTTACTTCCTATGTAACTTTCTTTGGTGTGTTAAAGCAGACAATTTCTCTTGCAGAAATGTATCCATGATGGGAATGCGAAAAAAAACTTGTGGAAAAACAGCTGATGAAATAAGGCAATTAAGTGCTGATGAACTTGAGGCCGTCATCACTCTGGAACATTTTAAAAGGGCCGAAGACAGTGCAAAATCCTCAGTAGACCAGGAAACAATAGATTAACATAAAGAATGGAATGTCCATTTGGATCAAAATAAAAAGGTATTTGAATGTCTTGAAAACAACTCTTGATTTATAAATGAAATAAAAATAGGTAACTTATTTTTATTTTTAGTATATTCTTCTATAGATTTCTAAAGCTTTTGAGCACTTAAAGCTCATTAGGAGGAGAATCGATAGCAGATTGGCAAGTAAACCAAGACTGTAAATATACACACACACAACCAGGGCTTAATTTGCGCCGGAGCCCATCCGGAGCTCAGCTTCGGTACTTCTCTGTTTTTAGTAAATACTTTAATATTGGTCTGAATTTGCCGGAGCCCAGTGCAATAGCGATTCTGAAAAACCAAAGCTTAAACTAACCTTTCCTTTCCCTCCCAATTCCAAGTTTCTGCTTTCTTTTCTATCAAAACACTTACGAGACATATATATACGCCACCATTATTTTTAAAATCAGTTTAGTAGTTCCTTATATTAATAATATTGTCTTATTTCCTATGTAACTTTCTTTGGTGTGTTAAAGCAGACAATTTCTCTTGCAGAAATGTATCCATGATGGGAATGCGAAAAAAAACTTGTGGAAAAACACCTGATGAAATAAGGCAATTAAGTGCTGATGAACTTGAGGCCGTCATCACTCTGGAACATTTTAAAAGGGCCGAAGACAGTGCAAAATCCTCAGTAGACCAGGAAACAATAGAAAAACATAAAGAATGGAATGACCAATTTGGATCAAAATAAAAAGGTAATTGAATGTCTTGAAAACAACTCTTGATTTATAAATGAAATAAAAATAGGTAACTTATTTTTATTTTTAGTATATTCTTCTATAGATTTCTAAAGCTTTTGAGCACTTAAAGCTCATTAGGAGGAGCATCAATAGCAGATTGGCAAGTAAACCAAGACTGTAAATATACACACACACAACCAGGGCTTAATTTGCGCCGGAGCCCATCCGGAGCTCAGCTTCGGTACTTCTCTGTTTTTAGTAAATACTTTAATATTGGTCTGAATTTGCCGGAGCCCAGTGCAATAGCGATTCTGAAAAACCAAAGCTTAAACTAACCTTTCCTTTCCCTCCCACCTCCAGTTTCTGCATTCTTTTCTATCAAAACACTTACCTGACATATATATATATGCCACCATTATTTTTTAAATCAGTTTAGTAGTTCCTTATATTAATAATATTGTCTTACTTCCTATGTAACTTTCTTTGGTGTGTTAAAGCAGACAATTTCTCTTGCAGAAATGTATCCATGATGGGAATGCGAAAAAAAACTTGTGGAAAAACAGCTGATGAAATAAGGCAATTAAGTGCTGATGAACTTGAGGCCGTCATCACTCTGGAACATTTTAAAAGGGCCGAAGACAGTGCAAAATCCTCAGTAGACCAGGAAACAATAGATTAACATAAAGAATGGAATGTCCATTTGGATCAAAATAAAAAGGTATTTGAATGTCTTGAAAACAACTCTTGATTTATAAATGAAATAAAAATAGGTAACTTATTTTTATTTTTAGTATATTCTTCTATAGATTTCTAAAGCTTTTGAGCACTTAAAGCTCATTAGGAGGAGCATCAATAGCAGATTGGCAAGTAAACCAAGACTGTAAATATACACACACACAACCAGGGCTTAATTTGCGCCGGAGCCCATCCGGAGCTCAGCTTCGGTACTTCTCTGTTTTTAGTAAATACTTTAATATTGGTCTGAATTTGCCGGAGCCCAGTGCAATAGCTATTCTGAAAAACCAAAGCTTAAACTAACCTTTCCTTTCCCTCCCACCTCCAAGTTTCTGCATTCTTTTCTATCAAAACACTTACGTGACATATATATATATGCCACCATTATTTTTAAAATCAGTTTAGTAGTTCCTTATATTAATAATATTGTCTTATTTCCTATGTAACTTTCTTTGGTGTGTTGAAGCAAACAATTTCTCTTGCAGAAATGTATCCATGATGGGAATGCGAGAAAAAACTTGTGAAAATACACCTGATGAAATAAGGCAATTAAGTGCTGATGAACTTGAGGCCGTCATCCCTCTGGAACATTTTAAAAGGGCCGAAGACAGTGCAAAATCCTCAGTAGACCAGGAAAAATAGAAAAACATAAAGAATGGAATGTCCAATTTGGATCAAAATAAAAAGGTATTTGAATGTCTTGAAAAACACTCTTGATTTATAAATGAAATAAAAATAGGTAACTTATTTTTATTTTTAGTATATTCTTCTATACATTTCTAAAGCTTTTGAGCACTTAAAGCTCATTAGGAGGAGCATCAATAGCAGATTGGCAAGTAAACCAAGACTGTAAATATACACACACACAACCAGGGCTTAATTTGCGCCGGAGCCCATCCGGAGCTCAGCTTCGGTACTTCTCTGTTTTTAGTAAATACTTAAATATTGGTCTGAATTTGCCGGAGCGCAGTGCAATAGCGATTCTGAAAAACCAAAGCTTAAACTAACCTTTCCTTTCCCTCCCACCTCCAAGTTTCTGCATTCTTTTCTATCAAAACACTTACGTGACATATATATATATGCCACCATTATTTTTAAAATCAGTTTAGTAGTTCCTTATATTAATAATATTGTCTTATTTCCTATGTAACTTTCTTTGGTGTGTTGAAGCAAACAATTTCTCTTGCAGAAATGTATCCATGATGGGAATGCGAGAAAAAACTTGTGAAAATACACCTGATGAAATAAGGCAATTAAGTGCTGATGAACTTGAGGCCGTCATCCCTCTGGAACATTTTAAAAGGGCCGAAGACAGTGCAAAATCCTCAGTAGACCAGGAAAAATAGAAAAACATAAAGAATGGAATGTCCAATTTGGATCAAAATAAAAAGGTATTTGAATGTCTTGAAAAACACTCTTGATTTATAAATGAAATAAAAATAGGTAACTTATTTTTATTTTTAGTATATTCTTCTATACATTTCTAAAGCTTTTGAGCACTTAAAGCTCATTAGGAGGAGCATCAATAGCAGATTGGCAAGTAAACCAAGACTGTAAATATACACACACACAACCAGGGCTTAATTTGCGCCGGAGCCCATCCGGAGCTCAGCTTCGGTACTTCTCTGTTTTTAGTAAATACTTAAATATTGGTCTGAATTTGCCGGAGCGCAGTGCAATAGCGATTCTGAAAAACCAAAGCTTAAACTAACCTTTCCTTTCCCTCCCACCTCCAAGTTTCTGCATTCTTTTCTATCAAAACACTTACGTGACATATATATATATGCCACCATTATTTTTAAAATCAGTTTAGTAGTTCCTTATATTAATAATATTGTCTTATTTCCTATGTAACTTTCTTTGGTGTGTTGAAGCAAACAATTTCTCTTGCAGAAATGTATCCATGATGGGAATGCGAGAAAAAACTTGTGGAAATACACCTGATGAAATAAGGCAATTAAGTGCTGATGAACTTGAGGCCGTCATCACTCTGGAACATTTTAAAAGGGCCGAAGACAGTGCAAAATCCTCAGTAGACCAGGAAACAATAGAAAAACATAAAGAATGGAATGACCAATTTGGATCAAAATAAAAAGGTATTTGAATGTCTTGAAAACAACTCTTGATTTATAAATGAAATAAAAATAGGTAACTTATTTTTATTTTTAGTATATTCTTCTATAGATTTCTAAAGCTTTTGAGCACTTAAAGCTCATTAGGAGGAGAATCAATAGCAGATTGGCAAGTAAACCAAGACTGTAAATATACACACACACAACCAGGGCTTAATTTGCGCCGGAGCCCATCCGGAGCTCAGCTTCGGTACTTCTCTGTTTTTAGTAAATACTTTAATATTGGTCTGAATTTGCCGGAGCGCAGTGCAATAGCGATTCTGAAAAACCAAAGCTTAAACTAACCTTTCCTTTCCCTCCCACCTCCAAGTTTCTGCATTCTTTTCTATCAAAACAATTACGTGACATATATATATATGCCACCATTATTTTTAAAATCAGTTTAGTAGTTCCTTATATTAATAATATTGTCTTATTTCCTATGTAACTTTCTTTGGTGTGTTGAAGCAAACAATTTCTAGTGCAGAAATGTATCCATGATGGGAATGCGAGAAAAAACTTGTGGAAATACACCTGATGAAATAAGGCAATTAAGTGCTGATGAACTTGAGGCCGTCATCACTCTGGAACATTTTAAAAGGGCCGAAGACAGTGCAAAATCCTCAGTAGACCAGGAAACAATAGAAAAACATAAAGAATGGAATGACCAATTTGGATCAAAATAAAAAGGTAATTGAATGTCTTGAAAACAACTCTTGATTTATAAATAAAATAAAAATAGGTAACTTATTTTTATTTTTAGTATATTCTTCTATAGATTTCTAAAGCTTTTGAGCACTTAAAGCTCATTAGGAGGAGCATCAATAGCAGATTGGCAAGTAAACCAAGACTGTAAATATACACACACACAACCAGGGCTTAATTTGCGCCGGAGCCCATCCGGAGCTCAGCTTCGGTACTTCTCTGTTTTTAGTAAATACTTTAATATTGGTCTGAATTTGCCGGAGCCCAGTGCAATAGCGATTCTGAAAAACCAAAGCTTAAACTAACCTTTCCTTTCCCTCCCACCTCCAAGTTTCTGCATTCTTTTCTATCAAAACACTTACGTGACATATATATATATGCCACCATTATTTTTAAAATCAGTTTAGTAGTTCCTTATATTAATAATATTGTCTTATTTCCTATGTAACTTTCTTTGGTGTGTTGAAGCAAACAATTTCTCTTGCAGAAATGTATCCATGATGGGAATGCGAGAAAAAACTTGTGAAAATACACCTGATGAAATAAGGCTATTAAGTGCTGATGAACTTGAGGCCGTCATCCCTCTGGAACATTTTAAAAGGGCCGAAGACAGTGCAAAATCCTCAGTAGACCAGGAAACAATAGAAAAACATAAAGAATGGAATGTCCAATTTGGATCAAAATAAAAAGGTATTTGAATGTCTTGAAAAACACTCTTGATTTATAAAAGAAATAAAAATACGTAACTTATTTTTATTTTTAGTATATTCTTCTATAGATTTCTAAAGCTTTTGAGCACTTAAAGCTCATTAGGAGGAGAATCAATAGCAGATTGGCAAGTAAACCAAGACTGTAAATATACACACACACAACCAGGGCTTAATTTGCGCCGGAGCCCATCCGGAGCTCAGCTTCGGTACTTCTCTGTTTTTAGTAAATACTTTAATATTGGTCTGAATTTGCCGGAGCCCAGTGCAATAGCGATTCTGAAAAACCAAAGCTTAAACTAACCTTTCCTTTCCCTCCCACCTCCAAGTTTCTGCTTTCTTTTCTATCAAAACACTTACGTGACATATATATATATGCCACCATTATTTTTAAATTCAGTTTAGTAGTTCCTTATATTAATAATATTGTCTTATTTCCTAAATAACTTTCTTTGGTGTGTTAAAGTTGACAATTTCTCTTGCAGAAATGTATCCATGATGGGAATGCGAAAAAAAACTTGTGGAAAAACACCTGATGAAATAAGGCAATTAAGTGCTGATGAACTTGAGGCCGTCATCACTCTGGAACATTTTAAAAGGGCCGAAGACAGTGCAAAATCCTCAGTAGACCAGGAAACAATAGAAAAACATAAAGAATGGAATGTCCAATTTGGATCAAAATAAAAAGGTATTTGAATGTCTTGAAAACAACTCTTGATTTATAAATGAAATAAAAATAGGTAACTTATTTTTATTTTTAGTATATTCTTCTATAGATTTCTAAAGCTTTTGAGCACTTAAAGCTCATTAGGAGGAGCATCAATAGCAGATTGGCAAGTAAACCAAGACTGTAAATATACACACACACAACCAGGGCTTAATTTGCGCCGGAGCCCATCCGGAGCTCAGCTTCGGTACTTCTCTGTTTTTAGTAAATACTTTAATATTGGTCTGAATTTGCCGGAGCGCAGTGCAATAGCGATTCTGAAAAACCAAAGCTTAAACTAACCTTTCCTTTCCCTCCCACCTCCAAGTTTCTGCATTCTTTTCTATCAAAACACTTACGTGACATATATATATATGCCACCATTATTTTTTAAATCAGTTTAGTAGTTCCTTATATTAATAATATTGTCTTATTTCCTATGTAACTTTCTTTGGTGTGTTGAAGCAAACAATTTCTCTTGCAGAAATGTATCCATGATGGGAATGCGAGAAAAAACCTGTGGAAATACACCTGATGAAATAAGGCAATTAAGTGCTGATGAACTTGAGGCCGTCATCACTCTGGAACATTTTAAAAGGGCCGAAGACAGTGCAAAATCCTCAGTAGACCAGGAAACAATAGAAAAACATAAAGAATGGAATGACCAATTTGGATCAAAATAAAAAGGTAATTGAATGTCTTGAAAACAACTCTTGATTTATAAATGAAATAAAAATAGGTAACTTATTTTTATTTTTAGTATATTCTTCTATAGATTTCTAAAGCTTTTGAGCACTTAAAGCTCATTAGGAGGAGCATCAATAGCAGATTGGCAAGTAAACCAAGACTGTAAATATACACACACACAACCAGGGCTTAATTTGCGCCGGAGCCCATCCGGAGCTCAGCTTCGGTACTTCTCTGTTTTTAGTAAATACTTTAATATTGGTCTGAATTTGCCGGAGCCCAGTGCAATAGCGATTCTGAAAAACCAAAGCTTAAACTAACCTTACCTTTCCCTCCCACCTCCAGTTTCTGCATTCTTTTCTATCAAAACACTTACCTGACATATATATATATGCCACCATTATTTTTTAAATCAGTTTAGTAGTTCCTTATATTAATAATATTGTCTTACTTCCTATGTAACTTTCTTTGGTGTGTTAAAGCAGACAATTTCTCTTGCAGAAATGTATCCATGATGGGAATGCGAAAAAAAACTTGTGGAAAAACAGCTGATGAAATAAGGCAATTAAGTGCTGATGAACTTGAGGCCGTCATCACTCTGGAACATTTTAAAAGGGCCGAAGACAGTGCAAAATCCTCAGTAGACCAGGAAACAATAGATTAACATAAAGAATGGAATGTCCATTTGGATCAAAATAAAAAGGTATTTGAATGTCTTGAAAACAACTCTTGATTTATAAATGAAATAAAAATAGGTAACTTATTTTTATTTTTAGTATATTCTTCTATAGATTTCTAAAGCTTTTGAGCACTTAAAGCTCATTAGGAGGAGAATCGATAGCAGATTGGCAAGTAAACCAAGACTGTAAATATACACACACACAACCAGGGCTTAATTTGCGCCGGAGCCCATCCGGAGCTCAGCTTCGGTACTTCTCTGTTTTTAGTAAATACTTTAATATTGGTCTGAATTTGCCGGAGCCCAGTGCAATAGCGATTCTGAAAAACCAAAGCTTAAACTAACCTTTCCTTTCCCTCCCAATTCCAAGTTTCTGCTTTCTTTTCTATCAAAACACTTACGAGACATATATATACGCCACCATTATTTTTAAAATCAGTTTAGTAGTTCCTTATATTAATAATATTGTCTTATTTCCTATGTAACTTTCTTTGGTGTGTTAAAGCAGACAATTTCTCTTGCAGAAATGTATCCATGATGGGAATGCGAAAAAAAACTTGTGGAAAAACACCTGATGAAATAAGGCAATTAAGTGCTGATGAACTTGAGGCCGTCATCACTCTGGAACATTTTAAAAGGGCCGAAGACAGTGCAAAATCCTCAGTAGACCAGGAAACAATAGAAAAACATAAAGAATGGAATGACCAATTTGGATCAAAATAAAAAGGTAATTGAATGTCTTGAAAACAACTCTTGATTTATAAATGAAATAAAAATAGGTAACTTATTTTTATTTTTAGTATATTCTTCTATAGATTTCTAAAGCTTTTGAGCACTTAAAGCTCATTAGGAGGAGCATCAATAGCAGATTGGCAAGTAAACCAAGACTGTAAATATACACACACACAACCAGGGCTTAATTTGCGCCGGAGCCCATCCGGAGCTCAGCTTCGGTACTTCTCTGTTTTTAGTAAATACTTTAATATTGGTCTGAATTTGCCGGAGCCCAGTGCAATAGCGATTCTGAAAAACCAAAGCTTAAACTAACCTTTCCTTTCCCTCCCACCTCCAGTTTCTGCATTCTTTTCTATCAAAACACTTACCTGACATATATATATATGCCACCATTATTTTTTAAATCAGTTTAGTAGTTCCTTATATTAATAATATTGTCTTACTTCCTATGTAACTTTCTTTGGTGTGTTAAAGCAGACAATTTCTCTTGCAGAAATGTATCCATGATGGGAATGCGAAAAAAAACTTGTGGAAAAACAGCTGATGAAATAAGGCAATTAAGTGCTGATGAACTTGAGGCCGTCATCACTCTGGAACATTTTAAAAGGGCCGAAGACAGTGCAAAATCCTCAGTAGACCAGGAAACAATAGATTAACATAAAGAATGGAATGTCCATTTGGATCAAAATAAAAAGGTATTTGAATGTCTTGAAAACAACTCTTGATTTATAAATGAAATAAAAATAGGTAACTTATTTTTATTTTTAGTATATTCTTCTATAGATTTCTAAAGCTTTTGAGCACTTAAAGCTCATTAGGAGGAGAATCGATAGCAGATTGGCAAGTAAACCAAGACTGTAAATATACACACACACAACCAGGGCTTAATTTGCGCCGGAGCCCATCCGGAGCTCAGCTTCGGTACTTCTCTGTTTTTAGTAAATACTTTAATATTGGTCTGAATTTGCCGGAGCCCAGTGCAATAGCGATTCTGAAAAACCAAAGCTTAAACTAACCTTTCCTTTCCCTCCCAATTCCAAGTTTCTGCTTTCTTTTCTATCAAAACACTTACGAGACATATATATACGCCACCATTATTTTTAAAATCAGTTTAGTAGTTCCTTATATTAATAATATTGTCTTATTTCCTATGTAACTTTCTTTGGTGTGTTAAAGCAGACAATTTCTCTTGCAGAAATGTATCCATGATGGGAATGCGAAAAAAAACTTGTGGAAAAACACCTGATGAAATAAGGCAATTAAGTGCTGATGAACTTGAGGCCGTCATCACTCTGGAACATTTTAAAAGGGCCGAAGACAGTGCAAAATCCTCAGTAGACCAGGAAACAATAGAAAAACATAAAGAATGGAATGACCAATTTGGATCAAAATAAAAAGGTAATTGAATGTCTTGAAAACAACTCTTGATTTATAAAAGAAATAAAAATAGGTAACTTATTTTTATTTTTAGTATATTCTTCTATAGATTTCTAAAGCTTTTGAGCACTTAAAGCTCATTAGGAGGAGCATCAATAGCAGATTGGCAAGTAAACCAAGACTGTAAATATACACACACACAACCAGGGCTTAATTTGCGCCGGAGCCCATCCGGAGCTCAGCTTCGGTACTTCTCTGTTTTTAGTAAATACTTTAATATTGGTCTGAATTTGCCGGAGCCCAGTGCAATAGCGATTCTGAAAAACCAAAGCTTAAACTAACCTTTCCTTTCCCTCCCACCTCCAAGTTTCTGCATTCTTTTCTATCAAAACACTTACGTGACATATATATATATGCCACCATTATTTTTAAAATCAGTTTAGTAGTTCCTTATATTAATAATATTGTCTTATTTCCTATGTAACTTTCTTTGGTGTGTTGAAGCAAACAATTTCTCTTGCAGAAATGTATCCATGATGGGAATGCGAGAAAAAACTTGTGGAAATACACCTGATGAAATAAGGCAATTAAGTGCTGATGAACTTGAGGCCGTCATCACTCTGGAACATTTTAAAAGGGCCGAAGACAGTGCAAAATCCTCAGTAGACCAGGAAACAATAGAAAAACATAAAGAATGGAATGACCAATTTGGATCAAAATAAAAAGGTAATTGAATGTCTTGAAAACAACTCTTGATTTATAAATGAAATAAAAATAGGTAACTTATTTTTATTTTTAGTATATTCTTCTATAGATTTCTAAAGCTTTTGAGCACTTAAAGCTCATTAGGAGGAGCATCAATAGCAGATTGGCAAGTAAACCAAGACTGTAAATATACACACACACAACCAGGGCTTAATTTGCGCCGGAGCCCATCCGGAGCTCAGCTTTGGTACTTCTCTGTTTTTAGTAAATACTTTAATATTGGTCTGAATTTGCCGGAGCCCAGTGCAATAGCGATTCTGAAAAACCAAAGCTTAAACTAACCTTTCCTTTCCCTCCCACCTCCAGTTTCTGCATTCTTTTCTATCAAAACACTTACCTGACATATATATATATGCCACCATTATTTTTTAAATCAGTTTAGTAGTTCCTTATATTAATAATATTGTCTTACTTCCTATGTAACTTTCTTTGGTGTGTTAAAGCAGACAATTTCTCTTGCAGAAATGTATCCATGATGGGAATGCGAAAAAAAACTTGTGGAAAAACAGCTGATGAAATAAGGCAATTAAGTGCTGATGAACTTGAGGCCGTCATCACTCTGGAACATTTTAAAAGGGCCGAAGACAGTGCAAAATCCTCAGTAGACCAGGAAACAATAGAAAAACATAAAGAATGGAATGTCCAATTTGGATCAAAATAAAAAGGTATTTCAATGTCTTGAAAACAACTCTTGATTTATAAATGAAATAAAAATAGGTAACTTATTTTTATTTTTAGTATATTCTTCTATAGATTTCTAAAGCTTTTGAGCACTTAAAGCTCATTAGGAGGAGCATCAATAGCAGATTGGCAAGTAAACCAAGACTGTAAATATACACACACACAACCAGGGCTTAATTTGCGCCGGAGCCCATCCGGAGCTCAGCTTCGGTACTTCTCTGTTTTTAGTAAATACTTTAATATTGGTTTGAATTTGCCGGAGCCCAGTGCAATAGCGATTCTGAAAAACCAAAGCTTAAACTAACCTTTCCTTTCCCTCCCACCTCCAAGTTTCTGCATTCTTTTCTATCAAAACACTTACGTGACATATATATATATGCCACCATTATTTTTAAAATCAGTTTAGTAGTTCCTTATATTAATAATATTGTCTTATTTCCTATGTAACTTTCTTTGGTGTGTTGAAGCTAACAATTTCTCTTGCAGAAATGTATCCATGATGGGAATGCGAGAAAAAACTTGTGAAAATACACCTGATGAAATAAGGCAATTAAGTGCTGATGAACTTGAGGCCGTCATCCCTCTGGAACATTTTAAAAGGGCCGAAGACAGTGCAAAATCCTCAGTAGACCAGGAAACAATAGAAAAACATAAAGAATGGAATGTCCAATTTGGATCAAAATAAAAAGGTATTTGAATGTCTTGAAAACAACTCTTGATTAATAAATGAAATAAAAATAGGTAACTTATTTTTATTTTTAGTATATTCTTCTATAGATTTCTAAAGCTTTTGAGCACTTAAAGCTCATTAGGAGGAGCATCAATAGCAGATTGGCAAGTAAACCAAGACAGTAAATATACACACACACAACCAGAGCTTAATTTGCGCCGGAGCCCATCCGGAGCTCAGCTTCGGTACTTCTCTGTTTTTAGTAAATACTTTAATATTGGTCTGAATTTGCCAGAGCCCAGTGCAATAGCGATTCTAAAAAACCAAAGCTTAAACTAACCTTTCCTTTCCCTCCCACCTCCAAGTTTCTGCATTCTTTTCTATCAAAACACTTACGTGACATATATATATATGTCACCATTATTTTTAAAATCAGTTTAGTAGTTCCTTATATTAATAATATTGTCTTATTTCCTATGTAACTTTCTTTGGTGTGTTGAAGCAAACAATTTCTCTTGCAGAAATGTATCCATGATGGGTATGCGAGAAAAAACTTGTGGAAATACACCTGATGAAATAAGGCAATTAAGTGCTGATGAACTTGAGGCCGTCATCACTCTGGAACATTTTAAAAGGGCCGAAGACAGTGCAAAATCCTCAGTAGACCAGGAAACAATAGAAAAACATAAAGAATGGAATGTCCAATTTGGATCAAAATAAAAAGGTATTTGAATGTCTTGAAAACAACTCTTGATTTATAAATGAAATAAAAATAGGTAACTTATTTTTATTTTTAGTATATCCTTCTATAGATTTCTAAAGCTTTTGAGCACTTAAAGCTCATTAGGAGGAGAATCAATAGCAGATTGGCAAGTAAACCAAGACTGTAAATATACACACACACAACCAGGGCTTAATTTGCGCCGGAGCCCATCCGGAGCTCAGCTTCGGTACTTCTCTGTTTTTAGTAAATACTTTAATATTGGTCTGAATTTGCCGGAGCCCAGTGCAATAGCGATTCTGAAAAACCAAAGCTTAAACTAACCTTTCCTTTCCCTCCCACCTCCAAGTTTCTGCATTCTTTTCTATCAAAACACTTACGTGACATATATATATATATGCCACCATTATTTTTAAAGTCAGTTTAGTAGTTCCTTGTATTAATAATATTATCTTATTTCCTATGTAACTTTCTTTGGTGTGTTGAAGCAAACAATTTCTCTTGCAGAAATGTATCCATGATGGGAATGCGAGAAAAAACTTGTGGAAATACACCTGATGAAATAAGGCAATTAAGTGCTGATGAACTTGAGGCCGTCATCACTCTGGAACATTTTAAAAGGGCCGAAGACAGTGCAAAATCCTCAGTAGACCAGGAAACAATAGAAAAACATAAAGAATGGAATGTCCAATTTGGATCAAAATAAAAAGGTATTTGAATGTCTTGAAAAACACTCTTGATTTATAAAAGAAATAAAAATACGTAACTTATTTTTATTTTTAGTATATTCTTCTATAGATTTCTAAAGCTTTTGAGCACTTAAAGCTCATTAGGAGGAGAATCAATAGCAGATTGGCAAGTAAACCAAGACTGTAAATATACACACACACAACCAGGGCTTAATTTGCGCCGGAGCCCATCCGGAGCTCAGCTTCGGTACTTCTCTGTTTTTAGTAAATACTTTAATATTGGTCTGAATTTGCCGGAGCCCAGTGCAATAGCGATTCTGAAAAACCAAAGCTTAAACTAACCTTTCCTTTCCCTCCCACCTCCAAGTTTCTGCTTTCTTTTCTATCAAAACACTTACGTGACATATATATATATGCCACCATTATTTTTAAATTCAGTTTAGTAGTTCCTTATATTAATAATATTGTCTTATTTCCTAAATAACTTTCTTTGGTGTGTTAAAGTTGACAATTTCTCTTGCAGAAATGTATCCATGATGGGAATGCGAAAAAAAACTTGTGGAAAAACACCTGATGAAATAAGGCAATTAAGTGCTGATGAACTTGAGGCCGTCATCACTCTGGAACATTTTAAAAGGGCCGAAGACAGTGCAAAATCCTCAGTAGACCAGGAAACAATAGAAAAACATAAAGAATGGAATGTCCAATTTGGATCAAAATAAAAAGGTATTTGAATGTCTTGAAAACAACTCTTGATTTATAAATGAAATAAAAATAGGTAACTTATTTTTATTTTTAGTATATTCTTCTATAGATTTCTAAAGCTTTTGAGCACTTAAAGCTCATTAGGAGGAGCATCAATAGCAGATTGGCAAGTAAACCAAGACTGTAAATATACACACACACAACCAGGGCTTAATTTGCGCCGGAGCCCATCCGGAGCTCAGCTTCGGTACTTCTCTGTTTTTAGTAAATACTTTAATATTGGTCTGAATTTGCCGGAGCGCAGTGCAATAGCGATTCTGAAAAACCAAAGCTTAAACTAACCTTTCCTTTCCCTCCCACCTCCAAGTTTCTGCATTCTTTTCTATCAAAACACTTACGTGACATATATATATATGCCACCATTATTTTTTAAATCAGTTTAGTAGTTCCTTATATTAATAATATTGTCTTATTTCCTATGTAACTTTCTTTGGTGTGTTGAAGCAAACAATTTCTCTTGCAGAAATGTATCCATGATGGGAATGCGAGAAAAAACCTGTGGAAATACACCTGATGAAATAAGGCAATTAAGTGCTGATGAACTTGAGGCCGTCATCACTCTGGAACATTTTAAAAGGGCCGAAGACAGTGCAAAATCCTCAGTAGACCAGGAAACAATAGAAAAACATAAAGAATGGAATGACCAATTTGGATCAAAATAAAAAGGTAATTGAATGTCTTGAAAACAACTCTTGATTTATAAATGAAATAAAAATAGGTAACTTATTTTTATTTTTAGTATATTCTTCTATAGATTTCTAAAGCTTTTGAGCACTTAAAGCTCATTAGGAGGAGCATCAATAGCAGATTGGCAAGTAAACCAAGACTGTAAATATACACACACACAACCAGGGCTTAATTTGCGCCGGAGCCCATCCGGAGCTCAGCTTCGGTACTTCTCTGTTTTTAGTAAATACTTTAATATTGGTCTGAATTTGCCGGAGCCCAGTGCAATAGCGATTCTGAAAAACCAAAGCTTAAACTAACCTTACCTTTCCCTCCCACCTCCAGTTTCTGCATTCTTTTCTATCAAAACACTTACCTGACATATATATATATGCCACCATTATTTTTTAAATCAGTTTAGTAGTTCCTTATATTAATAATATTGTCTTACTTCCTATGTAACTTTCTTTGGTGTGTTAAAGCAGACAATTTCTCTTGCAGAAATGTATCCATGATGGGAATGCGAAAAAAAACTTGTGGAAAAACAGCTGATGAAATAAGGCAATTAAGTGCTGATGAACTTGAGGCCGTCATCACTCTGGAACATTTTAAAAGGGCCGAAGACAGTGCAAAATCCTCAGTAGACCAGGAAACAATAGATTAACATAAAGAATGGAATGTCCATTTGGATCAAAATAAAAAGGTATTTGAATGTCTTGAAAACAACTCTTGATTTATAAATGAAATAAAAATAGGTAACTTATTTTTATTTTTAGTATATTCTTCTATAGATTTCTAAAGCTTTTGAGCACTTAAAGCTCATTAGGAGGAGAATCGATAGCAGATTGGCAAGTAAACCAAGACTGTAAATATACACACACACAACCAGGGCTTAATTTGCGCCGGAGCCCATCCGGAGCTCAGCTTCGGTACTTCTCTGTTTTTAGTAAATACTTTAATATTGGTCTGAATTTGCCGGAGCCCAGTGCAATAGCGATTCTGAAAAACCAAAGCTTAAACTAACCTTTCCTTTCCCTCCCAATTCCAAGTTTCTGCTTTCTTTTCTATCAAAACACTTACGAGACATATATATACGCCACCATTATTTTTAAAATCAGTTTAGTAGTTCCTTATATTAATAATATTGTCTTATTTCCTATGTAACTTTCTTTGGTGTGTTAAAGCAGACAATTTCTCTTGCAGAAATGTATCCATGATGGGAATGCGAAAAAAAACTTGTGGAAAAACACCTGATGAAATAAGGCAATTAAGTGCTGATGAACTTGAGGCCGTCATCACTCTGGAACATTTTAAAAGGGCCGAAGACAGTGCAAAATCCTCAGTAGACCAGGAAACAATAGAAAAACATAAAGAATGGAATGACCAATTTGGATCAAAATAAAAAGGTAATTGAATGTCTTGAAAACAACTCTTGATTTATAAATGAAATAAAAATAGGTAACTTATTTTTATTTTTAGTATATTCTTCTATAGATTTCTAAAGCTTTTGAGCACTTAAAGCTCATTAGGAGGAGCATCAATAGCAGATTGGCAAGTAAACCAAGACTGTAAATATACACACACACAACCAGGGCTTAATTTGCGCCGGAGCCCATCCGGAGCTCAGCTTCGGTACTTCTCTGTTTTTAGTAAATACTTTAATATTGGTCTGAATTTGCCGGAGCCCAGTGCAATAGCGATTCTGAAAAACCAAAGCTTAAACTAACCTTTCCTTTCCCTCCCACCTCCAGTTTCTGCATTCTTTTCTATCAAAACACTTACCTGACATATATATATATGCCACCATTATTTTTTAAATCAGTTTAGTAGTTCCTTATATTAATAATATTGTCTTACTTCCTATGTAACTTTCTTTGGTGTGTTAAAGCAGACAATTTCTCTTGCAGAAATGTATCCATGATGGGAATGCGAAAAAAAACTTGTGGAAAAACAGCTGATGAAATAAGGCAATTAAGTGCTGATGAACTTGAGGCCGTCATCACTCTGGAACATTTTAAAAGGGCCGAAGACAGTGCAAAATCCTCAGTAGACCAGGAAACAATAGATTAACATAAAGAATGGAATGTCCATTTGGATCAAAATAAAAAGGTATTTGAATGTCTTGAAAACAACTCTTGATTTATAAATGAAATAAAAATAGGTAACTTATTTTTATTTTTAGTATATTCTTCTATAGATTTCTAAAGCTTTTGAGCACTTAAAGCTCATTAGGAGGAGAATCGATAGCAGATTGGCAAGTAAACCAAGACTGTAAATATACACACACACAACCAGGGCTTAATTTGCGCCGGAGCCCATCCGGAGCTCAGCTTCGGTACTTCTCTGTTTTTAGTAAATACTTTAATATTGGTCTGAATTTGCCGGAGCCCAGTGCAATAGCGATTCTGAAAAACCAAAGCTTAAACTAACCTTTCCTTTCCCTCCCAATTCCAAGTTTCTGCTTTCTTTTCTATCAAAACACTTACGAGACATATATATACGCCACCATTATTTTTAAAATCAGTTTAGTAGTTCCTTATATTAATAATATTGTCTTATTTCCTATGTAACTTTCTTTGGTGTGTTAAAGCAGACAATTTCTCTTGCAGAAATGTATCCATGATGGGAATGCGAAAAAAAACTTGTGGAAAAACACCTGATGAAATAAGGCAATTAAGTGCTGATGAACTTGAGGCCGTCATCACTCTGGAACATTTTAAAAGGGCCGAAGACAGTGCAAAATCCTCAGTAGACCAGGAAACAATAGAAAAACATAAAGAATGGAATGACCAATTTGGATCAAAATAAAAAGGTAATTGAATGTCTTGAAAACAACTCTTGATTTATAAAAGAAATAAAAATAGGTAACTTATTTTTATTTTTAGTATATTCTTCTATAGATTTCTAAAGCTTTTGAGCACTTAAAGCTCATTAGGAGGAGCATCAATAGCAGATTGGCAAGTAAACCAAGACTGTAAATATACACACACACAACCAGGGCTTAATTTGCGCCGGAGCCCATCCGGAGCTCAGCTTCGGTACTTCTCTGTTTTTAGTAAATACTTTAATATTGGTCTGAATTTGCCGGAGCCCAGTGCAATAGCGATTCTGAAAAACCAAAGCTTAAACTAACCTTTCCTTTCCCTCCCACCTCCAAGTTTCTGCATTCTTTTCTATCAAAACACTTACGTGACATATATATATATGCCACCATTATTTTTAAAATCAGTTTAGTAGTTCCTTATATTAATAATATTGTCTTATTTCCTATGTAACTTTCTTTGGTGTGTTGAAGCAAACAATTTCTCTTGCAGAAATGTATCCATGATGGGAATGCGAGAAAAAACTTGTGGAAATACACCTGATGAAATAAGGCAATTAAGTGCTGATGAACTTGAGGCCGTCATCACTCTGGAACATTTTAAAAGGGCCGAAGACAGTGCAAAATCCTCAGTAGACCAGGAAACAATAGAAAAACATAAAGAATGGAATGACCAATTTGGATCAAAATAAAAAGGTAATTGAATGTCTTGAAAACAACTCTTGATTTATAAATGAAATAAAAATAGGTAACTTATTTTTATTTTTAGTATATTCTTCTATAGATTTCTAAAGCTTTTGAGCACTTAAAGCTCATTAGGAGGAGCATCAATAGCAGATTGGCAAGTAAACCAAGACTGTAAATATACACACACACAACCAGGGCTTAATTTGCGCCGGAGCCCATCCGGAGCTCAGCTTTGGTACTTCTCTGTTTTTAGTAAATACTTTAATATTGGTCTGAATTTGCCGGAGCCCAGTGCAATAGCGATTCTGAAAAACCAAAGCTTAAACTAACCTTTCCTTTCCCTCCCACCTCCAGTTTCTGCATTCTTTTCTATCAAAACACTTACCTGACATATATATATATGCCACCATTATTTTTTAAATCAGTTTAGTAGTTCCTTATATTAATAATATTGTCTTACTTCCTATGTAACTTTCTTTGGTGTGTTAAAGCAGACAATTTCTCTTGCAGAAATGTATCCATGATGGGAATGCGAAAAAAAACTTGTGGAAAAACAGCTGATGAAATAAGGCAATTAAGTGCTGATGAACTTGAGGCCGTCATCACTCTGGAACATTTTAAAAGGGCCGAAGACAGTGCAAAATCCTCAGTAGACCAGGAAACAATAGAAAAACATAAAGAATGGAATGTCCAATTTGGATCAAAATAAAAAGGTATTTCAATGTCTTGAAAACAACTCTTGATTTATAAATGAAATAAAAATAGGTAACTTATTTTTATTTTTAGTATATTCTTCTATAGATTTCTAAAGCTTTTGAGCACTTAAAGCTCATTAGGAGGAGCATCAATAGCAGATTGGCAAGTAAACCAAGACTGTAAATATACACACACACAACCAGGGCTTAATTTGCGCCGGAGCCCATCCGGAGCTCAGCTTCGGTACTTCTCTGTTTTTAGTAAATACTTTAATATTGGTTTGAATTTGCCGGAGCCCAGTGCAATAGCGATTCTGAAAAACCAAAGCTTAAACTAACCTTTCCTTTCCCTCCCACCTCCAAGTTTCTGCATTCTTTTCTATCAAAACACTTACGTGACATATATATATATGCCACCATTATTTTTAAAATCAGTTTAGTAGTTCCTTATATTAATAATATTGTCTTATTTCCTATGTAACTTTCTTTGGTGTGTTGAAGCTAACAATTTCTCTTGCAGAAATGTATCCATGATGGGAATGCGAGAAAAAACTTGTGAAAATACACCTGATGAAATAAGGCAATTAAGTGCTGATGAACTTGAGGCCGTCATCCCTCTGGAACATTTTAAAAGGGCCGAAGACAGTGCAAAATCCTCAGTAGACCAGGAAACAATAGAAAAACATAAAGAATGGAATGTCCAATTTGGATCAAAATAAAAAGGTATTTGAATGTCTTGAAAACAACTCTTGATTAATAAATGAAATAAAAATAGGTAACTTATTTTTATTTTTAGTATATTCTTCTATAGATTTCTAAAGCTTTTGAGCACTTAAAGCTCATTAGGAGGAGCATCAATAGCAGATTGGCAAGTAAACCAAGACAGTAAATATACACACACACAACCAGAGCTTAATTTGCGCCGGAGCCCATCCGGAGCTCAGCTTCGGTACTTCTCTGTTTTTAGTAAATACTTTAATATTGGTCTGAATTTGCCAGAGCCCAGTGCAATAGCGATTCTAAAAAACCAAAGCTTAAACTAACCTTTCCTTTCCCTCCCACCTCCAAGTTTCTGCATTCTTTTCTATCAAAACACTTACGTGACATATATATATATGTCACCATTATTTTTAAAATCAGTTTAGTAGTTCCTTATATTAATAATATTGTCTTATTTCCTATGTAACTTTCTTTGGTGTGTTGAAGCAAACAATTTCTCTTGCAGAAATGTATCCATGATGGGTATGCGAGAAAAAACTTGTGGAAATACACCTGATGAAATAAGGCAATTAAGTGCTGATGAACTTGAGGCCGTCATCACTCTGGAACATTTTAAAAGGGCCGAAGACAGTGCAAAATCCTCAGTAGACCAGGAAACAATAGAAAAACATAAAGAATGGAATGTCCAATTTGGATCAAAATAAAAAGGTATTTGAATGTCTTGAAAACAACTCTTGATTTATAAATGAAATAAAAATAGGTAACTTATTTTTATTTTTAGTATATCCTTCTATAGATTTCTAAAGCTTTTGAGCACTTAAAGCTCATTAGGAGGAGAATCAATAGCAGATTGGCAAGTAAACCAAGACTGTAAATATACACACACACAACCAGGGCTTAATTTGCGCCGGAGCCCATCCGGAGCTCAGCTTCGGTACTTCTCTGTTTTTAGTAAATACTTTAATATTGGTCTGAATTTGCCGGAGCCCAGTGCAATAGCGATTCTGAAAAACCAAAGCTTAAACTAACCTTTCCTTTCCCTCCCACCTCCAAGTTTCTGCATTCTTTTCTATCAAAACACTTACGTGACATATATATATATATGCCACCATTATTTTTAAAGTCAGTTTAGTAGTTCCTTGTATTAATAATATTATCTTATTTCCTATGTAACTTTCTTTGGTGTGTTGAAGCAAACAATTTCTCTTGCAGAAATGTATCCATGATGGGAATGCGAGAAAAAACTTGTGGAAATACACCTGATGAAATAAGGCAATTAAGTGCTGATGAACTTGAGGCCGTCATCACTCTGGAACATTTTAAAAGGGCCGAAGACAGTGCAAAATCCTCAGTAGACCAGGAAACAATAGAAAAACATAAAGAATGGAATGTCCAATTTGGATCAAAATAAAAAGGTATTTGAATGTCTTGAAAACAACTCTTGATTTATAAATGAAATAAAAATAGGTAACTTATTTTTATTTTTAGTATATTCTTCTATAGATTTCTAAAGCTTTTGAGCACTTAAAGCTCATTAGGAGGAGCATCAATAGCAGATTGGCAAGTAAACAAGACTGTAAATATACACACACACAACCAGGGCTTAATTTGCGCCGGAGCCCATCCGGAGCTCAGCTTCGGTACTTCTCTGTTTTTAGTAAATACTTTAATATTGGTCTAAATTTGCCAGAGCGCAGTGCAATAGCGATTCTGAAAAACCAAAGCTTAAACTAACCTTTCCTTTCCCTCCCACCTCCAAGTTTCTGCATTCTTTTCTATCAAAACACTTACGTGACATATATATATATGCCACCATTATTTTTTAAATCAGTTTAGTAGTTCCTTATATTAATAATATTGTCTTACTTCCTATGTAACTTTCTTTGGTGTGTTAAAGCAGACAATTTCTCTTGCAGAAATGTATCCATGATGGGAATGCGAAAAAAAACTTGTGGAAAAACACCTGATGAAATAAGGCAATTAAGTGCTGATGAACTTGAGGCCGTCATCACTCTGGAACATTTTAAAAGGGCCGAAGACAGTGCAAAATCCTCAGTAGACCAGGAAACAATAGAAAAACATAAAGAATGGAATGTCCAATTTGGATCAAAATAAAAAATTATTTGAATGTCTTGAAAACAACTCTTGATTTATAAATGAAATAAAAATAGGTAACTTATTTTTATTTTTAGTATATTCTTCTATAGATTTCTAAAGCTTTTGAGCACTTAAAGCTCATTAGGAGGAGAATCAATAGCAGATTGGCAAGTAAACCAAGACTGTAAATATACACACACACAACCAGGGCTTAATTTGCGCCGGAGCCCATCCGGAGCTCAGCTTCGGTACTTCTCTGTTTTTAGTAAATACTTTAATATTGGTCTGAATTTGCCGGAGCCCAGTGCAATAGCGATTCTGAAAAACCAAAGCTTAAACTAACCTTTCCTTTCCCTCCCACCTCCAAGTTTCTGCATTCTTTTCTATCAAAACACTTACGTGACATATATATATATATGCCACCATTATTTTTAAAATCAGTTTAGTAGTTCCTTGTATTAATAATATTGTCTTATTTCCTATGTAACTTTCTTTGGTGTGTTGAAGCAAACAATTTTTCTTGCAGAAATGTATCCATGATGGGAATGCGAGAAAAAACTTGTGGAAATACACCTGATGAAATAAGGCAATTAAGTGCTGATGAACTTGAGGCCGTCATCACTCTGGAACATTTTAAAAGGGCCGAAGACAGTGCAAAATCCTCAGTAGACCAGGAAACAATAGAAAAACATAAAGAATGGAATGTCCAATTTGGATCAAAATAAAAAGGTATTTGAATGTCTTGAAAACAACTCTTGATTTATAAATGAAATAAAAATAGGTAACTTATTTTTATTTTTAGTATATTCTTCTATAGATTTCTAAAGCTTTTGAGCACTTAAAGCTCATTAGGAGGAGCATCAATAGCAGATTGGCAAGTAAACAAGACTGTAAATATACACACACACAACCAGGGCTTAATTTGCGCCGGAGCCCATCCGGAGCTCAGCTTCGGTACTTCTCTGTTTTTAGTAAATACTTTAATATTGGTCTAAATTTGCCAGAGCGCAGTGCAATAGCGATTCTGAAAAACCAAAGCTTAAACTAACCTTTCCTTTCCCTCCCACCTCCAAGTTTCTGCATTCTTTTCTATCAAAACACTTACGTGACATATATATATATGCCACCATTATTTTTTAAATCAGTTTAGTAGTTCCTTATATTAATAATATTGTCTTACTTCCTATGTAACTTTCTTTGGTGTGTTAAAGCAGACAATTTCTCTTGCAGAAATGTATCCATGATGGGAATGCGAAAAAAAACTTGTGGAAAAACACCTGATGAAATAAGGCAATTAAGTGCTGATGAA
Organism: Maratus speciosus; assembly: GCA_963932465.1. NCBI lineage: Eukaryota > Metazoa > Arthropoda > Arachnida > Araneae > Salticidae > Maratus > Maratus speciosus. The sequence continues at coordinate 415,757,715 of OZ010798.1, forward strand.
CTTGAGGCCGTCATCACTCTGGAACATTTTAAAAGGGCCGAAGACAGTGCAAAATCCTCAGTAGACCAGGAAACAATAGAAAAACATAAAGAATGGAATGTCCAATTTGGATCAAAATAAAAAATTATTTGAATGTCTTGAAAACAACTCTTGATTTATAAATGAAATAAAAATTGGTAACTTATTTTTATTTTTAGTATATTCTTCTATAGATTTCTAAAGCTTTTGAGCACTTAAAGCTCATTAGGAGGAGCATCAATAGCAGATTGGCAAGTAAACCAAGACTGTAAATATACACACACACAACCAGGGCTTAATTTGCGCCGGAGCCCATCCGGAGCTCAGCTTCGGTACTTCTCTGTTTTTAGTAAATACTTTAATATTGGTTTGAATTTGCCGGAGCCCAGTGCAATAGCGATTCTGAAAAACCAAAGCTTAAACTAACCTTTCCTTTCCCTCCCACCTCCAAGTTTCTGCATTCTTTTCTATCAAAACACTTACGTGACATATATATATATGCCACCATTATTTTTAAAATCAGTTTAGTAGTTCCTTATATTAATAATATTGTCTTATTTCCTATGTAACTTTCTTTGGTGTGTTGAAGCAAACAATTTCTCTTGCAGAAATGTATCCATGATGGGAATGCGAGAAAAAACTTGTGAAAATACACCTGATGAAATAAGGCAATTAAGTGCTGATGAACTTGAGGCCGTCATCCCTCTGGAACATTTTAAAAGGGCCGAAGACAGTGCAAAATCCTCAGTAGACCAGGAAACAATAGAAAAACATAAAGAATGGAATGTCCAATTTGGATCAAAATAAAAAGGTATTTGAATGTCTTGAAAACAACTCTTGATTTATAAATGAAATAAAAATAGGTAACTTATTTTTATTTTTAGTATATTCTTCTATAGATTTCTAAAGCTTTTGAGCACTTAAAGCTCATTAGGAGGAGAATCAATAGCAGATTGGCAAGTAAACCAAGACTGTAAATATACACACACACAACCAGGGCTTAATTTGCGCCGGAGCCCATCCGGAGCTCAGCTTCGGTACTTCTCTGTTTTTAGTAAATACTTTAATATTGGTCTGAATTTGCCGGAGCCCAGTGCAATAGCGATTCTGAAAAACCAAAGCTTAAACTAACCTTTCCTTTCCCTCCCACCTCCAAGTTTCTGCTTTCTTTTCTATCAAAACACTTACGTGACATATATATATATGCCACCATTATTTTTAAAATCAGTTTAGTAGTTCCTTATATTAATAATATTGTCTTATTTCCTATGTAACTTTCTTTGGTGTGTTGAAGCAAACAATTTCTCTTGCAGAAATGTATCCATGATGGGAATGCGAGAAAAAACTTGTGGAAATACACCTGATGAAATAAGGCAATTAAGTGCTGATGAACTTGAGGCCGTCATCACTCTGGAACATTTTAAAAGGGCCGAAGACAGTGCAAAATCCTCAGTAGACCAGGAAACAATAGAAAAACATAAAGAATGGAATGACCAATTTGGATCAAAATAAAAAGGTATTTGAATGTCTTGAAAACAACTCTTGATTTATAAATGAAATAAAAATAGGTAACTTATTTTTATTTTTAGTATATTCTTCTATAGATTTCTAAAGCTTTTGAGCACTTAAAGCTCATTAGGAGGAGAATCAATAGCAGATTGGCAAGTAAACCAAGACTGTAAATATACACACACACAACCAGGGCTTAATTTGCGCCGGAGCCCATCCGGAGCTCAGCTTCGGTACTTCTCTGTTTTTAGTAAATGCTTTAATATTGGTCTGAATTTGCCAGAGCGCAGTGCAATAGCGATTCTGAAAAACCAAAGCTTAAACTAACCTTTCCTTTCCCTCCCACCTCCAAGTTTCTGCATTCTTTTCTATCAAAACAATTACGTGACATATATATATATGCCACCATTATTTTTAAAATCAGTTTAGTAGTTCCTTATATTAATAATATTGTCTTATTTCCTATGTAACTTTCTTTGGTGTGTTGAAGCAAACAATTTCTAGTGCAGAAATGTATCCATGATGGGAATGCGAGAAAAAACTTGTGGAAATACACCTGATGAAATAAGGCAATTAAGTGCTGATGAACTTGAGGCCGTCATCACTCTGGAACATTTTAAAAGGGCCGAAGACAGTGCAAAATCCTCAGTAGACCAGGAAACAATAGAAAAACATAAAGAATGGAATGACCAATTTGGATCAAAATAAAAAGGTAATTGAATGTCTTGAAAACAACTCTTGATTTATAAATGAAATAAAAATAGGTAACTTATTTTTATTTTTAGTATATTCTTCTATAGATTTCTAAAGCTTTTGAGCACTTAAAGCTCATTAGGAGGAGCATCAATAGCAGATTGGCAAGTAAACCAAGACTGTAAATATACACACACACAACCAGGGCTTAATTTGCGCCGGAGCCCATCCGGAGCTCAGCTTCGGTACTTCTCTGTTTTTAGTAAATACTTTAATATTGGTCTGAATTTGCCGGAGCCCAGTGCAATAGCGATTCTGAAAAACCAAAGCTTAAACTAACCTTTCCTTTCCCTCCCACCTCCAAGTTTCTGCATTCTTTTCTATCAAAACACTTACGTGACATATATATATATATGCCACCATTATTTTTAAAATCAGTTTAGTAGTTCCTTATATTAATAATATTGTCTTATTTCCTATGTAACTTTCTTTGGTGTGTTGAAGCAAACAATTTCTCTTGCAGAAATGTATCCATGATGGGAAAGCGAGAAAAAACTTGTGAAAATACACCTGATGAAATAAGGCAATTAAGTGCTGATGAACTTGAGGCCGTCATCCCTCTGGAACATTTTAAAAGGGCCGAAGACAGTGCAAAATCCTCAGTAGACCAGGAAACAATAGAAAAACATAAAGAATGGAATGTCCAATTTGGATCAAAATAAAAAGGTATTTGAATGTCTTGAAAAACACTCTTGATTTATAAAAGAAATAAAAATACGTAACTTATTTTTATTTTTAGTATATTCTTCTATAGATTTCTAAAGCTTTTGAGCACTTAAAGCTCATTAGGAGGAGAATCAATAGCAGATTGGCAAGTAAACCAAGACTGTAAATATACACACACACAACCAGGGCTTAATTTGCGCCGGAGCCCATCCGGAGCTCAGCTTCGGTACTTCTCTGTTTTTAGTAAATACTTTAATATTGGTCTGAATTTGCCGGAGCCCAGTGCAATAGCGATTCTGAAAAACCAAAGCTTAAACTAACCTTTCCTTTCCCTCCCACCTCCAAGTTTCTGCTTTCTTTTCTATCAAAACACTTACGTGACATATATATATATGCCACCATTATTTTTAAATTCAGTTTAGTAGTTCCTTATATTAATAATATTGTCTTATTTCCTAAATAACTTTCTTTGGTGTGTTAAAGCAGACAATTTCTCTTGCAGAAATGTATCCATGATGGGAATGCGAAAAAAAACTTGTGGAAAAACACCTGATGAAATAAGGCAATTAAGTGCTGATGAACTTGAGGCCGTCATCACTCTGGAACATTTTAAAAGGGCCGAAGACAGTGCAAAATCCTCAGTAGACCAGGAAACAATAGAAAAACATAAAGAATGGAATGTCCAATTTGGATCAAAATAAAAAGGTATTTGAATGTCTTGAAAACAACTCTTGATTTATAAATGAAATAAAAATAGGTAACTTATTTTTATTTTTAGTATATTCTTCTATAGATTTCTAAAGCTTTTGAGCACTTAAAGCTCATTAGGAGGAGCATCAATAGCAGATTGGCAAGTAAACCAAGACTGTAAATATACACACACACAACCAGGGCTTAATTTGCGCTGGAGCCCATCCGGAGCTCAGCTTCGGTACTTCTCTGTTTTTAGTAAATACTTTAATATTGGTCTGAATTTGCCGGAGCGCAGTGCAATAGCGATTCTGAAAAACCAAAGCTTAAACTAACCTTTCCTTTCCCTCCCACCTCCAAGTTTCTGCATTCTTTTCTATCAAAACACTTACGTGACATATATATATATGCCACCATTATTTTTTAAATCAGTTTAGTAGTTCCTTATATTAATAATATTGTCTTATTTCCTATGTAACTTTCTTTGGTGTGTTGAAGCAAACAATTTCTCTTGCAGAAATGTATCCATGATGGGAATGCGAGAAAAAACCTGTGGAAATACACCTGATGAAATAAGGCAATTAAGTGCTGATGAACTTGAGGCCGTCATCACTCTGGAACATTTTAAAAGGGCCGAAGACAGTGCAAAATCCTCAGTAGACCAGGAAACAATAGAAAAACATAAAGAATGGAATGACCAATTTGGATCAAAATAAAAAGGTAATTGAATGTCTTGAAAACAACTCTTGATTTATAAATGAAATAAAAATAGGTAACTTATTTTTATTTTTAGTATATTCTTCTATAGATTTCTAAAGCTTTTGAGCACTTAAAGCTCATTAGGAGGAGCATCAATAGCAGATTGGCAAGTAAACCAAGACTGTAAATATACACACACACAACCAGGGCTTAATTTGCGCCGGAGCCCATCCGGAGCTCAGCTTCGGTACTTCTCTGTTTTTAGTAAATACTTTAATATTGGTCTGAATTTGCCGGAGCCCAGTGCAATAGCGATTCTGAAAAACCAAAGCTTAAACTAACCTTTCCTTTCCCTCCCACCTCCAGTTTCTGCATTCTTTTCTATCAAAACACTTACCTGACATATATATATATGCCACCATTATTTTTTAAATCAGTTTAGTAGTTCCTTATATTAATAATATTGTCTTACTTCCTATGTAACTTTCTTTGGTGTGTTAAAGCAGACAATTTCTCTTGCAGAAATGTATCCATGATGGGAATGCGAAAAAAAACTTGTGGAAAAACAGCTGATGAAATAAGGCAATTAAGTGCTGATGAACTTGAGGCCGTCATCACTCTGGAACATTTTAAAAGGGCCGAAGACAGTGCAAAATCCTCAGTAGACCAGGAAACAATAGATTAACATAAAGAATGGAATGTCCATTTGGATCAAAATAAAAAGGTATTTGAATGTCTTGAAAACAACTCTTGATTTATAAATGAAATAAAAATAGGTAACTTATTTTTATTTTTAGTATATTCTTCTATAGATTTCTAAAGCTTTTGAGCACTTAAAGCTCATTAGGAGGAGAATCGATAGCAGATTGGCAAGTAAACCAAGACTGTAAATATACACACACACAACCAGGGCTTAATTTGCGCCGGAGCCCATCCGGAGCTCAGCTTCGGTACTTCTCTGTTTTTAGTAAATACTTTAATACTGGTCTGAATTTGCCGGAGCCCAGTGCAATAGCGATTCTGAAAAACCAAAGCTTAAACTAACCTTTCCTTTCCCTCCCAATTCCAAGTTTCTGCTTTCTTTTCTATCAAAACACTTACGAGACATATATATACGCCACCATTATTTTTAAAATCAGTTTAGTAGTTCCTTATATTAATAATATTGTCTTATTTCCTATGTAACTTTCTTTGGTGTGTTAAAGCAGACAATTTCTCTTGCAGAAATGTATCCATGATGCGAATGCGAAAAAAAAACTTGTGGAAAAACACCTGATGAAATAAGGCAATTAAGTGCTGATGAACTTGAGGCCGTCATCACTCTGGAACATTTTAAAAGGGCCGAAGACAGTGCAAAATCCTCAGTAGACCAGGAAACAATAGAAAAACATAAAGAATGGAATGTCCAATTTGGATCAAAATAAAAAGGTATTTGAATGTCTTGAAAACAACTCTTGATTTATAAATGAAATAAAAATAGGTAACTTATTTTTATTTTTAGTATATTCTTCTATAGATTTCTAAAGCTTTTGAGCACTTAAAGCTCATTAGGAGGAGCATCAATAGCAGATTGGCAAGTAAACCAAGACTGTAAATATACACACACACAACCAGGGCTTAATTTGCGCCGGAGCCCATCCGGAGCTCAGCTTCGGTACTTCTCTGTTTTTAGTAAATACTTTAATATTGGTCTGAATTTGCCGGAGCCCAGTGCAATAGCGATTCTGAAAAACCAAAGCTTAAACTAACCTTTCCTTTCCCTCCCACCTCCAAGTTTCTGCATTCTTTTCTATCAAAACACTTACGTGACATATATATATATGCCACCATTATTTTTAAAATCAGTTTAGTAGTTCCTTATATTAATAATATTGTCTTATTTCCTATGTAACTTTCTTTGGTGTGTTGAAGCAAACAATTTCTCTTGCAGAAATGTATCCATGATGGGAATGCGAGAAAAAACTTGTGGAAATACACCTGATGAAATAAGGCAATTAAGTGCTGATGAACTTGAGGCCGTCATCACTCTGGAACATTTTAAAAGGGCCGAAGACAGTGCAAAATCCTCAGTAGACCAGGAAACAATAGAAAAACATAAAGAATGGAATGACCAATTTGGATCAAAATAAAAAGGTAATTGAATGTCTTGAAAACAACTCTTGATTTATAAATGAAATAAAAATAGGTAACTTATTTTTATTTTTAGTATATTCTTCTATAGATTTCTAAAGCTTTTGAGCACTTAAAGCTCATTAGGAGGAGCATCAATAGCAGATTGGCAAGTAAACCAAGACTGTAAATATACACACACACAACCAGGGCTTAATTTGCGCCGGAGCCCATCCGGAGCTCAGCTTTGGTACTTCTCTGTTTTTAGTAAATACTTTAATATTGGTCTGAATTTGCCGGAGCCCAGTGCAATAGCGATTCTGAAAAACCAAAGCTTAAACTAACCTTTCCTTTCCCTCCCACCTCCAGTTTCTGCATTCTTTTCTATCAAAACACTTACCTGACATATATATATATGCCACCATTATTTTTTAAATCAGTTTAGTAGTTCCTTATATTAATAATATTGTCTTACTTCCTATGTAACTTTCTTTGGTGTGTTAAAGCAGACAATTTCTCTTGCAGAAATGTATCCATGATGGGAATGCGAAAAAAAACTTGTGGAAAAACAGCTGATGAAATAAGGCAATTAAGTGCTGATGAACTTGAGGCCGTCATCACTCTGGAACATTTTAAAAGGGCCGAAGACAGTGCAAAATCCTCAGTAGACCAGGAAACAATAGAAAAACATAAAGAATGGAATGTCCAATTTGGATCAAAATAAAAAGGTATTTCAATGTCTTGAAAACAACTCTTGATTTATAAATGAAATAAAAATAGGTAACTTATTTTTATTTTTAGTATATTCTTCTATAGATTTCTAAAGCTTTTGAGCACTTAAAGCTCATTAGGAGGAGCATCAATAGCAGATTGGCAAGTAAACCAAGACTGTAAATATACACACACACAACCAGGGCTTAATTTGCGCCGGAGCCCATCCGGAGCTCAGCTTCGGTACTTCTCTGTTTTTAGTAAATACTTTAATATTGGTTTGAATTTGCCGGAGCCCAGTGCAATAGCGATTCTGAAAAACCAAAGCTTAAACTAACCTTTCCTTTCCCTCCCACCTCCAAGTTTCTGCATTCTTTTCTATCAAAACACTTACGTGACATATATATATATGCCACCATTATTTTTAAAATCAGTTTAGTAGTTCCTTATATTAATAATATTGTCTTATTTCCTATGTAACTTTCTTTGGTGTGTTGAAGCAAACAATTTCTCTTGCAGAAATGTATCCATGATGGGAATGCGAGAAAAAACTTGTGAAAATACACCTGATGAAATAAGGCAATTAAGTGCTGATGAACTTGAGGCCGTCATCCCTCTGGAACATTTTAAAAGGGCCGAAGACAGTGCAAAATCCTCAGTAGACCAGGAAACAATAGAAAAACATAAAGAATGGAATGTCCAATTTGGATCAAAATAAAAAGGTATTTGAATGTCTTGAAAACAACTCTTGATTAATAAATGAAATAAAAATAGGTAACTTATTTTTATTTTTAGTATATTCTTCTATAGATTTCTAAAGCTTTTGAGCACTTAAAGCTCATTAGGAGGAGCATCAATAGCAGATTGGCAAGTAAACCAAGACAGTAAATATACACACACACAACCAGGGCTTAATTTGCGCCGGAGCCCATCCGGAGCTCAGCTTCGGTACTTCTCTGTTTTTAGTAAATACTTTAATATTGGTCTGAATTTGCCAGAGCCCAGTGCAATAGCGATTCTGAAAAACCAAAGCTTAAACTAACCTTTCCTTTCCCTCCCACCTCCAAGTTTCTGCATTCTTTTCTATCAAAACACTTACGTGACATATATATATATGCCACCATTATTTTTTAAATCAGTTTAGTAGTTCCTTATATTAATAATATTGTCTTACTTCCTATGTAACTTTCTTTGGTGTGTTAAAGCAGACAATTTCTCTTGCAGAAATGTATCCATGATGGGAATGCGAAAAAAAACTTGTGGAAAAACAGCTGATGAATTAAGGCAATTAAGTGCTGATGAACTAGAGGCCGTCATCACTCTGGAACATTTTAAAAGGGCCGAAGACAGTGCAAAATCCTCAGTAGACCAGGAAACAATAGAAAAACATAAAGAATGGAATGTCCAATTTGGATCAAAATAAAAAGGTATTTGAATGTCTTGAAAACAACTCTTGATTTATAAATGAAATAAAAATAGGTAACTTATTTTTATTTTTAGTATATTCTTCTATAGATTTCTAAAGCTTTTGAGCACTTAAAGCTCATTAGGAGGAGCATCAATAGCAGATTGGCACGTAAACCAAGACTGTAAATATACACACACACAACCAGGGCTTAATTTGCGCCGGAGCCCATCCGGAGCTCAGCTTCGGTACTTCTCTGTTTTTAGTAAATACTTTAATATTGGTCTGAATTTGCCGGAGCCCAGTGCAATAGCGATTCTGAAAAACCAAAGCTTAAACTAACCTTTCCTTTCCCTACCACCTCCAAGTTTCTGCATTCTTTTCTATCAAAACACTTACGTGACATATATATATATGCCACCATTATTTTTTAAATCAGTTTAGTAGTTCCTTATATTAATAATATTGTCTTACTTCCTATGTAACTTTCTTTGGTGTGTTAAAGCAGACAATTTCTCTTGCAGAAATGTATCCATGATGGGAATGCGAAAAAAAACTTGTGGAAAAACAGCTGATGAATTAAGGCAATTAAGTGCTGATGAACTAGAGGCCGTCATCACTCTGGAACATTTTAAAAGGGCCGAAGACAGTGCAAAATCCTCAGTAGACCAGGAAACAATAGAAAAACATAAAGAATGGAATGTCCAATTTGGATCAAAATAAAAAGGTATTTGAATGTCTTGAAAACAACTCTTGATTTATAAATGAAATAAAAATAGGTAACTTATTTTTATTTTTAGTATATTCTTCTATAGATTTCTAAAGCTTTTGAGCACTTAAAGCTCATTAGGAGGAGCATCAATAGCAGATTGGCAAGTAAACCAAGACTGTAAATATACACACACACAACCAGGGCTTAATTTGCACCGGAGCCCATCCGGAGCTCAGCTTCGGTACTTCTCTGTTTTTAGTAAATAATTAATATTTGTCTGAAATTGCCGGAGCGCAGTGCAATAGCGATTCTGAAAAACCAAAGCTTAAACTAACCTTTCCTTTCCCTCCCACCTCCAAGTTTCTGCATTCTTTTCTATCAAAACACTTACGTGACATATATATATATGTCACCATTATTTTTAAAATCAGTTTAGTAGTTCCTTATATTAATAATATTGTCTTATTTCCTATGTAACTTTCTTTGGTGTGTTGAAGCAAACAATTTCTCTTGCAGAAATGTATCCATGATGGGTATGCGAGAAAAAACTTGTGGAAATACACCTGATGAAATAAGGCAATTAAGTGCTGATGAACTTGAGGCCGTCATCACTCTGGAACATTTTAAAAGGGCCGAAGACAGTGCAAAATCCTCAGTAGACCAGGAAACAATAGAAAAACATAAAGAATGGAATGTCCAATTTGGATCAAAATAAAAAGGTATTTGAATGTCTTGAAAACAACTCTTGATTTATAAATGAAATAAAAATAGGTAACTTATTTTTATTTTTAGTATATCCTTCTATAGATTTCTAAAGCTTTTGAGCACTTAAAGCTCATTAGGAGGAGAATCAATAGCAGATTGGCAAGTAAACCAAGACTGTAAATATACACACACACAACCAGGGCTTAATTTGCGCCGGAGCCCATCCGGAGCTCAGCTTCGGTACTTCTCTGTTTTTAGTAAATACTTTAATATTGGTCTGAATTTGCCGGAGCCCAGTGCAATAGCGATTCTGAAAAACCAAAGCTTAAACTAACCTTTCCTTTCCCTCCCACCTCCAAGTTTCTGCATTCTTTTCTATCAAAACACTTACGTGACATATATATATATATGCCACCATTATTTTTAAAATCAGTTTAGTAGTTCCTTGTATTAATAATATTGTCTTATTTCCTATGTAACTTTCTTTGGTGTGTTGAAGCAAACAATTTCTCTTGCAGAAATGTATCCATGATGGGAATGCGAGAAAAAACTTGTGGAAATACACCTGATGAAATAAGGCAATTAAGTGCTGATGAACTTGAGGCCGTCATCACTCTGGAACATTTTAAAAGGGCCGAAGACAGTGCAAAATCCTCAGTAGACCAGGAAACAATAGAAAAACAAAGAATGGAATGTCCAATTTGGATCAAAATAAAAAGGTATTTGAATGTCTTGAAAACAACTCTTGATTTATAAATGAAATAAAAATAGGTAACTTATTTTTATTTTTAGTATATTCTTCTATAGATTTCTAAAGCTTTTGAGCACTTAAAGCTCATTAGGAGGAGCATCAATAGCAGATTGGCAAGTAAACAAGACTGTAAATATACACACACACAACCAGGGCTTAATTTGCGCCGGAGCCCATCCGGAGCTCAGCTTCGGTACTTCTCTGTTTTTAGTAAATACTTTAATATTGGTCTAAATTTGCCAGAGCGCAGTGCAATAGCGATTCTGAAAAACCAAAGCTTAAACTAACCTTTCCTTTCCCTCCCACCTCCAAGTTTCTGCATTCTTTTCTATCAAAACACTTACGTGACATATATATATATGCCACCATTATTTTTTAAATCAGTTTAGTAGTTCCTTATATTAATAATATTGTCTTACTTCCTATGTAACTTTCTTTGGTGTGTTAAAGCAGACAATTTCTCTTGCAGAAATGTATCCATGATGGGAATGCGAAAAAAAACTTGTGGAAAAACACCTGATGAAATAAGGCAATTAAGTGCTGATGAACTTGAGGCCGTCATCACTCTGGAACATTTTAAAAGGGCCGAAGACAGTGCAAAATCCTCAGTAGACCAGGAAACAATAGAAAAACATAAAGAATGGAATGTCCAATTTGGATCAAAATAAAAAATTATTTGAATGTCTTGAAAACAACTCTTGATTTATAAATGAAATAAAAATAGGTAACTTATTTTTATTTTTAGTATATTCTTCTATAGATTTCTAAAGCTTTTGAGCACTTAAAGCTCATTAGGAGGAGAATCAATAGCAGATTGGCAAGTAAACCAAGACTGTAAATATACACACACACAACCAGGGCTTAATTTGCGCCGGAGCCCATCCGGAGCTCAGCTTCGGTACTTCTCTGTTTTTAGTAAATACTTTAATATTGGTCTGAATTTGCCGGAGCCCAGTGCAATAGCGATTCTGAAAAACCAAAGCTTAAACTAACCTTTCCTTTCCCTCCCACCTCCAAGTTTCTGCATTCTTTTCTATCAAAACACTTACGTGACATATATATATATATGCCACCATTATTTTTAAAATCAGTTTAGTAGTTCCTTGTATTAATAATATTGTCTTATTTCCTATGTAACTTTCTTTGGTGTGTTGAAGCAAACAATTTCTCTTGCAGAAATGTATCCATGATGGGAATGCGAGAAAAAACTTGTGGAAATACACCTGATGAAATAAGGCAATTAAGTGCTGATGAACTTGAGGCCGTCATCACTCTGGAACATTTTAAAAGGGCCGAAGACAGTGCAAAATCCTCAGTAGACCAGGAAACAATAGAAAAACATAAAGAATGGAATGTCCAATTTGGATCAAAATAAAAAGGTATTTGAATGTCTTGAAAACAACTCTTGATTTATAAATGAAATAAAAATAGGTAACTTATTTTTATTTTTAGTATATTCTTCTATAGATTTCTAAAGCTTTTGAGCACTTAAAGCTCATTAGGAGGAGCATCAATAGCAGATTGGCAAGTAAACAAGACTGTAAATATACACACACACAACCAGGGCTTAATTTGCGCCGGAGCCCATCCGGAGCTCAGCTTCGGTACTTCTCTGTTTTTAGTAAATACTTTAATATTGGTCTAAATTTGCCAGAGCGCAGTGCAATAGCGATTCTGAAAAACCAAAGCTTAAACTAACCTTTCCTTTCCCTCCCACCTCCAAGTTTCTGCATTCTTTTCTATCAAAACACTTACGTGACATATATATATATATGCCACCATTATTTTTTAAATCAGTTTAGTAGTTCCTTATATTAATAATATTGTCTTACTTCCTATGTAACTTTCTTTGGTGTGTTAAAGCAGACAATTTCTCTTGCAGAAATGTATCCATGATGGGAATGCGAAAAAAAACTTGTGGAAAAACACCTGATGAAATAAGGCAATTAAGTGCTGATGAACTTGAGGCCGTCATCACTCTGGAACATTTTAAAAGGGCCGAAGACAGTGCAAAATCCTCAGTAGACCAGGAAACAATAGAAAAACATAAAGAATGGAATGTCCAATTTGGATCAAAATAAAAAATTATTTGAATGTCTTGAAAACAACTCTTGATTTATAAATGAAATAAAAATAGGTAACTTATTTTTATTTTTAGTATATTCTTCTATAGATTTCTAAAGCTTTTGAGCACTTAAAGCTCATTAGGAGGAGAATCAATAGCAGATTGGCAAGTAAACCAAGACTGTAAATATACACACACACAACCAGGGCTTAATTTGCGCCGGAGCCCATCCGGAGCTCAGCTTCGGTACTTCTCTGTTTTTAGTAAATACTTTAATATTGGTTTGAATTTGCCGGAGCCCAGTGCAATAGCGATTCTGAAAAACCAAAGCTTAAACTAACCTTTCCTTTCCCTCCCACCTCCAAGTTTCTGCATTCTTTTCTATCAAAACACTTACGTGACATATATATATATGCCACCATTATTTTTAAAATCAGTTTAGTAGTTCCTTATATTAATAATATTGTCTTATTTCCTATGTAACTTTCTTTGGTGTGTTGAAGCAAACAATTTCTCTTGCAGAAATGTATCCATGATGGGAATGCGAGAAAAAACTTGTGAAAATACACCTGATGAAATAAGGCAATTAAGTGCTGATGAACTTGAGGCCGTCATCCCTCTGGAACATTTTAAAAGGGCCGAAGACAGTGCAAAATCCTCAGTAGACCAGGAAACAATAGAAAAACATAAAGAATGGAATGTCCAATTTGGATCAAAATAAAAAGGTATTTGAATGTCTTGAAAACAACTCTTGATTTATAAATGAAATAAAAATAGGTAACTTATTTTTATTTTTAGTATATTCTTCTATAGATTTCTAAAGCTTTTGAGCACTTAAAGCTCATTAGGAGGAGAATCAATAGCAGATTGGCAAGTAAACCAAGACTGTAAATATACACACACACAACCAGGGCTTAATTTGCGCCGGAGCCCATCCGGAGCTCAGCTTCGGTACTTCTCTGTTTTTAGTAAATACTTTAATATTGGTCTGAATTTGCCGGAGCCCAGTGCAATAGCGATTCTGAAAAACCAAAGCTTAAACTAACCTTTCCTTTCCCTCCCACCTCCAAGTTTCTGCTTTCTTTTCTATCAAAACACTTACGTGACATATATATATATGCCACCATTATTTTTAAAATCAGTTTAGTAGTTCCTTATATTAATAATATTGTCTTATTTCCTATGTAACTTTCTTTGGTGTGTTAAATCAGACAATTTCTCTTGCAGAAATGTATCCATGATGGGAATGCGAAAAAAAACTTGTGGAAAAACACCTGATGAAATAAGGCAATTAAGTGCTGATGAACTTGAGGCCGTCATCACTCTGGAACATTTTAAAAGGGCCGAAGACAGTGCAAAATCCTCAGTAGACCAGGAAACAATAGAAAAACATAAAGAATGGAATGTCCAATTTGGATCAAAATAAAAAGGTATTTGAATGTCTTGAAAACAACTCTTGATTTATAAATGAAATAAAAATAGGTAACTTATTTTAATTTTTAGTATATTCTTCTATAGATTTCTAAAGCTTTTGAGCACTTAAAGCTCAGTAGGAGGAGCATCAATAGCAGATTGGCAAGTAAACCAAGACTGTAAATATACACACACACAACCAGGGCTTAATTTGCGCCGGAGCCCATCCGGAGCTCAACTTCGGTACTTCTCTGTTTTTAGTAAATACTTTAATATTTGTCTGAATTTGCCGGAGCGCAGTGCAATAGAGATTCTGAAAAACCAAAGCTTAAACTAACCTTTCCTTTCCCTCCCACCTCCAAGTTTCTGCATTCTTTTCTATCAAAACACTTACGTGACATATATATATATGCCACCATTATTTTTAAAATCAGTTTAGTAGTTCCTTATATTAATAATATTGTCTTATTTCCTATGTAACTTTCTTTGGTGTGTTGAAGCAAACAATTTCTCTTGCAGAAATGTATCCATGATGGGAATGCGAGAAAAAACTTGTGGAAATACACCTGATGAAATAAGGCAATTAAGTGCTGATGAACTTGAGGCCGTCATCACTCTGGAACATTTTAAAAGGGCCGAAGACAGTGCAAAATCCTCAGTAGACCAGGAAACAATAGAAAAACATAAAGAATGGAATGACCAATTTGGATCAAAATAAAAAGGTAATTGAATGTCTTGAAAACAACTCTTGATTTATAAATGAAATAAAAATAGGTAACTTATTTTTATTTTTAGTATATTCTTCTATAGATTTCTAAAGCTTTTGAGCACTTAAAGCTCATTAGGAGGAGAATCAATAGCAGATTGGCAAGTAAACCAAGACTGTAAATATACACACACACAATCAGGGCTTAATTTGCGCCGGAGCCCATCCGGAGCTCAGCTTCGGTACTTCTCTGTTTTTAGTAAATACTTTAATATTGGTCTGAATTTGCCGGAGCCCAGTGCAATAGCGATTCTGAAAAACCAAAGCTTAAACTAACCTTTCCTTTCCCTCCCACCTCCAAGTTTCTGCTTTCTTTTCTATCAAAACACTTACGTGACATATATATATATGCCACCATTATTTTTAAAATCAGTTTAGTAGTTCCTTATATTAATAATATTGTCTTATTTCCTATGTAACTTTCTTTGGTGTGTTGAAGCAAACAATTTCTCTTGCAGAAATGTATCCATGATGGGAATGCGAGAAAAAACTTGTGGAAATACACCTGATGAAATAAGGCAATTAAGTGCTGATGAACTTGAGGCCGTCATCACTCTGGAACATTTTAAAAGGGCCGAAGACAGTGCAAAATCCTCAGTAGACCAGGAAACAATAGAAAAACATAAAGAATGGAATGACCAATTTGGATCAAAATAAAAAGGTAATTGAATGTCTTGAAAACAACTCTTGATTTATAAATGAAATAAAAATAGGTAACTTATTTTTATTTTTAGTATATTCTTCTATAGATTTCTAAAGCTTTTGAGCACTTAAAGCTCATTAGGAGGAGCATCAATAGCAGATTGGCAAGTAAACCAAGACAGTAAATATACACACACACAACCAGGGCTTAATTTGCGCCGGAGCCCATCCGGAGCTCAGCTTCGGTACTTCTCTGTTTTTAGTAAATACTTTAATATTGGTCTGAATTTGCCAGAGCCCAGTGCAATAGCGATTCTGAAAAACCAAAGCTTAAACTAACCTTTCCTTTCCCTCCCACCTCCAAGTTTCTGCATTCTTTTCTATCAAAACACTTACGTGACATATATATATATGCCACCATTATTTTTTAAATCAGTTTAGTAGTTCCTTATATTAATAATATTGTCTTACTTCCTATGTAACTTTCTTTGGTGTGTTAAAGCAGACAATTTCTCTTGCAGAAATGTATCCATGATGGGAATGCGAAAAAAAACTTGTGGAAAAACAGCTGATGAATTAAGGCAATTAAGTGCTGATGAACTAGAGGCCGTCATCACTCTGGAACATTTTAAAAGGGCCGAAGACAGTGCAAAATCCTCAGTAGACCAGGAAACAATAGAAAAACATAAAGAATGGAATGTCCAATTTGGATCAAAATAAAAAGGTATTTGAATGTCTTGAAAACAACTCTTGATTTATAAATGAAATAAAAATAGGTAACTTATTTTTATTTTTAGTATATTCTTCTATAGATTTCTAAAGCTTTTGAGCACTTAAAGCTCATTAGGAGGAGCATCAATAGCAGATTGGCACGTAAACCAAGACTGTAAATATACACACACACAACCAGGGCTTAATTTGCGCCGGAGCCCATCCGGAGCTCAGCTTCGGTACTTCTCTGTTTTTAGTAAATACTTTAATATTGGTCTGAATTTGCCGGAGCCCAGTGCAATAGCGATTCTGAAAAACCAAAGCTTAAACTAACCTTTCCTTTCCCTACCACCTCCAAGTTTCTGCATTCTTTTCTATCAAAACACTTACGTGACATATATATATATGCCACCATTATTTTTAAAATCAGTTTAGTAGTTCCTTATATTAATAATATTGTCTTATTTCCTATGTAACTTTCTTTGGTGTGTTGAAGCAAACAATTTCTCTTGCAGAAATGTATCCATGATGGGAATGCGAGAAAAAACTTGTGAAAATACACCTGATGAAATAAGGCTATTAAGTGCTGATGAACTTGAGGCCGTCATCCCTCTGGAACATTTTAAAAGGGCCGAAGACAGTGCAAAATCCTCAGTAGACCAGGAAACAATAGAAAAACATAAAGAATGGAATGTCCAATTTGGATCAAAATAAAAAGGTATTTGAATGTCTTGAAAAACACTCTTGATTTATAAATGAAATAAAAATAGGTAACTTATTTTTATTTTTAGTATATTCTTCTATAGATTTCTAAAGCTTTAGAGCACTTAAAGCTCATTAGGAGGAGAATCAATAGCAGATTGGCAAGTAAACCAAGACTGTAAATATACACACACACAACCAGGGCTTAATTTGCGCCGCAGCCCATCCGGAGCTCAGCTTCGGTACTTCTCTGTTTTTAGTAAATACTTTAATATTGGTCTGAATTTGCCGGAGCGCAGTGCAATAGCGATTCTGAAAAACCAAAGCTTAAACTAACCTTTCCTTTCCCTCCCACCTCCAAGTTTCTGCATTCTTTTCTATCAAAACACTTACGTGACATATATATATATGCCACCATTATTTTTTAAATCAGTTTAGTAGTTCCTTATATTAATAATATTGTCTTACTTCCTATGTAACTTTCTTTGGTGTGTTAAAGCAGACAATTTCTCTTGCAGAAATGTATCCATGATGGGAATGCGAAAAAAAACTTGTGGAAAAACAGCTGATGAAATAAGGCAATTAAGCGCTGATGAACTTGAGGCCGTCATCACTCTGGAACATTTTAAAAGGGCCGAAGACAGTGCAAAATCCTCAGTAGACCAGGAAACAATAGAAAAACATAAAGAATGGAATGTCCAATTTGGATCAAAATAAAAAGGTATTTGAATGTCTTGAAAACAACTCTTGATTTATAAATGAAATAAAAATAGGTAACTTATTTTTATTTTTAGTATATTCTTCTATAGATTTCTAAAGCTTTTGAGACTTAAAGCTCATTAGGAGGAGCATCAATAGCAGATTGGCAAGTAAACCAAGACTGTAAATATACACACACACAACCAGGGCTTAATTTGCGCCGGAGCCCATCCGGAGCTCAGCTTCGGTACTTCTCTGTTTTTAGTAAATACTTTAATATTGGTCTGAATTTGCCGGAGCCCAGTGCAATAGCGATTCTGAAAAACCAAAGCTTAAACTAACCTTTCCTTTCCCTCCCACCTCCAAGTTTCTGCATTCTTTTCTATCAAAACACTTACGTGACATATATATATATGCCACCATTATTTTTAAAATCAGTTTAGTAGTTCCTTATATTAATAATATTGTCTTATTTCCTATGTAACTTTCTTTGGTGTGTTAAAGCAGACAATTTCTCTTGCAGAAATGTATCCATGATGGGAATGCGAAAAAAAACTTGTGGAAAAACACCTGATGAAATAAGGCAATTAAGTGCTGATGAACTTGAGGCCGTCATCACTCTGGAACATTTTAAAAGGGCCGAAGACAGTGCAAAATCTTCAGTAGACCAGGAAACAATAGAAAAACATAAAGAATGGAATGACCAATTTGGATCAAAATAAAAAGGTAATTGAATGTCTTGAAAACAACTCTTGATTTATAAATGAAATAAAAATAGGTAACTTATTTTTATTTTTAGTATATTCTTCTATAGATTTCTAAAGCTTTTGAGCACTTAAAGCTCATTAGGAGGAGCATCAATAGCAGATTGGCAAGTAAACCAAGACTGTAAATATACACACACACAACCAGGGCTTAATTTGCGCCGGAGCCCATCCGGAGCTCAGCTTCGGTACTTCTCTGTTTTTAGTAAATACTTTAATATTGGTCTGAATTTGCCGGAGCCCAGTGCAATAGCGATTCTGAAAAACCAAAGCTTAAACTAACCTTTCCTTTCCCTCCCACCTCCAAGTTTCTGCATTCTTTTCTATCAAAACACTTACGTGACATATATATATATGCCACCATTATTTTTAAAATCAGTTTAGTAGTTCCTTATATTAATAATATTGTCTTATTTCCTATGTAACTTTCTTTGGTGTGTTGAAGCAAACAATTTCTCTTGCAGAAATGTATCCATGATGGGAATGCGAGAAAAAACTTGTGAAAATACACCTGATGAAATAAGGCAATTAAGTGCTGATGAACTTGAGGCCGTCATCCCTCTGGAACATTTTAAAAGGGCCGAAGACAGTGCAAAATCCTCAGTAGACCAGGAAACAATAGATTAACATAAAGAATGGAATGTCCATTTGGATCAAAATAAAAAGGTATTTGAATGTTTTGAAAACAACTCTTGATTTATAAATGAAATAAAAATAGGTAACTTATTTTTATTTTTAGTATATTCTTCTATAGATTTCTAAAGCTTTTGAGCACTTAAAGCTCATTAGGAGGAGAATCGATAGCAGATTGGCAAGTAAACCAAGACTGTAAATATACACACACACAACCAGGGCTTAATTTGCGCCGGAGCCCATCCGGAGCTCAGCGTCGGTACTTCTCTGTTTTTAGTAAATACTTTAATATTGGTCTGAATTTGCCGGAGCCCAGTGCAATAGCGATTCTGAAAAACCAAAGCTTAAACTAACCTTTCCTTTCCCTCCCAATTCCAAGTTTCTGCTTTCTTTTCTATCAAAACACTTACGAGACATATATATACGCCACCATTATTTTTAAAATCAGTTTAGTAGTTCCTTATATTAATAATATTGTCTTATTTCCTATGTAACTTTCTTTGGTGTGTTAAAGCAGACAATTTCTCTTGCAGAAATGTATCCATGATGGGAATGCGAAAAAAAACTTGTGGAAAAACACCTGATGAAATAAGGCAATTAAGTGCTGATGAACTTGAGGCCGTCATCACTCTGGAACATTTTAAAAGGGCCGAAGACAGTGCAAAATCCTCAGTAGACCAGGAAACAATAGAAAAACATAAAGAATGGAATGACCAATTTGGATCAAAATAAAAAGGTAATTGAATGTCTTGAAAACAACTCTTGATTTATAAAAGAAATAAAAATAGGTAACTTATTTTTATTTTTAGTATATTCTTCTATAGATTTCTAAAGCTTTTGAGCACTTAAAGCTCATTAGGAGGAGCATCAATAGCAGATTGGCAAGTAAACCAAGACTGTAAATATACACACACACAACCAGGGCTTAATTTGCGCCGGAGCCCATCCGGAGCTCAGCTTCGGTACTTCTCTGTTTTTAGTAAATACTTTAATATTGGTCTGAATTTGCCGGAGCCCAGTGCAATAGCGATTCTGAAAAACCAAAGCTTAAACTAACCTTTCCTTTCCCTCCCACCTCCAAGTTTCTGCATTCTTTTCTATCAAAACACTTACGTGACATATATATATATGCCACCATTATTTTTAAAATCAGTTTAGTAGTTCCTTATATTAATAATATTGTCTTATTTCCTATGTAACTTTCTTTGGTGTGTTGAAGCAAACAATTTCTCTTGCAGAAATGTATCCATGATGGGAATGCGAGAAAAAACTTGTGGAAATACACCTGATGAAATAAGGCAATTAAGTGCTGATGAACTTGAGGCCGTCATCACTCTGGAACATTTTAAAAGGGCCGAAGACAGTGCAAAATCCTCAGTAGACCAGGAAACAATAGAAAAACATAAAGAATGGAATGACCAATTTGGATCAAAATAAAAAGGTAATTGAATGTCTTGAAAACAACTCTTGATTTATAAATGAAATAAAAATAGGTAACTTATTTTTATTTTTAGTATATTCTTCTATAGATTTCTAAAGCTTTTGAGCACTTAAAGCTCATTAGGAGGAGCATCAATAGCAGATTGGCAAGTAAACCAAGACTGTAAATATACACACACACAACCAGGGCTTAATTTGCGCCGGAGCCCATCCGGAGCTCAGCTTCGGTACTTCTCTGTTTTTAGTAAATACTTTAATATTGGTCTGAATTTGCCGGAGCCCAGTGCAATAGCGATTCTGAAAAACCAAAGCTTAAACTAACCTTTCCTTTCCCTCCCACCTCCAGTTTCTGCATTCTTTTCTATCAAAACACTTACCTGACATATATATATATGCCACCATTATTTTTTAAATCAGTTTAGTAGTTCCTTATATTAATAATATTGTCTTACTTCCTATGTAACTTTCTTTGGTGTGTTAAAGCAGACAATTTCTCTTGCAGAAATGTATCCATGATGGGAATGCGAAAAAAAACTTGTGGAAAAACAGCTGATGAAATAAGGCAATTAAGTGCTGATGAACTTGAGGCCGTCATCACTCTGGAACATTTTAAAAGGGCCGAAGACAGTGCAAAATCCTCAGTAGACCAGGAAACAATAGAAAAACATAAAGAATGGAATGTCCAATTTGGATCAAAATAAAAAGGTATTTCAATGTCTTGAAAACAACTCTTGATTTATAAATGAAATAAAAATAGGTAACTTATTTTTATTTTTAGTATATTCTTCTATAGATTTCTAAAGCTTTTGAGCACTTAAAGCTCATTAGGAGGAGCATCAATAGCAGATTGGCAAGTAAACCAAGACTGTAAATATACACACACACAACCAGGGCTTAATTTGCGCCGGAGCCCATCCGGAGCTCAGCTTCGGTACTTCTCTGTTTTTAGTAAATACTTTAATATTGGTTTGAATTTGCCGGAGCCCAGTGCAATAGCGATTCTGAAAAACCAAAGCTTAAACTAACCTTTCCTTTCCCTCCCACCTCCAAGTTTCTGCATTCTTTTCTATCAAAACACTTACGTGACATATATATATATGCCACCATTATTTTTAAAATCAGTTTAGTAGTTCCTTATATTAATAATATTGTCTTATTTCCTATGTAACTTTCTTTGGTGTGTTGAAGCAAACAATTTCTCTTGCAGAAATGTATCCATGATGGGAATGCGAGAAAAAACTTGTGAAAATACACCTGATGAAATAAGGCAATTAAGTGCTGATGAACTTGAGGCCGTCATCCCTCTGGAACATTTTAAAAGGGCCGAAGACAGTGCAAAATCCTCAGTAGACCAGGAAACAATAGAAAAACATAAAGAATGGAATGTCCAATTTGGATCAAAATAAAAAGGTATTTGAATGTCTTGAAAACAACTCTTGATTAATAAATGAAATAAAAATAGGTAACTTATTTTTATTTTTAGTATATTCTTCTATAGATTTCTAAAGCTTTTGAGCACTTAAAGCTCATTAGGAGGAGCATCAATAGCAGATTGGCAAGTAAACCAAGACAGTAAATATACACACACACAACCAGGGCTTAATTTGCGCCGGAGCCCATCCGGAGCTAAGCTTCGGTACTTCTCTGTTTTTAGTAAATACTTTAATATTGGTCTGAATTTGCCAGAGCCCAGTGCAATAGCGATTCTGAAAAACCAAAGCTTAAACTAACCTTTCCTTTCCCTCCCACCTCCAAGTTTCTGCATTCTTTTCTATCAAAACACTTACGTGACATATATATATATGCCACCATTATTTTTTAAATCAGTTTAGTAGTTCCTTATATTAATAATATTGTCTTACTTCCTATGTAACTTTCTTTGGTGTGTTAAAGCAGACAATTTCTCTTGCAGAAATGTATCCATGATGGGAATGCGAAAAAAAACTTGTGGAAAAACAGCTGATGAATTAAGGCAATTAAGTGCTGATGAACTAGAGGCCGTCATCACTCTGGAACATTTTAAAAGGGCCGAAGACAGTGCAAAATCCTCAGTAGACCAGGAAACAATAGAAAAACATAAAGAATGGAATGTCCAATTTGGATCAAAATAAAAAGGTATTTGAATGTCTTGAAAACAACTCTTGATTTATAAATGAAATAAAAATAGGTAACTTATTTTTATTTTTAGTATATTCTTCTATAGATTTCTAAAGCTTTTGAGCACTTAAAGCTCATTAGGAGGAGCATCAATAGCAGATTGGCACGTAAACCAAGACTGTAAATATACACACACACAACCAGGGCTTAATTTGCGCCGGAGCCCATCCGGAGCTCAGCTTCGGTACTTCTCTGTTTTTAGTAAATACTTTAATATTGGTCTGAATTTGCCGGAGCCCAGTGCAATAGCGATTCTGAAAAACCAAAGCTTAAACTAACCTTTCCTTTCCCTACCACCTCCAAGTTTCTGCATTCTTTTCTATCAAAACACTTACGTGACATATATATATATGCCACCATTATTTTTAAAATCAGTTTAGTAGTTCCTTATATTAATAATATTGTCTTATTTCCTATGTAACTTTCTTTGGTGTGTTGAAGCAAACAATTTCTCTTGCAGAAATGTATCCATGATGGGTATGCGAGAAAAAACTTGTGGAAATACACCTGATGAAATAAGGCAATTAAGTGCTGATGAACTTGAGGCCGTCATCACTCTGGAACATTTTAAAAGGGCCGAAGACAGTGCAAAATCCTCAGTAGACCAGGAAACAATAGAAAAACATAAAGAATGGAATGTCCAATTTGGATCAAAATAAAAAGGTATTTGAATGTCTTGAAAACAACTCTTGATTTATAAATGAAATAAAAATAGGTAACTTATTTTTATTTTTAGTATATTCTTCTATAGATTTCTAAAGCTTTTGAGCACTTAAAGCTCATTAGGAGGAGCATCAATAGCAGATTGGCAAGTAAACCAAGACTGTAAATATACACACACACAACCAGGGCTTAATTTGCGCCGGAGCCCATCCGGAGCTCAGCTTCGGTACTTCTCTGTTTTTAGTAAATAATTAATATTGGTCTGAAATTGCCGGAGCGCAGTGCAATAGCGATTCTGAAAAACCAAAGCTTAAACTAACCTTTCCTTTCCCTCCCACCTCCAAGTTTCTGCATTCTTTTCTATCAAAACACTTACGTGACATATATATATATGTCACCATTATTTTTAAAATCAGTTTAGTAGTTCCTTATATTAATAATATTGTCTTATTTCCTATGTAACTTTCTTTGGTGTGTTGAAGCAAACAATTTCTCTTGCAGAAATGTATCCATGATGGGAATGCGAGAAAAAACTTGTGGAAATACACCTGATGAAATAAGGCAATTAAGTGCTGATGAACTTGAGGCCGTCATCACTCTGGAACATTTTAAAAGGGCCGAAGACAGTGCAAAATCCTCAGTAGACCAGGAAACAACAGAAAAACATAAAGAATGGAATGTCCAATTTGGATCAAAATAAAAAGGTATTTGAATGTCTTGAAAACAACTCTTGATTTATAAATGAAATAAAAATAGGTAACTTATTTTTATTTTTAGTATATTCTTCTATAGATTTCTAAAGCTTTTGAGCACTTAAAGCTCATTAGGAGGAGCATCAATAGCAGATTGGCAAGTAAACAAGACTGTAAATATACACACACACAACCAGGGCTTAATTTGCGCCGGAGCCCATCCGGAGCTCAGCTTCGGTACTTCTCTGTTTTTAGTAAATACTTTAATATTGGTCTAAATTTGCCAGAGCGCAGTGCAATAGCGATTCTGAAAAACCAAAGCTTAAACTAACCTTTCCTTTCCCTCCCACCTCCAAGTTTCTGCATTCTTTTCTATCAAAACACTTACGTGACATATATATATATGCCACCATTATTTTTTAAATCAGTTTAGTAGTTCCTTATATTAATAATATTGTCTTACTTCCTATGTAACTTTCTTTGGTGTGTTAAAGCAGACAATTTCTCTTGCAGAAATGTATCCATGATGGGAATGCGAAAAAAAACTTGTGGAAAAACACCTGATGAAATAAGGCAATTAAGTGCTGATGAACTTGAGGCCATCATCACTCTGGAACATTTTAAAAGGGCCGAAGACAGTGCAAAATCCTCAGTAGACCAGGAAGCAATAGAAAAACATAAAGAATGGAATGTCCAATTTGGATCAAAATAAAAAATTATTTGAATGTCTTGAAAACAACTCTTGATTTATAAATGAAATAAAAATTGGTAACTTATTTTTATTTTTAGTATATTCTTCTATAGATTTCTAAAGCTTTTGAGCACTTAAAGCTCATTAGGAGGAGCATCAATAGCAGATTGGCAAGTAAACCAAGACTGTAAATATACACACACACAACCAGGGCTTAATTTGCGCCGGAGCCCATCCGGAGCTCAGCTTCGGTACTTCTCTGTTTTTAGTAAATACTTTAATATTGGTTTGAATTTGCCGGAGCCCAGTGCAATAGCGATTCTGAAAAACCAAAGCTTAAACTAACCTTTCCTTTCCCTCCCACCTCCAAGTTTCTGCATTCTTTTCTATCAAAACACTTACGTGACATATATATATATGCCACCATTATTTTTAAAATCAGTTTAGTAGTTCCTTATATTAATAATATTGTCTTATTTCCTATGTAACTTTCTTTGGTGTGTTGAAGCAAACAATTTCTCTTGCAGAAATGTATCCATGATGGGAATGCGAGAAAAAACTTGTGAAAATACACCTGATGAAATAAGGCAATTAAGTGCTGATGAACTTGAGGCCGTCATCCCTCTGGAACATTTTAAAAGGGCCGAAGACAGTGCAAAATCCTCAGTAGACCAGGAAACAATAGAAAAACATAAAGAATGGAATGTCCAATTTGGATCAAAATAAAAAGGTATTTGAATGTCTTGAAAACAACTCTTGATTTATAAATGAAATAAAAATAGGTAACTTATTTTTATTTTTAGTATATTCTTCTATAGATTTCTAAAGCTTTTGAGCACTTAAAGCTCAGTAGGAGGAGCATCAATAGCAGATTGGCAAGTAAACCAAGACTGTAAATATACACACACACAACCAGGGCTTAATTTGCGCCGGAGCCCATCCGGAGCTCAACTTCGGTACTTCTCTGTTTTTAGTAAATACTTTAATATTTGTCTGAATTTGCCGGAGCGCAGTGCAATAGAGATTCTGAAAAACCAAAGCTTAAACTAACCTTTCCTTTCCCTCCCACCTCCAAGTTTCTGCATTCTTTTCTATCAAAACACTTACGTGACATATATATATATGCCACCATTATTTTTAAAATCAGTTTAGTAGTTCCTTATATTAATAATATTGTCTTATTTCCTATGTAACTTTCTTTGGTGTGTTGAAGCAAACAATTTCTCTTGCAGAAATGTATCCATGATGGGAATGCGAGAAAAAACTTGTGGAAATACACCTGATGAAATAAGGCAATTAAGTGCTGATGAACTTGAGGCCGTCATCACTCTGGAACATTTTAAAAGGGCCGAAGACAGTGCAAAATCCTCAGTAGACCAGGAAACAATAGAAAAACATAAAGAATGGAATGACCAATTTGGATCAAAATAAAAAGGTAATTGAATGTCTTGAAAACAACTCTTGATTTATAAATGAAATAAAAATAGGTAACTTATTTTTATTTTTAGTATATTCTTCTATAGATTTCTAAAGCTTTTGAGCACTTAAAGCTCATTAGGAGGAGCATCAATAGCAGATTGGCAAGTAAACCAAGACAGTAAATATACACACACACAACCAGGGCTTAATTTGCGCCGGAGCCCATCCGGAGCTCAGCTTCGGTACTTCTCTGTTTTTAGTAAATACTTTAATATTGGTCTGAATTTGCCAGAGCCCAGTGCAATAGCGATTCTGAAAAACCAAAGCTTAAACTAACCTTTCCTTTCCCTCCCACCTCCAAGTTTCTGCATTCTTTTCTATCAAAACACTTACGTGACATATATATATATGCCACCATTATTTTTTAAATCAGTTTAGTAGTTCCTTATATTAATAATATTGTCTTACTTCCTATGTAACTTTCTTTGGTGTGTTAAAGCAGACAATTTCTCTTGCAGAAATGTATCCATGATGGGAATGCGAAAAAAAACTTGTGGAAAAACAGCTGATGAATTAAGGCAATTAAGTGCTGATGAACTAGAGGCCGTCATCACTCTGGAACATTTTAAAAGGGCCGAAGACAGTGCAAAATCCTCAGTAGACCAGGAAACAATAGAAAAACATAAAGAATGGAATGTCCAATTTGGATCAAAATAAAAAGGTATTTGAATGTCTTGAAAACAACTCTTGATTTATAAATGAAATAAAAATAGGTAACTTATTTTTATTTTTAGTATATTCTTCTATAGATTTCTAAAGCTTTTGAGCACTTAAAGCTCATTAGGAGGAGCATCAATAGCAGATTGGCAAGTAAACCAAGACAGTAAATATACACACACACAACCAGGGCTTAATTTGCGCCGGAGCCCATCCGGAGCTCAGCTTCGGTACTTCTCTGTTTTTAGTAAATACTTTAATATTGGTCTGAATTTGCCGGAGCCCAGTGCAATAGCGATTCTGAAAAACCAAAGCTTAAACTAACCTTTCCTTTCCCTACCACCTCCAAGTTTCTGCATTCTTTTCTATCAAAACACTTACGTGACATATATATATATGCCACCATTATTTTTAAAATCAGTTTAGTAGTTCCTTATATTAATAATATTGTCTTATTTCCTATGTAACTTTCTTTGGTGTGTTGAAGCAAACAATTTCTCTTGCAGAAATGTATCCATGATGGGTATGCGAGAAAAAACTTGTGGAAATACACCTGATGAAATAAGGCAATTAAGTGCTGATGAACTTGAGGCCGTCATCACTCTGGAACATTTTAAAAGGGCCGAAGACAGTGCAAAATCCTCAGTAGACCAGGAAACAATAGAAAAACATAAAGAATGGAATGTCCAATTTGGATCAAAATAAAAAGGTATTTGAATGTCTTGAAAACAACTCTTGATTTATAAATGAAATAAAAATAGGTAACTTATTTTTATTTTTAGTATATCCTTCTATAGATTTCTAAAGCTTTTGAGCACTTAAAGCTCATTAGGAGGAGAATCAATAGCAGATTGGCAAGTAAACCAAGACTGTAAATATACACACACACAACCAGGGCTTATTTGCACCGGAGCCCATCCGGAGCTCAGCTTCGGTACTTCTCTGTTTTTAGTAAATACTTTAATATTGGTCTGAATTTGCCGGAGCCCAGTGCAATAGCGATTCTGAAAAACCAAAGCTTAAACTAACCTTTCCTTTCCCTCCCACCTCCAAGTTTCTGCATTCTTTTCTATCAAAACACTTACGTGACATATATATATATATGCCACCATTATTTTTAAAATCAGTTTAGTAGTTCCTTGTATTAATAATATTGTCTTATTTCCTATGTAACTTTCTTTGGTGTGTTGAAGCAAACAATTTCTCTTGCAGAAATGTATCCATGATGGGAATGCGAGAAAAAACTTGTGGAAATACACCTGATGAAATAAGGCAATTAAGTGCTGATGAACTTGAGGCCGTCATCACTCTGGAACATTTTAAAAGGGCCGAAGACAGTGCAAAATCCTCAGTAGACCAGGAAACAATAGAAAAACATAAAGAATGGAATGTCCAATTTGGATCAAAATAAAAAGGTATTTGAATGTCTTGAAAACAACTCTTGATTTATAAATGAAATAAAAATAGGTAACTTATTTTTATTTTTAGTATATTCTTCTATAAATTTCTAAAGCTTTTGAGCACTTAAAGCTCATTAGGAGGAGCATCAATAGCAGATTGGCAAGTAAACAAGACTGTAAATATACACACACACAACCAGGGCTTAATTTGCGCCGGAGCCCATCCGGAGCTCAGCTTCGGTACTTCTCTGTTTTTAGTAAATACTTTAATATTGGTCTAAATTTGCCAGAGCGCAGTGCAATAGCAATTCTGAAAAACCAAAGCTTAAACTAACCTTTCCTTTCCCTCCCACCTCCAAGTTTCTGCATTCTTTTCTATCAAAACACTTACGTGACATATATATATATGCCACCATTATTTTTTAAATCAGTTTAGTAGTTCCTTATATTAATAATATTGTCTTACTTCCTATGTAACTTTCTTTGGTGTGTTAAAGCAGACAATTTCTCTTGCAGAAATGTATTCATGATGGGAATGCGAAAAAAAACTTGTGGAAAAACACCTGATGAAATAAGGCAATTAAGTGCTGATGAACTTGAGGCCGTCATCACTCTGGAACATTTTAAAAGGGCCGAAGACAGTGCAAAATCCTCAGTAGACCAGGAAACAATAGAAAAACATAAAGAATGGAATGTCCAATTTGGATCAAAATAAAAAAGTATTTGAATGTCTTGAAAACAACTCTTGATTTATAAATGAAATAAAAATTGGTAACTTATTTTTATTTTTAGTATATTCTTCTATAGATTTCTAAAGCTTTTGAGCACTTAAAGCTCATTAGGAGGAGCATCAATAGCAGATTGACAAGTAAACCAAGACTGTAAATATACACACACACAACCAGGTTTAATTTGCGCCGGAGCCCATCCGGAGCTCAGCTTCGGTACTTCTCTGTTTTTAGTAAATACTTTAACATTGGTCTGAATTTGCCGGAGCCCAGTGCAATAGCGAATCTGAAAAACCAAAATTAAACTAACCTTTCCTTTCCCTCCCACCTCCAAGTTTCTGCATTCTTTTCTATCAAAACACTTACGTGACATATATATATATGCCACCATTATTTTTAAAATCAGTTTAGTAGTTCCTTATATTAATAATATTGTCTTATTTCCTATGTAACTTTCTTTGGTGTGTTGAAGCAAACAATTTCTCTTGCAGAAATGTATCCATGATGGGAATGCGAGAAAAAACTTGTGAAAATACACCTGATGAAATAAGGCAATTAAGTGCTGATGAACTTGAGGCCGTCATCCCTCTGGAACATTTTAAAAGGGCCGAAGACAGTGCAAAATCCTCAGTAGACCAGGAAACAATAGAAAAACATAAAGAATGGAATGTCCAATTTGGATCAAAATAAAAAGGTATTTGAATGTCTTGAAAACAACTCTTGATTTATAAATGAAATAAAAATAGGTAACTTATTTTTATTTTTAGTATATTCTTCTATAGATTTCTAAAGCTTTTGAGCACTTAAAGCTCATTAGGAGGAGCATCAATAGCAGATTGGCAAGTAAACCAAGACTGTAAATATACACACACACAACCAGGGCTTAATTTGCGCCGGAGCCCATCCGGAGCTCAGCTTCGGTACTTCTCTGTTTTTAGTAAATACTTTAATATTGGTCTGAATTTGCCGGAGCCCAGTGCAATAGCGATTCTGAAAAACCAAAGCTTAAACTAACCTTTCCTTTCCCTCCCACTTCCAAGTTTCTGCATTCTTTTCTATCAAAACACTTACGTGACATATATATATATATGCCACCATTATTTTTAAAATCAGTTTAGTAGTTCCTTGTATTAATAATATTGTCTTATTTCCTATGTAACTTTCTTTGGTGTGTTGAAGCAAACAATTTCTCTTGCAGAAATGTATCCATGATGGGAATGCGAGAAAAAACTTGTGGAAATACACCTGATGAAATAAGGCAATTAAGTGCTGATGAACTTGAGGCCGTCATCACTCTGGAACATTTTAAAAGGGCCGAAGACAGTGCAAAATCCTCAGTAGACCAGGAAACAATAGAAAAACATAAAGAATGGAATGTCCAATTTGGATCAAAATAAAAAGGTATTTGAATGTCTTGAAAACAACTCTTGATTTATAAATGAAATAAAAATAGGTAACTTATTTTTATTTTTAGTATATTCTTCTATAGATTTCTAAAGCTTTTGAGCACTTAAAGCTCATTAGGAGGAGCATCAATAGCAGATTGGCAAGTAAACAAGACTGTAAATATACACACACACAACCAGGGCTTAATTTGCGCCGGAGCCCATCCGGAGCTCAGCTTCGGTACTTCTCTGTTTTTAGTAAATACTTTAATATTGGTCTAAATTTGCCAGAGCGCAGTGCAATAGCAATTCTGAAAAACCAAAGCTTAAACTAACCTTTCCTTTCCCTCCCACCTCCAAGTTTCTGCATTCTTTTCTATCAAAACACTTACGTGACATATATATATATGCCACCATTATTTTTTAAATCAGTTTAGTAGTTCCTTATATTAATAATATTGTCTTACTTCCTATGTAACTTTCTTTGGTGTGTTAAAGCAGACAATTTCTCTTGCAGAAATGTATTCATGATGGGAATGCGAAAAAAAACTTGTGGAAAAACACCTGATGAAATAAGGCAATTAAGTGCTGATGAACTTGAGGCCGTCATCACTCTGGAACATTTTAAAAGGGCCGAAGACAGTGCAAAATCCTCAGTAGACCAGGAAACAATAGAAAAACATAAAGAATGGAATGTCCAATTTGGATCAAAATAAAAAAGTATTTGAATGTCTTGAAAACAACTCTTGATTTATAAATGAAATAAAAATTGGTAACTTATTTTTATTTTTAGTATATTCTTCTATAGATTTCTAAAGCTTTTGAGCACTTAAAGCTCATTAGGAGGAGCATCAATAGCAGATTGGCAAGTAAACCAAGACTGTAAATATACACACACACAACCAGGTTTAATTTGCGCCGGAGCCCATCCGGAGCTCAGCTTCGGTACTTCTCTGTTTTTAGTAAATACTTTAACATTGGTCTGAATTTGCCGGAGCCCAGTGCAATAGCGAATCTGAAAAACCAAAATTAAACTAACCTTTCCTTTCCCTCCCACCTCCAAGTTTCTGCATTCTTTTCTATCAAAACACTTACGTGACATATATATATATGCCACCATTATTTTTAAAATCAGTTTAGTAGTTCCTTATATTAATAATATTGTCTTATTTCCTATGTAACTTTCTTTGGTGTGTTGAAGCAAACAATTTCTCTTGCAGAAATGTATCCATGATGGGAATGCGAGAAAAAACTTGTGAAAATACACCTGATGAAATAAGGCAATTAAGTGCTGATGAACTTGAGGCCGTCATCCCTCTGGAACATTTTAAAAGGGCCGAAGACAGTGCAAAATCCTCAGTAGACCAGGAAACAATAGAAAAACATAAAGAATGGAATGTCCAATTTGGATCAAAATAAAAAGGTATTTGAATGTCTTGAAAACAACTCTTGATTTATAAATGAAATAAAAATAGGTAACTTATTTTTATTTTTAGTATATTCTTCTATAGATTTCTAAAGCTTTTGAGCACTTAAAGCTCATTAGGAGGAGCATCAATAGCAGATTGGCAAGTAAACCAAGACAGTAAATATACACACACACAACCAGGGCTTAATTTGCGCCGGAGCCCATCCGGAGCTCAGCTTCGGTACTTCTCTGTTTTTAGTAAATACTTTAATATTGGTCTGAATTTGCCGGAGCCCAGTGCAATAGCGATTCTGAAAAACCAAAGCTTAAACTAACCTTTCCTTTCCCTACCACCTCCAAGTTTCTGCATTCTTTTCTATCAAAACACTTACGTGACATATATATATATATGCCACCATTATTTTTAAAATCAGTTTAGTAGTTCCTTATATTAATAATATTGTCTTATTTCCTATGTAACTTTCTTTGGTGTGTTGAAGCAAACAATTTCTCTTGCAGAAATGTATCCATGATGGGTATGCGAGAAAAAACTTGTGGAAATACACCTGATGAAATAAGGCAATTAAGTGCTGATGAACTTGAGGCCGTCATCACTCTGGAACATTTTAAAAGGGCCGAAGACAGTGCAAAATCCTCAGTAGACCAGGAAACAATAGAAAAACATAAAGAATGGAATGTCCAATTTGGATCAAAATAAAAAGGTATTTGAATGTCTTGAAAACAACTCTTGATTTATAAATGAAATAAAAATAGGTAACTTATTTTTATTTTTAGTATATCCTTCTATAGATTTCTAAAGCTTTTGAGCACTTAAAGCTCATTAGGAGGAGAATCAATAGCAGATTGGCAAGTAAACCAAGACTGTAAATATACACACACACAACCAGGGCTTATTTGCGCCGGAGCCCATCCGGAGCTCAGCTTCGGTACTTCTCTGTTTTTAGTAAATACTTTAATATTGGTTTGAATTTGCCGGAGCCCAGTGCAATAGCGATTCTGAAAAACCAAAGCTTAAACTAACCTTTCCTTTCCCTCCCACCTCCAAGTTTCTGCATTCTTTTCTATCAAAACACTTACGTGACATATATATATATATGCCACCATTATTTTTAAAATCAGTTTAGTAGTTCCTTGTATTAATAATATTGTCTTATTTCCTATGTAACTTTCTTTGGTGTGTTGAAGCAAACAATTTCTCTTGCAGAAATGTATCCATGATGGGAATGCGAGAAAAAACTTGTGGAAATACACCTGATGAAATAAGGCAATTAAGTGCTGATGAACTTGAGGCCGTCATCACTCTGGAACATTTTAAAAGGGCCGAAGACAGTGCAAAATCCTCAGTAGACCAGGAAACAATAGAAAAACATAAAGAATGGAATGTCCAATTTGGATCAAAATAAAAAGGTATTTGAATGTCTTGAAAACAACTCTTGATTTATAAATGAAATAAAAATAGGTAACTTATTTTTATTTTTAGTATATTCTTCTATAAATTTCTAAAGCTTTTGAGCACTTAAAGCTCATTAGGAGGAGCATCAATAGCAGATTGGCAAGTAAACAAGACTGTAAATATACACACACACAACCAGGGCTTAATTTGCGCCGGAGCCCATCCGGAGCTCAGCTTCGGTACTTCTCTGTTTTTAGTAAATACTTTAATATTGGTCTAAATTTGCCAGAGCGCAGTGCAATAGCAATTCTGAAAAACCAAAGCTTAAACTAACCTTTCCTTTCCCTCCCACCTCCAAGTTTCTGCATTCTTTTCTATCAAAACACTTACGTGACATATATATATATGCCACCATTATTTTTTAAATCAGTTTAGTAGTTCCTTATATTAATAATATTGTCTTACTTCCTATGTAACTTTCTTTGGTGTGTTAAAGCAGACAATTTCTCTTGCAGAAATGTATTCATGATGGGAATGCGAAAAAAAACTTGTGGAAAAACACCTGATGAAATAAGGCAATTAAGTGCTGATGAACTTGAGGCCGTCATCACTCTGGAACATTTTAAAAGGGCCGAAGACAGTGCAAAATCCTCAGTAGACCAGGAAACAATAGAAAAACATAAAGAATGGAATGTCCAATTTGGATCAAAATAAAAAAGTATTTGAATGTCTTGAAAACAACTCTTGATTTATAAATGAAATAAAAATTGGTAACTTATTTTTATTTTTAGTATATTCTTCTATAGATTTCTAAAGCTTTTGAGCACTTAAAGCTCATTAGGAGGAGCATCAATAGCAGATTGGCAAGTAAACCAAGACTGTAAATATACACACACACAACCAGGTTTAATTTGCGCCGGAGCCCATCCGGAGCTCAGCTTCGGTACTTCTCTGTTTTTAGTAAATACTTTAACATTGGTCTGAATTTGCCGGAGCCCAGTGCAATAGCGAATCTGAAAAACCAAAATTAAACTAACCTTTCCTTTCCCTCCCACCTCCAAGTTTCTGCATTCTTTTCTATCAAAACACTTACGTGACATATATATATATGCCACCATTATTTTTAAAATCAGTTTAGTAGTTCCTTATATTAATAATATTGTCTTATTTCCTATGTAACTTTCTTTGGTGTGTTGAAGCAAACAATTTCTCTTGCAGAAATGTATCCATGATGGGAATGCGAGAAAAAACTTGTGAAAATACACCTGATGAAATAAGGCAATTAAGTGCTGATGAACTTGAGGCCGTCATCCCTCTGGAACATTTTAAAAGGGCCGAAGACAGTGCAAAATCCTCAGTAGACCAGGAAACAATAGAAAAACATAAAGAATGGAATGTCCAATTTGGATCAAAATAAAAAGGTATTTGAATGTCTTGAAAACAACTCTTGATTTATAAATGAAATAAAAATAGGTAACTTATTTTTATTTTTAGTATATTCTTCTATAGATTTCTAAAGCTTTTGAGCACTTAAAGCTCATTAGGAGGAGCATCAATAGCAGATTGGCAAGTAAACCAAGACTGTAAATATACACACACACAACCAGGGCTTAATTTGCGCCGGAGCCCATCCGGAGCTCAGCTTCGGTACTTCTCTGTTTTTAGTAAATACTTTAATATTGGTCTGAATTTGCCGGAGCCCAGTGCAATAGCGATTCTGAAAAACCAAAGCTTAAACTAACCTTTCCTTTCCCTCCCACTTCCAAGTTTCTGCATTCTTTTCTATCAAAACACTTACGTGACATATATATATATATGCCACCATTATTTTTAAAATCAGTTTAGTAGTTCCTTGTATTAATAATATTGTCTTATTTCCTATGTAACTTTCTTTGGTGTGTTGAAGCAAACAATTTCTCTTGCAGAAATGTATCCATGATGGGAATGCGAGAAAAAACTTGTGGAAATACACCTGATGAAATAAGGCAATTAAGTGCTGATGAACTTGAGGCCGTCATCACTCTGGAACATTTTAAAAGGGCCGAAGACAGTGCAAAATCCTCAGTAGACCAGGAAACAATAGAAAAACATAAAGAATGGAATGTCCAATTTGGATCAAAATAAAAAGGTATTTGAATGTCTTGAAAACAACTCTTGATTTATAAATGAAATAAAAATAGGTAACTTATTTTTATTTTTAGTATATTCTTCTATAGATTTCTAAAGCTTTTGAGCACTTAAAGCTCATTAGGAGGAGCATCAATAGCAGATTGGCAAGTAAACAAGACTGTAAATATACACACACACAACCAGGGCTTAATTTGCGCCGGAGCCCATCCGGAGCTCAGCTTCGGTACTTCTCTGTTTTTAGTAAATACTTTAATATTGGTCTAAATTTGCCAGAGCGCAGTGCAATAGCAATTCTGAAAAACCAAAGCTTAAACTAACCTTTCCTTTCCCTCCCACCTCCAAGTTTCTGCATTCTTTTCTATCAAAACACTTACGTGACATATATATATATGCCACCATTATTTTTTAAATCAGTTTAGTAGTTCCTTATATTAATAATATTGTCTTACTTCCTATGTAACTTTCTTTGGTGTGTTAAAGCAGACAATTTCTCTTGCAGAAATGTATTCATGATGGGAATGCGAAAAAAAACTTGTGGAAAAACACCTGATGAAATAAGGCAATTAAGTGCTGATGAACTTGAGGCCGTCATCACTCTGGAACATTTTAAAAGGGCCGAAGACAGTGCAAAATCCTCAGTAGACCAGGAAACAATAGAAAAACATAAAGAATGGAATGTCCAATTTGGATCAAAATAAAAAAGTATTTGAATGTCTTGAAAACAACTCTTGATTTATAAATGAAATAAAAATTGGTAACTTATTTTTATTTTTAGTATATTCTTCTATAGATTTCTAAAGCTTTTGAGCACTTAAAGCTCATTAGGAGGAGCATCAATAGCAGATTGGCAAGTAAACCAAGACTGTAAATATACACACACACAACCAGGTTTAATTTGCGCCGGAGCCCATCCGGAGCTCAGCTTCGGTACTTCTCTGTTTTTAGTAAATACTTTAACATTGGTCTGAATTTGCCGGAGCCCAGTGCAATAGCGAATCTGAAAAACCAAAATTAAACTAACCTTTCCTTTCCCTCCCACCTCCAAGTTTCTGCATTCTTTTCTATCAAAACACTTACGTGACATATATATATATGCCACCATTATTTTTAAAATCAGTTTAGTAGTTCCTTATATTAATAATATTGTCTTATTTCCTATGTAACTTTCTTTGGTGTGTTGAAGCAAACAATTTCTCTTGCAGAAATGTATCCATGATGGGAATGCGAGAAAAAACTTGTGAAAATACACCTGATGAAATAAGGCAATTAAGTGCTGATGAACTTGAGGCCGTCATCCCTCTGGAACATTTTAAAAGGGCCGAAGACAGTGCAAAATCCTCAGTAGACCAGGAAACAATAGAAAAACATAAAGAATGGAATGTCCAATTTGGATCAAAATAAAAAGGTATTTGAATGTCTTGAAAACAACTCTTGATTTATAAATGAAATAAAAATAGGTAACTTATTTTTATTTTTAGTATATTCTTCTATAGATTTCTAAAGCTTTTGAGCACTTAAAGCTCATTAGGAGGAGCATCAATAGCAGATTGGCAAGTAAACCAAGACTGTAAATATACACACACACAACCAGGGCTTAATTTGCGCCGGAGCCCATCCGGAGCTCAGCTTCGGTACTTCTCTGTTTTTAGTAAATACTTTAATATTGGTCTGAATTTGCCGGAGCCCAGTGCAATAGCGATTCTGAAAAACCAAAGCTTAAACTAACCTTTCCTTTCCCTCCCACCTCCAAGTTTCTGCATTCTTTTCTATCAAAACACTTACGTGACATATATATATATGCCACCATTATTTTTAAAATCAGTTTAGTAGTTCCTTATATTAATAATATTGTCTTATTTCCTATGTAACTTTCTTTGGTGTGTTGAAGCAAACAATTTCTCTTGCAGAAATGTATCCATGATGGGAATGCGAGAAAAAACTTGTGAAAATACACCTGATGAAATAAGGCAATTAAGTGCTGATGAACTTGAGGCCGTCATCACTCTGGAACATTTTAAAAGGGCCGAAGACAGTGCAAAATCCTCAGTAGGCCAGGAAACAATAGAAAAACATAAAGAATGGAATGTCCAATTTGGATCAAAATAAAAAGGTATTTGAATGTCTTGAAAACAACTCTTGATTTATAAATGAAATAAAAATAGGTAACTTATTTTTATTTTTAGTATATTCTTCTATAGATTTCTAAAGCTTTTGAGCACTTAAAGCTCATTAGGAGGAGAATCAATAGCAGATTGGCAAGTAAACCAAGACTGTAAATATACACACACACAACCAGGGCTTAATTTGCGCCGGAGCCCATCCAGAGCTCAGCTTCGGTACTTCTCTGTTTTTAGTAAATACTTTAATATTGGTCTGAATTTGCCGGAGCCCAGTGCAATAGCGATTCTGAAAAACCAAAGCTTAAACTAACCTTTCCTTTCTCTCCCACCTCCAAGTTTCTGCATTCTTTTCTATCAAAACACTTACGTGACATATATATATATGCCACCATTATTTTTAAAATCAGTTTAGTAGTTCCTTATATTAATAATATTGTCTTACTTCCTATGTAACTTTCTTTGGTGTGTTAAAGCAGACAATTTCTCTTGCAGAAATGTATCCATGATGGGAATGCGAAAAAAAACTTGTGGAAAAACACCTGATGAAATAAGGCAATTAAGTGCTGATGAACTTGAGGCCGTCATCACTCTGGAACATTTTAAAAGGGCCGAAGACAGTGCAAAATCCTCAGTAGACCAGGAAACAATAGAAAAACATAAAGAATGGAATGTCCAATTTGGATCAAAATAAAAAATTATTTGAATGTCTTGAAAACAACTCTTGATTTATAAATGAAATAAAAATTGGTAACTTATTTTTATTTTTAGTATATTCTTCTATAGATTTCTAAAGCTTTTCAGCACTTAAAGCTCATTAGGAGGAGCATCAATAGCAGATTGGCAAGTAAACCAAGACTGTAAATATACACACACACAACCAGGGCTTAATTTGCGCCGGAGCCCATCCGGAGCTCAGCTTCGGTACTTCTCTGTTTTTAGTAAATACTTTAATATTGGTTTGAATTTGCCGGAGCCCAGTGCAATAGCGATTCTGAAAAACCAAAGCTTAAACTAACCTTTCCTTTCCCTCCCACCTCCAAGTTTCTGCATTCTTTTCTATCAAAACACTTACGTGACATAT
The DNA here is from genome assembly GCA_963932465.1 of Maratus speciosus. Classification (NCBI taxonomy): domain Eukaryota; kingdom Metazoa; phylum Arthropoda; class Arachnida; order Araneae; family Salticidae; genus Maratus; species Maratus speciosus. The sequence continues at coordinate 415,796,283 of OZ010798.1, forward strand.
ATATATATGCCACCATTATTTTTAAAATCAGTTTAGTAGTTCCTTATATTAATAATATTGTCTTATTTCCTATGTAACTTTCTTTGGTGTGTTGAAGCAAACAATTTCTCTTGCAGAAATGTATCCATGATGGGAATGCGAGAAAAAACTTGTGAAAATACACCTGATGAAATAAGGCAATTAAGTGCTGATGAACTTGAGGCCGTCATCCCTCTGGAACATTTTAAAAGGGCCGAAGACAGTGCAAAATCCTCAGTAGACCAGGAAACAATAGAAAAACATAAAGAATGGAATGTCCAATTTGGATCAAAATAAAAAGGTATTTGAATGTCTTGAAAACAACTCTTGATTTATAAATGAAATAAAAATAGGTAACTTATTTTTATTTTTAGTATATTCTTCTATAGATTTCTAAAGCTTTTGAGCACTTAAAGCTCATTAGGAGGAGAATCAATAGCAGATTGGCAAGTAAACCAAGACTGTAAATATACACACACACAACCAGGGCTTAATTTGCGCCGGAGCCCATCCGGAGCTCAGCTTCGGTACTTCTCTGTTTTTAGTAAATACTTTAATATTGGTCTGAATTTGCCGGAGCCCAGTGCAATAGCGATTCTGAAAAACCAAAGCTTGAACTAACCTTTCCTTTCCCTCCCACCTCCAAGTTTCTGCTTTCTTTTCTATCAAAACACTTACGTGACATATATATATATGCCACCATTATTTTTAAAATCAGTTTAGTAGTTCCTTATATTAATAATATTGTCTTATTTCCTATGTAACTTTCTTTGGTGTGTTAAAGCAGACAATTTCTCTTGCAGAAATGTATCCATGATGGGAATGCGAAAAAAAACTTGTGGAAAAACACCTGATGAAATAAGGCAATTAAGTGCTGATGAACTTGAGGCCGTCATCACTCTGGAACATTTTAAAAGGGCCGAAGACAGTGCAAAATCCTCAGTAGACCAGGAAACAATAGAAAAACATAAAGAATGGAATGTCCAATTTGGATCAAAATAAAAAGGTATTTGAATGTCTTGAAAACAACTCTTGATTTATAAATGAAATAAAAATAGGTAACTTATTTTTATTTTTAGTATATTCTTCTATAGATTTCTAAAGCTTTTGAGCACTTAAAGCTCATTAGGAGGAGAATCAATAGCAGATTGGCAAGTAAACCAAGACTGTAAATATACACACACACAACCAGGGCTTAATTTGCGCCGGAGCCCATCCAGAGCTCAGCTTCGGTACTTCTCTGTTTTTAGTAAATACTTTAATATTGGTCTGAATTTGCCGGAGCCCAGTGCAATAGCGATTCTGAAAAACCAAAGCTTAAACTAACCTTTCCTTTCTCTCCCACCTCCAAGTTTCTGCATTCTTTTCTATCAAAACACTTACGTGACATATATATATATGCCACCATTATTTTTAAAATCAGTTTAGTAGTTCCTTATATTAATAATATTGTCTTATTTCCTATGTAACTTTCTTTGGTGTGTTGAAGCAAACAATTTCTCTTGCAGAAATGTATCCATGATGGGAATGCGAGAAAAAACTTGTGGAAATACACCTGATGAAATAAGGCAATTAAGTGCTGATGAACTTGAGACCGTCATCACTCTGGAACATTTTAAAAGGGCCGAAGACAGTGCAAAATCCTCAGTAGACCAGGAAACAATAGAAAAACATAAAGAATGGAATGACCAATTTGGATCAAAATAAAAAGGTAATTGAATGTCTTGAAAACAACTCTTGATTTATAAATGAAATAAAAATAGGTAACTTATTTTTATTTTTAGTATATTCTTCTATAGATTTCTAAAGCTTTTGAGCACTTAAAGCTCATTAGGAGGAGCATCAATAGCAGATTGGCAAGTAAACCAAGACAGTAAATATACACACACACAACCAGGGCTTAATTTGCGCCGGAGCCCATCCGGAGCTCAGCTTCGGTACTTCTCTGTTTTTAGTAAATACTTTAATATTGGTCTGAATTTGCCAGAGCCCAGTGCAATAGCGATTCTGAAAAACCAAAGCTTAAACTAACCTTTCCTTTCCCTCCCACCTCCAAGTTTCTGCATTCTTTTCTATCAAAACACTTACGTGACATATATATATATGCCACCATTATTTTTTAAATCAGTTTAGTAGTTCCTTATATTAATAATATTGTCTTACTTCCTATGTAACTTTCTTTGGTGTGTTAAAGCAGACAATTTCTCTTGCAGAAATGTATCCATGATGGGAATGCGAAAAAAAACTTGTGGAAAAACAGCTGATGAATTAAGGCAATTAAGTGCTGATGAACTAGAGGCCGTCATCACTCTGGAACATTTTAAAAGGGCCGAAGACAGTGCAAAATTCTCAGTAGACCAGGAAACAATAGAAAAACATAAAGAATGGAATGTCCAATTTGGATCAAAATAAAAAGGTATTTGAATGTCTTGAAAACAACTCTTGATTTATAAATGAAATAAAAATAGGTAACTTATTTTTATTTTTAGTATATTCTTCTATAGATTTCTAAAGCTTTTGAGCACTTAAAGCTCATTAGGAGGAGCATCAATAGCAGATTGGCACGTAAACCAAGACTGTAAATATACACACACACAACCAGGGCTTAATTTGCGCCGGAGCCCATCCGGAGCTCAGCTTCGGTACTTCTCTGTTTTTAGTAAATACTTTAATATTGGTTTGAATTTGCCGGAGCCCAGTGCAATAGCGATTCTGAAAAACCAAAGCTTAAACTAACCTTTCCTTTCCCTCCCACCTCCAAGTTTCTGCATTCTTTTCTATCAAAACACTTACGTGACATATATATATATGCCACCATTATTTTTAAAATCAGTTTAGTAGTTCCTTATATTAATAATATTGTCTTATTTCCTATGTAACTTTCTTTGGTGTGTTGAAGCAAACAATTTCTCTTGCAGAAATGTATCCATGATGGGAATGCGAGAAAAAACTTGTGAAAATACACCTGATGAAATAAGGCAATTAAGTGCTGATGAACTTGAGGCCGTCATCCCTCTGGAACATTTTAAAAGGGCCGAAGACAATGCAAAATCCTCAGTAGACCAGGAAACAATAGAAAAACATAAAGAATGGAATGTCCAATTTGGATCAAAATAAAAAGGTATTTGAATGTCTTGAAAACAACTCTTGATTTATAAATGAAATAAAAATAGGTAACTTATTTTTATTTTTAGTATATTCTTCTATAGATTTCTAAAGCTTTTGAGCACTTAAAGCTCATTAGGAGGAGAATCAATAGCAGATTGGCAAGTAAACCAAGACTGTAAATATACACACACACAACCAGGGCTTAATTTGCGCCGGAGCCCATCCGGAGCTCAGCTTCGGTACTTCTCTGTTTTTAGTAAATACTTTAATATTGGTCTGAATTTGCCGGAGCCCAGTGCAATAGCGATTCTGAAAAACCAAAGCTTAAACTAACCTTTCCTTTCCCTCCCACCTCCAAGTTTCTGCTTTCTTTTCTATCAAAACACTTACGTGACATATATATATATGCCACCATTATTTTTAAAATCAGTTTAGTAGTTCCTTATATTAATAATATTGTCTTATTTCCTATGTAACTTTCTTTGGTGTGTTAAAGCAGACAATTTCTCTTGCAGAAATGTATCCATGATGGGAATGCGAAAAAAAACTTGTGGAAAAACACCTGATGAAATAAGGCAATTAAGTGCTGATGAACTTGAGGCCGTCATCACTCTGGAACATTTTAAAAGGGCCGAAGACAGTGCAAAATCCTCAGTAGACCAGGAAACAATAGAAAAACATAAAGAATGGAATGACCAATTTGGATCAAAATAAAAAGGTAATTGAATGTCTTGAAAACAACTCTTGATTTATAAATGAAATAAAAATAGGTAACTTATTTTTATTTTTAGTATATTCTTCTATAGATTTCTAAAGCTTTTGAGCACTTAAAGCTCATTAGGAGGAGCATCAATAGCAGATTGGCAAGTAAACCAAGACAGTAAATATACACACACACAACCAGGGCTTAATTTGCGCCGGAGCCCATCCGGAGCTCAGCTTCGGTACTTCTCTGTTTTTAGTAAATACTTTAATATTGGTCTGAATTTGCCAGAGCCCAGTGCAATAGCGATTCTGAAAAACCAAAGCTTAAACTAACCTTTCCTTTCCCTCCCACCTCCAAGTTTCTGCATTCTTTTCTATCAAAACACTTACGTGACATATATATATATGCCACCATTATTTTTTAAATCAGTTTAGTAGTTCCTTATATTAATAATATTGTCTTACTTCCTATGTAACTTTCTTTGGTGTGTTAAAGCAGACAATTTCTCTTGCAGAAATGTATCCATGATGGGAGTGCGAAAAAAAACTTGTGGAAAAACAGCTGATGAATTAAGGCAATTAAGTGCTGATGAACTAGAGGCCGTCATCACTCTGGAACATTTTAAAAGGGCCGAAGACAGTGCAAAATCCTCAGTAGACCAGGAAACAATAGAAAAACATAAAGAATGGAATGTCCAATTTGGATCAAAATAAAAAGGTATTTGAATGTCTTGAAAACAACTCTTGATTTATAAATGAAATAAAAATAGGTAACTTATTTTTATTTTTAGTATATTCTTCTATAGATTTCTAAAGCTTTTGAGCACTTAAAGCTCATTAGGAGGAGCATCAATAGCAGATTGGCACGTAAACCAAGACTGTAAATATACACACACACAACCAGGGCTTAATTTGCGCCGGAGCCCATCCGGAGCTCAGCTTCGGTACTTCTCTGTTTTTAGTAAATACTTTAATATTGGTCTGAATTTGCCGGAGCCCAGTGCAATAGCGATTCTGAAAAACCAAAGCTTAAACTAACCTTTCCTTTCCCTACCACCTCCAAGTTTCTGCATTCTTTTCTATCAAAACACTTACGTGACATATATATATATGCCACCATTATTTTTAAAATCAGTTTAGTAGTTCCTTATATTAATAATATTGTCTTATTTCCTATGTAACTTTCTTTGGTGTGTTGAAGCAAACAATTTCTCTTGCAGAAATGTATCCATGATGGGTATGCAAGAAAAAACTTGTGGAAATACACCTGATGAAATAAGGCAATTAAGTGCTGATGAACTTGAGGCCGTCATCACTCTGGAACATTTTAAAAGGGCCGAAGACAGTGCAAAATCCTCAGTAGACTAGGAAACAATAGAAAATCATAAAGAATGGAATGTCCAATTTGGATCAAAATAAAAAGGTATTTGAATGTCTTGAAAACAACTCTTGATTTATAAATGAAATAAAAATAGGTAACTTATTTTTATTTTTAGTATATCCTTCTATAGATTTCTAAAGCTTTTGAGCACTTAAAGCTCATTAGGAGGAGAATCAATAGCAGATTGGCAAGTAAACCAAGACTGTAAATATACACACACACAACCAGGGCTTATTTGCGCCGGAGCCCATCCGGAGCTCAGCTTCGGTACTTCTCTGTTTTTAGTAAATACTTTAATATTGGTCTGAATTTGCCGGAGCCCAGTGCAATAGCGATTCTGAAAAACCAAAGCTTAAACTAACCTTTCCTTTCCCTCCCACCTCCAAGTTTCTGCATTCTTTTCTATCAAAACACTTACGTGACATATATATATATATGCCACCATTATTTTTAAAATCAGTTTAGTAGTTCCTTGTATTAATAATATTGTCTTATTTCCTATGTAACTTTCTTTGGTGTGTTGAAGCAAACAATTTCTCTTGCAGAAATGTATCCATGATGGGAATGCGAGAAAAAACTTGTGGAAATACACCTGATGAAATAAGGCAATTAAGTGCTGATGAACTTGAGGCCGTCATCACTCTGGAACATTTTAAAAGGGCCGAAGACAGTGCAAAATCCTCAGTAGACCAGGAAACAATAGAAAAACATAAAGAATGGAATGTCCAATTTGGATCAAAATAAAAAGGTATTTGAATGTCTTGAAAACAACTCTTGATTTATAAATGAAATAAAAATAGGTAACTTATTTTTATTTTTAGTATATTCTTCTATAGATTTCTAAAGCTTTTGAGCACTTAAAGCTCATTAGGAGGAGCATCAATAGCAGATTGGCAAGTAAACAAGACTGTAAATATACACACACACAACCAGGGCTTAATTTGCGCCGGAGCCCATCCGGAGCTCAGCTTCGGTACTTCTCTGTTTTTAGTAAATACTTTAATATTGGTCTAAATTTGCCAGAGCGCAGTGCAATAGCAATTCTGAAAAACCAAAGCTTAAACTAACCTTTCCTTTCCCTCCCACCTCCAAGTTTCTGCATTCTTTTCTATCAAAACACTTACGTGACATATATATATATGCCACCATTATTTTTTAAATCAGTTTAGTAGTTCCTTATATTAATAATATTGTCTTACTTCCTATGTAACTTTCTTTGGTGTGTTAAAGCAGACAATTTCTCTTGCAGAAATGTATCCATGATGGGAATGCGAAAAAAAACTTGTGGAAAAACACCTGATGAAATAAGGCAATTAAGTGCTGATGAACTTGAGGCCGTCATCACTCTGGAACATTTTAAAAGGGCCGAAGACAGTGCAAAATCCTCAGTAGACCAGGAAACAATAGAAAAACATAAAGAATGGAATGTCCAATTTGGATCAAAATAAAAAGGTATTTGAATGTCTTGAAAACAACTCTTGATTTATAAATGAAATAAAAATAGGTAACTTATTTTTATTTTTAGTATATTCTTCTATAGATTTCTAAAGCTTTTGAGCACTTAAAGCTCATTAGGAGGAGCATCAATAGCAGATTGGCAAGTAAACCAAGACTGTAAATATACACACACACAACCAGGGCTTAATTTGCGCCGGAGCCCATCCGGAGCTCAGCTTCGGTACTTCTCTGTTTTTAGTAAATACTTTAATATTGGTCTGAATTTGCCGGAGCCCAGTGCAATAGCGATTCTGAAAAACCAAAGCTTAAACTAACCTTTCCTTTCCCTCCCACCTCCAAGTTTCTGCATTCTTTTCTATCAAAACACTTACGTGACATATATATATATGCCACCATTATTTTTAAAATCAGTTTAGTAGTTCCTTATATTTATAATATTGTCTTATTTCCTATGTAACTTTCTTTGGTGTGTTGAAGCAAACAATTTCTCTTGCAGAAATGTATCCATGATGGGAATGCGAGAAAAAACTTGTGAAAATACACCTGATGAAATAAGGCAATTAAGTGCTGATGAACTTGAGGCCGTCATCACTCTGGAACATTTTAAAAGGGCCGAAGACAGTGCAAAATCCTCAGTAGACCAGGAAACAATAGAAAAACATAAAGAATGGAATGTCCAATTTGGATCAAAATAAAAAGGTATTTGAATGTCTTGAAAACAACTCTTGATTTATAAATGAAATAAAAATAGGTAACTTATTTTTATTTTTAGTATATTCTTCTATAGATTTCTAAAGCTTTTGAGCACTTAAAGCTCATTAGGAGGAGAATCAATAGCAGATTGGCAATTAAACCAAGACTGTAAATATACACACACACAACCAGGGCTTAATTTGCGCCGGAGCCCATCCAGAGCTCAGCTTCGGTACTTCTCTGTTTTTAGTAAATACTTTAATATTGGTCTGAATTTGCCGGAGCCCAGTGCAATAGCGATTCTGAAAAACCAAAGCTTAAACTAACCTTTCCTTTCTCTCCCACCTCCAAGTTTCTGCATTCTTTTCTATCAAAACACTTACGTGACATATATATATATGCCACCATTATTTTTAAAATCAGTTTAGTAGTTCCTTATATTAATAATATTGTCTTATTTCCTATGTAACTTTCTTTGGTGTGTTGAAGCAAACAATTTCTCTTGCAGAAATGTATCCATGATGGGTATGCGAGAAAAAATTTGTGGAAATACACCTGATGAAATAAGGCAATTAAGTGCTGATGAACTTGAGGCCGTCATCACTCTGGAACATTTTAAAAGGGCCGAAGACAGTGCAAAATCCTCAGTAGACCAGGAAACAATAGAAAAACATAAAGAATGGAATGTCCAATTTGGATCAAAATAAAAAGGTATTTGAATGTCTTGAAAACTACTCTTGATTTATAAATGAAATAAAAATAGGTAACTTATTTTTATTTTTAGTATATCCTTCTATAGATTTCTAAAGCTTTTGAGCACTTAAAGCTCATTAGGAGGAGAATCAATAGCAGATTGGCAAGTAAACCAAGACTGTAAATATACACACACACAACCAGGGCTTAATTTGCGCCAGAGCCCATCCGGAGCTCAGCTTCGGTACTTCTCTGTTTTTAGTAAATACTTTAATATTGGTCTGAATTTGCCGGAGCCCAGTGCAATAGCGATTCTGAAAAACCAAAGCTTAAACTAACCTTTCCTTTCCCTCCCACCTCCAAGTTTCTGCATTCTTTTCTATCAAAACACTTACGTGACATATATATATATATGCCACCATTATTTTTAAAATCAGTTTAGTAGTTCCTTATATTAATAATATTGTCTTATTTCCTATGTAACTTTCTTTGGTGTGTTGAAGCAAACAATTTCTCTTGCAGAAATGTATCCATGATGGGAATGCGAGAAAAAACTTGTGGAAATACACCTGATGAAATAAGGCAATTAAGTGCTGATGAACTTGAGGCCGTCATCACTCTGGAACATTTTAAAAGGGCCGAAGACAGTGCAAAATCCTCAGTAGACCAGGAAACAATAGAAAAACATAAAGAATGGAATGTCCAATTTGGATCAAAATAAAAAGGTATTTGAATGTCTTGAAAACAACTCTTGATTTATAAATGAAATAAAAATAGGTAACTTATTTTTATTTTTAGTATATTCTTCTATAGATTTCTAAAGCTTTTGAGCACTTAAAGCTCATTAGGAGGAGAATCAATAGCAGATTGGCAAGTAAACCAAGACTGTAAATATACACACACACAACCAGGGCTTAATTTGCGCCGGAGCCCATCCGGAGCTCAGCTTCGGTACTTCTCTGTTTTTAGTAAATACTTTAATATTGGTCTGAATTTGCCGGAGCCCAGTGCAATAGCGATTCTGAAAAACCAAAGCTTAAACTAACCTTTCCTTTCCCTCCCACCTCCAAGTTTCTGCATTCTTTTCTATCAAAACACTTACGTGACATATATATATATGCCACCATTATTTTTAAAATCAGTTTAGTAGTTCCTTATATTAATAATATTGTCTTATTTCCTATGTAACTTTCTTTGGTGTGTTAAAGCAGACAATTTCTCTTGCAGAAATGTATCCATGATGGGAATGCGAAAAAAAACTTGTGGAAAAACACCTGATGAAATAAGGCAATTAAGTGCTGATGAACTTGAGGCCGTCATCACTCTGGAACATTTTAAAAGGGCCGAAGACAGTGCAAAATCCTCAGTAGACCAGGAAACAATAGAAAAACATAAAGAATGGAATGTCCAATTTGGATCAAAATAAAAAAGTATTTGAATGTCTTGAAAACAACTCTTGATTTATAAAAAAAATAAAAATAGGTAACTTATTTTTATTTTTAGTATATTCTTCTATAGATTTCTAAAGCTTTTGAGCACTTAAAGCTCATTAGGAGGAGCATCAATAGCAGATTGGCAAGTAAACCAAGACTGTAAATATACACACACACAACCAGGTTTAATTTGCGCCGGAGCCCATCCGGAGCTCAGCTTCGGTACTTCTCTGTTTTTAGTAAATACTTTAATATTGGTCTGAATTTGCCGGAGCCCAGTGCAATAGCGATTCTGAAAAACCAAAGCTTAAACTAACCTTTCCTTTCCCTCCCACCTCCAAGTTTCTGCATTCTTTTCTATCAAAACACTTACTGGACATATATATATATGCCACCATTATTTTTAAAATCAGTTTAGTAGTTCCTTATATTAATAATATTGTCTTATTTCCTATGTACCTTCTTTGGAGTGTTAAAGCAGACAATTTCTCTTACAGAAATGTATCCATGATGGGAATGAGAAAAAAAAACTTGTGGAAAAACACCTGATGAAATAAGGCAATTAAGTGCTGATGAACTTGAGGCCGTCATCACTCTGGAACATTTTAAAAGGGCCGAAGACAGTGCAAAATCCTCAGTAGACCAGGAAACAATAGAAAAACATAAAGAATGGAATGTCCAATTTGGATCAAAATAAAAAGGTCTTTGAATGTCTTGAAAACAACTCTTGATTTATAAATGAAATAAAAATAGGTAACTTATTTTTATTTTTAGTATATTCTTCTATAGATTTCTAAAGCTTTTGAGCACTTAAAGCTCATTAGGAGGAGCATCAATAGCAGATTGGCAAGTAAACCAAGACTGTAAATATACACACACACAACCAGGGCTTAATTTGCGCCGGAGCCCATCCGGAGCTCAGCTTCGGTACTTCTCTGTTTTTAGTAAATACTTTAATATTGGTCTGAATTTGCCGGAGCCCAGTGCAATAGCGATTCTGAAAAACCAAAGCTTAAACTAACCTTTCCTTTCCCTCCCACCTCCAAGTTTCTGCATTCTTTTCTATCAAAACACTTACGTGACATATATATATATGCCACCATTATTTTTAAAATCAGTTTAGTAGTTCCTTATATTAATAATATTGTCTTATTTCCTATGTAACTTTCTTTGGTGTGTTGAAGCAAACAATTTCTCTTGCAGAAATGTATCCATGATGGGAATGCGAGAAAAACTTGTGGAAATACACCTGATGAAATAAGGCAATTAAGTGCTGATGAACTTGAGGCCGTCATCACTCTGGAACATTTTAAAAGGGCCGAAAACAGTGCAAAATCCTCAGTAGACCAGGAAACAATAGAAAAACAAAGAATGGAATGTCCAATTTGGATCAAAATAAAAAGGTATTTGAATGTCTTGAAAACAACTCTTGATTTTTAAATGAAATAAAAATAGGTAACTTATTTTTATTTTTAGTATATTCTTCTATAGATTTCTAAAGCTTTTGAGCACTTAAAGCTCATTAGGAGGAGAATCAATAGCAGATTGGCAAGTAAACCAAGACTGTAAATATACACACACACAACCAGGGCTTAATTTGCGCCGGAGCCCATCCGGACCTCAGCTTCGGTACTTCTCTGTTTTTAGTAAATACTTTAATATTGGTCTGAATTTGCCGGAGCCCAGTGCAATAGCGATTCTGAAAAACCAAAGCTTAAACTAACCTTTCCTTTCCCTCCCACCTCCAAGTTTCTGCATTCTTTTCTATCAAAACTCTTACGTGACATATATATATATGCCACCATTATTTTTAAAATCAGTTTAGTAGTTCCTTATATTAATAATATTGTCTTATTTCCTATGTAACTTTCTTTTGTGTGTTAAAGCAGACAATTTCTCTTGCAGAAATGTATCCATGATGGGAATGCGAAAAAAAACTTGTGGAAAAACACCTGATGAAATAAGGCAATTAAGTGCTGATGAACTTGAGGCCGTCATCACTCTGGAACATTTTAAAAGGGCCGAAGACAGTGCAAAATCCTCAGTAGACCAGGAAACAATAGAAAAACATAAAGAATGGAATGTCCCATTTGGATCAAAATAAAAAAGTATTTGAATGTCTTGAAAACAACTCTTGATTTATAAATGAAATAAAAATAGGTAACTTATTTTTATTTTTAGTATATTCTTCTATAGATTTCTAAAGCTTTTGAGCACTTAAAGCTCATTAGGAGGAGAATCAATAGCAGATTGGCAAGTAAACCAAGACTGTAAATATACACACACACAACCAGGGCTTAATTTGCGCCGGAGCCCATCCGGACCTCAGCTTCGGTACTTCTCTGTTTTTAGTAAATACTTTAATATTGGTCTGAATTTGCCGGAGCCCAGTGCAATAGCGATTCTGAAAAACCAAAGCTTAAACTAACCTTTCCTTTCCCTCCCACCTCCAAGTTTCTGCATTCTTTTCTATCAAAACTCTTACGTGACATATATATATATGCCACCATTATTTTTAAAATCAGTTTAGTAGTTCCTTATATTAATAATATTGTCTTATTTCCTATGTAACTTTCTTTTGTGTGTTAAAGCAGACAATTTCTCTTGCAGAAATGTATCCATGATGGGAATGCGAAAAAAAACTTGTGGAAAAACACCTGATGAAATAAGGCAATTAAGTGCTGATGAACTTGAGGCCGTCATCACTCTGGAACATTTTAAAAGGGCCGAAGACAGTGCAAAATCCTCAGTAGACCAGGAAACAATAGAAAAACATAAAGAATGGAATGTCCCATTTGGATCAAAATAAAAAAGTATTTGAATGTCTTGAAAACAACTCTTGATTTATAAATGAAATAAAAATAGGTAACTTATTTTTATTTTTAGTATATTCTTCTATAGATTTCTAAAGCTTTTGAGCACTTAAAGCTCATTAGGAGGAGCATCAATAGCAGATTGGCAAGTAAACCAAGACTGTAAATATACACACACACAACCAGGTTTAATTTGCGCCGGAGCCCATCCGGAGCTCAGCTTCGGTACTTCTCTGTTTTTAGTAAATACTTTAATATTGGTCTGAATTTGCCGGAGCCCAGTGCAATAGCGATTCTGAAAAACCAAAGCTTAAACTAACCTTTCCTTTCCCTCCCACCTCCAAGTTTCTGCATTCTTTTCTATCAAAACACTTACTGGACATATATATATATGCCACCATTATTTTTAAAATCAGTTTAGTAGTTCCTTATATTAATAATATTGTCTTATTTCCTATGTAACTTTCTTTGGAGTGTTAAAGCAGACAATTTCTCTTACAGAAATGTATCCATGATGGGAATGAGAAAAAAAAACTTGTGGAAAAACACCTGATGAAATAAGGCAATTAAGTGCTGATGAACTTGAGGCCGTCATCACTCTGGAACATTTTAAAAGGGCCGAAGACAGTGCAAAATCCTCAGTAGACCAGGAAACAATAGAAAAACATAAAGAATGGAATGTCCAATTTGGATCAAAATAAAAAGGTATTTGAATGTCTTGAAAACAACTCTTGATTTATAAATGAAATAAAAATAGGTAACTTATTTTTATTTTTAGTATATTCCTCTATAGATTTCTAAAGCTTTTGAGCACTTAAAGCTCATTAGGAGGAGCATCAATAGGAGATTGGCAAGTAAACCAAGACTGTAAATATACACACACACAACCAGGGCTTAATTTGCGCCGGAGCCCATCCGGAGCTCAGCTTCGGTACTTCTCTGTTTTTAGTAAATACTTTAATATTGGTCTGAATTTGCCGGAGCCCAGTGCAATAGCGATTCTGAAAAACCAAAGCTTAAACTAACCTTTCCTTTCCCTCCCACCTCCAAGTTTCTGCATTCTTTTCTATCAAAACACTTACGTGACATATATATATATGCCACCATTATTTTTAAAATCAGTTTAGTAGTTCCTTATATTAATAATATTGTCTTATTTCCTATGTAACTTTCTTTGGTGTGTTGAAGCAAACAATTTCTCTTGCAGAAATGTATCCATGATGGGAATGCGAGAAAAAACTTGTGAAAATACACCTGATGAAATAAGGCAATTAAGTGCTGATGAACTTGAGGCCGTCATCACTCTGGAACATTTTAAAAGGGCCGAAGACAGTGCAAAATCCTCAGTAGACCAGGAAACAATAGAAACATAAAGAATGGAATGACCAATTTGGATCAAAATAAAAAGGTAATTGAATGTCTTGAAAACAACTCTTGATTTATAAATGAAATAAAAATAGGTAACTTATTTTTATTTTGAGTATATTCTTCTATAGATTTCTAAAGCTTTTGAGCACTTAAAGCTCATTAGGAGGAGCATCAATAGCAGATTGGCAAGTAAACCAAGACAGTAAATATACACACACACAACCAGGGCTTAATTTGCGCCGGAGCCCATCCGGAGCTCAGCTTCGGTACTTCTCTGTTTTTAGTAAATACTTTAATATTGGTCTGAATTTGCCAGAGCCCAGTGCAATAGCGATTCTGAAAAACCAAAGCTTAAACTAACCTTTCCTTTCCCTCCCACCTCCAAGTTTCTGCATTCTTTTCTATCAAAACACTTACGTGACATATATATATATGCCACCATTATTTTTTAAATCAGTTTAGTAGTTCCTTATATTAATAATATTGTCTTACTTCCTATGTAACTTTCTTTGGTGTGTTAAAGCAGACAATTTCTCTTGCAGAAATGTATCCATGATGGGAATGCGAAAAAAAACTTGTGGAAAAACAGCTGATGAATTAAGGCAATTAAGTGCTGATGAACTAGAGGCCGTCATCACTCTGGAACATTTTAAAAGGGCCGAAGACAGTGCAAAATCCTCAGTAGACCAGGAAACAATAGAAAAACATAAAGAATGGAATGTCCAATTTGGATCAAAATAAAAAGGTATTTGAATGTCTTGAAAACAACTCTTGATTTATAAATGAAATAAAAATAGGTAACTTATTTTTATTTTTAGTATATTCTTCTATAGATTTCTAAAGCTTTTGAGCACTTAAAGCTCATTAGGAGGAGCATCAATAGCAGATTGGCACGTAAACCAAGACTGTAAATATACACACACACAACCAGGGCTTAATTTGCGCCGGAGCCCATCCGGAGCTCAGCTTCGGTACTTCTCTGTTTTTAGTAAATACTTTAATATTGGTCTGAATTTGCCGGAGCCCAGTGCAATAGCGATTCTGAAAAACCAAAGCTTAAACTAACCTTTCCTTTCCCTACCACCTCCAAGTTTCTGCATTCTTTTCTATCAAAACACTTACGTGACATATATATATATGCCACCATTATTTTTAAAATCAGTTTAGTAGTTCCTTATATTAATAATATTGTCTTATTTCCTATGTAACTTTCTTTGGTGTGTTGAAGCAAACAATTTCTCTTGCAGAAATGTATCCATGATGGGTATGCGAGAAAAAACTTGTGGAAATACACCTGATGAAATAAGGCAATTAAGTGCTGATGAACTTGAGGCCGTCATCACTCTGGAACATTTTAAAAGGGCCGAAGACAGTGCAAAATCCTCAGTAGACCAGGAAACAATAGAAAAACATAAAGAATGGAATGTCCAATTTGGATCAAAATAAAAAGGTATTTGAATGTCTTGAAAACAACTCTTTATTTATAAATGAAATAAAAATAGGTAACTTATTTTTATTTTTAGTATATTCTTCTATAGATTTCTAAAGCTTTTGAGCACTTAAAGCTCATTAGGAGGAGCATCAATAGCAGATTGGCAGGTAAACCAAGACTGTAAATATACACACACACAACCAGGGCTTAATTTGCGCCGGAGCCCATCCGGAGCTCAGCTTCGGTACTTCTCTGTTTTTAGTAAATACTTTAATATTGGTCTGAAATTGCCGGAGCGCAGTGCAATAGCGATTCTGAAAAACCAAAGCTTAAACTAACCTTTCCTTTCCCTCCCACCTCCAAGTTTCTGCATTCTTTTCTATCAAAACACTTACGTGACATATATATATATGCCACCATTATTTTTAAAATCAGTTTAGTAGTTCCTTATATTAATAATATTGTCTTATTTCCTATGTAACTTTCTTTGGTGTGTTGAAGCAAACAATTTCTCTTGCAGAAATGTATCCATGATGGGTATGCGAGAAAAAACTTGTGGAAATACACCTGATGAAATAAGGCAATTAAGTGCTGATGAACTTGAGGCCGTCATCACTCTGGAACATTTTAAAAGGGCCGAAGACAGTGCAAAATCCTCAGTAGACCAGGAAACAATAGAAAAACATAAAGAATGGAATGTCCAATTTGGATCAAAATAAAAAGGTATTTGAATGTCTTGAAAACAACTCTTGATTTATAAATGAAATAAAAATTGGTAACTTATTTTTATTTTTAGTATATTCTTCTATAGATTTCTAAAGCTTTTGAGCACTTAAAGCTCATTAGGAGGAGCATCAATAGCAGATTGGCAAGTAAACCAAGACTGTAAATATACACACACACAACCAGGTTTAATTTGCGCCGGAGCCCATCCGGAGCTCAGCTTCGGTACTTCTCTGTTTTTAGTAAATACTTTAATATTGGTCTGAATTTGCCGGAGCCCAGTGCAATAGCGAATCTGAAAAACCAAAATTAAACTAACCTTTCCTTTCCCTCCCACCTCCAAGTTTCTGCATTCTTTTCTATCAAAACACTTACGTGACATATATATATATGCCACCATTATTTTTAAAATCAGTTTAGTAGTTCCTTATATTAATAATATTGTCTTATTTCCTATGTAACTTTCTTTTGTGTGTTAAAGCAGACAATTTCTCTTGCAGAAATGTATCCATGATGGGAATGCGAAAAAAAACTTGTGGAAAAACACCTGATGAAATAAGGCAATTAAGTGCTGATGAACTTGAGGCCGTCATCACTCTGGAACATTTTAAAAGGGCCGAAGACAGTGCAAAATCCTCAGTAGACCAGGAAACAATAGAAAAACATAAAGAATGGAATGTCCAATTTGGATCAAAATAAAAAAGTATTTGAATGTCTTGAAAACAACTCTTGATTTATAAATGAAATAAAAATAGGTAACTTATTTTTATTTTTAGTATATTCTTCTATAGATTTCTAAAGCTTTTGAGCACTTAAAGCTCATTAGGAGGAGCATCAATAGCAGATTGGCAAGTAAACCAAGACTGTAAATATACACACACACAACCAGGTTTAATTTGCGCCGGAGCCCATCCGGAGCTCAGCTTCGGTACTTCTCTGTTTTTAGTAAATACTTTAATATTGGTCTGAATTTGCCGGAGCCCAGTGCAATAGCGATTCTGAAAAACCAAAGCTTAAACTAACCTTTCCTTTCCCTCCCACCTCCAAGTTTCTGCATTCTTTTCTATCAAAACACTTACTGGACATATATATATAGGCCACCATTATTTTTAAAATCAGTTTAGTAGTTCCTTATATTAATAATATTGTCTTATTTCCTATGTAACTTTCTTTGGAGTGTTAAAGCAGACAATTTCTCTTACAGAAATGTATCCATGATGGGAATGAGAAAAAAAAACTTGTGGAAAAACACCTGATGAAATAAGGCAATTAAGTGCTGATGAACTTGAGGCCGTCATCACTCTGGAACATTTTAAAAGGGCCGAAGACAGTGCAAAATCCTCAGTAGACCAGGAAACAATAGAAAAACATAAAGAATGGAATGTCCAATTTGGATCAAAATAAAAAGGTATTTGAATGTCTTGAAAACAACTCTTGATTTATAAATGAAATAAAAATAGGTAACTTATTTTTATTTTTAGTATATTCTTCTATAGATTTCTAAAGCTTTTGAGCACTTAAAGCTCATTAGGAGGAGCATCAATAGGAGATTGGCAAGTAAACCAAGACTGTAAATATACACACACACAACCAGGGCTTAATTTGCGCCGGAGCCCATCCGGAGCTCAGCTTCGGTACTTCTCTGTTTTTAGTAAATACTTTAATATTGGTCTGAATTTGCCGGAGCCCAGTGCAATAGCGATTCTGAAAAACCAAAGCTTAAACTAACCTTTCCTTTCCCTCCCACCTCCAAGTTTCTGCATTCTTTTCTATCAAAACACTTACGTGACATATATATATATGCCACCATTATTTTTAAAATCAGTTTAGTAGTTCCTTATATTAATAATATTGTCTTATTTCCTATGTAACTTTCTTTGGTGTGTTGAAGCAAACAATTTCTCTTGCAGAAATGTATCCATGATGGGAATGCGAGAAAAAACTTGTGAAAATACACCTGATGAAATAAGGCAATTAAGTGCTGATGAACTTGAGGCCGTCATCACTCTGGAACATTTTAAAAGGGCCGAAGACAGTGCAAAATCCTCAGTAGACCAGGAAACAATAGAAACATAAAGAATGGAATGACCAATTTGGATCAAAATAAAAAGGTAATTGAATGTCTTGAAAACAACTCTTGATTTATAAATGAAATAAAAATAGGTAACTTATTTTTATTTTGAGTATATTCTTCTATAGATTTCTAAAGCTTTTGAGCACTTAAAGCTCATTAGGAGGAGCATCAATAGCAGATTGGCAAGTAAACCAAGACAGTAAATATACACACACACAACCAGGGCTTAATTTGCGCCGGAGCCCATCCGGAGCTCAGCTTCGGTACTTCTCTGTTTTTAGTAAATACTTTAATATTGGTCTGAATTTGCCAGAGCCCAGTGCAATAGCGATTCTGAAAAACCAAAGCTTAAACTAACCTTTCCTTTCCCTCCCACCTCCAAGTTTCTGCATTCTTTTCTATCAAAACACTTACGTGACATATATATATATGCCACCATTATTTTTTAAATCAGTTTAGTAGTTCCTTATATTAATAATATTGTCTTACTTCCTATGTAACTTTCTTTGGTGTGTTAAAGCAGACAATTTCTCTTGCAGAAATGTATCCATGATGGGAATGCGAAAAAAAACTTGTGGAAAAACAGCTGATGAATTAAGGCAATTAAGTGCTGATGAACTAGAGGCCGTCATCACTCTGGAACATTTTAAAAGGGCCGAAGACAGTGCAAAATCCTCAGTAGACCAGGAAACAATAGAAAAACATAAAGAATGGAATGTCCAATTTGGATCAAAATAAAAAGGTATTTGAATGTCTTGAAAACAACTCTTGATTTATAAATGAAATAAAAATAGGTAACTTATTTTTATTTTTAGTATATTCTTCTATAGATTTCTAAAGCTTTTGAGCACTTAAAGCTCATTAGGAGGAGCATCAATAGCAGATTGGCACGTAAACCAAGACTGTAAATATACACACACACAACCAGGGCTTAATTTGCGCCGGAGCCCATCCGGAGCTCAGCTTCGGTACTTCTCTGTTTTTAGTAAATACTTTAATATTGGTCTGAATTTGCCGGAGCCCAGTGCAATAGCGATTCTGAAAAACCAAAGCTTAAACTAACCTTTCCTTTCCCTACCACCTCCAAGTTTCTGCATTCTTTTCTATCAAAACACTTACGTGACATATATATATATGCCACCATTATTTTTAAAATCAGTTTAGTAGTTCCTTATATTAATAATATTGTCTTATTTCCTATGTAACTTTCTTTGGTGTGTTGAAGCAAACAATTTCTCTTGCAGAAATGTATCCATGATGGGTATGCGAGAAAAAACTTGTGGAAATACACCTGATGAAATAAGGCAATTAAGTGCTGATGAACTTGAGGCCGTCATCACTCTGGAACATTTTAAAAGGGCCGAAGACAGTGCAAAATCCTCAGTAGACCAGGAAACAATAGAAAAACATAAAGAATGGAATGTCCAATTTGGATCAAAATAAAAAGGTATTTGAATGTCTTGAAAACAACTCTTTATTTATAAATGAAATAAAAATAGGTAACTTATTTTTATTTTTAGTATATTCTTCTATAGATTTCTAAAGCTTTTGAGCACTTAAAGCTCATTAGGAGGAGCATCAATAGCAGATTGGCAGGTAAACCAAGACTGTAAATATACACACACACAACCAGGGCTTAATTTGCGCCGGAGCCCATCCGGAGCTCAGCTTCGGTACTTCTCTGTTTTTAGTAAATACTTTAATATTGGTCTGAAATTGCCGGAGCGCAGTGCAATAGCGATTCTGAAAAACCAAAGCTTAAACTAACCTTTCCTTTCCCTCCCACCTCCAAGTTTCTGCATTCTTTTCTATCAAAACACTTACGTGACATATATATATATGCCACCATTATTTTTAAAATCAGTTTAGTAGTTCCTTATATTAATAATATTGTCTTATTTCCTATGTAACTTTCTTTGGTGTGTTGAAGCAAACAATTTCTCTTGCAGAAATGTATCCATGATGGGTATGCGAGAAAAAACTTGTGGAAATACACCTGATGAAATAAGGCAATTAAGTGCTGATGAACTTGAGGCCGTCATCACTCTGGAACATTTTAAAAGGGCCGAAGACAGTGCAAAATCCTCAGTAGACCAGGAAACAATAGAAAAACATAAAGAATGGAATGTCCAATTTGGATCAAAATAAAAAGGTATTTGAATGTCTTGAAAACAACTCTTGATTTATAAATGAAATAAAAATTGGTAACTTATTTTTATTTTTAGTATATTCTTCTATAGATTTCTAAAGCTTTTGAGCACTTAAAGCTCATTAGGAGGAGCATCAATAGCAGATTGGCAAGTAAACCAAGACTGTAAATATACACACACACAACCAGGTTTAATTTGCGCCGGAGCCCATCCGGAGCTCAGCTTCGGTACTTCTCTGTTTTTAGTAAATACTTTAATATTGGTCTGAATTTGCCGGAGCCCAGTGCAATAGCGAATCTGAAAAACCAAAATTAAACTAACCTTTCCTTTCCCTCCCACCTCCAAGTTTCTGCATTCTTTTCTATCAAAACACTTACGTGACATATATATATATGCCACCATTATTTTTAAAATCAGTTTAGTAGTTCCTTATATTAATAATATTGTCTTATTTCCTATGTAACTTTCTTTGGTGTGTTGAAGCAAACAATTTCTCTTGCAGAAATGTATCCATGATGGGAATGCGAGAAAAAACTTGTGAAAATACACCTGATGAAATAAGGCAATTAAGTGCTGATGAACTTGAGGCCGTCATCACTCTGGAACATTTTAAAAGGGCTGAAGACAGTGCAAAATCCTCAGTAGACCAGGAAACAATAGAAAAACATAAAGAATGGAATGTCCAATTTGGATCAAAATAAAAAGGTATTTGAATGTCTTGAAAACAACTCTTGATTTACAAATGAAATAAAAATAGGTAACTTATTTTTATTTTTAGTATATTCTTCTATAGATTTCTAAAGCTTTTGAGCACTTAAAGCTCATTAGGAGGAGAATCAATAGCAGATTGGCAAGTAAACCAAGACTGTAAATATACACACACACAACCAGGGCTTAATTTGCGCCGGAGCCCATCCGGAGCTCAGCTTCGGTACTTCTCTGTTTTTAGTAAATACTTTAATATTGGTCTGAAATTGCTGGAGCCCAGTGCAAATGCGATTCTGAAAAACCAAAGCTTAAACTAACCTTTCCTTTCTCTCCCACCTCCAAGTTTCTGCATTCTTTTCTATCAAAACACTTACGTGACATATATATATATGCCACCATTATTTTTTAAATCAGTTTAGTAGTTCCTTATATTAATAATATTGTCTTACTTCCTATGTAACTTTCTTTGGTGTGTTAAAGCAGACAATTTCTCTTGCAGAAATGTATCCATGATGGGAATGCGAAAAAAAACTTGTGGAAAAACACCTGATGAAATAAGGCAATTAAGTGCTGATGAACTTGAGGCCGTCATCACTCTGGAACATTTTAAAAGGGCCGAAGACAGTGCAAAATCCTCAGTAGACCAGGAAACAATAGAAAAACATAAAGAATGGAATGTCCAATTTGGATCAAAATAAAAAAGTATTTGAATGTCTTGAAAACAACTCTTGATTTATAAATGAAATAAAAATTGGTAACTTATTTTTATTTTTAGTATATTCTTCTATAGATTTCTAAAGCTTTTGAGCACTTAAAGCTCATTAGGAGGAGCATCAATAGCAGATTGGCAAGTAAACCAAGACTGTAAATATACACACACACAACCAGGTTTAATTTGCGCCGGAGCCCATCCGGAGCTCAGCTTCGGTACTTCTCTGTTTTTAGTAAATACTTTAATATTGGTCTGAATTTGCCGGAGCCCAGTGCAATAGCGAATCTGAAAAACCAAAATTAAACTAACCTTTCCTTTCCCTCCCACCTCCAAGTTTCTGCATTCTTTTCTATCAAAACACTTACGTGACATATATATATATGCCACCATTATTTTTAAAATCAGTTTAGTAGTTCCTTATATTAATAATATTGTCTTATTTCCTATGTAACTTTCTTTGGTGTGTTGAAGCAAACAATTTCTCTTGCAGAAATGTATCCATGATGGGAATGCGAGAAAAAACTTGTGAAAATACACCTGATGAAATAAGGCAATTAAGTGCTGATGAACTTGAGGCCGTCATCCCTCTGGAACATTTTAAAAGGGCCGAAGACAGTGCAAAATCCTCAGTAGACCAGGAAACAATAGAAAAACATAAAGAATGGAATGTCCAATTTGGATCAAAATAAAAAGGTATTTGAATGTCTTGAAAACAACTCTTGATTTATAAATGAAATAAAAATAGGTAACTTATTTTTATTTTTAGTATATTCTTCTATAGATTTCTAAAGCTTTTGAGCACTTAAAGCTCATTAGGAGGAGCATCAATAGCAGATTGGCAAGTAAACCAAGACTGTAAATATACACACACACAACCAGGGCTTAATTTGCGCCGGAGCCCATCCGGAGCTCAGCTTCGGTACTTCTCTGTTTTTAGTAAATACTTTAATATTGGTCTGAATTTGCCGGAGCCCAGTGCAATAGCGATTCTGAAAAACCAAAGCTTAAACTAACCTTTCCTTTCCCTCCCACCTCCAAGTTTCTGCATTCTTTTCTATCAAAACACTTACGTGACATATATATATATGCCACCATTATTTTTAAAATCAGTTTAGTAGTTCCTTATATTAATAATATTGTCTTATTTCCTATGTAACTTTCTTTGGTGTGTTGAAGCAAACAATTTCTCTTGCAGAAATGTATCCATGATGGGAATGCGAGAAAAACTTGTGGAAATACACCTGATGAAATAAGGCAATTAAGTGCTGATGAACTTGAGGCCGTCATCACTCTGGAACATTTTAAAAGGGCCGAAAACAGTGCAAAATCCTCAGTAGACCAGGAAACAATAGAAAAACAAAGAATGGAATGTCCAATTTGGATCAAAATAAAAAGGTATTTGAATGTCTTGAAAACAACTCTTGATTTATAAATGAAATAAAAATAGGTAACTTATTTTTATTTTTAGTATATTCTTCTATAGATTTCTAAAGCTTTTGAGCACTTAAAGCTCATTAGGAGGAGAATCAATAGCAGATTGGCAAGTAAACCAAGACTGTAAATATACACACACACAACCAGGGCTTAATTTGCGCCGGAGCCCATCCGGACCTCAGCTTCGGTACTTCTCTGTTTTTAGTAAATACTTTAATATTGGTCTGAATTTGCCGGAGCCCAGTGCAATAGCGATTCTGAAAAACCAAAGCTTAAACTAACCTTTCCTTTCCCTCCCACCTCCAAGTTTCTGCATTCTTTTCTATCAAAACTCTTACGTGACATATATATATATGCCACCATTATTTTTAAAATCAGTTTAGTAGTTCCTTATATTAATAATATTGTCTTATTTCCTATGTAACTTTCTTTTGTGTGTTAAAGCAGACAATTTCTCTTGCAGAAATGTATCCATGATGGGAATGCGAAAAAAAACTTGTGGAAAAACACCTGATGAAATAAGGCAATTAAGTGCTGATGAACTTGAGGCCGTCATCACTCTGGAACATTTTAAAAGGGCCGAAGACAGTGCAAAATCCTCAGTAGACCAGGAAACAATAGAAAAACATAAAGAATGGAATGTCCAATTTGGATCAAAATAAAAAAGTATTTGAATGTCTTGAAAACAACTCTTGATTTATAAATGAAATAAAAATAGGTAACTTATTTTTATTTTTAGTATATTCTTCTATAGATTTCTAAAGCTTTTGAGCACTTAAAGCTCATTAGGAGGAGCATCAATAGCAGATTGGCAAGTAAACCAAGACTGTAAATATACACACACACAACCAGGTTTAATTTGCGCCGGAGCCCATCCGGAGCTCAGCTTCGGTACTTCTCTGTTTTTAGTAAATACTTTAATATTGGTCTGAATTTGCCGGAGCCCAGTGCAATAGCGATTCTGAAAAACCAAAGCTTAAACTAACCTTTCCTTTCCCTCCCACCTCCAAGTTTCTGCATTCTTTTCTATCAAAACAATTACGTGACATATATATATATATGCCACCATTATTTTTAAAATCAGTTTAGTAGTTCCTTATATTAATAATATTGTCTTATTTCCTATGTAACTTTCTTTGGTGTGTTGAAGCAAACAATTTCTCTTGCAGAAATGTATCCATGATGGGAATGCGAGAAAAAACTTGTGGAAATACACCTGATGAAATAAGGCAATTAAGTGCTGATGAACTTGAGGCCGTCATCACTCTGGAACATTTTAAAAGGGCCGAAGACAGTGCAAAATCCTCAGTAGACCAGGAAACAATAGAAAAACATAAAGAATGGAATGTCCAATTTGGATCAAAATAAAAAGGTATTTGAATGTCTTGAAAACAACTCTTTATTTATAAATGAAATAAAAATAGGTAACTTATTTTTATTTTTAGTATATTCTTCTATAGATTTCTAAAGCTTTTGAGCACTTAAAGCTCATTAGGAGGAGCATCAATAGCAGATTGGCAGGTAAACCAAGACTGTAAATATACACACACACAACCAGGGCTTAATTTGCGCCGGAGCCAATCCGGAGCTCAGCTTCGGTACTTCTCTGTTTTTAGTAAATACTTTAATATTGGTCTGAAATTGCCGGAGCGCAGTGCAATAGCGATTCTGAAAAACCAAAGCTTAAACTAACCTTTCCTTTCCCTCCCACCTCCAAGTTTCTGCATTCTTTTCTATCAAAACACTTACGTGACATATATATATATATGCCACCATTATTTTTAAAATCAGTTTAGTAGTTCCTTATATTAATAATATTGTCTTATTTCCTATGTAACTTTCTTTGGTGTGTTGAAGCAAACAATTTCTCTTGCAGAAATGTATCCATGATGGGTATGCGAGAAAAAACTTGTGGAAATACACCTGATGAAATAAGGCAATTAAGTGCTGATGAACTTGAGGCCGTCATCACTCTGGAACATTTTAAAAGGGCCGAAGACAGTGCAAAATCCTCAGTAGACCAGGAAACAATAGAAAAACATAAAGAATGGAATGTCCAATTTGGATCAAAATAAAAAGGTATTTGAATGTCTTGAAAACAACTCTTGATTTATAAATGAAATAAAAATTGGTAACTTATTTTTATTTTTAGTATATTCTTCTATAGATTTCTAAAGCTTTTGAGCACTTAAAGCTCATTAGGAGGAGCATCAATAGCAGATTGGCAAGTAAACCAAGACTGTAAATATACACACACACAACCAGGTTTAATTTGCGCCGGAGCCCATCCGGAGCTCAGCTTCGGTACTTCTCTGTTTTTAGTAAATACTTTAATATTGGTCTGAATTTGCCGGAGCCCAGTGCAATAGCGAATCTGAAAAACCAAAATTAAACTAACCTTTCCTTTCCCTCCCACCTCCAAGTTTCTGCATTCTTTTCTATCAAAACACTTACGTGACATATATATATATGCCACCATTATTTTTAAAATCAGTTTAGTAGTTCCTTATATTAATAATATTGTCTTATTTCCTATGTAACTTTCTTTGGTGTGTTGAAGCAAACAATTTCTCTTGCAGAAATGTATCCATGATGGGAATGCGAGAAAAAACTTGTGAAAATACACCTGATGAAATAAGGCAATTAAGTGCTGATGAACTTGAGGCCGTCATCACTCTGGAACATTTTAAAAGGGCCGAAGACAGTGCAAAATCCTCAGTAGACCAGGAAACAATAGAAAAACATAAAGAATGGAATGTCCAATTTGGATCAAAATAAAAAGGTATTTGAATGTCTTGAAAACAACTCTTGATTTACAAATGAAATAAAAATAGGTAACTTATTTTTATTTTTAGTATATTCTTCTATAGATTTCTAAAGCTTTTGAGCACTTAAAGCTCATTAGGAGGAGAATCAATAGCAGATTGGCAAGTAAACCAAGACTGTAAATATACACACACACAACCAGGGCTTAATTTGCGCCGGAGCCCATCCGGAGCTCAGCTTCGGTACTTCTCTGTTTTTAGTAAATACTTTAATATTGGTCTGAAATTGCCGGAGCCCAGTGCAAATGCGATTCTGAAAAACCAAAGCTTAAACTAACCTTTCCTTTCTCTCCCACCTCCAAGTTTCTGCATTCTTTTCTATCAAAACACTTACGTGACATATATATATATGCCACCATTATTTTTTAAATCAGTTTAGTAGTTCCTTATATTAATAATATTGTCTTACTTCCTATGTAACTTTCTTTGGTGTGTTAAAGCAGACAATTTCTCTTGCAGAAATGTATCCATGATGGGAATGCGAAAAAAAACTTGTGGAAAAACACCTGATGAAATAAGGCAATTAAGTGCTGATGAACTTGAGGCCGTCATCACTCTGGAACATTTTAAAAGGGCCGAAGACAGTGCAAAATCCTCAGTAGACCAGGAAACAATAGAAAAACATAAAGAATGGAATGTCCAATTTGGATCAAAATAAAAAAGTATTTGAATGTCTTGAAAACAACTCTTGATTTATAAATGAAATAAAAATTGGTAACTTATTTTTATTTTTAGTATATTCTTCTATAGATTTCTAAAGCTTTTGAGCACTTAAAGCTCATTAGGAGGAGCATCAATAGCAGATTGGCAAGTAAACCAAGACTGTAAATATACACACACACAACCAGGTTTAATTTGCGCCGGAGCCCATCCGGAGCTCAGCTTCGGTACTTCTCTGTTTTTAGTAAATACTTTAATATTGGTCTGAATTTGCCGGAGCCCAGTGCAATAGCGAATCTGAAAAACCAAAATTAAACTAACCTTTCCTTTCCCTCCCACCTCCAAGTTTCTGCATTCTTTTCTATCAAAACACTTACGTGACATATATATATATGCCACCATTATTTTTAAAATCAGTTTAGTAGTTCCTTATATTAATAATATTGTCTTATTTCCTATGTAACTTTCTTTGGTGTGTTGAAGCAAACAATTTCTCTTGCAGAAATGTATCCATGATGGGAATGCGAGAAAAAACTTGTGAAAATACACCTGATGAAATAAGGCAATTAAGTGCTGATGAACTTGAGGCCGTCATCCCTCTGGAACATTTTAAAAGGGCCGAAGACAGTGCAAAATCCTCAGTAGACCAGGAAACAATAGAAAAACATAAAGAATGGAATGTCCAATTTGGATCAAAATAAAAAGGTATTTGAATGTCTTGAAAACAACTCTTGATTTATAAATGAAATAAAAATAGGTAACTTATTTTTATTTTTAGTATATTCTTCTATAGATTTCTAAAGCTTTTGAGCACTTAAAGCTCATTAGGAGGAGCATCAATAGCAGATTGGCAAGTAAACCAAGACTGTAAATATACACACACACAACCAGGGCTTAATTTGCGCCGGAGCCCATCCGGAGCTCAGCTTCGGTACTTCTCTGTTTTTAGTAAATACTTTAATATTGGTCTGAATTTGCCGGAGCCCAGTGCAATAGCGATTCTGAAAAACCAAAGCTTAAACTAACCTTTCCTTTCCCTCCCACCTCCAAGTTTCTGCATTCTTTTCTATCAAAACACTTACGTGACATATATATATATGCCACCATTATTTTTAAAATCAGTTTAGTAATTCCTTATATTAATAATATTGTCTTATTTCCTATGTAACTTTCTTTGGTGTGTTGAAGCAAACAATTTCTCTTGCAGAAATGTATCCATGATGGGAATGCGAGAAAAAACTTGTGAAAATACACCTGATGAAATAAGGCAATTAAGTGCTGATGAACTTGAGGCCGTCATCACTCTGGAACATTTTAAAAGGGCCGAAGACAGTGCAAAATCCTCAGTAGACCAGGAAACAATAGAAAAACATAAAGAATGGAATGTCCAATTTGGATCAAAATAAAAAGGTATTTGAATGTCTTGAAAACAACTCTTGATTTATAAATGAAATAAAAATAGGTAACTTATTTTTATTTTTAGTATATTCTTCTATAGATTTCTAAAGCTTTTGAGCACTTAAAGCTCATTAGGAGGAGAATCAATAGCAGATTGGCAAGTAAACCAAGACTGTAAATATACACACACACAACCAGGGCTTAATTTGCGCCGGAGCCCATCCAGAGCTCAGCTTCGGTACTTCTCTGTTTTTAGTAAATACTTTAATATTGGTCTGAATTTGCCGGAGCCCAGTGCAATAGCGATTCTGAAAAACCAAAGCTTAAACTAACCTTTCCTTTCTCTCCCACCTCCAAGTTTCTGCATTCTTTTCTATCAAAACACTTACGTGACATATATATATATGCCACCATTATTTTTAAAATCAGTTTAGTAGTTCCTTATATTAATAATATTGTCTTATTTCCTATGTAACTTTCTTTGGTGTGTTAAAGCAGACAATTTCTCTTGCAGAAATGTATCCATGATGGGAATGCGAAAAAAAACTTGTGGAAAAACACCTGATGAAATAAGGCAATTAAGTGCTGATGAACTTGAGGCCGTCATCACTCTGGAACATTTTAAAAGGGCCGAAGACAGTGCAAAATCCTCAGTAGACCAGGAAACAATAGAAAAACATAAAGAATGGAATGTCCAATTTGGATCAAAATAAAAAGGTATTTGAATGTCTTGAAAACAACTCTTGATTTATAAATGAAATAAAAATAGGTAACTTATTTTTATTTTTAGTATATTCTTCTATAGATTTCTAAAGCTTTTGAGCACTTAAAGCTCATTAGGAGGAGCATCAATAGCAGATTGGCAAGTAAACCAAGACTGTAAATATACACACACACAACCAGGGCTTAATTTGCGCCGGACTCCATCCGGAGCTCAGCTTCGGTACTTCTCTGTTTTTAGTAAATACTTTAATATTGGTCTGAATTTGCCGGAGCGCAGTGCAATAGCGATTCTGAAAAACCAAAGCTTAAACTAACCTTTCCTTTCCCTCCCACCTCCAAGTTTCTGCATTCTTTTCTATCAAAACACTTACGTGACATATATATATATGCCACCATTATTTTTAAAATCAGTTTAGTAGTTCCTTATATTAATAATATTGTCTTATTTCCTATGTAACTTTCTTTGGTGTGTTGAAGCAAACAATTTCTCTTGCAGAAATGTATCCATGATGGGTATGCGAGAAAAAATTTGTGGAAATACACCTGATGAAATAAGGCAATTAAGTGCTGATGAACTTGAGGCCGTCATCACTCTGGAACATTTTAAAAGGGCCGAAGACAGTGCAAAATCCTCAGTAGACCAGGAAACAATAGAAAAACATAAAGAATGGAATGTCCAATTTGGATCAAAATAAAAAGGTATTTGAATGTCTTGAAAACTACTCTTGATTTATAAATGAAATAAAAATAGGTAACTTATTTTTATTTTTAGTATATCCTTCTATAGATTTCTAAAGCTTTTGAGCACTTAAAGCTCATTAGGAGGAGAATCAATAGCAGATTGGCAAGTAAACCAAGACTGTAAATATACACACACACAACCAGGGCTTAATTTGCGCCAGAGCCCATCCGGAGCTCAGCTTCGGTACTTCTCTGTTTTTAGTAAATACTTTAATATTGGTCTGAATTTGCCGGAGCCCAGTGCAATAGCGATTCTGAAAAACCAAAGCTTAAACTAACCTTTCCTTTCCCTCCCACCTCCAAGTTTCTGCATTCTTTTCTATCAAAACACTTACGTGACATATATATATATATGCCACCATTATTTTTAAAATCAGTTTAGTAGTTCCTTATATTAATAATATTGTCTTATTTCCTATGTAACTTTCTTTGGTGTGTTGAAGCAAACAATTTCTCTTGCAGAAATGTATCCATGATGGGAATGCGAGAAAAAACTTGTGGAAATACACCTGATGAAATAAGGCAATTAAGTGCTGATGAACTTGAGGCCGTCATCACTCTGGAACATTTTAAAAGGGCCGAAGACAGTGCAAAATCCTCAGTAGACCAGGAAACAATAGAAAAACATAAAGAATGGAATGTCCAATTTGGATCAAAATAAAAAGGTATTTGAATGTCTTGAAAACAACTCTTGATTTATAAATGAAATAAAAATAGGTAACTTATTTTTATTTTTAGTATATTCTTCTATAGATTTCTAAAGCTTTTGAGCACTTAAAGCTCATTAGGAGGAGAATCAATAGCAGATTGGCAAGTAAACCAAGACTGTAAATATACACACACACAACCAGGGCTTAATTTGCGCCGGAGCCCATCCGGAGCTCAGCTTCGGTACTTCTCTGTTTTTAGTAAATACTTTAATATTGGTCTGAATTTGCCGGAGCCCAGTGCAATAGCGATTCTGAAAAACCAAAGCTTAAACTAACCTTTCCTTTCCCTCCCACCTCCAAGTTTCTGCATTCTTTTCTATCAAAACACTTACGTGACATATATATATATGCCACCATTATTTTTAAAATCAGTTTAGTAGTTCCTTATATTAATAATATTGTCTTATTTCCTATGTAACTTTCTTTGGTGTGTTAAAGCAGACAATTTCTCTTGCAGAAATGTATCCATGATGGGAATGCGAAAAAAAACTTGTGGAAAAACACCTGATGAAATAAGGCAATTAAGTGCTGATGAACTTGAGGCCGTCATCACTCTGGAACATTTTAAAAGGGCCGAAGACAGTGCAAAATCCTCAGTAGACCAGGAAACAATAGAAAAACATAAAGAATGGAATGTCCAATTTGGATCAAAATAAAAAAGTATTTGAATGTCTTGAAAACAACTCTTGATTTATAAAAAAAATAAAAATAGGTAACTTATTTTTATTTTTAGTATATTCTTCTATAGATTTCTAAAGCTTTTGAGCACTTAAAGCTCATTAGGAGGAGCATCAATAGCAGATTGGCAAGTAAACCAAGACTGTAAATATACACACACACAACCAGGTTTAATTTGCGCCGGAGCCCATCCGGAGCTCAGCTTCGGTACTTCTCTGTTTTTAGTAAATACTTTAATATTGGTCTGAATTTGCCGGAGCCCAGTGCAATAGCGATTCTGAAAAACCAAAGCTTAAACTAACCTTTCCTTTCCCTCCCACCTCCAAGTTTCTGCATTCTTTTCTATCAAAACACTTACTGGACATATATATATATGCCACCATTATTTTTAAAATCAGTTTAGTAGTTCCTTATATTAATAATATTGTCTTATTTCCTATGTACCTTCTTTGGAGTGTTAAAGCAGACAATTTCTCTTACAGAAATGTATCCATGATGGGAATGAGAAAAAAAAACTTGTGGAAAAACACCTGATGAAATAAGGCAATTAAGTGCTGATGAACTTGAGGCCGTCATCACTCTGGAACATTTTAAAAGGGCCGAAGACAGTGCAAAATCCTCAGTAGACCAGGAAACAATAGAAAAACATAAAGAATGGAATGTCCAATTTGGATCAAAATAAAAAGGTCTTTGAATGTCTTGAAAACAACTCTTGATTTATAAATGAAATAAAAATAGGTAACTTATTTTTATTTTTAGTATATTCTTCTATAGATTTCTAAAGCTTTTGAGCACTTAAAGCTCATTAGGAGGAGCATCAATAGCAGATTGGCAAGTAAACCAAGACTGTAAATATACACACACACAACCAGGGCTTAATTTGCGCCGGAGCCCATCCGGAGCTCAGCTTCGGTACTTCTCTGTTTTTAGTAAATACTTTAATATTGGTCTGAATTTGCCGGAGCCCAGTGCAATAGCGATTCTGAAAAACCAAAGCTTAAACTAACCTTTCCTTTCCCTCCCACCTCCAAGTTTCTGCATTCTTTTCTATCAAAACACTTACGTGACATATATATATATGCCACCATTATTTTTAAAATCAGTTTAGTAGTTCCTTATATTAATAATATTGTCTTATTTCCTATGTAACTTTCTTTGGTGTGTTGAAGCAAACAATTTCTCTTGCAGAAATGTATCCATGATGGGAATGCGAGAAAAACTTGTGGAAATACACCTGATGAAATAAGGCAATTAAGTGCTGATGAACTTGAGGCCGTCATCACTCTGGAACATTTTAAAAGGGCCGAAAACAGTGCAAAATCCTCAGTAGACCAGGAAACAATAGAAAAACAAAGAATGGAATGTCCAATTTGGATCAAAATAAAAAGGTATTTGAATGTCTTGAAAACAACTCTTGATTTATAAATGAAATAAAAATAGGTAACTTATTTTTATTTTTAGTATATTCTTCTATAGATTTCTAAAGCTTTTGAGCACTTAAAGCTCATTAGGAGGAGAATCAATAGCAGATTGGCAAGTAAACCAAGACTGTAAATATACACACACACAACCAGGGCTTAATTTGCGCCGGAGCCCATCCGGACCTCAGCTTCGGTACTTCTCTGTTTTTAGTAAATACTTTAATATTGGTCTGAATTTGCCGGAGCCCAGTGCAATAGCGATTCTGAAAAACCAAAGCTTAAACTAACCTTTCCTTTCCCTCCCACCTCCAAGTTTCTGCATTCTTTTCTATCAAAACTCTTACGTGACATATATATATATGCCACCATTATTTTTAAAATCAGTTTAGTAGTTCCTTATATTAATAATATTGTCTTATTTCCTATGTAACTTTCTTTTGTGTGTTAAAGCAGACAATTTCTCTTGCAGAAATGTATCCATGATGGGAATGCGAAAAAAAACTTGTGGAAAAACACCTGATGAAATAAGGAATTAAGTGCTGATGAACTTGAGGCCGTCATCACTCTGGAACATTTTAAAAGGGCCAAAGACAGTGCAAAATCCTCAGTAGACCAGGAAACAATAGAAAAACATAAAGAATGGAATGTCCAATTTGGATCAAAATAAAAAAGTATTTGAATGTCTTGAAAACAACTCTTGATTTATAAATGAAATAAAAATAGGTAACTTATTTTTATTTTTAGTATATTCTTCTATAGATTTCTAAAGCTTTTGAGCACTTAAAGCTCATTAGGAGGAGCATCAATAGCAGATTGGCAAGTAAACCAAGACTGTAAATATACACACACACAACCAGGTTTAATTTGCGCCGGAGCCCATCCGGAGCTCAGCTTCGGTACTTCTCTGTTTTTAGTAAATACTTTAATATTGGTCTGAATTTGCCGGAGCCCAGTGCAATAGCGATTCTGAAAAACCAAAGCTTAAACTAACCTTTCCTTTCCCTCCCACCTCCAAGTTTCTGCATTCTTTTCTATCAAAACACTTACGTGACATATATATATATATGCCACCATTATTTTTAAAATCAGTTTAGTAGTTCCTTATATTAATAATATTGTCTTATTTCCTATGTAACTTTCTTTGGTGTGTTGAAGCAAACAATTTCTCTTGCAGAAATGTATCCATGATGGGAATGCGAGAAAAAACTTGTGGAAATACACCTGATGAAATAAGGCAATTAAGTGCTGATGAACTTGAGGCCGTCATCACTCTGGAACATTTTAAAAGGGCCGAAGACAGTGCAAAATCCTCAGTAGACCAGGAAACAATAGAAAAACATAAAGAATGGAATGTCCAATTTGGATCAAAATAAAAAGGTATTTGAATGTCTTGAAAACAACTCTTGATTTATAAATGAAATAAAAATAGGTAACTTATTTTTATTTTTAGTATATTCTTCTATAGATTTCTAAAGCTTTTGAGCACTTAAAGCTCATTAGGAGGAGAATCAATAGCAGATTGGCAAGTAAACCAAGACTGTAAATATACACACACACAACCAGGGCTTAATTTGCGCCGGAGCTCATCCGGAGCTCAGCTTCGGTACTTCTCTGTTTTTAGTAAATACTTTAATATTGGTCTGAATTTGCCGGAGCCCAGTGCAATAGCGATTCTGAAAAACCAAAGCTTAAACTAACCTTTCCTTTCCCTCCCACCTCCAAGTTTCTGCATTCTTTTCTATCAAAACACTTACGTGACATATATATATATGCCACCATTATTTTTAAAATCAGTTTAGTAGTTCCTTATATTAATAATATTGTCTTATTTCCTATGTAACTTTCTTTGGTGTGTTAAAGCAGACAATTTCTCTTGCAGAAATGTATCCATGATGGGAATGCGAAAAAAAACTTGTGGAAAAACACCTGATGAAATAAGGCAATTAAGTGCTGATGAACTTGAGGCCGTCATCACTCTGGAACATTTTAAAAGGGCCGAAGACAGTGCAAAATCCTCAGTAGACCAGGAAACAATAGAAAAACATAAAGAATGGAATGTCCAATTTGGATCAAAATAAAAAAGTATTTGAATGTCTTGAAAACAACTCTTGATTTATAAAAAAAATAAAAATAGGTAACTTATTTTTATTTTTAGTATATTCTTCTATAGATTTCTAAAGCTTTTGAGCACTTAAAGCTCATTAGGAGGAGCATCAATAGCAGATTGGCAAGTAAACCAAGACTGTAAATATACACACACACAACCAGGTTTAATTTGCGCCGGAGCCCATCCGGAGCTCAGCTTCGGTACTTCTCTGTTTTTAGTAAATACTTTAATATTGGTCTGAATTTGCCGGAGCCCAGTGCAATAGCGATTCTGAAAAACCAAAGCTTAAACTAACCTTTCCTTTCCCTCCCACCTCCAAGTTTCTGCATTCTTTTCTATCAAAACACTTACTGGACATATATATATATGCCACCATTATTTTTAAAATCAGTTTAGTAGTTCCTTATATTAATAATATTGTCTTATTTCCTATGTACCTTCTTTGGAGTGTTAAAGCAGACAATTTCTCTTACAGAAATGTATCCATGATGGGAATGAGAAAAAAAAACTTGTGGAAAAACACCTGATGAAATAAGGCAATTAAGTGCTGATGAACTTGAGGCCGTCATCACTCTGGAACATTTTAAAAGGGCCGAAGACAGTGCAAAATCCTCAGTAGACCAGGAAACAATAGAAAAACATAAAGAATGGAATGTCCAATTTGGATCAAAATAAAAAGGTCTTTGAATGTCTTGAAAACAACTCTTGATTTATAAATGAAATAAAAATAGGTAACTTATTTTTATTTTTAGTATATTCTTCTATAGATTTCTAAAGCTTTTGAGCACTTAAAGCTCATTAGGAGGAGCATCAATAGCAGATTGGCAAGTAAACCAAGACTGTAAATATACACACACACAACCAGGGCTTAATTTGCGCCGGAGCCCATCCGGAGCTCAGCTTCGGTACTTCTCTGTTTTTAGTAAATACTTTAATATTGGTCTGAATTTGCCGGAGCCCAGTGCAATAGCGATTCTGAAAAACCAAAGCTTAAACTAACCTTTCCTTTCCCTCCCACCTCCAAGTTTCTGCATTCTTTTCTATCAAAACACTTACGTGACATATATATATATGCCACCATTATTTTTAAAATCAGTTTAGTAGTTCCTTATATTAATAATATTGTCTTATTTCCTATGTAACTTTCTTTGGTGTGTTGAAGCAAACAATTTCTCTTGCAGAAATGTATCCATGATGGGAATGCGAGAAAAACTTGTGGAAATACACCTGATGAAATAAGGCAATTAAGTGCTGATGAACTTGAGGCCGTCATCACTCTGGAACATTTTAAAAGGGCCGAAAACAGTGCAAAATCCTCAGTAGACCAGGAAACAATAGAAAAACAAAGAATGGAATGTCCAATTTGGATCAAAATAAAAAGGTATTTGAATGTCTTGAAAACAACTCTTGATTTATAAATGAAATAAAAATAGGTAACTTATTTTTATTTTTAGTATATTCTTCTATAGATTTCTAAAGCTTTTGAGCACTTAAAGCTCATTAGGAGGAGAATCAATAGCAGATTGGCAAGTAAACCAAGACTGTAAATATACACACACACAACCAGGGCTTAATTTGCGCCGGAGCCCATCCGGACCTCAGCTTCGGTACTTCTCTGTTTTTAGTAAATACTTTAATATTGGTCTGAATTTGCCGGAGCCCAGTGCAATAGCGATTCTGAAAAACCAAAGCTTAAACTAACCTTTCCTTTCCCTCCCACCTCCAAGTTTCTGCATTCTTTTCTATCAAAACTCTTACGTGACATATATATATATGCCACCATTATTTTTAAAATCAGTTTAGTAGTTCCTTATATTAATAATATTGTCTTATTTCCTATGTAACTTTCTTTTGTGTGTTAAAGCAGACAATTTCTCTTGCAGAAATGTATCCATGATGGGAATGCGAAAAAAAACTTGTGGAAAAACACCTGATGAAATAAGGCAATTAAGTGCTGATGAACTTGAGGCCGTCATCACTCTGGAACATTTTAAAAGGGCCGAAGACAGTGCAAAATCCTCAGTAGACCAGGAAACAATAGAAAAACATAAAGAATGGAATGTCCAATTTGGATCAAAATAAAAAAGTATTTGAATGTCTTGAAAACAACTCTTGATTTATAAATGAAATAAAAATAGGTAACTTATTTTTATTTTTAGTATATTCTTCTATAGATTTCTAAAGCTTTTGAGCACTTAAAGCTCATTAGGAGGAGCATCAATAGCAGATTGGCAAGTAAACCAAGACTGTA
The DNA here is from genome assembly GCA_963932465.1 of Maratus speciosus. Lineage (NCBI taxonomy): Eukaryota > Metazoa > Arthropoda > Arachnida > Araneae > Salticidae > Maratus > Maratus speciosus. The sequence goes on from OZ010798.1 coordinate 415,832,700, forward strand.
AATATACACACACACAACCAGGTTTAATTTGCGCCGGAGCCCATCCGGAGCTCAGCTTCGGTACTTCTCTGTTTTTAGTAAATACTTTAATATTGGTCTGAATTTGCCGGAGCCCAGTGCAATAGCGATTCTGAAAAACCAAAGCTTAAACTAACCTTTCCTTTCCCTCCCACCTCCAAGTTTCTGCATTCTTTTCTATCAAAACACTTACTGGACATATATATATATGCCACCATTATTTTTAAAATCAGTTTAGTAGTTCCTTATATTAATAATATTGTCTTATTTCCTATGTAACTTTCTTTGGAGTGTTAAAGCAGACAATTTCTCTTACAGAAATGTATCCATGATGGGAATGAGAAAAAAAAACTTGTGGAAAAACACCTGATGAAATAAGGCAATTAAGTGCTGATGAACTTGAGGCCGTCATCACTCTGGAACATTTTAAAAGGGCCGAAGACAGTGCAAAATCCTCAGTAGACCAGGAAACAATAGAAAAACATAAAGAATGGAATGTCCAATTTGGATCAAAATAAAAAGGTATTTGAATGTCTTGAAAACAACTCTTGATTTATAAATGAAATAAAAATAGGTAACTTATTTTTATTTTTAGTATATTCTTCTATAGATTTCTAAAGCTTTTGAGCACTTAAAGCTCATTAGGAGGAGCATCAATAGGAGATTGGCAAGTAAACCAAGACTGTAAATATACACACACACAACCAGGGCTTAATTTGCGCCGGAGCCCATCCGGAGCTCAGCTTCGGTACTTCTCTGTTTTTAGTAAATACTTTAATATTGGTCTGAATTTGCCGGAGCCCAGTGCAATAGCGATTCTGAAAAACCAAAGCTTAAACTAACCTTTCCTTTCCCTCCCACCTCCAAGTTTCTGCATTCTTTTCTATCAAAACACTTACGTGACATATATATATATGCCACCATTATTTTTAAAATCAGTTTAGTAGTTCCTTATATTAATAATATTGTCTTATTTCCTATGTAACTTTCTTTGGTGTGTTGAAGCAAACAATTTCTCTTGCAGAAATGTATCCATGATGGGAATGCGAGAAAAAACTTGTGAAAATACACCTGATGAAATAAGGCAATTAAGTGCTGATGAACTTGAGGCCGTCATCACTCTGGAACATTTTAAAAGGGCCGAAGACAGTGCAAAATCCTCAGTAGACCAGGAAACAATAGAAACATAAAGAATGGAATGACCAATTTGGATCAAAATAAAAAGGTAATTGAATGTCTTGAAAACAACTCTTGATTTATAAATGAAATAAAAATAGGTAACTTATTTTTATTTTGAGTATATTCTTCTATAGATTTCTAAAGCTTTTGAGCACTTAAAGCTCATTAGGAGGAGCATCAATAGCAGATTGGCAAGTAAACCAAGACAGTAAATATACACACACACAACCAGGGCTTAATTTGCGCCGGAGCCCATCCGGAGCTCAGCTTCGGTACTTCTCTGTTTTTAGTAAATACTTTAATATTGGTCTGAATTTGCCAGAGCCCAGTGCAATAGCGATTCTGAAAAACCAAAGCTTAAACTAACCTTTCCTTTCCCTCCCACCTCCAAGTTTCTGCATTCTTTTCTATCAAAACACTTACGTGACATATATATATATGCCACCATTATTTTTTAAATCAGTTTAGTAGTTCCTTATATTAATAATATTGTCTTACTTCCTATGTAACTTTCTTTGGTGTGTTAAAGCAGACAATTTCTCTTGCAGAAATGTATCCATGATGGGAATGCGAAAAAAAACTTGTGGAAAAACAGCTGATGAATTAAGGCAATTAAGTGCTGATGAACTAGAGGCCGTCATCACTCTGGAACATTTTAAAAGGGCCGAAGACAGTGCAAAATCCTCAGTAGACCAGGAAAGAATAGAAAAACATAAAGAATGGAATGTCCAATTTGGATCAAAATAAAAAGGTATTTGAATGTCTTGAAAACAACTCTTGATTTATAAATGAAATAAAAATAGGTAACTTATTTTTATTTTTAGTATATTCTTCTATAGATTTCTAAAGCTTTTGAGCACTTAAAGCTCATTAGGAGGAGCATCAATAGCAGATTGGCACGTAAACCAAGACTGTAAATATACACACACACAACCAGGGCTTAATTTGCGCCGGAGCCCATCCGGAGCTCAGCTTCGGTACTTCTCTGTTTTTAGTAAATACTTTAATATTGGTCTGAATTTGCCGGAGCCCAGTGCAATAGCGATTCTGAAAAACCAAAGCTTAAACTAACCTTTCCTTTCCCTACCACCTCCAAGTTTCTGCATTCTTTTCTATCAAAACACTTACGTGACATATATATATATGCCACCATTATTTTTAAAATCAGTTTAGTAGTTCCTTATATTAATAATATTGTCTTATTTCCTATGTAACTTTCTTTGGTGTGTTGAAGCAAACAATTTCTCTTGCAGAAATGTATCCATGATGGGTATGCGAGAAAAAACTTGTGGAAATACACCTGATGAAATAAGGCAATTAAGTGCTGATGAACTTGAGGCCGTCATCACTCTGGAACATTTTAAAAGGGCCGAAGACAGTGCAAAATCCTCAGTAGACCAGGAAACAATAGAAAAACATAAAGAATGGAATGTCCAATTTGGATCAAAATAAAAAGGTATTTGAATGTCTTGAAAACAACTCTTTATTTATAAATGAAATAAAAATAGGTAACTTATTTTTATTTTTAGTATATTCTTCTATAGATTTCTAAAGCTTTTGAGCACTTAAAGCTCATTAGGAGGAGCATCAATAGCAGATTGGCAGGTAAACCAAGACTGTAAATATACACACACACAACCAGGGCTTAATTTGCGCCGGAGCCCATCCGGAGCTCAGCTTCGGTACTTCTCTGTTTTTAGTAAATACTTTAATATTGGTCTGAAATTGCCGGAGCGCAGTGCAATAGCGATTCTGAAAAACCAAAGCTTAAACTAACCTTTCCTTTCCCTCCCACCTCCAAGTTTCTGCATTCTTTTCTATCAAAACACTTACGTGACATATATATATATGCCACCATTATTTTTAAAATCAGTTTAGTAGTTCCTTATATTAATAATATTGTCTTATTTCCTATGTAACTTTCTTTGGTGTGTTGAAGCAAACAATTTCTCTTGCAGAAATGTATCCATGATGGGTATGCGAGAAAAAACTTGTGGAAATACACCTGATGAAATAAGGCAATTAAGTGCTGATGAACTTGAGGCCGTCATCACTCTGGAACATTTTAAAAGGGCCGAAGACAGTGCAAAATCCTCAGTAGACCAGGAAACAATAGAAAAACATAAAGAATGGAATGTCCAATTTGGATCAAAATAAAAAGGTATTTGAATGTCTTGAAAACAACTCTTGATTTATAAATGAAATAAAAATTGGTAACTTATTTTTATTTTTAGTATATTCTTCTATAGATTTCTAAAGCTTTTGAGCACTTAAAGCTCATTAGGAGGAGCATCAATAGCAGATTGGCAAGTAAACCAAGACTGTAAATATACACACACACAACCAGGTTTAATTTGCGCCGGAGCCCATCCGGAGCTCAGCTTCGGTACTTCTCTGTTTTTAGTAAATACTTTAATATTGGTCTGAATTTGCCGGAGCCCAGTGCAATAGCGAATCTGAAAAACCAAAATTAAACTAACCTTTCCTTTCCCTCCCACCTCCAAGTTTCTGCATTCTTTTCTATCAAAACACTTACGTGACATATATATATATGCCACCATTATTTTTAAAATCAGTTTAGTAGTTCCTTATATTAATAATATTGTCTTATTTCCTATGTAACTTTCTTTGGTGTGTTGAAGCAAACAATTTCTCTTGCAGAAATGTATCCATGATGGGAATGCGAGAAAAAACTTGTGAAAATACACCTGATGAAATAAGGCAATTAAGTGCTGATGAACTTGAGGCCGTCATCACTCTGGAACATTTTAAAAGGGCCGAAGACAGTGCAAAATCCTCAGTAGACCAGGAAACAATAGAAAAACATAAAGAATGGAATGTCCAATTTGGATCAAAATAAAAAGGTATTTGAATGTCTTGAAAACAACTCTTGATTTACAAATGAAATAAAAATAGGTAACTTATTTTTATTTTTAGTATATTCTTCTATAGATTTCTAAAGCTTTTGAGCACTTAAAGCTCATTAGGAGGAGAATCAATAGCAGATTGGCAAGTAAACCAAGACTGTAAATATACACACACACAACCAGGGCTTAATTTGCGCCGGAGCCCATCCGGAGCTCAGCTTCGGTACTTCTCTGTTTTTAGTAAATACTTTAATATTGGTCTGAAATTGCTGGAGCCCAGTGCAAATGCGATTCTGAAAAACCAAAGCTTAAACTAACCTTTCCTTTCTCTCCCACCTCCAAGTTTCTGCATTCTTTTCTATCAAAACACTTACGTGACATATATATATATGCCACCATTATTTTTTAAATCAGTTTAGTAGTTCCTTATATTAATAATATTGTCTTACTTCCTATGTAACTTTCTTTGGTGTGTTAAAGCAGACAATTTCTCTTGCAGAAATGTATCCATGATGGGAATGCGAAAAAAAACTTGTGGAAAAACACCTGATGAAATAAGGCAATTAAGTGCTGATGAACTTGAGGCCGTCATCACTCTGGAACATTTTAAAAGGGCCGAAGACAGTGCAAAATCCTCAGTAGACCAGGAAACAATAGAAAAACATAAAGAATGGAATGTCCAATTTGGATCAAAATAAAAAAGTATTTGAATGTCTTGAAAACAACTCTTGATTTATAAATGAAATAAAAATTGGTAACTTATTTTTATTTTTAGTATATTCTTCTATAGATTTCTAAAGCTTTTGAGCACTTAAAGCTCATTAGGAGGAGCATCAATAGCAGATTGGCAAGTAAACCAAGACTGTAAATATACACACACACAACCAGGTTTAATTTGCGCCGGAGCCCATCCGGAGCTCAGCTTCGGTACTTCTCTGTTTTTAGTAAATACTTTAATATTGGTCTGAATTTGCCGGAGCCCAGTGCAATAGCGAATCTGAAAAACCAAAATTAAACTAACCTTTCCTTTCCCTCCCACCTCCAAGTTTCTGCATTCTTTTCTATCAAAACACTTACGTGACATATATATATATGCCACCATTATTTTTAAAATCAGTTTAGTAGTTCCTTATATTAATAATATTGTCTTATTTCCTATGTAACTTTCTTTGGTGTGTTGAAGCAAACAATTTCTCTTGCAGAAATGTATCCATGATGGGAATGCGAGAAAAAACTTGTGAAAATACACCTGATGAAATAAGGCAATTAAGTGCTGATGAACTTGAGGCCGTCATCCCTCTGGAACATTTTAAAAGGGCCGAAGACAGTGCAAAATCCTCAGTAGACCAGGAAACAATAGAAAAACATAAAGAATGGAATGTCCAATTTGGATCAAAATAAAAAGGTATTTGAATGTCTTGAAAACAACTCTTGATTTATAAATGAAATAAAAATAGGTAACTTATTTTTATTTTTAGTATATTCTTCTATAGATTTCTAAAGCTTTTGAGCACTTAAAGCTCATTAGGAGGAGCATCAATAGCAGATTGGCAAGTAAACCAAGACTGTAAATATACACACACACAACCAGGGCTTAATTTGCGCCGGAGCCCATCCGGAGCTCAGCTTCGGTACTTCTCTGTTTTTAGTAAATACTTTAATATTGGTCTGAATTTGCCGGAGCCCAGTGCAATAGCGATTCTGAAAAACCAAAGCTTAAACTAACCTTTCCTTTCCCTCCCACCTCCAAGTTTCTGCATTCTTTTCTATCAAAACACTTACGTGACATATATATATATGCCACCATTATTTTTAAAATCAGTTTAGTAGTTCCTTATATTAATAATATTGTCTTATTTCCTATGTAACTTTCTTTGGTGTGTTGAAGCAAACAATTTCTCTTGCAGAAATGTATCCATGATGGGAATGCGAGAAAAACTTGTGGAAATACACCTGATGAAATAAGGCAATTAAGTGCTGATGAACTTGAGGCCGTCATCACTCTGGAACATTTTAAAAGGGCCGAAAACAGTGCAAAATCCTCAGTAGACCAGGAAACAATAGAAAAACAAAGAATGGAATGTCCAATTTGGATCAAAATAAAAAGGTATTTGAATGTCTTGAAAACAACTCTTGATTTATAAATGAAATAAAAATAGGTAACTTATTTTTATTTTTAGTATATTCTTCTATAGATTTCTAAAGCTTTTGAGCACTTAAAGCTCATTAGGAGGAGAATCAATAGCAGATTGGCAAGTAAACCAAGACTGTAAATATACACACACACAACCAGGGCTTAATTTGCGCCGGAGCCCATCCGGACCTCAGCTTCGGTACTTCTCTGTTTTTAGTAAATACTTTAATATTGGTCTGAATTTGCCGGAGCCCAGTGCAATAGCGATTCTGAAAAACCAAAGCTTAAACTAACCTTTCCTTTCCCTCCCACCTCCAAGTTTCTGCATTCTTTTCTATCAAAACTCTTACGTGACATATATATATATGCCACCATTATTTTTAAAATCAGTTTAGTAGTTCCTTATATTAATAATATTGTCTTATTTCCTATGTAACTTTCTTTTGTGTGTTAAAGCAGACAATTTCTCTTGCAGAAATGTATCCATGATGGGAATGCGAAAAAAAACTTGTGGAAAAACACCTGATGAAATAAGGCAATTAAGTGCTGATGAACTTGAGGCCGTCATCACTCTGGAACATTTTAAAAGGGCCGAAGACAGTGCAAAATCCTCAGTAGACCAGGAAACAATAGAAAAACATAAAGAATGGAATGTCCAATTTGGATCAAAATAAAAAAGTATTTGAATGTCTTGAAAACAACTCTTGATTTATAAATGAAATAAAAATAGGTAACTTATTTTTATTTTTAGTATATTCTTCTATAGATTTCTAAAGCTTTTGAGCACTTAAAGCTCATTAGGAGGAGCATCAATAGCAGATTGGCAAGTAAACCAAGACTGTAAATATACACACACACAACCAGGTTTAATTTGCGCCGGAGCCCATCCGGAGCTCAGCTTCGGTACTTCTCTGTTTTTAGTAAATACTTTAATATTGGTCTGAATTTGCCGGAGCCCAGTGCAATAGCGATTCTGAAAAACCAAAGCTTAAACTAACCTTTCCTTTCCCTCCCACCTCCAAGTTTCTGCATTCTTTTCTATCAAAACAATTACGTGACATATATATATATATGCCACCATTATTTTTAAAATCAGTTTAGTAGTTCCTTATATTAATAATATTGTCTTATTTCCTATGTAACTTTCTTTGGTGTGTTGAAGCAAACAATTTCTCTTGCAGAAATGTATCCATGATGGGAATGCGAGAAAAAACTTGTGGAAATACACCTGATGAAATAAGGCAATTAAGTGCTGATGAACTTGAGGCCGTCATCACTCTGGAACATTTTAAAAGGGCCGAAGACAGTGCAAAATCCTCAGTAGACCAGGAAACAATAGAAAAACATAAAGAATGGAATGTCCAATTTGGATCAAAATAAAAAGGTATTTGAATGTCTTGAAAACAACTCTTTATTTATAAATGAAATAAAAATAGGTAACTTATTTTTATTTTTAGTATATTCTTCTATAGATTTCTAAAGCTTTTGAGCACTTAAAGCTCATTAGGAGGAGCATCAATAGCAGATTGGCAGGTAAACCAAGACTGTAAATATACACACACACAACCAGGGCTTAATTTGCGCCGGAGCCCATCCGGAGCTCAGCTTCGGTACTTCTCTGTTTTTAGTAAATACTTTAATATTGGTCTGAAATTGCCGGAGCGCAGTGCAATAGCGATTCTGAAAAACCAAAGCTTAAACTAACCTTTCCTTTCCCTCCCACCTCCAAGTTTCTGCATTCTTTTCTATCAAAACACTTACGTGACATATATATATATGCCACCATTATTTTTAAAATCAGTTTAGTAGTTCCTTATATTAATAATATTGTCTTATTTCCTATGTAACTTTCTTTGGTGTGTTGAAGCAAACAATTTCTCTTGCAGAAATGTATCCATGATGGGTATGCGAGAAAAAACTTGTGGAAATACACCTGATGAAATAAGGCAATTAAGTGCTGATGAACTTGAGGCCGTCATCACTCTGGAACATTTTAAAAGGGCCGAAGACAGTGCAAAATCCTCAGTAGACCAGGAAACAATAGAAAAACATAAAGAATGGAATGTCCAATTTGGATCAAAATAAAAAGGTATTTGAATGTCTTGAAAACAACTCTTGATTTATAAATGAAATAAAAATTGGTAACTTATTTTTATTTTTAGTATATTCTTCTATAGATTTCTAAAGCTTTTGAGCACTTAAAGCTCATTAGGAGGAGCATCAATAGCAGATTGGCAAGTAAACCAAGACTGTAAATATACACACACACAACCAGGTTTAATTTGCGCCGGAGCCCATCCGGAGCTCAGCTTCGGTACTTCTCTGTTTTTAGTAAATACTTTAATATTGGTCTGAATTTGCCGGAGCCCAGTGCAATAGCGAATCTGAAAAACCAAAATTAAACTAACCTTTCCTTTCCCTCCCACCTCCAAGTTTCTGCATTCTTTTCTATCAAAACACTTACGTGACATATATATATATGCCACCATTATTTTTAAAATCAGTTTAGTAGTTCCTTATATTAATAATATTGTCTTATTTCCTATGTAACTTTCTTTGGTGTGTTGAAGCAAACAATTTCTCTTGCAGAAATGTATCCATGATGGGAATGCGAGAAAAAACTTGTGAAAATACACCTGATGAAATAAGGCAATTAAGTGCTGATGAACTTGAGGCCGTCATCACTCTGGAACATTTTAAAAGGGCCGAAGACAGTGCAAAATCCTCAGTAGACCAGGAAACAATAGAAAAACATAAAGAATGGAATGTCCAATTTGGATCAAAATAAAAAGGTATTTGAATGTCTTGAAAACAACTCTTGATTTACAAATGAAATAAAAATAGGTAACTTATTTTTATTTTTAGTATATTCTTCTATAGATTTCTAAAGCTTTTGAGCACTTAAAGCTCATTAGGAGGAGAATCAATAGCAGATTGGCAAGTAAACCAAGACTGTAAATATACACACACACAACCAGGGCTTAATTTGCGCCGGAGCCCATCCGGAGCTCAGCTTCGGTACTTCTCTGTTTTTAGTAAATACTTTAATATTGGTCTGAAATTGCCGGAGCCCAGTGCAAATGCGATTCTGAAAAACCAAAGCTTAAACTAACCTTTCCTTTCTCTCCCACCTCCAAGTTTCTGCATTCTTTTCTATCAAAACACTTACGTGACATATATATATATGCCACCATTATTTTTTAAATCAGTTTAGTAGTTCCTTATATTAATAATATTGTCTTACTTCCTATGTAACTTTCTTTGGTGTGTTAAAGCAGACAATTTCTCTTGCAGAAATGTATCCATGATGGGAATGCGAAAAAAAACTTGTGGAAAAACACCTGATGAAATAAGGCAATTAAGTGCTGATGAACTTGAGGCCGTCATCACTCTGGAACATTTTAAAAGGGCCGAAGACAGTGCAAAATCCTCAGTAGACCAGGAAACAATAGAAAAACATAAAGAATGGAATGTCCAATTTGGATCAAAATAAAAAAGTATTTGAATGTCTTGAAAACAACTCTTGATTTATAAATGAAATAAAAATTGGTAACTTATTTTTATTTTTAGTATATTCTTCTATAGATTTCTAAAGCTTTTGAGCACTTAAAGCTCATTAGGAGGAGCATCAATAGCAGATTGGCAAGTAAACCAAGACTGTAAATATACACACACACAACCAGGTTTAATTTGCGCCGGAGCCCATCCGGAGCTCAGCTTCGGTACTTCTCTGTTTTTAGTAAATACTTTAATATTGGTCTGAATTTGCCGGAGCCCAGTGCAATAGCGAATCTGAAAAACCAAAATTAAACTAACCTTTCCTTTCCCTCCCACCTCCAAGTTTCTGCATTCTTTTCTATCAAAACACTTACGTGACATATATATATATGCCACCATTATTTTTAAAATCAGTTTAGTAGTTCCTTATATTAATAATATTGTCTTATTTCCTATGTAACTTTCTTTGGTGTGTTGAAGCAAACAATTTCTCTTGCAGAAATGTATCCATGATGGGAATGCGAGAAAAAACTTGTGAAAATACACCTGATGAAATAAGGCAATTAAGTGCTGATGAACTTGAGGCCGTCATCCCTCTGGAACATTTTAAAAGGGCCGAAGACAGTGCAAAATCCTCAGTAGACCAGGAAACAATAGAAAAACATAAAGAATGGAATGTCCAATTTGGATCAAAATAAAAAGGTATTTGAATGTCTTGAAAACAACTCTTGATTTATAAATGAAATAAAAATAGGTAACTTATTTTTATTTTTAGTATATTCTTCTATAGATTTCTAAAGCTTTTGAGCACTTAAAGCTCATTAGGAGGAGCATCAATAGCAGATTGGCAAGTAAACCAAGACTGTAAATATACACACACACAACCAGGGCTTAATTTGCGCCGGAGCCCATCCGGAGCTCAGCTTCGGTACTTCTCTGTTTTTAGTAAATACTTTAATATTGGTCTGAATTTGCCGGAGCCCAGTGCAATAGCGATTCTGAAAAACCAAAGCTTAAACTAACCTTTCCTTTCCCTCCCACCTCCAAGTTTCTGCATTCTTTTCTATCAAAACACTTACGTGACATATATATATATGCCACCATTATTTTTAAAATCAGTTTAGTAATTCCTTATATTAATAATATTGTCTTATTTCCTATGTAACTTTCTTTGGTGTGTTGAAGCAAACAATTTCTCTTGCAGAAATGTATCCATGATGGGAATGCGAGAAAAAACTTGTGAAAATACACCTGATGAAATAAGGCAATTAAGTGCTGATGAACTTGAGGCCGTCATCACTCTGGAACATTTTAAAAGGGCCGAAGACAGTGCAAAATCCTCAGTAGACCAGGAAACAATAGAAAAACATAAAGAATGGAATGTCCAATTTGGATCAAAATAAAAAGGTATTTGAATGTCTTGAAAACAACTCTTGATTTATAAATGAAATAAAAATAGGTAACTTATTTTTATTTTTAGTATATTCTTCTATAGATTTCTAAAGCTTTTGAGCACTTAAAGCTCATTAGGAGGAGAATCAATAGCAGATTGGCAAGTAAACCAAGACTGTAAATATACACACACACAACCAGGGCTTAATTTGCGCCGGAGCCCATCCAGAGCTCAGCTTCGGTACTTCTCTGTTTTTAGTAAATACTTTAATATTGGTCTGAATTTGCCGGAGCCCAGTGCAATAGCGATTCTGAAAAACCAAAGCTTAAACTAACCTTTCCTTTCTCTCCCACCTCCAAGTTTCTGCATTCTTTTCTATCAAAACACTTACGTGACATATATATATATGCCACCATTATTTTTAAAATCAGTTTAGTAGTTCCTTATATTAATAATATTGTCTTATTTCCTATGTAACTTTCTTTGGTGTGTTAAAGCAGACAATTTCTCTTGCAGAAATGTATCCATGATGGGAATGCGAAAAAAAACTTGTGGAAAAACACCTGATGAAATAAGGCAATTAAGTGCTGATGAACTTGAGGCCGTCATCACTCTGGAACATTTTAAAAGGGCCGAAGACAGTGCAAAATCCTCAGTAGACCAGGAAACAATAGAAAAACATAAAGAATGGAATGTCCAATTTGGATCAAAATAAAAAGGTATTTGAATGTCTTGAAAACAACTCTTGATTTATAAATGAAATAAAAATAGGTAACTTATTTTTATTTTTAGTATATTCTTCTATAGATTTCTAAAGCTTTTGAGCACTTAAAGCTCATTAGGAGGAGCATCAATAGCAGATTGGCAAGTAAACCAAGACTGTAAATATACACACACACAACCAGGGCTTAATTTGCGCCGGACTCCATCCGGAGCTCAGCTTCGGTACTTCTCTGTTTTTAGTAAATACTTTAATATTGGTCTGAATTTGCCGGAGCGCAGTGCAATAGCGATTCTGAAAAACCAAAGCTTAAACTAACCTTTCCTTTCCCTCCCACCTCCAAGTTTCTGCATTCTTTTCTATCAAAACACTTACGTGACATATATATATATGCCACCATTATTTTTAAAATCAGTTTAGTAGTTCCTTATATTAATAATATTGTCTTATTTCCTATGTAACTTTCTTTGGTGTGTTGAAGCAAACAATTTCTCTTGCAGAAATGTATCCATGATGGGTATGCGAGAAAAAATTTGTGGAAATACACCTGATGAAATAAGGCAATTAAGTGCTGATGAACTTGAGGCCGTCATCACTCTGGAACATTTTAAAAGGGCCGAAGACAGTGCAAAATCCTCAGTAGACCAGGAAACAATAGAAAAACATAAAGAATGGAATGTCCAATTTGGATCAAAATAAAAAGGTATTTGAATGTCTTGAAAACTACTCTTGATTTATAAATGAAATAAAAATAGGTAACTTATTTTTATTTTTAGTATATCCTTCTATAGATTTCTAAAGCTTTTGAGCACTTAAAGCTCATTAGGAGGAGAATCAATAGCAGATTGGCAAGTAAACCAAGACTGTAAATATACACACACACAACCAGGGCTTAATTTGCGCCAGAGCCCATCCGGAGCTCAGCTTCGGTACTTCTCTGTTTTTAGTAAATACTTTAATATTGGTCTGAATTTGCCGGAGCCCAGTGCAATAGCGATTCTGAAAAACCAAAGCTTAAACTAACCTTTCCTTTCCCTCCCACCTCCAAGTTTCTGCATTCTTTTCTATCAAAACACTTACGTGACATATATATATATATGCCACCATTATTTTTAAAATCAGTTTAGTAGTTCCTTATATTAATAATATTGTCTTATTTCCTATGTAACTTTCTTTGGTGTGTTGAAGCAAACAATTTCTCTTGCAGAAATGTATCCATGATGGGAATGCGAGAAAAAACTTGTGGAAATACACCTGATGAAATAAGGCAATTAAGTGCTGATGAACTTGAGGCCGTCATCACTCTGGAACATTTTAAAAGGGCCGAAGACAGTGCAAAATCCTCAGTAGACCAGGAAACAATAGAAAAACATAAAGAATGGAATGTCCAATTTGGATCAAAATAAAAAGGTATTTGAATGTCTTGAAAACAACTCTTGATTTATAAATGAAATAAAAATAGGTAACTTATTTTTATTTTTAGTATATTCTTCTATAGATTTCTAAAGCTTTTGAGCACTTAAAGCTCATTAGGAGGAGAATCAATAGCAGATTGGCAAGTAAACCAAGACTGTAAATATACACACACACAACCAGGGCTTAATTTGCGCCGGAGCCCATCCGGAGCTCAGCTTCGGTACTTCTCTGTTTTTAGTAAATACTTTAATATTGGTCTGAATTTGCCGGAGCCCAGTGCAATAGCGATTCTGAAAAACCAAAGCTTAAACTAACCTTTCCTTTCCCTCCCACCTCCAAGTTTCTGCATTCTTTTCTATCAAAACACTTACGTGACATATATATATATGCCACCATTATTTTTAAAATCAGTTTAGTAGTTCCTTATATTAATAATATTGTCTTATTTCCTATGTAACTTTCTTTGGTGTGTTAAAGCAGACAATTTCTCTTGCAGAAATGTATCCATGATGGGAATGCGAAAAAAAACTTGTGGAAAAACACCTGATGAAATAAGGCAATTAAGTGCTGATGAACTTGAGGCCGTCATCACTCTGGAACATTTTAAAAGGGCCGAAGACAGTGCAAAATCCTCAGTAGACCAGGAAACAATAGAAAAACATAAAGAATGGAATGTCCAATTTGGATCAAAATAAAAAAGTATTTGAATGTCTTGAAAACAACTCTTGATTTATAAAAAAAATAAAAATAGGTAACTTATTTTTATTTTTAGTATATTCTTCTATAGATTTCTAAAGCTTTTGAGCACTTAAAGCTCATTAGGAGGAGCATCAATAGCAGATTGGCAAGTAAACCAAGACTGTAAATATACACACACACAACCAGGTTTAATTTGCGCCGGAGCCCATCCGGAGCTCAGCTTCGGTACTTCTCTGTTTTTAGTAAATACTTTAATATTGGTCTGAATTTGCCGGAGCCCAGTGCAATAGCGATTCTGAAAAACCAAAGCTTAAACTAACCTTTCCTTTCCCTCCCACCTCCAAGTTTCTGCATTCTTTTCTATCAAAACACTTACTGGACATATATATATATGCCACCATTATTTTTAAAATCAGTTTAGTAGTTCCTTATATTAATAATATTGTCTTATTTCCTATGTACCTTCTTTGGAGTGTTAAAGCAGACAATTTCTCTTACAGAAATGTATCCATGATGGGAATGAGAAAAAAAAACTTGTGGAAAAACACCTGATGAAATAAGGCAATTAAGTGCTGATGAACTTGAGGCCGTCATCACTCTGGAACATTTTAAAAGGGCCGAAGACAGTGCAAAATCCTCAGTAGACCAGGAAACAATAGAAAAACATAAAGAATGGAATGTCCAATTTGGATCAAAATAAAAAGGTCTTTGAATGTCTTGAAAACAACTCTTGATTTATAAATGAAATAAAAATAGGTAACTTATTTTTATTTTTAGTATATTCTTCTATAGATTTCTAAAGCTTTTGAGCACTTAAAGCTCATTAGGAGGAGCATCAATAGCAGATTGGCAAGTAAACCAAGACTGTAAATATACACACACACAACCAGGGCTTAATTTGCGCCGGAGCCCATCCGGAGCTCAGCTTCGGTACTTCTCTGTTTTTAGTAAATACTTTAATATTGGTCTGAATTTGCCGGAGCCCAGTGCAATAGCGATTCTGAAAAACCAAAGCTTAAACTAACCTTTCCTTTCCCTCCCACCTCCAAGTTTCTGCATTCTTTTCTATCAAAACACTTACGTGACATATATATATATGCCACCATTATTTTTAAAATCAGTTTAGTAGTTCCTTATATTAATAATATTGTCTTATTTCCTATGTAACTTTCTTTGGTGTGTTGAAGCAAACAATTTCTCTTGCAGAAATGTATCCATGATGGGAATGCGAGAAAAACTTGTGGAAATACACCTGATGAAATAAGGCAATTAAGTGCTGATGAACTTGAGGCCGTCATCACTCTGGAACATTTTAAAAGGGCCGAAAACAGTGCAAAATCCTCAGTAGACCAGGAAACAATAGAAAAACAAAGAATGGAATGTCCAATTTGGATCAAAATAAAAAGGTATTTGAATGTCTTGAAAACAACTCTTGATTTATAAATGAAATAAAAATAGGTAACTTATTTTTATTTTTAGTATATTCTTCTATAGATTTCTAAAGCTTTTGAGCACTTAAAGCTCATTAGGAGGAGAATCAATAGCAGATTGGCAAGTAAACCAAGACTGTAAATATACACACACACAACCAGGGCTTAATTTGCGCCGGAGCCCATCCGGACCTCAGCTTCGGTACTTCTCTGTTTTTAGTAAATACTTTAATATTGGTCTGAATTTGCCGGAGCCCAGTGCAATAGCGATTCTGAAAAACCAAAGCTTAAACTAACCTTTCCTTTCCCTCCCACCTCCAAGTTTCTGCATTCTTTTCTATCAAAACTCTTACGTGACATATATATATATGCCACCATTATTTTTAAAATCAGTTTAGTAGTTCCTTATATTAATAATATTGTCTTATTTCCTATGTAACTTTCTTTTGTGTGTTAAAGCAGACAATTTCTCTTGCAGAAATGTATCCATGATGGGAATGCGAAAAAAAACTTGTGGAAAAACACCTGATGAAATAAGGAATTAAGTGCTGATGAACTTGAGGCCGTCATCACTCTGGAACATTTTAAAAGGGCCGAAGACAGTGCAAAATCCTCAGTAGACCAGGAAACAATAGAAAAACATAAAGAATGGAATGTCCAATTTGGATCAAAATAAAAAAGTATTTGAATGTCTTGAAAACAACTCTTGATTTATAAATGAAATAAAAATAGGTAACTTATTTTTATTTTTAGTATATTCTTCTATAGATTTCTAAAGCTTTTGAGCACTTAAAGCTCATTAGGAGGAGCATCAATAGCAGATTGGCAAGTAAACCAAGACTGTAAATATACACACACACAACCAGGTTTAATTTGCGCCGGAGCCCATCCGGAGCTCAGCTTCGGTACTTCTCTGTTTTTAGTAAATACTTTAATATTGGTCTGAATTTGCCGGAGCCCAGTGCAATAGCGATTCTGAAAAACCAAAGCTTAAACTAACCTTTCCTTTCCCTCCCACCTCCAAGTTTCTGCATTCTTTTCTATCAAAACACTTACGTGACATATATATATATATGCCACCATTATTTTTAAAATCAGTTTAGTAGTTCCTTATATTAATAATATTGTCTTATTTCCTATGTAACTTTCTTTGGTGTGTTGAAGCAAACAATTTCTCTTGCAGAAATGTATCCATGATGGGAATGCGAGAAAAAACTTGTGGAAATACACCTGATGAAATAAGGCAATTAAGTGCTGATGAACTTGAGGCCGTCATCACTCTGGAACATTTTAAAAGGGCCGAAGACAGTGCAAAATCCTCAGTAGACCAGGAAACAATAGAAAAACATAAAGAATGGAATGTCCAATTTGGATCAAAATAAAAAGGTATTTGAATGTCTTGAAAACAACTCTTGATTTATAAATGAAATAAAAATAGGTAACTTATTTTTATTTTTAGTATATTCTTCTATAGATTTCTAAAGCTTTTGAGCACTTAAAGCTCATTAGGAGGAGAATCAATAGCAGATTGGCAAGTAAACCAAGACTGTAAATATACACACACACAACCAGGGCTTAATTTGCGCCGGAGCTCATCCGGAGCTCAGCTTCGGTACTTCTCTGTTTTTAGTAAATACTTTAATATTGGTCTGAATTTGCCGGAGCCCAGTGCAATAGCGATTCTGAAAAACCAAAGCTTAAACTAACCTTTCCTTTCCCTCCCACCTCCAAGTTTCTGCATTCTTTTCTATCAAAACACTTACGTGACATATATATATATGCCACCATTATTTTTAAAATCAGTTTAGTAGTTCCTTATATTAATAATATTGTCTTATTTCCTATGTAACTTTCTTTGGTGTGTTAAAGCAGACAATTTCTCTTGCAGAAATGTATCCATGATGGGAATGCGAAAAAAAACTTGTGGAAAAACACCTGATGAAATAAGGCAATTAAGTGCTGATGAACTTGAGGCCGTCATCACTCTGGAACATTTTAAAAGGGCCGAAGACAGTGCAAAATCCTCAGTAGACCAGGAAACAATAGAAAAACATAAAGAATGGAATGTCCAATTTGGATCAAAATAAAAAAGTATTTGAATGTCTTGAAAACAACTCTTGATTTATAAAAAAAATAAAAATAGGTAACTTATTTTTATTTTTAGTATATTCTTCTATAGATTTCTAAAGCTTTTGAGCACTTAAAGCTCATTAGGAGGAGCATCAATAGCAGATTGGCAAGTAAACCAAGACTGTAAATATACACACACACAACCAGGTTTAATTTGCGCCGGAGCCCATCCGGAGCTCAGCTTCGGTACTTCTCTGTTTTTAGTAAATACTTTAATATTGGTCTGAATTTGCCGGAGCCCAGTGCAATAGCGATTCTGAAAAACCAAAGCTTAAACTAACCTTTCCTTTCCCTCCCACCTCCAAGTTTCTGCATTCTTTTCTATCAAAACACTTACTGGACATATATATATATGCCACCATTATTTTTAAAATCAGTTTAGTAGTTCCTTATATTAATAATATTGTCTTATTTCCTATGTACCTTCTTTGGAGTGTTAAAGCAGACAATTTCTCTTACAGAAATGTATCCATGATGGGAATGAGAAAAAAAAACTTGTGGAAAAACACCTGATGAAATAAGGCAATTAAGTGCTGATGAACTTGAGGCCGTCATCACTCTGGAACATTTTAAAAGGGCCGAAGACAGTGCAAAATCCTCAGTAGACCAGGAAACAATAGAAAAACATAAAGAATGGAATGTCCAATTTGGATCAAAATAAAAAGGTCTTTGAATGTCTTGAAAACAACTCTTGATTTATAAATGAAATAAAAATAGGTAACTTATTTTTATTTTTAGTATATTCTTCTATAGATTTCTAAAGCTTTTGAGCACTTAAAGCTCATTAGGAGGAGCATCAATAGCAGATTGGCAAGTAAACCAAGACTGTAAATATACACACACACAACCAGGGCTTAATTTGCGCCGGAGCCCATCCGGAGCTCAGCTTCGGTACTTCTCTGTTTTTAGTAAATACTTTAATATTGGTCTGAATTTGCCGGAGCCCAGTGCAATAGCGATTCTGAAAAACCAAAGCTTAAACTAACCTTTCCTTTCCCTCCCACCTCCAAGTTTCTGCATTCTTTTCTATCAAAACACTTACGTGACATATATATATATGCCACCATTATTTTTAAAATCAGTTTAGTAGTTCCTTATATTAATAATATTGTCTTATTTCCTATGTAACTTTCTTTGGTGTGTTGAAGCAAACAATTTCTCTTGCAGAAATGTATCCATGATGGGAATGCGAGAAAAACTTGTGGAAATACACCTGATGAAATAAGGCAATTAAGTGCTGATGAACTTGAGGCCGTCATCACTCTGGAACATTTTAAAAGGGCCGAAAACAGTGCAAAATCCTCAGTAGACCAGGAAACAATAGAAAAACAAAGAATGGAATGTCCAATTTGGATCAAAATAAAAAGGTATTTGAATGTCTTGAAAACAACTCTTGATTTATAAATGAAATAAAAATAGGTAACTTATTTTTATTTTTAGTATATTCTTCTATAGATTTCTAAAGCTTTTGAGCACTTAAAGCTCATTAGGAGGAGAATCAATAGCAGATTGGCAAGTAAACCAAGACTGTAAATATACACACACACAACCAGGGCTTAATTTGCGCCGGAGCCCATCCGGACCTCAGCTTCGGTACTTCTCTGTTTTTAGTAAATACTTTAATATTGGTCTGAATTTGCCGGAGCCCAGTGCAATAGCGATTCTGAAAAACCAAAGCTTAAACTAACCTTTCCTTTCCCTCCCACCTCCAAGTTTCTGCATTCTTTTCTATCAAAACTCTTACGTGACATATATATATATGCCACCATTATTTTTAAAATCAGTTTAGTAGTTCCTTATATTAATAATATTGTCTTATTTCCTATGTAACTTTCTTTTGTGTGTTAAAGCAGACAATTTCTCTTGCAGAAATGTATCCATGATGGGAATGCGAAAAAAAACTTGTGGAAAAACACCTGATGAAATAAGGCAATTAAGTGCTGATGAACTTGAGGCCGTCATCACTCTGGAACATTTTAAAAGGGCCGAAGACAGTGCAAAATCCTCAGTAGACCAGGAAACAATAGAAAAACATAAAGAATGGAATGTCCAATTTGGATCAAAATAAAAAAGTATTTGAATGTCTTGAAAACAACTCTTGATTTATAAATGAAATAAAAATAGGTAACTTATTTTTATTTTTAGTATATTCTTCTATAGATTTCTAAAGCTTTTGAGCACTTAAAGCTCATTAGGAGGAGCATCAATAGCAGATTGGCAAGTAAACCAAGACTGTAAATATACACACACACAACCAGGTTTAATTTGCGCCGGAGCCCATCCGGAGCTCAGCTTCGGTACTTCTCTGTTTTTAGTAAATACTTTAATATTGGTCTGAATTTGCCGGAGCCCAGTGCAATAGCGATTCTGAAAAACCAAAGCTTAAACTAACCTTTCCTTTCCCTCCCACCTCCAAGTTTCTGCATTCTTTTCTATCAAAACACTTACTGGACATATATATATATGCCACCATTATTTTTAAAATCAGTTTAGTAGTTCCTTATATTAATAATATTGTCTTATTTCCTATGTAACTTTCTTTGGAGTGTTAAAGCAGACAATTTCTCTTACAGAAATGTATCCATGATGGGAATGAGAAAAAAAAACTTGTGGAAAAACACCTGATGAAATAAGGCAATTAAGTGCTGATGAACTTGAGGCCGTCATCACTCTGGAACATTTTAAAAGGGCCGAAGACAGTGCAAAATCCTCAGTAGACCAGGAAACAATAGAAAAACATAAAGAATGGAATGTCCAATTTGGATCAAAATAAAAAGGTATTTGAATGTCTTGAAAACAACTCTTGATTTATAAATGAAATAAAAATAGGTAACTTATTTTTATTTTTAGTATATTCTTCTATAGATTTCTAAAGCTTTTGAGCACTTAAAGCTCATTAGGAGGAGCATCAATAGGAGATTGGCAAGTAAACCAAGACTGTAAATATACACACACACAACCAGGGCTTAATTTGCGCCGGAGCCCATCCGGAGCTCAGCTTCGGTACTTCTCTGTTTTTAGTAAATACTTTAATATTGGTCTGAATTTGCCGGAGCCCAGTGCAATAGCGATTCTGAAAAACCAAAGCTTAAACTAACCTTTCCTTTCCCTCCCACCTCCAAGTTTCTGCATTCTTTTCTATCAAAACACTTACGTGACATATATATATATGCCACCATTATTTTTAAAATCAGTTTAGTAGTTCCTTATATTAATAATATTGTCTTATTTCCTATGTAACTTTCTTTGGTGTGTTGAAGCAAACAATTTCTCTTGCAGAAATGTATCCATGATGGGAATGCGAGAAAAAACTTGTGAAAATACACCTGATGAAATAAGGCAATTAAGTGCTGATGAACTTGAGGCCGTCATCACTCTGGAACATTTTAAAAGGGCCGAAGACAGTGCAAAATCCTCAGTAGACCAGGAAACAATAGAAACATAAAGAATGGAATGACCAATTTGGATCAAAATAAAAAGGTAATTGAATGTCTTGAAAACAACTCTTGATTTATAAATGAAATAAAAATAGGTAACTTATTTTTATTTTGAGTATATTCTTCTATAGATTTCTAAAGCTTTTGAGCACTTAAAGCTCATTAGGAGGAGCATCAATAGCAGATTGGCAAGTAAACCAAG
This sequence comes from Maratus speciosus, assembly GCA_963932465.1. Lineage (NCBI taxonomy): Eukaryota > Metazoa > Arthropoda > Arachnida > Araneae > Salticidae > Maratus > Maratus speciosus. The sequence continues at coordinate 415,853,824 of OZ010798.1, forward strand.
ACAGTAAATATACACACACACAACCAGGGCTTAATTTGCGCCGGAGCCCATCCGGAGCTCAGCTTCGGTACTTCTCTGTTTTTAGTAAATACTTTAATATTGGTCTGAATTTGCCAGAGCCCAGTGCAATAGCGATTCTGAAAAACCAAAGCTTAAACTAACCTTTCCTTTCCCTCCCACCTCCAAGTTTCTGCATTCTTTTCTATCAAAACACTTACGTGACATATATATATATGCCACCATTATTTTTTAAATCAGTTTAGTAGTTCCTTATATTAATAATATTGTCTTACTTCCTATGTAACTTTCTTTGGTGTGTTAAAGCAGACAATTTCTCTTGCAGAAATGTATCCATGATGGGAATGCGAAAAAAAACTTGTGGAAAAACAGCTGATGAATTAAGGCAATTAAGTGCTGATGAACTAGAGGCCGTCATCACTCTGGAACATTTTAAAAGGGCCGAAGACAGTGCAAAATCCTCAGTAGACCAGGAAAGAATAGAAAAACATAAAGAATGGAATGTCCAATTTGGATCAAAATAAAAAGGTATTTGAATGTCTTGAAAACAACTCTTGATTTATAAATGAAATAAAAATAGGTAACTTATTTTTATTTTTAGTATATTCTTCTATAGATTTCTAAAGCTTTTGAGCACTTAAAGCTCATTAGGAGGAGCATCAATAGCAGATTGGCACGTAAACCAAGACTGTAAATATACACACACACAACCAGGGCTTAATTTGCGCCGGAGCCCATCCGGAGCTCAGCTTCGGTACTTCTCTGTTTTTAGTAAATACTTTAATATTGGTCTGAATTTGCCGGAGCCCAGTGCAATAGCGATTCTGAAAAACCAAAGCTTAAACTAACCTTTCCTTTCCCTACCACCTCCAAGTTTCTGCATTCTTTTCTATCAAAACACTTACGTGACATATATATATATGCCACCATTATTTTTAAAATCAGTTTAGTAGTTCCTTATATTAATAATATTGTCTTATTTCCTATGTAACTTTCTTTGGTGTGTTGAAGCAAACAATTTCTCTTGCAGAAATGTATCCATGATGGGTATGCGAGAAAAAACTTGTGGAAATACACCTGATGAAATAAGGCAATTAAGTGCTGATGAACTTGAGGCCGTCATCACTCTGGAACATTTTAAAAGGGCCGAAGACAGTGCAAAATCCTCAGTAGACCAGGAAACAATAGAAAAACATAAAGAATGGAATGTCCAATTTGGATCAAAATAAAAAGGTATTTGAATGTCTTGAAAACAACTCTTTATTTATAAATGAAATAAAAATAGGTAACTTATTTTTATTTTTAGTATATTCTTCTATAGATTTCTAAAGCTTTTGAGCACTTAAAGCTCATTAGGAGGAGCATCAATAGCAGATTGGCAGGTAAACCAAGACTGTAAATATACACACACACAACCAGGGCTTAATTTGCGCCGGAGCCCATCCGGAGCTCAGCTTCGGTACTTCTCTGTTTTTAGTAAATACTTTAATATTGGTCTGAAATTGCCGGAGCGCAGTGCAATAGCGATTCTGAAAAACCAAAGCTTAAACTAACCTTTCCTTTCCCTCCCACCTCCAAGTTTCTGCATTCTTTTCTATCAAAACACTTACGTGACATATATATATATGCCACCATTATTTTTAAAATCAGTTTAGTAGTTCCTTATATTAATAATATTGTCTTATTTCCTATGTAACTTTCTTTGGTGTGTTGAAGCAAACAATTTCTCTTGCAGAAATGTATCCATGATGGGTATGCGAGAAAAAACTTGTGGAAATACACCTGATGAAATAAGGCAATTAAGTGCTGATGAACTTGAGGCCGTCATCACTCTGGAACATTTTAAAAGGGCCGAAGACAGTGCAAAATCCTCAGTAGACCAGGAAACAATAGAAAAACATAAAGAATGGAATGTCCAATTTGGATCAAAATAAAAAGGTATTTGAATGTCTTGAAAACAACTCTTGATTTATAAATGAAATAAAAATTGGTAACTTATTTTTATTTTTAGTATATTCTTCTATAGATTTCTAAAGCTTTTGAGCACTTAAAGCTCATTAGGAGGAGCATCAATAGCAGATTGGCAAGTAAACCAAGACTGTAAATATACACACACACAACCAGGTTTAATTTGCGCCGGAGCCCATCCGGAGCTCAGCTTCGGTACTTCTCTGTTTTTAGTAAATACTTTAATATTGGTCTGAATTTGCCGGAGCCCAGTGCAATAGCGAATCTGAAAAACCAAAATTAAACTAACCTTTCCTTTCCCTCCCACCTCCAAGTTTCTGCATTCTTTTCTATCAAAACACTTACGTGACATATATATATATGCCACCATTATTTTTAAAATCAGTTTAGTAGTTCCTTATATTAATAATATTGTCTTATTTCCTATGTAACTTTCTTTGGTGTGTTGAAGCAAACAATTTCTCTTGCAGAAATGTATCCATGATGGGAATGCGAGAAAAAACTTGTGAAAATACACCTGATGAAATAAGGCAATTAAGTGCTGATGAACTTGAGGCCGTCATCACTCTGGAACATTTTAAAAGGGCCGAAGACAGTGCAAAATCCTCAGTAGACCAGGAAACAATAGAAAAACATAAAGAATGGAATGTCCAATTTGGATCAAAATAAAAAGGTATTTGAATGTCTTGAAAACAACTCTTGATTTACAAATGAAATAAAAATAGGTAACTTATTTTTATTTTTAGTATATTCTTCTATAGATTTCTAAAGCTTTTGAGCACTTAAAGCTCATTAGGAGGAGAATCAATAGCAGATTGGCAAGTAAACCAAGACTGTAAATATACACACACACAACCAGGGCTTAATTTGCGCCGGAGCCCATCCGGAGCTCAGCTTCGGTACTTCTCTGTTTTTAGTAAATACTTTAATATTGGTCTGAAATTGCCGGAGCCCAGTGCAAATGCGATTCTGAAAAACCAAAGCTTAAACTAACCTTTCCTTTCTCTCCCACCTCCAAGTTTCTGCATTCTTTTCTATCAAAACACTTACGTGACATATATATATATGCCACCATTATTTTTAAAATCAGTTTAGTAGTTCCTTATATTAATAATATTGTCTTATTTCCTATGTAACTTTCTTTGGTGTGTTAAAGCAGACAATTTCTCTTGCAGAAATGTATCCATGATGGGAATGCGAAAAAAAACTTGTGGAAAAACACCTGATGAAATAAGGCAATTAAGTGCTGATGAACTTGAGGCCGTCATCACTCTGGAACATTTTAAAAGGGCCGAAGACAGTGCAAAATCCTCAGTAGACCAGGAAACAATAGAAAAACATAAAGAATGGAATGTCCAATTTGGATCAAAATAAAAAGGTATTTGAATGTCTTGAAAACAACTCTTGATTTATAAATGAAATAAAAATAGGTAACTTATTTTTATTTTTAGTATATTCTTCTATAGATTTCTAAAGCTTTTGAGCACTTAAAGCTCATTAGGAGGAGCATCAAGACAGATTGGCAAGTAAACCAAGACTGTAAATATACACACACACAACCAGGGCTTAATTTGCGCCGGACTCCATCCGGAGCTCAGCTTCGGTACTTCTCTGTTTTTAGTAAATACTTTAATATTGGTCTGAATTTGCCGGAGCGCAGTGCAATAGCGATTCTGAAAAACCAAAGCTTAAACTAACCTTTCCTTTCCCTCCCACCTCCAAGTTTCTGCATTCTTTTCTATCAAAACACTTACGTGACATATATATATATGCCACCATTATTTTTAAAATCAGTTTAGTAGTTCCTTATATTAATAATATTGTCTTATTTCCTATGTAACTTTCTTTGGTGTGTTGAAGCAAACAATTTCTCTTGCAGAAATGTATCCATGATGGGTATGCGAGAAAAAATTTGTGGAAATACACCTGATGAAATAAGGCAATTAAGTGCTGATGAACTTGAGGCCGTCATCACTCTGGAACATTTTAAAAGGGCCGAAGACAGTGCAAAATCCTCAGTAGACCAGGAAACAATAGAAAAACATAAAGAATGGAATGTCCAATTTGGATCAAAATAAAAAGGTATTTGAATGTCTTGAAAACAACTCTTGATTTATAAATGAAATAAAAATAGGTAACTTATTTTTATTTTTAGTATATCCTTCTATAGATTTCTAAAGCTTTTGAGCACTTAAAGCTCATTAGGAGGAGAATCAATAGCAGATTGGCAAGTAAACCAAGACTGTAAATATACACACACACAACCAGGGCTTAATTTGCGCCAGAGCCCATCCGGAGCTCAGCTTCGGTACTTCTCTGTTTTTAGTAAATACTTTAATATTGGTCTGAATTTGCCGGAGCCCAGTGCAATAGCGATTCTGAAAAACCAAAGCTTAAACTAACCTTTCCTTTCCCTCCCACCTCCAAGTTTCTGCATTCTTTTCTATCAAAACACTTACTGGACATATATATATATGCCACCATTATTTTTAAAATCAGTTTAGTAGTTCCTTATATTAATAATATTGTCTTATTTCCTATGTAACTTTCTTTGGAGTGTAAAAGCAGACAATTTCTCTTACAGAAATGTATCCATGATGGGAATGAGAAAAAAAAACTTGTGGAAAAACACCTGATGAAATAAGGCAATTAAGTGCTGATGAACTTGAGGCCGTCATCACTCTGGAACATTTTAAAAGGGCCGAAGACAGTGCAAAATCCTCAGTAGACCAGGAAACAATAGAAAAACATAAAGAATGGAATGTCCAATTTGGATCAAAATAAAAAGGTATTTGAATGTCTTGAAAACAACTCTTGATTTATAAATGAAATAAAAATAGGTAACTTATTTTTATTTTTAGTATATTCTTCTATAGATTTCTAAAGCTTTTGAGCACTTAAAGCTCATTAGGAGGAGCATCAATAGCAGATTGGCAAGTAAACCAAGACTGTAAATATACACACACACAACCAGGGCTTAATTTGCGCCGGAGCCCATCCGGAGCTCAGCTTCGGTACTTCTCTGTTTTTAGTAAATACTTTAATATTGGTCTGAAATTGCCGGAGCGCAGTGCAATAGCGATTCTGAAAAACCAAAGCTTAAACTAACCTTTCCTTTCCCTCCCACCTCCAAGTTTCTGCATTCTTTTCTATCAAAACACTTACGTGACATATATATATATGCCACCATTATTTTTAAAATCAGTTTAGTAGTTCCTTATATTAATAATATTGTCTTATTTCCTATGTAACTTTCTTTGGTGTGTTGAAGCAAACAATTTCTCTTGCAGAAATGTATCCATGATGGGTATGCGAGAAAAAACTTGTGGAAATACACCTGATGAAATAAGGCAATTAAGTGCTGATGAACTTGAGGCCGTCATCACTCTGGAACATTTTAAAAGGGCCGAAGACAGTGCAAAATCCTCAGTAGACCAGGAAACAATAGAAAAACATAAAGAATGGAATGTCCAATTTGGATCAAAATAAAAAGGTATTTGAATGTCTTGAAAACAACTCTTGATTTATAAATGAAATAAAAATTGGTAACTTATTTTTATTTTTAGTATATTCTTCTATAGATTTCTAAAGCTTTTGAGCACTTAAAGCTCATTAGGAGGAGCATCAATAGCAGATTGGCAAGTAAACCAAGACTGTAAATATACACACACACAACCAGGTTTAATTTGCGCCGGAGCCCATCCGGAGCTCAGCTTCGGTACTTCTCTGTTTTTAGTAAATACTTTAATATTGGTCTGAATTTGCCGGAGCCCAGTGCAATAGCGAATCTGAAAAACCAAAATTAAACTAACCTTTCCTTTCCCTCCCACCTCCAAGTTTCTGCATTCTTTTCTATCAAAACACTTACGTGACATATATATATATGCCACCATTATTTTTAAAATCAGTTTAGTAGTTCCTTATATTAATAATATTGTCTTATTTCCTATGTAACTTTCTTTGGTGTGTTGAAGCAAACAATTTCTCTTGCAGAAATGTATCCATGATGGGAATGCGAGAAAAAACTTGTGAAAATACACCTGATGAAATAAGGCAATTAAGTGCTGATGAACTTGAGGCCGTCATCCCTCTGGAACATTTTAAAAGGGCCGAAGACAGTGCAAAATCCTCAGTAGACCAGGAAAGAATAGAAAAACATAAAGAATGGAATGTCCAATTTGGATCAAAATAAAAAGGTATTTGAATGTCTTGAAAACAACTCTTGATTTATAAATGAAATAAAAATAGGTAACTTATTTTTATTTTTAGTATATTCTTCTATAGATTTCTAAAGCTTTTGAGCACTTAAAGCTCATTAGGAGGAGAATCAATAGCAGATTGGCAAGTAAACCAAGACTGTAAATATACACACACACAACCAGGGCTTAATTTGCGCCGGAGCCCATCCGGACCTCAGCTTCGGTACTTCTCTGTTTTTAGTAAATACTTTAATATTGGTCTGAATTTGCCGGAGCCCAGTGCAATAGCGATTCTGAAAAACCAAAGCTTAAACTAACCTTTCCTTTCCCTCCCACCTCCAAGTTTCTGCATTCTTTTCTATCAAAACTCTTACGTGACATATATATATATGCCACCATTATTTTTAAAATCAGTTTAGTAGTTCCTTATATTAATAATATTGTCTTATTTCCTATGTAACTTTCTTTTGTGTGTTAAAGCAGACAATTTCTCTTGCAGAAATGTATCCATGATGGGAATGCGAAAAAAAACTTGTGGAAAAACACCTGATGAAATAAGGCAATTAAGTGCTGATGAACTTGAGGCCGTCATCACTCTGGAACATTTTAAAAGGGCCGAAGACAGTGCAAAATCCTCAGTAGACCAGGAAACAATAGAAAAACATAAAGAATGGAATGTCCAATTTGGATCAAAATAAAAAAGTATTTGAATGTCTTGAAAACAACTCTTGATTTATAAATGAAATAAAAATAGGTAACTTATTTTTATTTTTAGTATATTCTTCTATAGATTTCTAAAGCTTTTGAGCACTTAAAGCTCATTAGGAGGAGCATCAATAGCAGATTGGCAAGTAAACCAAGACTGTAAATATACACACACACAACCAGGTTTAATTTGCGCCGGAGCCCATCCGGAGCTCAGCTTCGGTACTTCTCTGTTTTTAGTAAATACTTTAATATTGGTCTGAATTTGCCGGAGCCCAGTGCAATAGCGATTCTGAAAAACCAAAGCTTAAACTAACCTTTCCTTTCCCTCCCACCTCCAAGTTTCTGCATTCTTTTCTATCAAAACACTTACTGGACATATATATATATGCCACCATTATTTTTAAAATCAGTTTAGTAGTTCCTTATATTAATAATATTGTCTTATTTCCTATGTAACTTTCTTTGGAGTGTTAAAGCAGACAATTTCTCTTACAGAAATGTATCCATGATGGGAATGAGAAAAAAAAACTTGTGGAAAAACACCTGATGAAATAAGGCAATTAAGTGCTGATGAACTTGAGGCCGTCATCACTCTGGAACATTTTAAAAGGGCCGAAGACAGTGCAAAATCCTCAGTAGACCAGGAAACAATAGAAAAACATAAAGAATGGAATGTCCAATTTGGATCAAAATAAAAAGGTATTTGAATGTCTTGAAAACAACTCTTGATTTATAAATGAAATAAAAATAGGTAACTTATTTTTATTTTTAGTATATTCTTCTATAGATTTCTAAAGCTTTTGAGCACTTAAAGCTCATTAGGAGGAGCATCAATAGGAGATTGGCAAGTAAACCAAGACTGTAAATATACACACACACAACCAGGGCTTAATTTGCGCCGGAGCCCATCCGGAGCTCAGCTTCGGTACTTCTCTGTTTTTAGTAAATACTTTAATATTGGTCTGAATTTGCCGGAGCCCAGTGCAATAGCGATTCTGAAAAACCAAAGCTTAAACTAACCTTTCCTTTCCCTCCCACCTCCAAGTTTCTGCATTCTTTTCTATCAAAACACTTACGTGACATATATATATATGCCACCATTATTTTTAAAATCAGTTTAGTAGTTCCTTATATTAATAATATTGTCTTATTTCCTATGTAACTTTCTTTGGTGTGTTGAAGCAAACAATTTCTCTTGCAGAAATGTATCCATGATGGGAATGCGAGAAAAAACTTGTGAAAATACACCTGATGAAATAAGGCAATTAAGTGCTGATGAACTTGAGGCCGTCATCACTCTGGAACATTTTAAAAGGGCCGAAGACAGTGCAAAATCCTCAGTAGACCAGGAAACAATAGAAACATAAAGAATGGAATGACCAATTTGGATCAAAATAAAAAGGTAATTGAATGTCTTGAAAACAACTCTTGATTTATAAATGAAATAAAAATAGGTAACTTATTTTTATTTTGAGTATATTCTTCTATAGATTTCTAAAGCTTTTGAGCACTTAAAGCTCATTAGGAGGAGCATCAATAGCAGATTGGCAAGTAAACCAAGACAGTAAATATACACACACACAACCAGGGCTTAATTTGCGCCGGAGCCCATCCGGAGCTCAGCTTCGGTACTTCTCTGTTTTTAGTAAATACTTTAATATTGGTCTGAATTTGCCAGAGCCCAGTGCAATAGCGATTCTGAAAAACCAAAGCTTAAACTAACCTTTCCTTTCCCTCCCACCTCCAAGTTTCTGCATTCTTTTCTATCAAAACACTTACGTGACATATATATATATGCCACCATTATTTTTTAAATCAGTTTAGTAGTTCCTTATATTAATAATATTGTCTTACTTCCTATGTAACTTTCTTTGGTGTGTTAAAGCAGACAATTTCTCTTGCAGAAATGTATCCATGATGGGAATGCGAAAAAAAACTTGTGGAAAAACAGCTGATGAATTAAGGCAATTAAGTGCTGATGAACTAGAGGCCGTCATCACTCTGGAACATTTTAAAAGGGCCGAAGACAGTGCAAAATCCTCAGTAGACCAGGAAAGAATAGAAAAACATAAAGAATGGAATGTCCAATTTGGATCAAAATAAAAAGGTATTTGAATGTCTTGAAAACAACTCTTTATTTATAAATGAAATAAAAATAGGTAACTTATTTTTATTTTTAGTATATTCTTCTATAGATTTCTAAAGCTTTTGAGCACTTAAAGCTCATTAGGAGGAGCATCAATAGCAGATTGGCAGGTAAACCAAGACTGTAAATATACACACACACAACCAGGGCTTAATTTGCGCCGGAGCCCATCCGGAGCTCAGCTTCGGTACTTCTCTGTTTTTAGTAAATACTTTAATATTGGTCTGAAATTGCCGGAGCGCAGTGCAATAGCGATTCTGAAAAACCAAAGCTTAAACTAACCTTTCCTTTCCCTCCCACCTCCAAGTTTCTGCATTCTTTTCTATCAAAACACTTACGTGACATATATATATATGCCACCATTATTTTTAAAATCAGTTTAGTAGTTCCTTATATTAATAATATTGTCTTATTTCCTATGTAACTTTCTTTGGTGTGTTGAAGCAAACAATTTCTCTTGCAGAAATGTATCCATGATGGGTATGCGAGAAAAAACTTGTGGAAATACACCTGATGAAATAAGGCAATTAAGTGCTGATGAACTTGAGGCCGTCATCACTCTGGAACATTTTAAAAGGGCCGAAGACAGTGCAAAATCCTCAGTAGACCAGGAAACAATAGAAAAACATAAAGAATGGAATGTCCAATTTGGATCAAAATAAAAAGGTATTTGAATGTCTTGAAAACAACTCTTGATTTATAAATGAAATAAAAATTGGTAACTTATTTTTATTTTTAGTATATTCTTCTATAGATTTCTAAAGCTTTTGAGCACTTAAAGCTCATTAGGAGGAGCATCAATAGCAGATTGGCAAGTAAACCAAGACTGTAAATATACACACACACAACCAGGGCTTAATTTGCGCCGGACTCCATCCGGAGCTCAGCTTCGGTACTTCTCTGTTTTTAGTAAATACTTTAATATTGGTCTGAATTTGCCGGAGCGCAGTGCAATAGCGATTCTGAAAAACCAAAGCTTAAACTAACCTTTCCTTTCCCTCCCACCTCCAAGTTTCTGCATTCTTTTCTATCAAAACACTTACGTGACATATATATATATGCCACCATTATTTTTAAAATCAGTTTAGTAGTTCCTTATATTAATAATATTGTCTTATTTCCTATGTAACTTTCTTTGGTGTGTTGAAGCAAACAATTTCTCTTGCAGAAATGTATCCATGATGGGTATGCGAGAAAAAATTTGTGGAAATACACCTGATGAAATAAGGCAATTAAGTGCTGATGAACTTGAGGCCGTCATCACTCTGGAACATTTTAAAAGGGCCGAAGACAGTGCAAAATCCTCAGTAGACCAGGAAACAATAGAAAAACATAAAGAATGGAATGTCCAATTTGGATCAAAATAAAAAGGTATTTGAATGTCTTGAAAACAACTCTTGATTTATAAATGAAATAAAAATAGGTAACTTATTTTTATTTTTAGTATATCCTTCTATAGATTTCTAAAGCTTTTGAGCACTTAAAGCTCATTAGGAGGAGAATCAATAGCAGATTGGCAAGTAAACCAAGACTGTAAATATACACACACACAACCAGGGCTTAATTTGCGCCAGAGCCCATCCGGAGCTCAGCTTCGGTACTTCTCTGTTTTTAGTAAATACTTTAATATTGGTCTGAATTTGCCGGAGCCCAGTGCAATAGCGATTCTGAAAAACCAAAGCTTAAACTAACCTTTCCTTTCCCTCCCACCTCCAAGTTTCTGCATTCTTTTCTATCAAAACACTTACTGGACATATATATATATGCCACCATTATTTTTAAAATCAGTTTAGTAGTTCCTTATATTAATAATATTGTCTTATTTCCTATGTAACTTTCTTTGGAGTGTAAAAGCAGACAATTTCTCTTACAGAAATGTATCCATGATGGGAATGAGAAAAAAAAACTTGTGGAAAAACACCTGATGAAATAAGGCAATTAAGTGATGATGAACTTGAGGCCGTCATCACTCTGGAACATTTTAAAAGGGCCGAAGACAGTGCAAAATCCTCAGTAGACCAGGAAACAATAGAAAAACATAAAGAATGGAATGTCCAATTTGGATCAAAATAAAAAGGTATTTGAATGTCTTGAAAACAACTCTTGATTTATAAATGAAATAAAAATAGGTAACTTATTTTTATTTTTAGTATATTCTTCTATAGATTTCTAAAGCTTTTGAGCACTTAAAGCTCATTAGGAGGAGCATCAATAGCAGATTGGCAAGTAAACCAAGACTGTAAATATACACACACACAACCAGGGCTTAATTTGCGCCGGAGCCCATCCGGAGCTCAGCTTCGGTACTTCTCTGTTTTTAGTAAATACTTTAATATTGGTCTGAATTTGCCGGAGCCCAGTGCAATAGCGATTCTGAAAAACCAAAGCTTAAACTAACCTTTCCTTTCCCTCCCACCTCCAAGTTTCTGCATTCTTTTCTATCAAAACACTTACGTGACATATATATATATGCCACCATTATTTTTAAAATCAGTTTAGTAGTTCCTTATATTAATAATATTGTCTTATTTCCTATGTAACTTTCTTTGGTGTGTTGAAGCAAACAATTTCTCTTGCAGAAATGTATCCATGATGGGAATGCGAGAAAAAACTTGTGAAAATACACCTGATGAAATAAGGCAATTAAGTGCTGATGAACTTGAGGCCGTCATCACTCTGGAACATTTTAAAAGGGCCGAAGACAGTGCAAAATCCTCAGTAGACCAGGAAACAATAGAAAAACATAAAGAATGGAATGTCCAATTTGGATCAAAATAAAAAGGTATTTGAATGTCTTGAAAACAACTCTTGATTTATAAATGAAATAAAAATAGGTAACTTATTTTTATTTTTAGTATATTCTTCTATAGATTTCTAAAGCTTTTGAGCACTTAAAGCTCATTAGGAGGAGCATCAATAGCAGATTGGCACGTAAACCAAGACTGTAAATATACACACACACAACCAGGGCTTAATTTGCGCCGGAGCCCATCCGGAGCTCAGCTTCGGTACTTCTCTGTTTTTAGTAAATACTTTAATATTGGTCTGAATTTGCCGGAGCCCAGTGCAATAGCGATTCTGAAAAACCAAAGCTTAAACTAACCTTTCCTTTCCCTACCACCTCCAAGTTTCTGCATTCTTTTCTATCAAAACACTTACGTGACATATATATATATATGCCACCATTATTTTTAAAATCAGTTTAGTAGTTCCTTATATTAATAATATTGTCTTATTTCCTATGTAACTTTCTTTGGTGTGTTGAAGCAAACAATTTCTCTTGCAGAAATGTATCCATGATGGGTATGCGAGAAAAAACTTGTGGAAATACACCTGATGAAATAAGGCAATTAAGTGCTGATGAACTTGAGGCCGTCATCACTCTGGAACATTTTAAAAGGGCCGAAGACAGTGCAAAATCCTCAGTAGACCAGGAAACAATAGAAAAACATAAAGAATGGAATGTCCAATTTGGATCAAAATAAAAAGGTATTTGAATGTCTTGAAAACAACTCTTTATTTATAAATGAAATAAAAATAGGTAACTTATTTTTATTTTTAGTATATTCTTCTATAGATTTCTAAAGCTTTTGAGCACTTAAAGCTCATTAGGAGGAGCATCAATAGCAGATTGGCAAGTAAACCAAGACTGTAAATATACACACACACAACCAGGGCTTAATTTGCGCCGGAGCCCATCCGGAGCTCAGCTTCGGTACTTCTCTGTTTTTAGTAAATACTTTAATATTGGTCTGAAATTGCCGGAGCGCAGTGCAATAGCGATTCTGAAAAACCAAAGCTTAAACTAACCTTTCCTTTCCCTCCCACCTCCAAGTTTCTGCATTCTTTTCTATCAAAACACTTACGTGACATATATATATATGCCACCATTATTTTTAAAATCAGTTTAGTAGTTCCTTATATTAATAATATTGTCTTATTTCCTATGTAACTTTCTTTGGTGTGTTGAAGCAAACAATTTCTCTTGCAGAAATGTATCCATGATGGGTATGCGAGAAAAAACTTGTGGAAATACACCTGATGAAATAAGGCAATTAAGTGCTGATGAACTTGAGGCCGTCATCACTCTGGAACATTTTAAAAGGGCCGAAGACAGTGCAAAATCCTCAGTAGACCAGGAAACAATAGAAAAACATAAAGAATGGAATGTCCAATTTGGATCAAAATAAAAAGGTATTTGAATGTCTTGAAAACAACTCTTGATTTATAAATGAAATAAAAATTGGTAACTTATTTTTATTTTTAGTATATTCTTCTATAGATTTCTAAAGCTTTTGAGCACTTAAAGCTCATTAGGAGGAGCATCAATAGCAGATTGGCAAGTAAACCAAGACTGTAAATATACACACACACAACCAGGTTTAATTTGCGCCGGAGCCCATCCGGAGCTCAGCTTCGGTACTTCTCTGTTTTTAGTAAATACTTTAATATTGGTCTGAATTTGCCGGAGCCCAGTGCAATAGCGAATCTGAAAAACCAAAATTAAACTAACCTTTCCTTTCCCTCCCACCTCCAAGTTTCTGCATTCTTTTCTATCAAAACACTTACGTGACATATATATATATGCCACCATTATTTTTAAAATCAGTTTAGTAGTTCCTTATATTAATAATATTGTCTTATTTCCTATGTAACTTTCTTTGGTGTGTTGAAGCAAACAATTTCTCTTGCAGAAATGTATCCATGATGGGAATGCGAGAAAAAACTTGTGAAAATACACCTGATGAAATAAGGCAATTAAGTGCTGATGAACTTGAGGCCGTCATCCCTCTGGAACATTTTAAAAGGGCCGAAGACAGTGCAAAATCCTCAGTAGACCAGGAAAGAATAGAAAAACATAAAGAATGGAATGTCCAATTTGGATCAAAATAAAAAGGTATTTGAATGTCTTGAAAACAACTCTTGATTTATAAATGAAATAAAAATAGGTAACTTATTTTTATTTTTAGTATATTCTTCTATAGATTTCTAAAGCTTTTGAGCACTTAAAGCTCATTAGGAGGAGCATCAATAGCAGATTGGCAAGTAAACCAAGACTGTAAATATACACACACACAACCAGGGCTTAATTTGCGCCGGAGCCCATCCGGAGCTCAGCTTCGGTACTTCTCTGTTTTTAGTAAATACTTTAATATTGGTCTGAATTTGCCGGAGCCCAGTGCAATAGCGATTCTGAAAAACCAAAGCTTAAACTAACCTTTCCTTTCCCTCCCACCTCCAAGTTTCTGCATTCTTTTCTATCAAAACACTTACGTGACATATATATATATGCCACCATTATTTTTAAAATCAGTTTAGTAGTTCCTTATATTAATAATATTGTCTTATTTCCTATGTAACTTTCTTTGGTGTGTTGAAGCAAACAATTTCTCTTGCAGAAATGTATCCATGATGGGAATGCGAGAAAAAACTTGTGAAAATACACCTGATGAAATAAGGCAATTAAGTGCTGATGAACTTGAGGCCGTCATCACTCTGGAACATTTTAAAAGGGCCGAAGACAGTGCAAAATCCTCAGTAGACCAGGAAACAATAGAAAAACATAAAGAATGGAATGTCCAATTTGGATCAAAATAAAAAGGTATTTGAATGTCTTGAAAACAACTCTTGATTTACAAATGAAATAAAAATAGGTAACTTATTTTTATTTTTAGTATATTCTTCTATAGATTTCTAAAGCTTTTGAGCACTTAAAGCTCATTAGGAGGAGAATCAATAGCAGATTGGCAAGTAAACCAAGACTGTAAATATACACACACACAACCAGGGCTTAATTTGCGCCGGAGCCCATCCGGAGCTCAGCTTCGGTACTTCTCTGTTTTTAGTAAATACTTTAATATTGGTCTGAAATTGCCGGAGCCCAGTGCAAATGCGATTCTGAAAAAACAAAGCTTAAACTAACCGTTCCTTTCTCTCTCACCTCCAAGTTTCTGCATTCTTTTCTATCAAAACACTTACGTGACATATATATATATGCCACCATTATTTTTAAAATCAGTTTAGTAGTTCCTTATATTAATAATATTGTCTTATTTCCTATGTAACTTTCTTTGGTGTGTTAAAGCAGACAATTTCTCTTGCAGAAATGTATCCATGATGGGAATGCGAAAAAAAACTTGTGGAAAAACACCTGATGAAATAAGGCAATTAAGTGCTGATGAACTTGAGGCCGTCATCACTCTGGAACATTTTAAGAGGGCCGAAGACAGTGCAAAATCCTCAGTAGACCAGGAAACAATAGAAAAACATAAAGAATGGAATGTCCAATTTGGATCAAAATAAAAAGGTATTTGAATGTCTTGAAAACAACTCTTTATTTATAAATGAAATAAAAATAGGTAACTTATTTTTATTTTTAGTATATTCTTCTATAGATTTCTAAAGCTTTTGAGCACTTAAAGCTCATTAGGAGGAGCATCAATAGCAGATTGGCAAGTAAACCAAGACTGTAAATATACACACACACAACCAGGGCTTAATTTGCGCCGGAGCCCATCCGGAGCTCAGCTTCGGTACTTCTCTGTTTTTAGTAAATACTTTAATATTGGTCTGAAATTGCCGGAGCGCAGTGCAATAGCGATTCTGAAAAACCAAAGCTTAAACTAACCTTTCCTTTCCCTCCTACCTCCAAGTTTCTGCATTCTTTTCTATCAAAACACTTACGTGACATATATATATATGCCACCATTATTTTTAAAATCAGTTTAGTAGTTCCTTATATTAATAATATTGTCTTATTTCCTATGTAACTTTCTTTGGTGTGTTGAAGCAAACAATTTCTCTTGCAGAAATGTATCCATGATGGGTATGCGAGAAAAAACTTGTGGAAATACACCTGATGAAATAAGGCAATTAAGTGCTGATGAACTTGAGGCCGTCATCACTCTGGAACATTTTAAAAGGGCCGAAGACAGTGCAAAATCCTCAGTAGACCAGGAAACAATAGAAAAACATAAAGAATGGAATGTCCAATTTGGATCAAAATAAAAAGGTATTTGAATGTCTTGAAAACAACTCTTGATTTATAAATGAAATAAAAATTGGTAACTTATTTTTATTTTTAGTATATTCTTCTATAGATTTCTAAAGCTTTTGAGCACTTAAAGCTCATTAGGAGGAGCATCAATAGCAGATTGGCAAGTAAACCAAGACTGTAAATATACACACACACAACCAGGTTTAATTTGCGCCGGAGCCCATCCGGAGCTCAGCTTCGGTACTTCTCTGTTTTTAGTAAATACTTTAATATTGGTCTGAATTTGCCGGAGCCCAGTGCAATAGCGAATCTCAAAAACCAAAATTAAACTAACCTTTCCTTTCCCTCCCACCTCCAAGTTTCTGCATTCTTTTCTATCAAAACACTTACGTGACATATATATATATGCCACCATTATTTTTAAAATCAGTTTAGTAGTTCCTTATATTAATAATATTGTCTTATTTCCTATGTAACTTTCTTTGGTGTGTTGAAGCAAACAATTTCTCTTGCAGAAATGTATCCATGATGGGAATGCGAGAAAAAACTTGTGAAAATACACCTGATGAAATAAGGCAATTAAGTGCTGATGAACTTGAGGCCGTCATCCCTCTGGAACATTTTAAAAGGGCCGAAGACAGTGCAAAATCCTCAGTAGACCAGGAAAGAATAGAAAAACATAAAGAATGGAATGTCCAATTTGGATCAAAATAAAAAGGTATTTGAATGTCTTGAAAACAACTCTTGATTTATAAATGAAATAAAAATAGGTAACTTATTTTTATTTTTAGTATATTCTTCTATAGATTTCTAAAGCTTTTGAGCACTTAAAGCTCATTAGGAGGAGCATCAATAGCAGATTGGCAAGTAAACCAAGACTGTAAATATACACACACACAACCAGGGCTTAATTTGCGCCGGAGCCCATCCGGAGCTCAGCTTCGGTACTTCTCTGTTTTTAGTAAATACTTTAATATTGGTCTGAATTTGCCGGAGCCCAGTGCAATAGCGATTCTGAAAAACCAAAGCTTAAACTAACCTTTCCTTTCCCTCCCACCTCCAAGTTTCTGCATTCTTTTCTATCAAAACACTTACGTGACATATATATATATGCCACCATTATTTTTAAAATCAGTTTAGTAGTTCCTTATATTAATAATATTGTCTTATTTCCTATGTAACTTTCTTTGGTGTGTTGAAGCAAACAATTTCTCTTGCAGAAATGTATCCATGATGGGAATGCGAGAAAAAACTTGTGAAAATACACCTGATGAAATAAGGCAATTATGTGCTGATGAACTTGAGGCCGTCATCACTCTGGAACATTTTAAAAGGGCCGAAGACAGTGCAAAATCCTCAGTAGACCAGGAAACAATAGAAAAACATAAAGAATGGAATGTCCAATTTGGATCAAAATAAAAAGGTATTTGAATGTCTTGAAAACAACTCTTGATTTACAAATGAAATAAAAATAGGTAACTTATTTTTATTTTTAGTATATTCTTCTATAGATTTCTAAAGCTTTTGAGCACTTAAAGCTCATTAGGAGGAGCATCAATAGCAGATTGGCAAGTAAACCAAGACTGTAAATATACACACACACAACCAGGGCTTAATTTGCGCCGGAGCCCATCCGGAGCTCAGCTTCGGTACTTCTCTGTTTTTAGTAAATACTTTAATATTGGTCTGAAATTGCCGGAGCCCAGTGCAAATGCGATTCTGAAAAACCAAAGCTTAAACTAACCTTTCCTTTCTCTCTCACCTCCAAGTTTCTGCATTCTTTTCTATCAAAACACTTACGTGACATATATATATATGCCACCATTATTTTTAAAATCAGTTTAGTAGTTCCTTATATTAATAATATTGTCTTATTTCCTATGTAACTTTCTTTGGTGTGTTAAAGCAGACAATTTCTCTTGCAGAAATGTATCCATGATGGGAATGCGAAAAAAAACTTGTGGAAAAACACCTGATGAAATAAGGCAATTAAGTGCTGATGAACTTGAGGCCGTCATCACTCTGGAACATTTTAAAAGGGCCGAAGACAGTGCAAAATCCTCAGTAGACCAGGAAACAATAGAAAAACATAAAGAATGGAATGTCCAATTTGGATCAAAATAAAAAGGTATTTGAATGTCTTGAAAACAACTCTTGATTTATAAATGAAATAAAAATAGGTAACTTATTTTTATTTTTAGTATATTCTTCTATAGATTTCTAAAGCTTTTGAGCACTTAAAGCTCATTAGGAGGAGCATCAATAGCAGATTGGCAAGTAAACCAAGACTGTAAATATACACACACACAACCAGGGCTTAATTTGCGCCGGACTCCATCCGGAGCTCAGCTTCGGTACTTCTCTGTTTTTAGTAAATACTTTAATATTGGTCTGAATTTGCCGGAGCGCAGTGCAATAGCGATTCTGAAAAACCAAAGCTTAAACTAACCTTTCCTTTCCCTCCCACCTCCAAGTTTCTGCATTCTTTTCTATCAAAACACTTACGTGACATATATATATATATGCCACCATTATTTTTAAAATCAGTTTAGTAGTTCCTTATATTAATAATATTGTCTTATTTCCTATGTAACTTTCTTTGGTGTGTTGAAGCAAACAATTTCTCTTGCAGAAATGTATCCATGACGGGTATGCGAGAAAAAACTTGTGAAAATACACCTGATGAAATAAGGCAATTAAGTGCTGATGAACTTGAGGCCGTCATCCCTCTGGAACATTTTAAAAGGGCCGAAGACAGTGCAAAATCCTCAGTAGACCAGGAAACAATAGAAAAACATAAAGAATGGAATGTCCAATTTGGATCAAAATAAAAAGGTATTTGAATGTCTTGAAAACAACTCTTGATTTATAAATGAAATAAAAATAGGTAACTTATTTTTATTTTTAGTATATTCTTCTATAGATTTCTAAAGCTTTTGAGCACTTAAAGCTCATTAGGAGGAGCATCAATAGCAGATTGGCAAGTAAACCAAGACTGTAAATATACACACACACAACCAGGGCTTAATTTGCGCCGGAGCCCATCCGGAGCTCAGCTTCGGTATGTCTCTGTTTTTAGTAAATACTTTAATATTGGTCTGAATTTGCCGGAGCGCAGTGCAATAGCGATTCTGAAAAACCAAAGCTTAAACTAACCTTTCCTTTCCCTCCCACCTCCAAGTTTCTGCATTCTTTTCTATCAAAACACTTACGTGACATATATATATATGCCACCATTATTTTTAAAATCAGTTTAGTAGTTCCTTATATTAATAATATTGTCTTATTTCCTATGTAACTTTCTTTGGTGTGTTGAAGCAAACAATTTCTCTTGCAGAAATGTATCCATGATGGGAATGCGAGAAAAAACTTGTGGAAATACACCTGATGAAATAAGGCAATTAAGTGCTGATGAACTTGAGGCCGTCATCACTCTGGAACATTTTAAAAGGGCCGAAGACAGTGCAAAATCCTCAGTAGACCAGGAAACAATAGAAAAACATAAAGAATGGAATGTCCAATTTGGATCAAAATAAAAAGGTATTTGAATGTCTTGAAAACAACTCTTGATTTATAAATGAAATAAAAATAGGTAACTTATTTTTATTTTTAGTATATTCTTCTATAGATTTCTAAAGCTTTTGAGCACTTAAAGCTCATTAGGAGGAGCATCAATAGCAGATTGGCAAGTAAACCAAGACTGTAAATATACACACACACAACCAGGGCTTAATTTGCGCCGGAGCCCATTCGGAAGTCAGCTTCGGTACTTCTCTGTTTTTAGTAAATACTTTAATATTGGTCTGAATTTGCCGGAGCCCAGTGCAATAGCGATTCTGAAAAACCAAAGCTTAAACTAACCTTTCCTTTCCCTCCCAATTCCAAGTTTCTGCTTTCTTTTCTATCAAAACACTTACGTGACATATATATATATGCCACCATTATTTTTAAAATCAGTTTAGTAGTTCCTTATATTAATAATATTGTCTTATTTCCTATGTAACTTTCTTTGGTGTGTTAAAGCAGACAATTTCTCTTACACAAACTAGCATGAAACCTGTTTGTAGAATGTTTTCAGTTTTTGTCAATAATTTCAAAAAGTTAGCTATCATTTATGGCGATTTATTTTTTTTCTCAAGCTTGGCGCAAGTATTTGATGTTGGCAGGTATGACTATGAAGTTTTAAGCACATGAGAATCGGAACAATGGTTACAAAAATGAAAGAAAATTTGCAAGATATAATGTTCAATAAAGCTCATAAATAAAACCTATTTATGGAAGGATCCCTTATTTTTAATCTGTTGTCTTATTTCAAAATGTCAGCAAATCTAGAATTTCAAACTGCTATAGTTCAGCAACTTTTAGGTTAGAAGCAAAACAAAAATGTCCTGAATCAAGGCTGAACACTTATTGGAAAAGACTATTTGGATTTTTACTTTTCTTGTACATCTTTTTGAATGTGAAATCTTTTAAGTGGCTGCCATTTTGAAACAAGATAGTAGATGGCCATCAAACACGATTGAGACCTTCACAACTCCTGTACACTTACTTAGCTACATTCAAATCGTATAAGTGCTATCACATGACAAAAATTAAAAATTAGTTCTCAAACTCAAAAAATTCAATAATTTCTAAATATTCACATCTTATTCCATAAATGACACAAATAATTACAGTATGGAACCATTTATTCAGAAACCAGTTATCCGGAGTGCTATTTCTAATGGACTGATTTCAGAATCTTTGCAGAAAAAAGTGTCATACACTGCCAGTTTGACATATGCATTGCTTGAAACAATTGTATAATTTGATGACAACATCCAGTATTTGAAATGGAACCATATTTAGTTGTATTTTAGATGTTTTAATTTTTATGCAGAAGAATTTTGTTCCTAAGGGATTCCCATAAATTACCTTCTTTCAAACTCTGATTAACTTTTGATCTGAAGGATCCTAAACAGTTTCAGAATTACGTGGAATAGGCCATGGAGTCAGCATCTTATGACTCAAGTATAGACGACGAGAATACTGTTTTTGAGGAGTTTGTGCCTAATTGATTTTACTTTTTTATTTCTGTGATTTTTTAATTAGTTTTTATGTGTTATTTGTACATAACCTTATACTTCGTTCATATTTTACCATTTATTACTTCGACCTTTTACAGTTATTAATTCTAATAATTTGTGTCTTTTAATTGAGCTCTTTGGACTATTTTATTTGTTTTTAATTGTATATGTCATTGCTGTTTTTCATTTACTTAAGTTGTCCTTTTCCTCCTGTTCTTAATGATTTTTTTACTCACTCTTTGTTCTTATTTTGACTTTGTCTTGGCGCAGCATGTCCCTATAGGGACTTTGCGCCATTAAAGCCCACTCAACCAACCAACCAACCCGTCGACCACTTTCTATTAAAGTATGATCTAATTATATGCTGATTTTCATTAAAATCTGTGACATGCCAGCCGCAGCCTATTTACTCATTTTGTATGGAATCACCCATAATTAAGAAAAATAATGTGAATAAATAAATATCCAAGATCTTTTTTTTTTTTGGGGGGGGGGGGGGGTTCATCAATCATTAATATATTATAAACTTTATTGTTCATAGTTTACACTTTAGTGAGTGAGGCTTTTCCAAAATTAAATTTTTTTTTTACTTAAATTAATGATTCATTTGATATAGTCATCAATTTTTATGTATTCAAGGGAAAGGAAAAAAAAAAAAAAAAACTTTCGGTGACTGATTTTCAGATTTGTATTTTTTACAAAGTTATTTGTTACATTAACACGGTGACTGGCACTGAAGCTGAAAAATTTACAATGTTTTAAACAATTTTTAAGAAGGTATAGGGGAATGGCAGTCACTTAAGGGAAAACATGAATAGCTAGTCAAATTTAGACAAAAAAAATAAAGATTTTATTAATGAAGTATAACCCCAAAGCATAAGTAACAGTTTACAATCGACTAATTTCCATAAAAGTTTTAGGAATTTTTTTTTTATCATTTTATTTAAGTAACTATCGATTGAGCGGTAATGCCCGACATGGTAGGGTAATTGCGCTCATAGTTTGAATACAACATTTAAGTAAGACAAAAGTCACATATGTAGTTGTGTGGGCTGTTCACACCACTGCAGACTTTTTGCGACCACTTTACACATATTGTGTTACACATAGAGTGGACTACTTTTTTTATACTTAGGTTTTTTGATTTTCATCACTTTTTTGAAATCGTAAAATTCTCCGTGTTCAATAACATTATCTAACGTGAAAACAGGGGAATTTTACCATTTCAAAAAAGTGTTGTCAATCAACAAATTTGAATTTAAAAAAAAATTGCCCACAAGCAACACTTCTTCTGACGCGAGCGCCATTACCCGTTATCGCCATGTTGGGTTTTAATGCATTATAATTGGTGCAACAACGCACTACAAAAATAAATAAAAGCATGAAAGTACAGCTAAATGCATATATTTTGTAAACATAATGAGTAAATTAATATTTGAAAATAAGACTGTACACTTACCTTCAAGTTAGATGTTGTAGAATTTTATAATAAAACAACTTCAAACTAATGTCGTGAGGACGCAAAAATACTTTCCTTCCGACGGGCACTAAATCCTTACTGGGAACTTAGGATGAAATTCTCTAGGTGCCGGTACCGATCGCACGTTTTCAGTTCTATTCTGTTTAGAGATATTTGGTGAGCGTCATTACCCTACTTTCCCCTAATCCTGTAATAAATAAAAGTAAGTAAATTTTAAATAAATTTTAAGCAATTACTTAAAACTATGCATATTTTTAGCTATATATTATTTTTTTAGACCGTCAGCCATCGGTGAATGAAGCGTTCTAAACGGAAATTTCGGTGTCAGTCACCGGTGACTGACGTGGCGCTTAACGTGTTAAGAAACATTTTTTATTTTATATGAAATTTTCAGATTAAAAAATCAAAAAATATCCAGATAAAATAAGGATTACAAACACCTGTCATATATAGAATAAATAAAAACAAATAACATGGAAATAATATTTTAAATTTTGGGGGATTAAGTATTCTCTTTTGTGTGACATGCCAGGACAATTATAGAACACATATAAATAAGAACATTTGTTTATTTACATTAAATTCCAGAAATTATAAAAATGAAAACAGTGACAAGGTTTAGCATTTTGGTGTAAAATTTCTAATTTCTCCAACTTTTCCATTATGCTGAAATTCCCTTAGATTTCCAGGTCCTAGAGCTACTTTGTATGCATTAGTACCCATAAACAGAATTATATCATATAAAATTAATAATAAACACAATATTTATTGACAAATATATTCATATATAATTTATTTAAAAGCACTATCTCTACCAACACAAATATTCTTCAGTACACAATCATTGATATCATGCTTCGCTTTCTTCCGCTTATCAGGTAAATGTGAA
This sequence comes from Maratus speciosus, assembly GCA_963932465.1. Taxonomy (NCBI): domain Eukaryota; kingdom Metazoa; phylum Arthropoda; class Arachnida; order Araneae; family Salticidae; genus Maratus; species Maratus speciosus. The sequence goes on from OZ010798.1 coordinate 415,877,295, forward strand.
AAATGTGTGTATACGCATTCTTTTATATTTTTGATTATATTAACATTAGAAGGGCTTCCACCTAAATGACTCCTTTTACCTGTTAAATTGGTTTTCCTTCTACCAATAGCTGTTGGTTGAACTGGGATTTGGACTCCAGAGCATTTTCGTTGTACATTTATTGTAGTGTTTAAATTATGTGTTGGCTTCGCAAAACTATACAATGCTGAAAGCATTGCATTTTCTGTTTTAATGAATTTGTCTGCATTTTTTATCATTCTGTTCACAGCTGGGACAAATGCATTTGTATTATCGCTTATATTTGAAGCAAACTTTTCATGAAATAGAATTAGCTTCTGTTTTGTTGATTCAGGATTTAGATTATCATCATCCGAGTTGTTACAGTCTTGAACAGCAACTGCATCTCTCTTTGAAGAAATGGGATTTTTAACAGGCAATATGGCTGTATTTGCAATATCACTTGAAATCTTACTTATTGGATTGAAAGATCGTTCCTGCAAAAATTCATCATTATCGGTTTTTTTCCCATTGCAATTCGGTCGATCAAGTCTCTGCTTTCAACAGAATTTACATATGCTGGTAGTTCCACAAAGTATTTCATAATAACTGCAGAAATATGTTTACATAATTGTTCAGTATTACCATTAGGACAGGTACAAAAAATTCCACTTAGATCTACTTCCCATTCATTATTTTTCCCGGGAATAATGTAAATATCATTTTTTTCATATTATATTATATTTTCAATATTTTCAGTACAAGATTTAGCATTAAATTTTCGAAGAAGATTTTTGGAGTATCTGCTGAAACTAAAATCCAATAAGCGATGATAAAGATGTCTGTTTGGACTGCAGCATTCTGCATGCTAGTGTTGCTTGAATAGGAGGGAAAATGAACAGTTGCCAAGTAGACAAAATAAAAGTTAATATCGAATTAAATAGTGTAAAGTTCTCTAAACCAGTACGAAATTTCAAACATTTATTATTTTGATTCACAATCGAATCATATGTTTTAGTGTATATTGTTTTTTTCCTAAGATTCTTATTTTCTTTTTTCAAACTTTAAACTTCAATTTCCCTTTTTTTTTTATGTCTTGTAAAAAGATGTCTGTTTGGACTGCATGCTAGTGTTACTTGAATAGGAGGGAAAATGAACAGGAGATGAAGAGCTGATGCTGGGAATAGTGCAGATGTTTCTGCTATGCTAAAGTAAATAAATAAAAATAAGTAAAAAAGATAATTTGTCATATAAAAATTATTTTAATAAAAAAACACTCATTATTAAAAAAGTATTTTTTTTTAATTAAAAATTTTTTTGCAATAACAAAATGCAACATCTTTGTTATATTGGCATTTAAAAAAAAAATATGAGGAATTTTGAAAAGCCCTGATAACCAGTGTTGCAGTCGTAAAAAAACAGAGGGTATAGGCTAAAGTCATGAACATTCATGGATAGAGTATACTCTAGTGCTTTATTGAGAAATAGAGGGTATACGGAGCTTTTTAAAAAAAATTCAGATAGTATACGGTACAAAGCATCAATTATCAGCAATTTTCACCTATAAATTTGCAATTAGTAAATGAAAACAGAAGAAAATAATCTGATTCAATTCAACAAACAATGAAAAAACAAATTGCACTGCCATTTTTTCCTCTTAATTATTCTGTGTAATAAAAGTTGTCAAAGGAAGAATAGAACAAAAATAGTTTCTTCCAAAGCCTAAAATCATTTAAATACTTGTCTATCTTCTTAAATATCAAATTTAGCAGCCTATAAATACATATGCAGAGCAAAAGATCCCTACTCTGTTTATGCAGAATTTCAGTACAATTGAAAATTTCAGAGCTATGAAATACGAAACATTTTCTGTGCGAAATATCTGTAGCAGGGATAATAGAAATAAAATATATAAATTTAAAATTTTTTTGAACAAATATATATAGCTTACAGGATATTATTAATAGAGACTTCAAGGGATGAGATTGTAAATAATATAAAACAAAAAACATTTATTAAAAAACTAATTCATAAACTGTCAAAAATATAAATGTATAATGATTTGTTGAACATCTGAATGCAATAGTGGAAATATAATATTGCAGTCATGAGCTTTGAAACAAACACACACATTTTTTAGAAACTGCTTTTAGTCGATAAGGAAGAGAATTTAACAAAGAATGAGCTTTTAAAATTCCTAACATTGATGATTTGGATGGCTTATTATACAAATTAACAAGCTTTAAATTTTTTTGGACAACAAGTAGTTGTTCCTCATTTGCATCCTTAATAGCTTTTTAAATCAAAATAACACTACCATCTTTTAAATAACAGGCATTATTAGGAGATTTAATGGTAAGTATGAAGTTTGGAAAAATTGCTTTTTCAATTTCAGTGCCATTTAATTTTAAAATTGGCCCATTACTATGCTCTTTAGATAGAATTTCTCTCTGGGAAGAGACAGCCAACGATCTCTTTCCCATAATTCGAAAATATATCTGCTGCAATGGTCTCTCACTTTTTTCGAATTTTTCTTTACAGTTCCTGTAGAAAATTTTCGAAAGGAAAAACACTGAACTGATCCAAGCAACTGAAATGTTTTACATCTTTCACCGTTTCTTCAGAAATTTCCATCTTCGTCATTTCACACCTCAATTCTGCTGATTCTTTGACTGTGTCTTGATAGGCTTTCTCATTGTTAACAAGGTCGTTCATAGCTAGATCTGTTTGTACTCCTATGGAATTCATTTCTATACTGTCAGTCTGAGTAGAAATGGAGTTTAAATCGTATACTTCACTTAAAGTTTCATTCAGATCATCTACAGCAATATCTTGATTGTGCTGGTCCAGAGCCGATATATTTCTTTCAGGGAATTCACTAGTTTGAACCACACTTTCTACCTCATCAACACCTTCAATTTGTTGGTCTGAAACGGAGCTAATCGGGGAAGGATATCCCATATTTTGTGATGGTACCCAATCAGGATGATTCAAATCTTATAAATTAGCTGGCTTTCCTAAAAGAAAAAAAAAAATCATATAATTTGAAATTATGGAAAATCAATAATATCTTTTTAGACTTAATAGTTTACAGAAAATATTCAATGATTATTATCAGGAATTTGTTTAGACTTCTCTCACAGGATCTTGTTTTTGTGAATAACTTTTTATGTTTGAAAAAAATATATATAATTTGGTGAATTTGAAATGTGTATTATATTTATGTTCTTGTTTATGCATTTTTAAAAAGATTCTTTAATGCATGTAAAAACTAGGCACTTCAGCAACTTTTGTTGTTTTGTGACAGGTCAGATTCTACTTTTAAATGATAAACTTTGTAAAAGTTTCAGTTTGGAGATGGAAAAAATTTGCAAAAGGTTTATTAGGTTAGTTTATATAGTAAAAAAAGAAAAAAGAAAAATACAAGTACTTTTATGTTAGCTGGCTGCAAAACTCTCAGAGCAGCCTTTATATTTTGTGTGTGTATATTAACTATTTGATGTTGAAATAAAATGTTTTGATTTAACAGTGTTATATCTCTTTTACTTTTTAGTATTTTAAATGAAATTAGGGAAAGACATGTATTTTAAATGCACATTTTTAATTAAATGACTGAAAGATTTATATTTAAAATGAAATGAATGCAGTATTAATATAGTACACGAACAATATTTGGCGATTTATCACCTGCACATGGCTAACATAAAAGTACAAAAATGTATAAGCCGGTGGATAATAAGCGATTTTTTTTCCGTTCTATATTTTCTATCAAACAATATCTATATTTAATATCAAACAAAGTGAATTTAAAAGTAGCCCCTTTGGATTTGGGAACAGCCTTGCAGGGTTACAAATTAGGAACTCTAAGTAAGGCTGCGTTAAATAATAGCTACAATTTTTTTTCTTGGTGCCAAACTGCATTTCGTAGTTGCAGATTTATATTTATACCATATTTTCTCATTTCTTTTTGCAACTATATTAACAATAATATTGTTTTTATTTTTATTTTTATTTTTTTTTGTGTTATGAGAAAATGGGGAGGGGGGATGTACATATTAAACACTTTATATCTGTATTAATCACTAAAACAAAATAAGGTACTACTTAGTTATCCCGTCGACCAAAAATCTATCGCCAAACTATACGATTAAATGCCAATAATGGTTGATCGTAAATGTAACATTCACTTGACTTTAAGCAAGTTACACTTGTTTACGTCATCAAGTTATTTTTATTTCAACGTTTTATTTTTATTAATGTTATACTAATTTATCTGTTCTTTCGTTATTTAAAATGAAAATTATGTCAATTTATGTAATTTGGCGAAATTGGTCGACTGGATAACTAAGTAGTACCCAAAATAAAAAATGATTTTCTACAAAAGTGTAAAATCTGATTAAACTACAATATTTGGATTCTAGAAAGATTTTTATTCTTTTATTTAAAGCTAATATGCATACAAAACTGATTATCAACCATATATATACATAAAAAGAAAATTTGAACTTTTAGATGCATACAATCAAGGTTTCGTTTAAAAAAAATCAGCCTACGACTGAAAGTCAATACTATTAATATACATCATAAAATAAAAAAAATAACGGCACAGATGTCATATACGTCCCATATTGGCGCGATTATTTTCCGTTGCCATTTTGGGGAAAACATAACATCCAGGTTACCATATAAAGCAAAATAACGACACTTTGGCGCCAGTTAAATACCCGTTGCGTATATGACATTGACGTCATAAAAAATCGCGCCAACATGGAGCATATATGACATCTGTACCAATACTTTTGGTACTTCTTAGTTATCCCGTCGACCAATTTCGCCAAATTATATAAATCACCAAAACCACTCGCTAAATTATACACATTTACATAATTTTTATTTTAAATAACGAAAGAACAAATAAATTAGTAAAACATTAATAAAAATACAAATAAAACATCAAATTAATTGATTTATTGGCCATTAATGGCATTTAATCTTAAAATTAATTAATTAATGGCAACCATTATTGGCATTTAATCTTACAATTTGACGACAGTAATTTGGTCGATGGGATAACTAAGAAGTACCATACTTTTATATGGAGGGGGGGGGGGGGGGGAGTACTAAAATTTTACAACATTCTTATACAGTAATTTACGCTAAAATACAAATAAGAGCGTTTGTTAACAAAAATTAAAGTGAAAGAAAGCTAGGCGTCTAAGGGACGGATATCATATACGCATATTGGCGCGATTTTCTTCTGACGCCTATGTCATAGACACACCGGGTACTTAACTGGTGCAAAAGTGTCGTTATTTTGCATGATATGGTAACGAGGTTTTCGCCAAATTGTCGTATATGACACCTGTGTATATGACACATGCGAGTATATGACATCTGTGCCGCGTCAAATTTAACGACTTTACATTTTTAGTCGTGAAATGCAATAATTTAGTTGGGTACAGATGTCAGATTCGCCCCATATTGGCGCGATTTTTTTTTCGCCGCCGATTTGGCGAAAACATCAACAGCATAAACAACAACATCCGGGTTACCATATCAAGCAAAATAACGACACTATCGCGCCGGTTAAGTATACATTGTGTATATGATATTGGCGACAGAAAAAAATCGCACCAATATGGGGTGAATATGACATCTGTACCTTTAGTTGCATTTGACGACTAATGACCACTAATTTTTAACCCTGCTTAAGTACCTATAACAAAAATATGTCACCTGTAATAAAATGGTCCTCGCAAACTCTGAAGTTCTTCAGTTTACTTTTCGTTAAATCAGCTCTTTTAAGCGATGACAACCACCTCTGTCGCCTTTCTTCACACAACTTTTTCTCATAATATTATCTGTCTTTGGAATGCCTGGTAATCTATAATAAGGTTTATTATGTTCCCTGTTCGAACGATTACCGCACATTTTTACACAACAAGTCGCTGGCATGGTGATGGGAATAAATGTGATAATTCACGTGATAAAACCTGCAATAAGATATCACAATAATGTAAATAATCGCTCACAAAAACTTTGAAACGTAGGCTCAGATTTATAAAGAGAAATGTTTCACAGAAAAAAGAACAGCAATGTAATTCACGACAACCGAAATAAAAGTACGAGTGAAAGCAAACTACCAATGTTATTTGTTTGCCCACCAAGTTTTTCGCTGGAGGTCAAGTGGTTAGAGCCGTGATGTCAGTTGAATGATCTATTAAAATAAACACTTTTTAATATATAAAAGGATGTCATTTGCACCCGCTAAAGCATTCCAGTTTTACGATCCAGTCTTAAATAACATCTATAGAAAAGTAAACATATGACGTCATTATCGTGAATAATGCACAAGCCCAGCATAAAGCATAATGTCGTCATTCAAGAAGCAAATCGGGTATCTAATTATTCGCATGCCTTAAATTTCAAAATGTTGTCATTCGCAAAATGACGTATGCGTTACACACATATATGTTTTCCTTTATAATATAGATAGATTTAAAGTTATTACACACAGATTAATAAAATTACATTCTTTCAGCTGTTTGATACGAATGAAATAAAACCAGCGAAAATAAGTCACACAAATAAAAAAAAATGTATCGTGTGTAAAGTAAGTTTGCAATGAACTAAAAATCATTTAATTGATAAATAAAAACGAAATAAAACCAAAATTCATCGGGTTTATAACATACGATATTATTGACATAGCACGTATTTTAATTTCAATTTATTTTTCAGTTTTTATGAGAAACTGGCAACAAAAAGATACAGTATCTCCTATTTTCGACTATTTTCAATTTACTTTCAACAGAAATAGAATACTTCAGTTGCCACAATTACCAAAAAGGGTATTAAAAACTACATAAAAATTAATATCTCAAAAATAAATTGAGATACAGCTTTCAAACAAATTGTATTTAAAAGTAATTTTTTTTCCCTATACGACGGTATAAAAATTGAAAATGTACGCTATTTAGAAGTTTAAAAATTTGCAGTAACGAAAATTGCAAAACAGAAATTTCAATTCAAATTTCAAAATGTTGCCATTCGCAAAATGACGTATGCGTTACGCACAGATATGTTTGTCCTTTTATAATATAGATAGATAGATAGCAATAAATCTGTGAAATTAATATAAGTAAGCGATTGAGAACGTACAAAGACATATTTTTACACACATATATTGTTATCATAATCATTCTTGAAAAATAGCATGAAAATTTCTACGTCTTAATTCATATAAATATAATGCTTTGGCAAAATTACAAGACACTTATTGCAAATATACGGACCTTTCTCTTCATACAGGTGCATTTTCGCCAGCAATTTTTCAAAAAGATTTCCCTCTGGTCCTAAATTAATCTCCCGCCATTTGTCATATAAATAATAAACTTGTCTCTCGGAAGGGTTTTTCGCGGCATTAGCCAAATCAATCAAAAAGTTTTCGCTCATCAATATCATATTTTCATGACAACGTTTTGCAGTCATGGCATCAACACCATCATCGAAGTACGAGAAGAATTGTTTTTGAACCTAATAGTAATAAACGAAATGCAATCAGTAAGACGATTATTGATTATTAAAAAAAAACAATTAGAAATATTTTCAATACTAAAAACCATCATAAGTTCTCCCGAGTCTTATACACTCAACTTCATCAGTGTGTCGGCAGAATCAACTGGATGGGCGTGGGTTAAATCTATGTTAATAACACCGCAAAGAGGAACAGATGCAGCCAAATGTGGGTCCTTTGCCTTTGTCCATTTTGTTACTTTTTTTACCGAGATCGTGATTCTTGCAGCACACTTAAAATTCCTACAGTTTTTTTTCATGATTTTTTCCGGTGGCTAGCAAGTTGGCACATCCAATCCTTGCGATATACTATCCTGAAAATATTAATTTTTATACTAAAAAACTTGAATTGATATAATATAATAAATGTCTTTGTTCACGTACTTAATTGCAATAAATGTTGGTAGATATTAGTGACTAAAACACCATAGTGGACATAGGACAAAAATTTAATTTTTTGAAACTAATCAAAATAGATAAATGGTGGATGAAAATATACTTCATTGATAATGTATTAATTGAATCCATACTTACCTCGTGAAATGAGTCTTCTTTCGAAGTGCAATAAAAAAAAATGTATCGTGTGTAAAGTAAGTTTGCAATGAACTAAAAATCATTTAATTGATTAATAAAAACGAAATAAAACCAAAATTCATCGGGTTTATAACATACGATACGATATTATTGACATAGCACGTATTTTAATTTCAATTTATTTTTCAGTTTTTATGAGAAAATGGCAACAAAAAGACACAGTATCTCCTATTTTCGACTATTTTCAATTTACTTTCAACAGAAATAGAATACTTCAGTTGCCACAATTACCAAAAAGGGTATTAAAAACTACATAAAAATTAATATCTCTTTTTTACATAAAAATTAATATCTCATATTTAGTTCTTGTAATATCGCTAAAATCCTTCTTAAAATTTTCAGCTTCTGTTCCTGAAGATATCGTGGTTCGTAAAATAATTTTATCATCATTGGATGACTTTCCATCCAGATACAAAACAAATTTCGTTTTTAAGTATGATAAAACGGAATCACAAAACTCCTGATACTTCATATCAAATAATAAGAAAATGCGTCATAAAATGAAAATAGCAAAATATGGAAATACACGTGATAGAAAAACAGATAGCGTTCTCCTTGTTCTCTCTCACTAGATCACACGTCAACAACCAACCACCGCCGGCTGCTCAAGAGTAGGGTTGTAATATTATGTGGGAGCCATTGGCGATATATTGTGATTTTGTGGGTTTCTCTTGCTGGTGAGAAATGTGCTGAGAGTGTATAAACTTTGGAGTAACGCTTCTGAGGATGGTAGCCAACGTTCTAATTAATTACGCATAACATTTACTACCAAAACAAACATCACGGGTTTCTTTATTTGAAGTGGTGGTTGATTGTGTTTTAGCTGAGTTACTTGGTGGAAAAGAAGTGTCGGTCTGGGTGCTTATATGCCTTACAAGTTTTGATTGTTCTTTAAGTATACTAGAGTAAAGTACCCCAACAGACGGGGCTCTGGATTCAACAAGTTTATGGGCTTCAGGAAACAAAAGTTTTTAAGTAATTTTAACAGCAAGAATTTCCTTTTCACGTATCCAAATAAGACAAGAGTGAGAATATGATGTAGGATCACCTTTACAATTTGCGCAGCGTTCTGGTTTTTCGCGACTTTTACCGTCATGGCAGACTTCTGCACAACGTGCATAGGTAACAGTGCCACGACAGGTAGTATTAATATAGCCATAATTCTGGCATTTAAAACAGCAAAGCCCCCAGGGGGATACCTTCTTTAGGTATTCACGGGCTTCACAACCCCGGACACCTGAGCGATCTTTCTCTTTTCCTTTTCTTTCTCTTGCCTTTCTTTCCTCTTTGTTTCACTCTCGTTGTGGTTTCCTCTTCGGAGATGAGGGCAATTCTGTATGAGCCGATATCATCCTGTATATAGACTCATGGAGAATTGTAAACCACCCACGTGTTTGCCGTACGTGGCGACCCGTGTCCCTGGAAAGGGGGATCCTGGCAGTTGAGGGAAACCAACACGCTGCTTTGGCCCCTGCTTCAGGTAGACGGGAGGTGCATATTGGTCCCGTATGCATCAATCGGATGGTCAGCTGACTTCTGTCACTGGCTGGGGATCAAGTGATCGGACACTTACTATCCATCTTGTTAAGAGTGGAGACTGGCATAGGAGTGCTTTGTGATCGTATAGGCCCTGGTTAGCACTGGTGCCCGAATGTGCATCCCCTTCTTGGGCTCGGTAGTGGGGCCAGGGTCTGAATTCTATTTTTACTCTATTATGGATGGTAATTCTTCAGTTACTCTCCCATGTGGAGAGTAACAAAATGAACCGAATTCTTCATTCACTCGTTTTTTTGTAATTAAACGCACTGATAGCCTCTCTGATAGTTCTTTTAAGAGAACTTCACCTTTTCTTACTGCAAAGACATTTCATTTTGTATTTGGTGACTACTGTTCACTTATAAAAACTGCATTCTGGAGATTTGCTGGCTGAGGTGTCTTCAGCAAGCCAATCTAAACTTCTTTCAAACTCTAATAGGACCTTTCTATGTTTCTATTAAAAAACATCAAACTCTGAATACTTGCCGTGGTGTAATATCAGAACCTGATCTTTTACTGTCTACAAAAGAAAAACTTTTAGAAAATTTAAAAGATCAGAATGTCATAGATGTACACCGTATAACAGTTCGTCAGAATGAGAAAGTGCTTCCCACAAAGCACATCATTCTGACTTTCAATAGTTCTACTCTACCTACTAGAATTAAAGCAGCTTACCTGAGCTGTCCTGTCCGGCCTTATATCCCAAATCCTCTCCGCTGTATCAAATGTCAACGATACGGTCATACCAATACTACTTGTCGTGGTTCTGTTACCTGCCCTCGTTGTGCAGAAGTCGGCCACGACAGTAAATCCTGTGAAAATTCTGAATGCTGCATAAATTGTAAAGGTGATCATCCAGCATACTCCCATTCTTGTCCAAACTGGATCCGTGAAAAAGAAATAATTGCTATTAAAATAACCCAAAAAAATTCCTATCCCGAAGCTCGTAAACTTGTTGAGTCTAGAACCCCATCTGTCGGGGTTTCTTACTCTAGTATACTTAAACAACAATCCAAATCCATAAGGCACATAAGCACCCAGACAGACTCTTCTTTGATGCCATTTAATTCAGCTATGACACAATCAACCAGCACTTAATAGAGAAACCCCAGATGTATCTTGTGGTAGTAAATGCTATGCAACCCCAAAATTAAAACGCTGGCTACCATCCTCAGAGCCAGTTATAATTGAATACAAACTAACTCAGTCACAGAAATCTCCAGTTGTATCCAAAAAGTCATCCGAACATCAGAGTGAAACTAAGGCTGCATCATCTCCAATACCATTACAGAAACCTAATTCACCTCGAATGAGAAAGTAAAACAAAAATCTTGTGCACACTCAGAGAGAAGGAAATCATCAACAACAACTTCTTCACAGTGGAAAACTGTGAAGAGAAAGAAAAAATCATCATTGAGTTCATGCATCACCAATGTGAAGGATCGCAAACAATTAAAGCAATATGTAGAAGAGGATATGGAATCAGAGTCGTACAGTAATGACTCGGATATGGATGAGAAAAATACTGTGCTTGAAGAATATGTCCCTAATTGATTCTATGTTTTTTAATATTCTGTGCTTTAATTATCTTTGATTTTATCTTGAATTTGGACATTTTATAAATTTTAACTCTCAATACTTTCTTTGCTGCGTTGACTGGTTTTTATTTTTCATCACACTGTTTCTTTTCACTTTATTTACCTTTCTACTTTACAGATTTTACATGTATTCTTGTATTTTAGATAGGATAATTTGACTTTTTTAATCTGTGTTTTTAACTCAAATCATATCTCCATTTTTTTCACTCTTTGTTGTTTTATCATTTTGATATGACCATGTTTATCTTTTTTAATTTTTAACTTTAAAATACGTTTCTGTGTTTTTTCAAACCTGCCTTGGCGCTGCATGTCACTAAAGGGACTTTGCACCATTAAACCCCACTCAACCAACCAACCAACTAAAACAACGAAGCGGATTAGGGATATAATTCCGGACTGGACAGTTTAGGTAGCCAGCTCTAATTCTAGTAGGTAAAATATGGCTATTGAAAGTTAGAATAATGTGTTTTGTAGGAAGTATTTGTCCATTTCGACGAATAGCAATACGGCGTACATCTATGATATTTTGATCACTTAAATTAGTCAGAAGTTCTTCTTTTGTGGAAAATAAAAGATCGGGTTCAGATATTACACCACGGCAAATATTCAGAATTTATGTGCTTTAACAGAAACAGAAAAAGTACCTATTGTACTGCAATTTGACAGAAGTTGTGACTGGCTGGCTGAGGAAACCTCAAACAGTAAATCACCAGACTGCAAGTTTGAGAGAGTGACCATCACCAAACATATACTGAAATGTATTTGCAACAAGAAATGGTGAAGTTTTTTTTTGAAAGAACTATCTGAGAGACTGTCCGTGCATTAAATTACAAAAAATCGAGTGAATGAGGATTTCTGTACAATTTGTTGCTCTCCACATGGGAGAGAGATAGAAGGAACATTAGTATTTCCATCCATAATTGAAAAATATATAAGTTCATACACTGGCCGCACCACCCACTACCGAGCCCAACAAGGGGATGCACATTCGTGCACCAGTGCTAATCAGGGCCCATACGGCCACAAGACAATCCTATGCCAGTCTCCACCCTTAACGAGATGACTAGTGATTGCTCGCCCACTTGATCCCTTAGCCAGTGACAAGTCAGCTGACCAGCCGATTGATGCATACGGGACCTATATGCACTCCCGTCTACCTGAAGCAGTGGCCAAAGCAGTGTGTTGCTTTCTCAGCTGCCAGGATCCCTCTTTCCAGGGACACGGGTTGCCACGCATGGCAAACACGTGGGTGGTTTACAAATTCCCCATGAGTCCATATAGACAGGATGATATCGGCTCATGCAGAATTGCCCTCACCTCCGAAGAGGAAAGCACAATGACAGTGAAATATATAGGAAAGAAAGATGAGAGAAATAAGAGAAAAGGAAAAGATAAAGGTCACTCAGGTGCCCGGGGTTGCGAAGACCGTGAATACCTAAAGAAAGTACCCCCCTGGGGGTATGTTCCACTGGAAGGTTTGAGACTTTGTGTTTTCAATGATCAAAAAGTGCAATTTCCCCTCACAGCCACAGAAATCCATCCCAGAAAAAGCTTTTGGATTCAACAATATTTAAAACCAATTCCAAAAGTGAAAGTATAAAGTTGAACAAAATTAAAAAAATAAGTTAAAAAAACGGCCTTTGTAAGACCTCTGCAATCCAATGCAAAAAAAAAAAAATTTAAAAATATTGAAAATAAATGAGGTACTTATAATAAACAATGTTTGAGGTTTTTTTAATAATAGACTAACTAATTTTTATTGACTTGCTTATTTTAGAATGATTGTCCACCTGATATAGAAGGATGAGTTCCAAATTATTGCTGTAAATGACGAATTGGCTGTCCCAGGTTGTTCAACAAAAACCTTACCAACAAACAGCCGAAAAGAAAACATGATATGAATGGTGATTTAACTAAGGAAGCTGGGCAGCTTCTGAAAAAATTAAGCACGACCGATGCAGAAGATGCATATGAACAGTTTATCGTTTCAATGCTAAATGACATTAAAGATCCGCAAAAGTGGCAGATGACAAGGATAGAAATCCAACAATTACTACTAAAATATTTATATGAATAAAATTTGTTGTTTTATTTTATGTCATATCCTAATTGAAAAAATATGTCTTGGTCATGGTCATTTACTATATTTATCTTAATTTTTAGCAATTCTTTTTTGATCAGAATGGTTAATTTTCAGGAGGCATGTCAAACTTGTGGTCCTGGTCCACCAACTTTTCTATGGGTGCTTAGGACTTTCTATTACTTCTGTATTTTACTGCTCTCACATATTTTAAATCATATTATAAGATAGCTTAAAAAAAAAAACAGAAAAGAAAATAGTCAAATATACTATAAATAATAATATAACTTGGGAACTTTAAACTGAATATTTCTTAAACATGGTTGTATTTTATTATATGCAATAGTACTTAAATATATCTACTTTTTTAATGTGGCCCATGGCTTTGTACATAATGCCCTCCGCAATGCACAAGTTTGACATGCCTGCTCTACAAGGATATTAATTCTTGTTGTTCTTTAAATGTGTGATCTGAGTTCAGTTCAAGTTAAATTTGGACTTCTATTTTTAATCATACTTAAATTAAAATTTTGTTTCAACAAAATTTTCACATACTAAAAATTTTAATTTAATATAGGAATTGCAGATGCAAATACATGTTTAAACCCTTGGGGACAAGCGACCGGTGTACGTGCCGCATAAGGTGCTCGGAACCCTTGATTATTCTCACCAGTAAATTTTGCCTTATTTAATCGGAGCATTTTAGGGGGAGGAGATGAATTCGTTGGACATAAAGAACAAGGAGATTCAAGGTAGAAAAGTAAGATAAAAAAAAACTCAGCACTGAACGATAAATCAGGAATCAGTGATGGAAAATTGATTCCATGTGATTTGGAAGCTTTTTTAAAACTGAATAAATAAAGAACATTTTACGAAAAAATTCGTTATATGGAGACTGTTATTAATGAGATTTTGGGAAAAGGGGACCGTTCCTACTAAAAATTCGTTCTATAGAGAAATTCGATGTATGGAGTTTCGTTATAGAGAGACTCGACTGTATTTATGTTTTTTGTCTTTTTCCTCACTCTGGCACTTGCTTGCTATACACTGATTTTTCCGACTCTGGCATGAGTTGTTCAGCTTGATCAATTAAAAATTTGTATTCGTTTTCACTTCTCATCAAGCAAATTTCATTCATCACGCTCTTTATGACTTCAATTCCTTCTTTTAAGCCAGATTTGGTGTCTTGTAAAATAGCATCCTTTAGATGTAAAAGCCCTAGAACTTTTTTGCAAGTAACAGGGCAAAATCGATTTCCAGAGAAGCATTACTGACTTGGTACCTTTGCTTTTTGCTACATATTCGCCATCAATTTTGTTGTCTTTGGGTATAGTGTTTAGCACTTTATAATTTCCGAATAATTTGAAAAGATGGCATTTGTAATCTTAAAGAGTCCTGACCAGCGTTGCTCCAAAAGACAGACTATGGTTAGGCTTTGTACAAGGTTGCTACTTTGCCATTATGAAAGAAACTATGTAACATAATACACTGTTCAAAAAAATGTTTTACGATAATTGTTTCAGAAATTGTTTTTATAAGAACTACATGTAGTCGATGATTAAAACAGTGCACATACGGAATATTTATCTCCAATTTCTGTATTAATGCAGCTACTCCTCCTTTCTTTCCACTCATAATGCTGGCACCATCAAAACATTGGCTGAAGAGTTTAGATTTATTGATGCCATTGTCATCAAGAGTTTTTTTAATGTTGCATCTGAGTTTAGATTTATCGATGCCATTGTCGTCAAGAGTTTTTAATGTTGCTTCTGTGAACGTTTCTGCATCAACCTCTTTCGTTGTTCTTATGTCAAGTAAAAATTATTTTACTTGACCATCCTTAACCTATCTAACTGCAATGGCAATATTTTCCCGATTGTTTTTATCTCGAGTTCCATCCTCTAGAAGCGTGAACCATGGAATCAGGGCCTGATTACCACACAGGCCAACTAGGCCGTGGCCTTGGGCCTACTGCTGAGAGGAAAACCCAAATTTAATAAAATGATTTAGAAAGAAAATCTTTAATTGCGGTTTTTTGCAATTATTTTCACGAAACCGAAAAACTATTTTGGTGAACCTGGCAACTGTATGATAATCTAATGATAACCCCTCGAACACTCCCTGGGGGGGGGGGGGAATCTAGCTACTATTTTCATGCGAGGGGACCCAAAAAGGTGTTGAGATTCCCCAAAACCTTAATCGTGCTCTGCATGGAATATCAGCATTCTTTATATCTTCAGCAACATTTTCCCGAACAACTAGAGTAATCGTTCTGATAATCTCATTTTGCATTTTTGGAGAGAGGAAAGTTGCATTTTTCTGAAAAATTGCAGCACATTCAGAGAGGGTTTTATCCTTTTTTAAAGTATACTCGTAAAGTTTAACAAAAAAGGTCTCTCTCAGCATGCTCTTCAATTATATAATCCCCCCGCAAAGCAAGTTCATTGCCCACTAAAAACTGAATAACTTCTATTACAGATTTAACGTAGTAACAATGTTTTTCCAATACACCAGGAACATTTTCAAAATTATCAATTGAAGTAGCTGGCAATGACTGTTTTGTACGCATATCCAAATTGCTTGACTGTCTGAAAGAAAAAAAAAATCTTTTAATTGATGAAATCTTCGAAAATGGATGAGAACTCAACTTAGCAATGTATGCTGCAAATTTTGTTGAACTCATAAATTACCCTGATCCAGAATTAACCATCGACGAACTTATCGAGTTAAAGAAACAACGTACTGTCGAAGAAATAGACGAAGATTTTGAGCCTAGAGAAAAGATTATGACGGCAGCAAAATTAACAAATTGACTCAACGTTTTTGAAGCTGGAATGACGGTTCTTGGAAATAGATTCAGACGAGCAAAGTGTAGCAACGACTAGGAAAAGCTTAGAAAACTTATGCGGCTGTTACAAAGAGCTTCTAGAAGAAGAAAAAAAATTTAATTGATGAAATCATCGAAAATGGAAGAGAACTTAGAGATAATTTGCTGAAGATGTTGTTGAACTTATAAATTAACCTGATACGGAATTAACCATCGACGAACTTATCGAATTAAGGGGACAGTACACTTTTAAAATGGTCAGAAAATCGATTTTTAGAAAGATAATTTTATTCTGAATAAATCGATACCAATCTTTCAACTGTGCGATTATTATTTACTGAGATTTCGGCTAAAATGTAAACATCACTCCTTCATTTCCGATTTAAATGCCCTGCTAGAACACTCAAGGTGGTTTGTTTACATTCTGCTGTTGCGCTTTCACACTATCGCAACTGACGAAATATGCGTAAATTCGCTACACATTTTTAGTTGAATAACGTAAATAATAAGAAGAAAGCTTTAAAATAATTAACTTCCACTTGCCACTGAGCTTGTTTGCTTTCATGACTTTGCTCTGAAGCGTGATCAAAATTTTTCTTAACATTTTACTTATTTTTTTTCGCTAGTAAGCATTTAATTTAAAACAAAACTGTTCTTTTCAGAACAAAATCTTTCTGAATTCATATTATTATTAGTTTTCTTTCATTTATTATTACATTAAATGAATAATAACGTGAAACATGCTTCAGGACAACGTCCAAGGAAGCGAAAGTTTGAAGGAAATCGCTTCACAAAATGCAGTTTGTCTCAAGGTGCAAGTGCATCATTGTTGGAACGCTCTGTGCACACTGATTAACTAATAATAAAAATTGTTTAAAATAAATATTTAATTCCAACACACAGAGAAATTAGAAATTGAAAATCTAATAGATTTATATGCCGTGTTTGTATAGTGAAAGCACCATGATTCATAGTTCTTGTGGTGCAATTTAAGATTAATATATTGTTATATCAATTAAATTTGCATGATTTAAATTTATTGCGCTGTGTGATTTCGAAGCACAAGAACTTAATAATTCACATAGGGATTATAGGTGACCTGGCGAAGTTACACTTTAACTTATAAAACGGTCGCAATTTATAACCTACCCTGCGAAAAAAAACATCAATTTCTAAAATAATAGTTAATTAATTAAATACAAAGCATAAATTGAAGAGATTAAAATTTAATATAAATAAAAATTTATTTACATATATATATATTTACGCATTATAGAATTGAAAATTAAAAGATCCTGAATACATCAGGTTGAATGAATACCTGAGATTTACAATTGAATTTAAGAATAAGATTTAAATGCGTAACTCTTGAGTAAATGCAAACGGTGCCATTTCCACTCAACTCTCGATTGCACAAAACTTTACAATCCTATATTAATCTTAATGGAAATGTTAAATGATACCTGTTCCATACCTGACGATCACCAATGATTGAGTCCTTCATTGAAGTCTCTCAGTGGTTCAATTGCATATTCATTCATCATGAGAAGAGTTCAGTCATAGTTGATCCATGATTTGCTAACCACTTTTATGTGAAAATCCAACTATTGTGATTCAAAATTCTGAGCGTTGAATTTTTTTATTTGGAGATATTCCTCCTTTAAAATATGTGAGCAGCATTGCTAAAGAAATGCATCGTCACAAGATGCTAAATATTTGTAGAGAGAAAAAATATATCTTCGTTCACTTCAAGAATCAGCGTCAGAATGTGAGCAGAGTGGGGAGAGAGAGGAAAAAGTCTCATTATTTTTGAAGAGATAGAGTAACTTGTATTCTGTGTTTTTCAACCAATGAAAAAATACCTTTATTTTTTTTCATTGGATGTGTGATTATCATCCCGGTAGCAGAAACCGTGCAGCACGGAAGCGAGCGCTGCAGATTCATTTTAGATCTTGCAGATTAATTTCCAACTTGGGGAAAAAAGAAAAAAAAAAGATTTTTGTTGTTTATGTACCGTACGATCAAGTGGCCCAAAAATGAAAAAAAAAAAAAAATCTGGTCTCCAAATTATTTTACTTTTTCTTCTTTTTGCCGTAAACTTTCTCCCTTTTCACACAAACCCTATGAATGAACGACTCCTGTCCTGTAAAAGACAAAAGTGTCAATCATCAAGATCGTGGCGTTACTAACACACCCTTCATTCCGACTGGAGTAGATGATTGGTTTTCAACCTTTAGTGGGCCCGTTTCTTCTATCTTCGTGACGTAGTACTCCTTACTCTCTGCATGACGTTGATCTTTGACCCTAGCATTTCCTTTCTATTGCTAAATTTTTTCATTGCAATCTTACGCATGTGCTTTGAAAGCTGTTGATTTTTGCTACTAAAAATATGGCTTCGCAGACTGAAAAAGTATCATGTTTGCATTGCAACGAATCAATGTTACTAAAAAATTAAAAAACACATTCTCAGCGTATCCATCCCGGCCTGAAAGTGAGATTTAAATCACTTAAAAATAAAAATGTAATGGATTTGTTTAAGAAAGCTTCCGATTAGAGATCTGCACGGGCCGGGCTCGGGCCTGTTTTCATTCATGGCACTCGGTCCGGGCCGGGTTGGGCCGTACATTTTTCTGAAGGCTCGGGCCGGGCGTAACTTACTTTTTCTGCACAGAGCCGGTACTGGTTTCATTCCTAATCTTCACGACCCAAAATTTTCATTCCTAGTTTTGACGCAGCCGTATGAAAATCATTGTCTCAGCGTGGTTTGGTCCGTTTAAAGGTCAGTTAAAATTAGACTTGGCACATTTTTTTTTTTCTTTTTCAAAAAATGCGTATATTTTTAAATCGCCATTATTCTACAATCAAACATTCAAATTCCCTCTTTTTAAAGAATAGTAGATTTCTGTGCATATTAAAATACAGCTAAATTAAAATACAGTAAAATGTGTGAAAAAGAACCTGCCTATAACGGAATCTTGTTTTAAACTGAAAAACGTGTTGATCCATGCAAAATTAATATACTACTATGTAAGAAAAGAATATATAATACATTTACACTTGCTGAGAAGGGAACTTGTCTATAACGCATTTTTTTTTTCTTTTCTATGCGATTCCGTCTTAGATTTTACTGTATAGCATTTTTCAGATTTTTAACACTTCATTACATGGAATATGGATTAACAATATTAATGATAACTGAAACATTTACATACAAGAAATAGAGATTCATTAATAAAATAAATATCGCACCCCGCGGCACTTCTATAAAAATGAAGATTATATAAACATGAAAAGAAAAGTTAGGATAAATATCTTCGGCCTGAACTCGTACGAGACAAATTTTTAACCAAATCGGCGTAAAAATCAATGTTTCATAGAAATTCACTCGGGCCGGGCCGAGATTTTAACTTTTTTTCGGGCCAGGCCGAACTTTTAGATGTTATACTGGGCCGGGACAATAATTTTTTTTCTACGGGCCGGGCCGAACTTTTTTACTGGGTCGGGCCAACTTTTTTTGTACGGGCCGGGCCGAATTTTTTTTCTGCGAGTCGGGTGTAAATAATTCGCTGGATTATGGGGGAGCGCATGTGTGTGTGTGTGTGTGTTTGGGGGGGGGGGTATTTATCTTTTCTTGGGAAATATTAAAATATGAGAATCTATTTGTATTTTTACAATGAAGTAAAAGTAAACTATATTTAGTTTCTTCATATAAAAGTCACACTTTAGGCCTAATCACAAAATAATGACTATAACAGAAATATTATTTCAAGCTCAATGCTTTTTATGTGCATGTTAAAAGCCTTGAATGTTGTGCTTCATGCAACTTAACTGATATTCTAATATGTTTATAGGTTTAAAAAATATATGTGTATTATTCAAAAGGTATTATGTAACTAAGAAAAAAACTTCAAACCATTTTCAATTGTTTAATTATAGTTAATAATTTAGTAAAGACAAACAAATTTTGGCTTTACATAAGTATTTTTTTTTTTTTTTTTGGCATACATTTTCTTAGTCTTACCTCTCAGCTGTATAAACCCTAGTCTTTTCCCACTAGATTTAATCTGATTCATTTATCAAAACTGAACTTATTTTAAAGATTTTCATGTTTGCCATTTCCATCCCTTTGTCTGAGGCCATATGTGAAAGTTGGCGCTCTATAATTGCTAATTTGATGCTAAAAAGACCAAGAGGTGATGATGGTTTTCTTGAGGATATTGGCACATCTGATATGCGCGTATTTATTATGCTGAATGGTCCTGAAAGTGGATCTAAGCACATGCGCAAATTTTTGAAAGCTGCATTGGTTGAGAAGTATGGTATGTCATACTTCCAACATTTTTAGCACGTTTCTACAAAAGTTGCTTTTAAACAATCTGTTACTTCAAAAGTAGTTAGCAGAATCTTTAGTGATTAAGATAATTGCTTACCATGTTTTCATTAAGTAACACAATAAATGTTTTTTTAAAGATTAAACTGAGTTTGTTAATTTTATGTTACATTTAATATACCTTTATCTTAGTATATACATTAACTGAACTGCAGTTTTTGTATGGTTTTGTGTATATTATTGTTGTCTATCGGCAAATTTTGCTTCCTAAGTTTGGTTCCGCATCGTTAGGAGTTGCAGATAAATTTTGGCTTGTGATATTGGTACTGCAGATTGATACAGAAAATTCTGCTACTGGGATTATCATGTGGAAGTTGTCACCTACCCACATGATTATAATGCACACATAATTTTAGGAAATTTGCATGTTAACTCCTCCCCTTTTGACCCATGACCTGAGTGTTCCTCTTCGCAATTATTTATCGCTTCCTGTTGAGAACTCATCCTGGGAATAGAGTCCTTTTTCAAGTTGCTGAGTATTTTTTGAATGTCATTATGAAGTTTCAATCATTTTATGATATTATTTCATAGTCCAATTTTTGTTTGATTAAGCCATAGCATGTGTAAGAGTGAGAATTGTATTAAAGCAATCCATCAATCATCTAAAAAGTTAAATAGCAGCCTTTTAGATAACAGTTTTGTTGAGACAGACAACGTTGGATATAGAATAGTTGATATTGATATTTTATCAAAGGTAATATCAAATAATTTGTGCTGTAAAATGTGTGGCTCAGATGTGGAACTGTCAGAGACTCGTTTACATGACTCTCATCTGTTTTCCAAATAAGATGTAAGAAGTGCAATGAACTTAAATCATTTAGAAATTCACGCATGATGGGTGAAAAATCAAATATACCAGAAATAAATATGCGATTTACCTATGCAATGAGATGCATCGGTCAAAGTTTATGCAGCATGAAAATTTTTTGTGGTGCAATGGATTTGCCACCACCTGTGCAAAAGTCTGCATATAATTGATCATTGGAAAAGATAGCAAATTCAGTATCGAATGTTGCTTGCACATCAATGCTGAATGCTACACAGCAAGAAATTGAAATGACAAGCCAATCACAATTGACTGTCAGTGGAGACGGGTCATGGAAAACACGCGGTTACTCTTTGAAGATCAGAATTACCAGCGTAATTGGTGTTGAAAGCGGAAAAGTTTTGGATATAGAAGTAATCTCTTCCTATTGTAAGCGCTGGGAAATAGGAATTAAGAATAAAAAGGGGAAAGAACTTGCAGACTGGAAGAAACGCAGTGTGTGAAAAACCACTCTGGATCGGCTGCGATGATGGAAGTTAAAGATTTTTCACCGTTCCGAAGAAAAATATAATGCCCAGTATTTAAATAATATTGGTGATGGAGACACAAAAACTTTCCTTGAACTACAAAAGAGTCATGTTTATGGAGCAGATAAAGAATTAAAGAAGGTAGAATGTGTAGGTCACATCCAGAAAAGAATGGGGAGCAGATTTAGAGAATTAAAGAATTCTATGCGTGGGGAAAAAGCTAGAAGATGGCAAATCATTGTTTGGCAAGGGATGTTTAACTGACAAATTAATCGTTGAGTTAACCACTTATTATGGAGGTGCTATAAGGAACAATAAAAACAGTGTCATGGATATGCGAAAAGCAATATGGGCGATTTATTTTCATAAACGATCAAATGATCAAGAGCCGCTCCATGATTTTTGCCCACAAGGACGCATCGTGGTGTAAATACCAAAAGGCAAAAGCAGAAGGTAAACTGAAAAATTTTCACCATAAAAATGTTATACCAGTAATGGATTCCATAAAGAAAATTTTTAAGGATTTATCTGATCCTAAACTTTTGAATTGTTGCCTCGGGGGTCGAACCCAGAATTCTAATGACTCTTTTAATTCATTAGTATGGAAATTCTGTCCCAATAATAGTGGTTCAAGCAGAATAATTGCTGACATTGCTGCAAATGAAGCACTTGTGGCATTTAATGAAGGAAGTACATCTATAATATTTTGATCGCTTAAATTAGATAGAAGTTCTTTTGTGGAGAATAAAAGATCTGGTTCAGATATTACACCACGGCAAGTATTCAGAGTTTGATGTGCGGTAACAGAGACAGAAAAAGTACCGATAGTATTGGAATTTGACAGAAGTTGAGACTGCTTGGCTGAAGAAATCTCAACCAGTAAGTCCCCAGATTGCAGTTTTTTGAGAGAATGACCATCTCCCAAGACAGACTGGAAAGTTTTTGCAATAAGAAATGGAGAAGTTTTCTTGAAAGAGCTATCAGAGAGACTATCAGTGCGTTTAATTACAAAAAAACGAGTAAATGCAGACTGTACACTTTGTTGCTCTCCACATGGGAGAGAAATAGAAGGAACATTAGTATTTCCATCCATAATTGAAAAAATAAGAGTTCAGACCCCGGCCGCACCACCCACTACCGAGCCCAACAAGGGGATGCACAATCGTACACCAGTGCTAACCAGGGCCCATACGGTCACAAGACACTCCTATGCCAGTCTCCACCCTTAACGAGAAGGCTAGTAAGTACTCGCTCACTTGATCCCCAGCCAGTGACAAGTCAGCTGACCAGCCGATTGATGCATACGGGACCAATATGCACCTCCCGTCTACCTGAAGCAGAGGCCAAAGCAGTGTGTTGGTTTCCCTCAACTGCCAGGATCCCCCTTTCCAGGGACACGGGTCGCCACGTACATTAACACGTGGGTGGTTTACAATTCTCCATGAGTCAACATGCAGGATGATATCGGCTCATACAGAATTGCCCTCACCTCCGAAGAGGAAACCACAACAAGAGTTAAACATAGAGTAAAGAAAGATAAGAGAAATAAGAGGAAAAGGAAAAAAGAAAGATCGCTCAGGAACCCGGGGTTGCGAAGCCCGTGAATACCTAAAGAAGGTACCCCCCTGGGGGAGCATCTCCTCTGGAGTAGTGGAAACAGATATAAAATATAGCCTATCTTGGAGCAAGATCTCTCCCCATCATTTTTACACCATTATATTTGAAATTGTTTCAGTATTTCCTGAGATTGCTAGAAATCGCAATTTAGAACGTTTTTTACAACGCTTTTTGCGCATTTTGACCCCCCTTTTAAATTTCGACTTTCTTAGGAAATGTCCTTAGAGATCACTGATATCTTATAACTAACTACCATTCTAAATTTCACGATTCAAGGCCCTTCCATCACGCAAAAAACGCAATTTAGAATGTTTTTGTCCTGCACCCCCTTTTGGGTAGTGGCACCGACATAAAATATAGCCTATGTTCAAAGTTGGGCTAACACCATCATTTTGATACCATTACTTTTTAAATCGGTTTGGTATTTCCCGAGATTGCGTAGAAACTACCATTTAGAACGCTTTTTGTGCATTTTCACCCCTTTTAAATTTCGAATTTTTTAAGAGCTGTTCTTAGACATCATTTATATCTTATAAGTAACTAATATTCCAAATTTCATATTTCTAGGCCCATCAGTAACGCAAAAATCGCATTTTTAGAACGTTTTTTGCTCCTGCACCCCCTTTGGGGTAGTGGCACCGACATAAAATATAGTCTATGTTCTAAGTTGGACTAATACCATCATTTTGATACCATTACTTTTGGAATAGTTTCGGTATTTCCTGAGATTATGTAGAAACTACCATTTAGAACGTTTTTAGAACGCATTTTGTGCATTTTCACCCCTTTTAAATTTTGAATTGTTTAAGAACTGTTCTTAGACATCATTTATATCTTATAAGTAACTAATATTCCAAATTTCATATTTCTAGGCCCTTCAGTAACGCAAAAATTGCATTTTTAGAACTTTTTCTGCTCCTGCACCCCCTTTGGGGTAGTGGCACCGACATAAGATATAGCCTATGTTCTAAGTTGGACTAACACAATCATTTTAATACCATTACTTTTGGAATTGGTTTGGTAGTTCCTGAACTTACCTCCTACAAATAAACAATTTTTTCCTCTTTATAATAGGAGTATAGACTTTTTTTAACGAGGTAAGTGTTCTTTTTTAATGGTACTTACCTTTATTCCATTGGTTTTCCTTATTTCCATTCTAATACAGCTACGTCACAATAACCAAGTTTTCTTTTGGTTATTTTTTCATTTATTTATTTTTCAAACTTTCATTCACGCATCGTTCATCATTTATTTCGTTACAATCGTTTTTCAAAGATCGTCTGTTTATTTCTCCAACGGCTCCGATCTCCGTACGTACCGATGTGACGTCACGCCTTTTCCCGATCGCTGATCTTTGCACCGTGTCGGAAGATACGATTTTTCATCCTTTGCTTTTGCCGTAAGGCAGGATGCGTTTTTCTCAACTCTGCCGGAACGGGAGGGAATGTTTTGATCGTAAGAGGGCGTGTTGGAAGCAGACGATATATGCCGATGATTTTGAAGTTGTGAGAGCTTGTCTTGTAAGAGCTGGTCGTATTTTTAGTTTGAAGTTGAGTGGGTGCTTCTTGCTGTAGCGTTTTGAAGAATGCTGGTCATGTTATTTTTAAACAGCTTGTCATGTTGATTTTAAAGGAAGCCTGTGTTAGTTTGAAAAAGCTTGTGTTTAATTTTAAATAGCTTTATTTCGTAGCATGTTCATAAATGATGTTCGTTTTTAAACAACTTAAGGAATGGAAAAACTTTGCTTTTGTTGGAAGCCTGATATTTGTTGAATCTCTGGAAACTTATTCTTTTTTAAAAAATGTTTCAAGTGGACTTGGTTCTTCATTATTCTTGCATATATTTGAAAACATCGTTATTGGCATTGAAAAATTATTATTGTGTTGTCTACATGGAAAGTATACCAGTGTGCCGTATTCAGCCTAATGTTAAACCGTGAGTTCCTCTTTTTATTTTTGTTGTATGTGAATATTGAGAACTGTTCAACCATTTAATTCATACTGTTTACTGCCATTTGTCGCTAAATTATTTCATCATTATTTATTTTTATTATATTGTTTGATAATTATTTAAGTCATGTCTTTCGATAAATAAACGTTAGTTTTATTTCAAACCTAAATGCATCTTTACTTGTTTTACGCTTTTACATTTTCTCAGTCACTATCCTGCCATGGTTACCTACAGCACTTAAAGTTAAAATATATTCCATACTCTGCTACAATTTTAGTAATTCTAGACCGGTCCTGTTTCCGGACTGAGAACAGTTTGTAAAATTATAAGGTTGAATGTGTGTAAAAATGTACGGCTTTTTCTCAAAATGAAATTTTGCGTGCATGATATCTCCAAAACCGTTTGAAGTATAGCTTCAAAATTTTTATTATACCTGAATATTCATATAATGATGAAAATACACTAGAAATAGGCAGCTGTATTTAGTTTGAAAAAAATTATAAGGCTGAATGTGTGCAAAAATTCATGATTTCTATTTTTTATAATTCAAAAGTAATTACTATTTATATAACTAACCATTTATATAAAATGAAGTTTAAATTATAGTACAGAATACTATGTTTAATTTAAAATAAAATTTATGTAAATTGCATTAAATCTGCTTGAGATATCTTGCGTGCGATGAAATGTTTTTCAATGTAAAATTTAAAAATATTTTGAAACCTATCCCTTGAATTTTTGTTGTTGTATTATATCCAAATTAAAATTTTATAAACATAGTTTAATATCAAGTAAACATTCCCTGAAATTTTGGTGCTACTAGAGTCATTATTATTTATTTTAAAAAAATGCAAAGCAAATGACAGAATTTCACATCTTCTACAACTGGTAAAAGTTGTACGCAATTTCCTATATTTTACTGCATTTTACAAACTATTTTTTATTTATCAATTTAAGAAAGCATCAAATTTTGTTTTTAATGCTGAATAAGTTATTTTATTAGTAGGTTTGTTTCTTTTATTGTGAGTTTTATATATGTAAAATACATTTAAATCTTTAAACGGCTTTTTCTCAAAATCAGGTTTTTTACGCTTGCGCGCGTGATATCTCCAAAACCGTTTGAAATATATAGTCCAGGCAATAGGGAATTTTACCTAGGAAAATTAATGGTAGTTCTGAAAATCGGCTTACTGATAGAATTAAACATCAGTACTTAATCTCATTTGCTCAAAACCCCACTCATTTATTCACACATATAATACTTTTATTCATTCAGTTACGTTCATTCATCCTCACAGCTATTTTCACCTCATAATTATTAGTTAAAAGATTGTTTTACGTTGTTTACATATCACACAATAACAAAAGTAACTTTTTCTTTTATTAAATACAATTTCGTTATTATATTTAATTGTTAACTTACCATTTAATGGTTTGCTATCCATATTTTATATTGCAATAGGTTTTATTTAAGTTTATTTTACTTTAAAAGTTTACTGACGTTTAGTTCTTTCACGACATGTCAGTCGAACACTATATCGATTACATCTTAATCGAAGTAATCGATTCAGTCGGTTTGCCGTATGGCACCAGATGGCAGCATATCGCGAATCATCTGATTCGTCGGTATTCGTTAATTATTCATGAAATCTGTGTTCGCGTCACGTGACAGAACATTCTAGCGAATAAGCATTTTCCCGGCACGTGTCATCGACCGGATAGTATTTATACCGCGGTCAGTTTTATTTAGTATGTGAAAAACTTAACACTATAATGTATTATCTATATAATTAATTTTTGTATCTTTATTGCAAAGAAAAGGAGAAAAAAACCTATTCAAGAAAAAAAAAAAAATCATTAGTTTTCTCCATCTGATAGATATTTTTAATCTAGTGATGCAAGGAGGTACAGTTGGACAAAAAACATTTTAGCATACAAATTGCCAGAGAAGAAAAAACGGAAAAAGCCATTCGACTGCAAATAATGACTTTTTCAAATTATGTTTACAAAAAAAAAAAAAAAAAAAGGTTGAGTAATTTTTATACTAAAATTCTACCAGCCTGTGAAATTTTCAATACAAGTACCTAATTTTGACATCTCCTTTTTTTTTTTTTTTTTTTTTTTTTTTTTTTTTTTTTTGATTAAGGCGAAGATTTAAAATTTGGAACTCCTAATTGTTAAATTCATTGTTGCAAAACAGATTATTTTGCAGGTAGTTTTTTAAGCATAACTCAAGAACTAGTTAGTGAAACAAGCATTTTATATAGTATCATAATTAAACTTCCAAAAATTGATATCTGTTAAAAAAAATTATTAGTTACATTTTTTTTTTTTATTAAAAATATTTCTGTTTTGGAAAAAATTATGAATTGTATCCTATGAATATTTTTAACAAATATAGATTTTTAAAGGCTTGAAATATGTGAATTATAGCTTATTCTCCAAAGTATTTATGGAATTACACTTAAAAATCTATCCGTATTTCAATGATTAAAAAAAGAATTCAACATTAGGAATTCTAAAATTAAAAATTTCATAATTCCTGAGCTACTTATTAAATGGCTTGCCGTTTGGTTTCCTTAAGCAAAATTTAATAATAAAGCCACATATGATATCAAAGTTATTGTGTTTATTTTGAAAATATCAGAATTTGGTACAATTTCAGTATGAAGATAAACCTTAAGCTTTATTATATAACATGAAAGAATACATAATTTCCAATCGGATGTTTATTTGGTTTTTTTCTGAAAAAATTTGGTGCATAAAATGCATGAGGTCGTATTTTCCTTTCACTGACTGCACCTTAAAACCGTCAGAAATATGTTATTTATCTATGAAACTGATCATCATATGAAATTAGCATTCTCTTTAGATGGATGTAGTTATTTGCAGAGTAAAAGAGTGTATTACGGAAAAAATAATTATAAATTTCTCACCTTTATAGGAGCATTAACAACATAATATATTACCATGATAGCGATTGGAGCAACCTAAGTAGAGTAATACATTATCAGAAACGGTACTGCACATATCATGTGCAAAAAGTACACAAATTATATTAGAATCATCTTTTTAATAAAATTCTTTTGAATAAATACATTATTTTTTCTACACCCTTCATTATATTAAAAAAGCATTTAAATTCAGTATTGGAATGTAAAATGTTGAGTTTCTTTAAAATTTAAGAGTTGTAAGAAGTCTAAATATACTATTAATTTCAGTAAATAAAGTACAATAAAATCACCATGAAGGTTACGACATGTACATAAAATAAAAGAATTATTTGTGTTAATAATTAGTCAAAGACATCCACATAAATTTCATCAATTTATTTATTTTTAAGTTCAATTAGAACATAGTTTAAAAAAAACTCTTTCATTTTTTGCAGTAATAGAGTTTTAGTTTCATCATGGGCTTCTATTCTTGAAATTGAATAGCCTTTGGTGGTCCATACAATAACATCACAAAATTTTTTTTGTGTTATAAAAATCTGTCCTTGTACTTGATAGAAGTAATTATGGTTGCCTTTTAGTTGTAAATTTCTATCGAGGCAAAACTTCGAATCATTTGATGCCGCATCCTGAGGTGACACATTCCTGTGCTTGAAAGGACATTTAATTTCTAAAAGTCCCTCTCCACAACAGGAACATGCCACCACTGCATCAGGTGATGCAGCTAAATATGGTAGTTCTTTTCGAACAAACAGACCACACTCATTAATTTTGAAATTTGTGTGATTTTGTTCAGCAAATAATTTATATGCTTGAAAAGCTGTTTTCTCATTTGTCGTGCCCCATCGTGTGGCTTCTGTGTTAATGTTTTTTAAATGCAAGAAAGAATCAATAAAACTCTTTGAGAAGTTCTTTCTTTTTAAAACTTCCCGAATCTACTTGAAGTTATTCGTCCACATCTTTGGGCAAACCAAGTTTTGTTTGGAGCTTGACCCCTTGTCATTTCTTCAAGATTTTTGCATTTTTCATCACTGAAAAATGAGCACAAAAACATTTCAATGTCATCTGTGCTGCACGTCATTCTTTTAATTAACTCCGGTATACCTTCCGGAATTGGAAGAGATTCCCTTTGTATAGTATCCTGATTGTTATCTGTGAGTGTAAAAAACACTGCGTTTGGTGCAATTTTTCTTAGATGGTTCAGTTCATCGACTGTCATCCCTTCACAAGTAATTCCCTTTCTTTCTGTGTTCTTTTTTTCTTCATTCCATTTTGGTTTGGAAAAATCAAGATCCGAAACTTTTGATGGACTGACCTGAAAAAAAAAAACAATTTAAACAAATGTACTAGTATTTTAAATTTTTATTCCCAACAATTATAAATAAACTGTAATGTTATCTGTATCATTTTACTTTTAATCTACAAAATCTTAATTAGAACATTTTTCATATTTCACGCTTTTAAATTTCAATTTTTTTAGAAACTGGTCTTTGTGAGCCTTTTACATCTAAAACGTAATCACAATATACCAAATTCCAAGCTTTTATACCAACTGTATCAGATAAACCATAATGTTTTAGAAAATATTTCTGGGTGGGCATTCTATATCTATAGAGTAGCTAAATTTCAAATTTCTTGTGTTAATACTTTCAAATTAATCGTAACTTAGAACATTTTACACCTATTTTATCTTTTAAAATTTAGAATTTTTTAGAAACCATTTATAGCTAGCATTTACAACTTAAAAGTAACTGCCATGCAAAATTAAATTGCAATTTTAGAAACAAAATGTTTCTCAAGCTTTATGGAGGGAAAAAAATAAATGATTTATTTCTGACTATCCCAAATGCCTATTTTTAAAGTTTATGATTATAAACAATTTTGAATAACCATACATACCTTTTTCTTAAAACTGTTATTCCATCGACAGATTTCATCTGTCGGTGCTCTCTTGGTGTAACCAAAATTTACAGCCCTTTCAATCTTAAATAGGAGAGCTGCAAGTTTCTCCTAACCTAAACAGAAAATAAAAGTAAAAATAAATAAAAATGTATGCACAAAAACATGAATAGTTATTAATATTTGGAAAATTTTCCAGAGAGAGAAATTCGCCTTGCATACAATATTTCAAATGAAAATCAAATTTCAAATTATTTTATTTTGCTTAAAAGGTGCAAAGGCCAACCTAGTGAAAAAGATTCCATGCCGGGAATCGAACACGGGCCATCAGTATAGCGCACTGACGTTCTACCGACTAAACCACATGGAACGATACTTATTTTATTTTGCTTAAAAGGCGCAACATAAACATTAAAAGTATCGTTCCATGTGGTTTAGTCGGTAGAACGTCGGTAAATCTTCATGTTTTATAATGCATGTTTTCTTATTAGAACTTGCTTTATTTACAGATTTTTGTATTATTTGTATTTAGAGTTCCTTTTTGTAATTTTATAAATTATAAATCAAACAACTTGATATAATAACTTGATGAATAGCAGGCGAATTCTGCACCTCCAAGGTGTTTGTTCAGGGAGTTTTCATATATGTTAATGGTAATTTTATATCCAAACACAATAATTACTCTAACAATAAATAATAAATGAAATTTACATAATAATATGTAAAATCTAACTTTTACTTTCTGTACACATACAGTGTAAGGAAAGTATTATCATCATCAGCACTAGAATTGATAAAAAAAAAAAAGTCACTGCTCCTAAGCACCAGTAAGCATGAGAATTTTATGGTCCGCAAGATAAAATTCTAGTAAGTCCCTTTAAACCTTTGAGTGACACTCCCATCCTTAGATTATAAACCAAACTTACTTTACAGTTATCCGAAATTTTCAGCATAAAATATAAAATTATAATTCACTAAAAATTAAATAAACAGTCCATAAACAAAAAGCATAAAATTATTAATCAATATTTTATTTCACATTATTTCATATGATTTTTATTATTATATATTTTTTTAAATAAAATTGGCTGGTTTTCAATTGGTTGCAGTTTGATCAGGGGCAAGAAATCCTATAATAATTTTGCCACAAGTAAAAAAATTCTGGTTTGGTTTTGAAACTCGTTCATGCATGGAGAAATGCTCTTAAAATTATAGATATTTTTAAACTATACAAAGTCAGAAATATGGAAGAATTTTTTGGGTAACTGTTTATATATTAACAAAATAAATCACAAAATTTATTTAACAATTTAAGTGTACAAAGAAAAATATTTTTTTTAATTATTGAAATGAACCAAATACATATTACATTCCTTTAAAAGAATTTTATAGACTTACCCAGCAATACAGTTACAGCGTGCAGTTTCTATCACTCCATCTGACTGCACTATCACCCAAGGCTTGTGGTTTGGAGTACCTGTACGCTGGGATGGATGTACTTCAGCTGTTAAAATTCTGAAGTTTCCATGAACAAATACTAACACTTTCTGGACTTTACCTGAAAAAACGAAAGAAACTAATGTTAAAAGATACCAATTTTAGTATTTGTTTACTTTTTCATTGACAATTAGTGTTATATTTAACGCCTATAATGAATTACAGGATGCAAGAACATACTCATATCATCTTTTTTTGATTTTGTGTATACAGCGGTGATGAATTTTCAAAAAATTTAAGCAGTCAGTAAGATACAAAGTACAGTTGAAAAATGTCATAACAAAACGCACGCAACTCAAAAAATAGTTAATTATTATTATTAAAATGTATTTCTATAATTTTTTTCTACAAATTTGAGAAATATATACAACAGTGGAATGGTATAGAAATTAGCATCATGTTTATATCACAGTAATTTGGAAAGTTACAAATTATGGCTTAAAGAATAAAAATGATATATTTTTTTAATATATATTTGACATAGTTTTCTACTTGCCAGTGGCAAAAAAATTATTCCCCCACATTGCATGTAATTGTAATGCCTATAAACTAAAATTAGATCCATAAAGGTTTCAAACAGATACACATTTATTTAAACCAAATTACTTTTTCCCCATTTAAACATTTTTTTTAAAATAAATAATTCTAAATAAACTTTAGTGCAGTCATAAATGTAATTTTGAAGCTGTTGAATCACATTCTTATTCTTTATCTTTTCGAAAACACAAATATTTGCTTCATATTGCAATGCCCTTGTTTATTTATTTCAAGGATAATAAAGATTATAAGCAGTCGTATATCTATTTGAATACATGCCATTGTCGCAATCTAATTTAGCCTTGTATATTTTTTGATAGACTCTTATCATTCCATATAAAACATAGTTTATTTTATTTATTTATTTTTTTTCATAGCAAAATCCTGTAGTCTCGAAAATATTTTTCTGCATTCTGTTTCAATGGAAAATTACAAGCCTTTTATAATTTTTTTTTTTTTTAAATACAACAAAAAACAGAGAAATACTAACATAATACAGTATAGAACCATTTATCTGGAAACCAATTATCAAGAATAGTATTTCTAATACACACACACACACATATATATATATATCCTACATGTCTAAATACATATATGTATATATATCACTGAAGCCCGACTAACCGAAAAGCCAGATTTTGTTAACTAGATTTTGTTTACCAAAAATGTAGGTGGGAAAGAAAACAAGTATAGCCCAAATTTTACATAAATTTCAAGAATTAAATCTTTCACAAATGATTATATTCAACAGATTAAAAATAATACAACTTAAGCTATATATTAAATTCTGCACTTATATTTTTTCATAACAAGTACACAGAAAAATAGGTAAGAAAAACAAAAAACAACTTAATAGGTGCTTATTTTGCCTAACATAGTAAGAAAACAACTGTATTTATTCATCAATATAAGTCGATAAGGCTTGATTTAAACCCCAAATCAATATTTGAAATACATACATATAGCACAAAAGAAAAGCATCTTGTATCAAAATATATCAAGATGTTAATGTTTTTTAACCATACAGATAATAATAAAGAGTTTTAATTTTACATTGAATTTCACATTTGAAAGGGGGGGGGGGGGGGGGGACTATTTCATTTTACAGACAAAATGATTACTTTTAACATATCCTTAGGGCTTATAGAGACTGTTACTTATAAATATACTAGTAATACTTATAAGCCCAGTGGTGTAGTGGTCAGCACGCCTGTCTGCTGCACCGCAGGTCGAGAGTTCAACTCCCGACTGGGCAAGGTTCACTCAGCCCTTCATCCCTTCGGGGTCGATAAAATGAGTACCAAGCTTGCTTGGGAACTAAACACCGAGGGTCTCGTGTTAGGTTGACCACCTGGCCGGGACGCATGCTGCATAGCACCTCGGGGCCCAGGGTCAAGAAAACAGAGATGGGCACTGTCGGCCCAGATCCTTCTTGGATTGTATAGCCACAGAGTTTAGTTTTTAGTAATACTTATACAGACTGTTATATTTCTTACCTGATAAAACATAATTATATGCATCCAGAGAGCGATAATGCTTTAAACACTCTGAAGTGTAGTCTCCGGGACTTTGAACTAAATAATTATAAATGTTTCCATATTGGATATCCGGCCATAAGGTTAAATCTTCTGACCATTTAGGTGGTTCTAGAAGATATGGATCTATCATACTAACAATCGATCCATTGGGGCATTTTAATTGTAATTTCTCAGCATAACGCTCCTGATCACTTTCGGATAAAGTCTTCACGTAATCAGATACGACTATACTTCGGGCAAACCTTAGTTGTCATTGGTGATTATACTGAGCGAGCCTTTTTACTGACTCTGGCGCTGTAGGATTTCCATTCTGGGAGATATAGCGAGGAGTTTGGCGTGCAGAAAATCCTTTTTCGGATTTAATTTATATTATTTGTTTACTGCTGAAGTATATTCTTGGATCACCAGGCTGTTTATCGTTGTTTGGAGGAATAAATCTGCGCGAGTTGAATTTACCAATTAATTTGTTTTTTCCCGTTCCACGCAGATTTTTTTTTTATTTTCCTGAAAGAATTCCGGTTGATGATAGACAGCCAAAATACATTTAGAATAAAATTATTTAAAAAAAACCGAAAAATCCCCTTTAGGGATGCCGGCTGGGGAGGGGCCAGTAAGGGCCACCGCCTCTCTCTGGATTTTGAAAATTAATTTTAAACGAAACTTTCTTCATTTCTGATTGTTAAAAACGAAAGATAAAAAACTGCCTTGCCTTCCTCAACCCCTACCGTGGCAAAGAATTTTTAATTCTTTTTCTTTAATTTTCTTTTTACATTCACGTGTTTTTAATTTATCCAAAAGCGATCAGAGACCCTGTGGCGGGAATTTTATTTTTTGAATTGTCAATTTTGTTAAATGTTGGTAGAAATCTATTTTTGAATATTTAATATTTCTTAATTGTTGTATTATTTTATTGCTTCTGAGTATGTTTAAAAATTGTCTTAAATGGAGAATTCTGTGATTTTTTTTTTTTTTTTTTTTTTAAATTTAGCTTATTTTATACTTACATTCTGCAGCGGGCGAATGTAGACCATGGACCTCAGCCATCCAATAACAACAAATTTTTTTTAAAAAAAATGTGTAAATGCAAATGAGATATTAGAAAAGAATCTCCCCATTGGCTTAACATTAACTCACGTCTAAGGCTCCCGTCCCTACAGGCGAAGACACTCGCAAACTAATGCTAACCCTATGGGGAGTTTATTTTCTAGTATCTCTTTTGCACCTCGGAATTTTTAAATATTTTTTTTGCATTGGATAGCTGAGGTCGATATCTATATCGCTCTTTTTTTTTTTACTTTTTCAATTTTGGTTGCAGATATTTTTTATTAAGTTACTTTCACTTTCGAAACCGGTTCTGAAAATGAAAGTGTCATTCTAAAAAAATATCTGCAACCAAAATCGAAAAAGTAAAAAAAGGAGAGATGTAGAGATAAACCTCAGCTATCCAATGAAAAAAAAAAAAAAAAAAAAAAAAAAATTAAAAATGTCGAAACAAGTTTTTAAAAAGAAGAAGTCCTTAATCAGAAATTTGTATTCGGGTATGGGTTGAGGAACGGTGAAATTTTGAAACGAAAAATGTACGTACTTTCATTTTGAAAAAACATTCTCGATATGTATATCTATAATTTCTTGTAACAATCAAAATAAGATGTTTGTGTTGGTAGTCGCGTCCCTCAATCTCCGCGCCTGGGACGACTGCCCCCCTTCGCTCCCCCCATTTCGCACGGGCCTGATTGATTTATGTCAAGTTAAATTATAATTTTACTTATCAAATCAAATTAACTTACATTTTTGCATAAAACTGTAGCATGCATTATGAATAACTGGCGAATATTTTCTTGTTTTTTATGTCTAAAATTCTGTTAAAATATTGAATTTATACTATTGTTTAAAAGACAAATTAATTTAACTGCTGATCAATTCTTTCTAAGTAAAATAAGAATAGTTTAAACTTCTGTTTGCGGAAAGATAGAAATTATATCATGAATGTACTTAAAAAAGCCGCATGGAAACGAAAAAAAAAAAAAAAAAAAAAAAAAAAAAAAAAAAAAAAAAAGGAGATTAGTTTTAATTTACACAAAAAAGAAAATTCTTGTTATTTTACATATTCTTTCCATGTGCTTCATATTTACTTGAGATGAAATTGTCTAATTCACCAAAATTTTCTACCCAACGCGATTGTCCAGTAAATTAAACAAATAAAAATGCATTCTTAGATAACAATTGCTTGTAATTAATTTACCGGAAACTAAGAAAAACTGTTCGATTTCAAATCCCTTCAAATATCATGCCTTCAAGTATCCTGTTTTTACGTTTAAAAACAAGCCCTAAAATATAAAGTTTCCGGTTCTTGGACGGGGAAAAATAGTTTTATCAGAACAGTCTTAAAATAAAGAGCTTCTTTTATTCGTTTTAATTTGCAAAAAAATTTTTCTTTGTTATTTTAAATGTCTCAGCCATATATTGGGTATGTACTTGGGGTGAAATTTTCCGAAAAATTAGAATACACCGAAAATTTTTCTCTATATTTAATAGTTAAAAAAAAGAAACTTTTGATTGGACATCAAAAATCTATCTCTGACAATAAGAGGAGGCTTTATCTATTGACCATCACTCGCAGATCTCTGTTGGGGGTCTAAGGTTACTAGCCATTTGCTTGCACCGCGCCAAATTCTCGCCAGAATCCTTCCTTGCGAATAAATACATTTCCTTGATTATTATTAGATATTTATCATAAAAATGAATATATGTTAAGCACAATCGATTTTGATTAATGAGTCAATCATTTTTCATATAAAAATGTGGAAAAAAAGAGATTTAATATGCCATTTCTTTCAGATTCTGTACAGAACTATTTGTCGCGGACTTACACTCCTCTCTAGTATAATCTCCATTGACAACTAAGGTCTGCCTCAAATATATATATTGCTGACAATAATCGTGATCGGGTATATAAGATGTCATATTGAAAAGATTGCTAAAGATTATAACGTAAACACTATGGAGAACTGCGGAGTTTCTGCCACCCAAACAGCGAAAATGACAGTTTACTTGAAACCATTTTGTAACCGTGCCCGTGCTCTATATCGGCGAACGCCGAGGCGTATTTCCGAACTGTGGAACTTTTCGCCAACTTTTGGCGAAATTGCACCCCTGCACCTGGTTCCGCATTTGGCATTTGCACAAAGCAAGCAACCCTCTTGCTCCGTGGAATCACCGAACTGACATGCGTCCATTGAATTTTCCGCATTAGCATGTACAAACAAAAATAAACAAGGCTGATTGTGATAAAATATGAAATGTCACGTATTTAAGCAAATAATATTCTGGACAACTTGCTGTTTTGCCATTATTTTTCTTACACAACTTATTTTATAAACTTAAATATATGTTTTTTTTGTGTTTAGTTTTATATAGATTCTTTAGCGGATGATTATTTATTTAACTTTGAAGCTTAATTTTTATATATTCAAATTTTATAATGCGAGCCTTTTTAATTAATAGAAATTGTGTATTAGATATGATATTAATTGAAACTATATCACACTAAATTACGTATAATATATTATTAGCTTTAGTTACTTTGTAATTGGATAATGATGCCTTTTTGAAATACTTATTCAGAAAATATTAACTAAGCTTTTAACTCTATATTTTTTATGCATCATTATTATTTTTTTCTTCTCCTGCTTATTATATATTAACAAACAGCTTCTTTTTATATTTAAAAAAAATTCTTAGTCATATTTAAATTCACAATTGGTCTGATCGATGTACCAAACACACAATCTTAATTGTTGGAACAAAAATTAAATTTTAGCACTATTATAGTTATTATTTTTATTCAAATTACTATATTGATTGTTTACAATCATCAAAACAAAAGAGTGATTTTCGAAGCTGAAATTTAATTTTAAAAAAATATGTGAAGGTAAATTCAGGTGTTTAGAAATGCTATCAATCGAACATAAATAAAAAGTCCAAAAAGCAGTTATGATACATTTACATTAAAGCAGAAACTTTTAACAAGCATCTGTAAAAATTTTCTGGTTATTGCCTTTGTAGGTATGATAAAATGAAACTATGATTTTATGTTTTCATACAGACAAAAATAAATTAAATATGAATAACAAGGAAGTGTAATTTCCAGTAAAATATAAAATCTAGTTTATAGAGTTCGATATATATATATATTTTTTTTTTCACACTTCAAAGAAATGCCTATTTATTTAAAGTATATTCACAAGCACTACATATTCAGGAATTCAAGCATTTTTTTTTTCTTTACAATGTCTTTAATCCAAAAACAAATCTTTTTATCTAGTTTGTTTTATATTGTTCAATACTTATTTCTAGATGATGATCTAGAAAGAAATATTGCAATACAATATATCTATCTATAATTTTGAGAATTTGATAAGTCATATAAAATCTAGCTTTTTAAACATGAGGGATATTTTTAGTTTATTTAGCATATTGGTGAGTCAACTAGGTGAAACATCTACAATGAGAAAAGATAAAGGTATCTTTTATATGAAAATTTGAAAAAGTAGTAAGAGTCATTTGAATAAGTAAAATTCATTGAAATCAGTTTTGATATTCTAACATGATACAATCCCACTTATTTATTTTTTTTATTCTTATGTCTTTGCAATACCATAATTTTAACAAGTTATAACATCTTTTAAAACATAATTTTACAAAAGTTCGAATTATCATTTTAATAAAAAAAAATATGAAACTCTCAAAAAGACCATCATAAATTTATTATAACAGAGTTGGCTGAAAAGTATTAATAAAAAGAAAAGTGCCCAGTTAAAACTGATGGCATTGAGCTCACAGGCTATTCACACAATTGTATATTATACTCTTATTTCAGATAATAATGCCCCTCAAAAAGTAAATTACAGGAGGATTAGCCTCCCCCCATTTCCTATTTTATACTTAACCAATGAACTTTCAAATCTAATCAGGGAAGCGCCTTATCAGAAAAAAACAGTATATCAAATTTGTAGGAAATCTGATAATTCTGAATGAAAAATCCCATTTATCTAAATTAAGGGGGGGGGGGGGGATTAGTCACCCATTTCCCACTTTATACTTAACCAATGAATCTAACTAATCAGGTAAGTGCCTTATCAGAATAAACCGGTATACCAAATTTGAAGCAAATTGGTTGGTTGGTTGTATGGCGTTTTATGGCGCAAAATCCCTGAGGGGACATGCTGCGGCAAAAAAGACTAAAAAACACAATGTAAATAAAAGAAATGAGAAAAACAATCTGGATGAGATCCCACCCAGATGTAGACAGAGACGTGTAGAAGTGTAAAATATTTAATTAAAAATAGTAGCGTAAAAAAGTTAAAAGTAATTCAATGCAAGAGCAGCCTGGATGGGGTTCCCATCCAGATGTCACAAAGGTGTAACAGAAAACTAGGTCGTGTAACCAATGAAAGCAATAAAAATCATATTTCAAAATAAAATCCAGCATGTTTTAAAAAGGTAAAGAGTGCCCCATGCGGTGTTTCCCCAATGAGGTTTGTCAAGATTGGTGATGATGAATTAAAGCAAATTCTGTACAGGTGCCGTAGGCCCGGACAGTCAGTTAAAATATGATGAATCGTCGGGTAATTAAAATGACAATGTGGACACATGGGTGCATCCTCCTGAAGTAAAAGATGTTTATGAGTGATCCTTGAATGTCCAATTCTCAGACGGGTAAGAAGAACATCTGCTTTCCTTGGGTAACTCAAAGGCCAGGTCGTGATTGTTGGTTTGATGTGGTGCAGTTCATTATTATATTCTGAATCCCAACTTTCTTGCCAATTATTATGAATAAAGTGTCTTATGAGTAGTTTAACGTCTGAGAATGGAATTTTATGTTGTAACGGATTCAGAGTACGTTTTGCTGCCTCATCAGCCTTCTCATTTCCAGGGATACCCGTGTGCCCAGGTACCCAGCAAAATAAAATGTTATAACCACGTCTTATCAGTTTATTATAAAGATCCAAGATGGCCGAGACATAGGGGTGCTTATTAAATGATTTTATTGCATCAATAGAGCTTTTCGAGTCAGTATAAATGATGAAAAAAGTCTTATGATGATGAGCAATGTGCAACATGGCTCTCTCAATTACTATTAATTCGGGCGTAAACACAGAAATAGAAGGGTGTAGCCGATAACTGAAAGTGGTATTATCAAAGAAAACACCACAACCAACATTATCTCTACACTTTGATCCATCAGTATAAATATCTGTATAGTTATTGTAATCAGAGCGGTGTGCAGCAAATAACTGTTGAAAGACAGTAGGTGCTAAGTTCTTTTTGTCATAATCTTTAAAAAAATGGAGGGTGGTAATATTAAGAGTTTTCCAGGGAGGGAATGTGTGCAATGGGCATGGGCTCACCTCAATATTGCTTAGATTGCTATTGTTAATAAAATTTCTCACTCTGACTCCAAATGATGGAATGCAGGATGGTCGGTGCTGATAAAGCATATCATTGTCTGCATTTAAAATATTTGTATGAAGTGGATGATCATTATGTGAAAGAATACGATAGTACAAATCTAATGAAAGCTTTTCCCAAATATGATGTAATGCTGGTTCATTACAGTCAACATACAGACTTAAAACTGGCGATGTACGAAATGCACCAGAGCAGACACGGAGTGCGCTGTGGTGCACAGTGTCAAGTTTTTTAAGAGTGGAAATGCGGGACGTGCCATAGATTTGGCAGGCATAGTCAATTTTAGAACGGATTATAGAACGATAAATTTTAAGGAGAGAACCACGGTCTGCTCTCCAAAATGTGTTCGAAAGCACCTTAATTAAATTAAGGGATTGTTCACATTTTTTCCACAGTTGCAAAATATGTGGTAAGAAAGTAAGTTTTTTGTCAAAATACACACCCAAAAAGCGGACGCAGTCAACAACACAAATTTGACAAGAACCAATAAAAATTTCAGGGTCTGGATGCAGATCCCTACGTCTACAAAAATGTACACAAGAAGTTTTGTCCTGAGATATAACAAAACCATTTTTATTTGTCCATTGAATAATACGGTTGATAGCTAGCTGTAATTGTCTCTCAATAAAACGCATATCCTGTCCTTTACATAAAATTTTAAAATCGTCAACATAGAGAGTTCCCTGAACACATGGGGGCAACTGGTCAAGGATGCCATTTATCTTGATAGCAAAAAGGGTGACACTCAGAACACTACCCTGAGGAACACCCTCTTCTTGTATATAAAAACTGGAGAGGATCCCGCCAATTCGAACTTGAAAAATACGAATGGCCAGGAAGTTCTTAATAAAAATCGGGAGGTTACCACGAAAGTCCAAGTTAAAAAGATCGCGAAGAATACCGTACCTCCATGTCTTGTCATATGCTTTCAGCATGTCAAAAAACACTGCGACCAGATGGTTTCTCTTTAAAAAGGCAGTCCGTATATGAGATTCTGAGAGAATGAGGTTATCAATAGTGGACCTACCTCGTTGAAATCCACTTTGGAAAGCTGCAAGGTAATTATTTGATTCTAAAACATGGACAAGACGGCAATTAATCATTTTTTCTAAAAGTTTGCAAAGGCAACTAGAGAGTGCAATTGGCCTGTAATTATTTGGATCATTGCAATCCTTTCCTGGTTTAGGAAAAGGGATGACTATGGCTTTACACCAGGTATTGGGAAAAGCTTGTTCCATCCAGATTCTATTGTAATAAGCAAGAAGGTTATTTAGAGAAGTCCTGCAGAGATGTTTCAGCATGGTATATGTGATGCCATCGTGACCTGGAGCAGATAAATGACTGTTTTGTAAACATTTTAAGAGTTCTGAAATAGTGAAAGGAAGATTGTAATCGTAAGAGTGGCATGAATTAAAATTGATGTTGGTAGTTTCCATTCGCCTTTTGTATGATAAAAAAGGTTCTGGGTAAGAATCAGAGCTAGAATTGGATGCGAGGGTATTTGCTATTGTTTCAGCAATGTTTTTTGGAGATGCTATGGTTTGGCCATTGTGTTTTAAAATTGAGATGTGGTTTTCAGAATATAATCCCATACAATTTTTCACTTTTTTCCAAAGAACTTTACTTGAGGTATTACAGCCTATAGTGGAGATGTATTGCATCCAGGATTCACGTTGGCTTTTGTGGCGCACTCTTCTAGCATCAGCCTTTGCTTTTCTGTATGCAATATAATTAGCATTATTGGGATACCTCCGGAAGATGCCCCATGCCTTCTGTTGACTTTTTTTTGCCTTTTGACAGTCATCATTCCACCATGGTTTCCTGTGTTTTGGGGTGGAACGTGATTTAGGAATGCTAATATCTGCAGCATTGATAATACAATGGGTGATATTATGAAGCACATCATCAATATCACCTTCTATCATATCGCTAGTGATTTTAGCAAGGTCTGTAAAAGTTGGCCAATTGGCTCTGTCATAGACATAGTGATTAAAGCAATTATTAG
Organism: Maratus speciosus; assembly: GCA_963932465.1. Lineage (NCBI taxonomy): Eukaryota > Metazoa > Arthropoda > Arachnida > Araneae > Salticidae > Maratus > Maratus speciosus. The sequence goes on from OZ010798.1 coordinate 415,919,653, forward strand.
AATCCCTGTGAGGAGTAGTCTGTGAGATAAATGTTGGAAAATGGTCACTGCCGTGTAGGTCATTAGAGACCCAGAAGTTCCAATAAGGATAGATAGATGCAGAGCAGATAGTGAGATCTATTGCATGAAAGGTTGGTTGGTTGTATTGGGTTTTATGGCGCAAAATCCCTGTAGGAACATGCTGCGCCAAACAAAAAGTGAGTCAAGAAAAAATGATGAAATGAGATAAGATGTAAACTGAAAGGCCATCTGGATGGGGTACCCATCCAGATGTAGTCGTCAAACAAGGGTAAAAAAACAAAGTAAAAATAGAAACCCAGTAAAGCAAAGTGAATGGAAGTTAAGTAAAAGTAAAGCAAAGCTATCTGGATGGGGTTTCCATCCAGATGTCAATAAAGTCAAACTTATGAAGCTTATAAAAACTAAATCTCAAAATAAAAACCAGCGTGTTTTAAAAAGGTAAAGAGTGCCCCATGAGGTGTTTCCCCAATGAGGTTTGTCAAGATTGGTGATGATGTGTTAAAATACATTCTATATAAATGCCGGAGGCTCGGACAATCAGTTAAAACATGATGAATGGTCAGGTAATCAAAATTACAATGTGGACACATGGGTGCATCCTCCCGAAGTAAAAGATGTTTATGAGTGATTCTTGAATGTCCAATTCTCAGACGAGTCAGAATAACATCAGTTTTTCTTGGATAAATCGGAAACCAGGTCATTATTGTTGGTTTAACATGGTGCAGTTTATTATCATATTCTAAATCCCAATTTTCTTGCCATTTATTATGAATAAAGTGTTTTATAAGTAGTTTAACGTCTGAGAATGGAATTCTATGGTAAAAAGGATTAAGAGCCAGTTTGGCCGCCTCATCTGCCTTTTCATTTCCAGGAATACCCATGTGTCCAGGTACCCAGCAAAATAAAATTCGATAACCACGTCTTGTCAATTTATTGTAAAAATCCAGGATAGCTGAAACACAAGGATGCTTTTTAAAAGATCTAATTGCGTCAATAGAACTATTTGAGTCAGTATATATGATGAAGGATGTGTTATGGTGATGAGAAATGTGCAACATCGCTCTCTCTATCGCAATCAACTCAGCTGTAAAGACAGACATTGATGCGTGAAGCCGATAACTAAAACTAGTATTGCCGATAAAAACAACGCAGCCAACGATATTCCCACTCTTAGAACCATCTGTATAAATATCAGTGTAGGTATTAAAATTTGCACGATGTGCAGCAAATAATTGTTGAAAAACTGCTGGAGCCAAATTGTTTTTGTCGTATCCTTTAAAAGGATGAAGCGAAGTAATATTGGGAGGTTTCCAAGGAGGGATTGCATGCAATGGACATGGACTCACTTCAATATTACTCAGAGGGCCATTGTCAATAATATTCCTAATTCGGACTCCGAAAGATGGGATGCAAGAGGGTCGATGCTGATAAAGAATATCATTGTTGGTATTTAAAATATAGGTGTGAAGGATGAGGAAGGACACGGTAATACAAATCTAATGATAGTTTTTCACGAGTACGGTATAATGCTGGTTCATTACAGTCAACATAAAGATAAAATTGGAGATGTACGAAATGCACCAGAGCAAACAAGGAGTGCGCTATGGTGCATAGTGTCAAGTTTTTTAAGAACAGAATTACGGGCAGAACCATAGACATGGCAAGCATAGTCGATTTTAGTACGAATTACAGCTCTATAGATTTTAAGGAGAGAAGTGCGGTCTGCTCTCCAAGATGTATTTGAAAGTACTTTAAGTAAATTAAGCGATTTTTCACATTTTGTCCGTAATTGTAAAACATGTGGTAAAAAAGTAAGTTTTTTGTTGAAATATAGGCCGAGATAACGAACGTTCTCCACAACAGGAATTTGAGATGAACCGATAAAAATTTCAGGATCTGGATGAAGATCCCTCCTTCTACAGAAATGCACACAAGAAGTTTTGTCAATAGAAATTAAAAAACCATTTTTGTTAGTCCAACTAAGAATACTTTTTATTGCACTTTGCAGTTGTCTCTCAATAAAACGAATGTCTTGTCCCATACACATAATGCGGAAGTCATCAACACATAAAATTCTCCCTTGACAGAAGGGGGTAATTGATTAAGAATGTCATTTATTTTAATAGCAAAGAGGGTGACACTCAGGACACTACCCTGCGGTACACCCTCTTCTTGTACATAGAAACTGGATAAAATCCTCCCAATTCGAACTTGAAATGTTCGAATGGCAAGGAAGTTTTTAATAAAAATTGGGAGGTTCCCACGAAAGTCCAAGTTAAAAAGATCATGAAGAATCCCATAACGCCATGTTCTGTCATAGGCTTTTGCCATGTCAAAAAATACTGACACCAAATGGTTGCGTTTAAGAAAAGCTGTCCGTAGGTAATGTTCAAGGTGTATCAGGTTATCGATAGTTGACCTACCACGTCGAAACCCACTTTGAAATGCGGCAAGGCAATTGTTAGTCTCCAAAATATAAACAAGGCGGCGATTGACCATTTTTTCTAATAGTTTGCAAAGGCAGCTAGAAAGTGCGATCGGCCTGTAATTATTCGGATTGCTAGCATCTTTACCTGGTTTAGGAAAGGGAATAACAACCGCTCTGCTCCAAGATCGGGGGAAAGTATGTTCCACCCAAATCCTGTTGAAAAGGGAAAGGAGATTGTTAAGAGAGAGTGGAGAGAGGTGCTTGAGCATGATGTATGTGATGCCATCATGACCTGGGGCAGATAAGTTACTGTCTCGCAGACAATCTATCAGCTCTGATATAGTGAAAAATTGATTATATGAAAATGAATTATGAGTATTAAAATTAATCCTGGTCAATTCAGTTTGTCTTTTGTACGTTAAAAACGGTTCTGGATATGAGTCTGAGTTTGAAATAGATGCTAGGGTAATCCCTATTGTCTCAGCTATGTTTTTAGGAGAAGTAATGGTATGACCGTTATGTTTTAAAATGGAAATATGACTTTCAGAGTACAGGCCCATGCATTTTTTTACTTTTTGCCACAGCTCTTTACTTGATGTGTTAGAATTTATGCTTGAGACGTATTTAACCCAGGATTCACGTTGGCTTTTACGTCGCACTCTTCTAGCTTCTGCCTTTGCCTTTTTATATGCTATATAGTTAATATTATTAGGGTACCTGCGAAATAGACCCCAAGTCTTCTGTTGTTGTTTTTTTGCTACTTGGCAATCACTATTCCACCATGGATTTCTGTGTTTATGAGCAGATGAAGTTTTGGGAATGTTAGTGTCAGCAGCAGTGATAATACAGTGAGTTACGTTGTCAACTGCTTTGTCAATATTTCCCTCAATCATGCTAACTGTAATGTTTGCAAGTGCAGTAAAAGTTGGCCAATTGGCTCTGTCATATATATATCTTTTGGGAGAGTTATTACAATCTCTATCAGGAGAATTCATAGAAATAAAAGTTGGAAAGTGGTCACTGCCGTGTAAGTCATTTGAAACCCAGAAGTTCCAAAAGGGATAGAGTGATGGGGTGCAGATTATAAGATCTATTGCATGGAATGTACGTGTTGGCTCGTGAAAATAGGTATGATCACCGTTATTGAGCAGGCATAAGCCGTTGTCAGAAATCATTTTTTCTAAAATATTGCCACGGTGATTAGAATCACTGTTTCCCCAAAGTGGGCTGTGTGCATTTAAATCTCCAACAATGATATATGGAGTGGGGAGTTGGAGAAGGAGATTATCCAGATCTGCTGATTGAGTTTTATGGTTCGGAGGTAAATAAATGGTACATATTGTTACGAGTTGTTTTATATGTACACGGACTGCAACAGCTTGTAAATTTGAGTTTAAATTAATGTGAGTATGAGGTAAATTGAGAGAGATGAAAAGAGCTACTCCACCGGTGGCCCTTTCATTACCAGTGAAATCTTTTCGGTAGCTAGCATAATGTCGTAATTTTGCTTTGTCATTGGGTTTTAAATGAGTTTCCTGTAGAGCTAAACATAATGGTTGATGGTCAGAGAGAAGATTACGGATTTCGTCATGTTTATTGTGATACCCACGGCAGTTCCACGAGATAATATTAGTCATGAATGAGTTTTTTTTTTTTGATAAGTTTATCTGCGTCCTTTTATCCGGAGATAGTAGACATACTATCTCCATCATTAAATTCTTCATCCGGTTCTGGGTGAAGAGCAACAGCATCGTCCTCCTCCATTTTTTCTTTCATATTTGGATAGATTTCATTTTTGGATGTTTTATTCTTTATCCTTTTGGCTGGATTTTCAGATGAAACAGTGGCTTTAATTATTGGTAGATTGAATTTATTTGCATCAGATCTATGGTTGGTTTTTAGATGTCTTCTTCTGGTGGTATTTTGAGAGCCTCTTTTAGGAATATGAGAGTGTGATGATTTTGAAGAGGCATTTTGTGATGGTGTAGGAGGAACAGATTTTGGTGACTTAGGAGGAAGAGAGTTCGGAGAGTTAGAAGGAATAGATTTCGGCGGCTTAGGAAGTTTAGATTGCGTTGAACTATTTGTTTTACCAGAATTAGTAGACAGGTTGATTTCTTCATGACTTGCTTGGCAATTATTTTCAATTGGGAATTCGGTTTGTGTTGCAATACTTTGATATGTTTTATGAACGGTTTTAGCTAAGGCAGCAGCATATGACACACCAACTTTGGGTGTTCTGGATTCGACGATTTTTCTGGCTTCTGGGTACGGTATGTTATCTTTTGTGCGTATGGTCTGTATCTCTATTTCTTTTTTCCACTGTTCACATGATTTAGCGTAAGATGGATGATTTTTTTTACAGTTGACACAACAAGGTGAAGCATTGCATTGCGCACTTTCGTGGCCAACTGCACTGCACCGACCACAGGTTTCCTTACCTCGGCAGTTTGTTTTTGAATGCCCAAAGCGTTGACAATTAAAGCAACGCAGTGGGTTTGGTATGTATGGTCTGACAGAACATGATAAATAACCAGCTTTTATATATTTTGGTAGCTTGGGTGTGTTAAAAGTAAGTATAATGTGCTTTAAAGGTATTTGAATTTGGTTAGAGGGTATCTGTTCATCCCGACGGTAGATTTTGATTCTTCTAGCTTCTGTGACATTTTGTTCTTTTAAGTTTTCCAGTAATTCATCTTCACTAACATACAAGAGGTCAGGCTCGGAGATCACCCCGCGAGATGAGTTTAAAGTACGATGTGGCGATATTGTGACAGCAATGTTAGCAAAGTGTGTACATTTTTTTAAGTTAGCTGCCTCTTGACTATTGTTAACTTCAATTAGCAGTTCACCTGTACGGAGTTTTCTTATTGTTTTGGGTTCGCCAACCAGTCCTTGAATAGATTTATTAATCAAAAAGGGTGATGTTCTATCAAAACTCCCATTTTGGCATTTGACGATGAAGAATCTTTCTTCAGTTTTACTTTTGTGAGAGTCGGGATCTTTAGATTCCGTACTGGAAACAGAATCTTCAACTCTCTCACCCCATGAATCTTTTTTGATCTGATTAACAGTAGCTCCTGACACAGAGCTCAATGCGTTATTTTTCTCTTTATTAGCTTGTGGGGCTTCCACATCGCATATTTGATTTCCTGAGATTGTAGCCATATTTAGAAAGGATTGAAAAAACGCCAGGCATCGGGCCTGGTCACCGACCCTTCTTCTTACCGTTACTTTAGGCGCAGGTCTCAAAAGGGTGAAAACTATCAACAAACTTCCACGTTTTTCGAACGTTGGATTAAACTCGATAGCATCTCCAAACTCTAGTTCTTTCACAGTGGAACTCGGTTGTCGTAGGTAAGCCTTTACAGCTCTGTCCAACCTACATCGCCCTTACGTCGAAAAGACACCAGTCGCCCAGTGGATTCCTAACCACCGCCATACAAGTATGGCGCCCACCGATCACGGAACCGGAATTCGGAGATGCCCTGCACTCTGGGACTCGAGATCAGCCTAAAAAGGTAGAAACGAGGCGATGAGATTAAAAAACCTCAACACTCAGAGTGTCTCACGTGAAAATAAAAAAATCCACCTTGTAAAAAAGAAAAAGTAATGTGAGAGAGAACTTAGAAAAAATGGTGTATTTTTGTCTGTTTTAAAACTTTTAAAACTTTTTTTTTTCTTTTTTTTTTTTAACAGAACGAGAACAATGTTAGTAGAACAAAGAACAATTTGAACAAATAAGTTAGTAAAAAACTAGAACATGAACTGGAACAAAGAGGGATAACAAACAAAAAGAGAAGATTAAAAAGTGTGAAACAAAGAAAAAGGATAGACAACCAAAAAGAGAAGAAGACAGGAAAGGAGAAAGATCGCTCAGGAATCCGGGGTCGCGAAACCCGTAAATACCTAAAGAAGGTATTCCCCTGGGGGATATTGCATGAAAGGTGCGGGTTGGTTCATGGAAATAAGTATGATCACCATTATTGAGTAGGCATAAGCCATTGTCGGAAATTAATTTCTCTATAATATCAGCACGTTGATTAGTGTCAGAACTACCCCACAGTTGGCTATGAGCATTAAAATCTCCATCAATGATGAAAGGAGTGGGGAGTTGGAGAAGGAGATCATCAAGTAGTGCTGACTGAGTAATTTGGTGTGGTGGTAAATAAATAGTGCAGATTGTAATGAGACGTTTTACATATACATGGACTGCAACAGCTTGTAAGTTTGTTCTTAAGTTAATATGAGTGTGGGGTAAATTGCGAGAGATGAAAAGAGCCACTCCACCAGTGGCCCAATCACTACCTGTAAAATCTTTTCTGTATGTAGCATAGGTGCGCAATTTTGCTTTGTCAGTGGGTTTTAGATGGGTTTCCTGCAGAGCTAAACATAAAGGTTGATGGTCGGATAGAATATTACGGATTTCGTCATGTTTATTGTGATAACCACGGCAGTTCCAGAGATAATATTAGACATGAAAGATTTTATTTTTTTTTTTTTTACTACCTGCGGAATTTTTATTCGGAGATAGTCATACTATCTCCATCGTTAAATTCTTCATCCGGTTCTGGGTGAAGAGCTAGAGCATCATCATACTCCATTTTATCATTTTGTTTTGATTGAGTTTCATTTTTGGATGTTTTATTCTTTTTCTTTTTAGCTGAATTTTCAGGTGACACACTGGCTTTAATCGTTGGTAGGTTAAATTTTTCGGCGTCAGATTTACAGCTTGGTTTCACAAATGGTGTTCCCCCCAGGGGGATACCTTCTTTAGGTATTCACGGGTTTCGCAACCCCGGGTTCCTGAGCGATCTTTCTCTTTTCCTTTTCCTCTTATTTCTCTTGTCTTTCTTTCTTCTATGATGTTTCACTCTCGTTGTGGTTTCCTCTTCGGAGGTGAGGGCAATTCTGTATGAGCCGATATCATCCTGTATATCGACTTGTGGAGAATTGTAAACCACCCACGTGTTTGCCGTACGTGGCGACCCGTGTCCCTGGAAAGGGGGATCCTGGTAGTTGAGGGTAACCAACACACTGCTTTGGCCTCTGCTTCAGGTAGACGGGAGGTGCATATTGGTCCCGTATGCATCAATCGGCTGGTCAGCTGACTTGTGTCACTGGCTGGGGATCAAGTGAGCGAGTACTTACTAGCCATCTCGCTAAGGGTGGAGACTGGCATAGGAGTGTCTTGTGACCGTATGGGCCCTGGCTAGCACTGGTGCATGAATGTGCATTCCCTTGTTGGGCTCGGTAGTGGGTGGTGCGGCCAGGGTCTGAATTCTTTTTCTTTTTTCAATTATGGATGGAAAAACTAACATTCCTTCTATTTCTCTCCCAAGTGGCGAGCAACAAACTGTACAGACGTTATTCACTCGTTTTTTTTGTAATTAAACGCACTGATAGTCTCTCAGATAGTTCTTTCAAAAAAACTTCACCTTTTCTAATAGCAAAAACATTTCAGTCTGTTTTGGGTGATGGTCACTCGCTCAAAAAATTGCAGTCTGGGGACTTACTGGTTGAGGTTTCTTCAGCCAGGCAGTCACAACTTCTGTCAAATTGCGATACTATAGGTACTTTTTCTGTCTCTGTTAAAGCACATCAAACTCTAAATACTTGCCGTGGTGTCATATCTGAACCAGATCTTTTATTTTCTACAAAAGAAGCATACTAATACTACCTGTCGTGGATCTGCTACTTGTCCACGTTGTGCAGAAGTCGGCCATGACGGTAAAACTTGCAAAAAACCAGAACGCTGCGCTAATTGTAAAGGTGACCATACATCGTACTCTCGCTCTTGTCCTAACTGGATCCGTGAAAAGGAAATTCTTGCAGTTAAGATTACTCAAAAACTTTCCTACCCTGAAGCCCGTAAACTTGTTGAATCTAGGACCCCCTCTGTTGGGGTATCTTACTCCAGTATACTCAAACAACAACCAAAATCTGTAAGGCACATCAGTACCCAGACCGACTGCTCTTTTCCACCAAATAATACATTCAACCAATACTTCATCTAAAAAAACCCGGACGTCTCTCTTGGTAGTAAATGCTATGGTACCCCATTATTGGAACATTGGCTACCATCCTCAGAACCAGTTACAATAGAATATCAACTTACTCATTCTCAGAAATCTCCAGTTGGATCCAAAAAGTCATCTAATCATCAGACTGAAACTAAGGTTGCTTCATCTCCAGTTCTATCATTACAGAAACCTAATTCTACCCAAACATCATCAGTTAAATCAAAAATATCAACCGAACATAAGACAAAAAAAACGCCAGCTACAGATAAAAGCAAATTAGTGAAACCTATTGTTTGTCCAACTCCGAAAGCAAATGAAAAAACTTTCGCGCAAAAAGAAAGAAACCACCAACTCAAATCTCTTCACAGTGGAAAACTGTGAAGAGAAAAGGCAATAAATCATGTCTTAGCCCAGCAATAACTAATATTAAAGATCACAAACAGCTGCTCAGCTATGCAGAAGAGGCTATGGACTCTTGTAGTTATGACTCTGATAACGATGACAATAATACAGTTTTTGAAGTTATTCATCCTACGTAGCTTTATATCGTTTTAAAATTTTGAATTATAACTTCGTTCTTAAAGCAGTATTATATAACATTTTATGCTTTATTTCTTGAACATATAACTTTTCATAACTTTAGAGATTTTAGAATTTTTTAATTTAAATATTCTAGTGTTTTAACTATTTTTTGTCTTTTAAAACCTTGTGTATTGTTGCTTTCATTGTGCATTATTTTTAATTACTTGTATCATCACATTGCTTTCTTCATTTTGTTTTGTTTTTTCACTTTTATATCTCTGACAATCTTTTAATGTAACTTTTAATTTTTAACTATGTTTTACTCCTTAACTTTTTCTTGGCGCAGCATGTCCCTATGAGGACTTTGTGCCATAAAACTCTAATCAACCAACCAACCAACCACAAATGGTGTTTTAGTTGTATTTTGAGAACCTCTTTTATGGAGTGAAAGTTTAGAAATAACAGATTGAGATGATTTTGAAGAGGCATTTTGTGGTGGTTTAGGAGGATCAGATTTAGGTGACTTAGGAGGAGGAGATTGTGTTGATCTATTAGTCTTACCAGAATTATTAGACAGGTAGTTATCTTTTTGATTAGGTTGGCAATTAGGTTTAGTGGAGAGTTCTGTTTGAGTTGCAATAGATTGATAAGTTTTATGGACAGTTTTAGACAAGGCAGTAGCATATGACACACCAACTTTGGGTGTCCTTGATTCAACAATTTTCCTGGCTTCAGGGTACGATATGTTGTTCTTTGTGCGTATGGTCTGTATTTCTTTTTCTTTTTTCCACATTTCACAAGATTTAGCATAAGATGGATGATCTTTTTTGCAGTTGACACAACAAGGTGGAGCATTGCATTGCGCACTGTCGTGGCCAACTGCACTGCACCGATCACAGGTGGCCTTACCTCGACATAAGGTTTTTGAGTGCCCAAAGCGTTGACAATTAAAACAACGCAGTGGGTTTGGTATGTACGGTCTAACGGAACATGATAAATACCCGGCTTTTATATATTTTGGTAGTTACGGTGTGTTAAATGCAAGTATAATGTGTTTGGTAGGTATTTGTATTTGAGTAGATGTTTGTTCATCCCGACGGTGGATTTGTATCCTTCTTGCTTCAATGACGTTTTGGTCTTTTAAATTGTTTACTATTTCATCTTCTGAAACATGCAACAGATCAGACTCTGAGATCACCCCACGAGATGTGTTTAAGGTTCTATGAGGTGATATAGTGACTGCGATGGTTGCAAAGTGAGTACATTTTTTTAAGTTTGCTGCTTGTTGGTTGTTGCTTACTTCGATTAAAAGTTCACCTGTCCGGAGTTTTTTTTATTGTTTTTGTTTCACCAACCAATCCAAGGATAGATTTATTTATCAAAAAGGGTGATGTTTTGTCAAAGCTTCCATCTGTGCGTTTCACTACAAAAAATCTTTCTTCAGCTTTACTAGTATTAAAGTTGACATTTTTACATTCTTCATTGGAAGTAAAAACGTCACACATCTCTTCCCATGATTGTTTTTTATGTTGATTAGCACTTATTTCTGAGCCAGAGCTCATTGCACCATTACTCTCTGTATTGGAATGTGGGGCCTCCACATCACATGGGTTAACTCCTAATATTATAGCCATATTGAGAGAAAGCATTTTGAAATGCCAGGCATCGGGCCTGGTCACCGACCCTTCTTCTTACCATTACTTTAGGCGCAGGTCTCAAAAGGGTGAAAACTATATCAACAAACTTCCACGTTTTTCGAACATTGGATTAAACTCGATAACATTTTTTAGTCTCTAGTTCTTTCACTTTGGAATCAGGAAGCCAGTAGGTAAGCCTTTACAGCTCTGTCCAACCTACAGCCCCTTTCGCCGAAAGGCACCAGTCTCCCGGTGTTGGTCCTAACAGCCACCATACAAGTATGGCGTCCTCCGATCACGGAAACGAATTTCGGAAATGCCCTGCACTCTGGTACTCGAGATCAGCCTAAAAAGGTAGAAACGAGGCGATGAGATTAAAAAACCTCAACACCCAGAGTGTCTCACGTGAAAAAAAAAAAAAAAACCACTATTGTAGAAAAAAAAAGAAAAAGTAATGTGAGAGAAAACTTAGAAACAATGTGTATTTTTTGTCTTTTTTAAAACCTTTATAATTTTTTTTTTCCAAAGAACAAGAACAACGTTAGTAGAACAAAGAACAGTTTCAAGAAAACAGTAACAAAATCGAACAAGAACAAAGAGGGATAACAAACTGAAAAGAGAAGACTAAAAAGTGTGAAACAAAGAAAAAAGGATAGACAACCAAAAAGAGAAGAAGACAGGAAAGGAGAAAGATCGCTCGGGAACCCGGGGTCGCGAAACCCGTAAATACCTAAAGAAGGTATTCCCCTGGGGGATTGAAGCAAATTGGATAATTCTGTATTAAAAAACCCATTTATCTAAATTAAGGGAGGAGATTAGCCACCTGTTCCCCCCCTTTATACTTAACCAATGAACCCCCAAAACTAATCAGGGGAGTGACTTATCAGAATGAACCTAGAAGAAAAATTCGAAGCAAATCTGATAATTCTGCATGAAAAACCCATTTATCTAAATTAAGGGTGGTTGATCCCCCCCCCCCCCCTTTATACTTAACCAATGAACCTCCAAAATTAAGCAGGTAAGCACTTTATCAGAATGAACCTAGAAAACAAATTTGAAGCAAATTGAATAACTCTGCATGAAAAAATCATTTATCTAAATTAAAGGGGTAGATTAGCCGCCCCCCCCCCCTCCTTTATACTTAAACAATGAACCCCCAAAACTAATCGGGGAAGCGCCTTATCAGAATGAACCTAGAAATTTTTTTTTAAGCAAATCGAATATTTCTATCAAGAGTTATAGTGTTCCGTACATTCGTATATACAGAACCTGTGGGCACATTTGCTCTCAGGCTTTGATAACCTGTAAGCTAAAAACTAACGATTGATCAAGTAATCATGATTAATGATTAAATTTGCAATTGTTAATCTTGATTAATGATTGAAATATTTGTAATTGTTAAAATCATTAATCATGATTACATTAGTTTTAGTTTTTTTCAACCTAGGTCATAAAATTAATTCTTTTTTTTATGCGAAAGAGAATTATGGGAGAACGACATCAAATATTGAATTTTTCAATGTTGAAGGGGGCCCAGGCCCAGTTTGTTAAATATACATTTTTATATCCGCATTCATTTGAAAACCATACAACTTCCAAATTTTTCAGAAAGATGGACATGCACTGTAGTTGTTCATACCTGTGTCAGATTTTTTAAGTTTTGTGTGGCCCTTGGCCCCCATAAGCAAAACCTCACATATGGGCCTTATTTCTTTAAAAAAAGGTTTTCATAGCCACAAAAATATCATATTCACTAAAAAGGTCGGACTGCATCAACAGTGTAGAAAAACTATGTCAAATACTTAAAATTTAAGTTTCATGTGGCCCTGGGCCCCAAATATATTTATTTTTTACCATTCATCGTAAAAATACCAAGTTTAGCATACAGATCAGTCAACACCACTATTTCAGAATTAAGAGGGAGTATCAATAAGATTTTGCCCTCACATAGAAATAATTGAGTGAAATTTATGCAGTTGCAACATTTTATTAGTCCTTATCTATATAGTCACTGTGCTCAGTAACACATTTCTGCAAACGGTATTTCAAAGAGGGGGACAGGATGTATTCCAGGAGAGGAGGCGCGATAGTAGACCCAAAGAGGGGCACTTTTCTACCCAGTAGCAGAAAGTTCGAGACAAGAGATGGGCGTCACAGATTTTCTTTTCTCTTTTGCAGATTTTTTTTCATCGGACCTTTATTTTGCTTCGTATTGTGTTTAGCTCTTTATTACTTAATACAAAACATTAAGATTATTATTAATAAAAGTTTATAAAATGTTTAAAAACACTACAGGTAAGTGATTGTTTGATTAATTAACGCTTCAGTTGTAAAAATATTTTACCTGGAGATTATTTTTTGTCCCTGAAGAATCTGAAGAATTTTCTGCTACTGGGCTTTTCTAACTTTTGCCGACGCCCCTCATGTGACATATTATTGGAAAGGCCTATGACTACTTATTCATGTTATGCACCTCCCTGCACCTAATTTGTGGAGGGGTGTCCGCAAAATTTATAAAAGTGCTCCCTGGGAGGTGTTAAAATAGGCTCGGGAGATGCATATCATGAATAAGTGGTCACAGGCCTTTCCAACAATATGTCACATGAGAGGGGTCGGCAAAAGTTAGAAAAGTGACCCCCTTGAGTCTTCTTCTTCTTGAGTCTGAGTTCGCGCCTTCTGGAATACACCCTCCCCCCTCTTTGAAATACCGTTTCAAGAAATGTGTTACTATGCACGATGACTATATAGAAAAGGACTAATAAAACGTAATAATTTCATAAATTTTACTGAATTATTTCTGTGTGAGGGCAAAAACTTATTGATACTCCCTCGTGTGGTGTTACAGGGGCCTCAGAAATGATCCTCATTTGTTAAAAAAGGTTTTAATTGCTGAAAAAATACCAAATTCAGTAAAAAGGTTTCATGTGGTCTTGGAACACCAATACTATTATTTCTTACCATTCATCGCACAAATACCAAATTCTGTGAATAGGTCAGTCTGAATCACTAGTGTAGAATTGTATATACAAATGCCAAATTCTTATATTGGAAATTTCATATAGCCCTGTGGATTACATTCAGGGCCCAAATATTTTTTACCATTGGTCTCAAGAATCCAATGGCAAACACGGCGGTCTGCCTTATTAGTTAAGATTTACAGTATTGATCTCTTAAATTTTAAGATTCGTGTTGTCCTGGCAACCTTTATTCAGGGCCCTTATATTAATGTTTTTTACCATTTATTGCAATAATACCAAATTTGGCATACATGTCGGTATTTCAATTTGTCATGCAGGACAGTTTGTACTCTTTCGAATTTTGATGACGGATTCTTAAATTGTAAGTGGCCCTGGGCCCCATATCCAGGGCCCATTATAAATTACTTTTTAACATTCATCGCAAAAATATCAAATTCAGCAAACAGGTCGGTCTGAAGCAGTAGTATGAAATTACTAAGACGTATTCTTATATTTGAAGTTTCAGAACAAATGCCGTATTCGGCCGGATTCCACCATCTTGTTTCTTTGTTGGTCATCGCCGATTTTAAATTTCTTCATTTGGATTTATTTATTTATTTTTGTTGTTTTTTAAAATGTTTAATCTTTAATTTTAGTTGTTGTAGTTTATGTTTAATCTCTAAATTTTCAAAAATTAAGCATAAAGTGGTTATAATTGACCAACAAAGAAACAAGATGGCGGATTCCGGGTGAATAAGGCATTTGTTCAAAAATTTCATATAGTCCTGGGGCCCCAATACTATTATTTATTATCATTCATCGTAAAGCTACCTAATTTTTGTATACTGATAGGTCAGTACCAGTATTTCAGAATTTTGGTGTAACTCTTAAATTGTAAATTTCATGTGGTTTTGAGGCCCCATACAGGGTTTCAGAAATTTGCACCATTTGTGAAAAAAAGGTTTTCATAGCCGTAAAATTACAAATTCTATGAAAAGGTCAGACTGAATCAATAGTGAAGAAAAACTATGTGAAATACATAAAATTTAAGTTTTGTATGGGCCTGTTAATAAAAAAAAAGTTTACCTACCCGCAAAATATCATATTCAGTAAAAAGGTTGGTCTGAATCAGTAGTGTAGAATTACGATAACAAAATCCTATATTTGAAAATTCATGTGCCCCTAAAGCTCCATATACAGGGCCCAAATATAATTTTTTTTTTACCAGATTTAAAAATACTAGTTATGCGATACATTTGGTATGATTTAAAATTAAGTATCGACCAAAACAGGTTTTTAAGACCGAAATTGAAATCTAAAACGAATTTCAGTAATCTTCTCTTTTTTTCAAACGAAAATCTCCAAAATTTTAAAAAGTAATTAATACATACATAAATATACATAATTATTAATTAATTATATGTGTTTATTAAATATACATAGTTATTAATTAATTATACGTGTGGCCCAAGTTTGCTGTCTGTACCTCTGACCAAAACTTTTTTATTTTCATATAAAATAAAATTTAATTAATTCTTCTAATGACACAAAATAATTTTCTAATTCTTCGAATCAAATTAAACTAGTATGTTGTGGCCATCACAAAACTTTCTATATAAATCACGTCAATTAAATCATTTAAATAATAGAAGAAATTACATCAATTTAGCACCAATTCATATCAAAGTATATCTGAATTTGAAGTTTGATGCAAATTCGTGCATAGTTCTTGAGATAGAGCTAAAGTGGTAATTCTGAAAAATGCCGCATAGCAGCGCCACCTGTTGAGTGATTTGCACCAAAACATAAACAGCAGTAATTCATATCAAGGTATACATGAATCTGAAGTTTGTTGAAAATCCAAGCATTAGTTCTTGAGTTAGAGCTATTGCGGAAATCACAAAAAATGCAGCATAGCAGTGCCACCTGTTGAGCGATTTACACCAAAATGTATAAAACGTCAATTCATGTCAAGAATAACAATCTGAAGTTTGATGAAAATCAGTGCATTAATTCTGGAGATTGAGCTATTGTGGAAATCGTGAAAAATGCTGCTTAGCAGTGCCACCTGTTGAGCAATTTACACCAAAAACTAATCAGCACCTATTTATATCAGGGACTAACTGAATATAAATTTTTATTAAATTCCGTTCATTAGTTCTTGAGATAAAGCAACACACAACCACAAAATTTGTGCACACACACACAGACATTTTGTAAAAACATGTTTTTCGGTTTCTTTGACCCCTAAAACGTGTAAATCCGCCGAAAACCGATTTCGAAAATTTTCGAATTCAAGTTTCTTCTTGTAAAGATAGAAGAAAGTAAAAAGGTTTTAGGTATAAATACCTCTATTTAGCTTTTATAACGATTTTTGTAAATGATCATCTGTTTGTTGTACTAGAGATTTCTCAGAGAGTATTCAAAAGACTTCTGCAGTTTTAAATTTTTCTATTACTGTTAAGTCTACAGCTCTTAATGTGCATGTGAAAAGCATCTTCAAAGTTTAGTCCTATATGAATTGCTTGCTTTATAATTTGCACTCATGTCTTGAGTCAGTCATGAATGATAATTATAAAAAGTCCTTCCGGCCAGTGCCGGGAGGAAGAGGTAGCTTTCATAATCCTTATTTTAAAAAAGCCAACTTATGTCATGCAAACACACGAAGCTCAATTTAGTGGAAACCGAATATAGGAGATTCAATACTAATTTTTATCAATATAATGATTGAGAATTTCGCGAAATTAGTCAGCTTTATCCAAGCTGCTTTTCTTTAAAGTAACTTATATTTGACTGCCAAATTCGGCAATTTCTTAAAGTGCCTGTCATTTTAAGACAACATGGTGGATGAGGATAAGCAGTGAACTTGGTCGAGACCTTAGTAATTGCTGTGCACATGCTCACTCACATCGGAATCGGTTAATATATAGGAGTGCTGTCGCATGCAAAAAATCAATTTTTCAAAATGTCACCCACGATAGAAATTGAAACTGCTATATCTGAGCCATTTTTTAAGGTAAAGACAAACAAAAAATGCTCCTGAATCCTTATATCAAGATCAAATACTTAAGAAAGAAACCTTTTTCAATTTCTAATTTTTTTGCACCTCACTTTAAATATATATATTTTTTTTAATTTAATGGCCGCCATTTTGAAACAAGATGGCTGATGAATCTGGCCAGCGAACAACCATTTTTTAAGATATCAACAAAAGAACACATTTTCAGAAACAAAAACTGCTCCGGAATCTTTGTATCAAGGCCAAACACATAAAAAAAATCTTTTTCATTTTCCAATTTTTTAATACCTCATTTTGAATTTTAAATTTAATTTTTTTTAAATGGCACCCCTTTTGAAACGAGATGGCGAATGAAGCTGGCCAACGAACTCGGTCGAGACATTGGTATGTACTATGTACAGACCAAGTTACATCCAAATAGGTTCATAAATACGCCTGTTATCGCGTGACAAAAATCAGATCGTTTTGAAACGTCAGCCAAAAGAGAAATTCAAAATGCTATTACTCAGCCATTTTTTTTTAGATATAGACGAAAGAAAAACTGTTCCGGAATCTTTGTATTAAGGTCAAACACATACAAAAAAAATCTTTTTCATTTTCCAATTTTTTGGTATCTCATTTAAATTTATTTATTTTTTTAAATGGCCGCCATTTTGAAACAAGATGGCGGATGAAGCTGGCCAACGAACTCGGTCGAGATATTTGTATGTACTATGTACACACCAAGGTACATCCAAGTCGGTTCATAAATACGCCTGTTATTACGTGAGAAAAATCAGGACGTTTCAAAATGTCAGCCACGCTAGAAATTCAAAATGCTATAACTCAGCCATTTCTTAAGATATAGACGAAACAAAAACTGCTCCCGAATCTTTTTATCAAGGTCAAACACATAAGAAGAAAATATTTTTTCAATTTTCAATTTTTGGTACCACATTTCAAATTTAAATTTTTCTTAAAAATTTAAATGGCCGCCATTTATAAACAAGATGGCGGGTGAAGCTGGCCAACGAACCCGGTCGAGACATTGGTATGTACTTTGTATAAACGAAGTTACATCCAAATCGGTTCATAAATACGCCTTTTATCGCGTGACAAAATTCAGGACGTTTCAAAATGTCAGCCACGCTATTCAAAATGCTATAACGCAGCCATTTTTTAAGATATAGACGAAACAAAAACTGCTCCGAAATCTTTGTATAAAGGTCAAATACATAAGAAAAAAATATTTTTCCATTTTCAATTTTTTGGCACCACATTTCAAATTTTAAATTTTTTTTAAAAAATTAAATGGCCGCCATTTTGAAACAAAATGGCGGATGAAGCTGGCCAACAAACTCGGTCGAGAGATTGGCATGTACTATGTACACACCAAATTACATCCAAATCGGTTCATAAATACGCCTTTTATCGCGTGACAAAATTCAGGACGTTTCAAAATGTCAGCCACCCTAGAAATTCAAAATGCTATAACTCAGCCATTTTTTAAGATATAGACGAAACAAAAACTGCTCCGGAATCTTTGTATAAAGGTCAAATACATAAGAAAAAAATATTTTTCCATTTTTAATTTTTTGGTACCACATTTCAAGTTTTATTTTTTTTTTTAAATTTTAAATGGCCGCCATTTTGAAACAAAACGGCGGATGAAGCTGGCCAACGAACTCGGTCGAGACATTGGTATGTACTATGTACATACCGAATTACATCGAAATCGGTTCATAATTACGGGAGTTACAGTGTGACATAGGTCAGATATATATATATATATATATATATATATATATCAATTTTGAACGGAGGGTGGTTTCGGGGTCTGGGGGTCATGATCGATGAAAATATACCAAAATTTTTTGAAATCGCTTTCCTCCAAACGGCTGCAAT
This sequence comes from Maratus speciosus, assembly GCA_963932465.1. Classification (NCBI taxonomy): domain Eukaryota; kingdom Metazoa; phylum Arthropoda; class Arachnida; order Araneae; family Salticidae; genus Maratus; species Maratus speciosus. The sequence goes on from OZ010798.1 coordinate 415,938,144, forward strand.
AGGTAGCTTTTTTGTAAAGAAAGCTACCTAACAGTGAAGTTCATATCAATAAATAATGAGTGTTTCATTGGAGATTAGAGCCGATACAGCTCAAATCAATGAGTAATGTTAAAAATTTCCGAAAGAAGAAATGAGATTTTAAAAATAAAGATTGTTTCGGTTAGGCTGAATTTTTGGCAGCATTTTCGCGAAGAATGAGACTGAATCTCTGACTGAGTCGATCTCTATTTAAAATACAGTTGTTACCTGTTTTTGTTCTTGTACTTGTTTCTATATATTTTTTTAATTTGTAAATATAGCAAAACCAGGGGGAATTTCTCGAGTGAGCGGCCAGACAATAAGTCAGGCGCTACCCGCTCTAGAAATTCTCCAGGCGTTTGCCTTTATGTACAATTTATATTTCATAGTAGGTGATTGTCAGCTAAACAGTCTTTACAAGAACGACAAGAAACATAAATGAGTTCCTTTTCACTCTTGAGATGGGTGTTGACAGATTAAATGCATATCTGGAGCTGGAGATTGCCAGATTTCTGGAGCTAGAAGTTGGGCTGTTAAACGGATTTGATTGGGTCAGAAAGATATTCCACCTTTCTTTTTTTTTCATGACTTTTGAACCACTGACGAAGGCTGTAGGACAATCATCCCAAATACTAGTATCAAAGAGAATTAAATAATCCCAAAACATTTGCGATGCAGGCTCTGAACAGTTTGTGGTTCTCTTTAAATCCTGAAAAATAATGAGTAGGAAAGTAAGATCTAACATATATAAACAGGAAAAGCAGCCATATATGATATGTAGACTAAATGAATTTAGTAGTTTGATAGAATCAAAATTTTTTTTGAGAGAGGGGGGGGGGGGGGGAGGAAAATTAAAATAAAAAACTTGAATATTTATAAAATAAAATTTCAGAAGACTCTAAAATTACTACAGTACAACTTTTTTAATGTAGGTACTCTTTTTAAAAAATTTAAATAGAAACCAACATAAAATAGCAAAAAACATTTCTTTCGATTTTTTTTCTTTTAAGAACACTACAGTAATTCACAGCAGATTAAACTGAGACATAAAGTAATGATCTGTGAATAGGTTTTATTGAAGCATATAAAAAAAATTGAAATCCTTTTGACAGTTTAGGAGAAAAGGTACACTTAACATGTCCTGTATAAATAAAAAGTTTAACATATTTGAAAATTTTAATCTAAAACATTACTGTAAATTCTGTTACACGAGAATTAAAACCTTTAACTGATGTCACAGAAATTGTCACATAACTAGTGTGAAGTGGTCTGTGAGACTGCTCCATCAAAAGATGAATAAAAGCCGTGATTAATTCATAAGATGTTGCTTTTGTACTAAACATTTTATACAGGAGTGTTATAATTAAAATTCACCTATTCAAAAGTCTCTGGTGTTAGTACAGCACAGGACCTATTATCCGGAATCCTCGGGACCAAAGGCTTTCCGGATTTTGGAATTTTCCGGATTTCGGATCCTCCCGAATTCCGTCAAAAAATTCGCGGGAAAAACGCAAATTTCGTCAAAAATTCGCGAAAAAACACAAATTTCTTCAAAGGATAGAAAAAGCTTACCCCGCAATTTCGTCAAAAGATCCCGAAAAAAAATGCAAATTTCGTCAGAAGATCGCGAAATAACGATATTTCGTAAAAGGATCGCGAAAACAAGCAAATTTAGTCAAAGAATCGCGAAAAAAACCCCACAAATTTCGTCAAAATCTCGCGAAAAAACACAAATTTTTTCCAAGACCGCAAAAAAACGCAAATTGCGTCAAAATATAGCAAAAAAAAAAAAAAAAAATCGTCAAAGGATCGAAAAAAATCACCGCAATTTCGTCAAAAGATCGAAAAAAAACGCAAATTTCGTCAAAATATCGCGAAAAAACGAAACTTGGTAAAAGAAATTGCGTAAAACACGCAAATTTAGTCAAAGTATTGCAGGAAAAAAAAGCAAATTTTGTCAAAATCTCGCGAAAAAATGCAAATTTCGTCAAAAGATAGCGGGAAAAAAAACAAATTTCTTCAAAGGATTGCAAAAGAATCCTTAATTTCGTCAAAAGATCTCGTAAAAACGCGAATTTCGTTAAAGTATCATAGAAAAAAACTCATAATTAGTGCCGATAGCCCCCCCCCCCCCCTCCTCTTCTGTAAACTTTCAAAAAATTTGCTGTGAATTTCAGAATTTTTTTTTACTCAGAATCACCCCTGATTCTTGTAACACAATTGTGTAACCATAATATTTTGTCGAAGTGAGAGGGAGGGTGTGAAATATCTGACGATTTTTTAAAAAAACGAATCTTAATATATATAAATTTTACACTAAAATTTGATAGAAAAAGGATTTTTTCTAATTTCTGGGGGGGGGGCACTGTGTTCCCCCATCACTGATGTAACATATTTTAGTGGTTACATATTGCAACACAATATACCAAAAAAAAATTAGGAATCTGCAAAATTTTTGAAAAATTTCCGAAATTGCAAAATTTTAGTAAAAATTTACATATTTAGAAAATTTTCAAAATTATTTTTTCCGGATTTCGGGTCCTTCCGGATTTTGGAATTCCGGATAATGGGTCCTGTACTGTACTAAAGTTCCAAACGAAACAAAATTTCAGTAGTATTTGTAGATAAACTGAAATTTGCAAGTTAAACTATGAAAATCGAAATAAGCACTGGTCTGTGAGACAGGTAACATCAGTTAAAGGTTAACATTAATACCAAGTATTATCACGATGACGATAAATTTAATTTGCCATAAACAGATCCAGAGAAACACAGGCAAAAATAAAGACACACAATATAATTACAAAAAATAAATAAATAATAATAATTGCCTACTTACGATAACAGAGCAACAAGACAACAGTTTTATATTGCAAACAGAAACCACTGCTTTACTTTTTTTGTGTGTGTGTTCCGATGCAAGACCGCCATTGATAGTACTTGTTTCATGGGATACAGCTAAAATATCGAGCCGTTTTTCAGTAATTTTAATCCCTTCAAACATAATTATAACGTTTTTAATTAAAATTCTTCTTGTTTGACCTTATTTCTTGAATTCGAGTAACATTAGTGCAAGAAAACACCCAGAAAAGATTCGTCGTTTTGTTTGATAGCCGACTATTTGCCCTAACAAAAGTTCAGCTGCCACCATGTTTGTAAATGTAAATTTAAAAAAAAAAAACCGCAACTTTACCCGAAAGCGTTCAGAGCTGTTTTAACCCAACATTACACCGAGAAACCAGTATGACATCATTCCCCAATTTTCAGAGTTACTCGTTTTTCGGTCTCTGAACGCGCTCAGAGATAATTTAAATTATAAAAATGTTCATAAGAAGGTGGAGAATTCTACGAGTGCAATTTCATATCCATGAGGGATCTTTTCTATGAATTACAAAATTAATTTTTATATAGACTCCCATAGGAAAAAAAAATACCCAATTTCAGAAATTATCTCTTGTTGCATCTTGATTCATATGCAAAAAGTTTGGTTTGAATATCTAAATAAGTCATGTGGTTATAAAAAGTCAAAGATCATGACTTAGCTCACTTTTCCAAAATAAAAATGCAAAATCTTGGTGAAATTAGAGACTGTCTATAAATCACATTTATTTTCTGCTTATTTAAAGTAATTGAATTTCAATACCTGGCGTATTGAATTTATTTTTGAATCTATTTATTTACAAAATAAAAATTTATTTGGTACACAGTCCCCTAAATCTTTATTCATGCATAGTTTAAAATTGTAATCACCACTCCTTCAAAATTAAATTTGATTTTTCTTTTTTCCTTAGCATTTCATATACAGACAAAATTAACAATTAAATTCACAAAAATAGGACTCTGGAATGAATAAAGCCCCCAGTTTTCAAGTCAGAAATGTGCAAAACAAAAATTATTCTAAATTTGAAATCAATGAGTAATTTTGTTTAGTACTTGTGATATTATGAATTTGTGTGGCAACATTATATTTATGTAAAGTGGCAATAGCATAATTTATTCATATTCTATACTTGCAATGCTATTGCTTTAACCTATGCTTATTTTTAGTTAATAAAAGCTTTTATAAGCTCTTAATGTTGCTAATCTATTTCAACTTTATTAACTAAAAAAAATATATTTTTAAAGTCAAACCTCTTTTTCCCATTATAATGGAACAATTACTAAAACCGGAAAGGTTTGATGTTGATCCCACTTGCGTGGATGCTGAAACGAAGTGGAAGCATTGGAATCAGACTTTCTCAAACTTTATTACTCAAGTTAACGAGAATAAACTGCAACTTTTGTGCAATTATGTATCAGCAAGAGTGTATACGTATAACAACGAATGTGAAAATTACAATAGTGCAATCGCTGTTCTAGACTCGCTGTACGTGACTAAAAGAGACGAAATTTTCGCCAGACACTGCTTGGCATCAAGAGCCCAACTAGCGGGTGAGTCTGTAAATGAATATTTGCAAATTCTGAAACAAATGAGTAAAGATTGCAACTTCAAGTCTGTAACTGCTGAACAGAATAAAAATGAATACATCAGGGATACTTTCATTCGAGGTTTAAGAAATGCGTGTATCCGTGAACGTCTATTGGAAAACACTACTATTACTCTAGAGAAAGCATTTGATCAAGCTAGAACTTTAGAATTGGCAGAACTTCACTCGGCCTCGTATTTAACTCCACCAGATCCAACAACCGTAGCTTCTGTTGAGCATCCAAATAGCATAGAGGATGCTCAGTTAGCAGCTGTTGCCCCTGTTCGCTCGGGAAAATTCTTCTTTTGTGGGGGTGAGCGCCACTTACGAAGTCTTTGCCCAGCTAAGGATGCTCTCTGTCGGGGATGTGGGAAGAAAGGGCATTATCAGCGGGTGTGCAAGCCCAGACCTCAGCGCAACCGTACCAAACCTACTGCATCAACCTTTACTTTAGCCTCAGCTTCTGTTTTTCCGCACTGTCTTCAGAAATCAATAACAGAAATTCTAATAAATGGGACTCAACTAAATGCACTCATAGATACTGGCAGTTCACTCAGTTTTATAAATGAGTGTTTTGTAAAAAAATGTCATATTCAAGTGAAGCCATACTTTAGAAAAATAACAATGGCTAACTCTTCTCTTAGTTCAGACATTACAGGTTGTTGCACAGTGACAGTAAAATTACAACATCACACATATAATAATGTAGAAGTGCTGATTATGAAAAATCTCTGCGCAGATTTCTTAATTGGTCATGACTTACTGAGTGGCCATCTTATGTCGAGATTAATTTCAATGGTGACAGACCACCTCTTCAAATTTGTTCCTTGGCAGTGGCTTCCGTACCCCCTGTCTCGCTGTTCTCTAACTTAACACCTGGCTGTAAACCGATCATTACAAAATCAAGACGCCAGACTGACGAAGATAAACAGTTCATTGCTACAGAGGTAACTAAACTACTGAAAGAAGGGGTAATTGAACCCAGTAACTCGCCTTGGCGTGCACAGGCATTTGTTGTGAAAGGAGGTAACCACAGGCACAGAATGGTTATAGATTACTCACAAACAATAAACAAATTTACTTTGCTCGATGCTTACCCTCTCCCCAAAATTGAAGAAATTATCTCAGTAGTATCCAAGTATGAAATTTTCAGCACGATTGACCTCAGAAGTGCTTATCCTCAAGTTCCAATCAAGGAGTCTGAAAAACATTATACAGCTTTCGAGGCTGATGGTAAACTTTATCAGTTTTTACGTGTTCCCTTTGGTGTTACAAATGGGGTTGCCAGTTTTCAGAGAACAATTGATAAAATTATTGAAAATGAAATGTTAGAAGGTACTTTTCCATATATTGATGATGTTACTACATGTGGAAAAACTCAAGCTGAGCATGACTGCAACTTGAATAGATTCTTAGCTGCCGCTCGGAAATATAATTTAACACTGAATGAAGAAAAGTGCCGTTATTCAACCACATCCATTAAATTATTGGGTTACAATATAACTAACAAAGTAATAAAACCTGATCCTGACAGACTTTTACCATTGATGGATCTACCTGTTCCCAATGATGCTTCATCTTTACAATGAGCATTAGGCATGTTTGCCCACTACTGCCGCTGGATTCCCAGCTTCTCTGACAAAATCCGCCCTCTCTTGACTAAACGACCTTTTCCACTTACGGACGAGGCTGTAAAGGCATTTAACTCTCTTAAAGCTGATATTGCCAACGCTTCTTTAGCTGCCATAGAAGACAACATTCCATTTAGAGTTGAAACTGATGCCTCCGAGTTTGCGATAGGAGCTACTCTTAGTCAGGCTGAGAGCCCTATAGCTTTCTTCTCTAGAACACTAAATGCATCTGAAAGAAAACATGCCTCTATTGAAAAAGAAGCCTATGCAATCGTTGAATCTCTGAGACACTGGTGACACTACTTAATCGGTAGACACTTTGAAGTTTTTACAGACCAAAGATCAGTTGCATTCATGTTTGATCAACATCACAGCAGCAAAATAAAAAATGAAAAGATCATGCGCTGGAGGTTAGAGCTTGCATGTTTTAAATTTGATATCATTTATCGACCAGGCAATAGAAATGCAACAGCTGATGCCCTCTCAAGGATCAATGCAGCCATAATACCACAAATAAATTTAAGTGAATTACATGATTCTTTGTGCCATCCTGGAATTACTCGAATGTACCATTGGATTAGAGCAAAAAATTTACCATTCTCTCTAGAAGATATTAAAAGGGTAATAAACTCGTGTAATTGTTGCAATGAAGTAAAACCACGTTTTTGCAGAAATGAAGGAAAATTAATCAAAGCTACTGCCCCTTTTGAAAGGTTAAATCTAGATTTCAAAGGACCCTTACCAACAGCTTCCAGAAATCGTTTTTTGCTTACTATCGTTGATGAGTTTTCAAGGTTTCCTTTTGCGATCCCATGCCCTGATACCTCTGCTGCTACTGTAATTGCTCAACTGCAGAACCTATTCTCAGTTTTTGAAATACCAGCATATGTACATTCTGATAGGGGATCATCTTTTATGTCACATGAGTTAAAAACCTTCCTAACTTCACTTGGTGTAGCAACAAGCCGAACAACTGCATACAATCCTCAAGGGAATGGCCAAGTGGAGAGATACAACGGAATCATATGGAAAACTATCCAACTTGCCTTAAAATCAAAAAAGATGGCAATCGAACATTGGGAAGAAGTTTTACAACCTGCGCTACATTCCATCCGCTCCCTCTTATGTACAGCAACTAATGCTACACCACATGAAAGACTCTTCAACCATGCTAGGAGATCCTACAATGGTCGCTCATTGCCTACTTGGTTGTCCCACCCTGGTCCTGTACTCATGCGGAACCATGTACGTGCTAATAAGTATGAACCAATTGTCCAGGAAGTAGAGCTTATTGAAGCAAATCCAGATTATGCTCATGTAAGATTCCCAGATGGTCGCGAAACTAGTGTCTCTATAAGACACTTAGCACCAAAAGGAGAAACTATGGAATCACCAAGACGTAAAGACGTTTGTGACAACCGAATGCCCCTATCTTCCTTCGATTATCAGAATACCAAGTCGGATGATGAACTTCCCGAATCCTCAACAGAACAGAATACTGAAGAAAATGCCACTTCATTGCCTGTTAGTCCAGAGTTGCATACAAAGAGCCTCAGAAGATCTACAGCTGAAAGTTTAGATGGCGAAGGCGTACTACGTCCGACAAGAAAAAGACGCCAGCCTTCCTATTTGACAGACTATGTGACCGATTGAATTAGCAAACTCTTTAGGGAGGGGTGAATGTGATATTATGTATTTGTGTGGCAACACTATATTTACTTATGTAAAGTGGCAATAGCATAATTTATTCATATTCTATACTTGCAATGCTATTGCTTTAACCTATGCTTATTTTTAGTTAATAAAAGCTTTTATAAGCTCTTAATGTTGCTAATCTATTTCAGTACTAAAAATTAATATTTCTGAAACTTTATTTACAAAGAACATTTAAAATGTATATGCAATAAATATCTTTAAAAATGCTCTTATTTTTGTTCTATGTCACATAAAAATTGAACAGTTGATAGAAAAAAAGTGGCTATTCGATATCAGATAAAAAAAAAAACTTTGTTCTTTGAACATAAGCATGATGTTTTATGAAATTACCAGTTTGCAAATGTAGCCAAATATTAGGGTCAAGGTTTAAAAATGATAGTTTTCAATAAAAAATAGAAATAGTAATTATTTTGCTAGATTAGTATATTTCAGATATCAGAATTGATCTTCAATGAAAAAAGTATGTTTGCTGCTGCAGTGTTACACTTAGTAGTAGCCATTTTCAAATTTATGGATTAGTTAGTTTTGTTGTGGTAGTCAGAAAAAGTTTGGATCATTTAAAGTAAGTAAAAGGCAAGTTTCAGCTCTTTTATTTTGTACATTGCATAAAATACTTATTTAGAAATAATCTCCTGCACTTTTATTACAAAATAAAGTAAAATTAATATTTTAGAGCAAAAAAAAAAAAAAAAAAAAAAACATGTGGGGTAAAAGTTATACAGTTAGGCTTAACAAAAAGTAAATAGAAATTTTTATCATTATAGAATTGTTTTTTCATGTAATTACTTTCAAATTTAAACAATATGTTGCTCTAAGGCTATTCTCTTCACATCAATTGATTAAAAGAAAATTTGGTACAGATGTCATATTCGCCCCATATTAGCGCGATTTTTTTCTGTCGCCAATATCATATAGGCAACGGGTACTTAACTTGCGCTAAAGGGCTTGATGTGGTAACCCGGATTATGTTGTTTATGCTGTTGATGTTTTCGCCAAATTGGCAACTGAAAAAAATCGCGCCAATATGGGGCGAATATGACATCTGTTCCCCAGTAGCAGAAATTTCCCCAAGTGTCTGCGACAGATACTTCAGGGGCAAAAAATAATCTGCAGGTAAAATATTTTTATAACTGGAGCATTAATTAATCAAACAATCACTTACCTGTAGCGTTTTTAGGCATTTTATAAATTTTTATTAATAATAATGATAACTTTTTGTATTAAGTAATAAAGAGCTAAACATAATATGAAGTAAAATAAAGGTTCGATGAAAAAGAATCTGCAAAAGAGAAAAGAAAATCTGCGACGTCCGTCTCCCGTCTCGAACTTTCTGCTACCGGGATCTGTTCCGAAAATTTTATTTGTTAAAGTAGCTAAGCTTACTTATATAGTAAAAGAAAAACAAGCTATTTTCAGTTATATGCCCATTTCAAGCACAAAATTAACTGCATAAGTTATTTTAAAAAACAGAAAATGCCAAGGATTTACAAGAAAAAAACTATTACAAATGATATATACACCTAATTTAAATAGTGATGAACAAATTATCAAAATTGGAAAATGAGCAAAAGTTGAGTTTTTTGGGATTCTAATATCTCAACATAATTAGGAATACACTGTCAAATTTAAAAAAAAGAGTAGGTATTCTAATTTCACATTTCCTGAGAAAGATGATATAAGCCAATTAACTTTGTTGTCATATTTTTTTAAATATAAGTCATCAAAAAAGAATAATTTACCAGATAAGATATAAGGGAGAGTGGGGTGGAATGGGACAGTAGGTTTTTCTCTTTATGTATCATTCTAAACATTTAATCAATGGCACACTAGATAAGCAATGATAGCCCAATCTTCAGTTGAAAAAAGTTGTTGATCTGTATAAGCTTGCAATTGTATAAAGAAAAAGATTATTTTAAGAATCAAAAGTAAATTTGCTTCGTATACTTTTTATGCTTTCTGTATATTAATGACTTGTTTCTGCTTAGATGTAATAGGTTCCCTATTTAAATTTATGGAACATTATACTGTATGTTATCCATAATTTAAACTAAGACTAAAACCCGTATTTTTGTGTAAACAATAAGTTTAACATAAAAGAAGGTAGTGGGGAGGAATGGGACAAGTCAAATTCCTTCTTTTTAATAATATGAATGTAAATTGCTGGTACTTTTCGGTTAGCCAGGCGCCAGTGTTATATATACACATATGTGTGTACACATATATATATATATAAATAACACTGGCGTCCGTCTAATGCATCGATATGTTTACTATTTTGAAAATATCGGATAGTTTTGATATTTTCGAAAATATCATGATATTTACAAACCCTGGTTTCTGCAAATTATTTTTCTATACTGTTCGAAGACATTAGAAAGTGTTTCATTTTGTATTCTATAAATTGAAATTTTTGTGTCAAAGTTGATTTTCTTATCTTTGTAAAAAGTGTCCCATTCCTCCCCACTCTCCCCTACTTGATTTGTTTGAAAAAAATAAAACATTTTATGTTTTAGAAATATGACTTATTTTAATCTTCAATGAGGACAAATTAAAATTTCAGCTATATCCTCATAAGTCCAAGGCATAACAATTCATTCTCACTCAAAGACATTGCACATCCGGGTGTTATACCAATTATCAAAATATCCATATAATTTACTTTTAACCTAAAAATATAAAATAGAGTATTTTCAATATTTCAAAGCAAAATATATTCAGATTACGTGACATAAACATAACAGTAGTCCAAAATTAATGTAAACAGAACCTTCTAAATAATATCTATATTAAAAATTACACATTACCTCTTCAGTTACCCTTAGTAGCTTAAGAGCAGCAGCTGTACAGATAGTATGGTTGTCAATTAAATCTACTGACACAACCGTTCTTAAAAGTAGATTATCTTTCTCAATTGTTTCAGGGGTTAACTTTTAATTACAATATCCATTTTTGCAGTACAATCTGTGTTTCTTTCAGTGGCTTGGGTTTTTCCGTAACTACTCAAGTGGCATTTCCACACTTTATGGTATTGCCTGAAATAAAAACAGCAGAAGACATTTATTTAAATAAATATGTACAAGCTGAATAAAGATTTACATATGTCATATAAATATGCATGAAATCATGATTTAAGCAGAAATAAAATAACAAAGCAGTGTATATTTACATACATGCAAACCCAAGCCTATTTTTAATCAGGAAACATAAATAATTGTATAATTATGCCGAAAACAATGATGGCGACGTGCCGAATGTTTACAAACGTGACCGAGTGGTCACGTGATTTGGCGATTTTTCTACAGCTTCCAATTTCGCCAATAGTTGGCGAAAAGTTCCGCAGTTCGGAAATACGCAACGCCGAGAGCTGCTCCGCGGTGAAAACTGCAATCTGAAACGCCCTCCTTCCATCGCACATGGAAAAGGTGATTTGCATAGGCATGTGCCGCGCCGAAGGCGAAAAGAGCACTCGTGGACAAGCAACGCCACCTACCGGCCAACGGAGTTACCGCTCAGTTCAAAAACGATATACAATAGAGTTCGACTGGAAAAACATCGCGATGTGAAGTCCGATGATACAATATAAGATCTCTTTAAAAGCAAATAAATAGCTGCACAAATGGATAAAAATAAATTAGCTGTAAGGATGAAAGGTAAGTCATAACTAAATAAGTTTCAAGATAAAATATATTTAGTTGAATAAAATAAAGATATAATGCAATTGATAAGAAAAATGGGAATATGGCTAACAGTTCCGAGGCAGATCCCCCCTTCCCATTCATCCTAAGTCATAATGTCATCTATCTAATTTGTTGCAAATTTTGTCTACTTTCTGAATTTCTAGATACTTTTTCCCTAAAACAATAAAAAAATTGATTTTTTTAATAAAAACCTTTTTGGGGGGTCATTTTACCAAAATTTGGGGGGGTTGCGGGGGGAAATTTTGGTGGGAAGTTAAAAATTCAGATTCAGCGTCCCAAAAAACATATAGTAAACCTTTTTCCAGAACTACTATGAATTTTGCTAGGTAGAGCCCCTATACGGTCTATTGCTTGGACTAATAGCTTCAAAATTTTTACTCTACCTGGATGTGCATTAGGGTGGGTCGAAAAAACCGAAATTTTTATAATCGAAATGTAATAGCACGGAAAAGTTGCCTTTTGTAATACAGAATAAATTTCGAAAATATTACATCGATCGGCTAATATCTTTCACCGCCGCAAGGGGGCCAAAGTTTCAAAAAATCGCAAAAAACATGTTTTTTTTATCATTTTTTTAAATTATCCAAACATACCAATACAATTTTTAATAGAACGCAATAGCTACATGAAGATATGAGAAATGTCCCGGTAAATGTTCATTATGATGAAATCATATCTTTATTTGCCGCAAAAAGACCATATTTTTTGTAAAAATTTCAAAAATTTCAATTTTTCATTTTTTTTCTAAATTTTTATAATTTCTATAACATGTCTAAAAATAAATAATTTTACTTTATATCTATTAATATATCATAATTTTTTATAACTATTAGTAATAGACTTGAAAATAAAAGTTAATCATTCATTTTTCTTGACGATCGCTTCATCTACTGATGTTTTACTTCATAACAGTTAATTCATGCCACAAAAATTATATAAAATGAGCAAAATGTTTTAGTATTTTATTAATTAAAATATAGAGATGTTTAACCGAAACGGGTTAAATAAACTTAAAATGAAGAAGAATTTAATGTAAATGAATTTTATAATATAACTTGCTTTCCAGATGAAGCCATTATTTCTCGAGAGGCCAAAACTGATCAGATGTGATCCTTCCTCTGTTCTAGTAAACAAATTTTATCAGTGCTTCAATGAATAATTTCACGCATCTTTCTAGTGATTGAGTGGGACAAGGAAAGTTAGAATAGCTGGTATCTTTAATCGAACATTTTAAACTCACCAGCGTTTTTAGTCGATAAAGAAACCATAGCAGGTGGTTCCGTTAGTTTTCAGTTTTGTCAGTAGACTAAAGCCATACAATTTTAAGCTTCAGTGTTGAAGTCTGCTGTGATAAAGTGACGGATGGCACTATTCTAGTCCACAGAACTTCGTGCTTTTGAAATTTTCTTCATAGCTGGGGCCTTGCTGTTCTCCTCTTCATATGGTATCATTCCAAAGAGGCTATTTGTATAATTTGCGAAATAGTCATTTCGTGAAAATACAGGAACTATAATCTTTCGTAGATTATCTGTCAAGTAACGTAAGTTACTAACTATAGTGCACAGATTCTGGAAAACATGAGTGATTCATTTTAATTGTGGACCAACTGATGCAGTACATTTTCAGGATGTACTCAAAGAGTATGACAAGTTAAGAAGAGGGTTTCTTTGTTCCAACGTAGAGTCTCAAAATTCAAATTGCAGTAATGATCCACCTTGTGTGAAATATTTGTCCAGGGACTCAGCAAAAAAGGTCAATTGTATACACGCACGTTGAAAGAGCTTGCAATATTTCAGACATATACTTCTGGTCAGTTGACAAATTATCTTTATCAACAGCTAGGTGATCAGATAAAATTGTCTAAAATTTTGCAATTGGTAATAATTCACAAATCACAAGAGATCAACCAATTGGGCCACAATATGATAGAGAACCTGTTTTTTGTCATCAATATGTTTGAAAAGACGTCTCAGTGGAAGCTCATTGAAGTGAGGTCAAGGAAGCCAATAAAGTGGTTTTTTAAAAGTTGTTCTCAACTAATCCTATTATAACACCACCTTTGCATCCTGTTTTGAAGACAGTTCCGCGAAATTCAACTGCAATTATTATTCCAGTCGGGATTTCATTTTTCTTCAAAAAATCTATAATGTCATTGCATATAGAAGTCGCCTTGCCAGACGATGGGGTCAAATGACGAAAATAATTCAGACCTGGTAGTACAAAGAGATATGTTCCTCCTTGACTTCGCAAAGATGAAACTTTGACACCTCTTTAACCTGGCAGATATTTCTATCTTTAGGGCCATCAAAATATAGAGTAAAAGGAGTACATTACAAAAAAAGAAAAAAAAAAACGAGCAAAGTGAAACGTGGCCCTCTAGCAGCGAAAAATTAATTTTACGTGCAGGCAGCTGCAGGTGTTTCTATCATTGAACATTTTTTTTTTTTTTTAAATAGAATTACAGTGATCATGGTTAACAATGTGCATGAAATTAACAACATAAAATGCCTTTCCCAGCCTATTAGAAATGTAAAAAATCTGAAAACATTACAAAAGTTATGAAAATTGAAAAAATGAAAAACTTTAATTTTTAACATTTTTTTTTGATTTATTATTTATTTTATATATTTATTAATTTATTTATATTTTTATGCGTGAGTTGTGCAACCATCGCATCCATAAAAAAGTGGATTTTTTTTTAGTGAAAGGATTTTTAATAGGTAGTAATTGGAAACGTGATTGGACAGAACTAGAGTATGAAAAACTTGTCATTACACTCAAAGACAGTTGTCCTAATTTACAAATGTTAACAGTTTAAAATGGCAAACTTACACCCAGTTTTCCCTCAATTATTGGATTGTCTACACAGTTTTTACATTAGTTAAATTATTTAAAAAATTTTAACAGTCGATTTTCTCACTGTTCTGTGAGACAATTTCGTGATCTTCTAAAATTGAAACTCTTTTTTTTCCATTTTGTAAACTAGAACATTCCAAGAATCTCCGTTTTCAAGGATGTCGTGTTTAAAAAAACTAAGTTTATGGCGAACTGAATGGATAAAACATTATTTAATGATCCATCTTCTTTAATCAGTTAACTCTGTTGCATCTTGGAAATGTAAGCATTACCCTCATGCTATTTCAAGCAATACAGCAGCATGTAGTTAATTAAAAAGAACTATAACTGTGTATTACTTGTGTAAAAGACAGTTTTTTCAGCGAGTCATCTTTTGATGATGGCGTGATTGATTTATTATTTATTTTATATATTTATTTATATTTTTATGCGTGAGTTGTGCAACCATTTATTATTTATTTTATGTATTGATTATATATATATTTATTATTTATTTTATATATTGATGATGGCGTGATTGATTTATTTATTATTTATTTAATATATTGATTTATTTATTTTTATGCGTGAGTTGTGCAACCATTTATTATTTATTTTATATATTGATGATGGCGTGATTGATTGATTTATTATTTATTTTATATATTTATTAATTTATTTATATTTTTATGCGTGAGTTGTGCAACCATCGCATCCATAAAAAGTGGTTTTTTTTTTTGTGAAAGGATTTTTAATAGGTAGTAATTGGAAACGTGATTGGACAGAACTAGAGTATGAAAAACTCGTCATTACACTCAAAGACAGTTGTCCTAATTTACAAATGTAAACAGTTTAAAATGGCAAACTCACACACAGTTTTCCCTCAATTATTGGATTGTCTACACAGTTTTTACTTTAGTTAAATTATTTAAAAATTTTTAACAGTCGATTTTCTCTCTGTTCTGTGAGACAATTTCGTGATCTTCTAAAATTGAAACTCTTTGTTTTCCATTTTGTAAACTGGAACATTCCAAGAATCTCCGTTTTCAAGGATGTCGTGTTTAAAAAAACTAAGTTTATGGCGAACTGAATGGATAAAACATTTTTTAATGATCCATCTTCTGTAATCAGTTAACTATGCTGCATCTTGGAAATGTAAGCATTACCCTCATGCTATTTCAAGCAATACAGCAGCATGCAGTTAATTAAAAAACTATACCAGTGTATTACTTGTGTAAAAGACAGTTTTTTTCAGCGAGTCATCTTTTGATGATGGCGTGATTGATTTATTTTATATATTGATTTATTTATTTATATTTTTATGCTTGAGTTGTGCAACCATTTATTATTTATTTTATATATTGATGATGCGTGATTGATTGATTTATTAATTATTTAATATATTGATGATTTATTTATTTTTATGCGTGAGTTGTGCAACCATTTAATATTTATTTTATACATTGATTATATTTATATATATATATATATATATTATTTATTATTTATTTTATATATTGATGATGGCATGATTGATTTATTTATTTAATATATTGACTTATTTATTTATTTTTATGCGTGAGTTGTGCAACCATTTATTATTTATTTTATATACTGATGATGGCGTGATTGATTTATTTATTTAATATATTGACTTATTTATTTTTATGCGTGAGTTGTGCAACCATTTATTATTTATTTTATATACTGATGATGGCGTGATTGATTGATTTATTATTTATTTTATATATTTATTAATTTATTTTTATTTTTATGCGCGAGTTGTGCAACCATCGGATCCATAAAAAAGTGGATTTTTTTTTTTTTTTTTAAGTGAAATGAATTTTGATAGGTAGTAATTGGACAGAACTAGAGTATGAAAAACTCGTCATTACACTCAAAGACAGTTGTCCTAATTTAAAAATGTTAACAGTTTAAAACGGCAAACTTACATCCAGTTTTCCCTCAATTATTGAATGGGGAAATTTCACCCGGGAGGAATAGGTTTTCTTTTGTGTGTAACTGATAAAGTTTATCTTTAAATCCTTAAAAATCCACTCAGAATCGTTAAAATAGAAAATAATTTTTAATTGCTGTTTTTATTAACGCAAAAGCGTAAACAAAACCACATGATACAAAAACGCGACAGGATTGGTTGTGACGTCATTTGCCACTAAATTGAAATGTTTACGTTTTGCGTGTGTACTTTTTCCCATTGCTCTTCCTATTTGCAAGCTTGTTTCATCTGTTCCTTAAAATTTATTTAACGTTATGAACTTTAAATTTTTGAAAAAGTAAGATCTAACTTATCTTAACATAAAATATATCGTTTATATTTTATTTTCATTAAAACTTTGATTTGAAAATGCCGATTTCGACCAGATTTGTGAAAGGGCGCACACACAATAAAAAAAGTTCATAATAATTATATGGGAGTAATTGATGGTTTGTTTATATTTTATAAAATTTTACTTAACACTTTTATTAAAAACATACTACAAGGAAAAAAATTAAATGAGCTCAAGTTGAAGCAGAAGGTTGTGACATACAATATTGCAGACTATGGATCATTTTCTTAAAACTACTGCACAACTTTTTAATACTATATTTATTATAACATTAAATAATGAACAGGGAATCAATCTAATTTTTCAGATTTATTCAGTTTTCTATTTAACAAACACAGGTCCAAGTGTGGCTTGTTTAAATAATTTAGTTTTCTTAAAAAGTTTATCTTGTAGTTGTAGTAGAGTTTGTTTTTTTTCTTTTTTTGCCACTAAAATTTTAATAGTTAGTTTTCTTTTGTTAATGAGTTAAAAAATAATCTAAGAAATTAAGAAATTACAAATAATCATATTTATAATCTGAATACCCTCTAAAACATTTTTAAATAAAATTTCATTTCAGATATCAACATTTTTAATTTTAGAAGTTCCTAAAAGAAATATGGAACAAAATTATCCTTTTGACATAAATGTTTAATGGATAATTTCCACATAAAAAAAAAAAAAAAAAACTGACAAAACACAAGTAATATTAAAATCTTTAAATATTCTAACTTTGTTTAAAACCAGCAAAATTAAAAATAAAGGATAAACATATAACACTGTGTTTCTTGCAAATACTTTGGCGCCATCTACCAGCACCAGCAATTAATATAAACAAACTTTATATTGTAATCGTACATTTATTAAATGCATATTATCAGATTTGAAGGCATTGCAAATAAAATTAATATTTCTTATCAGATTCATTAGAATTGAAACAGAAAATATGTATAACACAGTGGTAAGAACATATTTTAACTATCTTGCAGATAAAATTATGAATTTTAACATAGTAAATATGTAACGAAAAAAAAAGCAATTTCTTTTAAAAAACGATGCAGATTAAAGCCATTAAAAATTTCCTGTTTAGCGTATTACAGAATAATTCAAAATTAGTTTGAGTAGTAAAATAATTTGCAAGTCACAAAATTAATATAGGACAAAGAATAATATGTAAAAAATAGACCTTTCTACTCAGTAATATGAATATGTAAAATACTTTAAGAACACTAAAAAAGTGCTTCTCAGGCAAATTTACTGTACTATTTGTGCAACATGCCACTGCACAATACTTATAACACATGTTGCTACTCATTTTTACACAGAAAATTTAAAAACATACAAAGAAATATGTCAAACACTTAAGCGAGCAACATAGAACGACGGTGTTTACATGGCGTATGACGTCACAGCCGCTTTCGTCAGAGATGAAGCGTTTTCCCACCGAAACAAAAACTGCAATTTAAAAATTAATTTAGTGAATTATTAAAGCTTCAAATATACATAAAAATGGTATCAATTTTCTTGATTTTTTGTGTTCTTCAACATAAAAGTGAAAATGAAAATCGTGAAATTTCCCCATTGTCTACACAGTTTTTACAGCAGTTAAATTATTTAAAATTTTTTAACAGTTGATTTTCTCACTATTCTGTGAGACAATTTCGTGATCTTCTAAAATTGAAACTCTTTCTTTTCCATTTTGTAAACTGGAACATTCCAATAATCTCCGTATTCAAGGATACAGTGTTTGAAAAAACTAAGTTTATGGCGAATTGAATGGATGAAACATTTTTTAATGATCCATCTTCATTAATCAGTTAACTGTGTTGCATCTTGGAAATGTAAGCATTACCCTCATGCTATTTCAAGCAATACAGCAGCATGCAGTTAATTAAAAAACTATACCAGTGTATTAATTGTGTAAAAGACAGTTTTTTCAGCGATTCATCTTTTGATGATGGCGTGAATGATTTATTTTATATATTGATTTATTTATTTATATTTTTATGCGTGAGTTGTGCAACCATTTATTATTTATTTTATATATTGATTATATATATATATATATTATTTATTATTTATTTTATATATTGATGATGGCGTGATTGATTTATTTATTATTTATTTAATATATTGATTTATTTATTTTATATATTGATGATGGCGTGATTTATTTATTTATTATTTATTTTATATATTATTTATTTATTTATATTTTTATGCGTGAGTTGTGCAATCATCGGATCCATAAAAAAGTGGATTTTTTTTAGTGAAATGATTTTTGATAGGTAGTAATTGGAAACGTGATTGGACAGAACTAGAGTATGAAAAACTCGTCATTACACTCAAAGACAGTTGTCCTAATTTACAAATGTAAACAGTTTAAAATGGCAAACTTACACCCAGTTTTCCCTCAATTATTGAATTGTCTACACAGTTTTTACATTAGTTAAATTATTTAAAAATTTTTAACAGTCGATTTTCTCACTGTTCTGTGAGACAATTTCGTGATCTTCTAAAATTGAAACTCTTTGTTTTCCATTTTGTAAACTGGAACATTCCAAGAATCTCCGTTTTCAAGGATGTCGTGTTTGAAAAAACTAAGTTTATGGCGAACTGAATGGATAAAACATTTTTTAATGATCCATCTTCTTTAGTCAGCTAACTGTGTTGCATCTTGGAAATGTAAGCATTACCCTCATGCTATTTCAAGCAATACAGCAGCATGCAGTTAATTAAAAAGAACTATACCTGTGTATTACTAAGAACTATACCTGTGTATTACTTGTGTAAAAGGCAGTTTTTTCAGCGAGTCATCTTTTGATGATGGCGTTATTGATTTATTTTATATATTGATTATATATATATATATATCTCAATACACACTCCATCATATTTGCTCTCCTTTTTTTTTTTTTTTTCTTTTCCTTCAAAAGAACTGACAATCTGAGTAAATTAGACTTTACGAGAGAGAAGAATGTTTACAAATTTGTTGCCGACAAGGCATTTGAGCTATGCCGTATTTTAAATTAACTGAATTATTTTGTAAATAGTAACATGTAAATACGATGTAAATATTAAAACTTATTAGTCGATGATAAGTTATCCAGTTTTATTTTGTAACATAAGAATAGTTTCCACCCCGGATTCACAATAATATGATACAAAAGTGGCTCCCCAACGATGGGGCCGAATAGAAGCAAGATATGAAGATAAGTATTATTTTTAAATTGTATTAAACTGCTTTAATAAGAAAATTTAGATACTAAAGTACAAAAATTTATATAAAAGTACTTTTGATTCATCTGGAATCTGAGAATTTTTGAAAATTGTATTTGATTCGTCCAGAATCGAAATATTTTGGAATTGTTCTATTCAGCCTGAATGATATTTTCCTTAGAATTGAAATACGAAAAAACCCTCTGCAGCTTCAAGTATTTTAGTATCTGGATTAAATAAAGATATTCATAAGAGAAATAATTCTAATAATTATTATTGAAAAATAAAAATCGTTTGCTTTGTTTTATACATTGATATAGTTGCACTGAGCTATTTTATTATATAAAGAATTGATTGATATTATTGTGTAAAAAAGGCAAATAGTTGGTGTCATTATATTGAGTTTTGAAAGATATTGTATGTTATTTATGTTCTATATATGTTATAAATTACGTAGCTAAAACATATTTAGTTCAAATGATGACGTTTCTTTCTAAGGTTAAGAAAATTGATTTAATCACATTAGCTTCAGAATTAAAAGTAGAAATAAGTAGTGATGATAAAGTCCTCGAATTACGTGATAAAATGTAAATAGTGAGGCATTTAAAGATAACATAGATTTTGTACAGGGAATTTATGAAAATATCGTAGACGAAAGAAAGACTCATGAGGAAGAGAAACGTTTAGCCGAAGAAAGAATTTGAGCTACAGAAGCTCAGGTTAGAAGCAGGAACAAGAGATGTTGTTGCAAATACAAGCAACCCTCTAGAAACTTCTTCAATCCGCGTTGACTTGAAAAAGATTTTACCCGATTTCAATCCTGAAAAGGATGATATGAATTTATTTTTAATAACTTTTGAGAAGCAAATGAAACTTTTAAAGGTTTCTAAAGAACAGTGGATTACGTATTTAATTGGAGTCCTTCCAAATGAAATCGGTAAATTAATAGCGCGTGAATCGGAAGAAAAATTTGAGGATTATTCTTATATTAAAGATATATTGTTGCAGAGGTTCAAGTTAACTGCTGAAAGGTTTAGAGTTTTGTTAAGTCGACATCCAAAGCGAACCGATATTAGCTGGAAAGAATATTATTTTGAAATCAGAAGCTATTTTGAGGGATGGCTATCCGAATTAAATATAAATTCATTTGAAAAATTATCGGAATTAATTATTACTGACCAATTAAAGAAAAAGGTTTCCCCTGATTGCAAAGAACATTATTTAGACCAATGGGAGAATTTAACAGATCCTGTTGAATTAGCTGAAAAGTTAGATTTATATGATAATTTGAGGTCACACAAAGTAGAAATAAAGAGATCAAATAAAATCAGTGAGGTCGGGAATTCTAATCGCTTTGAAAAAACGCCTTTAGATTTTAAAAGAAATGAGTTTGGTAAGATTGGCAATCAAAAGGAGTCCAAGAGAAATAAAATTAACTATCCTTCGAATTTAAATCGACCAATGTTAAGTTGCTATTGTTGTGAAAAACAGGGAGTTATTAAATCCAAGTGTCCAACCTGTTCTCCGAAAAATGTATCGGTGCACTTTCAATCACTAGAATTTTGTACATGTAATATGCAAATATCACCAACATTATTGGTAAAAATAAGCATAAATGGTCTCTGTGGCACAGCTTGTGCTGACACTGGCGCAACACATTGCGTTGCGGGTGAAGTTTTGTATTCTTTATTAAAAGACCAAGGTGTGAAGTTTGAAAAAACTCAAATGATCGTAGTCTTAGCGGATGGGCTACAAAACACTACCGAAGTTTATAAAACAGAAGTTCATGTTAAAATTGAAGGTCGCGACATTAAAACAACACTTTATGCTCTGCCGAATGCCAGAAATAATCGTACAATTTTGGGAATCGATTTTTTACGTAAAGCAAAAATTGTTTTGGATGTAGTAAATCAAGAATGGTTCTTCGCTGATAGATATAAGTGGAAGTATAGATTCGCTGAAGATACATATAGACCTCCCAGTGAATTAGCAATAAAATCCGTTGAATTAGACACAGTTTTTCTTAGAGAAGATGAAGGTAGACATCTCACTTCAGAGCAACAAGTTAGGTTGAATGAACTGCTTGAAAAATTTACTAGTAGCTTCCAACTAGGGGAAGAGGCTACACCTAAAGTTAAACATTATATTGATACTGGATCACATCCTCCTGTAGCAGTACCCCCTTACCGCATGTCACCTGCGAGAAAGGAAATTTTGCGTAAAGAATTAGATGAATTGCTCTCTAAAGGTATAATAGAAGAGTGCGAGTCTCCTTATGCCTCTCCTGTAGTATTGGTCCCAAAACCAAATGAAAAAATTCGCCTTTGCATCGATTATCGAAAATTGAATGCCATCACAAAGACAGATAATTATCCATTACCGCGAATAGATGATTTGCTCCATGAAGCCAAACATACACCTTATATGACCACTATTGATCTGAAGTCTGGATACCACCAAATTGAAGTAAATGCTGCTGATAGAGAGAAAATTGCATTTATTTGTCCATTCGGAGCTTTTCGGTACATTAGAATGCCTTCTGGATTGAAAAATGCCCCAGCAACCTTTCAAAGATTAATGGATAACTTTAGAAAGTCCCTCAAAGACATCTTTATATTGTCTTATTTAGATGATATTATAATTTTGTCGGAAAGTTTTGAGAAACATTTGTCTGACTTAAAAGCAGTTTTTAATAAACTATCGGAATTCAAATTGTATGCTAATCGTGAAAAATGCAATTTTGCTTGCCCCCGTGTTAAATATTTAGGACATTGGATAACAAGCTCTGGAATCGAAGTTGATCCTGGAAAAACCGCTGCAATTCAACAAATGCCTGCTCCTAAGTCTATAAAACAAGTTCAATCTTTTTTGCAGTCCTGCTCTTGGTACAGACATTTTATTCCCAAATTTTCAGATATAGCTAAACCTCTAAGTAATCTTATGAAGAAAAATGCAACTTGGAAGTGGGAAGAAGCAGAACAAAGCGCTTTCGAAACATTGAAAAGTTCATTAATCAATCCTCCAGTACTAAAACAAAATGATCCGACCAAGCCCTATCTTCTTCGTACAGATGCCAGTGGATATGCTCTAGGTGCTGTCCTCATCCAGGATCAGGGAGAAGAAGAGCATCCAATAGAATATGCAAGTCGTTTGTTAACTGCACCAGAAAGAAACTATTGTACCACCGAGCACGAAACACTTGCTGTGATTTGGGCTTTAAATAAATTCCGTGGCTATATTGAAGGACATGAAATAACAGTTGCCTCCGATCATCAGCCCCTAAAATGGCTGATGAGTTTAAAGTCACCGTCAGGCAGACTAGCCCGATGGGCTTTGTAGTTACAATCTTTCAACCTCAAGATTCAATATATTCCTGGAAAAGCAAACGTTGTTGCTGATATGTTGTCTCGGCCTATTTGCAGTCATGAAGAACCTTCTTGTGAAATTTGCACAATTTCGATTGATATGCCTATTAGATCTAAAGATATCCGAGAAGAGCAATTAAAGGATGAAGATTTAAAGAAAATTATCGTAGCGTTTGAATCTAAAGAAAATAATACAGATTTTGCTAATTGGACTGAACGTGGTTACCTCTTAAACCAATGAGTCTTATATCGTTACTCTCCAGAATCAGATTCAGAAGAAAGTCTTGGTTGTTCCAGAAGAAGTCTTGAAGAATTACCATGATTCACCGACCGCAGGCCATTATGGAGCCGAGGCAACCTATTACAGAGTATCCCAGAGATATTACTGGACCGGAATGAGAAAAGATATCGCAGATTATGTTAAACATTGTGTAGACTGTCTTCGTTATAAAGTGAGTAACCAAAAACCTACTGGACTTTTACAAACACCTGTTCATAGTCAAAGATTTGAGACCCTCTCAATAGACTTATTTGAACCCTTGCCAGAAACAGCAGATGGGAAAAAGTGGATTTTTATAATCGAAGACTGTAGCACAAAATGCGTAGAACTTTACGCATTAAATAACGCAACAGCCACGGAATGTGCTGTTACCTTAATTGAGGAAGTGTATTTAAGATATGGTTTTCCAAGAAAAATCATTAGCGACAATGGTCCGCAATTCATCAGTGCTGTGATGCAACAAGTTTGTTTTCTCTTAAAGATAGATCAAAGTTTAACTCCGGTGTACCACCCTCAAGCAAATCCGGTTGAAAGAAAAAACCGAGATCTAAAACCCAGCTTAGCGATGCTAGTTGGAGATGATGATACAACTTGGACTGGTAGTTTTGCCCTTAATACTGCAAGATGTAGTTCCACAGGTCACACAGCTGCATATTTAATGTTCGGTCGTGAATTACGTACCTCCGATGATGTTGCTCATGACTTACGCCCTGTAATTGCGAATGATAATTTCATACCCGAAATAACTCCTTATTTAAAAAACTTTGCTAAAATTACTATGCAGATAAGAGATCGCATAGAACAAAGCCAAGATAAGCATAAATATTATGCCGACAAAAATTTAAAAGTTTCTGAACAATATAAACCAGGCGACCACGCCTGGGTTATTTTGCATCCCATCAGTCAAAAGAAAAATAACAAAACAACTAAATTCATGCCCCGTCGAGATGGCCCATATGTTATTTTAAAACAAAGATCTCCTACTTCTTAAGACAAAGTAGCGTATTTTAGAATAACAATCCTACCTAAATTAAAGGATTATTTTCAGTCATGTGTTCTAGATGAAAAGAAATCTTCTTCTAAAGAAATTGTGTTACGAACTGATATTTGCACAAATGATGAGGCCGAGTATTTTTAGAAAATACTGTCAGAACTTAACAACACCGAATGGGTCGTTTACAGAAATACTGCGAATTTTTGATTATTGCTAAAATTTTGATTATTTGATCCCCTCAAAAATCTACATTTTTATTCAATTGAGTATTATTAATTCCATACCTGTTAAACAAAAACTCATTACCTTCATAAATCTAGATATTTGATTACATATAAAGATGGATTTATGGGGATGATGAATTGATGCAGTTTCAGTGCATTTCCATGTATATAAACACAGATTAAAAAAAAAAAAAATACCTGTGGCAGAAAATTACTATATTTTCTGCGATATACTTATATAATTGATTTAATACCAAATCATTCTGCAGAAACAGTCCCCAAAGTCGAGTGAAAATAGGCCAAACCAGGAAAAAAAAAACATCACACCCCCAACCAGGATGTCTAGAAATTGCCTTTTTAATGGAGATGAATTTCTGAAGGGGAAGTGGAGGAGGAGGAATATTGAAAGACTATCTTTTGTTACTTCAAAGTAAGAAATAAAATCACTAGAGAAATTTTTTAACTGTGTATGATATTGAAGGGTTGTAGATTTAAATAGTTAAATTTATCAATTAAACAAATTAACAAATAGAAAAAACAAACCAAAAAATTAAAAACTTGGAATATTTGACTTTTGTGTGTGTGGGGGGGAGGGGGAGGAATTTGAAAA
The DNA here is from genome assembly GCA_963932465.1 of Maratus speciosus. NCBI lineage: Eukaryota > Metazoa > Arthropoda > Arachnida > Araneae > Salticidae > Maratus > Maratus speciosus. The sequence goes on from OZ010798.1 coordinate 415,963,527, forward strand.
ATTGGTCCTTTACTTATAGTTACCTCAAAGTAATAAATAGGAAAAATTATAATTTAAATGTAAAGAATTAAAAAAAAAATAATGAATGTGTACACTAAAGGTTAATCCTGATTTTTTATCTTTCATTCTATTTCTTTCCTTTTCTTTTTTTATGGTAAATTATTTATTTGTTATTTAAAAATCAACAGATAAAGCAAAACAGTAAACTTTACGCACTGTTATGGATAAGCGAAGGGATAGTTAACATTTCAGACACAATTTTAACTAATCTTTTCTGTAAGGCAACAATGGATTTTAAATGGTCAAAAAATAGTGTGCTGGAGGAGAGGGTGGGGGGGGAGAAGAGAAAATTCGGAATGGGGGGTTGCCTCAGACTATTGATCATTATTTTATTACCACTTCAACTTAATAAATTGTGCAATATGTGTGCAGAATGACGAAAAATGGAGTGTGTGTGGTGGTGGGGGGGGGGGGGGGGGGATTTCATTCGAGAGAAGAATTAGATGATTTATTCAAATATGACGAATTACTATTTTAAAATAACAAATAAAACAACTAGAATGAAATAACATTGAAAAATATGGCAAAAATTTTAAAATAAAAAATTGAAGAATTTTAAAGATTTTTAATTTTGTGCATAGGTAGACCAATTTTTTTTTCATAAAAATTCAAATGATGATAAAGATTCGACAGCATTAAAATGTAATTGTAATTGATTTAATTGCATGCATCAACTTGCAATTATTTTAACTGATTGATTTAATAGCAGGATACAGTTAAATAATTTATGATTTATCGTTCAATCTAATTATAATCGAATTGATTTTAGTTTCAACTTTCTATTAACTTCTAATCGCAATTAAATTAAAAACAATTAATTTTTCATGAATTATTTCAGTTAAAAAATGTTTTATTAATGCCATCTGCACGTCACACAATTATGCCGCTTAATTTAAAACAAAACTAAATTAATTTAGTAGTAATGTTAATGAAACTAAGTTCAATTGTGTCATAAAAACATGATCGATAGAATTATATTTATTACAAGAAAATCATTACGTCTGTCTTTCTTTTTCCTTAAAAATAAAATACGTTCTCAATTTCTTCGAACGTAGCGAATTAATGAAATAAAATAATATTATTGAACTGAAAAAAATTAACTTATGTTTGAATTATATTTACCGTGAAATTAAAAGAATTTTAATCCGAAAAAGCTCATTGTTTGAAGCAATGTTTTAATTGTAAACCACGGTGAAATAACATTTCGTCATACTTAGGAATGGGGTTGTTGTTCGCTACGCGTATGAAGTCACGAACAAGAAAGGGCGCGTATTGTTTAATTCATCCCTGCGCCAACCATTGCTCTGGTGATAAAGTGCTCAAAACGTGAGCCTTCTTGAAAAAGCACCCGGGAAACGTCAGACGCCCAGCCAGCAAATATTTACGAAAGGATCACAAAACACGAGAACCATAGAGGACTTTAGGCACCAGAAAGCATCCCGAAGAAATCCACCCAGGAAATGCACACTGCATCTGAGGGACCAGTAATGGTGTAGTAATGTGTGTTTAGAACCAAATTTCTGGATGTGACAGTAATTGAAGGGCCATCATATAAAAGCACTTGATTATAGCTTGAACTGCGATGAACTTATCGAAAAATGAAAAACCGCTATTCGCTTCCATATCATTCGCATCACTGCCAATTTTATGAGTTTATGCATTAGTTGAGTATATGAATGTGTCAGAAAGTTTTGCAATGTCGAGCAGAGGTAAATATGTTTTGAGAACCGATTTCATACTAGTTTCCGTTATAGACACGTTCAGTTGTCATGTTTTACTGGTTTCAGTAAGCAGTGAATATTTCTATTAATATACTCAATTACTATTTTTTTCTTTAATACATACAGTAATACTTACGGAGATAGAATTGTGAGAAATCCCTAAGGAATTCTGTTTCAGAGAAATTTTTCATCTTAGCAGATACATTTCCTTGTATTATTTTTATGGAAATCAGATCTTGGAATATTTCAATTCAAGGTAAATTCCACTTTTACACAGATTTCTGTTACAGAAAGGTTTCATACAAAACTTTATTATGGGTCTATGTAACGGTAACAAATTTTTGAAAAGGTTGGTTGGTTGGTTGGAGTTTTATGGCACAAGGTCCCTTCAGGGACATGCTGCGCCAAGAAAAAAGTAAGGTGTAAAACATGGTTAAAATTTAAAAGTTACATTAAAAGACTGTATGAGATATATAAGTTATAAACAAAGTAAACTGAAGAAAGAAATGTGATGATACATGTAATTAAAATAATGTACAATGAAAGTCACAATACACAAGGTTTAAAAATCCAAAATGTAATTAAAAGACAAAGCATATATTTAAATTAAAAATCTCTAAAAGCTCTAAGGTTATGAAAAGTTAAAATTAATCCAAAAAACAAAGCATAACACAGTATAGTAATACTGCCTAAAAACAAAGTTATAATTCAAAATTTAAAAAACTCAATAAAAAATCATGTAGGATTAAATTTTTCGAAAACAGCATTTTCATCGTCATCAGAGTCATAACTGTAAGATTCCATAGCCTCTTCTGCATAGTTCAGTAACTGTTTGGTATCCTTTACATTTGTGATTGCTGGGCTCAGGCATGATTTCTTGTCTTTCCTCTTCACAGTTTTCCACTGTGAAGAGACTGGCATTGGAGGTTTCTTCCTTCCTTTTTGCGCACAAGTTTTTTCATTAGCTTTCTGAGTTGGGCGAATTGGTTTCACCAATTTGCTTTTATCTGGAGCTGGCGTTTGTTTAGTCTTGTGTTCGGTTGATATTTTTGATTGAACTGATGATGTTCGGAGGGAATTAGGTTTCTGTAATGGTATTGGAGATGAGGCAACCTTAGTTTCAGTCTGATGATTAGATGACTTTTTGGATCCAACTGGAGATTTCTGTGACTGAGTAAGTTGATATTCTATTGTAACTGGTTCTGAGGATGGTAGCCAACGTTCCAATAATGGGGTACCATAGCATTTACTACCAAGAGACACGTCACGGGTTTCTTTAGTTGATTGTATAATACTTGAATTATTTGGTGGAATAGAGCAGTCGGTCTGGGTACTTATGTGCCTTACGGATTTTGATTGTTGTTTGAGTATACTGGAGTATGATGCCCCAACAGATGGGGTCCTGATGTCAACAAGTTTACGAGCTTCAGGGTATGAGATTTTTTGGGTTATTTTAACAGCAAGAATTTTCTTTTCACGGATCCAATTCGGACAAGAGCGAGAATATGATGTGTGATCACCCTTACAGTTTGCACAGCGTTCGGGTTTTTCACAAGTTTTACCATCATGTCCGACCTCTGCACAACGTGCACAGGTAACATTGCTACGACAGGTTGTATTAGTATGGCCATAACGTTGGCATTTAAAACAGCGGAGAGGATTAGGTATATAAGGCCTGACTGGACAGTTTAGATAACCGGCTTTAATTCTAGTAGGTAAACTATGGGTATTGAATGTGAGAATAATGTGTTTTGTAGGAAGAATTTGCCCATTTCTACGGATAGTGATACGACGAACATCTATTATATTTTGATCGCTTAAATTAGATAGAAGTTCTTCTTTTGTGGAAAATAAAAGATCTGGTTCAGATATTACACCACGGCATGTATTCAGAGTATGATGTGCTTTAACAGAAACAGAAAAAGTACTTATATTATTGGGATTTGACAAAAGTTCAGACTGCCTGGCTGAAGAAACCTCAACCAGTAAATCACCAGATTGTAATTTTTTTTAGAGAATGACCATCCCCCAAGACAGACTGGAAAGTTTTTGCTATAAGAAATGGTGAAGTTTTTTTGAAAGAACTATCAGAGAGACTATCAGTGCGTTTAATAACAAAAAAACGAGTAAATAAGGACTGTACATCTTGTTGCTCTCAACATGGGAGAGAAGTAGAAGGAACTTTAGTATGTCCATCCATAATTGAAAAAAATAGAATTCAGACCCCGGCCGCACCACCCACTACCGAGCCCAACAAGGGGATGCACATTCGTGCACCAGTGCTTTCCAGGGCCCATACGGTCACAAGACACTCCTATGCCAGTCTCTACCCTTAACGAGATGGCTAGTAAGTACTAGCTCACTTGATCCCCAGCCAGTGACAGAAGTCAGCTGACCAGCCGATTGATGCATACAGGACCAATATGCACCTCCCGTCTACCTGAAGCAGAGGCCAAAGCAGTGTGTTGGTTTCCCTCAACTGCCAGGATCCCCCTTTCCAGGGACACGGGTCGCCACGCACGGCTAACACGTGGGTGGTTTACAATTCTCTATGAGTCGATATACAGGATGATATCGGCTCATACAGAATTGCCCTCACCTCCGAAGAGGAAACCACAACGAGAGAGAAACAAAGAAGAAAGAAACACGAGAGAAATAAGAGGAAAAGGAAAAGAGACAGATCGCTCAGGAACCCGGGGTCGCGAAGCCCGTGAATACCTAAAGAAGGTATCCCCCTGGGGGTAATTTTTGAAAAGATCTCACATACGGTATATAATTATATTTACTGTAGTCTTGTGACCATATATTCCACATGCAGTATTTTGAATGCCCAATTTTATACTTTATGAAATGTTAAATTAGTGTAAGCATCCATATAGATTGTATCTATTATTTTAAGGAACAGTTAAAACTAATTATAATAAAAAAAAAAACCAACTCAGAAATTTAGAAAATACATCGAATATATGTGTACTAGTACTTAGGATAATTTTTAATATCCGTTTTCTAAAGAGTAATGAGTAACAAATATTTTCTAATGGGTAGTGTGTTTGAAAGTAACGAATACATACGGGTGTTCATTTAGTCGGTACTTTTACAGCACTAGTGAAGTAGCCTCTTAAGTATAATTGAATCATTAGATCTCGTGAAGCATCCTCTATCATTTCTCTAATTTCCTGTGTGTTTCATGAAACATCTTTCAGCACTTTTGGAACACCCTGTGTAGTTGAATCTATATTGTATGTCCGGTGTTGCCCAGGGCCCATTATAATAACCTAAAATAAAACTCAAGTTTGTATGATTTTATATCTTTTGAAAATATTTTAAATAAATGAACCTAGTTTTGGGGGCCCCATTATCTTCTGCAGTGTCTTGTGTGTTCCCAGCAAACCTCCTTCTGAAGGAACCTGTGAACTGCATTCCCCGCAACTTAAGGCAAGTATGTACCGAAAGTGCTCTGCATGTGCCAGAGATAATCGAAAGCCAAGTTGAATGTGCCAGTTCTCATAGTAATCAAGCAAGCCCATAGAGCCCGAAAAAATAATGCACCATTAATGTTCAAAAATGTTGGCAACTGAAGTCTTAAGATAAAATTTTATAATACAGAAAGTAGCTGAATTGTAATCTAAATTGAATGAACCAAATCCTGTTAAAATTGGGCCCTTATAACCCAAGGAAAGAATGCGCGCCCAAGCAGTGGAAGGTGCAATCCTTCCCCCTCTCCCCGTAAATTTCACGAATTACTTTTAGTATTAACACAATATTTAATAAATGGATGATTTCCTTTATCTAAAGTTACCTATAAAGTAACGTCAGACTCATAGAGTGATAGACATTTTCTAAAAACCATCAAATCATGTTCAGGATCTTCTAAAACGTATAAATCCATTGAAAACCGGAAGTCAAAATTTTTCATGAATCCAATACTTTCTTCTTGTAAAGATAGAAGAAACTTAGTTTTTTTTTTTAAATTCTAGAATTTATTATAATACATATTTAAAGATTCTGTTAACTGAAATTCATTATTGCTATTACTATTTTTACAACAAATTGCATTGATACATTCTGTGATTAATTAAGTCCAGTTATAGCTCGACCTGGCCTGAGTATGTAGAGAAAATGTAAGCTTGATTTTGGCACTCTCAGAGTCTGCTGAAAAAATTCAACACTGACTCGCACACATCTAACTGTCCGATGCCAATCTCTAAAATGGACATATTATGTTTCTGTATTGATGTTGTGAAACTAGCATCAGCTCATGCAGCATATTTGTACTTATTCTCATACCAGTCATGTCCATTGAAAATTGTTTCTATTTTATCAGCGTAGTTTATTTCCAATTTGTTGTACTGTATCGGTCAGCCCGCTTAATTTTTTTTATCAGTTCGGTTTAGACCATTATAGCAAAAATTGTCTTTATTCTGCTCACCCGGCCTGTTTAAAAAAAATTTAATATAGTGTTTAGTAGTAAAATAGTGTCCCCTTTTTGAAAAATTTCCGCCCAGCGGCCCTTTTTTTCTAAAGTCAACACTAAGGGAGTAACTACATTCCTTTCCAAAGTTTTGGAGAGAAAGTTATATTAAGGATTATATTCCAATCATATTTTATTTATAATTTTACTAATAATATTAAAAAACATATTGGTTACATTGAAAAGAAAAATTTAAGAATAATAATTTACTTTAATCATTGACAAATGTTTATGTTTAATAAGCAATTCTTTAACTTTGTATGTTTTAAAAGTATTTCATGAAATCTTCTGATTCTAGTCTTCAATGTGTCAGTTAGTTGAAAGATATTTATTGTGTCAGAATATTTTTTAAAAAGGACGCTTCTTGATACAATAACATTGCTAGTTCTTCAGCACGAACACAAAAAACATAAATAAATAAATAAAATAAAAAAGGTTTATTGTTATTGACACATGAAAAACGCAAATAAAATTCCAACCGAAAATGCGCCACAACGAGCGACAGCGAAATAACAATAACTCTCTTTGGGCATTTCCCTCGATTCGCGGACAATCGCTACTTCGGTTCCATATTTTTCATTTCATCTCAAAATGCATTTCTCGCCAAACAAATCTCGCCAAAAGTGCGTGAATCGAGGGAAGATTCCAAATTCGCTTCTCAGACTGAGAAAGGGAATCGAGAAATCTTTTAAACGGCCGTAGATGTAATGTTGGTGTGATTCGTGCATTATTAACATTCCATAGCTTGTGTTTTAAAAGTCGCACAAAATTAGCTTCTAATATAAATTTATTTCTGAAAAAACGAAAGACAGCTCTGATATTACAGGTAATCAGGATCTTTTTATCAATCACGTTTATATATTAATCAAGCTTGTTTGTATTATTAAGTCTGAAAATCAGTATTTTCGAAAATCTTGCATATTTTAACAAATAGTGAGAATTTTTTTTTTCTTTTAGAAGATTATGCGTGTTATTGAGTGCATATAACATTAAAAAATTGCCTTACATTAATATTTTAATATGTTGCTTTATTGCAAGCATTCATTACAACTTTGAGTACATTATTATGTTCAAATTAATATTTTTAAAATGTAAACAAAACAGTGACCAGAACCTGAAAAATTCTATTTCAGTATACATCTGGTCCCAAGCGGTGTGGATTTGAGGAAGTACAGTATAAACATTGATTGCCTAGCTAAAGAAAATTGTGTTATTTTTATTTGTTATATACGTTCAAATATTTGTAAAATATTTTGAGTTTAGTTTTTTCTTCACTATATTTTATTCTTTCCCATTGAATTATTAAAGTCTCTGATTATTATATGATTACTTTCATGTACGTTTATTAATATTGGCAAATGTATACAGGGTGTCCGGTCTCAACGGTGTCCAATGGCTAATTCCGAAACCGTTAGACATAGACATATAGTTCCAATTACAAAAATGTTTTAAATCAGGTAAAGAAATATTTTAAAAGCGATTTGGGTCAATAAAAACATTTCTTAAAAAATTACGAAATTTAAATTTTTATACGGTCCCCCGGTCCTATAAGTTATATTTAGTAAATTTTTCTTATTACACTGACAAGTAAGACAAACAAAAATTCCATTCATATAACTCTGAAATTGAGCGAGTTATGAAACTTTAAAAATGCATGACTTATGCCACTTTTCTGCTCAGAAAACAAATGAGTTCGGCTTGGCTTTGAGGGGTCACATAATAAGTGCTTAAATTATTCGAAGATCTTATTTCATGCGTATCTGCGCTTTGAAAAAAGTTATTGAAGTTTGAATTAAGTTAACATTTATTAAGTTTCAGATTGGCTAAAATAACATATGTTTTATTTTGTCAGGATTTGAGACTGTTTCTTTTATGATTTCTTTTAACACAAATTATGTTATTTTTATAAGTTTTTATGTTACTTCAACGATTGTATGTATAACTTTCCAGTTCAAAACTTGTACTCGTACAAAATTTGTCCAAAACTTTAACTCACTTTCTAATATCCGATCGATGTTACATTTTACGTACTGGCGCAAATCGGATAACAATCTAATATTATTATGATTTTGGTGGTTACCATTTATTCTTATTTTATACGATAACACAAAAAATTTCGGATAGATTACCGACAAGAAGATTAAGAAAAAGTTTTAGATTAGATAATACAAGACTGCGATTGTTGGGTTTTATGACTTTTATGTATTTTTTAGCACTGAATCCGAAAATTACCTTAATTTTTAACCATCATGCCAGGATATTTCGCAAATCATAATTTGTCAAATATAAAGAATAACAAAAATTGCATCCTATAAAGTAGAGGAGATGGTTGTATTTTTTAACTTTTGATAATTGATTTTTACGTACTTTTTAGCACTGAATCTGAAAATGAACTTCATTTTTAACCATCACGTTAGAATTTTTTTGCAAATCGTAAATGTGTAAGTTAAAATATAGTGAAAATCTCATGCTATAAAACATATGTAAAACATGTTTTTTATTTTACTTCATTTTATTTTATTTTATTTTATTCAATAATTTATTTCATATTTTTGCTTATCCTGGGATTATTACAGGTAAACAGCTGAGTGGTTCGATGAGATGGGGGAGGAGTTCAATTTTAACTTCGAACTTTTTAACTTTGAAATTTGCAATTTGCGAAAAATCCTGATGCGATAGTTAAAAATGAAGGTCAATTTTGGATTCAGCGGTACAGAATACATAAGAATCAATTATTAAAAGCTAAAATACATCAAATAATCCAACTTTTGCAGGCTAGTGTAATCTAGTAATATTTTAAAATACGTATCATTTTGTAAAAAATTGAGGGTGTTAATTTAGCATCATTTTATTTATCAAAAATTCTGGTTTTTTTTTCCTAATGTTTATTATAAATTGTATATTTTGCATTAATGTGTCAGAATGATTAAATATGTTAAATTTATATTGCAATGTTAATTTTACTCTCAACCATTTTTTAATATATCTGACAAAATTATATTTCGACTAAATTTGTGAATGACCCCCAATTTGCAGCAAAAAAGAAGCTCTAACTTTAAACAGCTATTACTCGGTCAATTTTAATCGTAGAATAACGGGACTTTTCTTGTATTACTTGTCAGAGCAAAAGGAAAATTTTACTAAATATAACTTATAGGACCGGGGGACCGTATAAAAATTTAAATTTCATAATTTTTTAAGAAATGTTTTTATTGACCCAAATCGCTTTTAAAATATTTCTTTACCTGATTTAAAACATTTTTGTAATTGGAACTATATGTCTAAGACTAACGGTTTAGGATTTAGCCATTGGACACCGTTGAAACCGGACACCCTGTATATACTTCACAATTTAGTAATAGTTAAATAAACAATATCATAAGAAATATTTTGTTCTTTATCTTTGTTATTAAAGTTTTAAAATAACTCTACATATATAATATACTCGATTGTTCTATTGGTCAAGTAAGCTATAGTCAATAATGTAAAATGCCAGATTGGGGATTTTGTCCCCATTTTGGGGGATCTTGAGAACCTTCAGGGGAATTTTTTGGGGACTATCAATATTTTTGGGGAAAAACTTGGGGAATTTGTATCACTATTTCATGTTTTCAGGTTAAAAATTACTTTCAGTGATCTGGCAACAACTCTGGATCTCTGTTCGATTATCCCTTTGCAAGGAGAAAATTTACTGTAATAGGATAAAAGTCTGAAATCAAATTCATATTTGGCTAAAAGTTTGAAACAGAATTCATTTTACAAATGTCAAAAGATCGTCGTGGATCCCAAAAAATCACAATGAAAATAGCTAAAAATTAAAAAATCGATCAGGAAAATATTTACTATATTAAGCTGAAAGTGTGAAACGAAGTTTAGTTTCCAAATGTCAAAAAATAGTCACGGAACTCGAAAAAAGCTAAAAGTCGCATTATAAATCACATTATAAAAATCTCTAAATATTCAAAAATCAAGAGACAAAATTTACTATAATGGGGTAAAACACTGTAATCGGAATTTGTTCATAAATGACAAAAAATCGATGCGGAACGGAAAAAATCGCATTGAATATCGCATTAAAAATTGATACAATTTGAAAATCGTAGCGAACAAAATTTACTGTATTAGACTATAAGTTTGAAACAGAATTCCTGGTGTTTTAAGTTTTAATTTATCACTTATTTAATTCTAATATCTGTTTATCTTTTCAACATTCTTGATATTTTCTTCAAGAAAATAATCGACTACAAAGAAAATGTAGATTCACAAGTATTTTTTTTCGTTTTCTAAATGGGGAATGTTTTCTAAAAAAAAATCCTATCTGGGGAAAATTTTTAAGCGTGAATTACTTATTTTTTATAATGGTAAATTTTGCATTTTAAATTCGCTTTTTTTAGTAGAAACTGAATTGGGGGCTTTTTCAGAAAAACTGTTGATTTGGGGTAATTTTCAGAACTTTTGGGAAAATTGACTTTCGACTATCTGGCAACACTGCTTCTACCGTTCTTTTAGTGCACATGTGTTTCGCAGCGTTTACAAAATGGCAGCAAAAAGGGTTATGTTAAACATAGAGGAACATATAAATGAACATAAAAATGGAAAATCAGAAAGAAAATTGGCAAATGTTTAATTGTGGAAAAACGCAAATAAACAAAATTTTGAAGAATAAAGAAACTATTATAACAGAATGGCAAGACAATCAATCACGTGGAATGAAATGAAAACGAAAGGAAAAATTCAGGAATGTAAACGATGCCTTAATGGAATGATTTCGAGCAGCAAGAGACAAAAATATACCACTTAGTGGAACTTTAATAAAAGGGAAAGGCCTTCAAATAGCCGAAGTCTTCGGATTCAAAGATTTTTGCGCAAGTAATGGTTGGTTACAGAAATTTTGTAACCTTAACAATATTGCTTTTAAATCAATTTTTGGAGAAGCTGCAGATGTGGACAATGACCTGTGAATTCCAATGAAGATTGGAAAGTGCAACTTCCTTTAATTCTTGCCGGATACGAAGATCGAAATATTCATAACATGTATGAAACGGGGCTTTTCCTTCATGCACTACCCACAAAAAGTTTGATGGAAAAGACAGAAGCGAAAGGAGGAAAAAAACAACAACAAAAGAACGACTAACTGTGGTTCTTTGTGCTAATGCCGTTGGTGAAAAAGAAAAACCTTTAGTAATCTGGAAATCTCAACAACCACGATGCTTTAAAAATGTGGATATAACTAAAATGGGTATAACGTGGACGTCAAATTCCAAAGCATGGATGACGTCATCGATATTTGAAGAATGGTTTGTGGCATTCGATAAAAAAATCAGCATCCAACAAAGAAACGTCATCCTATTTTTCGATAACGCCCATGTTAACCAAACAAAATTAAGCAGCGTAAGACTTCAGTTTTTACCACCAAATACAACTACCAGACTTCAACCTTTGGATCATGGCATTATTCAAAGCTTCAAATTAGAATACTGCCGTTTCATCTTACAGGGACTTGTAAGTCGAATAGATGATGCTAAAAGTGGTTCAGAATTGGCAAAAAATATTACAAATATATTGGCAATACAAATATATTATACATATATTGGCAAAAAATTAATAATAGAAAGTATTATAAAAAATATACTTTCACTTACAAAATTTAAAATAATTTCTACCAGGCTTGCACTGCGTACAGCTCTTTCTCGCTCAGTTAACTGTCTGATGCGCTCTAACTGGAAACCTCCTGATATTACCACCCTCCATCCTTTTAAAGGTTACAATAAAAAGTATCTAACTCCTACTGCCTTTCAACAGTTATTTGCTGCACATCATGCAAATTTTAATAACACAGATATCTATACGGATGGTTTTAAGAGTGGGGATTATGTTGGCTGCGGGATTTTTTGTAATAACACTAGCTTGAGGTATCGGCTGCACTCTTCTATTTCTGTCATTACGTCCGAATTGATTGCAATAGAGAGAGCCATGTTGCACATCTATCATCATATCTCATCCTTCATCATTTATACTGACTCAAATAGTTCTATTGACGCTCTAAAATCCTTTAAAAAGCATCCTTTTGTTTCATCCATCTTTGAGTTTTATAATAAATTGAAAAGACGTGGTTATCAAATTTTACTTTGCTGGGTACCTGGACACATGGGTATCTGTAGAAATGAAAAAGCAGATGAGGCGGCAAAGCTGGCTCTTAGTCCCTTATACTATAGAATTCCATTCTCAGACGTTAAACTACTTATAAAACACTTTATTCATAATAAATGGCAAGGAAGTTGGGATTTATGCACCATATCGAACCAACTATAATGACCTGGCCTCCAAATTATCCAAGGAAAACAGATGTTCCTTCTGACTCATCTGAGAATGGTCATTCTAGGATCCCTCATAAACATCTTTTACTTCGGGAGGATGCACCCATGTGTCCATATTGTCATTTTGATTATCTGACCATTCATCATGTTTTAACTGACTGTCCGGGCCTCCGACACTTATACAGAATTTATTTTAACTCTTCATTACCAACCTTAACAAACCTCATTGGGAAACACCTCATGGGGCACTCTTTACGTTTTTAAAACACGCAGGATTTTATTTTGATATCTAATCTTTTTATTTATTTCATTGGTTTAATGACTGAGTATTTTCTTTGTATTTTTATGTCATCTGGATGGGATACCCAATCCAGATAACTTTTCTGCGTTTTACTACTCTCATATTTACTTATATCTTAGCTACTTTATTTAATTTCAAGTTTTATTACTCTATATGTTTCTTTTTTTGGCGCAGCATGTCCCTCATGCGACTTTGTGCCATAAAACCATATACAACCAACCAACCTGTCTGGTGACGTTAAAGAACCGATTTCAGAAAGCTGACGGTATAAGCGCTGAAACATTCTACGATCAGGCATTCTTCGGCGAGGAAACTGCTCCCGATACATTCGTGGGGCAGCTCTGGCGTTGCCATTTGCACGACCATACATGAAATGCATGTCGGCTTTTTCGGCATATGTAAAGTATTCCATGACGAACGATAGCACAATTAAAAATGGCGATTTCTTCTACTTGAATGCATGGTATTGAACGGCGACCAGTCACTGACTGCCCTCTGCCACCAGTGGAATCAACCAAAAACTCCATTTCTATTTTTAAAAAATTCTATTTTCAATTTAAAAAATTTCGATTTCATACCAAAAATTTTCAAAGAATTTTATTAATAAGTAATTATGAAATGTCAAGAAAAGGACAGCATAAAACTTTTCTGGTATGAACGAGAAAAATTGAAAATTAAAAAAGGGGCTTAATTGCCCCCCCCCCCCTGTTGTTTTTACCTTAATACGTCACTTGGTCCCATACATTCCTTTACAATAATTGATTGTTACTGTGTGCTCTACCTACCCTTAAAGTTTGTACCATAAGTTTAGAAATACCCTGTATATGAGATCCCCAATATCGAATATAGTGGCAGAGTGGAAAATAGGAACACTGGAAAATATTGTGAAAAACGATTTAAAAGGTGTATATAGAATATGGATAAGATATGTGGATGATATATTTGCAGTAACTAGTAAATCCACAGATCTCCCCCCCCCCCCCCCCTTACTAGAAAAACTTAATTTATATGATAAAAATATACAGTTGAAGTAGAGAAAAACAACAACCTGGCATTCCTTGACGTTTCTTATACGTTCAGAACATAGTCTCCATACTACAGTATACAGGAAACCAAATGCAAATATTAGCATAATCTCCAAACACTCAAGGACCCCTTATAGAATAGCTGCAATAAATACATATATCCATAGAGCACAAAACATATGCTCAACAGAGGACCTCCTACAAACAGAAATAAATCAAATCAATATCTAAGGATGCTGGATAAATCACTAACATGATACGAAAATTAACTGATTAAGCAACAAAAAGGTACAATAAAATAGAACCAGCTCAGAAAGTTATTAAATTCACACTAGGAATGAATGCCCTATCACCTCTGACCTGCCAATCTTTAAATTAATCAGAACAGACATCGAATAAATTTTATACCTACAGACATCTGGAATATATAAAATCAGTTTCAAAACAATAAAGTAAAATGCATGTCATATATTTATGTAGAGAATTTGAAGAAAGAAATCCTTGAAATTTTCTTATTTTTATTTCACAACACAAAAACAAATCTTGACATTCAAGAAAACTTAACACACAATGAAACATACAGTTCTGGTTTCAGAATCAAATATCTCTAGTTAAAATTAACACTCTAATTAGTATGCTTTCATCACATGAAAGCCTTAAATTACATTATAAAAATATATCCCCTGCCTAAACTGGGTGCAGATAATTAAATAGAATAAAGAAAGACAATAATGCAGCAGGAGCAACATTCTCCATGCCACACTCTCAGGAAAACCAAACATCAACTCACTGATGATGTCATAATTAAAATTTCACAACAGCACAGAATGCATAGTGCTGCCATCTGTCAAAAAACAGAATAACTAAAATCTTATATTTGATTCTTAATCAATTCAGCACTGAACATATAGGGATGACAAAAAGGAAACTGGAAGACAGGATAAAAGAACATAAACGAGATATAAGACTTAATAAATCCTCTACTGCAATAGCAAGACTAAATAAATAAATCCCCCATCACAATAGATTTTTAAAATGTCGAAAAATTAGTAAAATACAATAGTCTAAATTACGCATTAATAAGAGAAGCCATTCAAATTGTCTCATCGAAATCTGTAATGATTACTGCACTCAACTATCGGCAATAGATGGCGACACATTTTAAAAATAAGGATAAATGACAGGAAATTTTAGAAAGCAATGACTAGTGAGAGAGAGAGACGAAAACATCAGTAACTGAAGATGCCTCGGTAAGAAAAGGTGAAAATATTTTTAAACCATCTTAAATGTATGTTTTAGAGTATATATGTGTTTTAAACTTTTGACATGTAGGGGAGACCAAGGGAATGCCACCAACCCGGGATGTGCCGCCACCCCACCTAGTTTAAAAACTAAGGGCAGTTTGAGATAGTGAATGTGCCTGCACTATAGCGGCCAACAATATAAACAGGGCCTAAAGTGAGAGTGACTCTGCTGTACGTCGTTAGTTTGTTCTGGTGAAAAATGTAGTTTTCATCTAGTTCCTTGTTATTTTGGAGCTTCAAAGGAGTAGAGATTAGCACCTTTTATTGTAACATTAGGTATTTAAGATAATATGACCCGTAATCTACATGCATTAGCCGACATTTTGATGCAATGTGTTGAACAAGTCCGGTTCTTCTTTCGGCTTTGCTTTGGGATTTCCGCCATATTGCCCTCTCAGGGTAATGCCGCCGCCATGCAAATCGGGTGAGAAATGGCCTCATTTAAATGTAGTGGAGCCCATTTAGCAGAGTGACTTTTGCAATATGAAGTAAATTGTAAGCTTAACCATTATTCTGCTCATTTACATTGCTTTCAAACTATTTTCAGTAGGTTGTGTGTTTCCTAGAGTCCATTTGATGCATGCACTAGGTCATTAAAGAGTGGCGGCATTACCCCGGTACAGTGGCAGAATTACCCCAGTGTCCTGGGTAATCCCGCCACTGTGCAGAGGTTTAAAAAATATTTTTTTATGTATGCTTACTTTACAGTTATGATTACGGTTAAATTTATACAGATACTAAAGATCATGATTCAGCTTTAGAATTTTTACTATTAAAAAATAAACATTTTTTCGAGGTGAAAAAATTTAAATTCCCTTAAGGTGTCGCCATTCCCCCGGTCTCCCCTACACTATTTCTTGGTGTATGTTAAACTACGTTATCTTAGTGTGTTTTTTAATGTCTGTAAATAAATTGGTAGAACGAATGAAGATTATGATTAATATATGACATTATAAAAGACTACGATTATAAAACTGTTCGTACTTTTATTTGATGAAACTTTAAACGTGAAAAATAAATGGATATACACATAAGATATTGGCACGAAAACAAAGTTAGTACTGCTTACTTTAATTCTGCCTTTATTGGTCATAGCTCATCATCTGATATTTTTTATGCTTTTATTTCTGCAATCGTAGAATTAAAATTTTCTTGAGCAATTCAAATATCTATGGATGGACCAAATGTAAATTTGAAGTTTTTCAGCATGTTACAAGATTATTTTTCCAAAGAATTTGGTAGGAAATTGATAAACGTCGGTACTGGTGCCGATGTTTCATAGGATATTTCATTCATAGGTGCATAATTCATTCCAATCTGACTGAATTGCAAGCTCGTCGTGAATAGATTACTTTTTGACTGCAGTGTAGTATTTATTTAAAAATTCATCTGCTCGTAGGGAAGATTTTTGACCGAATCGTATGGGATATTGACCAAAATATTTGTTAAACATGATAATGTTCCAGCCAGCGGCGCTGCATTAAATCTTCTCCCAGCCATAGAAAAATCTCTCTATTCTAAAAAAAAGTAACTACCGCTGTCACCGCCGCCGCCGGTTTTGAATTTTTTGTGACCGGAGGTCTTTCTTTGATAATATTAAGAAAAATAATGCATACAAAAATATGAAAATCGGTAGTATTATACAGAAATGTTTGATAAACATGCTGATGCAGACAGTTTTCAAATCGAAAAATTATTTTAAGGGATATTTAATGCTAAATTTGGACAACATCGTTCCACTAAAAACGTTTTATAGGAGCAAAAACTATTGATGGTAATTTAATCATTTTTAGATCATTTTATACGTTTGAAGTTCCCGATGTGCAGACTGTATTTCTTTTTTTAATTTGGCTAATTTTTTGAGGTTTTATTTCTATTTTAAATTCAAATTTTCAGCATTTCTAGAGATATTTTTTACAGATTTTAGAAAGTGATATTAATTTAAACTGTTGCCAAACAGCAGAAACAATAATGTTTGCTTACAAAAAAAATATATATATTTATACGTGCAATAAATAAAAAAATTATTTACACGTGACTATTATAAACAGAAAAAAACATTTGGAATTAGAATTAAATAATTATGTACAAAAAGCAGGAACTTATTAAAAATTACGTCATAAAAACTATAAGTACACGTGAATTTTAAGAGAGAAAGGAATTTGTAAAATAATAAATTTATTAACATGCGTTAGAAGTCTTAAATAGGAGAAATTACGTCATATTTACGTCACATTACAGTTATTACATAAAATGAACACAAAATAATATTGCAAAACGGTTTAAATTTAGATTGTGCAATGGAACCAACGGGATTCAAACCCACCATCTCCTACGCTCGCGAGCGATTAGCAGCGGGGTGCTTTGACCATTCGACCACGGAGACCCCGTGATTTATTTGATATTTATTTGATATTTTGAGAGGATACTTTTCAACTATTTTTGTTAGGAAAGGGCAAATAATATTTCATTTCTAACACAAGTATTTTCACGCGAATATTAAAAAGAGAAAGAATAGTTTGGTCAAAATTACGTCAGATTAAAAACGATTAATTTAAAATGTCTTATTTAAAAGGACTTTTTTTTCACTTTGTTAAAAAATACCGGGAGACAAAGACTCTGTTTACTTATTTCCTTTTATATTAGCTTATTTTGAAATGTTTATCTTATTTTACTTAATCAAAGACGAAAACAGCGATTCACATATGTATTTTTGGTACTACTTAGTTATCCCGTCGACCAAAAATCTATTTCGCCAATCAAAAATCTATTATTCAGAGCCCCCTAGTGTTACAAATGTAGAGAAGAAAAACAATAAGCCTAATTGCATATCGCATATTTGTGTTAGAAGTTATATAAATGACAATATTCTTTCAGTAAAATTAAAAAATTTTCACTCTGTCGCCAAAGTTTTATTACCTTTTTTGAAAATTGATCAGACTGATAAACCTATGTTTCTATTTCTGTCAAGGGATTTGAAGATAATATTAAACAGCTTTTTGCAGCGTTTTATACAGCCTAAAGTTTTAAGCACTGCAACAACTATGCAAAAGCTACAATACTTAGATGTTAATGATGCCAAGAAACCATAAAGCAGTTGAATCTATAGATCTTGGATTCTCTGCTGAAAAACAAGTGCATTCTTTATATTCTGCAAAAACTGTCACTGATCGTCAAATATTTGATTTGAGTATGGAATACAAACAATTCTTAATTAAGGCCACTTCAAAGCTCCTTAAAAAATCACCTATTGAATATAGCATTGCAAGAAATTTATCTTGCTTAAATCCAAGAAATATGATCACTAATAAAAAGAATTGCTTAAATAAGATGCGTAATGTTTTAAATTATATGACCAATTCAAAACCTGCAGAAGAAAATGAATGTAAAAATATTTTGTTGGAATTTGATAATTATTTAGATGATGTTGCTGTTCTAAAGGTTTCTGATTTTGCTGAATTCTCACCAGAGAATTCAAGAATTGATGAATTATTTTTCGAAATAATGAATAATAGCAAATTAAAAAATTTGTGAAAAGTTGTTGAAATCCTGTTTCTTCTCAGTCATGGGCAGGCTACTGTTGAAAGAGGGTTCAGTATTAAAAAAAAAAATTGAAATAGAAAACATGAAGGAACAGTCTTATATTTTCCCAGACACTTATATGCGATTACCTAAATGAATGCGGCAATATACATGATATAAAAATATCAGATTCAATGCTCATTTATGTTTCCAATACCAGGCAATCAACAGCCGATCAACATGATTCAACCATGGGATATAGCCACGCAGTATTGAAGTCTTGGTGTACACCTAAAGGCTCAGGAGCTCTGAGATGGGACTCTATTTGTCATACAATGACACCAGGGGTAGCTTATGTTTACCTTGTGAACGTACATTTTGGATAATTAATTTTAACGATGATCTCACATATATCTTAGTCAAAATTTCTTTGTTACCAAAACGCTCCTCAAACGCAGAAATGACTTTCGGATAATTTTCCGAAGTTAAAGAGTAACTCTCAATTAACTCATAAGCTCGAGTCCCCAGTAACATTGATCGGGCTAAATAATGGAATGTCAAAATCATCCACTCTTATCCTCGTGGATTTTTTTTTAAACTGACCCCCAGAACGAAAGATAACTTAACAGTTGACCATCAAACTTTTTAATTTGAAATTTCAGCAATTTGTACCGTTTTTCATTACATATATTTACACTACTATCAACATTAAATATCAGACTAACTTTAAAGTCCGAATTATCCATGTAACTCAATGTATTATCAATGCTGCTGATTCCAGCATTCCAAAAACATCATCTAACCATAAGAACAGAAAACCATGGTGGAATAGCGATTGCCAAAGTGTAAACAAAAAACAACAGAGGGCTTGGGGTCTCTTTCGGAGATACCCAAATAATAATAACTATATAGCATTTAAAAAAGCAAAGGCAGAAGCTAGACGAGTGCGACGCAAAAGCCAACGGGAGTCCTGGATTAACTATGTATCAAGCATAAACTCCAATACTTCAAGCAAAGAACTCTGGGTAAAGTAAACAAATGTTTGGGCCTTTACTCTGAAAATCATATTTCTATTTTAAAATATAACGGTCCCACCTTCACTTCTCCTAAGAACATTGCTGAGACAATAGGTAGTGCCCTAGAATCTATTTCAAAATCAGACGCATATCCGGAGCCTTTTTTATCTTACAAAAGACAGACTGAAATGACCAGAATTAATTTTAATAGTCATAACTTATTTTCATACAATCAACCATTTATTATCTCAGAAGCTTTTAAATTGTTTACAAGACAGTCACTTATCTGTTCCAGGTCACGATGGCATCACTTACATCATGCTCAAGCATCTCTCACATACTTCACTTAACAATCTGCTTTCTTTTTATAACAGGATTCGGACAGAACAGCTTTTTCCCAATGCTTGGTGCAGGGCTATCGTTATTCCTTTTCCTAAGCCAGGAAAAGATGCTACCAATCTAAATAATTATAGGCCGATCGCACTTACTAGCAGCCTTTGCAAATTGCTTGAAAAAATGGTCAACTGCCGCCTCGTTCATGTTTTAGAAACCAACAATTGCCTTTCCGCTTTTCAAAGTGGATTTCGACGTGGTAGGTCTACTATCGATGACCTGATTCATTTGAACATCACATCCGGACAGCCTTTTTAAAACGCAACCATTTGGTGTCAGTATTTTTTGATATGGCGAAAGCTTATGACAGAACCTGGCATTATGGGATCCTTCGTGACCTTTTTAACTTGCCCTTCGAGACAATCGGGATTTCGCAAGGAGACAAAATGGTTGCGAAATGAGTACATTTTAATAGATTAGCTGCTTGACTACTATTACTTACTTCAATTAAGAGATCAGTAGATCTTAGTTTTTTTTATTGTTTTGGTTTCACCAACCAAACCTAAAATAGATTTATGTATCAAGAAGGGAGATGTTTGATTAAAACTCCCTTCTTGGTGTTTGACAACAAAGAATGTATGTTCTAACTTACAAATTTTATTTTTATCAATTTCAGAAGAACAATCTTCAGAAGCACAATCACCCCATGATTTAGTTTGGCTCTTATCAACAGTGACTTTTGAACCAGAGCCCAACTCATCCTTCAGCTCATTATTCGATTGTGGGGCTTCCACATCTCATGCTTTCTTTCCCAAAATTGTAGCCATAGTTAGAGAGCATCAGAAAAACGCCAGGAATCGGGCCTGGTCACTGACCCTTTCTTCTTAACGTTACTTTAGGCGCAGGTCTCAAAAGGGTGAAAACTATCAACAAACTTCCACGTGTTTCGAACATTGGATTAAACTCGATAGCATCTCCAAACTCTAGTTCTTTCACAGTGGAACTCGGTTGTCGTAGGTAAGCCTTTACAGCTCTGTCCAACCTACAACGCCCTTACGCCGAAAGGTACCAGTCGCCCAGTGAATTCCTAACCGCCGCCATAGTAGTATGGTGTCCAACGATCACGGAACCGGAATTCGGAAATGCCCTGCACTCTGGGACTCTAGATCAGCCTAAAAAGGTAGAAACGAGGCGATGAGATTAAAGAACCTCAACACCCAGAGTGTCTCACGTGAAAATAAAAAAATCCACTATTGTAAAAAAGAAAAAGTAATGTGAGAGGGAACTTAGAAAAAAGGTGTATTTTTTGTCTTTCTTTTTAAAGTTTTTTCTTTTTTTTTTTTTACCAACAGAACGAGAACAAAGTTAGTAGAACAAAGATTTTGAACAAAAAAGTTAGTAAAAAAACCAAAACATGAACTAGAGCAAAGAGGGAGAACAAACTGAAAAGAGAAGATTAAAAAGCGTGAAACATAGAGGAAAGGATAGGCAACAAAAATGAGAAGAAAATAGAAAAGGAGAAAGATCGCTCAGGAATCCTGGGTCTCAAAACCCGTAAATACCTAAACAAGGTATTCCCCTCGGGGAAACGATTGGATGAGGAAATTGCTGTCATTCAGCAAAATTTCTCCAGTTTCTACTCGAAAATTTAAGCTTACGATCAACAGTATGTAGTAAGCGCAGGGTTAATATTATCCCATAAGCGACGACGATTGGACGAAGAAATATCTACCAGTCAGCACATTTCTCCAGATTCTACAAGTTCAGAATTAGAAAATTTAAACTTAATGTCAACAGTATCTAGTCAGCAAGATTATATAAAGCCCACAAAAAATGTAGCAGTAAACAATAACATTTCAAATAGTGTATTATATATGCAGAAAAAAAAAATACAAATCTCTTTTACAGAAATTCCAGGACTTAAAATAGTTACCAAGAAAAAGATGAAATAATAAAAAGTTTAACGAAAGAAAATAAAGATATGAAGAAGAAACTTAAAACTTATCATATCCACTTGCTAGAAACATCTACAAGTAATAAGAGTAAAATATTATTCGAGCAGCTTCAATGTTTTGGAAAAAGAAACATCACTGATCCGAAAACATAATAAGATTTTCCATTTTGCTGCACAGTAGGTCTGAAACTGCCTACAACTTCATACGACAAAAAAATATGTTTTCTCTTCCATGTAAATCAAAACTTATAAGATACAATGGCCCCACATCAGGTGCTATCGTATCATCTTTTATGAAACAAAGATTGGTGCAAGAATCTAAAAAGTTGACTAAAGATGTGGAATTCTTTGGCTCATTAATAATCCATGAAATGAGTATAAAACCTTGTGTAATGCACCAATAAGCAATCTGATGAAGTAAATGGCTTCATAACAACAAAACCTAATATTTCTGAGATTGGAATTGAAAAAAAAAGTTGCTAACCATCTTCTGTGTTACGTATTTACAGAACTCCACACATTTTAGGTTGCCAGTAGCATATTATTTTTCCAAAGGAGCAACTGGGGAAAAATTAGATGAACTTGCAAATGAAGTACTGAAGAATTTGGGTTCAAAGTTATACGGATTGTAAAAGACAACCTCAATATGAATGTGAAGCTGTTTTGTATTTTATCTGGAGATAATGTTCGTAAGCCAGTCATCCCATGTCCGCTAGATCAGTCAAGTGTTTTATTTTTGTCTTTCAGAAATATCTTCTTCTCAAGAAATATTGTGTGCCTCACTTCACCTCAAGTCAACGATTTGATTAAGTCACCATCAGAAATCGTATGTTATTTTTTTTTATTCTTTGTTTTGGTGGGAAAAAGAAATTAGTGAAAACTTAATTATTAACATTAGTAGAAAATTTTTATTTTAAATTTTTTGATAGGGGAAAAATTAATTTCAATTTTGTGCGAATTTTGTATAAGGAAAAAAATTAATGCAAAAGAAATGTTTACTTTACAGATAAACTTTTTACACAAACTCAATTTAATTTACTAATACACAACACAATATTAAAAAAAATTCTTTTTTTGTAATTTTAGGATCTCCATCATTGTACAACATGCGAGAAAACATATACATTAAAAAGAAATTTAACGCGCCATTTGAAGACACACACACAATTTATAACACATTTAATTGTGAAATATGTGATAAAAGTTTTCAAAGAGTTGATAATTTAAAAGCACATATAAAAACTCATGGTGTGAGCGAAAATTTGAAATGTGAAACATGCTTCAATGTATTCGCTCAAAACCGATATAACATGGCACATAGAAAAATTCATGAAGGAACGAAAAAAATCAAGATGAGCGGAAATATAAATGTGAAGATTGTATGCATCAGTTTAAAGAAAAATATCATCTACAACTCCACAGAAAAACACATCATGCAACGAAAAAATTAATATCAGTTAAAAAAAGAAAATCTAACACAACTCCATCAAAAACAAGATTACAAGTTGAAGCACTAAATATATTAAAAACTATTTTCTTCAATCCTGAAAAACAAGATAGTTTTGATTTACACAAATTTTTAGATTGAAATTTTAATGATATTTGTCAAAACATCGAGGAGAATCCAGAAGAAAAAAACAGCATTAAATGGCACATTATTGTAAGAGTAATAATGGAAAGACTTTCACCAGAGATGGAAACTGAAATTAACAGCGCGTTTTTCCATACAGACACAAACATTCAACTGACAAGTGATAACATTGCAGAACAAGTCCATGGAGGCTTCTTAAAAATAAATAAATCTTTCGGAAAGTATCTAGAACGCGGATCCGGGTGGAAATTACGTGAGATTTTGTATTTAGAATTGCAAATAGCGACATATAACCCATTTAGAGGTAGTAGTTTCATCGAATTACCTGAAAAGCTACATGACAAAAAAGCTATTTTAAATATCAGAAATTTCGATGATGAAAAGTGCTTACTTTGGTGTCTTTTGGCACATAAACTCAACTTACATTTTTCAAATAAGCCAGAACGTGTATCACATTACACTCCCCATGAAAATGAACTTAATATGAAAGGGATAAAGTACCCAGTACCATATCAAAAAATATCTAAAATAGACACTCAAAATAACTTACGCATTAACGTGTTTGGTTTCGAAGAAGAGGAAATTATGTTAATTTACATATCTGACAGAATTGATCGAGAGGTTATCAACCTGTTGTTATTCGCAAATGAAGATACACAACATTATTGCCTAATTAATGATTTTTCTCGATTTTTGGGTCATCGAACAAAACATAAATGTGCTACATATTATTGTTATCGCTGTTTTCATGGCTTCATTCGAGAAGATTTGTTGGATGAACACACACCACATTGTAAAAACGAACTGCAGAAATTATAAAAAATGCCTAGTGTAAATGACAACATATTACAGTTTACAGTTATTCATATGCAGCATCCACTCGCCTATACAATTTATGCTGATTTTGAAAGCATTCTCGAACCAGTTGACAGCTCAACATCCGCTTTCGATAAAAATACACCATTTACTAAAAAAAAAAACCTATCATTTACAGTGTGGATACGCATATGTTGTTGTTAGTCCTAACGGCCAGTGTGAAAAAAAATAAAAACTTATCGGGGAACAAATGTGGTCACAAGTTTCATTACCAATTTGTTAAAAGAAAAAGATGAAATTGAAAGCACACTTTCGAAAATTAAACCGATGAAGCTTTCTCCCGCAGAAGAATAAGCATTTAAAGAAACAGAGATTTGTTCGATTTGTAAAAAACCACTCGATCAAAGTAGAATTTGTGATCATTCGCACATATCTGATGCGTACAGGGGCGCAAGCTCATGTGGCAAGCAATTTAAATTTTAAAGAATAGAAAAAAATATGTGTTATATTCCATAATCTAAAAAATTATGACGGTCATCATATAATGTCGGAAATGCGAAAATTCAAAAAATATATTATTGACGTGATAGCAAACACCTTGGAAAAATATCTCTTTCCAGATGTATAAACCAGGTTCCACTGCACAATTAGTGTTTTTAGATTCGTATCAGTTTTTACCCTTTTCATTAGAAAAACTTGTGGACAATTTAGATTCATCTAAATTTTTATTGTTAAAACATCATTTCCCAAACGAAGAAGAAAATAATTTATTGTGTAGGAAGGGGGTATACCCTTACAACTATTTCACCTCCTTTGAAAAATTTGACGAAGAAAAGCTCCCACCGCTCGAGGCATTTTTTAACACCTTAACAAATGAAGATATACAAGATGAAGATTATCAGCATGCTTTGATCGTGTGGAATTTCATTATTTTTTTCTTGATGTCATTTGTTTACTGACTTTTTTGTTATTTTACTCTATGTTTGGCGCAGCATGTCCCTGGGGGGATTTTTCCCAATACAACCCTATACAACCAACCAACCTGTTCGGGGATATTCCCCTCCTTCTCTCAGAGAATTTTGAGTGATTTCCGCCTGGCTGTTTGGTTTTCCTCTCATTTCCTGGATGCCCCTCTCAAACTGAGATGCTTCGCGTCCTCTATCTATGCTGCCTCCATCCTCTCAGCGGAGAATCCACTGTGTTGTGATTTTTTTCGACATTGTGAAACCACGTTATCTGCATTTTATGCGTGAGTTGTGCAACCATCGGATCCATAAAAAAAGTGGATTTTTTTTAGTGAAATGATTTTTGATAGGTAGTAATTGGAAACGTGATTGGACAGAACTAGATTATGAAAAACTCGTCATTACACTCAAAGACAGTTGACCAAATTTAAAGATGTTAACAGTTGAAAATGGCAAACTTACCCCCAGTTTTCCCTCAATTATTGAATTGTCTACACAGATTTTACAGCAGTTAAATTATTTTAAAAATTTTAACAGTCGATTTTCTGACTGTTTTATAGACAATTTCGTGATACTTCTAAAATTGAAACTCTTTGTTTTCCATTTTGTAAACTGGAACATTCCAATAATCCTCCGTTTTCAAGGATGCCATGTTTGAAAAAATTTAAGCTTATGGCGAACTGAATGGGATAAAACATATTTTAATGATCCATCTTCTTTAATCAGTTAACTGTTTTGCATCTTGGAAATGTAAGCATTAGCCTCATGCTATTTCAAGCAATACAGCAGCATGCAGTTAATTAAAAAGAACTATACCTGTGTATTACTTGAGTAAAAGACATTTCTTTCAGCAAGTCATCTTTTGATGATGGCGTGATTAATTTCCAAAAGAAAAAGTGTTTCCTGACTGGTGCTGTGTGCAAAAAAATATCGTGTGACTTATTACTGAAAAATTAAGTGTCTTCAAGTTGTTTTTCCTTTCCACGGTCTTATACAACCCAGTGTGAAAGCTTGAGTGTCCACTGCTTCAAAAAAAAATGTGTTTTGAGAAATGTGAAAGAAAAATCTTCGTCCCAGTCATAATGAAAGTATGCCATAACACATAAAAGAAAAAGCTTCATCGTAAGCTTTTCTTGTGCTTGTGTCTACTACTTTAAAAAAAAACCTTCCAGTGGATGCTCTTCTAGGAAAAGTGTAGTTCGTCATTGATTGCCAAGTTAAAAAGTGATTTTGAAAATCTATTTGTAAAAAAAAAACTTCGCCGTAAGCTTTTCTTTTCAGTTGATACACTGTAAAAAATAAAGAGTTTTATCACATTTACTTCCGTTGTATGACATGTGAAATAAGGTGTAAATAATCATGGTTTTCACTAGCAGTTTTTGTCCAAACATACAATTTAAAGTTTTTACAAAGTATCTTACACATTTAAATATATTCCATAGCCAAAACAACTTTTTTTTTGCAGTGTGTTGTCCATGAATGTCCAAATATTTTTACCAATTTGTATACATTTAAATCACATGTGTATAAAAAACGTAGGAATGTATTTTTTCCAAATAAACTTGTTGTTCATGGCGATTACATATGTAAAACATGTAACAACTGTCCACAAGTAATATAAATAATTCACCATTTGTCCCTGACTAATTTTTTATAGCGAAGTTGAAACTTCATCAATCTATCATATTAAAAAGTGACTGTCCGTTTGCATTTCACATCTGTTCCTCCTAGAATATGGAATGTTGGGTGATCAAATTAACGCCAGTTATCCGCATGGGTCCGATTTGTTTAAAGTGGTCGTAGAATTTAAAAATTTGATTAGTTTTTGAGATATAAATTTCTACGTTATTTTTTATGACATTTCTGTAATGATGGAAACCAAAATTTCTCCATTTTTGTGGATACAAGAGAGAAAAGGAGAAATGACAAGGATTATTAGGTACCATTGTTTGAAATCATTTTTAAATTGAAATTAACGTATATTTGAATAAATAGTGAAAAAAATATTGTAGTTTTCAAGAAAATTTCACGAAATACTCACACATATTCAAGCTTCAGGAATCCGTTTATTTTAGAAACACAAATTCGACTCTCGACTGGAACACTGAGATCAATTCTGTTGACGTCAAAAAGAAAAAAAACATCGTACGTTATTTTCATTTAATTTAAAGTCGTAAAGTAGATTTTCAACTATTGCCTTAAGATGGCTAATAAGACATTTTAGAAGCGGACATTAAAAATGAAATGTTTTAGCCAGAAATGAAGTAACTCTTTAAATATTTATTTTAATTCATAAATATAAAATGCTTCTGAATAAATTCGTCCAAACAAATTCATTTTTGTAGAAGTAGACCCAAATGACATCATTTCTACCACCTCCAAAATTTGAAGCAAAATCTTGGAAGAGCGAAAAGCTCTAGGCAAATAAAGTTATAGTATATGTGCATTTTTATTAGGAAAGTTTTGACTTAAATTGTAAATATAACTTATTATTTGAAATATTGTATTTAATAAAATTAATATTGTAATGGCTTTCTAAATTTACAATAAAGTTAGGATTTCATTTTTCGCAAAAAGATCGATTGTCTCATGCAATTCAAAAGCAACACAACGGGTTGCTACGCAACTAGTATCTCTAAAACTTATTAATATTTTATTATGAAAATTAATGACCATTTTGTGCATGTGCTATACAAAAGTTTTATAAAATTAGCTCGAATGAAACAGAAAATATACAAAAAATTGCATATTAACATTAAATTGCTCTGGAAAAAAATGGACACCATATCTCTTGTCATGCACATAAAAAGTAAATGAGAAAAATATTTTCTAAATAGGAGAGACCGGGGGAATGGCGACACCTTAAGAGAATATAAATTTTTTCACCTCTAAAACATGTTTATTTTTTAATAGTAAAAATTCTAAATCTGAATCATAATCTTTAGTATCTGCATAAATTTAACCATAATCATAACTGTAAAGTAAGCATACATAAAAAAATATTTTTTAAACCTCTGCACAGTGGCGGGATTAGCCAGGACACTGGGGTAATTCCTACACTGTACCGGGGTGATGCCGTCACTCTTTAATAACCTAGTATATGCATCTAATGGATACTAGGAAACACACAACCTACTGAAAATAGTTAGAAAGCAATGTAATTGAGCAGAATAATGGTTAAGCTTACAATTTACTTCATATTGCAAAAGTCACTCTGCTAAATCGACTCCACTACATTAAAATGAGGCCATTTCTCACCCGATTTGCATGGCAGCGGCATTACCCCGAGAGGACAATATGGCGGAAATCCCCAAGCAAAGCCGAAAGAAGAACCGAACTTTTTCAACACATTGCATCAAAATGTCGGCGAATGCATGTAGATTACAGGTCATATTATCTTAAATACCTAATGTTACAATAAAAGGTGCTAATCTCTACTCCTTTGAAGCTCCAAAATAATAAGCAACTAGATGAAAACTACATTTTTCACAAGAAAAACGAACGGCGTACAGCAAAGTCACTCTCACTTGAGGCACTGTTTATATTGTTCGCCGCTATAGTGCAGACACATTCACTATCTCAAACTGCCCTTAGTTTTTAAACTAGGTGGGGTGGCGGCATAACCCGGGTTGGCGGCATTCCCCCGGTCTCCCCTAATATTCAATTTTTTTTTAATACTTAACCTGTTGGTAATCTGTTCAGTAGGGAAATCATGCGTTGGCCACATCAGTTTATTTTTTTACATTTTTATAATTTCTCCATAGCTTTATGTTTTAATCGAATTGAAATATAAAATATATTGTTAAAAGTCTAATGTAAGAAAATAAATTAGTTTTGTTAATTTTATACAAAAATTACAAAAAAATGCCAAAATGGACATGTATTATGCAACTCAAGTATTGCCAACAGCATCCGTAAACTACTATTGTCCTTATTAGGACTCATCAAACATTATTTTTCTCTGCTTTGTGGGAGCTCATTATGCTCTCCGGCAGATCTGGTTATGGTTGAATTGTGAGACACACACAGAGATTTGGGTTTTATATACATTGATTTCTTTTGATGAAAATGTAGAATGCTAGGCATTTTTGCATCAATAATTTAAAATACAATGAATGTTAATTCTTTTTTGGAAACATTTTTTGAATTTTTCTTTATATAAAATCTCCAATCTGTTTCTTACTGTTTAAAAATAATGACTTATCTGAATTAATTTGATCATTGAACTTTTTATATATTAATTAGACTTTTTTATACTTTTCTGTAGGCCATTTTTTTTTTTAATACTCAGTAATAGTTTCATTGAATCAAACGTTACATAATGATGTTTAAATTTGAATCACTTTTTACAAATCATTTGAATATGTATTTTTTCCCCCTTAAATGAGGCTTAAAATAACAAAAAAGTAATTTTTTACGACTTCTCATTATTGATCTAGCACATAATCAATATTTGATGTAATTCAGGGCAACTTGGAAAACTGCCTGGTTATCGAGTTGCGCAGTAAAAGGCTTAATTGCAACTCAGCCATAAACATAATTAAGAATGCAAAAATTTTTCAACAATTTTATTTACATAAGAACATGCATTTTCTTATTTATAAATATAATACTATTTATTATTACAGATATTTATGCTTATGTGTAGGGAAAAAATCATATAAACCTGTCTAGAAAGGTAGATGGGATGTATGTATGTAGTCAGCATTTTCACAAAATGATTTTAAACAAGATGTGAAAATTAAAATATTTCTACCAACAGCAGTGCCAACAGTTTTTAGAAACTTTTATGCTAATAATAAGATAAAACAATCCAGAAAGTGAGAGATAAATAATGAAAATGATCAAGGATTATCTCGCAAACGAAAGCGATCGGATGAAGAAATTGCTGTCATTCAGCAAATTTCTCCAATTTCTACTAGAAAATTTAAGCTTATTATCAACAGTATGTAGTAAGCGCAGGGTAAATATTATCCCATAACCGACGACGATTGGACGAAGAAATATCTACCATTCAGCACATTTCTCCAGTTTCTACAAGTTCAGAATTAGAAAATTTAAACTTAATGTCAACAATATCTAGTCAGCTAGATTATGTAAAGCCCACAAAAAATGTAGCAGTAAACAATAACATTTCAAATAGTGTATTATATATGCAAAAAAAAAAATACAAATCTCTTTTACAGAAATTCCAGGACTTAAAATAGTTACCAAGAAAAAGATGAAATAATAAAAAGTTTAACGAAAGAAAATAAAGATATGAAGAAGAAACTTAAAACTTATCATATCCACTTGCTAGAAACATCTACAAGTAATAAGAGTAAAATATTATTCGAGCAGCTTCAATGTTTTGGAAAAAGAAACATCACTGATCCGAAAACATAATAAGATTTTCCATTTTGCTGCACAGTAGGTCTGTAACTGCCTACAACTTCATACAACAGAAAAATATGTTTTCTCTTCCATGTAAATAAAAACTTATAAGTTGGTTGGTTGATTGGAGTTTTATGGCACAAAGTCCCTGTAGGGACATGCTGCGCCAAGAAAAAGTTGAGTAAAACATAGTTAAAAATTAAAAGTTACAGCAAAATACTGTCAGAAATATAAAAGTGAAAAAACAAAGTAAAATGAAGAAAGCAATGTGATGATACATGTAATTAAAATAATGCACAAGGAAAGCGACAATACACAAGGTTTTAAAAGTTAAAAAATAGTTAAAACACTAGAATATTTAAATTAAAAAATTCTAAAATCTCTAAAGTTATGAAAAGTTAAATGTTCAAGAAATAAAGCATAAAATGTTATATAATACTGCTTTAAGAACGAAGTTAAAATTTAAAATTTTAAAACGATATAAAGCTACGTAGGATGAATAACTTCAAAAACTGTATTATTGTCATCGTTATCAGAGTCATAACTACAAGAGTCCATAGCCTCTTCTGCATAGTTGAGCAGCTGTTTCTGATCTTTAATATTAGTTATTGCTGGGCTAAGACATGATTTATTGCCTTTTCTCTTCACAGTTTTCCACTGTGAAGAGATTTCAGTTGGAGGTTTCTTTCTTTCTTTTTGAGCACAAGTTAATTCATTTGCTTTCGGAGTTGGACGAACAATAGGTTTCACAGATTTGCTTTTATCTGGAGCTGGCGTTTGTTTAGTCTTATGTTCGGCGGATATTTTTGATTTAACTGATGATGTTCGGGGAGAATTAGGTTTCTGTAATGATAGAACTGGAGATGAAGCAGCCTTAGTTTCAGTCTGATGATTAGATGACTTTTTGGATCTAACTTGAGATTTCTGTGACTGAGTAAGTTGATATTCTATTGTAACTGGTTCTGAGGATGGTAGCCAACGTTCCAATAATGGGGTACCATAGCATTTACTACCAAGAGAGACGTCCCGGGTTTTTTTAGGTGAAGTATTGGTTGAATGTGTCATAGATGTATTATTTGGTGGAAAAGAGCAGTCGGTCTGGGTACTGATGTGCCTTACGGATTTTGGTTGTTGTTTGAGTATACTAGAGTAAGAAACCCCGATAGTCGGGGTTCTAGACTCAACAAGTTTACGAGCTACGGGATAGGAAATTTTTTCAGTTATTTTAATAGCAATTATTTCTTTTTCACGGATCCAGTTAGGACAAGAACGGGAGTATGCTGGATGATCACCCTTACAATTTATGCACTGTTCGGATTTTTTACAAGATTTACCGTCGTGGCCTACTTCTGCACAACGAGGGCAGGTAACAGTACCACGACAAGTAGTGTTGGTATGACCATATCGTTGACATTTGAAACAACGGAGAGGATTTGGAATATAAGGCTGGACAGGACAGCTTAGGTAGGCTGCTTTAATTCTAGTAGGTAAATTTGGACTATTGAAAGTCAGAATGATGTGCTTTGTGGGAAGCACTTTCTCATTCCGACGAATTGTTATACGGCGTACATCGATGACATTTTGGTCTTTTAAATTTTCTAAAAGTTCTTCTTTTGTAGACAGTAAAAGGTCAGGTTCCGATATTACACCACGGCAAGTATTCAGAGTTTGATGCGCTGTAACAGAAACATAAAAAGGTCCTATTGTATTAGCATTTGAAAGAAGCTGAGATTGGCTGATTGAAGAGACCTCAACAAGCAAATCTCCAGAATGCAGTTTTTTAAGTGAACAGTTGTCACCAAATACGGAATGAAATGTTTTTGCAATAAGAAAAGGTGAAGTTCTCTTAAAAGAACTATCAGAGAGGCTATCAGTGCGTTTAATTACAAAAAAACGAGTGAATGAAGAATTCGGTTCATTTTGTTGCTCTCCACATGGGAGAGAGTTAGAAGAAAATGAGTTTTTTCCATCCATGTTAGAAAAAAATAATGATTCAGACCCCGGCCGCACCACCCACTACCGAGCCCAACAAGGGGATACACAATTGTGCACCAGTGCTAACCAGGGCCCATACGGTCACAAGACATTCCTATGCCAGTCTCCACCCTTAACAAGATGGCTAGTAAATGCTCGCTCACTTGATCCCCAGCCAGTGACAAGTCAGCTGACCAGCCGATTGATGCATATGGGACCAATATGCACCTCCCGTCTACCTGAAGCAGAGGCCAAAGCAGTGTGTTGGTTCCCCTCAACTGCCAGGATCCCCCTTTCCAGGGACACGGGACGCCACGCACGGCAAACACGTGGGTGGTTTACAATTCTCCATGAGTCGATATACAGGATGATATCGGCTCATGCAGAATTGCCCTCACCTCCTAAGAGGAAACCACTATGAGAGTGAAACAAAGAGGAAAGAAAGACGAGAAATAAGAGGAAAAGGAAAAGAGAATGATCGCTCAGGAACCCGGGGTTGCGAAGCCCGTGAATACCTAAAGAAGGTATCCCCCTGGGGGAAAAAAAAAAAAAAAAAAAAAAAAAAAAAAACTTATAAGATACATTGGCCCCACATCAGGTGCTGTCGTATCATCTTTTATGAAACAAAGATTGGTGCAAGAATCTAAAAAGTTGACTAAAGATGTGGAATTCTTTGGCTCATTAATAATCCATGAAATGAGAATAAAACCTTGTGTAATGCACCAATAAGCAATCTGATGAAGTAAATGGCTTCATAACAAAAAAAAAAACCTAATATTTCTGAGATTGGAATTGAAAAAAAAAGTTGCTAACCATCTTCTGTGTTACGTATTTACAGAACTCCACACATTTTAGGTTGCCAGTAGCATATTATTTTTCCAAAGGAGCAACTGAAGAAAAATTAGATGAACTTGCAAATGAAGTATTGAAGAAATTGGGTTCAAAGTTATACGGATTGTAACAGACAACCTCAATACGAATGTGAAGCTGTTTTGTATTTTATCTGGAGATAATGTTCCTAAGCCAGTCATCCCATATCCGCTAGATCAGTCAAGTGTTTTATTTTTGTCTTTCAGAAATATCTTCTTTTCAAGAAATATGGTGTCCCCCACTTCACCTCAAGTCAACGATCTGATTATGTTACCATCAGAAAAAGTATGTTTTTTCTTATTCTTTGTTTAGTGGGAAAAAGAATTTAGTGAAAACTTAATTATTAACCTTAGTAGAAAATTTTTATTCTAAATTTTTTGATAGATGGAAAATTAATTTCAATTTTGTATGAATTTAAATTTTTTGACAGATGGAAAATTAACTTCAATTTTGTGCGAATTTTGTATAATGAAAAAAAAATTAATGCAAACAGAAATGTTTACTTTACGGATAAACTTTTTACACAAACTCAATTTTAATTTACTATTACACAACACAATATTAAAAAAAATTCCTTTTTATGTAATTTTAGGTTCTCCCCCATTGTACAACATTTACATTAAAAAGAAATTTAACGTGCAATTTGAAGACACACACACACAATTCATGACACATTTAATTGTGAAATATGTGATAAAAGTTTTCAAAGAGTTGATAATTTAAAAGCACATATAAAAACTCATGGTGCAAGC
Source organism: Maratus speciosus (assembly GCA_963932465.1). NCBI lineage: Eukaryota > Metazoa > Arthropoda > Arachnida > Araneae > Salticidae > Maratus > Maratus speciosus. The sequence continues at coordinate 415,997,892 of OZ010798.1, forward strand.
TAAATTTTAAATGTGAAACATGCTTCAATGTATTCGCTCAAAAACGATATTACATGGCACATAGAAAAATTCATGAAGGAGCGGAAAAAAATCAAGATGAGGGGAAATATCAATGTGAATACTGTATGCATCAGTTTTCAAAAAAATATCATCTACAACCCCACAGAAAAACACATCATGCAACGAAAAAATTATATCAGTTAAAAAAAGAAAATCCAACACAACTCCATCAAAAACAAGATTACAAGTTGAAGCACTAAATACATTAAAAACTATTTTCTTCAATCCTGAAAAACAGGATAGTTCTGATTTACACAAATTTTTCGATGTAAATTTTAATGATATTTGTGAAAACATCGAGGAGAATCTAGAAGAAAAAAACAGTATTAAATGGCACATTATTGTAAAAGTAATAATGGAAAGACTTTCACCAGAGATGGAAACTGAAATTAACAGCGCGTTCTGCCATACAGACACATACATTCAACTGACCAGTGATAACATTGCAGAACAAGTCCATGAAGGCTTCTCAAAAATAATTAAATCTTTCGAGAAGTATCTAGAACGATTAAGAAAGTGATTAAGAAAGATTAAGAAAATGAAGAAATTACATGAGATTTTGTATTTAGAATTGAAAATAGCGACATATAACCCACTTAGAGGTAATAGTTTAATCGAATTACCTAATAGCTTCATGACAAAAAAGCTATTTTAAATATCAGAAATTTCGATGATGAAAAGTGCTTACTTTGGTGTCTTTTGGCACATAAACTCAACTTACATTTTTCAAATAAGCCAGGACGTGTATCACATTACCGTCCTCATGAAAATGAACTTAATATGAAAGGGATAAAGTACCCAGTACCATATAAAACAATATCTAAAATAGAAACTCAAAATAACTTACGCATTAACGTGTTAGATTTTGAAGAAGGGGAAATTACGTTAATTTACATATCTGATAGAATTGATCGAGAGGTTATCAACCTGTTGTTATTCGCAAATGAAGATACACAACATTATTGCCTAATTAATGATTTTTCTCGATTTTTGGGTCATCGAACAAAACATAAGTGCTACATATTATTGTTATCGCTGTTTTCATGGCTTCATTCGAGAAGATTTGTTGGATGGACACACACCACATTGTAAAAACGAACTGCAGAAATTATAAAAAATGCCTAGTGTAAATGACAACAGTTTTTAGGTATTCATATGCAGCATCCACTCGCCTATACAATTTATGCTGATTTTGAGAGCATTCTCGAACCAGTTGACAGCTCAACATCCGCTTTCGATAAAAATACACCATTTACTAAAAAAAAAACCTATCATTTACCGTGTGGATACGCATATGTTGTTGTTAGTCCTAACGGCCAGTGAGAAAAAAAATAAAAACTTATCGGGGAACAAATGCAGTCACAAGTTTCATTACCAATTTGTTAAAAGAAAAAGATGAAATTGAAAGCACACTTTCGAAAATTAAACCGATGAAGCTTTCTTCCGCAGAAGGAATTCGCACATATCTGGTGCGTACAACGGCGCAGCTCATATAGCATGCAATTTAAATTTTAAAGAATCGAAAAAAAATATATGTTATATTCCATAACCTAAAGAATTATGACGGTCATCATATAATGTCGGAAATGTGAAAATTCAAAGAATATATTATTGACGTGATAGCAAACACCTTGGAAAAATATCTCTTTCAAGATGTATCAACCAGGTTCCACTGCACAAATAGTGTTTTTAGATTCGTATCAGTTTTTACCCTTTTCATTAGAAAAACTTGTGGACAATTTAGATTCATCCTAATTTTTATTGTTAAAACATCATTTCCCAAATGAAGAAGAAAATAATTTATTGTGTAGGAAGGAGGTATACCCTTACAACTATTTCACATCCTTTGAAAAATTTGACGAAGAAAAGCTCCCACCGCCCGAGGCATTTTTTAACACCCTCACAAATGAAGATATACAAGATGAAGATTATCAGCATGCTTTGATCGTGTGGAATTTCATTATTTTTTTCTTGATGTCATTTGCTTACTCGCTTTTTTTGTATTTTACTCTTTGTTTGGCGCAGCATGCCCCTAAAGGGGGGGAGGATTTTGCGCCATTACACCCAGCCAACCTGCTCGGGGCTATTCCCCTCCTTATCTGAGAATTTTGTGCGATTTCCGCCTGGCTGTTTGGTTTTCCTCTCATTTCCTGGATGCCCTCTCAAACTGAGATGCTTCGCGTCCTCTAATATGCTATCTATGCTGCCTCCCTCTTCTCAGCGGAGAATACACTGTGTTGTGATTTTTTTCGACATTTTGAAACCACGTTATCTGCGTTTTAATCGCGAGTTGTGCAACCATCGGATCCATAAAAAGAGTGGATTTTTTTTAGTAAAATGATTTTTATAGGTAGTAATCGGAAACGTGATTGGACAGATCTAGATTATGAAAAACTCGTCATTACACTCAAAGGCAGTTGACCAAATTTAAAGATGTTAACAGTTGAAAATGGCAAACTTACCCCCAGTTTTCCCTCAATTATTGAATTGTCTACACAGTTTTTACAGCAGTTAAATTATTTAAAATTTTTTAACAGTCGATTTTCTGACTGTTCTGTGAGAGAATTTCGTGATCTTCTAAAATTGAAACTCTTTTTTTTCCATTTTGTAAACTGGAACATTCCAATAATCCTCCGTTTTCAAGGATGCCGTGTTTGAAAAAACTAAGCTTATGGCGAACGGAATGGGATAAAACATTTTTTAATGATCTATCTTTTTTTAATCCGTTAAGTGTGTTGCATCTTGGAAATGTAAGCATTAACCTCATGCTATTTCAAGCAATACAGCAGCATGCAGTTAATTAAAAAGAACTATAGCTGTGTATTACTTGTGTAAAAGACCATTTTTTCAACAAGTCATCTTTTGATGTTGGCGTGATTGATTTCCAAAAGAAAGTGTTTTCTAACCGGTGCTGTGTGCAAAAAAAATCGTGTGACTTATTACTAAAAAATTAAGTTCTTCAAGTTGTTTTTCTTCTCCACGGTCTTATACAACCCAATGTGAAAGCTTCAGTGTCCTCTGCTTCAAAAAAAGTGTGTTTTGAGAAATGTGAAAAAAAAAATCTTCGTTTCAGTCATAATGATAGTATGCCATAATACATAAAAGAAAAAGCTTCGTCGTAGGCTTTTCTTGTGCTTGTGTCTACTACTCAAAAAAAATCTTTCAGTGAATGTTCTTCTTGGAAAAGTTTAGTTCGTCATTGATCGCCAAGTTAAAAAATGACTTAGAAAATCTATTCGTAAAAAGCTTCGTCTTAAGCATTTCTTTTGCAGTTGATAAAAAAAAAAAAACTGCATAAAAATGTTTTTTTAAAACACATAAATAGAATATGAAAACTGAATATCTGTTTCAAATATTTTTTTCAGTAATTTACTGAAATCACAATAAGTGTTTGCATTGCATTATATTTTGTTCTGTTTTCTTATTCACAAAGGAAAATAGTTTAATGTGTGTTTATTATTCTTTAATTGATGGTTGGTTGGTTGGTTGTATGGGGTTTTATGGCGCAAAATCCCTTAAGGGACATGCTGCGCCAAAAAAGTAGACTAAAACATCAAAAAAGTGAGAGATAGAAAAATGACAAAATAAAGGAACAATGAGAAAAGCAATCTGGATGGGGTACCCCATCCAGATGTAGTCGAACAAGAGTAGAAAAGACTAACTTTTAAATACTATAAAACAGTAGAGTAAAAACAAAAGAATAAGTCAATAAAAAGTGCAGTCTGGAAGGGGTTCCCTTCCAGATATCACAAAGGTGTAAACAGAAAACTTAGTCGTTAAACCAAAGATATAAAAATTAAATTTCAAAGTAAAATCCAGCATGTTTTAAAAAAGTAAATAGTGCCCTATGAGGTGTATCCCCAATAAGGTTTGTCAAGAATGGTGATGATGACTTAAAATAAACTCTATATAAGTGCCGGAGGCCCGGACAGTCAGTTAAAACATGACGAATGGTCAGGTAATCAAAATGACAATGTGGACACATGGGAGCATCCTCCCGAAGTAAAAGATGTTTATGAGTGATCCTTGAATGTCCAATTCTCAGACGAGTAAGTAGAACATCTGTTTTTCTTGGATAACTCGGAGGCCAGGTCATTATTAGAGGTTTGATATGGTGCAGTTTATTATTGTTTTCTAGATCCCAACTTTCTTGCCATTTATTCTGAATAAAAATATTTATAAGTAGTTTAACGTCTGAGAAAGGAACATCATGGTGTAACGGATTAAGAGCACGTTTTGCCGCCTCATCTGCTTTCTCGTTGCCAGGAATACCCATGTGTCCAGGTACCCAGCAGAATAAAATATTATGACCACGCCTTGTCAATTTGTTGTAAATATCTAGGATGGATGAGACAAGAGGATGCTTGTTAAAAGATTTAATTGCGTCAATAGAACTATTTGAGTCTGTATATATAATGAAGGATGAGCTATGATGATGAGATATGTGCACCATGGCTCTCTCTATTGCAATCAGTTCAGATGTAAAGACGGAGATAGAAGGATGGAGACGATAGCTTAATGAAGTGTTGTCACAAAATACACCACAACCAACAGTATTGCCACTCTTAGATCCATCTGTATAAATGTCAGTATAGCCATTAAAATTTGCTCGGTGTGCGGCAAATAACTGTTGAAAAACTGCAGGGGCCAAGTTGTTTTTATCATATCCTTTAAAGGGATGGAGCGATGTAATATCAGGAGGGTTCCAAGGAGGGAGTACATGCAATGGACATGGACTTACCCTGATATTACTCAGTGGGCTATTATCAGTAATTTTTCTAATTCTGACACCAAAAGATGGGATGCAAGATGGTCGATGCTGATAAAGAATATCATTGTCGGTGTTTAAAATGTATGTATGAAGAGGATGGCCAGGATGTGAAAGGAGACGGTAATACAGTTCTAAAGAAAGCTTTTCACGAATGTGGTGTAATGATGGTTCATTGCAGTCAACATAAAGACTTAAAACTGGAGAGGTACGAAATGCACCAGAGCAAACACGGAGTGCGCTATGGTGCACTGTGTCAAGTTTTTTAAGAACAGAATTACGTGCAGAACCATAGACCTGGCAGGCATAATCAATTTTGGAGCGGATTATAGAGCGATAAATTTTCAAGAGAGAACCACGGTCTGCTCCCCAAGAAGTGTTTGAAAGAACCTTAATTAGATTAAGTGATTGCTCGCACTTTTTACGTAACTGCAAAACATGTGGCAAGAAAGTGAGTTTTTTATCAAAATATAAGCCAAGAAAGCGAATGCAATCAGTAACAGCAACTTGAGATGCTCCAATATAAATTTCAGGATCTGGATGCAGATCCCTTCGTCTACAGAAATGCACACAAGAGGTTTTGTCTTGGGAAATAATAAAACCATTTTTATTTGTCCATTGAATAATACGGTTGATAGCAATTTGTAATTGTCTCTCAATAAAACGCATATCTTGTCCTTTACATAAAATTTTAAAATCGTCAACATATAGTGTACCCTGCACACAAGGGGGTAATTGTTGCAGTATATCATTTATCTTGATTGCAAAGAGGGTGACACTCAGAACACTGCCCTGTGGTACACCCTCTTCTTGTACATAAAAACTGGAGAGAATCCCCCCAATTCGAACTTGAAAAATTCGAATGGCGAGGAAGTTCTTAATAAAAATCGGGAGGTTCCCACGAAAGTCCAGGTTAAAAAGGTCGCGAAGGATACCATACCTCCATGTCTTGTCATAGGCTTTCATCATGTCGAAAAAAACAGTGACCAGATGGTTGTGTTTTAAAAAAGCAGCCCGTATATGGGTTTCTAAAAGAATGAGGTTATCGATAGTGGACCTACCACGCCGAAATCCGCTTTGGAAGGCTGCAAGGCAATTATTTGATTCAAGAACATGCACCAGGCGGCAATTAACCATTTTTTCTAAAAGTTTGCAGAGGCTGCTAGAGAGTGCGATAGGCCTGTAATTGTTTGGGTCACACGAGTCTTTCCCTGGCTTAGGAAAAGGAATGATAATGGCTTTAGACCAGGCATTAGGGAAAGTTTGTTCAATCCAGATTCTATTGAAAAAAATAAGTAAGTTATTGAGAGAGGTGGAAGAAAGATGTTTTAGCATGGTATATGTGATGCCATCATGTCCTGGGGCAGATAACCGGCTCTTTTGCAAGCAACTTAAGAGTTCTGGAATAGTAAATGGGAGATTGTAATCATGAGAATGGCGAGAGTTAAAATTGATTCTGGTATTTTCCGTTTGTCTTTTGTATGATAAAAAAGGTTCTGGGTAAGAGTCAGAGCTAGAATTGGAAGCGAGGGTACTAGCTATTGTCTCAGCTATATTTTTGGGAGATGCTATTGTTTGGCCGTTGTGTTTTAAAATTGAGATATGATTTTCAGAATATAATCCCATACAATTTTTTACTTTTTTCCAAAGAACTTTACTTGAGGTGTTACTGTTTATATTGGAGACGTATTGCATCCAGGATTCACGTTGGCTTTTACGCCGCACTCTTCTAGCATCAGCCTTTGCTTTTTTGTACATAATATAATTAGTATTATTGGGATACCTCCGGAAGATACCCCAAGCCTTCTGTTGATTTTTTTTTGCCTTTTTGCAGTCATCATTCCACCATGGTTTCCTGTGCTTTGGGGTAGAAAGTGATTTTGGAATGCTAATATCTGCAGCAGTGATAATACATTGGGTTATATTATCAAGCGCATCGTCGATATCACCTTCTATCATTTCACTTGTAATTTTTGCAAGGTCTGTGAAAGTTCGCCAATTGGCTCTGTCATAGACGTAGCGTTTAAAGAAATTATTAGAATCCGTGTGAGGAGTTGTCTGCGAGATAAAAGTGGGAAAGTGGTCACTGCCGTACAGGTCATTAGAGACACAGAAGGTCCAATACGGATATATAGATGGGGAGCAAATAGTGAGATCTATGGCATGAAAGGTGCGAGTCGGTTCATGAAAATATGTGTGATCACCATTATTGAGTAGGCATAAGCCATTGTCGGAAATTAATTTTTCTATTATGTCACCACGTTGATTAGAGTCAGAATTCCCCCAGAGTTGGCTATGAGCATTAAAATCCCCAATGATGATGAAAGGAGCGGGGAGTTGGAGAACTAGATCCTGAAGTAGTGCTGACTGAATAATTTGATGGGGTGGTAAATAAATAGAACAGATTGTAATGAGACGTTTTACATGAACACGGACTGCAACAGCTTGTAAGTTTGTGTTTAGTAAAACATGAGAGTGAGGTAAACTGCGAGAGATGAAAAGAGCCACTCCACCAGTAGCTCTTTCATTGCCTGTAAAATCTTTTCTGTAGGTAGCATAGTTGCGTAATTTCGCTTTGTCAGTAGGTTTTAGATGGGTTTCCTGCAGAGCTAAACATAAAGGCTGATGGTCGGATAGAATATTACGGATTTCGTCAAGTTTATTATGATAGCCACGGCAGTTCCATGAGATAATATTAGACATGATTAAATCGTTTTTTTAAGAAGTTTATCTGCGGTATTTTATTCGGAGGTAGTGGACATACTATCTCCCTCGTTAAATTCTTCACCCGGTTCTGGGTGAAGAGCTAAAGCATCATCTTCTTCCATTTTATCATTCTGTATTGATTGAGTTTTATATTTGGATGTTTTACTTTTTTTCCTTTTGGCTGTATTTTCAGATGAACTAGTGGCTTTAATTGTTGGTAGGTTAAATTTGTCTGCATCAGATTTATGGTTTGGTTTCACAGAATGTGTTTTAGTTGTATTTTGAGAGCCTCTATTATGGAGTGGAGGTTTCGAAATAAAAGATTGTGACAATTTTGAAGAAGCATTTGTAGATGATTTAGGAGGAACAGAGTTTTGTGAATTAGGAGGAGCAGATTGCGTTGATCTATTTGTCTTACCTGAATTATTAGACAGGTTGTTTTCTTTTTGATTAGGTTGGCAATTAGGTCTAGTTGGGAATTCAGTTTGAGTTGCGATAGTTTTATAAGTTTTATGAACGGTTTTTGTTAAGGCAGCAGCATATGATACACCAACTTTGGGCGTTCTGGATTCGACTATTTTTCTGGCTTCAGGGTATGATATATTTTGTCTTGTGCGTATTGTCTGTATTTCTTTTTCTATTTTCCACATTTCACACGATTTGGCATAGGATGGATGATCTTTTTTGCAGTTGACGCAACAAGGTGGAGCATTGCATTGCCCACTTTCGTGGCCAATTGCACTGCACCGACCACAGGTTTCTTTACCTCGGCATGATGTTTTTGAGTGCCCAAAGCGCTGACAGTTAAAGCAACGCAGTGGGTTTGGGATGTACGGTCTGACAGAGCATGATAGATATCCAGCTTTTATATATTTGGGTAAGTTGGGAGTATTAAACGTCAGAATAATATGCTTGGTAGGTATTTGTACTTGGTTAGCTGGAATTTGTTCATCTTTGCGGTTTATTTTTATACGTCTAGCTGCTATGACATTTTGTTCCCTTAAGTTTTCCACTATTTCATCTTCGGTTACATGCAAGAGGTCATATTCTGATATCACTCCGCGAGATGAGTTTAAGGTTCTATGTGGTGATATGATGACAGCAATGTTTGCAAAGTGAGTACATTTTTTTAAGTTTAATGCTTGTTGGTTATTGCTTACTTCAATTAGGAGTTCACCTGTACGGAGTTTTTTGATTGTTTTGGGTTCGCCAACCAGTCCTTGGATAGATTTATTAATTAGAAAGGGGGATGTTTTATCAAAACTCCCTTCTTGGCGTTTGACGACAAAGAATCTTTCTTCAGTTTTATTTTCATGAGAGTTGGGATTGTTAGATTCCGTTGTGGAAACATAATCCTCGACTCTCTCACTCCATGATAATTTATTGCCTTGATTTTCAGTAGCCTTTGAGCTAGAGCTCGATGCATCAAAATTCTCTTTATTAGCTTGTGGGGCCTCCACATCGCTTGTCTTATTGTCTGATATTGTAGCCATATTTGAGAGATAATGTTTAAAACGCCAGGCATCGGGCCTGGTCACCGACCCTTCTTCTTACCGTTACTTTAGGCGCAGGTCTCAAAAGGGTGAAAACTATCAACAAACTTCCACGTTTTTCGAACGTTGGATTAAACTCGATAGCATCTCCGAACTCTAGTTCTTTCACAGTGGAACTCGGTTGTCGTAGGTAAGCCTTTACAGCTCTGTCCAACCTACATCGCCCTTACGTCGAAAGGACACCAGTCGCCCAGTGCATTCCTAACCACCGCCATACAAGTACGGCGCCCACCGATCACGGAACCGGAATTCGGAGATGCCCTGCACTCTGGGACTCGAGATCAGCCTAAAGAGGTAGAAACGAGGCGATGAGATTAAAAAACCTCAACACCCAGAGTGTCTCACGTGAAAATAAAAAAATCCACTATTGTAAAAAAGAAAAAGTGATGTGGGTGAGAACTTAGAAACAAGGTGTATTTTTTGTCTTTTTTCAATTTTTTTTTAAAGAACAAGAACAATGTTAGTAGAACAAATAACAATTTGAACAAAATGGTCAGTAAAAAACATGAACAAGAACAAAGAGGGATAAGAAACTGAAAACAGAAGATTAAAAAGTGTGAAACAAAGAAAAAAGGATAGACAACTAAAAAGAGAAGAAAACAGGAAAGGAGAAAGATCGCTCGGGAACCCGGGGTCGCGAAACCCGTAAATACCTAAAGAAGGTATTCCCCTGGGGGGTATTCTTTAATTGAAATGCTTTACATTATTTTGCTTTGAATTTCATACTTTTTATTGATTTAACTTCTAGATTTAAAAAAAAAAAAAACGAGAGAGGATTATTCTCCTCAAACAACTTAAAATCCTGACTTTTAAATTTGTGATTTTTCACGAATTTAAGGATATTTTATGTAACTATTTTTGCATTCCTCTACAAAAAAAAAAAAAAAAAGAAAGTTATTTGACCGGGGGAATGGCGACACCTTAAGGGAATTTAAATTTTTTCACCTCAAAAAAAAAATGTTTATTTTTTAATAGTAAAAATTCTAAAGTTGAATCATGATCTTTACTATCTGTATAAATTTGACCGTAATCATAACTGTAAAGGAAGTATGATGATGCAATCATCATATATTGTCCTAATTTTTCTTTTTTAAATTAATGTTTTCTTTTTTCTTTCCATGTATTCAGTCAGTCATAAATGGATTTGTTAAAAAAGTAATTTCAGGCTTATTTCTCGTCTCTTTCATGAGGAAGTAAAACATTAAATAATAAACATCTTTTTAACGAAAGGATTCATTATCATTTTAATTTCGCTATTTTATATCTGTAAGTCAACAGCTTAAATTATACTTGATTTACGATAATTTACATTTCTGTCATTTCGATATTAATTTAATACTAATCTATTTTAGTTACAATATTTATGTGGGTAATTTCCCTTTGCTTTGTTTATAAAAGAAAGCGATCATTTTCATTAACAAAGCGTTTTTATCCATTTCTTGCATTTTCACTCAGGCAATAAATTTAATCATAAAATTATATTTGACATCTATAATATAAATAAATTTTACGTATTGTTAATGTTTCCGTAGGGTTACTTGAGTTATTTTCACGATTTTGTCTTTATCAGTTTATTCGCCAATAATTTAAATTCTCTCCCATTGTTTTTCTATGCAACGGATAATTTGGCATTTGCGTAACTCTCATATTGGCTTGGTATTCCAGTGGATGTGGCGTGCATTCTATATGTAAATGTATTCTTCGGCCTGATACTCTGGCTGTGTAAGACACGCTTTTTCTAAGCGGCCCACCCCATCAGTATATTATGTCAACATTTCTTCAATAAAATTTTCATCTTTACTTTGCTGAATCTGTTTGCAGTCAATGGGATGAAAGCTCCAAACAAAATGGGTTCTGCGAAACATCCCAATGTACTCCACTCGTACATCTGACCATATCTCAAATTTCTAATGTGTGGTGTTTCTCCCTTCACATAAGTGGTGCCTGATATTTTTTTTACTGCAAAATTTTTTTTTAACTTTTAATACGATCGGGTGGTTCCGAAGTTCGATGCTGCTAGCATTCTCGTCTCCAGTTTGTGATGGTCCCGATGTTGTTGTGCTGTGATCCTGATGCTCCCGAAAGTTTCCTGATAATATACGGACACTTCCTGTTACGGAGTACTCATACCATTCTCAAGTGGTGTGGCTTTCCTGATCCCGAATTTCTCCTGCTGGTGTGCGGATGGTCATAGAGTTTTCCGGCTGCTCTCGTGATCTCGGATAAATGCTGATCCTGTCCTGAAGCTTAATCCGTATATCCCGATCCTGCATTTCCCTCTTGATGATCGCTCGCTGTCAGATTTTGTTAAATTGCTCGTGAGGTGATGGATTTCCTCTTCGATTGGAGTGTGTGGTGCTCCTAAATGTTTCTAAGTGTAAAAAAAAAAATTAGTGTGACACGGTTCTGCAACTGCTAACAATCTTGGAGAGCAGGTAATCTAGAGTGTGTGGTGCTCCTGAATTGGTGCGCATGTGTCTGTCCAATTTTATACCATAAAAGTACGGAAAATTACAGAAGAAATTAGTGGTGCTTGTTGTTTCTCTTTGAATGCATGTTGGTGGGTGATTTTTTATTTTCACCAACACCTGCTTAAGAAAAGTTACAAAATTTTCCCAGCTTTTACATTTTCTGGCGAGTGATTTTTATTGTCGTCAGTGTCATCGTAGTTAATTTTTTTAAATGGTAAAAACAAATAGAAATGTTACCGTAATTTCCGGTATATAAGCCGCCATGGCGTATAAGCCGCACGGGTGAAAAATCGAGAAAAAAAAAAAAAAAAAGTCGGCAGAAACGCCGCACCACCGTATACGCCGCACTGATAAAAAATAAAATAAAAATACAATCAGCAGAAACACTGCCTTTTTTTCATTTGGGCATCAAAATATTAATCTTGAAATAACAGTATAAAAAGATATAGAATAAAAATCTTACCTGAAATGTCTTGAAAGAAATGTTCATTATTTTTAATAGGAGATTCACCATGAAACTAAACACATTTAATATTACCATTATTTGAAATATAACACATATTTAATATTCAAAATACACCACATTATAGATAAAAAATTAATTAAATCCATCAAAGTCCGATAGTTCACTTTCTGAATTAAAAAGTTTTAAAATTTCATCATCTGAAATAATGGGATCATCGACGTTACTATCTTCGTCATCACTATCTAGAGGCTGCACGATATTAGCCTCTGTAAATCCAGAAACAATAATTGTAGATTTAACTTTTTTCCAAGAATTTGAAACCCATTCTGCCACTTCCTCGTATGTTGCTGTCCTCATATGGCCGCTTTTAGTAAAAGAATGCGTTCCATTCCGCATCCATTCCTCCCAACATTTACGCATTTCGTATTTAAATGCACAATTTATTGTAATGTCCAGTGGTTGCAAAATTTTAGTAAGTCCTCATGGAATGACAGCAATATTTGCCAAAGCTTTTTTGCATGCATGTTTTACTGGATCAGTTAGATGAGCGCGCATTGAGTCGAAAATTAACAGTCCGCGTGGTTTAAAAAATGCTCCTTTTCTCTTTCTCCACACTTCGTCCAGCCAGTCTAAAAATATTTCCTGGGACATCCATCCCTTTTCACTCGCCCGAATCACAACATCGGTCGGGAAATTTCCCTTCGGCAAAGTTTTTCTCTTAAAGATTAATAAGGGCTTGAGTTTATCACCGTTCTCAGCGCAAGCTAATACGCACGTGAACGAAGTCTTCTCGTTTCCGGTTGTTACAAGAGAAACTGTCTTTTCTCCTTTCAAAGATACAGTTCTGTTGGGGGGGCAATCGAAAGTAAGCGGGACCTCATACATGTTTATTATAGATTCTTTAGAAAATTTTTCATCTACAATTATCTTATGGACATATTGCAAAAAAGACTTTCTTTTCTAGCCAGTCTGCTGGCAAAGCTTGTCCAACAGTTGTTTTCACTCGTACCGATAATTTTTTCCTCCTCATAAACCTATAGCACCAATGAGGTCCGCCTTTAAAATTAGTAATCCCCATTTGTTCAGCAATCATCTTTGCTTGCATTCGAATGCGCACGGTTGACACCGGTAAGTTTTTCTCTCTTTGCTCCTTTATCCACTTTTCTAAATTCGCTTCTAATACAGGCCACGACGAGCCCTTTTTTGCCTTGGCATTTTTTCCAACACATCTTTTTCCTTTCTCCATCTACGAACGCAGCGTTCGTCTATGTCGTTTTCACGAGCAGCTGCTCTGTTCCCTATAGCTTCTGCTCTTTCACATACCATCAATTTAAAAGTGGAAGTATAGCTTTTACGCTTCGCAGACATTCTTTTAGTACTTTGATCTGGGAAAAAAATTCAAACTTTATAAAAAAACAAAGGAAAATTATGTATGTAGCACTAGCACGCAGGAGACAAAACTATCAAATGCAAACTTTTCTCTACTTAATAACCAATCAAAGCATTGGAACTTCCCATTTTAGTGTTTGGGGGGGAATGCGTGGGTTTCCTCTAGAAGTGACTAGAACATTCTCGTTTCATTAAGCGTAAATTGAAAACTCAGATGAAAAGAACCAATCGCAATGAACGAGAGAAGGGTCTTCTCTCCGCTAACATGATGAAGGACGAAAATTTGTCATCGGTGAACTCTGATAGGTGGCTCGCGAATTGAACTTCGAAGTTGCTAAGCTCTACTCTGGCCTCTCCGATGCAGGGAGAAGGTGCGCTGTGAACCTGCGCAGACATCGTACATTGGTTCAGCGCCGTTCTCTAGTCGCTACAGATGTTAAAAATAAATAAATTTGCTGTTATGCTGTTAACAACTTTTAATCCAAATGGAAATTATATAAACTCTTAATTTATGATTTCCTGCATTATAAGTTCAAATTGCTATAGGTAATAATTTAGACTAGAATTGCACAAAAAAAAATGTCTTCGTATAAGCCGCAAGTCGCAAAATTTTACTTTTAAAATCGTATACGCCGCGGCTTATCTACCGGAAATTACGGTACAAAAAAAAAAAAAAAAAAAAGAAAAGAAATTTTTTAAAAGTATGGTAATACATATATGAGATTATTCAGAGATATCGTAAGTAACAGATAAAATTTCTTTAATACTAATTTTGATTTTGCATATTTTTGATCGTAAATAATTATGCTAGTATTATTTTGGCATTTTTGTGTGTAAATAGGTTTGATTGAATACCTGTTAATCACTGAATAATCTCTACAATTTTTATTTGAGTGTATATTTATTATATGTTTATTGAAAATATAACTGAATTTTTAAGTGTGCATTATTCCTGTTGAGTACTTTTTAAGTAAATGAATGAATATATAATTTCACTAGATAATAATAATAAAAAATGCGCACATATTCATTAAATTCATTTCATGCTTTGCAATTTAATTGTACAATTTTGTTGCTTATATTTATATTATTTTGGTAAGATAAAGTGTAGTAATTTTTAAGTTCTAGTTGGTATATATTATAGAGTTCATATTTAAAATGGCAGAGTCTCGTAATTTTAATTTTTCTGTGGATGATTTTGAGGGTGATCCTACCCTCATTAATTTTTTCTTTGATCAGGTATCAGCGTATGGCAAAATCAAAAAGTTAGATGAAGAGGAACTGGTTATCTTTTTAAAGTCTAAATTTAAAGGTCCCGCGAAGAAAAAATACTTAATTGAAAATGATATCCTTTCTAAGGAAACTAGTTTCCACTTCATTGAGAAGGTCATACATTTGAAAATTCTATTGCTATTCACAAAAATTTATATAACGGATCAAAACATTCTTCCACTGCTTTTTCGCCAAATTTGTTACACTTTGGATGTGAATTGTCCTTAATTTTTGACACTTTAAATCAATGTTTTGAAATCCATAAACTTTTGGATGATTTAAAGGGTATTTACATAAAAGCATATGAAAACATTACATCTTCATAAGTTAAAAGAAATCAATATCATCAATGAACAGCAAAGTTAAGACCTATATGCGAAAAAGACATTGTATATTTGAAATCGGTGGATAAGTTTAAGCCAAAGTACACAAGACCATACATAATTATAAAGAAACATTCACCTGTTTCATTTTCCATCAAACAAGTAAACTCACATCACAACAATTCCATATTTAGAGTTCATATTGACAGGTTACTGCTCCCCCACCTCGCAATGGTCACTTATTTGATTTAAGCTATGTTAAAAATAGCAGTCCTTCTCATACCAACAATTACATCTTTAATCAACCCCATCCCTATAATTTGCATCCTAGGAAATAAATATGTCACTAGCTCTGCTCATCCATGTTTCTTTTGTATGTAGTATCTTTGCATTTTTTTACTTCTACGTTTTTGCGCACATTTTTTTTTTCTCTCTTTGTTGTCATGTGGCTGGTTCCATATGTCATGTGTTTTTTTTATATGCACAGATGCTCCATGCAGAAGGTTTGACATTAAATTCTAAAAAAATTTCTAAAAATTGCAGCTTAAATTTTATTTTAATTAGTATTTTAAATGGTAACTTTGATACTTGTTAATTTAAGTTTCATTATGGCCAGGAGTAGTTTACAATTTATAAACATGAAGGATAATTAATAGATAAAATAGTTTACATCTTATGGAATTGATTGTTTTTTAAACATGTATGGATTAAGTAAAAAAATACAAGAATATAGCTATTCTCGACTATGACACTTTTTGCTCTCAATACTCTAGATTTATGTCTTTTACACATTATTACATGTTTTAGAAAAAAAAAACTTTGATTTATTTTATCTTTTGTTTTATTTTTTCATTCGCCCTTGCTGAAATGTGACCCATTCAAAATTAAATGCCCATATGGGGTCTGCATTTCATTGTATTGAGAGCACATATTGATGGAAAGAATATGTCTTTCCAACAAACTTTAACTTTTATCTATAAACTATGATGTTATTATATACGAGGCAGCATATAAAAAGAAGCATTCGTATGTCTATAATGGAACCTGAACTAGGTTAAGTGCATGTCTTGGTAAAGTATCGTACAGATAAAATTTACGATACTAATAAATCTACAAAAGTCATCGAAATTACGATTTATAGTTGTGTAGGACATCATGAGAGCATAACAACGAAATTTACAGCTGACCTTTGACCAGAAGGACCACACACACGGAATAAAGTAAAAATAAATATAACTGGGTACAGCAAAAACTCAACCTATAAGGTTGCGCCACAAAAATTCAGAGTCGACCAATGATATTCACCTGTAATGATGGGTGGCAACTCTGTATGCAAATTTTCTAGCTATATGGTATAATTTTATGTTTGCATAAATAATGTAAACAGGACAATGTCCGTTTTTTTGTTTTTTTTCAGTGTAAGTAAGAGACAGACTTCACTTGCAAATTTTATCCCAATGCTGATGGCAGCAAAAAAAAATAAGATGCTGCGGTTGGATTTTAGCAGATTGCTGTACCATGAATAACATATAAAATATATATATAAAAAAATAAGTTACCCCAACATTGGCTTAAAAATACATGTGATGGCCGATTAAGGATTAATATTTTGTGTCAACATTTTTTTTGGAGACCTTTTGTGCCTATGTGTGGGACATTCTCGGAGCAACGAGAATTCTACATGCTGCCGGGGGCAGTGGATCAGTCCATTATGATTTTATTCCATTGTTTTTACCAGTAATAAGCATTACCTATGAAAGTAACGGACTATGGTGATATTTCACGTGTTATAAAATTAATTAAATAGATTGATTAATTGAAATAGGTAAATATATATATAATGATGTGCATCAGCATTACTATTAAAATATATAACCCACAATATGTAAATAACTTTTTTTATTGTAAATTTTCTCCTATAATAAAATGTAATCAAGTTTGAATATGAGTAATCTTTTCTTTATTTTAATTCTTAATTAATATTTTTCTCTTATAGATGTGGGAATGTAAAATAAATAATCTATTTATCTATATGATTTACTAAAAAAATTATTATATAAAAGAAATTACAGACTTAGAAGGTAAACGATCTTCGAAAAAAATAACACAGCGCATTGATTAATTATAATTTTAAAATTTAATATATTAAATTTTCTTTGGATTTCCCTGAAGGGAATTGTTAAATTATATCGCTTACCTAGAGTCATTTGGTGCTAACACTGTACGAATAGTAAGAATCATAAAAATTAATCTCCTCATTTAAAATTTTTATTAATCAACCTCATTACCCGTGTTGCAATGTATTAAAGTTATGGATATATTTTAGCATGTATATATCATTCCAGCACATATACACTTTGGAAGTTGGTTCGCCAACTTCCCTTATGACAATTTTTGTTTTGAAGTCCAGGTGGCTCCAAACTTGTCAGAGGATTCTCTGATTTTGTGCGGAGCAGGGGATTGGCAGATATTAAATATTAATGTCTGTGGGTCCTCCTCCCTTTTACGCCCTGTCCCGTTTAGGACCAAAGCCAAAAGCTGCGGTCATATTCCTTGTAATTATTTATTACAAGTTTAAGGGGAGATATTTTTTTCTTCTTCGATTTGGATTCACATGTGCATATTTTTTCTATCTCTCCTGTGCAAATTGCAAGAATATTACATTTATTTTTTTTTTCTCACACTTTTTGTATATAATTTTGTGTTTAATATTTCATTGTATGCATACATATATTTTATTTTTGTAAATGTTAAGTATTATAAAACATATTAGAAAATGTTTGTTTATGCTAGCAACAATTATAACAAACAAATAAAGATTTGTTTATGTCCTATTCAGAAGTTCACAAATTAGGACACAGTACTTGTTAAGGACAAATGACTTTTTTAATAGATCTGATATTGAATATCAGAAGGAATTTAATGCAAATTCATATTGAAAATAGTCGACTATTTAAAAAGGACAATAAGAAAATTTTGATTGATGAACAATCAATTTTATCACGTGATATAGACTTTATTATTAACATATAGATCTGTGCATTTATTTTTTTCAAGACGCTTCTAATTACTTATTTTCAAAAAAAATAATGAGGAAAATGTTTGTAATTTTAGTACCTTATATATTGATTTAGTAGTGTTTTTGAATTTATTTTTTATGTTATTTCTGGAATCAAGCCATGCCGAGAGTCAGCATTTTTTTGTGTGCTGGGGGTGATAATATATGATGATGCAATCATCATATATTGTCCTTTTTATTCTTTTTTAAATTAATGTCTTCTTTTTTCTTTCCATGTATTCAGTCAGTCATAAATGGATTTGTTAAAAAAGTAATTTCAGGCTTATTTCTCGTCTCTTTCATGAGGAAGTAAAACATTAAATAATAAACATGTCTTTTTAACGAAATGATTCATTATCATTTTAATTTCGCTATTTTATATCTGTAAGTCAACAGCTTAAATTATACTTGATTTACGATAATTTACATTTCGATATTAATTCAATACTAATCTATTTTAGTTACAATATCTATGTGGGTAATTTTCCTTTGCTTTGTTTATAAAAGAAAGCGATCATTTTTATTAACAAAGCGTTTTTATCCATTTCTTGCATTTTAACTCAGGCAATAAATTTAATCATAAAATTATATTTGACATCTATAATATAAATAAATTTTACGTATTGTTAATGTTTCCGTAGGGTTACTTGAGTTATTTTCACGATTTTGTCTTTATCAGTTTATTCGCCAATAATTTAAATTCTCTCCCATTGTTTTTCTATGCAACGGATAATTTGGCATTTGAGTAACTCTCATATTGGCTTGGTATTCCAGTGGATGTGGCGTGCATTCGATATGTAAATGTATCATTCGGCCTGATACTCTGACTGTGTAAGACATGCTTTTTCTAAGCGGCCCACCCCATCAGTATATTATGTCAACATTTCTTCAATAAAATTTTCATCTTTACTTTGCTGAATCTGTTTGCAGTCAATGGGATGAAAGCTCCAAACAAAATGGGTTCTGCGAAACATCCCAATGTACTCCACTCGTACATCTGGCCATATCTCAAATTTCTAATGTGTGGGGTTTCTCCCTTCACAGAAGCACACCTAAAAAAATTTTTTTTCAACATCTGTACAGTGGCGGGATTACCCAGGATACTGGGGTAATGACACCACTCTTTAATGGCCTAGTAAATGCATCAAATGTATACTAGGTCATATAACCTACTGAAAATATTTAGAAAGCAGTGTAATTTAGCAAAATAGTGAATAAATACAATGTTCCAAGTTAGATTTATTAATGTGCTAAGTTTAGAATTTAACTCAAATTGCAAATGTCATGGTCTTTGCCATGGTGGCAACATTACCCCGAGAGGACAATATAGCAAAAATTCCCCAGCAAAGCCGAAAGAAGAACCGAACTTTTTCAACAAATTGCATCAAAATGTCGGCAGATGCATGTAGATTACGGGTAATATTACCTTAAGTACCTAATGTTTCAATAAAATGTGTTTACCTCTACTCATTTGAAATTCCAAAATAAGAAGCAACTAGACGAAAACTAAATTTTTCTCTAGAACAAGCGAACGACTTACAACAAAACCATTATCACTCTAGGCACTGTTTCTATTGCTGGCCGCTACAGTGTAGCCGTATTCACTATCTCAAACTGCCGTTAGTACTTAAACTAGTCGGGGTGGCGGCATAACCCCGAATGGCGGCATTCCCCCAGTCTCCCCTACACAAAGAGAAAATAATTATAAAAATAATAGTCGCCAAGGTCAGGGAAACTAAACAGAGATGCAATGTTGCTGATGGCATTGTAGTTCACATTAACAGTTCCACATCAGCTAATTTTTTTATTGACCCAAACTTACCCAAAATCTCTAAAGAAAGATTAGTTAACTCTGTTGGTTCTCAAACCACAGAGCATATTACTATTGCTAGTTGCATAGCGACACAAACTGAAATTAACAACAAGATACACTTAATTTGTAATGTAAATAAAGACACTCTTCCACTTGTCAAAGCTGATGTGGCAAAACAAACTGTTACTTTTCTAGCAGATTCTGGAAGTTCCATTTCGCTTTTGTCAGAAAAGTTGTTTAATGAACATAAAACTACACTTAAATACAAACGACTCTCCACTGGCATATGCATCAAAACAGTAAATTGAGATGTTGATTTTTCTGCATGCATGAGAGCTACAATAAAATTACATCGTAAGTCTTTTTCCCATCATTTTTATATTGTTGATATTCCAGAATCCTCGACTTTTGAAGGTATTCTGGGATACGACTTTATAAACAAATTCAATATCATAATAGACTCAGCTAACAAATGTGTACACATAAATAACAACTATTCCATTAGTGTCCAGATACTGATGCAACTCTCCGTAATTTAACACAATGTAAGTAATTTACTTTGCCCTGTAATACTGCAAAAAATTCCCGATGAAATAAATTTGCAATATAATCGACAACGGAAATCCGGAGATCTTTTTGACATAAGTGATCTGATGGAATTTTTCAGAAAAAAAATCATTGTCGTGAAACATCACTTTTGCTATCAAATCAACAGAGTAGTGGTTCGGAAAATTTAAAACTGTAAGCGAATAATAATCCTTACAATTCTATTAATTTCAATAAACCCATGAATTATAATAAAAAGAAATATGTATACCCCCTCAACTTCTGCCTTCCTCGCAAATGTAGGAATTAACTGTATATTTTGCTCAGATAAATCGCATTCGAGTCAAAATTGCCATTTAAATGTCACTGACAGAAAATGAGCTTTAATAACACAAGGGCATTGCTTTGCTTGCATTGCTCAACGGCACCTAATTAAAAATTGTTGAAAAAAGAAACAATGTATGTCGAATTTGTAAATTACCTCATAATGTGTTAATCTGGCGAGTCTCAAAACTTCAATCCCCCTTCTTGTAATGATAAGAGTGATGATTCACTAACAGAAAATAGTCTGCTTTGTAAAGAAAAAAAAATAATGAATAGAAATTCGAATGCCGTCTTTTTGCAAACGTTTTCTGCATTAGTTCAAACAAGGTAAAATGAGAAACCAAAACATTCGTTAAGAAGGAAATAGTTGATTTACTGGATTTGAATTTAGGAGGATTTACGCCCATGTAATCAAGTTTCATTCATAACTATAGTTTATTTTCGTAGCATTTGTTGCTATAGTGTGTAAAGCAAATCACGCCGGTTGTTAGGCCTAACGTAACGGGACATTTTTTTCGAAAGTTGTTATCACTGACATCGTACGCTGAATAAAATAACCATGGCTGGTCTTGATTTTTCATCAATGAATAAATTCGACGGGAAAAATTATTCCCAGTGGCGTTTCCAAATCAACTGTGTCTTCAACGCAAAAGGCGTTTTCGCTGCCGAGAGAGGATCGAAAGTTAAGTCGGATACCAAAACAGAGATTGAAAAATGGGAACAGAGATTGAAAAATGGGAAAAAGACTATGTTATTGCCATGTTCACCACTATTGCAGTGATGAAAATGAAGCAAATAACACTAATTGAAAGCTGTTTTACATCGTGTGGCATGTTAACAAAGTTAGACTCTGTGTTTCAGCAAAAAATTGGACTTCAACAAGATGTTACTATTGGACAAATTTCTCCAACTTAAAATGGACATGAATGAAACAGCTGTAGAGTATATTGCCAGGGTAGAGAATTTAGCACATCAGATCAAAATCTCTGGCAAAAATATTAATGAAATCACTCTCATTAGCAAAATTCTAGGTACTTTACCAGCAAAATACCGCAACTTCCGGCAAGCATGGTTGTCTATGGACGTAAACAGACAGAATCTGTCAAATTTAACAGCCAGGCTAATTGACAAGGACACAAATTTAAATGAAAACGACAGAGATGAATATGCATTTGTCGTGACTACAGGGCATCTAGCCCAACAGCGAGCTTTAACAAGCCAAAGACAAATCAAATAAAAGGTAAACTAGACAAATCGAAGATAATGTGCTACTGCTGTCGAAAAAAAAAACCATTTTGCCAGATAATGTAGATCGCAATAATAAAGAAGAAGTAGAGATAATAACGGACCTGGTACATCTAATGATTCCATAGGATAAAATGCCTTTAGTGCTGAAAAGAAAGAAATAGAGAGCTGTGAAGAAAACCAGTGGATACTCGACAGTGGAGCATCAGCATAAATGATATATGATTTCCACTCACTAAATGACTTTAAAAAGTTAGATGGAAGTGACAAAATTCGCCTTGGAGATAACACAGAGCTTCCGATAGAAGGAAAAGGTGAGGTAAGAATTTTGAAATTCATAAACAATACCTGGATTAAGGGTTTAATAACAGATGTATTGTATGTACCAGGTTTAAAGAAAAATTTATTTTGTGAAGGAACTGTAGCAAATAAGAATATGGAAATTATCAAAACTGCTAATAGTGCTAAAATTTATAATCGTGATAACCTTATTGCCTCAGCTGTTCGTACTTCGAACAACTTATATGCAATGTTATTCAAAACAATAAAACCCTTTGAAGCTAATATGGCTGCTACAGATAATGTTAAATTATGGCACGAGAGAATGGATCACATTAATCTTAAGACCCCAAGAAAGTTAGATGAAAAAGGAATCGTTGATGATAATATTGACTTTCCAGATGCTGATAAATTCTTTTGTGACGGCTGACAATACGGCAAACAGCATAAACTTTCTTTTAGCTATAAAAAATACACATCTAGCAAACCTGATGAACTGATTTACAGCGATTTGTGTGGTCCAATGTCAACATCATCACTAGGCGGTGCCAATTATTTTGTTATTTTTAAAGATGACTTTCATGGTTATGTTTCTGTTGCATTTTTGAAGCATAAATGTGATACCTTAGAACATTTCAAGAAGTTGTGTCTATTTGTGAAACAAACATTCAACAACAGTGAAAGCCCTTAGAGTAGACAACAGTAGAGAATTTATAAACCATGAGTTCAAAGATTTTTTGCATAAAAAAGGTATTGAACTTGAGACTATGGCTCCTTGCACTCCAGAGCAGAACGGAAAAGCGGAGAGAAGTATGAGAACAATTATGTAAAGTGCTCGGTCAATGCTACATAGCAAAAGGAGTTAATACAGCTGTGCATATTCTGAATAATATACCGATAAGTCAGTCTCCTGGATCTACTCCATATGAACTATGGGTAGGAAAGCAGAAATCACTCAAGTACCTCAGAACTTTTGGTTCAGAAGCATATATGCATGTACCAGATCAATTTGCGAAAGAAGTTACATCCAATAGTATCAAAACAATCTTTGTTGACTATGAAAGAAACTCAACAAATTATTGGCTTTTTGATCCTGCATCAAAAAATATACAAATACAAATGAAACAGTTTCACGCTGTAACAGTCACATGTCATTAATCTGAAATTTGCAACAGGCACGAAAAAAGCGATACAAAAGTAACACTTGTGACTGTCACAAATGAAGATAGTACTGTAACAAAGCTGTTACAGAGTATCGATTATTTCCAACGATACGCTCATTTCATTGGCTAGTAACCACTGGAAGGTAAATATAAATAAAAGCACATGTTCAAGTTTGTCGTTTTTTTTCTCAAACTTTTGATGTGTCTAGTTTTCAAATATTTCATAATGTCGCAGCAATCCTCTATGCAACCACGAAGTAATAATTATTCGTATGATGAGATTGAAGCTTTCATAACTTACCTTGATAAATCCCCGGAGTTAGTTTTGGGGAGTTAAACAAAAATCCCAAAGAAACTGCAGAAGAATGGGATAATCTAGCTGCTTTTGTTAACTCAACAAGCCTAGGCATTGAACGCAATGGAGAGCAATTAAGAAACAAATGGCGAATGCTAAAATATGGCACAAAAAAGAAGGTATTTGATATTGCATAATCGCAGAATAAAACTGAAGGTGGTTCTGGCACAAAAAGGAAATTAACAGAACAAGAACAAAAAATTATAAGTTTAATGGGGACTACATGTTTCACAGGAGTTGTGCCATCAAAAGTTTGACTCAACATCGCTTTTATTGAAAGTAAGTAGGTTTCACAATATTTTTCTTACTTACCGAAAGACATGTTATTTTCAACTCTTATTGTTTAAATAACTTTGATAACACTGGTCAACAAATTTGAACTTTTGCTCTGTCCTAAAACAGAAATTTGTTGTTTTTTATGTGGTTTTTTGTGCTGATTCCGAATCTAGTTTTAGATTTACTCCAGCACATCAAGTTTGAGAGATATTTGCATATTTCAATTTATGCAAATTTAGTAAATTTTACACAATTATTTGCAAATTTAAGGTATTAACCAATATCAGACAGGGTTTTTTGTTTTATGTTATGTTTACTACCTAATTTACTTCACAAAAACGTTGTTTCTGAGATTATACTGACATGTGACTGTGAAATATTGTACCTAATTTGTATATTTTTCATGTTTTTCTAATAATGTTTCTTGATGTTCAAATATTTCTGCCGCACGAGTACACTAATATGTTTCTAAACCAGTTTTTTGAGGTGATTTCCAATCTTGTATCTGTTTTCTTCTATCACGTCTAGTTTCTAAAAAAGTGAAATTTTAGTTCTCGGTCAAAAAAGCCAGAAATAGCTTTTTATACTTTGTATGATAAACTTCAACTTGTTAGGATCGATTCTACTACTTTTTTTTTTTCGATTATATAAATATTTGTTTGACAAGAAGATGAATAGGGTCATATTCATATCAGAGACAATGAATTACACACCCCTAAAAAGCATCTTATATCAAACCTGTGTTAATGCCATGCAAAAGTAGAAATTCATCTTACTCAAAAACTAGACATGACATACAAAAACAGACTGCAGATTGAATCAGCATAAAAATCTAGTCTATAAAAACATTAAAATAGTTGCCACAGAATTGACGTAAAGTTGATAGTGATGTAAACATTACACCATTGAAAAATATGCAAATTAGGCTTAATAACTGATAAATAAATGTTAAGAATATGCAAATCGTGACATTTATCTGAAGCAAATAGTCAAGTAGTCATTATCTAGAAAATGTAATTAGATGTGACATATATTGTATCTAAAATTTGCATAAAATAGCACAAAAAAGCTTAAATTTGCATAATTTAAACATGCAAATTTCTCAAAACCTGGACCACCTAGAGATAAACGAAAAGCATATTCGGAATCAGCGCCAAAAACTGATCTATAATCAACTAATTTTAGTTCTAGTACAAAACCACTGTTGTATAGTGTAATTTTTGTTTTCTAGACGAAAGAAATCAACTATGTTTTCCATTCTCAATTGAAATATTACCTGCAATTCTTCATATTTAAACCAGTCATAAAAAAAATTAAATGCAGAAAAAAAATTTAACAATTAGATCTGATTTTTTTTTTCAACCACTAAAGTTTATATATGATTTAGGTTCATTGCAAATACAATCTATAAAAATCAAAATATTATTTTTTATTTTATTAATAGTGGTTGAGGTTATTGAGATGATCTGTTTTGTTTTCAGAACTTGACCATATTTGTTCAAGGATATTGCCATGTATTGCACATGATGGTCTCTTGTTATGTAGGTATGCTGCAGTGGTAACTGCTTCTGTCCAAAATGTGAGATCTGCTCCTGATTCGATGAGTAGGCATCTAGTTGTATTTATCAAAGTCTGGTTCACCTCTCCGATTTTCCATTTTGCTGTGGTGTTTCAGGTATGCTCATCTGCCTTCGGATTCCATGCATAGTGAGATAATTGTCAAAATTTTTGTTCCTGGTTCTCGACCATTGTCGCTTCTTAAAAATTTTATCTTTTTGTCCTGGAGACTTTCAACCATTCTTCGGTACTGATCAAACTTTCCCAATACCTCACTTCTGGCCTTCATAGTATACAATGTAGTGTAGTTTGAGAAATCATCGGTGAATGTCACAAAATAGTTCGAATCTCTAAAATATGATGGGGAAATTTTGCCAACGACATCTGAATGTATGGTTTCAAGGAGATCTTTAGCACGAGTATTGGAAGGTTTTGGGGGATTTCATTTGCTTCATTTTCCCCTGAACACAGACAGGGCATGTTTGCAATTGCTGACACTGGCAATTCTTTGTCTTTGCCAACAACCGCTAAATTTTTTACTGTATTATAATGCGGTGGTCAAGCCTGTGGTGCATTAATTCAATAGTTTCGAATGTTGTTACACAAGGAATTGCTACCTGTTCTTCAACAATGTAGAGTCTTCCTTTCTTCTTAGCTGATAGGAGTATTTTGCCATTGTTGTCAATCACTCTGGCCTTACTATCAGCAAGTTCTACCTTCAAGCCTTTTTCTTCGATTCTTCTAATATACATCAAGTTTCCTCCTATATTTGGGACATAAAGGACATTTTGAATGGTAATGTTTCTTTCTTCACCTTCCTCATTTATCTTGGTGATATATTATTATTCCGCTGACATTTATCTTTCTGAATTTGCAACTTCAACTTCAGATGAATATTGTCTAAGGATTGAAAATTTTCTTCGATCTGAGGTCATATGTTCAGTGACTCAACTGTCTAACATCCAAAGGTTTTTACTCTTTGATTTATCTTCATCTGCTAACAGTGCAATACAGGTCTTGGGATAAACTGCTATTTTGGCACTGTTTTGATTTTGTTGCCTAGCTTCTTCACAATTTCTTGACATGTGCCCCCATTGTGTTTAGTTTTTTCTTCTGTTAAATTCTGCTTCTTCGTTAAGTTTTCTTGCCATATATTTTCTTTATCGGTTTTCTTGCAACAGGTCTTCTCTGGTTTGATGCAAAACTTCTAGTGTGAAGGGCTTGTTCTTCATGGCATGCATTGGGTAAACTGTCATTTCTTGCTATCCTTTTTTCTTCAACTAGCAATCTGGACTTCACCACTGTAGTTGTCAAGCTTGCTTCATCTTTTTTAAAATTCAGAATCAGTGATTCGTAGGCCTTGGGTTGCCCTAAAAGCATGACTAGAGCGACTTCTTTGTCTGTGAATGCATAACCTCCATTGGATAACTTCCTGTGTATATTCATCAGTCTTGCTAGCTAGGCTTGCACAGATTCATTAGGCTTCATTATAATTTTGAAGAATTCTCTCATGAGTTGTAGCACATGTAATAAACCCAACTTGGTATGCATTTCTTTAAGACAATTCCAGGCTTCTCTAGCTCTAATGCAGTCTCCAATGTCATCGAGAAAATAATTTTACAATAAGAAATAAGAGAGTAACTGCTTCGTCAATTTTCTTTTGCTCTGCTTCACTCACATCGGTTCCATATACCGGTTCTACTGCTTCCCAACATCGCTTCTGCACTAAGACAGCTCGGGAAAGAATACACCATGTGTGATAATTATCGCTGTTTAATTTCGGCACTTTGTAATCTTCTGAGGTCATTTTGTACCATTTACACGGTAAAATTTGAATAAAAGTCCACCAGCAAATAATCTTCGTCTAGCGGTAAGGAAGTTTACTCCCTTCGTTTTTCAACGTAATTAGGCTTAAGATCGGCTTCAGCCTCGCGTTACAACTTGAAATAAATAATCTTTCATTCTGGATCGCAGTCAGCTTTTTTAAACAGAGCATCGTGACTGATAATGTGTCAATAATAAATGAGCTGACTCACACGATCCAGATTAAATAATTGTATTAATATATAAAGATAAGAAATCGCATTTTTGTAGCTATAGCACACATGCTAGCAAGCGAGAAGTGGTAATACCAACAACTGAACGTTGTCAATTCAAATCACATAACTTCTTCTCAAAAGGCTGTTGCCACTTCACAAACTTAACATGGTATACAAGTTAAACATACAGTTAAGTTATACATATAATAATAACATTTAAAATATTAGGATTAACATAATTTAACATAAAATTTTATTTGCTGGGTACCTGGACACACGGGTATCCCTGGAAATAAAAAAGCAGATGAAACAGCAAAACTTGCTCTTAATCCTTTACAACATAAATTCCATTCTCAAATGTTAAACTACTTATAAAACACTTTATTCATAATAAATGACAAGAATTTCGGATTTAGAATGCAATAATAAACTGCACCATATTAAACCAACAACCATGATGGCCTCCGAGTTATCGAAGGAAAACGGATGTTCTTCCAACTCGTCTGAGTATTGGACATTCAAGGTTCCCTCATAAACAGCTTTTACTTCGGAAGGATGCACCCATGTGTCTACATTGTTGTTTTCATTATCTGACAATTCACCATGTTTTAACTACCTGCCTGGGCCTCAGGCACTTGTATAGAATTTATTTTAACTCATTATCACCAATCTTGACAAACCTCATTGGGGAAACACCTCACGGAGCACTCTTTACTTTTTAAAAACACACAGGATTTTATTTTGATATAAACAATTTTTATTTCATTCATTGGTTTATTGACTCAGAATTTTCTTTGACATTTTTATGTCACCCCATCTAGACAGCTTTTCTACTTTTTAACTACTTTTATTTAGTTTCAGTTTTTATTAGTCTTTGATGTTCTAGTTTCTTTTTATGGCGCAGCATGTCCCTTGTGGGATTTTGTGCCATGAAACCATATACAACCAACCTTGGGGCCTAATTGGCATAGTTTCAAACTGAAGACCCACTTCATATGATGTATTTTAAAATGAACCAACTGCTGGATAACACTTTGTTAATGTTTATAAAGGAGGAGATTGTCTCTAATCTACAATGCAGTAAATTTCTTCAAATTGATTTTGATAATTTCAAGAGTTACAAAACTCTTAATGAATTACAGATAGAACTGACACACAAAAAAAAGACCTTTTGCTACTGAAGGAAAATGCTGCAAAACAAACAAAAATGACATTATGGTCATGCTTGATAAAGCTGGTTAAACTGTTAAAAGTTTCTCTTTCACTTACAAATCCTCTAATAAGAGATCTCAAGACCCTTCTTCCATCTAAGGCAAGGATGGCGAACCTTTTCTTGTGCACGTGCCAAAAATTTAATAACAATATCTATCAACGATGCAACGGGCCAAACTTTTACATATATAAAATATTGAAACATGTGTAAATAAATGATTTCATTAGTTAAGAGCACACATTACAAGTAAAAGAAATGTCATGGAATTTCTTATATTTGTACTTTCAGAATTATTGCAGTTGCACAGTTCTAAGCTTATGTAGATGTATGTGCATTAACTATATATATATATATATACATACATACAAAGACCTTTCTATCCATTTTAACTACCCAAAATATAAGGGAAAAGTAGAGTAATACCGCTCACTTAAGGGAAAACATGAATAGCTAGTCAAATTTATACAAAAAATCAATATTTTATTAATGCAGGATAAGTCCAAAGCATAAAGAACAATTTGCAATCAAATAATTTGCATAAAAGTTTTAGGAATTTTTTTTATCGTTTTATATAATTGACCATGACGGAGCTCGAAGCAGCAGCGGTCGTTGGTTAGCTTCAGGGCCTCGAGACCTCCCTTTCCGCTTTTCGATGTCTTTGATTTAAATTTTCCTTCCAAATTTGTCCGGTTTCAATTTTCTGATTTTTTTTCTTTTCTTTTCAACCTGGCTTCCGCTAAAGAGTCTCGGTTAAAGGGACGCAGGCAGGGACATTGGACGGACACGCGGAACGCCGCGTTCCGCGAATTCTGCGGGGGTCTTTCAAACAATTTTTTTTTTTATAGTTTTTTTCCATTTATTTAATCACCAACATATCTTTAAAAACATTGCAAATTATGTTCATTTAATTCCTTTTTTACATCAATAAAAAACAGATTTTAAACCATGTTTTTTTATTAATAATCTGATATAAATCATGATAAAAATACTGACACTAATGTAATTTTCAAATATCTGTTGTGCTCCTCTCATTATTTACAGTGAGCAAAAAAAGTATTTGCACACCAGGTAAATTTGTTGTAGCATATGTATAAATAAATAAAAAGCAACTAAGAATTAAAAATACCAACACTTTACAAAACAAATAAACATATTAATAATTATATTTAAAATATGAAAACATAAAAAAGTAGCATTTGTATTGCCAAAAAAATATTTGCACACAAGCAATAAAAATAGAACTAGAGGAATTATTTATAAGTTAAAAACAGTGCTAATATTTAGTATGCACGCCCTTTGCTTCAATTACAGCTTGTAATCGTCTGGGCATTGATTCTATTAATTTGTCACATGTTTCACTGCTGATTTGTAGCCATTCTTCCCTAACAGCTTGCTTAAATTCTGATTTGTTAGAAATTTTCTTTTTCCTTATTTTCACATCCAAAATATGCCATAAATTTTCAATCGGATTGAGGTCTGGTGATTGTGGTGGCGTTTTCAATTGATTTTTTACATTATAAAGCAACCATAACCTCGTAACATATGCAGTGTGTTTCGGATCGTTATCCTGTTGGAAATAATATGAATTAGGAATTCCCAATTTCAGAGCACTATTAGATAAATGACCTCGCAATATATTAATATATTGTTTAGCATTCATATTGCCTTCAATAAAGGTCATTTCGCCAATTCCGTTAAAAGACATGCATCCCCAAATCATTACATGACCACCGCCATGTTTTACAGTTGGTTTCAAGTTTTTAATCTGAAGAGAAGTATTTGGCTTTCGCCATACAGTTTTCTTACCATCTGAGCCAAAAGTATTGAACTTGTTTTCATCGGAAAAAATAACAGTTTTCCAAAACTCTAGTGGTTTGCTGACATAAGCTTTTGCAAATTCAAGTCTTTTCACCCTATTTGTTTCACTAATAAATGGTTTTTTCGAGGGGCTCTTCCTCGAATATTTGCATCATGAAGAATATTTCTAATTGCTTGTGGTGTAACTATTGTTCCCGACGTTGAAGCGACATCAACAGCCAATTTTCGAGCATTTAGAAAAGGGTTTTTTGAAGATTCATTTATGATGGCTCTCCTTTGCCTGGTATTTAGCTTTCTTGGACGCCCAGTTCGCTGCTTATTTATTGTCCAACCAGTTTCTTTCTTCTTCTTAATTACATAACGAACACTAGAAAAGTTTAGAATTAATTTTTTACCTATTCCTCGGTAACTTAATCCGGAATTGTGAAGAAATATAATCTTCTCACGGGTAGCAACAGACAGTTCATAGGTTTTCGGCACCATTAGAACAAAAACTCCCCAGAATCCCTGCTCCAGTTAATATATTATGTGACTTTAAAGTGCTGGGCTAATGTACTGCAGGACTGATATGCTAAACATTTGCATAATGTTCACATTTAATGCCTTTTTTAACAGTCAATGCTTCTTTTGCAAATACTTTTTAGGTATGAGAAAATATTAAAATATTTTTTAAAATGTGTAATATTACTGTTTAAGGAAAATGGGTAGTTATTTTTATTTTCTTCTTATTTAAATAAATGAATAATTAAGAGAATAGTATCAAATTTGCTTTCTATGGTTACTTATGCAAAAAATCGTCTGCGTGCAAATACTTTTTGTGTTCACTGTATGTTGAATTATACATCTGAAGCATGTCCTTAAAATCTTCAATAACAACTTGTGAAGTAGATAGCATAAGACAAATGTTTAACACCAATCTGACAATATATATATTTTTTCAATGGATAAATTAAAATTTATTTATTTTTCTCTATATAGGAATGACATAAATAACCAAATTGTGCACTTGCAAAACAAGAAGAAAGACATCGGGAGGAAGTATCAGAGAAATTGTAAGGCAATTGTAGCATGGCAATGCTGTCAACAACAGACACAAATTGTAAATGGGAGGGATTTTTCTGCAAAATTTCCATCATAACCCATCCAATATCCATAACTGAATTCTGTGATTTGAAGCATGGTGACGGCTTTTACATCCATGAGAGCTTTTTAGACATGTTGAAACTAGATGTTTTGGAAATATTACCAAATTGTGCACATGCAAAACATGAAGAAAGACATCGGGAGGAGAGAAATTGTAAGGCAATTGTATCATGGCAATGCTGTCAACAAAAGACACAAATGTAAATGGTGGGATTTTTCTGCAAAATTTTCATCATATACCCATCCAATATCCATAACTGAATTCTGCCATGTTGTCGACTTTTACATCCCTGAGAGCTTTTTAGACCAATTTAAACTAGATGTTTTGGAAATATTACCAAATTGTGCACTTGCAAAACAAGAAGAAAGATATCAGGAGGAAGTATCGGAGAAATTGTAAGGCAATTGTAACATGGCAATGATGTCAACAAGACACAAAATGTAAATGGGGGGATTTTTCCGCAAAATTTCCATCATATACCCATCCAATATCCATAACTGAATTCTGCCATGTGAAGCCTGTTGACGACTTTTTACATTCCTGAGAGCTTTTAGACCATTTAAACTAGGTGTTTTGGAAATACTACCAAATTGTGCACTTGAAAAACAGGTGAAAGACATCGGGAGGAAGTATCAGAGAAATTGTAAGTTGTTTTTTAATGCTATATGAATAAATTGTAAACGATACAGGTTACAGAAATCATGCAGAGCTTTAAATTTATTTTCATTAAGGAAGATATTGCCCCCACCCTTACTAAATTTGTAAATGAAACTGTGTTACAAGGAGAGAGAACTGCTTTTTCCTCGATTTATTTTACATGCTATTTAAATTACCTATAAGTATTAATGCCTGGAAAATATTATTGAAAGAATTTGTTGGCAGTTCAGAAGAAATTAATGTTATGTGTACTTAGTGAGTTTTTC
The DNA here is from genome assembly GCA_963932465.1 of Maratus speciosus. Classification (NCBI taxonomy): domain Eukaryota; kingdom Metazoa; phylum Arthropoda; class Arachnida; order Araneae; family Salticidae; genus Maratus; species Maratus speciosus. The sequence continues at coordinate 416,030,653 of OZ010798.1, forward strand.
TGGTCTTAATTTCATAGCAGTCATTATATTGCATGTTGCGCTTCGTCATTAATACTAAATAAAAAAAAAATCTAAGAATGTGAATTTACTTGTCCAAAATTTTGGGCATGATTTTCGGATCTTGTCATGATTGATATAACCTAAGTGTAGAATATAATCTAGTAACAGATTGCATGAAGATGGATTCTAATCACTTGCTATTTATTATCAATGTGATTTTACAATTCTTTAAAAATTTCTATGTGATTATGCAGCAAATAGTCTTGAAAAAAAATGGGTAGATTGCAAAAAACTTGGTGCGATTCATTTTAAACTATTTTATAAATTTCTTAGTTATAAATATTTGTATCGATGTAATTAAATTCTTAATGAAATTCTTAATTCTAATTTTCAAATGTTATATTTTTTAATGCTGACTGTCGTAGCAACAAATATATATAGAGAGAGTAGGTGGGGGTAAAGATACGCACGGTGCTAAGATACGCACTGGCTCATTTAAGATGAAGAAACATTTCTACAATCAAGACCACTAGGTTGTATTTTGGTGTGAAGTGTAGTAGTTGTGTGTTCAAACCTTGTGAGAAAAGTAGCACTCTGTGCCAAAAAAATGAGGTAAGTTTAAATTTTCGCATTATGATCTAATATTTTTAAATTTTAGTTTATTGTTTAGCTGACAATACTTCGAATTTTTACTAATCCAAAAATTCAGTGGAGAACGGAAACTCTATAGCTTCTAAATGCCGTATAGTCACCTCGATCGCATTTGTTTAAACGTTAAGTAAATTACTGCAGAAAGGTGTAAAAGTACGCATCGTCTTGGGGCAAAGATACGCCAAGTTTAAAATTCGTGGCTTTGTCCTATCGTTTTAGCTGGATGCAAAGTTTTATTTTTATATTCTATAACATATAATAGTTATTTAACTAGTTAACTACCTTTTCCTTTTTCTAGTTAAGTTTTATTCAATATAGAACAGGGTAGGTATCTACCTACTTATTTTTGAAAATCAATATTCTTGTTTCATAAAACGATTTTCTTTTAAGTCCTAGCCCTTAACTCCTGTTAACAGTCTCACAGACTGCTGCTATATTCAGTTTTCATAGCTTAACTTGTAATTTTCAATTTAATTATTGATGTTAGTTTAACTTTGATTCGGTTAAAAACTTAGTAGTATCGCTAAAGACTTCTAAATGAGGGTATTTTTTATTATAATAAGCCTTTACGTAAAGTTTAGAGCAAAAACAGTATCTTATGAGCCCATCAACCCTTTTATTCATTCTGATCAAGGGGTTTTTGGGACCGCTCACAGTATTTATGCAACAATTTTTGTCACAGTAGTTAAAGGTTAACTGCTATTTGCGATCTCACAGACTGCTGTTTTTTTCTTTTTCATGGTTTAACTTACAATTTTCAATTTAACTATAAATACTAGTGAAATTTACTAATGCTTTTGCATAACTCATTCGTTTTATTTGAAATGGGGCAAAAACCCACAGTAATGGAGCAAAAATTCGCACTGCTTATCTTTGCCCCACCACTGCATACTTTTACCCCAATCGATGGGGCAAAGATACGCAGAGTAATGTTTTTTAAAAATTGCAATTTCTCACAGAATTATAATTTGACAGAATGTCGGTTATTGGTGGCACTTGCCTAAGGTTCTAATCTAACATTTTAATCACTCATTACATAAATTTAGACTAATGTGTGCGTTAAAAATCAAAATGTATGGAAAGTGCGTATCTTTACCCCCACCTACTCTCTCTCTATATATATATTTTTTCAAAAATTTCATTTCACGTAAACTCCCTTATGTCCCAACTATCATGCTTAATGAAATAGTATTGGTATAATGGAAAAGTGAATTTAAAAAATATGTATATTAGGAGTTCTGCATCTTACAAGCTAAGCTTGGCAAACCCTGCAGGCTCTAAAAAACAGGTAAACTTTTTGTTTAAAAAACATTACCTAATTATGGAAGACTGAATGTTGATTACTATCAACAAAGAGAGCTATAACAGAGGTCTGTCAGATTAGCCATTTAATCCAGTAAAATATTAAAAATACCATTATATATTTTCTATAATAAAGAATTTGTTTTCTTTCAGGCAATGTTCGAATTTAAACAATGTTGCACAATCCAGTATAGATGAATCGAACAATGTCAATATGTCTGAAATTTTGAAGATGATTTTTAACTCCAAGACCGATCCTCCTGTAGAATGAGATATTAACTCATTTGATAACAAAATGGAAGGAAAGTCCTTTTTCTTAAGTGATGTTCAAGTACGTTAATATTTAAAACATTTAATGAAGCATTTTAACAATTCTTTGTATTATATGTTATTTTAATGATACTGATTGCCAGAAATTTACTACTACCGACATATTGCTTAATATACAATGTCATATTTGCTGATAAAATAACAATAACAGAAGTATTTCACTAGAAAATGTTCGTTATATTAAACAAATCAATTTATTCTTTACAGTGTGTTCAAAAATCTGTAAAATTCTCAATGTGATATGCAGTGGCGTAGCCAGGATTTCGTTTCGGGGGGGGGGGGGGGGGGTCCAGGATTTTTCCTTCATGTTTTATATATATATATATAGTAAAACCTGTCAAGATAAAATCATAAATATTGCTGGAAAATTCCGTTTTACACAGGTTTTCGTGTTATTAGGTGTATTTGTATAGTATTATTTTCCGTAGCACGGAGCATTTCTGTTTAAGTCAGATTTCCGTTATAGGCATTTCCATTTTTACAAATTTTGTGTATTTATATAAATATACTTATTTAAGTCATATGAATAGAATAAAACTTGTCAAAATAGTAATTGTCTATAACAAAATCCTGTCTTTAACAGAAGCGTTACATGGTCTTAATATGAATAGCGATACAATTAAATTTGCTGAAAACCTGTCTGGTTGGTTGGTTGGTTGTGTGGGGGTTTTATGGCAAAAAGTCCCATTAGGAACATGCTGGCCAAGACAAAGTCAGAATGGAAAAATATATAGCTCAAAAATTTAAGTAAAAAAAACAATTAAGAAAAGGTGAGCAAAACAAAAAAGTTAATGAAAACAGTTACACGTATAAATAAAATCATTTAAAAGAGTCAATAGTTCATAGTAAAAAGACAAGCGTATAATTAAAAACTGTGGAGTTATAAAGTAATAACTTAAAATATACATAAAGTTTAAAATGATGCACAAACACTACATAAAAAAAAGTTTTAAAATCAGATGAGTAAAAAACAATGTAAAATCACTTAGGTAAAAATTCCTCGAAATGTATTTTCATCATCAACACTTGAGTCATCAGATGCCATTTCCATTGCTTCATCAACATATTTCTTCAACTGTTTCGGATCCTTTACATTAGTAACAGATGATTTTAGCCCGTTCTTGTTCTTTTTCTTCACAGTGTTCCACTGTGAAGAACCCCGGATTGTCTTTGTTTCTTTCTGAGCGCAAGTTTTTTTGCTTGGTTTGTCAGTTTGACTAGTATCAAGTTGATGTGATGTTTTTGAAGATGTAGCAGATGTAGCAGACTTAATCTTAGTCTGGAGTTCAGATAACTTTTTGGATTGTGTGGGGATTTTTGAGACTGATTGATTTGGTATACTATTTTAACAGGTTCTGAGGAGGGTTACCAGCGTTCTATAATGGGGCTGCATAGCATTTACTACCACAACAAACATCACGGGTTTCTTTATTTGAAGTGGTGGTCGATTGTGTTTTAGTTGAATTACTTGCAAGAAAGGAAGTGTCGGTCTGGGTGCCTATGTGCCTGACAGGTTTTGATTGTTCTGTAAGTATACTAGAGTAGGAAACCCCAACAGACGGGGTCCTAGATTCAACTACTTTACGGGCTTCAGGGTACGAAAGTTTCAAGGTAATCTTAACAGCAATAATTTCCTTTTCATGGATCCAATTAGGACAGGAACGAGAATATGATGTATGATCACCTTTACAATTTGCACAGCGTTCTGGTTTATCTCAAGTTTTGCCGTCATGGCCGTCTTCTGCACAACGTGCACAGGTAACAGTGCCACGACAGTTCGTATTGGTATGGCCATAACGCTGGCATTTAAAACAACGGAGAGGATTAGGGATATAAGGCCTGACTGTGAAGTTTAGACAGCCATTTTAATTCTAGTACGTAAGATATGACTATTGAAAGTTAGAATAATGTGTTTAGTAGAAAGTGTTTGCCCATTTCAACGAATAGTGATACGGCGTACATCTATGATATTTTGATCGCTTAAATTAGATAGAAGTTCTTCTTTTGTGGAGAATAAAAGATCTGGTTCAGATATTACACCACGGCAAGTATTCAGAGTTTGATGTGCTTTAACAGAAACAGAAAAAGTACCCATATCATTGGAATTTGACAAAAGTTCAGACTGCTTGGCTGAAGAAACCTCAACCAGTAAGTCCCCAGATTGCAGTTTTTTGAGAGAATGGCCATCTCCCAAGACAGACTGGAAAGTTTTTGCAATAAGAAACGAAGATTTTTTGAAAGAGCTATCAGAGAGACTATCAGTGCGTTTAATTACAAAATACGAGTAAATACAGACTGTACACTTTGTTGCTCTCCACATGGGAGAGAAATAGAAGGAACATTAGTATTTCCATCCATAATTGAAAATATAAGAGTTCAGACCCTGGCCGCACCACCCACTACGGAGCCCAATAAGGGGATGCACATTCATACACAAGACACTCCTATGCCAGTCTCCAGCCTTAATGAGATGGCTAGTAAGTACTCGCTCACTTGATTTCCAGCCAGTGACAAGTCAGCTGACCAGCCGATTGATGCATACGGGACCAATATGCATCTCCCGTCTACCTGAAGCAGAGGCCAAAGCAGTGTGTTGGTTTCCCTCAACTGCCAGGATCCCCCTTCCATGGACACGGGTTGCCACACAAGGCAAACACGTGGGTGGTTTACAATTCTCCATGAGTCGATATACAGAATGACCTCGGCTCATACAGAATTGCCCTCACCTCCAAAGAGAAATCCACAACGAGAGTGAAACATAGAGGAGAAAGATGAGAGAAATAAGCGGAAAAGGAAAAGAGAAAGATCACTCAGGAACCCGGGGTTGCGAAGCCCGTGAATAGCTAAAGATGGTATCCCCCTGGGGGTGAAAACCTGTCTGAAAGGGGATTTTCATTGTTCTTTAGTGAAACATAGTGAAACCTGTGAAAGTGGAATCTTTCTATAACGGAATCCTGTCTCAAACGGAAGAGTTTCAGAATCCCTGCGAAACGAACAATAGATCTTATTGAGGTAGTGTATCTTAGAAGCATAATTAATTACACTTCTTTCTATGGAAGCCTGTCTAAAATGGAACTTTTTACTAGTCCCTTTGAATCTTGTCTTGACTGTGTATGTATAATAAAAGTATTTCGAGTAACTTTAAGAAATTAGGTATATCCTTATTTAATTTCTTAATTTAAAAAAAAAAAAAGCTTGCATAAAAATGTAAGGCCAATCAATCTCTGTAACTGCAACTAATAATACATTGAAGTTACATTAATATTTACCAATGAAAAAGATTCACTATGATGTAAAATGTTGAGAGCATACTGAAGAGTCATCAGATTAATAATCATAAAATTCCGAATCTTCCGATTGCATACTTAAACAACTTGACAGGAGAGTCAAGAATCTCTTCTCTGTATATTTCAGCATTCACAGTTGCACTGGTAAAATGTGTCTGTCACTCCGGCCAGTGGCACCAACTTATATGGTCCCATGGGGCGCAAGCCCACCCAATAATTTGATTTCTCCGCACACCCAATTTCAATTGATTTAATTCGTAATTTATTTTTTTATTTATTTAATCGCTGAAATGAAATTTGGTTTTATTAACATTTTTTTTTTTTTTTTTTTAATAGTAAGGACATCAATTAGACTTATAGGAGCACTGAAAACCCCTTTAGCAGATGTATAAAACTTCTCATGAAAACAAATATCCTGCCTATTTTGCCATCTGTTTTGATGTCTTGAATTGATAAAGCACTTAGGTGACTAAAATGTATGCTTTTCTTGACATTTAGTTTTTTGCTTTTTCAATAGTTGGCAATTCCAATGTTATTTTAAATAAATATTAATTTCAATGTATTTATAAGGAAAAGAACTTATATGAATATAATTTTATAAAACTGTTTATAAATTTTAATTAAACTAAAATAATTATAATATTTGCTTAGAAAAATCATAATTTAATTTCAAATTATTATGTTTAGTCATTCGCTCTTCCCGTCTCTCTCTCCACACACATACACACTAAGGGAGAAAAAATATTTGTGTTATTTTACTCACAAATGTTTGAGCCCAACCAATATTTTTGAAAAGTTGGCGCTACTGATTGCGGCCATTCAAAATGATGTGCTTCCATACCACGATCCCACGACCTTTGTATCGATGCCTTTCATGGATGTTTGCAGCCTTATTGCATTTGATTTTCTCCCTCCATAGGGTAACACGTCTGTAGTAACTCTCTCAACAAAATCGGATTCATTGGTAAAGTGAACTCGGTTCCAGTCCGTGGTACTCCAATGACGATGATCTCTGCACCACTTTAACCGGGCGCATTTCGCTACCGGAGTTAGTAGAACATAAATCATAGGTTTCCTTGCATGCAGCCTGTCACTCACAGTAAACCAGGATAGTCAAGTTAGTGTTGCTGCAGCAAACACCCTGCAATCTGAACTGACGTTAATTGCCTATTTCTTTTAGCAATCGTTGGCAAATTACAGTCCTGAGAGCCTATTGTAGTGCATTTTCTACTTTGACCTGGTTGTCTGTGGACATTATACCAGTGTCTTTAAACCGTTTACAGTTTCTTGACATGAGGCTTTTGGCTATTTATAAGTCTTTATAGACCCCTAAGAGTGTCTGTCCTGCTTCCATTCTCCCTATCGCACGTAATTTCTCAAAATTGGTCAAATGTCTTCTGGGCGACATGTTCCACCTATTAGAAGCAAAGTTTTACATAATTACACGTACAATCCTTAAAATTAGATTTCAAATTACACACGTGCGCTCCCTTTCACACGTGAACCGAAAGAACGGGCTGAGGCTGAAAATTTTGCATATATTTCTGAAGCGAATGTTAATCCCATTGGACTACGTGATAACGTTGACATTGAATTACCTTTCTGGAAGATTCCTTAATAGAATTAACATAAAGTACCTTTTTATGATTGTTCCTTTAATTTTTCTCGCCAGTGTATTTTGAAAGTAGTAACAAATAACCAGTCCTAAAATAAAGTTACTTTTTTTAATTGCAGGCAGCAGATTTAAAGTAATTGTTAATATTGTCCGTTATAATGTGAACAAAGATATGGGTCATGAAACTCAACCAATGTACTATTATTGCGTTCGTAAAAACTCATTATTTCCCATAAGTGTCGACAACAGAACCCCATCAAAGTCTAAGATAAAGAAGTTTTACGTTTAATCTAGTTACAGTAAATTTGTGTAAACGGAATAGCAGGTATGCTTGTATAGTTATCCTTCCGTCTCGGGACATTAAAATGTTTTTTTTTTTTTTTTTTTTGAGAGGATTCCGTGTTTTCAGAAAACTTTCCAAGAAGGATTCACAATTGGAACAAGTTTCATTTCAGGTAGGTTTCAAACGTTAGCAAGCACAAATATATAGTGTTATTTTCGTGGAACCTTGAATTGTTTTCATTTGAGATAGGTCATCTTCACAGATTTTCCTGTAATAGATTTATGCTCTTCAGTGGTTGTGTTACAGCAGCGGTTTCCAACCTGAGGTAGCGTACCCCTAGGGGTATGTGGCAGGTCTGCTGGTGTATGTGAAAATAATATCGGTAATGGCAGAAGTCACAAAAATGTTAGGAATATCAATGAAATTTGCATCGATTTATTATATAGTTGTGATAAAAAGATTGCTAATGGAAAAAATCATGTTTACGTGATCCCCTTGAGTGGAGGGGGGTGGGAAAGGGGACGTATTAGTGAGAAATGAAAAACTCTGAAATGAAAATGATACTCCGAAATGAGAAACCTAAGAAAGGAGTACGTGAAAGAAAAAAGTTTGGGAAGCAAGTACGTTTTAGCAGTTCTAAGGGATACTGGGGTGTCCGGACCCCCTGGACCCCCCACCCCCCGGCTACGCCACTGGTGATATGCCAAAATATGAGAGTGATGATAGATTTTTATTTTTTTACAAAATGTAAAATTATTATTTTGATTTATTTTAGAAGTATGAAATTTCAGTAATGAACCTGCAAAATTTATGAAGTTTTTGGTTGTTCACCAATTTGATGTTAAATATTCATGTAAAAAGCTCATGGATGTAATTTTAATTGAATTTAAAATATATTATAAATCATTCCAGATTAAACACAGAAAAAGCAATTAGCATTGCAGTTGCGACTGTAGACCAGAACTCACAGCTCTGGATGAAAGAAAGGGTGAAAAGAATAACAAGTAGCAATTGCTATACTCTTTTCACCTACAGTAAAATAAAAAGGCACAGTGGGAGAAGAGAATGAGCAAGTTCCTGGAACCAAATTTCATGGACAATTCAGTCACTGCATATGGCCAGTATTTTGAGAGGGCTGCCAGGAATGAATACATCAAGAATTTGCTATGCGCTTTTTTGGATACAGCCTGATGGACTTGTAGAAATTAAATGCCCAGTTCTTGGAAGCCAAGATCAGCTGTAGATGTTGTCTCAAACTTAGATTATTTAACAATTGATGATGCTTCCCAGTATTCATTAAAAGAAAAGCACATGTATTGTGGACAAATTCAGCTTGGCCTATACCTTACAGGAGCTGATGAATGTGATCTTTAAATTTATTCCTCATTTGAAAATAGTTTTGTTAAAGTTGTTGTGAAAAAAATCAATACTTTCTTCTAAATATGTTAAATACTCTTTTGCCAAACTTATTTTTACAAAATGCTACCTGCAATAGTAAATTATAATGCATAACTATATCTAACTTTAAATATTAAAGTAACTTGTACTTAGCCAAATTATTTTTTAATGCATCTCATTAGATCAGGTGGCAGCTGCACAAACTATCATCTCTTTGAGTTCATGGTTGAAATTCTAGGTTGGTTGGTTGTATATTGTTTAATGGCACAAAATCCCATAAGGGACATGCTGCGCCAAACAAGAATAGACTAAAAACATAAAAATAAAGAGCATCAGAAAAGCAATCTGAATAGGGGTCCCATCCAGATGCAGTCAGAAAAGTGTAGATAGGGAAGAAAATTAAAAACTAAACAAGCAGACTATAAAAGATTGAAGTGCAGAAGTGCAGTCTGGATGGGACTCCCATCCAGATGTCAGAAAAAAGTCAAAGAACAATTCAAGTTGTTGTTAAACCAAAGAAAGATGCAAAATCATATTTCAAAGTAAAATCCAGCATGTTTTAAAAAAGTAAATAGTGCCCCATGAGGTGTTTCCCCAATGAGGTTTGTCAAGATTGGTGAGGCTGTGTTAAAATACCTTCTACAATAGTGACGGAGACCCGGACAGTCAGTTAAAACATGATGAATGGTGAGATGATCAAAATGACAATGTGGACACATGGGTGCATCCTCCCGAAGTAAAAGATGTTTATGAGTGATTCTAGAATGTCCAATTCTCAGACGGGTCAGAAGAACATCGGTTTTCCTTGGATAACACGGAGGCCAGGTCATGATGGTAGGTTTGATGTGGTGCAGTTTATTATTGCATTCTAAATTCCAACTTTCTTGCCATTTATTATGAATAAAGTGTTTGATAAGTAGTTTAACGTCTGAGAATGGAACTTTATGGCACAGCGGATTAAGAGCACGCTTTGCTGCCTCATCCGCTTTCTCATTGCCAGGAATACCATGTGTCCAGGTACCCAGCAAAATAAAATATTATAGCCACGTCTTGTCAATTTATTATAAAAATCAAGGATTGATGAGACATAAGGATGCTTTTTAAAAGAGTTGATTGCGTCAATAGAGCTATTTGAGTCAGTATAAATGATGGAGGAAGTGTTATAATGATGAGAAATGTGCAACAGGACTCTCTCTATCGCGATATGTTCAGCTGTAAACACAGAAGTAGACGAATGAAGCCGGTAGCTGAGAGAAGTATTTTCACAAAAAACACCGCAACCAACAATTACTCCAATTTTGGAACCGTCTGTATAAATGTCAGTGTAACTATTGAAATTTGATCTATGTGCAGCAAATAAGTTATGGAAAATAATTGGAGCCAAGTTATTTTTATCATATCCTTTAAAAGAGTGGAGCAATGTAACATTAGGAGGTTTCCAAGGAGGGTGAGCATGATTTGGACATGGACTCACCTCGATACTACACAGAGGGCTATTATCAATAATGTTCCTAATTCTGACAACAAAAGATGGGATGCAGGATGGTCGATGCTGATAAAGCATATCATTGTCTGTATTTAGAATGTATGAATGAAGAGGATGGCCAGGATGTGAAAGGATACGGTAATAAAGTTCTAAAGAAAGCTTTTCACGAATGTGGTGTAATGCTGGTTCATTGCAGTCAACATAAAGACTTAAAACTGGAGAGGTACGAAATGCACCAGAGCAAACACGGAGTGCGCTATGATGCACAGTGTCATGTTTTTTAAGAACAGAGTTACGTGCGGAACCATAGACCTGGCAGGCATAGTCAATTTTGGAACGGATCACGGCTCGATAGATTTTAAGGAGAGAAGTACGGTCTGCTCCCCAGGAAGTATTTGAAAGCACCTTTAGTAAGTTAAGCGATTTTTAACATTTTGTCCGTAATTGTAAAATATGTGGTAAAAAGGTTAGCTTACTATCAAATTGGAGGCCGAGAAAACGGACACTGTCTACAACAGGAATTTGAGTTGATCCAATAAAAATTTCAGGATCTGGATGCAGATCCCTACGTCTACAGAAGTGAACACAAGAAGTTTTGTCATGAGAAATTATAAATCCATTTTTAATAGTCCAAGTAAGAATATGGGTGATTGCAATTTGTAACTGTCTTTCAATAAAACGGATATCCTGTCCCATACACATGATGCGGAAATCGTCAACATATAAATCACCTTTCACAGAAGGGGGTAGTTGACTAAGAATGTCATTTATTTTTATAGCATAGAGGGTGACACTCAGGACACTGCCCTGGGGTACACCCTCTTCTTGTACATAAAAACTAGAGAGTGCCCCACCGATTCCGACTTGAAAAAGTCGAATGGCGAGGAAGTTCTTAATAAATATATAGGGAGATTCCCACGAAAGCCTAGGTTAAAAAGATCACAAAGGATCCCGTATTGCCACGTTCTGTCATAGGCTTTCGCCATGTCAAAAAATACTGACACCAAATGGTTGCGTTTTAGAAAGGCTGTCCGTATGTGATTTTCAAGATTGATCAGGTTATCGATAGTTGACCTACCTCGTCGAAATCCACTTTGAAATGCAGCAAGGCAATTGTTATTTTCTAAAATATGCACAAGACGACTATTGATCATTTTTTCAAGTAATTTGCAAAGACTGCTAGAGATTGCGAATTGCCTGTAATTATTGGGATTGCTAGCATCTTTCCCTGGTTTATGAAAAGGAATGACAATAGAGTTACACCAGGCTTGAGGAATGACCTGTTCTATCCAAATTCTGTTATAAAATGCAAGTAAATTATTGAGAGAGGTTGTGCAGAGATGTTTAAGCATTGTATAGGTGATGCCATCGTGACCTGGAGCTGATAGATGACTATTTTGCAAACATTTTAAGAGCTCTGAGAGAGTAAAAGGGAGATTATAGTCATAAGAGTAACGGGAGTTAAAATTGAGGTGGCTAGTTTCTGCTTGTCTTTTGTATGATAAAAAAGGTTCCGGGTATGAGTCAGAGGCAGTTAGATGCAAGCGTATTTGCTATGGTTTCAGCAATGTTCTTAGGAGAAGCTATTGTTTGTCCGTTGTGATTTAAAATTGAGATGTGGTTTTCAGAATAAAGACCCATACAATTTTTTACTTTTTTCCAGAGGACTTTACTACAGGTATTTGGGTTAATATTAGATACATATTGAATCCAGGATTCACGTTGGCTTTTACGGCGCACTCTTCTAGCTTCAGCCTTTGCTTTTTTGTAGACAATATAGTTAGTGTTATTGGGATAATGTCGAAAAATGCCCCAGGCTTTCTATTGATTTTTTTTTGCAGCTTGACAGTCACTGTTCCACCATGGCTTCCGGTGTCTCATTGTAGATGAGTTAGGTATGCTAATATCTGCAGCATTGATAATACAATGGGTGATATTATCGACTGCATCGTCTATGTCACCTTCTACCATATGATTTGTGAATGTTGGCCAATTGGCTCTGTCATAGTTATAGCGTTTAAAATAATGATTAGAATCCCTGTCAGGAGTGGTCTGTGAAATGAAAGTGGGAAAATGGTCACTGCCGTGCAGGTCACTTGAAATCCAGAAATTCCAATACGGATAGATAGATGGAGAGCAGATAGTGAGATCTATGGCAAGAAAGGTGAGTGTCGGTTCATGAAAATATGTATGATCACCATTATTGAGTAGGCATAAGCCATTGTCAGAAATTAATTTTTCTATGATATCACCACGTTGATTAGTGTCAGAATTCCCCCACAGTTGGCTATGAGCATTAAAATCCCCAACGATGATGAAAGGAGTGGGGAGTTGAAGAAGGAGATCATCAAGGAGTGCTGACTGAATAATTTGGTGGGGTGGTAAATAAATGGTACAGACTGTAATGAGACGTTTTATATGTACACGGACTGCAACAGCTTGTAAGTTTGTGTTTAGGTTAATATGAGTATGGGGTAAATTGTGAGAGATGAAAAGAGCCACTCCACCAGTGGCCCTATCACTACCTGTAAAATCTTTTCTGTATGTGGCGAAGGTGCGCAATTTAGCTTTGTCATTAATTTTAAGATGGGTTTCTTGTAAAGCTAAACATAGTGGTTGATGGTCATGAAGAATACTTCGAATTTCGTCATATTTATTATGAAAGCCTCGACAGTTCCATGAAATAATATTAGTCATGAGTGAGTTTTTTTTTAAAATAAATTTTACTGCGCCCTATTATCCGGAGATAGTAGACATACTATCTCCATCGTTAAATTCTTCATCCGGTTCTGGATGAAGAGCAACAGCATCATCCTCCTACATTTTTTCTTTCATTTTTGGATGTTTTATTCTTTATCTTCTTGGCTGGATTTTCAGATGACACAGTGGCTTTAATTGTTGGTAGATTAAATTTTTCTGAATCAGATCTATGGTTTGTTTTTTGAAGTCCTCTTTTGGTGATATTTTGAGAGCCTCTCTTAGGAATATGAGATTGGGAAGATTTTGAAGAGAGATTTTGTGATGGTTTAGGAGGAACAGTGTTTGGTGACCTTGGAGGAATAGATTTCGGTGGCTTAAGAAAGTCAGATTGCGTTGAACTATTTGTTTTACCAGAATAAGTAGACAGGTTGATTTCTTTTTGTTTTGGTTGGCAATTATTATCAGTGGGGAATTCGGTTTGGGTGGCAATGCTTTGATAAGTTTTATGGGCCGTTTTGGATAAAGAAGCAGCATATGAAACACCAACTCTAGGTGTCCTGGACTCAACTATTTTTCTGGCTTCTGGGTACGAAATGTTATCTTTTGTGCGTATGGTCTGTATCTCCTTTTCTCTTTTCCACTGTTCACACGATTTGGCGTAAGATGGATGATCTTTTTTACAGTTGACACAACAAGGTGGAGCGTTGCATTGTGCACTTTCGTGGCCAACTGCACTGCACCGACCACATGTTTCCTTATCACGGCAATTTGTTTTTGAATGCCCAAAGTGTTGACAATTAAAGCAACGCAGCGGGTTTGGGATGTACGGTCTGACAAACATGACAGATATCCAGCTTTTACATATTTGGGTAAGTTTGGTGAGTATGATGTGCTTGGTAGGGATTTGTATTTGATTGGCTGGGATTTGTTCGTCTTTACGGTAGATTTTGATTCGTCTAGCTTCAATTACATTTTGTTCTTTTAGATTATCAACTATTTCAGTTTCTGTAACATGCAGCAGGTCAGATTCAGAAATCACCCCACGAGATGTGTTGAGGGTTCTATGAGGACTTACGGAGATCGGGATATTTGCAAAATTTGTACATTTTTTTAAACTAATAGCTTGTTTGCTATTGTTTACTTCAATAAGAAGTTCACCAGATCGAATTTTTTTAATGGTTTTTGGTTCACCTATCAATCCTTGGATGGATTTATTAATCAAGAAGGGAGAGGTCTTGTCGAAGCTACCTTCTACCCTTTTAACAAGAAAGAATCTTTCAGCACATGTATCATCAGTTCTATCAGCCCAAGATTTGGTTTGGCTCTGATTTATATCTGCTTGAAGGCCTGAGGCCGATGCAGTCAGTTTCTCCTTAGATATCTTCTGAGGCGTAGCAATTTGGTTGGTTGGTTGGTTGTATGGGGTTTTATGGCGCAAAGTCCCAGTAGGGACATGCTGCGCCAAGACAAAGTCAGAATGTAAAAATGTATATATCCAAAAAAACGATTAAAAGAAGAATAACAAAACGGTGATAAAAACAAAAAAATTAATGAAAACAGTAATATGTATATCTAAAACCGTTTAAAAGAATCAAAGGTTCATAGTTAAAAGTCAAGCGTATTATAATTAAAAACTGTGCAGTTATTAAATTAATAACTGTTAAAATACACAAAGTTTAAAAGGATGTACAAATACTACATGAAAACAAGGTTAAATCACATGAGTAAAAAACAATGTAAAATCAATTAGGTAAAAATTCCTCTAAAACTGTATTTCCTTCATCACCACTTGATTCATAAGAGTCGGATTCCATTGCTTCATCGACATGGTGCTGCAGTTGTTTTGGGTCCTTTAAGTTAGAGACACACGGAATTAAACAGCTGTTCTTGTTCTTTTTCTTCACAGTGTTCACTGTGAAGAGCCCACGATTCTTTTTCTCTCTTTCTGAAGGCAAATTTTTTTGCTTGGTTTCACTGTTTGAGTAGTATCAGGTTTCTGTGATGTTTTTTTACATTTAACAGCCTTAGTATCAGTCTGGAGTTCAGATGACTTTTTTGATTGAACTGGTTCGGATGACTTTTTGGATTGAACTGGGCCGGATGACTTTTTGGATTGAACTGGGTCGGATGACTTTTTGGATTGAACTGGGTCGGATGACTTTTTGGATTGAACTGCAGGTTTTTGTGATTGACTAGTTTGATATACTATAGTAACAGGTTCTGAGGATGGTAGCCAACGTTCTAATAATGGGGTTGCATAACATGTAGAACCACAGCAGACATCACGAGTTTGTATCTTTGTGGTGCCGAGTGGTACTGTCATAGGTGAGTTATTTAGTGGAACAGAAGGTTCGGTCTGGGTGCTTATGTGCCTTACAGATTTTGGTAGTTGTTTGAGTAGACTAGAGTAGGAGACTCCGACTGACGGAGTCCTGGATTCAACAACTTTGCGGGCTTCAGGATAGGAGAGATTTTGAGTTACTTTAACAGAAATGATTTCTTTTTCACGTATCCAGGTAAGACAAGAACGGGAGTATGCAGTATGATTACCCTTGCAATTTATGCAGCATTCAGGATTTTCACATGATTTATTGTCATGGCCAACTTCTTCACAACGTGCACAGGTGGTGGAACCCTGGCAGTTAGTAGTAGTGTGGCCATAACGCTGGCAATTAAAGCAACGTAGAGGATTAGGAATGTAGGGACGGACAGGACAATTAAGGTAACCAGCTTTAATTCTTTTTGGTAAGGTAGGGCTATTGAAAGTCAGAATGATGTGCTTTGTGGGAAGAACTTGTCCATTCCGACGGAGCTGAGGCGTAGCAGTCTCCGGTTGAGCATTGGATGAAATATGGGGTTGTGGGTCCTCCACATTGCTTGTCTTATTGTCTGATATTGTAGCCATATTTAGAAAGAATTGAAAAAACGCCAGGCATCGGGCCTGCTCACCGACTCTTCTTCTTACCGTTACTTTAGGCGCAGGTCTCAAAAGGGTGAAAACTATCAACAAACTTCTACGTTTTTCGAACGTTGGATTAAACTCGATAGCATCTCCAAACTCTAGTTCTTTCACAGTGGAACTCGGTTGACGTAGGTAAGCCTTTACAGCTCTGTCCAACCTACATCGCCCTTATGTCAAAAGGACACCAGTGCATTCCTAACCACCACCATACAAGTACGGCGCCCACCGATCACGGAACCGGAATTCGGAGATGCCCTGCACTCTGGGACTCGAGATCAGCCTAAAGAGGTAGAAACGAGGTGATGAGATTAAAAAACCTCAACAGCCAAAGTGTCTCACGTGAAAATAAAAAAATCCACTATTGTAAAAAAGAAAAAGTGATGGTTGAAATTCTAGGATTAGTTAGAACTTAATTAGCATATTAAAATGGAACTGACTTGCCAAGTTGTATCTTGGTGGGGATGATCTGCATTTTAGTAGTTGATTGGTAAGGTTTCCCATTCTGTGGTCCTGCAGCCAGTGGAATCATAAAGGTATGAAAAGATGCAAAAAAAAAACACAATGGGGAAAACTACCAATCAATCAATCACTAAAATTAGATCTGCAGACAGTTTCTACAAAGAAAGGACTTGACAGACCAGTTTTATTTTAATATGCTTATCAAGTTCTAGTTAATCCTGGAACTTCAACTGTGAACTCGATGAGGTGATAGTTTTTGTAGTTGTCAGCCACATTTTAATAAATATATATAACTTTTGGAAAGGAAAATTTAAAGCAAATTGTACAATAAGCCCCTTTGACAAGGGCGATACCATCAAAATCTGTTTAATACAAAACTATGTAGTCTTGAGTGAAAACAAATTACCCATTAATCTGCATTAAACCATTGTATGAACCATTGTTTTTTAAGAAAAGTAATGACTACAAAGGATTTTTTTTTGTTAGGGAAAGTTAACAGCAGCAGAGAAACAACGAAGATATCGACAGTTGGTTGGTTGATTGTATGAGGTTTTATGGCACAAAATCCCTAAAAGGGACATGCTGCGCCAAAGTAAAGACTAAAAACACAAAGTAAGTACAATTAAAAAGAGCAATGAAGAAAGCAATCTAGATAGAATACCCCATCCAGATGTTGTCAGAGAGGTGTAGACGAGTAAAAAAAATTAAAAACCTAAACACAGTGCAGTAAAACAGTAAAAGTAATTCAGAAAAAGTGCAGTCTGAATGGGGTTCCATCCAAAGGTCACAAAAGTGTAAAATATAATTCTGGGTTGTTAAACCAATGAAAGCAATAAAAATGATATTTTAAAATAAAATCCTGCATGTTTAAAAATGTAGAGTGTCCCATGAGCTGTTTCCCCAATGAGTTTTGTCAAGTTTGTGATAATGAATTCAAATAATTTCTATATAAGTGCCGTAGGCCCGGACAGTCAGTTAAAACATGATGAATGGTCAGGTAATCAAATTGACAATGTGGACATATGGGTCACGCTTCCGAAGTAAAATATGTTTATGAGTGATTCTAGATTCTTGAATGCACAATTCTCAGACGAGTAAGATGAACATCCGTTTTCCTTGAATAATTTGGAGGCCAGGTTATGATTCTACGTTTGATATGGTGCAGTTTATTATTGTACTCTACATTCCATCTTTCATGCCATTTATTATGAATAAAGTGTTTTATAAATAGTTTAACAACTGATAGTGGAATTTTATGGTGTAACGGATTAAAAGCAAGTTTTGTAGCATCATCTGATTTTTCATTTCCAGGAGCACGCATCTGCCCAGGTACCCAGCAAAATTAAACATAATCATGTACAGTCAATTTATTGTAAAACTAGCTGAAATACCCGGTGTTTTAAACATGTTTGATTAGAAAAAGCAATTTTAAAATTAAACACCATACGGACTATGCATCTCGCGCAAATGTGCTCTTTTTTAATGTAATGAAAGCCTTGAGAAATATTGCTTTTATACCAGTATTTAAAAAAAAAAATTTCCTAAGCCTAAATAAATATAGTCTTGATTCTTGAAAAAAAAATTGAAAAAGAAATGTACATTTATGAAAAGCCCTTCATGATATCACTTTCTTGTAAAAGCCATTAACCATATATTCGTTTTAAATATGATGTCATACGTGAATTAACCTATATTATTCTCAACTCTAAAGAAAAGGCACATCTAGTATTTGTCGAGAATTAAATAAAAACCATGCACTCATGACATCATAATTCACTTAACAAAATATAAGGGTACTATAATTTGCGACTCGTGCTAAAGCCAGTATACATGAAAGGACACGTTATCATTATCTTCTTACACGTGAAATTTCGCTATCATACTCCATTGTGAAATATGGTATTTTTTGAAATTCAATATTTGAAAAATGGCATAATCATTAGATTTGAAATTTATATCAAGAAAAATACAATTTTTTACCTTTCTAACGCAGTTTGTCTAACAATTTTCTGACAAATACTTTCCGAGTTATTAATTTTTTCAGTAACTTCAAAGATTCCATTTTCCGAGATTAATCTGTGGCACTATAATCGAAAAAGCCAGTTGTCAACAATGCGTAGCTTTTTATTAAAGATGATTCCAGGATGGCTGAGACATAAGGATGCTTTTTTAAAGATTTTATTGCGTCAACAGAACTATTTGTGTTAGTATATATGATGAACCATGTTAGGATGAAGAGATATGTGCAACATGGCTCTCTCTATCGCAATCAACTCAGATGTAAAGACAGAAATTGAAGCGTGAATCCGATTACTCAAACTAGTATTATCAATAAAAAAAAAACAACCAACAATATCCCCACTCTTAGAACCATCTGTATAAATATCAGTAGAGCTATTAAAATTTGCATGATGTGCAGCAAATAATTGTTGGTAAACAGCAGTAGCCAAGTTCTTGTCATATCCTATAAAAGGATGGTTGGTTGTATTGGGTATTATGGCGCAAAATCCCTTTAGGGACATGCTGCGCCAAACAGAGAATAGAAAATAAAAGAGTGAGTAAGCAAATGACATCAATAAAAAATAATGAATAATGAAATGAGTTGAAGTAGAAAAGCCACCTGGATGGGGTACCCATCCAGATGTAGATGTCAAACAAGGGTAGAAAACATGTAAACAAGAATTCTAGTAAAAAAAAGTAAAACTGTTATCTGGATGGGGTTTCCATCCAGGTCTCAATAAGAAAGCCAAACATATGAAGCATACAAAAAACTAGATTTCAAAATAAAAAAATAGCGTGTTTTAAAAAAGTAATGAGCGCCCCATGAGGTGTTTCCCCAATGAGGTTTGTCAAGATTGGTGAAGATGTATTAAAATACATTCTATATAAGTGCCGGAGGCCCAGACAATCAGTTAAACCATGATGAATGGTCAGGTAATCAAAATGGCAATGTGGAGACATGGGTGCATACTCCCGAAGTAAAAGACGTTTATGAGTGATTCTTGAATGTCCAATTCTCAGACGAGTCAGAATAACATCAGTTTTTGTTGGATAAATCGGAAGCCAGGTTATGATTGTTGGTTTAATATGATGCAGTTCATTATTGTTTTCTAAATCCCAGCTCTCTTGCCAATTATTCCGAATAAAATTATTTATGAGTAGTTTAACATCTGAGAAAGGAACGTTATGGTGTAATGAATTAAGAGCACATTTTGCAGCCTGATCTGCTTTCTCATTACCAGGAATACCCATGTGTCCAGGTACCCTGCAGAATAAAATATTATAGCCACGTCTTGTCAATTTATTATAAAAATCTAGGATGGAGGAGACAAAAGGATGCTTTTTAAAAGATTTTATTGCGTCAATAGAAATATTTGAATCAGTATAAATGATGAAGGATGTGTTATGATGATGAGAAATGTGCATCATGGCTCTCTCTCTATGGCAATAATTACAGCTGTAAACACAGAAGTAAATGAATGAAGCCGACAGCCGAGAGAAAAAATTTCACAAAAAACCCCACAACCAAAACTATCTCCACTTTTGGAACCATCTGTATAAATGTCAGTGTAACCATTGAAAATTGATCTATGTGCAGCAAATAATTGTTGAAAAATAGCAGGAGGCAAGTTATTTTTATCATATCCTTTAAAAGGATGGAGCAAAGGAGGCAGCACATGTGATTGACATAAGCTCAACTCGATATTACTCATAGGGCTATTGTCAATAAAGTTTCTAATTCTTAAACAAAATGATGGGGTGCAAGATGGGCGATGCTGATAAAGAGTGTCATTGTCTGTATTTAAAATGTGGGTATGAAGGGGATGGCTAGGATATGAAAGGATACGATAATTCAACTCTAATGAGAGTTTATCACGAATATGGTGTAATGCTGGTTCGTTACAGTCAACATAAAGGCTTAAAATTGGAGACGTACGAAATGCACCAGAGCACACCTGGAGTGCGCTATGGTGCACAGTGTCAAGTTTTTTTAGAGCAGATTTACTGGCTCAACCATAGACCTGGCAGGCATAGTCAATTATAGAACGGATCATGGCACGATAGATTTTAAGGAGAGAAGTACGATATGTTCCCCAAGAGGTATTTGAAAGCACCTTTAAAAGATTAAGAGATTTTTCACATTTTGTGCGTAACTGTAAGATATGTGGTAAAAAGGTTAACTTTTTATCAAAGTGAAGGCCCAGAAAATGGACCTAGTCCACAACAGGAATCTGAGTTGAGTCGATAAAAATTTCAGGATCTGGATGTAGATGCCTACGTCTACAAAAGTGCACGCAAGAAGTTTTGTCTTTAGAAATGATAAAACCATTTTTATTTGTCCAATTAAGAATATGAGTGATGGCAGTTTGCAATTGTCTCTTAATAAAACGAATATCTTGTCCTATACACATAATGCGAAAGTCGTCAACATAGAGATCTCCCTTCACCGAAGGGGGTAATTGACCAAGGATATCATTTATTTTGATAGCAAAGAGGGTGACACTCAGGACACTACCCTGGGGTACGCCCTCTTCTTGTACATAAAAACTTGCTAGAGTTCCCCCAATTCTGATTGAAAATATCGAATAGCGAGGAAGTTGTCAATAAAAACTGGGAGATTCCCACGAAAGTCAAGTTAAACAGATCATGAAGGATCCCGTATCGCCATGATTTGTCATAGGCTTTCGCCATGTCAAAAAAACCTGACACCAAATGGCTGCGTTTGAGAAAAGCAGTCCGAATATGATTTTCAAGATGGATCAGGTTATCGATAGTAGACCTACCTCGTCAGAATCCACTTTCAAATGCGGCAAGCAGATTGTTACGTTCTAAAATATGCACAAGGCGGAAATTTACCATTTTTTCTAAAAGTTTGCAAAGGCTGCTAGTGAGTGCAATAGGTCTGTAATTATTGGGGTCACTGGAATCTTTTCCTGGTTTAGGAAAGGGAATAATAACAGCTTTACGCCAGGCATGAGGAAAGATTTATTCAACCCAAATTCTATTATAGAAGGCAAGTAAGTTATTAAGTGAGGCGGTGGAGAGCTGTTTTAGCATGGTATAGGTGATGCCATCATGACCTGGAACACAGAGGTGGCTTTTTTGCAAACAACTTAAGAGCTCTGAAATCGTAAAGGGGTTATTATAGTTAAAAGAATGGCGAGAATGAAAATCGATGCGGGTAGTTTCCATTTGTCTTTTATATGATAAGAATGGTTCCGGGTATGAATCAGTGCTAGAGTTACATATAAGTGTACTTGCTATTGTTTCAGCAATATTTTTGGGTGAAGCTATTGTTTGACCATTGTGATTTAGGATTGAGATATGGTTTTCGGAATATAGGCCCATACAATTTTTAACTTTTTTCCAGACGACTTTGCTTGAGGTATTAGAGCTAATGTTAGATATGTATTACATCCAAGATACACGCTGGCTTTTACGACGCACTCTTCTAGCTTCCGCCTTTGCTTTTTTGAAGGCAATATAGTTTGTATTATTGGGATACCTCCGGAAGAGGCCCCAAGCCGTCTGTTGATTTTTTTTTTTTTGCAATCTGGCAATCACTGTTCCACCACGGCTTCTTGTGCCTAGGTGTAGCAGTGGATTTAGGAATGCTAATATCTGCAGCATTGATAATACACTGGGTGATATTATCAAGCGCATCGTCAATATCACTGTCAATCATCTCATTTGTAATTTTAGCCTGATCTTTGAAAGATGACCAATTTGCTCTGTCATAAATATAGCGCTTAAAATAAGTATTTGAGTCCCTGTTAGGAGTAGTCTGTGTGATAAATGTTGGAAAATGGTCACTGCCGTGCAGGTTATTTGAGACCCAGAAGTTCCAGAATGGATAAACAGATGGGGTGCAGATTGTAAGGTCTACTGCATGAAAAGTGCTAGTTGGTTCATGAAAGTAAGTGTGATCTCCATTATTAAGCAGGCATAAGCCATTGTCAGATATTAATTTTTCAATAACATCACCACGCTGATTAGAATCGGTATTTCCCCACAGTTGACTATGTGCATTAAAGTCTCCAACAATAATGTAAGGAGTGGGGAGTTGAAGAAGGAAATTATCAAGGATAGCTGACTGAATAGACTGATTTGGCGGTAAATATAAGGTGCAAATTGTTATTAGTCGGTTAATATGTACACGGACTGCAACAGCTTGTAAATTTGTGTTTAGATTAATATGCGTATGGGATAGGTTGCGAGAGAGGTAAAGAGCCACTCCACCAGTGGCCCTTTCACTACCAGTAAAATCTTTTCTGTATGTAGCATAAGTGCGCAATTTTGAATTCTTCATCCGAATCTGAGTGAAGAGCTACAGCATCATCATCCTCCATTTTATCTGTCTGTTTTGGATGGATTTCTTTTTTGGATGTTTTACTCTTTTTCTTTTTGGCTGCATTTTCAGATGGCCTAGTGACTTTAACTGTCGGCAGGTTAAATTTCTCTGCATCAGATTTACATTTGGTTTCACAGATGGTGTTTTAGTTGTAATTTGATAACCTCTTTTATGGATTAGAAGTTTAGAAATTAAAGACTGTGACGATTTTGACGAGGAATTTTGTTGTGAATTAGGAACAGATTTTGATAAGTTAGATTGAGCAGATTTTGGTGACTTAGGAGGAGCAGCAGCTTGCGTTGATCTATGTCTTACCAGAATTATTAGACACGTTATTTTCTTTTTGATTAGGTTGGCAATTAGTTTCAGTGGGGAATTCGGTTTGGGTTGCAATAGTTTTATGAGTTTTTTGGACTGTTTTAGCCAAGGCAGCAGCATATGATACACCAACTGTGGGTGTCCTGGATTCAACTATTTTTCTAGCCTCGGAGTATGATAAATTTTCTTTTGTTCGTTTGTTTGTATCTCTTTTTCTTTTCGCCACTGCCTGCAGGATTTTGAATAAGATGGGTGCTCTTTTTTGCAGTTTACACAAGAAGGTGGTGCATTGCATTGTACACTTTCATGGCCTACTGCACTACACCGACCACATGTGGTTTTACCTCGGCATGAAGTTTTTGAGTGCCCAAAGCATTGAAAATTAAAACAACGCAGTGGGTTTGGAATATAAGGTCTAACAGAACATGAAAGATACCCGGCTTTTATATATTTGGGTAGGTTTGGTGAGTTAAAAGTAAGTATTATATGCTTGGTAGGTATCTGAATTTGATTCGCTGGTATTTGCTTGTCTTTACGGTAGATTTTGATTCGTCTAGCTTCAATGACATTTTGTTCTATTACATTATCAACTATTTCACTTTCTGTAACATGCAAGAGGTCAGATTCAGAGATCACCCCACGAGAAGTGTTGAGGGTTATATGTGGACTTATGGAAATCGGGATACTTGCAAAATGTGTACATTTCTTTAAACTTATGGCTTGTTTGCTATTGTTTACTTCAATAAGAAGTTCACCATATCGAATTTTCTTGATGGTCTTTGGTTCACCAATCAATCCATGGATATATTTGTGAATCAGAAAGGGAGAGGTCTTGTCAAAACTGCCTTCTTGTCTTTTGATGACAAAGAATCTTACAGCACATGAATTGGTATTGGAAGCAATATCATCATCTCTATCAGCCCACAATTTATTTTGATTCTCATTGATATCTGCTTGCAGGCTTGAGCCCGAAGCAGTGAATTTATCCTTCAATATTACTTGAGACATACAGTCTCAGACTGATTGTTAACTGAGTTTTGGGGTGGGGCTAACACATCAGTTGTCTTATTTCCTTCAAATGTAACCATGGTTTAAGATAAATATAGAAAAACGCCAGGCATCGGGCCTGGTCACCGACCCTTCTTCTTACTGTTACTTTAGGTGCAGGTCTCAAAAGAGTGAAAACTAACAACAAACTTCCACGTTTTTCGAACGTTGGATTAAACTCATCTCCAACTCTAGTTCTTTCACAGTGGAAAGCGGTTGTTGTAGGTAAGCCTTTACAGCTCTGTCCAACTTACATCACCCTTACGCCGAAAGGACACCAGTCGCCCAGTGGAATCCTAACCGCCGCCATACAAGTATGGCGTCCACTGATCACGGAACCGGAATTCGGAGATGCCTGCGCTCTGGGACTCGAATCATCCTAAAAAGGTAGAAGCGAGGCGATGAGATTAAAAAACCTCAACACCCAGAGTGTCTCACGTGAAAATAAAAAAATCCACTATTGCAAAAAAGAAAAAGTAATGTGGGTGAAAACTTAGAAAAAAAGTGTATTTTTTGTCTTTTTTAAACTTTTTAAACTTTTTTTTTTTAACCAACAGAACGAAAACATTGTTAGTAGAACAAAGAACAATTTGAACAAAACAGTTAGTAAAAAACTAAAACATGAACTAGAACAAAGAGGGATAACAAACTGAAAAGAGAAGATTAAAAAGCATGAAACATAGAGGAAAGGATAGACAACAAAAAAGAGAAGAAAATAGGAAAGGAGAAAGATCGCTCGGGAATCCGGGGTTGCGAAACCCGTAAATACCTAAAGAAGGTATTCCCCTGGGGGAGGTTCTGGGTATGAGTCGGATTTAGAATTAGATGCCAGTGTACTTGCTATTGTTTCAGCAATATTTTTGGAAGATGCTATAGTTTGTCCATTTTGATTTAAGATTGAGATGTGGTTTTCCGAATACAGTCCCATACAATTTTTCACTTTTTTCCACAGGACTTTACTTGAAGTATTAGAGCTAAAGTAGAGATGTATTGCATCCAGGATTCACGTTGGCTTTTACGTCGCACTATTCTAGCATCAGCCTTTGCTTTTTTGTACGCAATATAATTAGCATTATTGGGATATATCCGGAAGATGCCCCAAGCCTTTTGTTGATTTTTTTTTTTTTTGCCTTTTTGCAGTCATTATTCCACCATGGTTACCTGGGTCGCGGTGTTGAAAGTGATTTAGGAATGCTAATATCTGCAGCATTGATAATACAGTGGGTGATATTATCTAGTGCATCGTCAATATCACCTTCTATCATTTCGCTTGTAATTATAGCAAGGTCTGTGAAAGTTGGCCAAGTGGCTCTGTCATAGACATAGCGTTTAAACCAATTATTAGAATCCCTGTGAGGAGTAGTCTGAGATAAAAGTTGGAAAATGGTCACTGCCGTGCAGGTCATTAGAGACCCAGAAGTTCCAATACGCATAGATAGATGGAGAGAAGATAGTGAGATCTATGGCAAGAAAGGTGCGTGTCGGTTCATGAAAATACGTATGGTCACCATTATTGAGTAGGCATAAGCCATTGTCAGAAATTAATTTCTCTATTGTATCACCACGTTGATTAGTGTCAGAATTACACCACAGTTGGCTATGAGCATTAAAATCCCCAACGATGATGAAAGGAGTGGGAGTTGGAGAGGAAGATCATCAAGGTGTGCTGACTGAATAGTTATGTGAGGTGGTAAATATATGGTACAGATTGTTATGAGGCGATTAACATGTACACGGACTGCAACAGCTTGTAAGTTTGTGTTTAAAGAAATTTGAGAATGGGATAAACTGCAAGAGAGGAAAAGAGCCACTCCACAAGTAGCTCTTTCATTACCTGTAAAATCTTTCCTGTAGGTAGCATAGTGTCGCATTTTCGCTTTGTCATTGGGCTTTAGATGAGTTTCCTGTAGAGCTAAGTATAATGGTTGATGATCGGATAAAATATTTCAGATTTCGTCATGTTTATTGATATAGCCACGGCAGTTCCATGAAATGATATTTGACATGCTTGGGTTTGTTAGATATGTTTATCTACGTCATTAAGGTCAGAGGTAGTAGACATACTACTATCTCCATCGTTCAATTCTGCATCCAATTCAGGATGAAAGTCAACAGCATCTTCATCCTCCATAATCCTCACTTCTAGTTTGAGATCTTTATTTGGATTCGATTCGGTTTTTGTGGTTTTATTTTTTTCTTTTTGGCCTTGTTTTCACATGAAACAGCGGATTTAATTGTTGGTAGGTTACGTTTTCTGCATCAGATCTACGATTTTGAATTAAAGATTGTGATTTAGTAATATTTTGAGAGTTTCTTTTAGTGAGCGGAATTTTTGAAAAATTAGAATGTGCTGGTTTAGAAGCGTCAATTTCTGATTGTGGTGATTGAGGAAGAACAGTACTTTGTGATTTAGAAGAAATAGATTACGTAGATGCATTTACCTTACTAGAACAACTGGATGGGTTGTTTTCTCTTTGCTTTGTTTGGCAGTTAGTTTCAGCGTGGAATTCAGTTTGAGTTGCAATAGTTTTATGAATTTTGTGGGCTGTTTTATACAAGGCAGCAGCAGTAGCAGCATATGATACACCAACTTTGGGTGTCCTGGATTCAACTATTTTTCTGGCTTCAGGGTATGGTATATTTTCTTTTGTGCGTATTATTTGTATTTCTTTCTCTTTTTTCCACTGTTCACAGGATTTTCAATAAGATGAGTGGTCTTTTTTACAATTTACACAGGAAGGTGGTGCATTGCATTGTACACTTTCGTGCCCAACAGCACTACACCGACACCATGTGATTTTACCTCGCATGAGGTTTTTGAGTGACCAAAGCACTGACAATTAAAACAGCGCATAGGGTTTGGGAGTAAGGTCTGACAGAACATGATAGGTATCCAGCTGTTACATATTTGGGTAAGTAGACGAGTTAAAAGTGAAAATAATGTGCTTGGTAGGGATTTGTATTTGATTGGCTGGTATCTGTTCATCCCGAATATTTTTATCTGTCTAGCTTCAATGACATTTTGTTCTTTAAAGTTTTCTACTATTTCATCTTCATTAACATACAAGAGATCAGATTCTCAGATGACTTCGTGAGATGTGTTTAAAGCTCTGTGTGGTGATACGGTGACAGGAATATTGGCAAAGTGTGTACATTTTTTTAAGTTAGCTGCTTGTTGGCTATTATTTACTAGACTGGAGCGAAAAACAAAAATGTTTGAGAATCAAATCGTAATAGTGCGGAAAATTTGCTACTCGTCAATACAAACAGAGGGGTAAAAAAAATTTTGAACTCGGAAAATATCTTCCCTTCGCGCATCGCGTTCAAAGTTTTCGAATTTGAAGAAAAATTGAACAGATAAACAAAAAATCGTAAAATTTTTTAATTTTGTCGAATCGAACTCATTTTTTGTAAATAGCATATCTTTGAGTTGTAGAATGGAGCGAAAAATATCAAACACCCCTTCTCTATTCCTTTCTAACCCCCTCAAAGGAGTGAAAATGGGCAATTTTCGGAGAATTATCCCAAATTAGAGGAAGTGTAAATATTAACCAATCGACCTGTTTTTTTTTTTTTCATAAGGCATTCTTGAGGCTTAAAGTTGAAAAAAATCCCCCCCCCCCTTCCGTCCTTTTCCCCGGATACGTACGAAGAAGTCGAAATTGTGCAACTCTTGCCCCGTCCTTCTAAGAACCACTCAGAACTCACCACCGGAAGGTGGCTTCACCGCGAGTCCCAACCAACCAACCGACCAACCAACCAACCAAAATGTGGGCAAGGAGAATTATCCAGATCGACGTGCAGATTCAGGTACTGCGAGTGCTGATTTAGTGTCAAATTTTAGCATGGTAGCACAAGAAGCGAGGGTGGCTCTTATGAAACCCTCTCGCCGCTCATGTCCATAAACTTTTGAGGAGGCCAGTGTTACCAGCTTGACATTGCGCTCTACGAATTGTGCATGACATGGTATTTCTGCCAGATTCATTGGAAGAGTTCGCTTTTTGAAATTCGAAATCAAGTCTGCAACTTCAGCTGAAGAAATGTTTACCAAAAGGGGTGTACAGGTAATCTTCGTTTTAAACCAATTTATGATATCATAATAATCATTTGCATCGAAATTTATAGCCGGAATTAGAAAATTTCTGACTCGTTTGTCCTTTGTGGCAGTGTCTTTAAATTTCAGTACCCATCAAATTCCCAATTGTCGAACGTGCTGCCCATTATCCACAACTATTGAAAGAAGGTCTTTTGGATGAGCAAAGAAAGCATTTGTTTGATTGACCTGCTTCACCACTTATTATACTTTCAGGTAAGCTTCTGCATTTCTTGATGCAGTCAAAAATATGTTTAGGTCCCTCAACGATTGCAGATCTTGTATTAATTTCGAACCACAGATGTACATATACTATCATAATATATATGATATGTTGATGATATTTTAATGTTGATGAGATCAATGAAATATACAATTCAGTCTCAGTAACCTGTTTTACTGTCATTAACCACCGAGAATGAGATATTGGGCCCTGATCCTGATTCGCTAAGTCTGAGGAACAAGATCCCGCAGCAATTGAAACGGCAATGTCCTGCAGGTATCTCTGACCTTTACTCTGGATTTATTGCGGAATGTGGCATTCAATTCTATTAAAAGCAACTACAAGCAATGACTCACAACCAGCCAGCTGCTTGCAAAAGTCCAAGAATTGGCGAAGAAGGTCATTCAGATTTTTTTTCTTTGTCCATCCAGGAAACTTCATCATTTCAATGATAGTGGATGATAGACAGAACTTTCGAGGGTTGGGACTTCGGCGGGGACTGAAATCCAAAGACACTCTCACAAAGAGCAAATCCGTCAAATGTTTCTAGTTCCGGCCTTAAATTTTGACGCCAATGATTTTTATGACATCATAAATTGGTCTGAAAACAAAATTACCTCTCCAGCTCTTATGGTAAACATTTCTTCAGCTAACGTTCCAGACTTGATTTCCAATTGGGAAAAGCCACTCTTACTTTGAATCTTGCAGACATACAACGTCATACCAAGCAATACATAGTCATAATGTCTAGCTGGTAACACTGGCCTCATCAAATGTATATGAGCATGATCAACGTGATGGTTTCATAAGAGCCATCATCGCTTCTCGTGCTACCATGCTAAAATTGGAAACTAAATCAGAATTCACTGTACCTGAATCTGCATGTGCATCTGGATAAGTCTATACGCTCACATTTCGGTTGGGTAGATTGTGGTTGTAACTCGCGGGTCAGCCACCTTCCTGTGGTGAGTGCTGAATCGTCCTTTAAAGTATGGGCCAGGAGCTGCACAATTTCGTACACCTCCGGGGAAGAGCACGGAAGGGGGGTATTGTTTTCAAGATTTAGTCTTAAAGTTGCCTTATGTACAAAAAAAGATCAGCTCGATTTGGTCAATATTTACACCTCCTGTAATATGGGTTAATTCTACGAATTATGGTCATTTTCACCCCCTCAATGTGGTTGGAAGGGAATAGAGGACGAGTATGTGGTAATTTTCTTTCCATTATACACCTCAATAACATGCTATGTACAAAAAAAGTATTTACATCAGAAAAAATTTACACCTTTTACGAATTTTCTTCAAATTGTTCAATTTTTGTTCAAATTCGAAAACTTTGAACGCGATGCGCGAACGGAAGATATTGTCCGATTTCAAAATTTTTTCTTTCACTCTGCTTGTACTGACGAGTAGGAACTTTTCCGTGCTATTACGATTCGAGTTGAAAACTTTTTTGTTTTTCACTCCGGTCTATTGTTTACCTCAATTAACAGTTCACCTGTCCGGAGTGTTTTTATTGTTTTTGGTTCACCAACCAATCCTTGAATTGCTTTATTAATTAAAAAAGGAGATGTTTTGTCGAAACCCCCTTCTTGGCGTTTCACAACAAAAAATCTTTCTTCAGTTTTACTTTCATCAATGGAGGCAGAATCCTCCACTCTCTCACCCCATGATTCTTTTTTGCCCTGATTAAACGTATCTTTTGAGCCCGAGCTCAATGCATTTTTATTCTCTTTATTGGTTGTGGGACCTGCACATCGCATGTTTTATTCCCTGATTTTGTAGCCATAATAGATAGAAATTAAAAAACGCCAGGCATCGGGCCTGGTCACCGACCCTTCTTCTTACCGTTACTTTAGGCGCAGGTCTCAAAAGGGTGAAAACTCACAATAAACTTCCACGTTTTTCGAACGTTGGATTAAACTCGATAGCATCTCCAAACTCTAGTTCTTTCACAGTGGAACTCTGTAGTCGTAGGTAAGCCTTTACAGCTCCGTCCAACCTACAACCCCTTACGCCGAAAGGCACCAGTCTCCCGCTGGATGTCCTAACCACCGCCATACAATATGGTGTCCACCGATCACGGAACCTGAATTCGGAAATACCCTGCACTCTGGGACTCAAGATCAGCCTAAAAAGGTAGAAACGAGGCGATGAGATTAAAAAACCTCAACAGCCAGAGTGTCTCAGGTGAAAATAAAAAAATTTACTATAGTAAAGAAAAAGTAATGTGAGAGAGAACTTAGAAAAAAGGTGTATTTTTTGTCTTTTTTAAACTTTTTTTTTTTAACCAACAGAACGAAAACAATGTTAGTAGAACAAAGAACAATTTGAACAAAACAGTTAGTAAAAAACTAAAACATGAACTAGAACAAAGAGGGATAACAAACTGAAAAGAGAAGATTAAAAAGCGTGAAACATAGAGGAAAGGATAGACAACAAAAAAGAGAAGAAAATAGGTTGGTTGGTTGGTTGGTTGTATAGGGTTTTATGGCGCAAAGTCCCAGTAGGGACATGCTGCGCCAAGACAAAGACAAAATTAAAAAAAAAAATGTATATATCAAAACAAGAATAACAAAAGGGTGATAAAAACAAAAAAAATTAATGAAAATAGTAATATGTATATCTAAAACCGTTTAAAAGAATCAAAGGTTCATAGCTAAAAGTCAAGCGTATTATAATTAAAAACAGTGGAATTATTAAATTAATAATTGTAAAAATACACAAAGTTTAAAAGGATGTAGAAATACTTCATGAAAACAAGGTTAAAATCATATGAGTAAAAAACAATGTAAAATCAATTAGGTAAGAATTCCTCTAAAACTGTGTTTCCTTCATCAGCACTTGATTCATAAGAGTCGGATTCCATTGCCTCATCGACATAATTCTGCATCTGTTTTGGATCCTTTAAGTTAGAGACAGACTGATTTAGCCAGCTGTTCTTGCTCTTTTTTTTCACAGTGTTCCACTGTGAAGAGCCGCCGATTGTTTTTCTCTCTTTCTGAACGCAAATTTTTTTGCTTGGTTTCACTGTTTGAGTAGTATCAGGTTTCTGTGATGTTTTTTTAGATTTAACAGCCTTAGTAGCCTTAGTATCAGTCTGCAGTTCAGATGACTTTTTGGATTGAAATGGTTCGGATGACTTTTTGGATTGAACTGGTTCGGATGACTTTTTGGATTGAACTGGTTCGGATGACTTTTTGGATTGAACTGAATCGGATGACTTTTTGGATTGAACTGAATCGGATGACTTTTTGGATTGAACTGAATCGGATGACTTTTTGGATTGAACTGCAGGTTTTTGCGATTGGCTGGTTTGATATACTATAGTAACAGGTTCTGAGGATGGTAGCCAACGTTCTAATAATGGGGTTGCATAACATTTAGAACCACAGCAGACATCACGAGTTTGTATCTTTGTGGTGCTGAGTGGTACTGTCATAGGTGAGTTATTTAGTGGAGCGGAAGGTTCGGTCTGGGTGCTTATGTGCCTTACAGATTTTGATTGTAGCTTGACTAAACTAGAGTAAGAAACTCCGACGGAAGGGGTTCTTGATTCAACAACTTTTCGAGCTTCTGGGTATGAAAGTTTTTGGGTAATTTTAACCGCAAGGATTTCTTTTTCACGTACCCAAATTGGACAGGAGCGAGAGTAGGCTGTATGGTCACCCTTACAATTTACACAGCGTTCAGAATTACTGCAAGATTTACTGTCGTGGCCGACTTCTGCACAACGTGCACAGGTAACAGAGCCACGACAGGTACTGTTTGTATGTCCATAACGCTGGCATTTAAAGCAACGGAGGGGGTTAGGTATATAGGGTCGGACAGGACAGCTTAAGTAGGCAGCTTTAATTCTGGTTGGTAAATTTGGGCTATTGAATGTGAGAATAACGTGCTTTGTAGGGAGCACTTGCCCATTTCGACGGATTGTGATACGACGTGCATCTATTATGTTTTGATCTTTTAAGTTTTCTAGTAGCTCTTCCTTTGTAGAGAACAGAAGATCTGGTTCAGAAATAACACCACGGGTTGTATTTAAAGTTTGATGTGCTTGAACTGAAACAGAAAAGGAGCCTATAGATGTGCAGTTCAAGAGAAGTTGCGAGTGCTTGGCTGAAGAGATCTTCAACAACAAATCTCCAGATTGCATTTTTTTTAGCGAATAGCCATCTCCAAAAACTGACTGGAATGTTTTACCAATAAGAAACGGTGAAGTTCTTTTAAATGAACTATCTGAAATACTGTCAGTACGTTTAATGACGAAAAAACGTGAGAATGAATTGTTCTGTGCAGTTTGTTGCTCTCCACAGGGGAGAGATATTGAAGAAAGTGAAGTTTCTCCATCCATGTTAGAAAAAAAGAAACAATTCAGACCCCGGCCGCACCACCCACTACCGAGCCCAACAAGGGGATGCACATTCGTGCACCAGTGCTAACCAGGGCCTATACGGTCACAAGACACTCCTATGCCAGCCTCCACCCTTAACGAGATGGCTAGTAAGTGCCTGATCGCTTGATCCCCAGCCAGTGACACAAGTCAGCTGACCAGCCGATTGATGCATACGGGACCAATATGCACCTCCCGTCTACCTGAAGCAGAGGCCAAAGCAGTGTGTTGGTTACCCTCAACTACCAGGATCCCCCTTTCCAGGGACACGGGTCGCCACGCACGACAAACACGTGGGTGGTATACAATTCTCCACAAGTCGATATACAGGACAATATCGGCTCATACAGAATTGCCCTCACCTCCGAAGAGGAAACCACAACGAGAGAGAAACAAAGAGGAAAGAAACACGAGAGAAATAAGAGGAAAAGGAAAAGAGACAGATCGCTCAGGAACCCGGGGTTGCGAAGCCCGTGAATACCTAAAGAAGGTATCCCCCTGGGGGGGAGAAGAAAATAGGAAAGGAGAAAGATCGCTCAGGAATCCGGGGTCGCGAAATCTGTAAATACCTAAAGAAGGTATTCCCCTGGGGGAATAAAAATTTCAGGATCTGCATGCAGATCCCTTCGTCTACATTAATGCACATAAGAAGTTTTGCTAATAGAAATTAAAAAAACATTTTTGTTAGTCCAGCTAAGAACACTTTTGATTACAATTTGCAGTTGTCTTTCAATAAAATGAATGTCCTCACACATACACAAAATGCGGAAGTCGTCAACATATAAATCTCCCTTAACAGAATGGGGTTGTTGATTAAGGATGTCATTTATTTTGATAGCAAAGAGGGTGACACTCAGGACATCAAGAGAAAAGGAAGCTTGATGCTGCACGTGAAGAAACTTATAAGACTCTGAGTTTCTTGGTGATATCGAGAAGGTACATTGTCTGGAAATCCTACCGTTGTCGTTTTCTGAGTCACTTGGTGATATCTTGAAGGTATAATTTTTGGAAATGCTACCATTGTCAATTCCTGAGTCACATATTGTCTGGAAATCCTACCGTTGTTAATTCCTGAATTATTTGGCTGTATCTCAAAAGTATAATGTCTTGAAACACAAAGAAAGAAAAAAAATGAAATGGGTAAAAGACAGAAGTGGAAGAAGTGATTGGCGACAATATAATATAACTTTATGGCAAAAGCAGGCTATATTAAAGAATGTAAAAACACTGTTTGGGAGAAGGTTCTCCTTCACAATCTTCTAGCAATAAAAAACGTTGATATAAAACTTTTTTTCGCAACCTTTCGGATTGTGCTCGTAAAATTACAAAGATGAAAAACGAAAAAGTAAGAAATATAAGAAACGCTTTGAAAGGGCAGTACGGAAGGACACTCTCGTTTCGCTAACAGCGAAAAATGTATCTGGATCCCTGCCATAGTGGAAAATCAAATAAAAATGAAATGAAGAACAAAGTTGCCCGTACTCTTTTATTCCATAATACTTTAATATGATCTACTAGCAAAACACACTACGTGCCAAATGAAATACGGCAAGCGATATTTGTATGTCTAATTTTTATTATCCTGGGAGAACTCGCTGCATGAGATTTTCTCTCACCGTCATACTTTTTTTAAGGCTCTTATTTAAACCATTTTTTATTTTAATTAAAATTTATAAATGTTATTTCAATTATTTTACCTATTTGTGAGTAAAAGTACTAAGCCAATCAAAAAAAAAATTATATTACGCCTATGTAAAGTAAAAGAAAAGCAATTGGGCACCGTGAGAGAAATTCTCACTAACGAGTTCTCCCGGGTTAAAAGAAATTATACTTTTAGGAATAATTCAAAAATTACTAATTTAGCCACAGTTTGACAAAACCTTTATTAAACTTACACTGAATTAGGCAGAAATGAGACTTGAATTAATAAGAACTAAAACTAATTCAAAATAAATGGTAATTTGGGAAGTATTTTGAACATTTCATACGCTCATTTCAGTATTCATTTGAAGTTTGGAATTTTTTGGAAACCGTTCTTAGTATGCATTTACATCTTAAAAATTAACCAACATGTCAAATTCCAAGCTTCTTGGCGGTCGGCCTACCACCTCTCTGGTGGTAATGGCCCTAATACATAATGCCTTTGTTGAAACAGAGACTGTCACCATTAATTTTGCAATCAGTTTGGTATTTCCTAATTTTCCATACAAAAGGTAATTTAGAAAGTTTTTAAAGGCTTTTTTAGAACGTTTGTTGTTCCTGCCAACCCCAGGTGGTAGTGTCACTGGCATAAAATATATCCTGTGTGGGATCACAGACTTACCGTTGATTCGCAACCATTACTTTTGTAATCGGTTTATTGTTTCCCGAGATTGCACAGAAATCGTAATTTATAACTTTTAGTACACTTTTCTATCCTTCTCTTTTAAATTTCTAGTTTATTTTCAACAGTTTTAAGAAGGCATTTATGTTTTATAAGTAGCAACTATGCCATATTTAAAGTTTCTGGTCTACTTAGTATCACAGGAATCGCAATTTAGAACGTTTTCTGCTCCTGCACCAACCCCCAGGTGGTATAGTGACACTGACATAAAATAGAGCCTATGTTGGAACAAGGGTTTCACCATCAATTTCCAACCATTACTTTTGAAATTGGTTTGGTACTACATGAGATTGAGTTGGAATCACAATTTAGAACAATTTTAGGACGCTTTTTTGCCCATATTCACCCCTTTTAAATTTCGAAATTTTTAGAAAATGTTCTTAGAGATCATTTATAGCATATAAGTAACTACCATGCCTAATTTGAAGTTGCTAACCCTTGCAGTATCACAAAAATCGCAATTTAGAACGCTTTTTGCTCCGGCAGCCATCTGTTGGTAGTGACACCGACGTAAAATAGAGCCTATGTTAGAGCACGGGCTGTCGTTATCAATTTCCAACCACTGTTTTTGAAATTGGATCGTTACTTCCTGAGATTGCATAGAAATCGCCATTTAGAACGTTTTTAAGAAAGCTTTTCGTGCACTTTCACCCCTTTTTAATTTCAAATTTTTTAAGAAAAGTCATTAGAGATCACTTATATTTTACAAGTAACTACCATTCCAAATTTCATGTTTCTAGGCCCTTCAGTAACACAAAAATCGTTTTTTTTTTAGAACTTTTTTGCTCTTGCACACCTTAAGGTGGTGGCATCGACGTAATTGTAGCCTATGTTTGAACGTGGACTAATACCGTCATTTTGATACCATTACTTTTGAAATCGATTTGGTAGTTCCAGAGATTACCTCCTACAAACAATTTTTACTTCTTTTTAAATATTAGTATAGCAGATATAGAATAGATGAGGCAAAATTATTAAAAATCATTGAAAAATGACAAACGAACATTTAGCTTAATCCTTTTTCACAAAAATTATTGAAGCATTATCGTTTTCAAGCTATGACAAGTGGAAACATAGGCCTTGCAGACAGAAAAATATTGGTCTTTGAAAAGATGGAAAAAGAAAAGAAATATAAACGACAGATTCAAACATTTTTTTTCTTCATGAGGACATTAGCCATAACACTTTAGAATTAAAAGAAACTAACTCAAAGAAATTAAAAAAACAAAAACGCTTCTTAAATGCACCAGTAAAAAGGCTGTACAAAAAATTCCTTGAAGTACATTCTCACGCCAAAGTTTCTTACCCAACCTACAAAAGCTACAGGCAGTTTTGGGTTCTCAAGCAATCTGATAATGCATTTAATAAAAACTTTGAAACCAAGTTTCAATTACCATAAAAGGTGCTAAAAAAACATGAAAAATATATATTTCGGTCCTCCCTGGACAATTTTCAATTTCGTACTGTACCTTTATCATCGGGTATAGCTCTTATAAAATGTTTTCTTGCATTTTGCGCGAGGGTTGGGATCGATAATTCTTTAATACGTTTTCTGTACAAATTGTCTACTATATAGGATAAAACACTGTTTTTGCTATGGCTTTTATTGTCCAAACCTCTTCTCTTAATAATTCTTTATTGGAGCAAATTTCAATAGCTCGATTGACATAGGCCCTTAGGGCGGCCCATTTGTAAAATTTTGGTATTTTACATTTTTCATTAATAATATGTTAGCATTCGTGGGTTTTTTATATATATTTGTTCTAATTTCTTCATCTGTTCTTATTATTTTTACAGCGATGACCGCCTCGGGAACTCAGCTTTCGCTTAAGAGTGTTTAGTGCAATCACGAGGGGTAGTTATTTTTACATCAATGAATTTAGGAGGAGCTAAAGGAGCAGCTAACGTGCTTAAAAAACAAGCAATGAAATGTAACATCAATATACCAATAAAGTCCAATAAGAATATCTTTCAGAGAATAAGAAACGAAAAAGACAGTATAGATGATATGAAAACTTCGGACATATACAGAATCAACCCAAAAAAAATATAGTGGGGATGAAAAATGTTATATTGGAAAAACGAAGCTAAGAACAGAGAAAAGAGTAAAAGAGCACAAAGAAGATATAATTAAAGGAAGAGTAACAACGGCTGTGGCAAGGCTCAGCGGAGGCGGGAAATCGAATTTCAGCGTACCAAAGAGCTAGCAAATTACGAGAACTAACCATGCCCTATAGAGAGAGGCCGTGGAGATTGTAAGCGAGAGCAAGGTGATCCAACCACATGGAACATGTGCTAGTGGAGCAAAGTTGGCGAGAGATGATTAAGGAAAGACACAAATATGTGAAGAAGAGGAAAGGGGATCAGAAGAGAGGCCGAGCAGAAAACAAGTCTGGCTCAGTACGAAATTGAAAATGGTCCAGGGATGACTGAAATATATATTTCATGTTTTTTAGCTGCTTTTATGGTAACTGAAACTTGGTTTCAAAGTTTTTATTAAATGTAATTGAAGACAGGTGTTTTGACTGTTTTATAGTTAATCTGATATTGATCGCGATACCTGCCTATGTAGAAAACATAGAATTAAAAGTAAAAAAATTGAAACAAATAAAACTTTTATATGATGATAATCCTCACAAATTGTGTACTTTTATTGCTTGTGACAAAAACTCTGCATAGATACCCTAATACCTATGTGTAACAAT
The DNA here is from genome assembly GCA_963932465.1 of Maratus speciosus. Taxonomy (NCBI): domain Eukaryota; kingdom Metazoa; phylum Arthropoda; class Arachnida; order Araneae; family Salticidae; genus Maratus; species Maratus speciosus. The sequence continues at coordinate 416,068,636 of OZ010798.1, forward strand.
GTTGTTGATGTAGAAGCAAAAGTGAGTTGGAAAGAATGGAAAATTGTTAAAAAATAAAAAAAGGTGAAAAATAATTTAAGAAAATACAATGTGTGAAAAAAAACGGAAGTATTGGGTACAATTAGAGAACTCTGGGAAATTTTTCAAAAAGATATGAAAGAGTTTAAAAAGCATGCATTTAACCTCAAAACTCAGAACAAGGCATTTAGAGATTGTAAAGAAAACTTAGTCAGACAAAGCAGCAATTGTGATCAATTTTGCAGAAAAATATGGCTGCAAATTATCAAGAGAAGTGCAATCTATTCATTTTAGTTCCTCGAGTAATCAGGCAACTATTCATACGGGTTTTCTATATGTGACAGGAAAGACAATTTCTTTTGCTTCGATCTCCGATTCTCTTGATCATAGTCCAGCAGCTGTATGGGCACATCTAATCCCTATTTTTGAGTTGATAAAAGAAAAGTTCCCAGAAATCAAAATCCTTCATTTTTTTTTTTTCAGACGGACCATCTTCTCACAGTATCGCCAAAAGAAAAACTTTTTTCTATTTTCTACTCTTTTGTTTGATTTTTCATTTATGTCTGGCACTTGGTCATATTTTGAAGCATCTCATGTAAAGGGAGCTGCAGATGGTGTGTGTGTGGGGGGGGGGAGGGATCTTAAGAGAAAGGCTAATGTTTATGTGGCATATGGAGGTGATATTTCAGATACAAAATCTTCATATATTTTTTTAAAGAACAGAATCAGAAGTGAGTATTATGTGTCTCAAACCACATTGATGAGATTTCTAGTTTGATATCCAAAAAGTTAAAAACTATTATTGGAATACATAACATTCACCAAATTGTGACTAAAAAAAGAGGAAAAATCTTGCATCGGCCAAATTCCTACTTCTGATGCAAAATGATTTGAGAAAAGGAAATTTGTGTCAGTGTCATCTTGGACGGAAAGAGGTAAACTTTTTTTCACAAAATTGGAATGGCAGATCAGTTAAAGAACAAACATACAGTAGTTCAGGAAGTGAAATAAGTGAAAACTCACCTGATTTTGTGGAAAAAGACAATAAGATTGAAAATGTAACACTACAGAACAGCAATGAAGGAAAGATTCTTTCTAATATGGAAATCAAAAATGGCACATTTGTCCTTGATGAGTTAGTGAGCGGGGCCGAAAGAAAATAAACTCAGATACGTTGGAGTATGTCACTCGTCAGTTCATTAAGACGGACAAATTAAAGTGATGTTTCTAATTATTTCTGCAGAAGATAACACTTTATTCAAATTGAATTTAAATGATGTTGCTTATGTACAATTTGAACAAATTATTTCTATACTTCCAGAGCCTACGTAATTTCGGGAGTAAGCGCCGCGGCGCTTATGACTTTAAAAGTTAATAAATTGCCGATGTGGCGCTTCTAATGTGTGCGGCGCTTCTAATGTGTGCGGCGCTTACGATTTTTTTTTTTTTTAAAGTTTTTATAAAGAATGTCGAAAAAAGTTAAACCTGATAGCAATATACTTGTTCTTGTCACCGTACGTGTTTATCTCTAATGACAAACCTATTTATCCTTATTCACATTATTTCTTTTATTAAAGTACTTTTATTTACAGTAATACACAATGCATTAAAATAAATTAACTTTATTTCCTTCTTTCTCTTCTTAAATAACGTTGCTTTATCTACTTTCCTAACGTACGTATCGTACTTTTCCTATGTTTACTTTCTTCTGTCTCTTGAAAAACTCCACTAAGTACCTGATGACGTAATCCTAACAGCTACCACATAATGATGTCGTCATCTTTGCACGTGTTTGAAGCTGTCAGTTGTATTGTTTTCGTTTCTCCAGATGATATAAAGTGCGGTCAGTAGATAGTTATATCGCCTTCCCTTCTTTGACCTACTAACCTAGTGTGCGTTTAACGAATGGCAGGAAGATGGTAGATGAGTAGTAATGAAGATTCATACAGTTTATCTTGTTTCTTTTAGTGGATTCTCGGGAGGAATGTTTTTATTGTAAAGTGGATGCGATAGTTTTAAGTGGTTGCAGTGTTGAATTCAGACCCTTTTCTCCGGGAGGGATTTGTGTGGCTCGGGGGGGGGGGGGGGGGGGGGGGGGGGATTGCCCATTTTTGACTGCTGAAAACACAAAATCTCAAATCTTCTGGGGAGGGATGTGCCCCCCTCCCCGGATCACCCCCTGAATTCAACACTGAGTGGTTGTAATCCTTTTAGAATTAAATAAAAAAAATATTAGAGAAGAAATTAAGAATTAAATAAAATAAAAAGTAAAATCCATTATAAGAACAAAGGAAAAGGTAAAAAAATTCAGTAATATCCATCTTTATTATTTTAGCGATTTAAGCATTCACAAAGTGTCAATATTATCTGATGTTTTGAAAATAGTTTTCTATTTAAATTAATCATTTACGTTCGTAAATTTAAATGATAGAATAAAGTCTAATGAAACTCCAAAGAAAAAGGGAAAGGGGTAGAAAGTAAAAATAAAAATCGTCGTTGGTTTGCATCACTACTTTGTAAAGTTGTCTATCGCGCATTACATATCTGGCCCGTTCTGTCTCACGGAGTAAAGTTTTTTGTCCTCATTGTTCTCTTAACTTATCCATTCACCCCTTTTATAAAAGTGGGTTGCTCTTTGCTCGAAACATGGTGGTCAGTCGATTTGATTGGATACTTGCCTGTCCCCTCTCATTGCTATTGCCATGTGGCTATTGCTATATACAATATACATCGCATTCGCACTTGTCATTCGTTTTCAGCGTGGTTTGCCATTTTTTCAATCTTTTTTAATCTTTTGATTGTTAGTATATTTTAAGATGGCTCCCAAGCGACTTCGAAATTATACTGCTGCATTTAAATTACAAGTGATTATGAAAGCAGAGAGTATTGGAAATCGTCCTGCAGCACGTGAATTTGGTATAGACGAAAGATGCATTCGCCGATGGCGATCAGAAAAATCAGTTATTGAAGAAATGCCGAAATTGAAAAAAGCAAGACGTTGCGGTACAGCTCATTGGCCAGAGTTGGAAAAAAATCTAAAGAAGTGGATTTTAGAACAGCGCGAAGAAGGGCTTTTAATCTCAACTGTGAAAATTCGAATGCAAGCTAAAAATATTGCTGCTGATATGGGAATTTCAAATTTCAAAGGAAACGTAAATTGGTGTTTCCGTTTTATGAAGAGACACAAGTTGTCCGTGAGGCAAAGGACAAGTGTGGGACAGAATCTCCCTGCTGACTGGATCGAAAAGAAAAGAAAATTCCTGGAGTTTGTAATGAAATTGAAAAATGAAAAGAATTTTAAGCCTTCCCAGTTAATCAACATGGACGAAGTTCCGTTGACATACGATTGCCCCCCAAGTAGAACTGTGAATTCAACTGGAGAAAATTCTGTTTTCATTTCAACTACGGGTCATGAAAAAACTTCATTCACATGCGTTTTATCGTGTACCGCGAGTGGCGAAAAGATGAAGCCTATGCTAATTTTCAAAAGGAAAACCTTACCAAAGGAGACTTTTCCATCGGATGTTGTAATAAGATGCAACGAAAAAGGATGGAATAATGAAAACTTGATGATAGACTGGTTTTCTGAAGTGTGGAAAAAAAGAAAAGGCGCTTTTTTCCATCCAAGTGGAATGCTGATAATGGATTCCATGGCGGCTCACTTGACGGAGCCTGTAAAAGAAGCGGCCAGGAAATGTGCTGCATCTCTGGCAATCATTCCTGGCGGGCTTACTAAAAAATTGCAGCCCTTAGATTTGATACCAAATCGCATTTTTAAACACCACATGCGACAGCAATGGGAGACATGGATGTCAAGTGGTTTACACTCCTACACTAAAGGCGGCAATTTGAAGAAAGCGTCGTACGCCGAAGTGGCGAAATGGGTGTCGGCAGCATGGAATGCCGTTGAGCCGAGTTCCATTATTTCGGGATTCGCAGCGGCAGAAATAATTCCCTCCAGTCAGGATGCTGATACGGATATTGAGCTGTCGGACGATGATGAAAATAGCCTCGAATTGAATGACAATATTCGAAAGTTGTTCCAATCAGACAGCGAACTGAGTGAATTTCATGGCTTTTGATTTTGCTGAATAGTGGATGTGACCCACTATAAAAAGCGTGCCTAGTGGCGCCGACCACTTTAAAAAACGTGGAGCGCCATGAGGAGAAGGGTTCGCGTCCCGCGCTCTGAATGGTTATATTATAAATAACCAACGGATGTCTCCTCAAGTCATTGGGAATAAAAAACTAAATAAGTAAGTCATTTTATGTTTTAAAAATCCTTTAAAACATTAAATTAATTTTAATTGCGTTATTAATTGTTCTTTTTTTAAAATGTCTAAGTTTAGGCCTTTAATCTACATTTAGTGCGGCGCTTATGCCAGGTGCGGCGCGTACGGCAATTTTTTTTTTTTTTAGAAGGAATATTGCGGGTGCGGCGCTTACTCCCGAAATTACGGTACTCTAAAAATGAAAGGACATCGCATTTTAAGTCTGATCAAGAGATAGATGTTTTTGAACAAAACTCACGAAAGTGAATTATGTTCGATTATAATTTTAGTATAGCAAAATAGATAATGTTCTAATAAGTTTTCAATTTCTCTTATATACATACAGTGGCTTTTTTTTTTTATGTCATTTATCACATTGCTAACTAAGCGTAAAGCCAACAGAGTGAAAAATGTTGTTGAGATTGTTGTTGATTGTTGAGTTTGTTGCTGAAATTGGTTAACTTCTCGACTGAAAATTGATTGAAAAATTAATTAAAATTACATACAAGTTATATCCTTTATATAAGAAACAAAGTAACATGACATAAACAATTATTCAAATGCTTCAAAATTATAAAATAAATAAAATGTTAATACAATTTTGATTTATTACTGTGTATATGAGATAACCTTAACCAAATTTTTAAAATTAATTATTGATACAAAAAAAATTTACAGAATGTTTTATAAAGGTCACACTTATGAGAAAAACAGTGAATTGCCAAGAAACTTCTTGAAATTTCAGAAATACAAATAAAAAAACTCTCACATAATCACCTGCTCCCCCCCAAGGGGATACCTTCTTTAGGTATTCACGGGCTTCGCGGCCCCGGGTTCCTGAGTGATCTTTCTCTTTTCTTTTCCCTCTTATTTCTCTTGTCTTTCTTTCCTCTTTGTTTCACTCTCATTGTGGTTTCCTCTTTGGAGGCGAGGGCAATTCTGCATGAGCCGATATCATCCTGTATATTGACTCATGGAGAATTGTAAACCACCCATGTGTTTGCCGTGCGTGGCAACCCGTGTCCCTGGAAAGGAAGATCCTGGCAGTTGAGGGAAACCAACACACTGCTTTGGCCTCTGCTTCAGGTAGACGGGAGGTACATATTGGTCCCGTATGCATCAATTGGCTGGTCAGTTGACTTGTCACTGGCTGGGGATCAAGTGAGCGAGTACTTACTAGCCATCTCGTTAAGGATGGAGACTGGCATAGGAGTGTCTTGTGACCGTATGGGCCCTGGTTAGCACTGGTGCACGAATGTGTATCCCCTTGTTGGGCTCGGTAGTGGGTGGTGCGGCCGGGGTCATAACAGTTATTTTTTTTCAATTATGGATGGAAATACTAATGTTCCTTCTGTTTCTCTCCCATGTGGAGAGCAACAAGCTGTTCAGAATGATTTATTCACTCGTTTTTTTCTTATCAAATGAACATATAGCCTGTGTAATAGTTCATTTAAGAGAACTTCACCATTTCTGATTGCTAAAAAATTCATCTGTTTTGGGGGATGGTCATTACCTCAAAAAATTGCAGTCTGGGGATTTGCTGGTTGAGGTTTCCTCAGCCAGCCAGTTGCAACTTTTGTCAAATTGTACAACAATAGGTTCTTTTTATGTTTCTGTCTTGCAACATCAAACTTTGCATACAAGCCGTGGTATTATATCCAAACCAGAACTTTTACTATGTACATAAGAAGAACTCTTGCAAAATTTAAATGACCAAAATGTCATAGATGTCCGGCGTATTACTATTCGTAAGAATGGGCAAGCACTTCCGACGAAGCACATTATTCTCACATTTAATAGCCCTACACTTCTAACTACAATTAAAGCTGGCTATCTAAGCTGTCCAGTACGTCCTTATATTCCTAATCCTCTGCATTGTTTTAAATGTCAGCATTATGGCCATAGTATGACTAACTGTCGTGATTCAGTTACCCGTGCACGTTGTGCAGAGTCTGGCCATGAAAGTAAACTCTGTGAAAAATCCGAATGCTGTGCAAACTGTAAGGGTGACCATGCCGCATACTCCCGCTCTTGTCCTAACTGGATCCATGAAAAAGAAATAGTTGCTGTTAAGATAACCCATAAACTTTCTTATCCTGAAGCTCGCAAAATAGTAGCATCCAGAACCCCATCTGTTGGAGTTTCACTTTCTTGTTTGCTGAAACATCCTTCAAAATCTGTGAGGCATATGGGGACTCAAACAGAATCTTGTTCTATAATTGACACACCTGCCCGTTTAGCATCTGATCCTGTTAAAAAAGAACTCCGTGATAATTCCTGCTTTTGCAAGCCAGGAAATTTACCAAAGTTGAAACTTTTGCCACATTCAGTACAGCCCACTACAATAGAATATTTTGATCCTGCCAAAAATAGTCGTTCTAGATTGCCCGCATCACTGCAACTTGTCGCAACAGATTCATCTAAAGTTAGGCCAACACATTCTTCTCAGTCTACTAGCAAATTACAAAAACCTGTTGTCTCTGTAAAACAGCAAGGAAAGCAGAATTTAAGTAAACGGAAAAACAAAATTACATCTCCGGAACATTCACAGTGGAAAACTTAAGAAATCCACAAAGTCATGCTCTGAAGCACCATTTAATAATTTTAAAGGTTCAAAACAGCTCCTTCAATGTGCGGAAGATGCTATGGATTCAGAAGCCTATGATACAGATAAGAATAATGTTGTTTTTGAGGAAATCTATCCTTAGTGATTTTACACTGCTAGTTTTTTGTTTTTACTAAATTTAATATTTTTACACCTTGATTTTATATGAATATTATTCTGGTGATTTTGACTTTACATGCTTACTTTTCTTCTTTTAAATAATCTATGGTTTTTTAAACTTGTATTATCATGGTATTTTATATTTTTATGTTTTTGACATTGTCTTTCCAATATTTTAGATTGTGTTTTAGCTATTGTTTTTTCATTGCTTAGCTGTTTTTATTTATACATTTTGTCATTATGGTTGTTATTGCTTTAACTTATGTTTTATAACATGCTTTAAATGTTAATTTAATGTTTTATTTTAACCCTTTTGCTTGCCGCAGCTTGTCCCTAAAGGGATTTTGCGCCATTAAACCCCATAAACCAACCAACCAACCATAATCACCTGCTTAGAATGCTGTAAACTATAAGGAACTCATACCTGGGTAAGTTTTTATATTTAATCCAAAAAACAATTTCAAATTATGTTACACTTAATATGGCAATACATTTGAAAATCACCCACCTAAGATATTTATAGTAGGCACCATTTGACGCCTATCTTTTATTTCCCAATTTCTGTCACTGCTTCTATGCACTAAAATGGTTCTGTGTAACCTAAAAAAGCATTCATTCTTAGAATAAAAAAATTTCTTCACGATGTTATGTTTAGTCAACTTATATTAGGAACACAGTCCTTCACTGTTGATTTTATTTTTTCTAAGGCACATTTTTACAGACATGCAAATGAGTCATTTTTCTCACCTTTTGGCAGAAATTGTACTTTGATTTTAATATACAACGGAATGGCTTTAGAAACTTGATTAAACACAGCAGAGCTTCATCTAGATAGGATACCCATCCAGATTGCTTTTCTCATTGGTCTTTCTATGTTTTATGCTATATTGACATTGTTTTTATCTCATTTTTTGGTGTTTTTAAGTCCACTTATTTTGGTTGGTTGGTTGATTAGAGTTTTATGGCACAAAGTCTTCATAGGGACATGCTGCGCCAAAAAAAAGTTAAGGAGTAAAACATAGTTAAAAATTAAAAGTTACATTAAAAGATTGTCAGAGATATAAAAGTGAAAAAACAAAACAAAATGAAGAAAGCAATGTGATGATACGAGTAATTAAAAATAATGCACAATGAAAGCGACAATACACAAGGTTTTAAAAGACAAAAAATAGTTAAAACACTAGAATATTTAAATTAAAAAATTCTAAAATCTCTAAAGTTATGAAAAGTTATGTGTTCAAGAAATAAAGCATAAAATGTTATATAATACTGCTTTAAGAACGAAGTTATAATTCAAAATTTTAAAACGATATAAAGCTACGTAGGATGAATAACTTCAAAAACTGTATTATTGTCATCGTTATCAGAGTCATAACTACAAGAGTCCATGGCCTCTTCTGCATAGTTGAGGAGCTGTTTGTGATCTATAATATTAGTTATTGCTGGGCTAAGACATGATTTATTGCTTTTTCTCTTCACAGTTTTCCACTGTGAAGAGATTTGAGTTGGAGGTTTCTTTCTTTCTTCTTGCGCGAAAGTTTTTTCATTTGCTTTCGGAGTTGGACAAACAATAGGTTTCACTAATTTGCTTTTATCTGTAGCTGGCGTTTTTTTTGTCTTATGTTCGGTTGATATTTTCGATTTAACTGATGATGTTTGGGGAGAATTAGGTTTCTGTAATGATAGAACTGGAGATGAAGCAACCTTAGTTTCAGTCTGATGATTAGATGACTTTTTGGATCCAACTGGAGATTTCTGTGAATGAGTAAGTTGATATTCTATTGTAACTGGTTCTGAGGATGGTAGCCAACGTTCCAATAATGGGGTACCATAGCATTTACTACCAAGAGAGACGTCCCGGGTTTTTTTAGATGAAGTATTGGTTGAATGTGTCATAGATGTATTATTTGGTGGAAAAGAGCAGTCGGTCTGGGTACTGATGTGCCTTACGGATTTTGGTTGTTGTTTGAGTATACTGGAGTAAGATACCCCAACAGAGGGTGTCCTAGATTCAACAAGTTTACGGGCTTCAGGGTAGGATAGTTTTTGAGTAATCTTAACTGCAAGAATTTCCTTTTCACGGATCCAGTTAGGGCAAGAGCGAGAGTACGATGTATGGTCACCTTTACAATTAGCGCAGCGTTCTGGTTTTTTCGCAAGTTTTACCATCATGGCCGACTTCTGCACAACGTGGACAAGTAGCAGATCCACGACAGGTAGTATTAGTATGCCCATACCGCTGGCACTTAAAACAACGCAGAGGATTAGGGATATAAGGCCTAACTGGACAGTTTAAGTAACCAGCTTTAATTGTAGAAGGTAAAATATGGCTATTGAAAGTTAGAATAATGTGTTTAGTAGGAAGCATTTGCCCATTTCGACGAATAGTGATACGGCGTACATCTATGATATTTTGATCACTTAAATTAGCTAGAAGTTCTTCTTTTGTAGAAAATAAAAGATCTGGTTCAATTATGACACCACGGCAAGTATTAAGAGTTTGATGTGCTTTAACAGAGACAGAAAAAGTACCTATAATATCGCAATTTGACAGAAGTTGTGACTGCCTGGCTGAAGAAACCTCAACCAGTAAGTCCCCAGAGTGCAATTTTTTGAGCGAGTGACCATCACCCAAAACAGACTGAAATGTTTTTGCTATTAGAAAAGGTGAAGTTTTTTTGAAAGAACTATCTGAGAGACTATCAGTGCGTTTAATTACAATAAAACGAGTGAATAACGTCTGTACAGTTTGTTGCTCGCCACTTGGGAGAGAAATAGAAGGAATGTTAGTTTTTCCATCCATAATTGAAAAAAAGAAAAAGAATTCAGACCCCGGCCGCACCACCCACTACCGAGCCCAACAAGGGGATGTACATTCGTGCACCAGTGCTAGCCAGGGCCCATACGGTCACAAGACACTCCTATGCCAGTCTCCACCCTTAGCGAGATGGCTAGTAAGTACTCGCTCACTTGATCCTCAGCTAGTGACACAAGTCAGCTGACCAGCCGATTGATGCATACGGGACCAATATGCACCTCCCGTCTACCTGAAGCAGAGGCCAAAGCAGTGTGTTGGTTACCCTCAACTACCAGGATCCCCCTTTCCAGGGACACAGGTCGCCACGCACGGCAAACACGTGGGTGGTTTACAATTCTCCACAAGTCGATATACAGGATGATATCGGCTCATACAGAATTGCCCTCACCTCCGAAGAGGAAACCACAACGAGAGTGAAACATAGAGGAAAGAAAGACAAGAGAAATAAGAGGAAAGGGAAAAGAGAAAGATCGCTCAGGAACCCGGGGTTGCGAAGCCCGTGAATACCTAAAGAAGGTATCCCCCTGGGGGGTCCACTTATTTTTGTGCAGCATATCCCTTACAGGATTTTGTGCCATAAAACCTCATACAACCAATCAACTATAACAGCGTTTGTGCTTATCACAAGACTAGCAAAGAAAACTAGAAGAGAAAAGTATAACTGAAGAATTGCAATGCCGCTATTTCACTTTTGAAGTTCTGGTCACTATTTAGAACTTTTTCTTTGTTCTTCAATTTTATCACTTTTTTGAAAGCATCTGAGCAGTTGCATGCCTGTATATATCTTAAAGCTTAAATAATTTACATTATTTCAAAAATAGTTTGTTGTTAACGTAGATTTTTATTATTTTGTTTATTTTCGACTCAACATAACATTTTACTATAATAAATGCTTCTTGAATAATTTCTCATAATATAAGATTAGAATTTTATCTCTAAATCTTCCTAATCTTTAAATACTTCTTTTCATGCAGGTGAAGAAATAAAGAAGCTATGGGGGTAGTATGTACCAAGATCAAACGAGAAGAATAATGCGGTACCTAATTCAGCAATCAGTTGGCTGAACAATACAATTAAACGGGAAGTGGCAAAAAAAGGAGATGTACTGCTCTAACATTATACAAACTCATTGTTGGTGAGTAATAATTTATGCTTATATTTCAACCAATACATAATAGTTTCATTAATTTGAAAATTTTCTATGGGGTAATATGTACCAAGATCATACTAGAAGAATATTGTCCTATCACCTATCCAGGAATGAGTTAGCTGAAGAATACAATTAGAAGGTAGGGGAGGCCGGGGGAATGGTGACACCTTAAGGAAATTTAAATTTTTTCACTTCATAAAAATGTTTATTTTTTAATAGTAAAAATTCTAAAGCTGAATCACGATCTTTAGTATCTGTATAAATTTAACTGCAATCATAACTGTAAAGTAAGCACACATAAAAAAAAATTTCTTTCAATCTCTGTACAGTAGCGGGATTATAGGATACTGGGGTAATGACGCTGCTCTTTAATGACCTAGTAAATACATAAAATGGATACTAGGAAACACATAACCTACTGGAAGTGCTTCAAAAGCAATAATTTATCAAAATAATGAATAATTGCAATGGTCCTTAAGCTAGATTTATTAATGTGCTAAGCTTACAATTTAACTCAAATTCACAACAGTCACCCTTTGCCATAGTGGAGACATTACCCCGAGAGGACAATATAGCGGAAACCCCCCAGAAAAGCCAAGAGAAGAACCGAACTTGTTTAACAAATTGCATCAAAATGTCGGCGAATGCATGTAGAATACAGGTAATATTAAGTACCTACTGTTACAATAAAAGGTGTTTACCTCTACTCATTTGAAGCTCCAAAATAAGAAGCAACTAGATGAAAACTTTTTTCCACTAGAACAAGCAAACGGCATACAACAAAATCATTCTCACTCTTGGCACTGTTTCTAATTATTGGCCGCTATAGTGCAGGCGCATTCACTATCGCAAACTGCCGTTAGTTTTTAAACTAGGCGAGGTGGCGGCATAACCCCGAGTTGCGCCATTCCCCCCGTCTCCCATAAGTGGCAAAAAAAGGAGGTTTACTGCTCTAAAATTATACAAACTCATTGTTGGTGAGTAATAATTTATGCTTATGTTTCAACAAATACATAATAGTTTCATGAATTTGGAAATTTGCTATGGGGGTAGTATGTACCAAGATTGTATGAGAAGATTATTGTGGTACCTATTCAGCAATCAGTTGGCTGAACAATACAAATAAAAGGAAAGTGGCCAAAAAAGGAGATCTACTGCTCTAACATACTCCTTGTTGGTGAGTAATAATTTATGCTTATGTTTCAACAAATACGTAATAGTTTAATGAATTTGAAAATTTGCTATGGGGGTAGTATGTACCAAGATCATACCGGAAGAATATTGCGGTACATATTCAGCAATGAGTTGGCTGAACAATAAAATTATACGAATGTGACTAAAAAAAGAGATTACTGCTCTAACGTTATACAAACTCCTTGTTGGTGAGTAATAATTTATGCTTATGTTTCAACAAATACATAATAGTTTCATGAATTTGAAAATTTGCTATGGGGGTAGTATGTACCAAGATTGTATGAGAAGATTATTGCGGTACCTATTCAGCAATCAGTTGGCTGAACAATACAATTAGAAAGGAAGTGGCCAAAATAAAGGAGATTTACTGCTCTAACATTATACAAACTCCATATTGGTGAGAAAAATTTATGCTTATCCTTCAGCAAATACATAATAATATTTTCATGAATTTGAAAACTTGCTATGGGGGTAGTATGTACCAAGATCATACGAGAAGAATACTGTGGTACCTATTCAGCAATGAGTTGGCTGGACAATGTGATTAGAAGGGAAATGGCAAAAAAAGGAGATCTACTGATCTAACATTATACAAACTCCTTGTTGGCAAGTAACAATTTATGCTTATCTTTCAACAAATACATACTAGTTTCATGAATTTGAAAACTTGCTATGGGGGTAGTATGTACCAAGATCATACGAGAAGAATATTATGCTGCCTATTCAGCAATGAATTGGCTGAACAATACAGTTAGAAGGGAAATGGCAAAAAAGGATATCTACTGATCTAACATTATACAAACTCCTTGTTGGTGAGTAATAATTTATGCTTATATTTCAACAAATACATAATAATATTTTCATGAACTTGAAAATTAGCTATGGGGGTAGTATGTACCAAGATCATACCAGAAGAATATTGCAGTACCTATTTAGCAATGAGTTGGTCGAACAATACAATTAGAAGAGTAGTGGCCAAAAAACCAGATCTACTGCTCTAACATTATACAAACTCCTTGTTGAGGAGTAACAATTTAAGCTTATCTTTCAACAAATATATAATATACATAATTTAATGAATTTGTAAAAGAATTGAAGTATTATGTAATTGTTTAGTGTATATCTAAAGATGTGACATTATAACACAATCAGGGTTCAGTGCTATATATTGGATATTTTAAAATAATTTATGATAATTTCGATATTTTCATGTTTTTGAAATTTTCAAAATATTCTATATATATTTTTTGTATTTTGATATGAAACAAGTATAAATTAATTTCTCTACTTCTATTGACTATGTCTTTTTGTAGATAAAGAACTTTCATTAGTGACTTTTAAAAAAATAACCTCCCCCCTCCTAAAAAAGTGACATTTTGCTCAAAATTGAAGTTTTAAATGCTTAACCAATAATTATGTAAGACAATATGAACCCAGAACAGCTATTGGTTGGTTGTAAGAGGTTTTTATGGCACAGAATCCCTTAAAGGATATGCTGCGCCCAAATACAAAAAATAAAAACATCAAAAAGTGAAACTAAAACATTGTCAATATAATGAAAGAATAAAAAATAGAAAGACCAATGCGGAAAGCAATCACCCCATCCACATGTCATATAAGTGTAAGGAAGAATGAGAATAGTTAAACCAATTAATCAAATAAACAGTTAAATATCAAAATAAGCTGCATGTTTTTTCATCCTGCATGCAGATAAACTTTGCCTTGACTCACTGTATCATGTCAACTCTGCAGAAATAATGTGTTAAATATAGAAACTAATATTCAATTTGAAATTCTTAAATTACAAAAAAGAATAAATATTACATTAGATTTGTTTTTTAAAAATTTAAAGAAAAAATTAGTTTAAATCGTGATTTATACAATAAAAGAAAATTGTGGATTAATATTCAATATTATTTTAATTAATTAAACGTTAATATTTTCAATAATCTGCTTGCTTAATCTGACACTAACTTAATATTTAAAGTACAACTTTCAGAATAATACATTTTCTGAAAATGTTATCGATGCCATAAGGGGTTGTATTAAAACATTCCTTAGGGAACACCAAAGAACTGATATGAATAATGCAATCCTTTATTAGTATTTAAGAAAATCACAAAAAAAAAAAAAAAAAAGCATAAACTACTTGAATACTTTGAAAAAGAAGCCCCTTTCTTAAAATGGAATAAGTAAAAAACTAATATTGATTTGCATTAAAGGTTCATTTATAAATCCTTGGAATTTTCTTCATTCTGCCAGTTTGTGCTTTGCTTTTGGTATGCATGTCACACATTCACCAGGAGCTGTTTGAAAATTTCATAAAATGAAGAAATTCATAACTTGCAATTTCTCTCAATTTTAGTTCTATAAATGGGTATGTTGCCAAGTTTGGTATTAAGCAATAGCGATGTTGACAACAATGTGCTTATTAGTTTCAAATGTATAAGACTGCGAGAGCAACTATCTTCCAAAAAATTCCTACATACTTACAGAATATTTAGCAAAATATTTAAATTTACCAAAAAAATGTTATATAAAAGAATCTGAAAACATACACAAAAGAAAGCGACATTTCTTTTCTGTTTTACAAATCTGTATTTTTTTCAATACCCCACATTTAACTATCAAATAATGTAAATATAATTTAGTAATAATCACAAAATGCATTGCAAAATATAAAAATAGATATTTTATTATGCAACTATCTGGATAACAAACTAAGTGAAATGAAATTACAGTTGCACTGAGTCTCGCTCAATTAAATATGCCAATTAGCAACATACCCACTTATGTAACTTTCCCTTTCTTTCTTTATCCAGACACTCATTTCATTATGCAATTTCATAGAATGTTAAAGTTGTTAATTCTTCGAATTTATTCTTTAATTCTTCTCGTTAATTCTTCGAATTAACTTTGGGTATTACTTTTGTTTTCAGATATTTGACCACTAGACAATCTTTCGCAGATTTGGCCTATTCTTATAGAGTTGATGTAACGACTGTATCACATATTGTGAAATCAACCTGCTTCCACATATGGGAAATTCTTCCAGAAAAACTGTTTCCTAAAGCCCCACAGGGAAATTGGCTGAATATTTTAGCAAACTTTTGAAAGTATGCACATTTCCCTCAATGTCTGGGTGTGATAGATGGAAAACACATAAGAATTGTAAATTTTCCCCACGAGGGAACTTTGTGAGAAATAAAGATAAATTTGAAAAGAGTTATTTTTTCCTTTCTCTCTTCTCCTATTGTATAATTCTTTATCATGAAAAAACCATCGGAAAATTTCTTTAACATTTACTTTGACATTGAAAGGGGTCTGTTAAGAGACTATGATATTTAGGTCTTTACATTTCACTTGTGAAGTTCCTTATATTTTTACTCCTGACGTATTTGCCCAATTTTTAGCTCAAATAATGCATTTGTGTAGTGAAAGCGACTCAAACAATTATTTGATATTTGACACGAATAGTAGTGATACATTGGATATAGATATAGCATCTGTTCGCAACTGGTGTAAGTTAGATAACAAATCTCCATTGGTAGTCCACCAATCCTTTCTTTTACGGAAGCACCAGGCATTAAATATATTCTTAACGACTCATCTGATCCACTATTTTCTGAAATTCTTTGACTCAAGTATTATGAAAGAAATTGTTGACCAAACAAATTTATTTGCATCACAGTATTTTAATTTGTACAATTTAACAACAAAATAAAGATGTGCTAATTGGATTGATACTGGTGAAGATGAATGCTGATATTTTTGTCATTATTAATGCTGGAAGGAATTAACGAAAAACCTCACCAGTTTTTGTACTGGTCAAAATTGCCAACTTTAGAGACACCATATTTTGGCAAAATAATGCCAGAAAGAAGATTCAGTCTGCTCATGAAATTTATGCATTTCGCTGATAATGAGGAGTACAGGGATGCAGAAGGCAGAAATAACCCATTGAAAAAAAATAGAAAATCTATTAAAACTCTTAATAAAATATTTTCAAAAATCCTATGTTCCTGAAAGAGATATTTCCATAGATGAATCTTTTCAAAGGAAGATTCGGATGGAAATAGTATATTCCATCCAAGAGAGCACCATTCAGAATCAATTTTTTTGTTTTATGTGAATCATCCCCAGGTTATATGTCATGTTTTATGATTCATACAGAAAAAATTACAAGTTATTTACAGAAATATTAGGATAAAAGCTAATCTGACTGTAATAGATGGATTTTTCATTATTGTATCACAGTGGGCAGTTTTTATCTCTCTCTGGATCTGGCAGAAATTCTTATTAGTCAAAAGAGAGACATTTATGGAACATCAGAGTAACAAGAAAAGATGTTCTATAAGAAAGGAAAATCAAAAACTAAAAAAAGGTGAAATGATAGCTTTCCAAAACTGAAAAAAAAGATCATGTTGAAGTGACAGGATGAAAGAACAGTGGCAATACTGAGTACAATCCACTCAAATTAGATGGAAACTATAATATAAAATAGCAATTCCTTAAATAAACTCAAAGCTATTCTCGATTACTATCATACTATGTGTGGTGTAGATAAGATCAATGACACCCACTTGTATGGGCCCGTGAGGACTACCTGTGCAACCTCGCTACCTGCACAACTCTAAATTCCATATAGACAGCAAAACTACAACTCTACGTAAATGTATTAATTATCTTGCCAAGAAATAACGAAAAAATTTACAACTTGCCAAATGAAATTGTAGTGGAGCTACTTGACTATATGATGCCTTTGAAACTCAGCATAGTAAACGGCCGAAATATTCCATGACTATGGACCTGCAGTGAACTTTTGAGTTCACTACACCAAGATTCTTTTCTGTTTTTGGATATTTTTCTCAAAATACTCAAAAAAAATGTATTGCCCTGATAAATACCTTTTTTAAGCAGTTTGCCATCTCTTTTATAGCTTTACCTGCCTTGCCCTGGTGACTTATTTCTGATCATGTGCTAACTTTAATATTTTACTATTTTTTAAACTATAATTTTAGTAGTTTTCGTAACAACAGCTTTACTCTATCTTCATTCCTAATATATTTAAATACACTACATTTTCCTCTTACTTTGACATAATTATTTTAGCATTTACTTATCAATCTTATTTTATTTAATTTTTTATTTCTATTGTCATTTACTTTTTAAGTAGTTTAAAACTACATTTACTCTATTCCCAATGACTCACAATATAACAAGACAATCTATCTATAGATTGGGTGTTAAGTTGTCAGCAACTAGGAAAGCCCCTTAATGCTGTTCTACTGTTCAGCAATGTTCAGAAAATAAACCTTCAACATTTAAAATATTAACACCAGACGTAATGAGACGCCACCCCAAAGCTCAATCAAGGGGGGGGGGGGGGGGCGACAAATACCAGTAGGTTTATAGAAAAGCCTTGTATTCTTACAGATATACCTGAAATAATGTCTCTTGTTGTGACAAGAAATTAAAAAAAGGATAAAACTAAGATATCTGAATAAAGTAAAAAAGTATACCGAAATATTTTTCTTTCAGAAATTTTTAGCTGTGACAATGATATATATTCTTGAAAAATTCATCAGATGAAAGTGATTATGATTGATTAGCAGATGATGAGGTAACTGAAAATGAAATTTCGTACTTGTTCCTTTCACGAAAAAAAAATGGTAGAATGATGAAGTATATGCTACTAATTTTAAAGTTACACATTTAAAGAGATTGAGTACAAGAAATAAGTTTATAAGAGAAGATGAAACTGCGTATGACACAGATAAAAATGATATCATGAAACATCCTCATCTTTCGCTTTTAGAAAAAAATGCTCATCAGTTAGAATATTTGACATTTAGAGTTGATTTTTCCATATCAAGATACCAAATTAAAAAATATATTTAATTTAGTTAAACATTAAAAGAATATATAAAGATCAGAAAACAATGGTTTGCTATTTATTTGTGGTCTAGAAAAAATAAATTCGTGAAAACGGTCAAAGGTACAACACCTTCTTCTACCTATTAATTCAAAGATTTTTATGAATGATGATGCACATTTTTTTTTTTTCGCAAGGCATGGGAAAAAAGTGTTCGGTCCATCTCAAAAAAAGTTGTTATACGCTATATAAATAAATCATGGAGAAGACATGTGAAAATGCACATCCCAAAAGATAAACAAGAACAGATTTACAAAGAGCTTAGATGTATACTCTATGAATCAGACATAGATAAATTTAACATATTTGCACGACTCTTAATGCAAATAAATAATGATCCAGATGCTGTAAATTTTTACTAACATTTCAATAATTAATATATCAAAGAGTCGAAACATGGGCTTATTACTACAGAAAAGGAGACAAAATAAACACAAACATGCGCATAGAACGCTTTCATCAGTAACTTAAACGCATATATCTCCAAGGGAACAAATACAAAAGAGTAGACAAATGCTTGGAAGGTCTGAAAACATACACTCATGACAAACAATTTGAAAGATATACAAAATTACACAAAGGCAAAGTAAAAAGAAACAATTTCATTCCAAAAGGTACAAAGGATAACAAATTGCATCTAATTTTTTAAAGATTTCCAATAAACATTGGTCAGGGATCATTATCAAATAAACATACACTGCTGAAAAAATCCATAGCTGCAATTCTAATTGACACTCAACCACTTCAACAATTACCCCGAGATAAATCGGGGGTAAAAGCACTGTTTATATATACCTGCTGCCGGTGAAGTGGTTAATGTACCATGAATGCTTCTGTTTCTTTGCAGCTGCCATGATTTTAAAATAAGGAAAAACTTATGCAAACATGTTCGTACAGTAAATATCCCTTCTAGAATAGAGTTTTTCAGGTTCATAACACACACTCATTTGATGCGGTTCCAGTTTACAGAATAATTCCATGATAACCCGTTCTTACCGACTGAAATACAAAGGAGTCCCCAAATTTACTTATCAAAACTAATTTTTAGAAAAACAAAATTCAGTTAAGATAAAAAAAAAGTGCATTTTTTTTTCCTTTATGAAACTTATCTAATTTTATACACAATGTGACATCATTAAGCAAGGAGGCGGGGCAAACGGAATTCACCAATTATGAGGCAGCTTGTGTTCCCTTTCTTTATGGACTTTGCATATTTCTTCGAGTAAAATTAGCAAAAACCATATCTGCAGTTCACAGCGATTGTTTATTCATCTGTGCTTTATTCCTTGTGCTTACATCCACATGTTGGTTTGCTATTTTTTAGTAATTGATCCTTTTCTAGAACTTGTTTGTTGTATAATAAAAATTGTATGGTAAAAAAAGAATGGAAAAGAAAAATGGCCGTACAAATCTGGCAATTGCAAAAGCAATCAAGAAGCTGAAAATGAAAGAGTAAAAAAAAACTTAAGGCATCCGTGGAAAATTTCCTTTTTGTGAAAATGGCAGAAACTCTCTCTCTGAAACTACAGGGTGGCTACTAAATACTGATACAAATATTTAGACATTTTATTTTACAAATATAAAATAGAAAAAAATAATTACACTAATATGATGAACATCATACATGAAAGTTTACCTGTAAACAAATTCACTCAAATCGACCGCCATCTTTATCAATTACCAAAGATAATCTCTTATGCCATTGTCCGAGGGCGGCACGAATCATTTTAAGAGGTAATTTGTCCCATTCATGCAATATGGAAGCTTTGAGAGAGTCCAAACTTCTGTGTTGTTTGCTATTTACTTTAGCCTCTAAAATCCCCCAGACACAATAATCTAAAGGATTTAGATCCGGTGAAGAAGGTGGCCAATCTTCGTGCATGATAAAATTCGGACAATTGACCTGGAGCCAAGCTTGTGTTGATTTAGCTCGGTGTGAAGGTGCAGAATCTTGCTGAAATATCCAATTCTTTTTTGGATACAACCTGTCAGCATGTGGCAATAAATGTGCAGCCAATATGTTCTGTTTGTAATATTCCGCATTGATTTTTACCCCTTTATCTATGAATTTCAAAGGCAATTTCTCATTGTTTGACACTGCAGCCCAAACCATAACAGAATTCTTGTTCTGAAAGCGTTTAACAGTTCTGAGAGTTTCAGGTATATCCTCAAACGTTGCTGAATATATGACATCATTTTTAGAATTATAACACTGTTCAGTGCAAAATAGCTTCTCATCAGAAAATATCATTCTGTCAATATTTTTCTTACCGTGCCGCTTCAGCAATTTCTTGCATCTTTGTAATCTTTTTATCTTTTGGGCATCAGTCAAACCTTGAACTTTTCTTTTCCAATAAGGACGAAAACCCAGGTCTTCATTTATAATAACTTGCATAGTTCTGCGACTCACGTTCTCTTCTGCAGCCATTTTATTTGCAGAGCGTTGTGGATTTCTTCGTATCTTTTCACGAATTCTTTTGATGCGCTCTTTTGTGCAAACTGATCGTGGGCGACCAGACCTAGGTCGATCTTTACAGCTATTAGTATCCAATAATCGATTTATAGTTCTATATATAAATAATCTATTAAAACCAAGGCATTTCAATTGCTTAAATATTTGACCTGCGGAAAGCCCGCGATCAAAGAGCTGTTTAATCATCATTCTTTTAGCTTCCATTTTAAAAATAATTCTAAATATTTGATTTTTACAAAAATCGTCTGCACTAATAGAAAATTGCCAAACGCTGAAATACAGAAATAAATTATTTTACCAAACGATTAAAATTAATTCTTATTTTTTTAAGTGTATCAGTATTTAGTAGCCACCCTGTAAACAGTGTGTGCGATGCCAGGCGATCATTTACTAGAAAATCCTTCATTTACCATTTCAGTTTGTAGCACTGATATTTCTAATGACACAGTTACACGACAGAATAACAATAAGGATAGATGTGTGCCACATGATGAATCTTCAGAGAACTATCAACTAACTGTGGAAACTACATAGTGTAATATTAGAGAATAAGTTCGAGCTAATATTTCCAATGTTAATAGTGGCATTTCAGTCTCAGTTGAAATTGGACCTATCAGCATCAATTATTGGTCCTGTTTATAATTTTAATGATATAGCATTGTGGCTTCTAATCAGCGATACGTTAAGGGAATTTTTTATTCTGAATAAATCTTTCCAAAATATTGATTATTTAGAAAATTCTAAATAACACTTGGTGGAATGGAAAGAATGTGTTCCTGTAATAATTTCTTCCATGTGAAAAGAAAATGGAGAAAAAATCCAAATAGATTGGTTATTATATTTGCCAAGCCGTAAAGCAGTATTTACTACATTTGTAAGTAAGCTCGTATTTGTAATGTCGACTGACAAAGCTCCTTTTAAGAACGGTTTTTCAGATTGGAGAAATGTTAGTAAAAGATTGTCCTCCCAAGAAAATTCAACTTTTCAATGAGTATCTGTATATTCATTTTCACAGCACTCATCTATAAAAAGTTTTATCGACAGCACCCTTTTACAGCAGCATAAATCTGAAGAAAATTATTGGAAACAAGTTTTGTATGGAGTTGTAGCTGTAATAAAATTCATTTTACAAAGAGGGCCTTCTTTGGAACTAATTGAACATTTGGTTCTGTGCATAATGGCAATCTTCTTGGAATTATAGAATTGTTAAGTACTTTTGACTTATTTCTGGCTGAGCATATCACTACTCATGAAAATATAGGGAAAGGAAAAGCGAGTTACTTTTCTTCAATGATTGTCAAAGAGTTTATTGAATTGATGTCAAAAAAAAAATGTTGAGTGAAATACTAATGGAAATTAAGAAAGCAAAGTATTTCGGAATTATAGTGGATTTTACTCCCGATATCACACATGCGGACCAACTCTCTCTGGTATTGAGATATGTTTATTCACAAGGAATGCATTTGAACAATTTTTGAAATTGACACCCATCCAAGGTCAGTTCTTAACATCTTCAAGATGTTGTAGTCAATATTCTTCACGATCTTGGTTATCTATGATTTAAAGTATTGTCATGGTCAGTCTTACGGCAATGCTAGTAATATGTCAGGAAAATATTCAGGCTTGCAACCTAGGTTAAAAAAAGATTTTCCTCTTATAGAGTATGTGCCATGTGCAGCCAAATCTTTAATTCTTGTCTGTACAAATGCCACTAAATATTGTTCTTCAGCCATTTCTTTATTTGGCTTAATTCAAAGTGTATATAACTTTTTTTCTGCATGAACCCACAGATGGAATTGTTAAGTGAGAAGATAAGTATTAAATTAGCATTAAAACTTATGTCAACAACAAGGTGGTCTGCAGATGCTGTGAAAGTTTTGAAAAATATTACACTGATATATTGAGCATTTTATCAACCATCTCTAAAGATGTTAATGAATCAAACTACTAGAAATGAAGCAAGTAATTTATTTTCAAAAATACAATTATTTGAATTTGCTCTCATGGTTGTTATATGGGATACCATACTGCAGAGAAACAGCGTGAGCAAGAAGGTCCAATCAGTAAACTGTACATGGCAGTTGTATGAAAATAAGCATTTTAAAACCTTAGAGCAACATGTTGCTGATAAGAAGCCAGAAAAATTCCCAAATTTATGCAGACCTGGCAGAAAAGACAAATCATGCGACAAGTCTACATTAACCTGCCATAAACATTAAGTTCAGGGTGAAATCATGGAAACAAAATGTAGCTTTCAGTGCTCTGAAGGCCACTGCTCATACTCAACTGAAAAAATTTTTAAGAATCACTTTACAAATAAACATGCTACAGAAAATCAAATTGTAAAATCTAAAATTACTATAAATGGTCACTGCCCTATGTGTAATTGCTCTATGCAAGAAGATGCTTCGGTATATTTTTCAATCATCCATAATATAAATATACACATACAAACACTGGAGTTCCCATCAGTCTTTGAATTTGAAGACTGAAAAGAAAATATCGAAAAGAAACAATTTCAAAATTTGAATCATGTGCATCCATCAAATGAGAATGCCATATGCAAAACTGATGCATATTTTGAAGGCCTTGACAAACCTTACTATATGAAAGGTATTCAAATGTTAGAGGATTGTTGGAAGAAATGTATCACTCTGATTTTATTTTTCAACATAGTTTCCTTCCAATTTTTTACAAAAAAAATGTTTTTTCATTGTTAGTCTCGGGATTTTTCCAAGTATGTCACTGTTTTCAGCAGACAAGTGTACATGGCAGATTAAGTGAAAAAAAACTTTTAGCATTTAGTGCCTTTAAATCACACCAACATAACAAGAGATATAGATGGTCAGTAATGTGCAATAAAAAAGTCGTATTCCCAGCCATTTAACTACATGGTCTATTGTGATACGGTTTACATTTTTAAATAATATGACGAAACAGCTGGAGTATTTGTACTAGTAACAAAGAATGTTTACCATTGTAAACATATATTGTAGCAATAAAACTCTGTATTCTTCCTCTCCCAGCGATGGTGGTTCATAATTATTGTGTAGATGCCTGGCTCTCAGAAAAATACATTCATGTTATTTTGAATGGAAAATCACCTCTCCATCTCCTTTTATATTATTTTATTATTTACTCCAGCATGGGAACTAGCAATTCGACTTCCTTCTCACCCTTGCAGAGAAAGATAGTTCAGTCCGGCATGGTTATCTTACGACTCTGTGTGTATTTGCAGCCAATGAAAATGTGGGATATTATCCTTTGTTTTGCTGTGCTAGTAGTAAGAAGAGATGTACTGTCTGCTCCCCAAGAAGTATTTGAAAGTACTTTAAGTAAATTCAGTGATTTTTCTGTTGTTTTCAAAAATGGAAGAGAAGAGGAGATACTCGATTCACATAATTCGTTAGACATCTAGTGTTAGTGGTAACAGTTATAATGATAACGATAATATGATGAAAAAATAAAAGAAGAAACCTAAAAAAAGGCCAAAAATGAGGGGGCCAAAAAGAGAGAAAAGAGTTTAAAATGACTGAAATTTTTACTTATTACATTACCATATACCGGGTGTCCTAAAAAGGACCGACTGATTTTAAAATTCAATAACTTGTAAACGGTGATAGATATTTAACAAATTCTTGTAGGAGGATTATGCATAAGGTCAAAAGTTTTATTACAGTGATTTTCAATTTTAGTTTGAATTACAAACAATAGATGGCGCTGTGATCACTAGAGGCTCAATTCAGGCTCGATTTTTGGTACTTCGTGGCCCGGATAATACATTTCCATCTCCTTTTTCCGCATGAAACAAGAGAAAGTACCAAAAATTGAGCCTGTATTTAGCGACTATTGCTTACAGCGCCATCTATTGTTAGTAATTCGAACTAAAATCGAAAATCACTGTAATAAAACTTTTGACCTTATGCATAACACTCCTGCAAGAATTTTTTAAATATCTGTCACCGTTTGCAAGCTATTGAATTTTAAAATCAGTCAGTCCTTTTTAGGACACCCGGTATGTGTCACATTTACAATGCTAAGTAACATTGCCATTTATACTTGCGGCTATTTATACGTATTACACTTACATATTACACTTAGTGTTATTTATAAGTATTAATTTACCTCGCCATACTACCTCATAACTTACCACACCATTTGCTTATCAAAAAAGAGCTTATTACAGTTATTCGTTGAAATATTACATATTTTTATAAACAAGACCTCATATGCATTATCAAAGAACAATGATGATGATTTATATGAATTATATAAAGAACAGAGATCATTCTTTAGGACTGAAGACAAAATTAATTTTAATAAGGATCTAGATGATAGGGAGAAGATATTAACTAATGAAGAAGAACATTTTTTAAACATATTTTATTGTTCTTCCTACATAGTGGTGGTATTGTATGTAAGAATATAAATGAAAGATTTTGTAGAGATATTAAAGGTGCTGACAAGTTTTATAATATTCAATTAGCTATTGTACATCAGATTGTATACCAAAAATTTGTTGATGTACACATTAGTAATGAAGAAGAAAAGAAAACTATAGAAAATAGATTTCTTAATGATTTTGTAGGGAAAAAAATAAGTTGGATAGAAAAATGTCTAAATTTTGAATCAGGATTTTGAGAACGGTTATTTGCTTTTGCTATAGTTGAAGGTTTATTTTTTTTCAGGTTCATTTGCATCAGGTTCATCTTTTATTTGAAAAATAGAGGAATTATGAATAGATTAATTCAAGCTAACGAATTGATATTAAGAGATGAAACACTACATTGGAAGTTTGTTTCATTTGCAACGATAAAATAAAAAAGAAAATAACAAAAAAACGAATATTAGAAATTGTTAAAGAAGCAGTTCAAATTGAAGAGGATTGGGCTTAAAAATTATTCTAAATAAATGGAAAAGATTTGAAAATTAACAGATACATTTCATCATTACGATGATAATATAGAAAGTAAAGAATTGACAGAATTGAGAGTATTTAGCCTTGAGTCTAAACAATCCTTTTTGTGGTGGATGGGGTGAAGACACGTTTTTTATTGGTTCCCACAGAAGTTCTACATTCATGTCCACATTTCTTTTTCTAAATGTTGCTATATATTTTTTTTAATATAAAACCTTGATATTCCACCCATTACTGTAGAAAATGGAGAGAGGTTGTGTCCATGTCATAAATTGTATTTTTGATATAGATAAACTTGAATATAATTAATATTCTCTTTTAAACATGGCCAAATATTGCTGTAAGTTGTCAAAATACAGAAGAAGCTATTTATATTGAATACCTTGCACAAGAAGTTGCACGGATTATAAATTTTTGCATCATTTACATCACTTTATAAATTGATAAAATTTAGGTTGTAAACACGGTCCATTACATTAACCACTTTAGAACAGAAGAGTTTTAAAACACAAAAAATTGCAATTTAAGGGCACTTATTACTCACAGAAATGAATAAAATATAAATAAATTAGAAATACGTACTATACCTAACATTGTTTCTTGAAAAACTTGCACTTTAGTAATTTGTTGGAAATTTAAATACCTTTACCTGGCATCTCATCTAACGTACAACCTTTAAATTACAATAATTTCTTCTAGACAATTCTCGAATAAGTGCAAAGAAAAATAATAACATTTAAATCCCCACTGATGATGGCCGTGTAATGGTTGAAAACGTTTTGAATTAATTTTTAATGGTTTTTAATATATTTTAGGATATTTTTATTGTATTTTAAATAATTTTACATTATATATATGCACCTGAAAGTAATGGTACATTTATTTCTGCTTTTTATATGAATTTTAATTACTGGTAATATGTTTCAATAGTTTCTCTTATTAATGTTTCCTGAATTGTATGAATGACAAATATTTCCTGATTTGCAAAACAGCTTTGTGGTTTGATTAATTTATCAACAGATTTAAATCTTCAGATACAGATTTTTTCCCCCCTCTGAAAATGATTTTGTTTGCAGTGACCATCAGATAGAACTATGCTTATGTTATATCTTGAAAAAAGCAACAATGCCTGAAATAAGGAGATAAGATGAAATAATGCCTAAAATTTAGACCTCTAGATGGTATAGCAAATATTTGAGCAAAATGGAATGCAGGCACTTCTGTAAACTGCATTGTTTATACCTTACTTAGAAGTTTTCGAGTATATTAGAGAATTGTGTACCATAAACCGAGGCTAGTTTGGGCCACTTTTTCCTGGGCAATTTTTTATTTTTTAAACTATTTTTAAAGTTTTGGAGTCTTCTTTGGTCCATTCACTTACTTTCATATAAAATTAATACATTTCATATGTTGGAATATTTAAACCAATTAACAATTGATTGCAATAGGATCTGCTAATGCTTTAACACTGAAAACATAATTTTTTTTTTTAATCTTTAAGCACAATAAACCAAATGTTAATATTAAAGACAGGAGAAACAATTTTCATCATGTTATCCTTAGCAACTGGAACAAAAGTAATTACTGTAACATTTTTCTAAAGTAACATATGAAAAAAATGGTACTTAATACATTTTTTAAGAGATTAGTGTGTATAAAAGACATTACTGAGCAACGGGGGGTACTTCCAGACCAAAAAAAGGCTTGGCACAAAGTAGACCCAAAAAACTAGTTTTCATGTTAGCTTTATGAAAACGTAAACATTTTCTGTCAAAATAAAAAGTTAAAGGAAAAACTGATCGCACATGGGTTGGTTACAGGTTACTAAAGTTAATATTTTGACACTTACCTTACTTGTATTATCTAGATTGTCTGACTATAGAAAGTTTTGGGAGTTAAAATCTACACACGAAAACAGTTGTTTCCAAAAACATCCAGTATTGCCACTAAAAAAATTTAATTACCCCCCCCCCCCCCCAAACTATTCAAATACCCTATAGTAGGGTCTAAAATATTTTTCAAAGGCAAAAACTCCGAATTATGATGTATTGTATGTTCAATACAAAGAAAAAAACCTTTTTTTATGGGATGGACCAAAGTAGCCCTGGTTGCCAGTATAAGAGATCAACATTATAAAGATCTGCTACTGTATTGTGTGTAAAATCGCATTTGCGTTGTGCTGGATAATGCAGAAAAATCCAATTGTAATTGGATGTTACGTGTAATTTAAAAACTGCTGAAATTGCAGTAATTGTTTTTTGAGATGCTTGTTTTTTGTAGTTATTTGATATCCAAGATTGTCTTTGTATCCTTTTAATATTATCTTTTGTTGAAAAGACCATGGAGGGACCAGCCAAGGTCTTTTGCACAGGCTGTGAAGGCTTTGAAAATGGCTATCGTGAGGGAATCTTTCCCTTCCGAGAAACTATCTGATGGAGACCTTGACTGTATCCAGATGGAAATACTAAAGCAGACTGATTTGATCACTACTGGGGATTTTATGTCCAAGATTCAGAGATCTTCATTACAGGCTGGATCCCTAATCATCTACTGTGATGATGTTGAAACTGGGGACTGGCTGAAAAGGGTTTTTAATGATAATAAAGAGGTGTTGGTGGCACGGAACTGAAAGTTATGTGTGCCAATGAACTACCAAAGCCTGTGAAGGTGGCATGTAAGACTAGAGATATATACACAAAGGAGCCCAACTTGTTGCTAAAGCAGATCAACCGGTGAAACCCTGAGTTGAAATTGGAAGAATGGCGTGTTCTCCACAAGGTGGTGGAACCACATTCTATACGATGGATCTTTGAGGTTGACTGGGGCTGCTGAAGCGATCAGACTTTGGTGCATATACAAGCCTGGACAGGGGATTCTTTAAAATCATAAGTGATCCCAACACGAAGGAGAAGGAGCGTTTGGCTGAAATACAGACAACCTCCTCTCAGGTAAGTGATTCTGACACTCTTTCTGATAAGGATAGCGAATTACTTAAAATTAATGAACTGGAGATAGATACCAGTTCTGAAGGAAGCCTGCAACCAAACTCACCCTTATCCATTGGTGTGATTGAGATGGAGCTGCAAGATTTGAATAATAAGGATCAGCAGGTTAAACCCTTACATGATGCTGATGGGAGGGTGGTACCTCTTCCTAATTTACTTGCTGCCTTTATCTTATTCATGGATAATAGCTGTAAAGTAGAACAAATCAATCTTCACTATAGTCGCTCTGCATCGGCCGTTCTTGGCAGGAGGCTGGATAGAGGTGATTTGATATTGCATTAATTCAGGAACCTTGGACCCTTAATGGTAAAATCATAGGTCTGAATATCAAAGGGTACAAAGTCTTTTATGATGCTACCTGTGTGAGGACTAGAGCTTCCATTCTTAACTCCAGGCTAAATGTATTGAATCTTATTAATTATCTGGATGGTGACAATGTTGCTATCAAGGTTATTTAAGAGTTGTGGGAAGTATTAAAATGATTCTTCCCTATACAAATTCCGTTATTGACCTGAAAATCTTTATTTTAGAAAAGATAGCTTCCGAAAATCCGATCGTTATACAGGGTTGAAAAATCTGATTTATACATTGTTAAAAACTACTTCATAATGTTTGAGATAATTACGGACAACAACAATAGAAGTTTTTGTTTCTGAAGTTTTTTAAATCTCCAAAGTCTATTGGTTTTTTTGGGATAAAGGAATGCTTTTCGGAATTATGGGCAACTCAGAAGTATAATATATTTTTGTAAACCACCTTTCAATATCCAGAAACATCTGTTTTTTATAGTAAATAGTCTGTTTCGTTTTAAACAAAATTCCTGAATATATTTTTAGATAAAATCTACAGGAAATCTCTCTCAAATTATATTAATCAGTTAAAAATTATAAAAGTTGCTTCTTAAAAGTAAAAAAGCATTTAAATGTTAATTATATTTAATGAATAAAGCATATATAATTTAATAAATATTTATAATCTTATTTGATCAAGGGCCTTTAGTCTAAATAATCCTTTTTATGGTGGAAGGGATGAAGACACGTTTTTTATTGGATTTCCACAGAAGTTCTACATTCATGTCCAAATTTCTTTTTCTAAATGTTGCTATATATATATTTTTAATATAAAACCTTGATATTCCACCCATTGCTATAGAAAATTTGAGAGCGGTTGTGAACATGTTATAAATTGTATTTTTGATATAGTAGATAAACTTGAATATAATTAATATTCTCTTGTAAACATGGCTGTAAGTTGTCAAAATACAGAAGACCTTTATATTGAATACCTTGCACAAGAAGTTGCACCGATTATAAATTTTTGCATCATATACATTACTTTATAAATTGATAAAATTTAGGTTGTAAACACGGTCCATGTATGCCAAGAACAAATTGCTACATTAACCACTTTAGAACAGAAGAGTTTTAAAATATAAAAAATTACAAATTAAGGGCACTTATTACTCACAGAAATGAATAAAATATAAATAAATTAGAAATACGTACCATACCTAATATTTTTTCTTGAAAAACTTACACCTTTAGTAATTTGTTGGAAATTTAAATACCTATATCTGGCATCTCATCTGACGTACAACCTTTAAATTACAATAATTTCTTCTAGACAATTTTCGAGTAAGCGCAAAAAAAAATAACAACATTTAAATCCCCACTGATGACGGCCGTGTAATGGCTGAAAGCGTTTTGGGTTAATTTTTAATGGTTTTTAATATATTTTAAGATATTTTTATTGTATTTTAATAATTTTATATTATATGTAAGCACCTGAAAGTAATAGTACATTTATTTCTGCTTTTTATATGAATTTTAATTACTGGTAATATGTTTCAATAGTTTCTCTTATTAATGTTTCTTGAATTGTATGAGTGATAAATATTTCCTGATTTGCAAAACAACTTTGTGGTTTGAAAAATTTATCAACAGGTTTAAATCTTCAGATACAGATTTTTATCCCCCCTGAAAATGATTTTGTTTGCAGCGACCATCAGATAGAATATGCTTATGTTATGGCTTGAAAACATGTAACAATGCCTGAAATAAGGAGATAATATGAAATAATACCTGAAATTTAGACCTCTAGATGGACTAGCAAATATTTCAGCAAAATGAAATGCAGGCACTCCTGTAAGCTGCATTGTTTATACCTTACTTAGAAGTTTTCAGATATATTAGAGAATTGTGTACCGTAAACTGGGGGGGAAGGGGGGGGGGTAAATACTTTGGGCCACTTTTTCACGATTCCACTAACATTTCCATTATTAAAAAATATTATATGATTTTTCAACATCGAAATTGAATGGTAATGAATTAACATGAAACAATGAAGCAAATTTTATAGTTTCAAAGAGGCAATTTTTTATTTTTTAACTATTTTTAAAGTTATGGAACAAAGTAGCCCCTGCTGGGGCTTTTTGGTCCATTCACTGATTTTCATATAAAATGAATACATTTCATATGTTGGAATATTGAAACCAATTAGCAACTGATTGCAATAGAATCTGCTAATGCTTTAACACTGCAAACCTGACAAACAATTTATTCATTTTTAACATTTAAACACAACAAACTAAATGTTAATATTAAAGACACGAGAAACAATATTCATCATATTACACTCAGCAACTGGAACAAACATTCATTTAAAAACTGCTAAAAATTCAAATTTTATATTGATCATAAAAGTAAAAAAATATTACTTTGATTTTTTTTTTTTTTTCCAATTCAAATAGAAAATTTTAAAAAGCGATAGAACTTTTACAGGTGTCGAAAATATTACAGGAGTGAGTGGTTTAAAAGTAAAAAACTTACAATATGTACCTGCCGAACATGTCAATAATTATTTCAACATTATACAGCATGTTGTGAGACTTTGAGAATATACTCAGGAATATATCACATCACAACCGACTAATATGTTTTGTTTTGTTTTTTTTACACAAAGGATACTGCTGATAGAAAAAAGATACACTATTCAAAGCGTTGGAACAATTACACCACAAACCCCTGTAAATGAATTAATAAATAAGTTAGAAGTAATTGAAAATGTAAATTATAATGAGGGATTTGATAAACGATATCAGTTAACAAAAAATAGTCAAACAGTTATACTGTGGATACCTTTGAATCAAATTTTTGATTTTGTTAAAGAATATCCGAAATTATTAACAGGTTTTGAAATTAGAATAGAATTTGAAAGAAATAACAGCAAAAGTATGTTATGTACAGACGTTGCAAATACATTTATAATAATTATGCATAACATAATTTTGCATATTCTTTTTCCAGTGTTCATATATTAAAAAGTAATTAAATGTATGCTTTTTTTATTAACTGTCTTGAAACAACAAAAAAAATACATTTATTTGAGATATTTGCTTAAATATAAGGAAAAATCAGGAATGTTTTAAATTGATGATAAAAAAAAAAAGTGTTTTGATATTAAAAATTGAAGGAAATGATATTAAATGATAGTGAAAAATTTAAAAAGGGTTTATGAATTGGAATGAGTTGAAAATTTCAGGACTGCTCTCGTAAGATTATATATATACTACTAAGGTGTATAAGAGAGGAGGAGGAAAAAAAATGTACCAATCAGACATTCACTAGATATCGTCCATTTAATGTTGTATTCCCAAAAATAAAGGCAGAAGTACTTGTTTAGGTTTACACCATAGTAATATCCAGCACAAATCAATGGCTTTATTTAAAAAGAAATAATCGCCTATGTAGAACCAGAAAAATTAGCTTAAGGAGATAATCTGTAAATAAACATCAAAATTCTGCATGTATGATGAGTGTAAATATTGCTTTATAAAAATTGTACCAATGCAGAGAGTATTGCACAATAATATGATTGCGGAATGGCCAGAGTGGATTAGGAAAAAATAACAAATTGTTAAAAAATTTGATGAACAAGAAACAGTAACAAAGGAAGTGAAGGAGACAAAGAGGAATCAAATTGGCAAACTTAATAAAGTGTTTCAAAAAGATATCACAAGTTTTCAAAAAACATTACATTCACCAACAATACCACGCATACCGAACGTGCCTAAAGAACTTGGGTAAAGACAAAGCTGCACTTCACATAGATTTCAGCGAGAACATCAACTGCAAATTGGGCAAGGAGGTAGAGTTAAAATTTTGGAGGCTCCCAAACAATGCTTCATACAGGTGTTCTGTACATGAAATGACAGGAGAAGCCAATAACATTTTATTCAGTGTCATCCTCTTTAGAACACGGTCCAGCAGCTGTGGACCTTTTATTCAGTACAAAAAAAAATTCTATCTATTTAGTAAACATGGGGATAAATTGAAATTTCAGTAGTCCACATAGAATTCTTTTAATCAGGCTATAGGAAAGGAGCCACTGATGGGGTAAGACAAATGCTAAAGAGGACGGTAGATAGAATTATATCCTCTGGGAATGATATAGTGGATACTAATGATTTTTTAGACAACTAAGAGACATCACCAATGTGAAACTGTATCTCATTTAAGAGATAGAGCAGATAAGCAGGGCTATTCCAAATAAAATTCCCATTCTTAAACAAACATTGTCTGTTCACCAGATGGTGACAATAGGTAATGGACTATTTAGGTACAGAAGTGTATCTTGTTTCTGCCAGAAAAATGGCAAACTTTCTCCTTCCTTTAAAGCATCAAATAAAACCTGACCTTGCTTCTCATAAAAATATTTACAAGATTACTTAAAGTATCAGATGTTTATTCTTCCGACTTGGACTCAAATGGAACATCCACAAATGAAGAGTGTGAAGTGAAAGTTGATGAATCCATACAGAAAGTTTTGCCTGATAATATAAAAGCTGGGAAGTATATGTTGGCTGCATTTACAACAAATGGAGCTATATGTAACTTGAAATCAAAGTATCTAGTAGTTGCTCAAGAAGAAATGAATGATGATAGAGAAGTAAAAGTGATTAAAAACTCACAGACCTGCAAAAAAATACTTTTTGAAAAATGCATTAATTTTGATAACTAATTTCTATGTTCTTTTTATTGCTGATTCCGAAAATGAAATCCATTTTTTCCTATCATGTAAGTATTTTTTTCATAAAATGATAGCATACTTTTAAAGAAAGAGCTGAAATCATGAAATTTTAACATTTCATTTAAATTTCATTTATTTATAAATCCATATAAATTAGATTTATATGAGTTCAAGTAATAGTTGCCGAAACGTCAGTGAAGGCTTACTGTGGAGTAGGGCTGGGTGATGTCTAAAATGAAATATCGTGATAAATCGGCAGCTTTATATCACGATATTCCATTATATCGATTTTGCGACATATGAACACAAAATATATGTACATTTATAATATATGTATAACTTCAATATACATTATATATTTTATTAAGGATTAAAATTAAAATATATATATATATATATCATTCTCAAATAGATTAATAAAAAACTATGTATAAATAAGCAAATCTAAATAAATAAATGCTAAAAGAAACCAGTAGGATGTGTTAATGGCAAAATTTCTTCTATTTCTACGTGTTATTACTTCAAAATTCGCTATCACAGAGGCAAAATTAAATAACAATCTATGCCCATCATGAATATTCTAAAGATATAGGTGCACTAAATTGTATGCAGTTAAAAGGATATATAAGCATCGCATCTTTCAAACAAATCATTGAATTTCAGCACGAACCTTATTAGATGTCTGTATCCAAAATTCCTAATCTAAAAATCATAAAAGCAATACCTGTTGGACAGTATACACCCAAGCCTAAGAAGGATCTACTTATGTGAAACTAACAGAATAAGGTGTTTGATTAAAATTCATGCATTAGTTTTTGAGATACAGGTATCACTAAAATTGTGGAAAATGCAGCATAGCAGCGCCACCTATTGGACGATTAACACTAACACTTAATCAGCAACAAGTTGTGTCAACATCTGTCTGAATTTGAAATGTTATGAAAATACGTGCGATAATTCTTGAGAAAAAGATATAGCGGAAATTTTGAAAAATACAGCATAACAGCGCCACTTATGGGCTATAAACACCAAACACTAATCAGTAAAATTTATGTCTACGTCTAAGCCTAACTGAATCTGAAGTTTGATAAATATCAGCGCATTAGTTCTTCAGACAGAGCTATTGCGAAAATCGTGAAAACTCAGCATAGTAGCTCTGCCTGTTGGGCCATTTACACCAAGAACTAATCAGCACCAATTTACAAGGTATAACTGAATTTGAAATCTGACAAAAATCCGTGCATTAGTTTTTGAGATAAAGTTATTGCGGATATTGTAAAAAATGCACCTACCTGTCAAGTAATTTACACTAATTAGTAACGAGATATAAAAGAATCTAAAATTTTGTTAAATTCTGTGCATTAGTTCTTGAGATAGAGCGCCTACAAAATTTGTATTACAAAGAGACAGACAAAGCTTTTTAAAAATAGTCAAATCGTGTTCAAGACTTTCTAAACATATAAATCCGTCGAAACCCGGATGACAAAATTTTCATGAATCCAATACTTTCTTCTTGTAAAGATAGTAGAAAGTAAAAGAACTAAAAAAAAAAAAAAATCGTTAACAGAGAGAGAAAAATAATAGTTTGGTTAAAGTCAATTTTTGAATTGTTTATATTTTATAATTGTTAAATAATATTTATATTGCTGTTATGCTTAAAATTGTCTTAATATACGTCGGCGTCCCCGACAAAAGCTCTTAGTTTATTTCATTTCATTTTTATAATCTCCATTTTTTTTTTAAGAAAAATAAAACTCTGCGTGATCTGCGAATCATAATCAAATGTGTTTCAAAATTTACCTTCCCCTTAATTTCGTTTTTTCATCGTCCATGTATGCTGTGTACATGAACCGCAATAATTAACTTTTTGGACTCCGGCGTCTCTTACACAAATTTTATTCGGTCGGCACCACTTTTATAAAAGAAGTTTCCTTCAAGTACACAATTTCAAAAATGCTAAGATTAAGTAAGAAAATTTTATTATCCTTTATTACAGGTGCCAAAAAAAATTTTGAAAGGAAAGATGGTGTCGCCACAGTGGTGACAACGGAGTGCAAAATAATGCAATAGCGGATAAGGATTTTAATGAGTTACTGTCACTTTCAACTGATTTCTTGCTATCACATTTAAAAATCCGTGAATGCGCTAGAAATTTTTGCGTGAAATAATATTTTTTTTTAGAACAGCCCTAAGAGTTTAAACTTAAAAATTCTGATTTGAAAAATATTTTTTTTCTTAACCTTTAAGACTATCTCTTATGCTTGTTCTATCGGGGAACTTGGATGAGGATCTCCTGCGTTTCGACCAATGTCCGCTAAATGAAGAAAAAAAAACTAACCCCCCCCCCCCCCCCACACACACACACACACACACCGAACAATTTACGTCTTTCCTCTTTTGATTGTCAGTACACAAACTTTAACTGCTTAATTTTTCTGCCCTGTTTGTTATTTTGAATTCTCGTGACATTAAATAAATATTGACATCTAAATATTCTCCCCCACTCCCCACAAACAAACAATGACAGAGGCAGTAAATACCAAATACTCACATATGTCAATTTTTAAAAGAAACTACCAGGAGAAAAAAAAAACGAAGTAAAAATATCTGCATAAAAAAAGAACCTGGAATAAACATTAATATATATTGCTATGGAAGTATTATTTCATTTGTCCAATTAAATCCACTGTTGCAAATAAAATGTAATATTTCATTTATTTATCTCCCTGATTCACATATTGTTCATTAACAACGAACAAATATTCATTCAAATCCGTTGAACCAGATTGAAGATAAAACATAACAAACAATATCATTTGCTGTCGGCAACTACATGAGAAAAACCAGCTGTATCATATTTATTGCCCGTCATCTGAACCTGAACACCGAAACTATCACTTTCTCCCCTTTTGAAAAATCGTTTACGCTGAGAGAAATCGCAGCGTAATACCATGGTAATACCATGGATAGTATCATGCTGAAGCTGGGAGAATCTTGAGGAGTGATCATGGTTTAGGGTGAGACGTATCATGATGATCGAAACTGATTATTCGGTATTTAATGTCATCATGGTTTAGGCAGGGATAAAATACTCCATTAGTATCATGGTCATCGTAATAACCTGCGGTTTAGAATGGTAGAATTTTGAGTACTCGAAGTTGAAAAAGCGCCGATTGCAGTTTAATGAAAAAGTATGATAATCGCAGTTTACACCACGATTCTGATAATCGTGGTTTACATCACGATTATGATAATTGCGGTTTACATCACGATTACGATAATCGCGGTTTACATCACGATTACGATAATCGTGATGTACCGTTGTATAGGATTTTTTGATATCGTCATCGCGATTTATAATTTATATTGATTTTATCGGTTTTATCGATGCATCGCCCAGCCCTACTGTGGAGACCCGAAAAGTTTTTGGTTTCTGTTTGTTAGTTTGTCTGTCCCGTGATAACTGCCTTAAAAAAAATCCGATTAGCATGAAATTAATTGAGTATGTTGGTAAGATCCCCGGATTTAGCTGTATAGTTTTTGGTTAAATTTGGTTCATTCGTTCGAAATATATAGAACATTTTATTTTGAGCCATAATGCTTTTCTATGGCAGTTCAGACGATTTTCAAATTTCCATTTGTTGAAAGAAAATAGCGCGTTTGATTAATGCATTTAAATGGTAAATTATGGATGCTGAAATTACCAAATAAGCGTTTTAAATTATTTCTGTCTTTTTGGGATTTTGTCAGTATATTTGTCGAATTTGTTAATTACTTATTTGACATGATACATATTTTTTTTTTTTTTTTTTTTTTTTTTTTTTTGTCAGTCACCAACAGCAGCTGCATTTTACAGCCGATAAACAAAAATAATTTAAATAATCCTGATTGCAAAAAAATAAGTAGAATGTCCGGCTAAGGGAAATAAAAAGTTAATCAATCTTTAATAATTTGGTGTGCAATATAGCTTTGTGTCAAACATTTACGGTGTCAATAACGTTATAGTAAAATTTAATTTGGATACTATTAAAAGGCTATTGCAAAGTAATTTTTTTAATTTACAAATCGATGCAATTTAGGCAATTAGCAGTGGGCATGATAATGAATGATTATTTAGTATATTTAAAAGTCTCCAAATATGCCTATTCTTCGTGATTTATGTTAAATCTTTAGTTTAATGACAGTAGCTAATTTTCTTGCACAATTTTATAGCATCTATTTAGACTAACTATTACAGAATGATCAACAAAATTATTTTCCGGAAACAAAATTTGTAAAAAACATTAAATCCCTAAATTAGATATTTATTAAATATAATAGTTTCAGTATAAATACTATAAAAAATATATAAAAATATTAAGTGTAAATATAGCTATTTGCATATTATGATAACATAAAATCTTTGTCAAACTGTTACTTATCCTAAAAAAATTCAAGTGTAAAACAAAATTCAAGATTCACTATAACCGTTCGCCTAATCAATAACAAATTATTAATTTAAATTTAATACGATTATGGAGAGCCCCCTGAAAAAATGTATTTTTTAATCTAAAAAATTACCAAAATAGGAAACTCATCAGAATTCCACAACATTATTGTCACACCGTGTATAATTTAATACTTCTAACTTTCGAAACCTTCCAACAATTTTATATGTTGCTAAATGTTATATTAAAAAATAAGTAAAATGCGGATTGTAGGATGCTCAATATTATGCAATATGAGATTAAAAGACAATTCACTCTAAGATGTCATGTTGAGGCTCCTGATCTGCAGATTTACTAGTTAAGTATATATAGAAGGTTACAAGTCCTTAGAATAACGTTTTTTCTTCACATCAAAAGTTTTTTTGTCACTTTCCCTCTTCTAAACTTTGCAGAGACTGTCTCTTTGTAGCATCCAGCAGTAGTTGGCTATCATGCTGACATTCCATCTGCCTTGATATAACCTCTCCATTTCCTTCATATCCTGGTGAAATCTTTCACCTGGTTTCTCACTAACTCTGCCTAAATTTTCAGGAAAATAATCTAGGTGTGAATCGAGAAAATGTATTTTTAAGCTCATATTACATCCTAAAATCTTTGAATTTTTACAATCTCTTCTACAATAGATTTGTAGTTTGTGTCCTTTTTATTGCCAAGAAAGCTAGTAATAACTAGTTTGAAAGGTTCCCAGGCTTTTCTTTCATTCGTTTTAATTTTATTCTCAAAATTTTCATCTTCCATCGTTTCCTAATGTCTGATCCTAACACACCTTCCTTCAGTTTTGCTTCGGATAAACCCGGGAACTTAACAAAGTATTTGAAATATTCATCTTCTTTTGGTAAAGCCTTGACAAATTGTTTCATAAGACCTAACTTTATATGAAACGGTGGAAGTAACACTTTTTTTGGATCAACAAGATTTTTCCTTTGAATATTTTTGATTCCAGGATCTAATGTCTTCCTGATTGGCCATTCTTTCTTAATGTAATGTTCGACTGTCCCATTCATAAATAAATCAAGGAAATTTTGTGTACCCATTCTGCTGACCAAGCAACATAGAAATCACCTTTAGATCACCACAAACTGTCCATATGTGATCTGAATACAACAGTTTATTTAGGATGAAATCAAGATTTTCATAGCTCACTTTCAAATGAACTGAATTCCCAACAGGTACAAAAGCATAATTATTCCCTGTATTTATTAGTACTGCTTTCAGACTTCTTTTTGATGAATTGATAAAAGGTCTTCATTCGTCAGGTTCATATTGGACTTTGAAACTTGCTATGAGACCCGGAATATCGTTACAATAAACAAGTTCCTCTTCTTGAGAAAAAAACGAATGAACTCTTTACTCAGTTCCGAAACCAAGAAATGACATACCAGGAGCTAGCAAATATTTTTCTTTTAATCTGGAACCTAAAACTTCTGCTGAATCCTTAGGAAGATTTAAATCCCTGACTAAATCATTTAACTCAACTGCATGAAAAGTTTAGGTTCATCTGCTAATGGAGTCTTATACCTCATCAACATTATCATAACTTTCACATTCAGGTATACTATTGGAGTAATCAAGAATGTTTTCCACAGTATCTGGAAAGGAAGGAACCAGAATAGCAGGTCCACGAGGGCCAGGACGTATGGCAGACGGAATGTCAGGATAAGATATTTCCTTTTAGTCCTTTAAATTGAAACCTTTCACATTACGAATACAAAAATAGCAATCATCACTGTGATTTTTACATTCTCCCCAAACCATTGGTATACCAAACCGAAAAGATTGCTTTTTACCTTTAAACCATTGCCTTAATTCTTCTACACAAATATAACAAACTTTGCGTGGAGCCCAAGGATTGTCTTGATTTCAGGCCAAATAAGCAAAACATACTTTTTTTACAGAATCAAATATGCTTCTTTGTTGTTTTTTCACTGTATAGTTATCACAAATATAGCAGAAACAATTCTGTGAATTAGCACATCGTCTGGAAGCCATGTTCTCCAATGCAGCAAAAACTAGAAGTAAAAACGACTACTATAACTTATGTATTTTTATTCAGACCTGTGAGTTATGTGTACAGCACAGAGTAAAGAAAGACACTGATTCAGGAGTAAGATAAGGTCAGTGAAAAGGGGTGGCGAGCAGACACCTGCAAGCAGGAGAGATCCGATTTCAACTGGTTTCCTGTGTCTTCAATATTGTATTTAATAGTCAGTTTACCGATAAAGAAAAATATTCTGTATTGAAATAGTTTCATCTTTCTTTCTTATTAATAAATCCACCAATTTACTATTTTAAGCCCATAAATTTTTTTATCAAACTCATATAAATAATAATTTTTTTAGTCCGAAATATACTAAATTCTTAAAAAAAAAAAAATAGATTGCGATTTGTGATGAAACTGTACGTGATGGAATTTTTTCATTATTATTCTAGTAATCAGCATCCAAAAACCATTTACTATATCATCAATTTTTCATCGCTGGCTTGTGCTATTAATGACTGTGGGAAGTTATTTCGAGCTGATTAAAATTATATTTCATACATTCATTTAGAAGAAATCATAAAAATTCTTCCTGAACCTAAATGCAAGTTGCAGGGTGTTCGCGTGTGCTACAAGTTTCCAAATAATGTAGATGTATTCCAGAAAGCTTAAGTTTCATATAAATCTTCCTATATGACAAATAAAATATTAGGTGGAAGGTAAGGGTGTTTTCTCTTATTTATACTACATAATCCTGCTGATGTTTCCCAAGAAAATTAAGTTGTCCACTTAGTTATAGATTTTTTTCATTCTAGGATAAAATAGCTTAAATATGAAACTGTCCTGTTATTTTAGAAACTGTGCTACCAAAAAATGGGGTGTTAATCGGAACACTTTTCAACTATAACATAAAAAAAAAGCTACTAACGATTTTATTTTTTGACTAAAAATTCCAGTTTTGTTTTGTTATTTCTCTTTTAAGCAAAAACAAACCTTGATAATAGTTTTCCGAATCGGAACAAATGTTATAATCTTTATTTGTATTCAGTATTTGCATATTATTTGTATCATTATATTCAGAATTTAATAAGATTAATAAAAATAAATAATAATGATAAGGGACGAATAGGTTGGTTGATTGGTTGTATGGGGTTTAATGGCGCAAAGTCCCAGTTGGGACATGCTGCGCCAGAACAAGTAGACCAAAAATATACAGAGATATCTGTATGGAAAATTTATGTATTTTATTATTGAATGATTTTCTTTCTCCTGTGCGAACGTTTCAAGGTGACAGTGAATGCTATGTTACTTTTCTACTTTAAAAAAAAAAACTTCACTTTTAAGTATAACTCCTGATGGCAAGTATGTTTTATTTAGATGACTGGATCAAATATTTTGTGGAGATGGAGGAATCTGAGGCTGAGGTGGAACAAGATTCTGCAGGTAGCGTTTAGTTTCACTATCATTCAGAAATTATGATATGGCTGTTTTTAAATGTTTCTATTGTATTATCTCTGTTGTCACCCACCCCCCTTTTCTCAACTAACATGTAACGTACAAAGATGAATAATTTAATGATAATTTTTTATAGTTGTACTTTCTTAAGATTTTAATGGTGCATAATTGATATTTAATATTTACTTTTTATATATGAATTAGTGACATCTTTTAAAGTTAATCTAATGATTGTTTTTTTTTTTTATTTAAGTATTTATTTAATTTAAGAATTTTTTTATTTAAATAATTTATGATTTTTTATGTTAAATCATTTGTTTTTTTATAGGTAAAGTTGCATAAAATATATTTATTTATTTTACTCTTTCATGTTAGTTCAATAGTTAGGTCATTTCATGTCAAGTGTCCTAAATTTGGACACGATTCGTTCTCGGCACTTTTCAATTTTGATGCAATCTTAAAATAATTTTCATATACGTCGACGATGGACTGTCAGAGTAGTTTAATTCAGGCATTAATTATTTCTCTAAAGTTTATAATCGTACTTATTGAGAATACGGGTTGGTTGTATGAGGTTTTATGGCGCAAAATCCCTTAAGGGACATGCTGCGCCAGAACAAAGACTAAAAGCCCCAAGAGACAGAAAATAAGTAAGTAAAATAAAAAGAGCTATAAGAAAGCAATCTGGATGGGGTATCCCATCCAGAAACAGACAAGTGTAGAAAAATAAAAAAAACTTTAAATCCTAAAAGCAGTAGAGTAAAACAGTAAAATATTTATATAAAATGTGCAGTCTGGCCCCATCCAGACGTCACAAAAGATTGACAATGTGCTGAGAAATATATTTTTTCAGTTTCAATGATTCAGAAGTTAAAATATTCATACTTAGCCTGTAAATAGACTTGTCGCGATGAATTTGATTTTACTTTAATAAGCTATAACAACAGGACAACTACTTTAAAAATTTGTTACTTCACCCATTGCGTATTGATACATAATTTCGTGAAAAAGAAAAAAACATTATTGCAATGAAATGTACTTGTTTGTCAGAACTCTCCTAAAGAATCACAACGTGGTACTTCATAATGTTTATTGTACAGTTTATCTGTTTTGTTACTTATAATGGCCTTTTCTGATTAAGTAACTAACTAA
The DNA here is from genome assembly GCA_963932465.1 of Maratus speciosus. Classification (NCBI taxonomy): domain Eukaryota; kingdom Metazoa; phylum Arthropoda; class Arachnida; order Araneae; family Salticidae; genus Maratus; species Maratus speciosus. The sequence goes on from OZ010798.1 coordinate 416,111,243, forward strand.
GGAGGACCGCCAAGTAAATGGTGGAGGGCTCACCTTGTCCTACTTATTTGTTTGATAAGATCTGTTATTAAGGGGGTTTCATTTTTTGAGTGGTTGGTTGGTTGGTTGTATGGGGTTTTATGGCACAAAGTCCCATTAGGGACATGCTGCGCCAAGACAAGGTCAGAATGGAAAAAATATGTAACTCAAAAATTTGAGTAAAAGAAAACAATTAAGAAAAGGTGAGCAAAACAAAAAAGTTAATGAAAACAGTTACACGTATAAATAAAATCATTTAAAAGAGTCAATAGTTCATAGTAAAAAGACAAGCGTATAATTAAAAACTGTGGAGTTATAAAGTAATAACTTAAAATATACATAAAGTTTAAAATGATGCACGAACATTACATTAAAAAAAAATTTAAAATCAGATGAGTAAAAAACAATGTAATATCACTTAGGTAAAAATTCCTCGAAAACTGTATTTTCATCATCAACACTTGAGTCATCGGATGCCATTTCCATTGCTTCATCAACATATTTCTTCAACTGTTTCGGATCCTTTACATTAGTAACAGATGATTTTAGCCCGTTCTTTTTCTTCACAGTGTTCCACTGCGAAGAACCCCGGATTGTCTTTGTTTCTTTCTGAGCGCAAGTTTTTTTGCTTGGTTTGTCAGTTTGACTAGTATCAGGTCTATGTGATGTTTTTGCATATGTAGCAGACTTAATCTTAGTCTGGAGTTCAGATGACTTTTTGGATTGACTTGGGGATTTTTGAGACTGATTGATTTGGTATACTATTTTTACAGGTTCTGAGGAGGGTTGCCAGCGTTCTAATAATGGGGTTGCATAGCATTTACTACCACAACAAACATCACGGGTTTCTTTATTTGAAGTGGTAGTTGATTGGGTTTTAGCTGAATTACTTGCAAGAAAGGAAGTGTCGGTCTGGGTGCCCATGTGCCTTACAGGTTTTGATTGTTCTTTAAGTATACTAGAGTAGGAAACCCCAACAGACAGGGTCCTAGATTCAACTACTTTACGGGCTTCAGGTTGGTTGTATGGTTGGTTGTATGGGGTTTTATGGCGCAAAGTCCCAGTAGGGACATGCTGCGCCAAGACAAAGACAAAATGTAAAAATGTATATATCCAAAAAACGATTAAAAGAAGAATAACAAAACGGTGATAAAAACAAAAAAAATAATGAAAACAGTAATATGTATATCTAAAACCGTTTAAAAGAATCAAAGGTTCATAGTTAAAAGTCAAGCGTATTATAAATAAAAACTGTGGAGTTATTAAATTAATAACTGTTAAAATACACAAAGTTTAAAAAGATGTACAAATACTACATGAAAACAAGGTTAAAATCACATGAGTAAAAAACAATGTAAAATCAATTAGGTAAAAATTCCTCTAAAACTGTATTTCCTTCATTACCACTTGATTCATAAGAGTCGGATTCCATTGCTTCATCGACATAGTGCTGCAGTTGTTTTGGGTCCTTTAAGTTAGAGACAGGGGGATTTACACAGCTGTTCTTGTTCTTTTTCTTCACAGTGCTCCACTGTGAAGAGCCCCCAATGGTTTTTCTCTCTTTCTGAAGGCAAATTTTTTTGCTTGGTTTCACTCTTTGATTAGTATCAGGTTTCTGTGATGTTTTTTTAGATTTAACAGCCTTAGTGTCAGTCTGGAGTTCAGATGACTTTTTTGATTGAACTGGTTTGGATGACTTTTTGGATTGAACTGGTTCGGATGACTGTTTGGATTGAACTGGGTCGGATGACTTTTTGGATTGAACTGGGTCGGATGACTTTTTGGATTGAACAGGGTCGGATGACTTTTTGGATTGAACTGCAGGTTTTTGTGATTGACTAGTTTGATATACTATAGTAACAGGTTCTGAGGATGGTAGCCAACGTTCTAATAATGGGGTTGCATAACATTTAGAACCACAGCAGACATCACGAGTTTGTATCTTTGTGGTGCTGAGTGGTACTGTCATAGGTGAGTTATTTAGTGGAATGGAAGGTTCGGTCTGGGTGCTTATGTGCCTTACAGATTTTGGTTGTTGTTTGAGTAGACTAGAGTAGGAGACTCCGACTGACGGAGTCCTGGATTCAACAACTTTGCGGGCTTCAGGATAGGAGAGATTTTGAGTTATTTTAACAGAAATGATTTCTTTTTCACGTATCCAGGTAAGACAAGAACGGGAGTATGCAGTATGATTACCCTTGCAATTTATGCAGCGTTCAGGATTTTCACATGTTTTATTGTCACGGCCAACTTCTGCACAACGTGCACAGGTGGTGGAACCCCGGCAGTTACTAGTAGTATGGCCATAACGCTGGCAATTAAAGCAACGTAGAGGATTAGGAATGTAGGGACGGACAGGACAATTAAGGTAACCAGCTTTAATTCTTTTTGGTAAGGTAGGGCTATTGAAAGTCAGAATGATGTGCTTTGTGGGAAGCACTTCTCAATTCCGACGGAGTGTAATACGTCGTGCATCTATGACATTTTGATCATTTAAATTTTGTAAAAGTTCATCCTTGGTAGAAAATAAAAGATCTGGTTCGGATATTACACCACGGCTTGTATTTAGGGTTTGATGTGCTTTAACAGAAACAGAGAACGAACCTATTGTATTACAATTTGATAGAAATTCAGACTGGCTGGCTGAAGTAACCTCAACCAATAAATCCCCAGACTGCAGTTTTTTGAGATTATGACCATCACCGAAAACAGACTGAAATGTTTTTGCAATAAGGAAAGGGGAAGTTTTCTTAAATGAACTATCGGACAGGCTATCAGTACGTTTGATTACAAAGAAGCGAGTGAAAAGATTGCTCTGTACAGTTTGTTGCTCTCCACATGGGAGAGGATTTGAAGGAAGTGAAGTATTTCCATTCATGTTGGGAAAAAAATCAATTCAGACCCCGGCCGCACCACCCACTACCGAGCCCAACAAGGGGATGCACATTCGTGCACCAGTGCTAACCAGGGCCTATACGGTCACAAGACACTCCTATGCCAGTCTCCACCCTAAACGAGATGGCTAGTAAGTACTCGCTCACTTGATCCCCAGCCAGTGACAAGTCACCTGACCAGCCGATTGATGCATACGGGACCAATATGCACCTCCCGTCTACCTGAAGCAGAGGCCAAAGCAGTGTGTTGGTTTCCCTCAACTGCCAGGATCCCCCTTTCCAGGGACACGGGTCGCCACGCACGGCAAACACGTGGGTGGTTTACAATTTTCCATGAGTCGATATACAGGATGACATCGGCTCATGCAGAATTGCCCTCACCTCCGAAGAGGAAACCACAATGAGAGTGAAACAAAGAGGAAAGAAAGACAAGAGGAATAAGAGGAAAAAGAAAAGAGAAAGATCGCTCAGGAACCCGGGGTTGCGAAGCCCGTGAATACCTAAAGAAGGTATCCCCCTGGGGGGTATGGGCTTCAGGATACGAAAGTTTCTGAGTAATCTTAACAGCAATAATTTCCTTTTCACGGATCCAATTAGGACAGGAACGAGAATATATGATGTATGATCACCTTTACAATTTGCACAGCGTTCTGGTTTATCGCAATTTTTACCGTCATGGCCGATTTCTGCACAACGTGCACAGGTAACAGTACCACGACAATTAGTATTGGTATGGCCATAACGCTGGCATTTAAAACAACGGAGAGGATTAGGGATATAAGGCCTGACTGGGCAGTTTAGATAGCCAGCTTTAATTCTAGTAGGTAAGATATGACTATTGAAAGTTAGAATAATGTGTTTAGTAGAAAGTATTTGCCCATTGCGACGAATAGTGATACGGCGTACATCTATAATATTTTGATCGCTTAAATTAGATAGAAGTTCCTCTTTTGTGGAGAATAAAAGATCTGGTTCAGATATTACACCACGGCAAGTATTCAGAGTTTGATGTGCGGTAACAGAGACAGAAAAAGTACCGATAGTATTGGAATTTGACAGAAGTTGAGACTGCTTGGCCGAAGAAACCTCAACCAGTAAGTCCCCAGATTGCAGTTTTTTGAGAGAATGACCATCTCCCAAGACAGACTGGAAAGTTTTTGCAATAAGAAATGGAGAAGTTTTCTTGAAAGAGCTATCAGAGAGACTATCAGTGCGTTTAATTACAAAAAAACGAGTAAATGCAGACTGTACACTTTGTTGCTCTCCACATGGGAGAGAAATAGAAGGAACATTAGTATTTCCATCCATAATTGAAAATATAAGAGTTCAGACCCCGGCCGCACCACCCACTACCGAGCCCAACAAGGGGATGCACAATCGTACACCAGTGCTAACCAGGGCCCATACGGTCACAAGACACTCCTATGCCAGTCTCCACCCTTAACGAGATGGCTAGTAAGTACTCGCTCACTTGATCCCCAGCCAGTGACAAGTCAGCTGACCAGCCGATTGATGCATACGGGACCAATATGCACCTCCCGTCTACCTGAAGCAGAGGCCAAAGCAGTGTGTTGGTTTCCCTCAACTGCCAGGATCCCCCTTTCCAGGGACGCGGGTCGCCACGTACGGCAAACACGTGGGTGGTTTACAATTCTCCATGAGTCGATATACAGGATGATATCGGCTCATACAGAACTGCCCTCACCTCCGAAGAGGAAAACACAACGAGAGTGAAACATAGAGGAGAGAAAGATAAGAGAAATAAGAGGAAAAGGAAAAAAGAAAGATCGCTCAGGAACCCGGCATTTTTTGAGTGCGTCCCGATCTTGCGAGCACTATCTTGAGTAATAAGAGGGCGAAATGGGCGACTGGGCCGTTTTCCGGCAACTGATGACCTAACTACACTACTTCTGACTTTGACAGATGTCTGTTTATCCTAGATGCACAGTGGCGGACGAAAAAACTGCATCCCTGTGACAATTCGGGAAAGTATGCAAATGTTTTATGTTTGTGTTTCATGTAAAGATGAAGTTGTTACATTAAAATAAACTTGTAATATTAATTTGCCTTAAAATTAGTTTCTTGAAGTGCATAATTACGCTGAATAACTTCTGAAAGGGAAATATGCACTATTTTATCAAAACATGGAACAAAGTATTTAACCACAAATGCAGTAGATAATAATAAATCTCACATAATTGAGTCATGTTACATGAATGTTGATACTTAAAAGGACCATTTTAACACTTTTTAGATTGTCCGCAAGCTACCGATGTGGATAGCCTTGCACAAATCCGGCATGGAAGAAAATCATCTTTTGAATGTAATGGCGTCCGATTTTACAGTACAAAATCTTAATGCTTTCCTTTAGTTTAGACTAATTTTGGTAACCTGTTTCGTTTTAGCACTCATTACAAGCCAAAAATTTTGATTAAGATGATTGAATTGAGGATCGTCAGTCCATAGCTTCAATACCAGATTTTTTTCAGTGGTGGAAATAGGTGGAAAATTATTTTATTTATTTATGTTATGTTGTGGAGATTAAAACTTGTAAATTACACAATAAAATCATTTATGAATAAGTTATATACTACTTACCAATTTTGCCATATGACAGAGTATTAAGTCTTGTTAAAAAATGCACTTTTCTGTATTTTAAAATTATTTTAAATAACTGACTTTAAACATTCCTATAAGATGCCAGTGAAAACTGATGTTAATAATAATTTGAGATGGGATGACTAAAATAATTACTTAATATCAGTTTTCACTTGGCATCTTACAGGAATGTTTAAATTCAGTCATTTTAAATAATTTTAAAGTGACAAAACTTGTGACAACTAATAAGACTGTCATACGACGAAATTGGTAAGAAGAATATAATTTATTCAAAAATGATTTTGTTGGGTAATTTACAAGTTTTTATCTCCACAACATAACATAAATAAATAAAATAATTTTCTACCTATTTCCCCACTTTAGGTGCAGGCCTATCTGAAAAAAATCTGGTAATAAAGCTATGGATTGACCTGAGAATAGTCCTTATCCTAATCCATTTCAAAATTTTTGGCTTGTAATGAGTACTAAAATTGCTAAAAAGAAACAAACTATCAAGTTTAAACTAAAGGAAAGCATTTTAGGAGTTTTTTACCATGAAATCGGACACCACTACATCCAGAAGATGATCTCTCCCCTATGCTGGACCCTTGCAAAGCAAACCACGCCGCTCGCAGAGAATATAAAAAGTAGTAAAGTGATTATTTTACGTATGACCATATCAGCATTCGTGTAGCATCACTCAGTTATGTGAAATTTATTATCTATTGCATGTGTGGTTAAATAATTTGTTCCATATTTTGATAAAATAGTGCATTTTTTCTTTTCAGAATTTATTCAGAATAATTATGCATTTCCAGAAAATAATTTATGGCAAATTAATACTATAAGTTTATTTTAATGTGTCATCGTCATCTTTACATGAAACATAAAACTATTATTTGCACTCTTTTCCGTCTTTTCACAGGTGATGCAGTTTTTTGTTCCGTTAAAATTACACAATAAAATCGTTTATGAATACATTGTATTCTACTTACCAATTTCGCCATATAAAAAAGTATTTTAAGTCTTGTTAAAAAAAAGCACTTTTCTGCACTTTAAAATTATTTTAAATAACTCAGCAGATGTATCATTGTACGGGATAGTATCTACTGCAATTTTTTATACTTCTAAGCATAGCACATTTTTAATTTTTATACTGTCGTATAGGGAAAAAAGTACTTTTAAATTACTTTTAAAGTGCTTTTAATTTGTTTTAAAACTGCATCTCAATTTATTTTTGAGATATTATTTTCTTTGTAGTTTTAACGGAATTTTTTTAATGTTGGCAACGGAAGTACTCCATTTCTGTAGAAAGTAAAGAAAAAAATAGTCGGAAAATAGTAAACTATTATATATTATTGTTGCCACTTTCCCATAACTGAAAAAAAAAAAAAAAGATTGTCATTAAAATATATGCTATTTTGAAAAAACATAAATGAATGATTTCTGACAAAACAGGGAGCTATTATAAATTATATTTAATTTTAAGTATCTATATTAATGTTACAAACAAATGAAGGCCTATGAATCATGAGAAAGCCGATTTTTTTGGTCTAGTTTCTTGAATGACGACATCGATTTTTGTTGGAACTGTGTATTTATTCTGCGATAGTAGCATCCTATGCCTACTTTTCTGTAGATGTTTACGATTGGATTGTAAATGAGGAATTTTTCAGCGGATGCGAATGACATCATTTTATATGACATAAAAGTTGTGTTTTAGTCTTAAAACTGAAATGTTTTGAACAATCTATACTTATATACAGATATATATATATTTTTTTTTAATCGGGGGCGACACTAAATTTTGAAAAACCATAATTCCTGTTTTCTAGTTTTTTTTTTGTTGTTGTTGTTGTTTTGTTCAAATTTGTACATTTTTTTGCACATCTAATTTCTTTTACATCTTTTTTTTTTTTTAATTTTCTATTTAGACTCCTCCCTTGTACTGATGAATAAATCCAAAGAACTAAGTGAGGACTTGGAGAAGTCCTGTACGGTTTCTGAGTTTCATCCAAATCGGTTTATTAAATAACAGCGTGACAAAAATTCGAGTACTTCTCCATTACACCAAACACCAAGCAAAACGAGTGCCAATGCGCCATGTATTACAACCCTGACACCGTGCAAAGGAGTTTTATTTCGAACCGTGTCAAACATTTGTGACGGGCTATTTATTGGCGAATCGTTTTATTATTACATTTATTAAATTGTAATATCGCGTAACACTTTCTTTTGCTATTTTTTGAATCTGAAATATTTATTAAGATACAATTTACATTTAGTACTGACTCTAAGGTAGATTTACCATTTGGCAGTTAGCTTATCAGGATGGTTGGTTAGTTGTATTGGGTTTTATGGCACAAAATCGCCCTAGGGACATGCTGCGCCAGACAAAGAATCTCTCTATTCTAAAAAAAAGTAACTACCGCTGTCACCGCCGCCGCCGCCGGTTTTGAATTTTTTGTCACCGGAGTTCTTTCTTCGTTAATATTAAGAAAAATATTGCATACAAAAATATGAAAATCCATAGTATTATACAGAAATGTTTGATAAACACGCTGATGCAAACAGTTTTCAAATCGAAGAATTATTTTAAGAGATATTTAATGCTAAAGTTGGACAAAATCGTTCCACTAAAAAAGATTTATAGGAGCAAAAACTATACATCGGAATTTAATAATTTTTAGATCATTTTATACGTTATAATTTCCCGGTGTGCAGAATTCATTTATTTTTTTTATTTGACTCATTTTTCGAGGTTTTATTTCTATTTTAAATTCAAATTTTCAGCATTTCGAGAGATATTTTTTACTTATTTTAGAAAATTGTACTAATTTAACCTGTTGCCAACTGTATAAACAACGGAAACAATAATGTTTGCTTCAAATTAAAAATTTATTTACATGTGACTATTATAAATAGAAAAGATACTTTCAAATTAAAATTAAATAATTTCGTATAAAAAGCAGTTGAAAATTACGTCATAAAATGTATACACGTGAATTTTAAAAGAGAAAGGATATTATAAAATAACAAATTCATTAACATGCGTTAAAAGTCTTAAATAGGAGAAATTACGTCATATTTACGTCATATTACAGTTATTACATAAAATGAACACAAAATAATATTGCAAAACAGTTTAAATTTGGAAATTGTGCTAGACATTTATTTGATATTTTGGGAGGATCTTTTCAACTATTTTTGTTAGAAAAGCGCAAATAATATTTCATTTCTAACAAAAGTATTTTCACGTGAATATTTAAAAGAGAAAGGATAGCTTGGTCAAAATTACGTAGATTATAAACGATTAATTTAAAATGTCTCATTTAAAAGAACTTTCTTTTCGCTTTGTTAAAAAATACCAGGAGACAAAGATTCTGTTTACTTAATTCCTTTCATATTAGCTTATTTTGAAATGTTGTTACATGTGTCTATGTCATCAAGTTATTTTGATTTCGGCGTTTTATTTGCATTTTTATTAATGTTGTACTAATTTATTTGTTCTTTCAATATTTAAAATAAAAATTATGTCAATCTGTATAATTTGGCGAAATTGGTCGACTGGATAATCAAGTAGTACCGCAGCGGATTTGGCGTTAAAGTTCCCCAATCAAAGAAGAATGAATAGAAATTCGTTTATAGGGAGATCACCACTGTTTTTTAAATTATAATTCAATCTTTCGAAATCTTATTTAAGCCGATCAAATTAGCATGCATTTAGAGTCTGCGGTGTCTGGACGGGGGTTGGCGAGCGTAGCTCGTAGGGGGGCCCCTAGTAAAACTCATAAAAGTAAATTAAGCAACTGACATTAAGAAAAAATAATTAGGCGAGATAAAATGGAAAGAGAAAAACTATGGGTAACCCATCCAGATGTCAATAAGAAAGTCAGACAAATGAAGTATATAAAACCTATATCTCAAAATAAAATCCAGCGTGTTTAAAAAAGCAAAAAGTGCCCCATGAGGTGTTTCCCCAATGAGGTTTGTCAAGATCGGTGATGATGAATTAAAATAAGCTCTATACAAGTGCCAAAGGCCCGGACAGTCAGTTAATACATGATGAATAGTCAGGTAATCAGAATGACAATATGGACACATGGGTGCGTCTTCCCGAAGTAAAAGGTGCTTACGAGTGATTCTAGAATGTCCAATTCTCAGACGAGTCAGAATAACATCAGTTTTTCTTGGATAAATAGGACGCCAGGTCATGATTGTAGGTTTGATGTGGTGCAGTTTGTTATTGTTTTCTAAATCCCAACTCTCTTGCCAATTAGTCCGAATAAAATTATTTATAAGTAGTTTAACGTCTGAGAAAGGAACTTTATGGTGTAATGGATTAAGAGCACGTTTTGCCGCCTGATCTGCTTTCTCATTACCAGGAATACCCATGTGTCCAGGTACCCAACAGAATAAAATATTATAGCCACATCTTGTCAATTTATTATAAAAATCTAGGATGGAGGAGACAAAAGGATGCTTTTCAAAAGATTTTATTGCGCCAATAAAACTATTTGAGTCAGTATAAATGTAGAAGGATGTGTTATGATGATGAGAAATGTGCATCATGGTTGAACTATTTGTTTTACCAGAATTAGTAGACAGGTTCATTCCTTTTTGTTTTGGTTGGCAATTATTATCAGTGGGGAATTCGGTTTAGGTGACAATACTTTGATAGGTTTTATGGGCCGTTTTGGATAAAGCAGCAGCATATGAAACACCAACTTTAGGTGTCCTGGATTCAACTATTTATCTGGCTTCTGGGTACGAAATGTTATTTTTTGTGCGAATGGTCTGTATCTCCTTTTCCTTTTTCCACTGTTCACACGATTTCGCATAAGATGGATGATCTTTTTTACAGTTGACACAACAAGGCGGAGCGTTGCATTGCGCACTACTGCGTCCGATTGCACTGCACCCACCACATGTTTCCTTACCACGGCAATTTGTTTTTCAATGTTCAAAACGTTGAAAATTAAAGCAACGCAGTGGGTTTGGTATGTACGGTCTGACAGAACATGACAGATATCCAGCTTTTATATATTTGGGTAAGTTGGGTGTGTTAAAGGTGAGTATGATGTGCTTGGTAGGGATTTGTATTTTATTGGCTGGTATTTGTTAGTCTTTACGGTAGATTTTGATTCGTCTAGCTTCTATTACATTTTGTTCTTTTAGATTATCAACTATTTCAGTTTCTGTAACATGCAGCAGGTCAGATTCAGAGATCACCACACGAGATGTGTTGAGGGTTCTATGTGGACTTACAGAGATCGCGATATTTGCAAAATACGTACATTTCTTTAAACTAATAGCTTGTTTGCTATTGTTTACTTCAATAAGCAGTTCACCAAATTGAATTTTTTTAATGGTTTTTGATTCACCTATCAATCTTTGGATAGATTTGTGAATCATAAAGGGAGAGGTCTTGTCGAAGCTGCCTTCTTCCCTTTTAACAAGAAAGAATCTTTCAGCACATGTATCATGAGTTCTATCAGCCCAAGATTTGATTTGGCTCTGATTTATATCTGCTTCAAGGCCGGAGCCCGATGCAGTGTGTTTCCCCTTAGGTATATTCTGAGACGTAACAGTCTCAGGTTGAGCGTTGGATGAAATATGGGGTTGTGGGGCCTCCACATCACGTCTTATTTTCTATAGTTGTAACCATATTCAATAGAGATTTTATGAAACGCCAGACATCGGGCTGGTCACCGACTGTTACATTAGGCGCAGGTCTCTAAAGGGTGAAAAATTCACAACAAACTTCCACATTTTTCGAACGTTGGATTAAACTCGATAGCATCTCCAAACTCTAGTTCTTTCACAGTAGAACTCAGTAGTCGTAGGTTAGCCCTTACAGCTCTGTCCAACCTACAACCCCTTACGCCGAAAGGCACCAGTCTCCCGGTGGATGTCCTAACCGTCGCCATACAATATGGCGTCCACCGATCACGGAATCAGAATTTGGAGATGCCCTGCACTCTGGGACTCGAGATCAGCCTAAAAAGGTAGAAACGAGGCGATGAGATTAAAAAACCTCAACACCCAGAGTGTCTCACGTGAAACTAAAAAAATCCACTATTGTAAAAAAGAAAAAGTAAAGTGAGAGAGAACTTTGAAAAAAGGTGTATTTTTTGTCTTCTTTAAACTTTTTTTTTTTACCAACAGAACGAGAACAATGTTAGTAGACCAAAGATTAATTTAAACAAATAAGTTAGTAAAAAACTACAACATGAACTAGAACAAAGAGGGATAATAAACTAAAAAGAGAAAATTAAAAAGTGTGAAACAAAGAAAAAGGATAGACAACCAAAAAGAGTAGAAAACAGGAAGGGAGAAAGATCGCTCGGGAATCCGGGGTCGGGAAACCCGTAAATACCTAAAGAAGGTATTCCCCTGGGGGTACCTTATCAGGAAACTGCAGTAAAACTGTTTCAGAACTTTGGAATTACGCATTAAATTTTTTTTTTTTTTTTAAATGCTTTTGTTAAAATTCAGGAAAATGTAGAAAAAAAATGCATTTTTTTAATGCACTAAAATAAGTAAAAAAAATTTTATTCAAAATGTCTGTCTGTCCGTGTGTCGCCATTGTACCATCGAAAAATGTATGAAGTTATGCATACAATTGAACCCAAACTTTTTGTGAATGTTTCGGCTATGGCCAGCAGGTCCTCCTTGAATTTGGAAATATTTGCCGGAAGGAGTTGCTGTAATTGCAATTTTTGTGCCATTTTCTTTATTTCACTATCGAAAAGGGGCTGTTCAAATATTACGTAAGCATGTTTTTGACAATTTTTGACCCCCCTCCCCCCTTGTCCGCAAAAATAAGCAAATCGCAAACCCTCCCTTAATAATTACGTAAGCAAATTGTAACCCCCCCCCAAAAAAAACACTTTTTTTAACAGTAATAATTTAATTAAAAAAATTAGGACTTAATTCAAATTTAAAAAAACTTCGACTTAAAAAAAAATGCTTGTTTTATTTCCTTAGAATTCTATTTAAGAAAATTTCTTAGATCACAATTTTAGAAGAACTTAGCCATTTGTAAAATTTAAATTTGAATATGCCCATATCTATTCCGATGCTGACCACGGCTGCTCAAGCCTTTTTTCCATATCTGTTATGATATTGGTTTCCAGTTTTACTTGATTATCTTCATCGCTTTCTTTTCGGATGCAACCTTAATCAACTTAATCTTCATTGACCACTCAACATCTTACATGAATTTTACGACTCACATAAGTTCATTTGCTCGATTTCTGGGATGCATGATATTGGCCACAACTTCCACAAGTTCTTGCGGATAATTGCGACTTTATGAAAGGGCAAAAATAGTCATACGGCATTTTTAAAAATCCCTTTGCTGTAATATTCAGATTTAAGGCCAGACGGAGACTTAAATCTATAAATTCCCCCTACTCCCCTCCTCACTTGTAATGATGTCATTTGACGATTATATCCTTTTAATTGGAGGAGGACTGAATCGTCCTTTTAATATAAGAAATACTCCACTACGTGCAGGAGAGCAACAATTCTTTTCTTCGCATTTTACAATTTGCAGCAAGTATTGAGTTTCTTGTATGTGTTTCGAATACCAATCCAACTCATAACCAAGAGAGTCTGGTTCACCTGAATCAACATATGTGGCAGTAACAGGATAACCGTCAATGTTTAACGAGTTCCAGATTTCTGCGAGAGTTTTACCAGCATATGCAAAGTTATTTTGCTCTATTTCTTCAACAATAGTGCGACTGTTCTCATCGAGATGGGAACCATAATGGTCATAAGGGAGTATAAGACCAAACAGTTCTAGACTAAGTGGTGCCATTCACCTTTCTACTCGATTATATGCACTTCTTCCAGAATCATTGCACGCTATGAAAATTCCATCTAAATCATACTTTTTGAAATGGTTAATAGCATACGATATAACTTTCTGGTAGCAGGCATTCTCGTCTGGACCTCCATCAACCGTAACTATGATTACAGGTTTGATGAAACCCTCTCCTGTTTTCACTAATTTTTCAAAGTCTTTGAGTGTTAATAGAGTTTCAAAATCCTGAGCATGAGTACTTGCTGTGGAAGAACTGTGTTTCCCACTTCTTATAGCTATAAACGTTGGACCAGAATAACCTATGGCTATACTTTGACCTGCCATTTTGGGAGTAATCACAAAGGATAAGTTTGTGGCGTTCAGCAATGACCCAGTCATGGTCGGGTAAGGATACATGATACTCCATATGCATCAGTATCAGAGCTTGTTTATTGGCTGCTGTAATTCCCAATGGTACAAGTGATTTGTCATCCTGTGAAAGAAAAACACTTGCATGGGTCCAAGAATTGAAGCTTAAGTTTCTAAATATCGGTGATAGTCAGCCTAATCCCGAGAAAGTTTTACTGGCACCGTGGTGACATGTCTTCGACCCTCGATGGTTGAGGAAATTTTTGGAAGCAAACGAAAATATGCTCTACTACTGCTTATTGCAAAACCAACCTTTTTCAGTTCTGCAGTCAAATCATCTAGAGTTTTGACACTTCGTATTGATTCACTTCTTCTTTTTGAATCTGCAGAATTTCTAATAATAGCTATGTTTGCTATTGCCTTAAGCAATAATGGTTGATCTACATTTAAACTTCGTCTTCCTACTGATTCCCTCAAAGCTAATTTTTTTTTTTTTTTTAATGTCTGGATTATCATGGCAGATTTCTTGAAGTGTTGTTCGTTTGGTGGCTCGATGTTTTCTTTGGTATTCAGCATTTTGTCGTTTCCTTTTTAAGGATTATTTTTCTTTTTTTAGATCACTGGACACCTTATTTATCTGTTTTTGAATTTGAGAACTTGACATGGAGTCCTTGGCAGCATACAAGACATTGAAACTTTTTTCCAGTTCTGAAATTTTTTTTTCAGAAGCCATCTGAGATAGGGTTTTATGCTTAGTATCAATTTGAGAATCCTGTTCTATCAACTTTCAACTTTAGTACACAGCAACCATTAACGTTAATCATTTTTTTCAATCAATTCATTCAAATGTTAATCATTTTTTTAATGTCATTATTTAATCTCATAATACAACTTAATTTATCATTTTTCTCATTGAAATCGTTATAGGGAAAATTCGTTAAATAGAGATTCACCTTTTAAAATACTTTAAACTACATAAAACGGATTTTAAATTCATAAACACTCAATATTAATACTAAAAGTAATTAATCACATTTTTTCTTTATAAATTATATCGATTTGTTTTATTTATTTTACCCACCAATATCCATCATCAATTCATTTTTTCTATGTGTTTAAATCTTTGAAATCTGCCAGGAAAACAAAACATTGTCCGGGAATACACTGTATTTTCTGTTTAAAGTAAATAATTTTACATTAAAATGAACGAATTTTAATGACATTATCGTATTTATTATTATTATAACAAATAATTTTAACCATACATTAACATATGCGTCCTTAAATTTAATTTCTGAAAAACTCTTAATTTTGCCTGAGTTTTTACTTTTAAAAAGTGCTTTCTCTCATAATGCATCTCGCATCTTTGCAATGCACCAAAAACCCCTTCATGCGTATTTTCTTCTAACTATAATCCGTCGGATTGTTTCAAATGAATTTAGCATTTCATCATACGAAGTTTTGTTAATTCCTGCATCATGATCATTTCCATCATCATTATATTCGTCTTCCTCGCAATTCATTGGTGTATTGTTTTTATTTTTCACACTGTCGAAAATATCCAATTAGGATATTGTTTCCGAGGTCTCAATTTCAGAATTAAGTGAAATACTATCATCATTCAGCACATCATGGTTAATTTCTTCTTTTTTTCTCATCTATATCCACATTTTTTTTAAGTTACTTTAAGGGATTATCGTCTCCGTCCTCTATACTTACCGAATTCTCACTGCTGACAGAGAAGGTGCCTTGTAAAACCAGTTCAAGGCATTGAACATCATAAAATGAGTTTAAAGAAAGAATAAGTTTGAAATGTACAGAAATATTTTCAGAAATTGGGAGAAAAAAAAAAATAGATCACAAGAAAAAGTTCGTTAAATGGAGAATGCACTTCGCTATTTGGAGGTTATTTTACGAAGACATTTGCAAAATGTTCTTGGTTCCAAGGAAAAGTTCGCAAAATAGAGAAATTGGCAAAATAGAGGTTCGTTAAATAGAGGTTCGACTGTATTTTTAAATGCTCACTTTTCCTTAATCCTTAATTTTCATTCAAATATTTCACGTAATTTAATTTCACGCCAACTAACACGCTTGGCGACAATTGAGTCCATCTAACGAAAATATACTTAAAAATGAGACTTGACATTCATAGAAGTAGAAGATACATTGTTTTCAATTCAATTGGATTACATTTCATTTTTAGTAAGGCACAAAATTTGAAAAAAGTTAGAAGATTATCTGCTACAAAACTTACATATTTTTTAACATTTTCCCCCATGGATGAATTAATTTTCAAGTTATTTGAAAAGAAAAAATAAGGTTTAGCTTGGCTACGCCATATTTAAAAAGTAATAACTCGTTTTTTGACATTTCCTTGGTCTTTACTTATTGCCATACTGAGCATGTTCGCTAAGGCTACACGGTCATTTTATCTTATCTATCTTTTTCCATTTTTTACAAGTAATTATGTAAACTTAAAGTTATGATGGAAGATATTTAAAATTAAGAATAAATTGATTATAATTACCTTTATAAAATAATCAAAAAAGACTGATTCTTTTTTGGTTGCCTTATGCAGTTCGTCCTCAATTCTTTTTAGCACCAATACCTCTAACTTTTTGTCAGTTTTAGAAGACTTTTTGTACTGCCGCCACACATCATTATTTGTTCATTGGATATCCTTCAAAGGTTTGTCTGATGCAGACTTTTTGAAACTTTCAAAAAGCTTTTTATACAAGATTTCTCGAAATGAAGACATATTTCCGATTTCATTTATTTTAAACACCACTACACTACAGTACTGAGAGGTTTTCAAAACTCATGAGACACCAGACAGTACAGCAGTCGGTCACTATAGTTATGGGGTTCAACTACTTGACAGAGGAGGGGTGGAAACAAAGAAGATAGAATTTTACTTACGTTTTGGAAACTTTCCAGGAAAACTCGTATTGTTACAATACAACATATCGCATTGGTCCATTCAATTCTATTCTATTCTCATAATTGAAAATAGTAGTAAGTTCTCAGAGATAATAAGCCCTTATGCATTAAACATGAACAGTCATCTCTAGATAAAAGAGATTGTTTATGTTTTCCTTGTGCGGTCAAAATAGCTGACATGAAAGCTTCAAGTTTAATATTCTTTTGCTATTTCTTTTTTTCAATTTGAACGTAAGCATCATTCAAACACCCCCCTCCCCCTTGTCAGCAAAAATAAGCAAATCGCTAACCCCTCCCCCCCTTAGGTGCTTACGTAATATTTGAATGGCCCCAAAGTGTATGAAGCAGAGTTGTAAAAATCTAGGCGCCAGGGAACAGTCTCTCACCACTAAATTTTATGTGTTTCTTCGCTTAAATTTTATTAGCATTCTAAAAAAAATTATACGAAATATTAGATGAAAAATAACAAATAAAATTTAGTGGTGAGAAACTGCCCGCTGGCGCCTAGATTTTTTACACCCCTGGTATGAAGTTATGAATAGAATTGAACCAAATTTTTTGTGTATGTGTTTGGCTATGGCTAGCGGGTTCTCCTTGAATTTGGATATATTCCGCCGGAAAGGGGAGCTGTCATAGCGATTTTTACATTATTTTCTCGGTTTTTCCGTAGTTCTGTTATCCATCAACGGCTCGTGCAGCGACAGAAACTCGTGTCCTGCAAAGCACGGCTATTTGTAAAAAGCTTATGTACAACAGAAAAACAAAAACTATCGATTTCAGTATATATCATGATCGAGATAAACTCATTTTTACTACGCTTCATTGACTGAAGCAGAAATTTAAGATGAAAATCAAAGTTGATATAGTATTGAGCTAATAATATTGCTGTATTAACATCTGTAACTACGTTTTGAAATATTAAGATGTTAAGAGAGATGGAAAGATTTAAGAGATTGGTACATCCAACAAGTTTTGTATAAAGTATGGATATGTTTGTTAAATCCTCTCGTCGGGCAATAGATGAGACGAATTCCTATTGAGCATGTGGTCAGAGGAGCACATTCAAGACCAACTTAGATGAAACAGTTCGTGATTCTGAAGAATGATGAAAGAAAAATCCTTCAACAGATCTTTCTCCCAAATAAAAACAAGAATAAAAATTCTCAAAAGAAATTACAAAGAACAAAAAGATAAGCTCAAAACTGGTTGGAAAATTAGATTTCCAATTTTTGCCCAAATGGATTGTGTTTTAGGTCATCGGGAAGGCACCGAGCCCACAGGAGTACTTGAAACATCAATTTTAGGTCTCGATAGTAATAGCAAATTAATTGTTTTATTCTTGCTTAATGCTTCGAGATGTCAAATATTAAATGAATTATAACATTAAGACATAACATTTTTTGATTAATAACAGGGATAAAATTATATTTACTTTATTGAGGTCATGGATATTCCAACAAGTATAGTATATTTGACATCTCTGAGAATTTATTTTTAATTGAATTGAATCACTGTAATGTATATATTATGATGTATTCAACGTACATTTCTATTTGCATTCATGTGCAGAGATTTTGCGTAACAGTAAAAAACACGAGTAACAAATGCTTTTTAACATTTTTAATTTTTATTATACTATTTTTAAAGAATTTATGGCAGAAATACCTACATTTTTAGAGTTATTTCCTTTCTGTTATTTTCCGTGGGGGAGACCGGGGGCTAATGAGACATGGGGACTAATGAGATAAATGGATTTCATTAAAAAAAATGCAGTTTAGAGATTAATGATTTTGTCTATAGATGGCATTGATAATTCTTTGATTTCTATAAACTGAGAAGTAATTTTAAAAACATTTAACTATAGATTATAAATCTTCTATTCTATATAATTTCAGTCATTACCGTTAATAAATTATAAATATTTAATTGACAGTAAGCCTTAATATGGTGCAAGGCAATATGGGAGCTAATGGGACTTATCCCATTTGACCACAAATCATTTTATTTTTCATACATATAAAAAAAAAATTAATTGGTAGAATATGTAATACAGAGAATGCTTTGAATAGGTGTTATCCATATAAAATATTTAAGAGCTTCAAGAGCAATTCTACCACCTGCATTCGTGTGGACACGAGCTAAAGTTCCCGATTTTTTCTTGTTAGGAGTACCCCCATGAAATATTGCTTTGGCACACAAAACCAGATAGGTGACCGAAAAATTTTTTATAGAGTGTTGTCACATATAGAGCAACACACCAATGCTTCAACATAAAGTCCTCTCCTGCTTCTCACTTATCATGAAAGCCGTGTTACTGTGATGGAAACAATACAACACACCAAACAAATTGGAGTGATTTTGTTGTCATTCCCATTTAATTGATCTCATAGACTCCAACCATTAGACATCAATGTGTATGGTCTCTTTAAGAAGTATTAGAACAGGGCTTTATATGATTCGTTTCTTTCCAACCATGGAAAAAAATGTACTTATCACCAAATTCCAAGCCTTGTGAATCAAGTTTTGGAAATGCTTAACCAAAGAATATCCTTTTTGAATTTGAAGCTACAGGTATTTACCCTCTTAACAGAACACATTTTCTAGGGAAGACTACCTGGTATCATTTGTTTGTGACCGACCTAAGCACTCGCTGGAAAATTCTGATTGTGAGTCGCATATCAATACTAGTTCAAATTCCTTGAATTTGAAACCATTATCTGAACAAAATGAAGCTGAACCGTCAACATGTAACAAAAGTGCAGCCCAACCATCAACATCAAATAAGTGCCATCTGTATCTCTGACACCTGTTTTGGTCCTTTTTTTTTTCAAAAAATTCCCCACGTAGGTTAGTTGGTTGGTTGATTGGAGTTTTATGGCACGAAGTCCCTGTAGGGACATGCTGCGCCAAGGAAAAGTTCCCACCTAGGAAAATGGCTAGTACTTCAGGTACAAAGCATGCAAGATCCTCTCACCGACACCCCTGGAAACAGGCCCTTTTTATCGCATGGGCAAATCGGGACTTTGCCCAGGGGCCACCAAATCCATATATTAAATCATAAAATATTTACTTTATTTTCCAATTCCAACTCTTCCATACGTTGAAGTTAATAAATTCATCTTAAAGTAATATAACAATTTGCTAAAGCTATATAAAAGAGTTGTTCCGTACTAAAAAAAAAGTACATTTTTATTAAATAATGTACTTAATTTAGAATTGATTGGTTGATTGGTTGGTTGTTTAATGGCACAAAATCCCTTAAGGGACATGCTGCACCAAAAAAGAATAGACTAAAAACATAAAAAAGTTGAAGAGCAATGAGAAAAGCAATCGCAGTCAGACAAGTAATTTAGAATTGACGGTTGGTTGGTTGGTAGATTGAATTTTAATGGCACAAAATCCTTTCAGGGACATGCTGCGCCAAGACATGGTTGAAAAACAAAAAACTGAAATATATTTTAAAAAGTTAAAAAAAGGTCATAATATGATAAGAAAAGCAACAAAGAGTGAAACAACAAAGAGTGAAAAACAGTAGTGATATGACTCAAGTTCAAACCACATATTAAAAGAGTCAAATTATCTTAGTTACAAATACAAGTAAAAACTGTAAAAGTATATCCATGTAGATTAGACAGATCTAATAGAGAAATTCCTCCTGATAATTTGCATTTCTAATAAATAATGTTAGGATAGTAGAACCAAAATGTTGGGACGACATACAAAGTCCCGTAGAAAAAGAAAAATGGATAAACACGACATTCGATGAAATGAACTCACTTTATGAAAATAACACCTGGGAAATAGTTTATCCCCCACCAGAGATGAAAGTAATTCATTGAAAGTGGCCATTTAAATCACAATATAACAGTACGGGTTCAAAAAAAATATACGACAAGGCTAGTTGCCAAAGGTTTTCCCAAAAATTTAGAATCGACTATGATGAATAGTTGCATCTGTTGCACCTCACACAACAATAAGAAGTTTTTGACAATAGCCATGTATAAAACTTTAAGTCTTAGACACATTAACATCAAGACCGTCTTTATACATGGGGAATTACAGGAGAAAGTGTACATGGATCAGACTTAAGGGTATGCTGTACCGAGAGAGGAACACAAAGTATGTAAACACAGAAAGGTAATATACGGATTGAAGCAGTCTGCTAGGGCATAGAATTTAAAAATACACGAATCTCTAACAAAATTCAGTTTTCAACAAAGCTCGATTGATAAATGCTTGCACAAACAAACCATAAACAACATGACAACTTATGTAATTGTGTATGTAGATGATCTTCTCATTGCACACCCTCCTTAAATGATATTGTTATTAATGACAAAGTCTTTTTACATACAGCTTGTTCCTTTTTTTCATACTTTTTGCATCAATTAATAAATATAGATATACAACATTCAATACTCTATAACTATAAATGAAGAGAACAAGATGCTTGGCGATATTTATATAGCTACCAATCAGAAGTACTCTTAGATAAGAAACAATATATAATTTTTGATATAAAAAAAGTTGGTGTATGTAGAGAATAAAGATGATTTTAATGAAATCTATATTAAAATTTCAGAGAAAACACATTTCTGATTATCCAAAAATAGCCAGATATCTTGAAAATTTATACACAGGAAAAGATGAATGGGCACTCTGCTTTCGAAAAAATCTTATTTTTAGAGGACAAAATACAAATAATATATGTGAAGCAGCTATGCATGTTTTAAAAGCCCATGCTTTGCAGCAGAAAAAAGAATATTCTGTTCTGCAGTTAGTCGATATTTTGGAGTTTGAATTTGAAAATTTTTATTATAGAAAAATAATTTTTGTTGCCAACAGACGACCACCTTTATACTTAATTAAAAAGCTATTTAACTTAAATGAAATGGTTGGTTGGTTGTATGAGGTTTTATGGTACAAAATCTCTTAAGGGACATGCTGTGCCAAAATAAAAGCATCAAAAAGTGAGACAGAAACAATGTCAATATAAAAGAGCAATGACAAAAGCAATCTGGATGGAGTATCCCATCCAGATGTCATAAAAGTCTGAAAGTGAAATCTGAATGGGTTGTTAAACTAATGATAGAGATAAAAAAAATTATAATCCAAAATAAAATAATGCATGTTTTAAAAAAGTAAAGAGTGCCCCATGAGGTGTTTCCCCAATAAGGTTTGTCAAGATTGGTGATGATAAATTAAAATAAATTCTATACAAGTGCAGGGGACCCGGACAGTCAGTTGCAACATGATGAATGGTCAGATAATCAAAATGAAGATGTGGACACAGCCTCCTCTAAGTAAAACATGTTTGAGTAATTCTTGAATGTCCAATTCTCAGACGAGTCAAAAGAATGACAGATTTCCTTGGATAGCTTGCAAACCACTAAAATGAAATGAAAAATTTGTCTTCCACACAACTTGCCATGAATACATTTAGAGTATATAATAATTCTACAAGGAGTCTATCTTGTTGATAGCGAAATCAGATTGTGTACATGTCCAGTAGGACAATCGAGACAATTATGTAAACACCAATATTTTATTTGTACTACATACCAGATAGATATTATTATACATGTCCTGTACCTGTTACATCTGAAATGAAAACAAAACTGCTACATGTTGCTTGTGGTATAAAAGATATTCCTTCTAACTGGTTTGCTCCACTTTTTGAAGAGATAAGAAAAGTAAATTCCATGAAAAGTTTATCTCAAAAAGTAAGGATTTATCTTTTCTGCCAGAAAATAATGATTTAAACACAGTTATGATTTCTCCTGAAATGGATGAAAAAGATTTTTCAGCAAATGATAATGAAAATACAGAAGAAATGGAAGATAATGCAGATTTGTTCAGAAATAAAGCAAATTCTTTAAAAATTGGATTCAATTTTTAACGAAATTAAAAGTAAATCTGAAAATGATGACATGATTTATACTGCAGCAAAAAAAACTATGAAAAGCAGATCAGATGATGAAAACGTCGCTGAAGAATGTAAGCACACTTTTAGAAACCTTCTTCAGTGGTGAGAATTAACCCGTTGTCAGGTTTACATCGGGTTTCAAGATTTTTCTTCATGAAACCATTGAACCAACTCATGAATGCATAGGGCCTTTTATTATGTCACTATTTGAATAATGATTTTTAATTTTATGGCACTTACAAAAATGATATTTATAAGAAGATGTTCTTGTGAAACACTTGCCATCTTCTTCGCAATAAATTTAAAAATTACGTTAACAAACATAACTGGAACATAATATAGATGAGATTGATTCACAACATTTACAAAAAAGAATTACGTACCGTGTTAAGCTTTTTAGGAATTTAATAAGTCGTTTTAGAAAAGAATATTTGGGACAGATAGTAATGAAACATACTAAAGAAGAAATTACTCGAGAACCAGAAATTGGGGAAGTTGCATTGGTAAGGAAATATTTCAAAAAGTGGCTGCATTGGCCTTTGGCGAGAGTTATTGAAAAAATTCAAGGGTATGACGGGAAGGTCTGAACATTTAAACTTAAGAATTCCTCAGGAAAAAAGCCTCAGGAATTTTCATAAGACCAATTCAATGCATTTATCCATTGGAGATTAAAACCAAAAATATAAATTCTCCTGGGGTTATGTTGAAATCAAATGACCCCGTAGATGAGACTGAATGTGATGACCAGTTACCTCATGAGAAAATATTACAGAAAAAATTTACTTCATCCAGTCGGCTAATTAAAGTTCCTAGGCTTGATCTTTTTAATCAAGCAATTTATTCTTTTGAGTCGTTTGCCACTGACTAACTTGGGGAGGGGGGCGGGAGATGTTTCATAATTTTTCTATTTTTACCTCATCTCGGTTGAGGAGGGATCATATGACATGGTTTTTACATTATTTTTTCTTGTATCTCTTTGCATAAAAAGTGATTGTTTTGTTCACTATTGGTTTTATTGATTATCATAATTAATTTTGTAAAATGGCAACAGTTTTGTCATTGGACTTTTTGTTTATTAATAAATTTAAGAGTGTTCAGTTGAAATGTAGAGCATATACGGAAAAGACATACAATGTTTAAGAAGTATTCTTTCAATTTTTTTTTATTGTTACAATAAATGTTTCGTTTGTTTTGTTAATTGAAGATGGCAAGTGGAATGTTATATATCTCAAGTAACAGCATTTTATCTGAAGGTCAAATCAGATTTGAAGGGTTGCTGAAGTATCTTGAACAATATAACGTCAGCCACCAAATTAATTCAGCAAGTAAATTATGATCCTGGGACTAATAAGTGTGCTGGATTTGTATTAAAACTATCCTGAATGTGGGAAATATTTATTTGCTTCTTTTAACAAAGTTAAGAATTATATGTTAACTTTACCTAAAAGCTCTTATGTATACACTATCATGGCTCAGCCATTTCAAAACAATGTCCCTCCAATTTGTTTACCTGTATCTGGAACTGATGATGAGTTTACAGCTTCAAATGTTACTTCGAAATGACAATACACTGTAAAAGAGCTTGATAAAAGAGGTATACAGCCAAAAGCGGATGCAATATCCGATGCCGATTCAAGGTGTTTTCAAGCCATGACGAATCATGTAAATTTATACAAAAAAGTTGTGACCAAGTAGTGAATTCAGTAATTTAAATTCAGATAATGTTCAGAGAATTCTAGAACAGCAGTTGTGGTTCCATGCAACATGCAGCTCACCTGTATTATGCTTCCAAGTTGCTGTTCATTTAATAGCAAAGTTACGCAATAGAGTGTTACGTGTTACCTTTGGGAAATTACATCTGCTGTAAAGGTTTTATTAATATTATGTAGAACAAATTTTCACATAGTGAGCATTGTCTGGAATTGTCAGATTTAAATAGAAAAGACAAACAAAATTATGCCAGTGCGGAACGGCTAGCATCTAACAAGTATATTCAATTGGTTAAAAATACAAAAGAGGGCTCGGGGACTGCAGTACATTTAAGTTTGATGCATGCAGTAATTGAAGCTTTTATTGATAACAATACAACTAAATTGAAAAGAATACATAAATGTGGTTTGTTACAATTTTTTTTTTTTTTTTTTTTTTTTTGTAGAGGTTGGATACATTACTTAAAAAAACAAAAATTGGTCAATACAAAATAATTTTATAAGTAGGAATGCATATATGTGTCATTATAAAAAAAACATGCAATTTGATCATCATAAATTTTAATTTTGAAAAATCCTCCCAAAACGAATATATTAATTTCTGAGGTAGCCTTACCTTACCAAAAATATTAGGTAATATTGTGGTCAAGATCATACATTTCAATTTTTAAATCCAAAGAACAGTGTCTATGGACATAGTACTCGTTTCTGTGTACATGCCATGTACACAGACGTGATGTCTACAGACATGACAATTACAAGCATTTATTCTTTTAAAAGAACTAATTTCGAGCCATACTTTTATAAAATTGATGTGATCTGTTCCACATGATGCAGATTTACATTATTTGCAAGTATTGATGGCAACACACATTGTTTAATCTTTTTTGTAAAAAGCACAGATGTGATCCTATGATCTTGACACTCTACAAAGGAGACAAACAGCCACATACAGACTACATGAAATCTTCTAGTGGCTCCTTTAGACAAAATGGCTCACTATCAACAGATTACAAATAATATATCTCAGAAGAAATTTCGCATAGATTTGGTGCAAAGTCTTTGCAAAATTGATCTTAACAGAAAAAAGTGGGTAAGTGTGATCACAGATCGCACAGAGGGTTTTGTTTAATATGTCTTTTAAAACACTTTATCCGTAAATTAATAAATCAAAATCTTAATTAATAAATGGTGGCACCATTCCATTTAATTTTAATGTAATTTTAAAAATATATTTTAATCGGTACTTTTCGGTTAGCCGGGCACCAGCGTTATATATACATATATATATTGTATATATACAAACAACTATATATATAAATGCATATATATGTATACATATTTATACATATATATGTGTATATATACTTTATATGTAAGTATATATATAACACTGGTGCCCGGCTAACCGAAAAGTACCTTTTAATCAAATTAAAAATCCGGCAGAAGTATAAATAAAAAATATTTTAAAAGCAAAAAATTGCTTAAAACATATTTAAAATGCTGAAATAATTCAGAAAAAAACCATATTAATTCTTTCACTTTTCAAAAATTCACTAGATGGCAGCAGAAAAGAATGTTGACATATATTAAAATTCGAAATAAGAAAGAAAAAAATACCTTTTAATTCCTCAAAAATACATATAGATAACTTGAAAAAAATTGTCCATAAGAAGTGCATTATTTCAAAAAATTGCCTGTAGATCGCAGCAGCAAACAAAAATTACAGAAAAATACAATATCTATACCTTTGTATTGAATTAATTGTAAAAAATGAGGAATTTTTTTATAGTAAATATGGGTTTGATTATGCCATCTGACATGTTAAACATTAATTGTTACTAAATGCGCTTTTTTTTTTTTTTTTTTTTTTTTTTTTTTTGTAACATAAGTGAATAATTCTCCGGATTTTTTATTTTATTGAAATTTCAGAATTTCTCTGTCTGAAATAAAGGATATTTTAAAAATTACCGCAATGACAAAAAATAAATAAAATAAGCCTAATTGCCAAAAAAAAGGGAATTTTCTTTTAATTAAGTCCATCTTAAATGAAGTGTAATAATTAAAACCAAAATTTTGAAGTTCAGCCTGAGAGATTCGATCCCACAATCTACTGCGTGGGAGACATTTGCTTTACCTCAGCGCATCGATGATATTTGCTGAATTTAAGATTATGTTTTGAAATCGAATAAGAATGAATTCGCTTAATTAAAATACTATAAGGATTTTTTTTAATTTTATGACTTTTGGAAGGACTGATTTTGCTGACGGTATTCAGCTCTATTTAAAAAAATTAAAGTCTGTAACTTAAATATTTTCCGAGTACGAGCCTCAGACAGACAGACGGATGGACAGAGAAGAGAGACTATAAGGGTTTCGTCAGATGAACAAAATCCTAAAAAAGAGGCAGACCCCGAAGCACAGACATTCTAGAACAGAGGAGAGACAACTAAAAGGGCTCTTCCCTGCCTGCTAGAGATGTAAGTTTGAACTCACAGCATCATTGGCCTGAATGGAGAGAGAAAAGATCCACATGCAAATTTCCTAACTCTTGAGGCTACACCTATGTGCCATAAGACAAATGCAATGTGAACTTGTGCCTAAATAAAAATGAAAACTGCTTTAAAACTTTTCATCAAGTTTTATAAAAATAAATTTAGAAAATTCTTTAATGTATCTTTAATTAAATTCCATTATATGTGTTCAGATATGATGTAAATGTGCAGCTTTCAGATGTACAATCACTAAATATTTGTCAATAAAAGGATATATACAGTATAACATCTTTAATCCGGACATCTCTAATCCGGAAACTTCTGTCATCCGGACATTGCGGCCTGCTTATTCGTTTTTATTTTCAATTAAAGATCATAGATGGCGCCATAGCACATGATGAATGAATATGAATGAATTTAAGAAAATGATTAAGAAAAATGAAAAAACTACCTAATTTACTACTGTTTGTTTTTAATTTTTTGTAATTTTAAAATTGTGAGAACTTTCTGAATTACATATGTAATTAAAATACAGATGTCATTTTTTAATAATAAGTTGTAAAAAATTCTGAATTAATGTTAATTTTACTATTTTTTTTCCTCCAAAGATACAAAGATGGCGTCTAAATATCACAAAATCGGATTTTATTTTTATTATTTCTTTTAATTATTTAACTTGTGATTTATTTTGATATTTGTAAGTACTATATATTTAATTTCTTATAACATTAGAAATATATATCACTTTTTTAAATATGTTAATGTAATTATCAAGTTACTTTTTAAATTAACTATAAGTCTTATTTAAATTTCTCTCTCTTTTTTTTATTTTTAGGATAGTTGCAATATTTTTCATAACATCTCTGTTATTCTTGTTATCTGTGTTATTTAATGAGTATTTATAAATCAGAAATCGTAATAAAAAAAAATTGTATGGTTACTGTTTCTTATATTATACAACAGATGGCGACACTGCATAAAATTTACATTATTATTTAAAAAATATCTGTACTATTGAGTATTTTGAATTGATTTTTCTCAATGTTTTCAATTATTTTCAATTATCAAGTTCCTTGCATTTTTGTATTGCCATATTAATGAGAGGTATTGTATTATTTTATTTATCTAAATCCATTCTAGTTTCCAGAACTTCTGTAATCCGGAATTTTCTATAATCCGGAATTGCCGTAATCGCGATGATTCCGGATTAAAGAAGTTATACTGTATATGAAAAAGAACTTTTTAGCATTTTTCTTTGAGTCTTAGGCTCATAAGTAACTAATTAAAAAAATAATGACAGTAATAGAAAATGTGCACACTTAAGGCTTAAAATGCAATGTTTACATACCTAATATGAAACACATTTTTAAAAATGCATTTACAAGACTTTGTATTTTAATCCAGAAATCTTTTAAAGAAGACTTGAAGTGTTGTTTTAACATTTTTGCATTATATTAGTTTAATTTGGCTTCCTCAAAATTATATGCTAGATGGCTGAAAAATTATTATTTAAAATATGGATTGCAGCTGAAGAAAAGAAAGCTATTGTGGTCCAAAATTTTGCAAAATTTCTAGAAATAAGGATCACAGAAATTAAATATCTGAGGAAAGATTACAGTTTACATGCAAAGTGGCACTGAAATTGAAGATGATGTTCTCAGTGTTGTTGAGAAAAAAAAAAAAAAAAAAAAAACGGGTGTTATATTTACTTTCAGAAGGAGTCCTGTAAGTATTGCTATTAATTCATCTTTTCAATTGTTGCCTTTAGATTTTCTTTCTGTCATAATTATGTTTGAAAAATGTTTTTATGCAGTGAGAGTTTAATTTTTAAAAAACACATTTTATTAAATATATAACTATATATATTTTTTTAATTACTCCTTTATGAGAAATATTTGCATAAATATAAATTTCTATTGGTTATTAAAATGTATAAAAGTATAAGTTGCATGTTCTTATGAATGTGTAACTGTAAAGTTTGTTTTTCAAACATAAAGTTATTTATGATATTATTTTATTTTATTTTATATTCTTAAAATGTCTATTAGGGAAAAAAAATGTCATAAATTTACCATGAAAACATATTGTAGTTAACTAAAAAGGCAAAGTGATTTTCTTCTAGTCCACCAAATGCCAACATTGAAGTAGTTGAATCTCACTTATCTAAGATGACAGCTGAAATGGAAAAAATTCCTTCAGTAAGGGACAAGAAGTTCTTTGCAATTGCCCTTGAAAGGACATTCATTTTCAGACAGACGAGCATTAGTAAATACAAACATAATGATATCTGACTTGTCTGCGAAATATCCAGCCTTATTTACTGCAGGGGGGATAAATTTAGATTTTCAACTGATGTAAAATTGCGATTTGGCAAAAATGGTTTTGCAAGGACTAAACGTTTGCTCCCCATCAGTAATTTGAGTTTGCTTAAAAAAAAGGAGGGTGAGTTACTGATAAGAAAGTTATTTTAGCTGCAGGCCTAATTCTGAGTATTTTTGGGGAAATATCAGACTTCTATAAGGAGTATGACACTGGAAACGTCATTAGAACTCTTGCTAACTGGGCCTGTGACACTCATGTCACCATGATTGAAAATATTTTTTACGCAAGTGAAGTACATGTGGTTGCTGAAAAAACTTATTATTGAAAGTAATGGCTTTTTGGAGGCAGTATATGCAGTAATAAGGAAGGTTTTTTGTATGCTACATTGAATACCCTAAACAGGCAGCAATCACATATTTCTTCTTAGAAAGTTACATACTAAAATTAACGCCGAAAACAATCCAACTAAATTATTTTTTTTGTAATACTTTGTGTATGTTTTAAGTCTCAACAAAATCTGTTTCTATCTGGTATTTTTATATTAATTATGTTATTATACAGTGTGTCTCTTCTAATTATCGAAAATCTACATTACAAAATTATCGAAAATGATAATATTGATAAGAAAGTTATTTTAGCTGCAGGCCTATTTCTGAGTATTGGCAGCAAGTTAGAACTCTTGCAAACTGGCCCTGTGATGCCTCATGTTGCAGTGATTGAAAATATTTTTAACGCAAGTGAAGTATATGTGGTTGTTGAAAAAACTATTATTATTGAAAGTAATGGCTTTTGGAGGCAGTATCTGCAGAAATAGGAATGTTTTTTATATGCTAGATTGAATACCCTAAACAGGCAGCAATCACATGTTTGTTCTTTGAAAGTTACATACTACAATTAATGCCGAAAACAATTCCAGCTCAATTAATTACTTTTTGTAATACTTTGTATAAGTTTTAAGTCTTAGTAAAATCTGTTTCTATCTGGTATTTTTATATTAATTATGTTATTATACAGTGTGTCTCTTCTAATTATCGAAAATCTACATTACAAAATTATCGAAAATGATAATATTGATAAGAAAGTTATTTTAGCTGCAGGCCTATTTCTGAGTATTGGCAGCAAGTTAGAACTCTTGCAAACTGGCCCTGTGATGCCTCATGTTGCAGTGATTGAAAATATTTTTAACGCAAGTGAAGTATATGTGGTTGTTGAAAAAACTATTATTATTGAAAGTAATGGCTTTTGGAGGCAGTATCTGCAGAAATAGGAATGTTTTTTATATGCTAGATTGAATACCCTAAACAGGCAGCAATCACATGTTTGTTCTTTGAAAGTTACATACTACAATTAATGCCGAAAACAATTCCAGCTCAATTACTTTTTGTAATACTTTGTATAAGTTTTAAGTGTTAGTAAAATCTGTTTCCGTCTGGTATTTTTATATTAATTATGTTATTATACAGTGTGTCTCTTCTAATTGTTGATTAAACGTCTGAGACTCGTGACCAGATATATCGTTTTCTAAGTTTCAGGTGTCATTGCAGTATAAGCATTATTTAAATTAATATAATTCTATGGATATAATACACCTTTAATGCATTGAGTAAAGATTAATACTACTATAAATTACCTTTATATATGTAATTAAGTTTTTTATGTAATCTTGGAAAAATCAAATATTTTGTATTAATCTTTATAAATAATGTACAATTATGCTTGTTCAATATGTTTTACAGTCAGTGCAATTTTCATTGTAATTTTAAGGGTTCGGATTAAACTTTCGTGGTTCTCTCTGTCACAATCGCTCCTATGAAATTTATTTTGGTTGGTTGGTTGTATGGGGTTTTATGGCGCAAAATCCCTTAAAGGACATGCTGCGCCAAAAAAGTAGACTAAAACATCAAAAAAGTGAGAGATAGAAAAATGAAAAAATAAAGGAACAATGAGAAGAGCAACCTGGATGGGGTATCCCATCCAGATGTAGTCGAACAAGAGTAGAAAAGACTAACTTTTAAACACTATAAAACAGTAGAGTAAAAACAAAAGAATAAGTCAATAAAAAGTGCAGTCTGGAAGGGGTTCCCTTCCAGATATCACAAAGGTGTAAACAGAAAATTTAATCGTTAAACCAAAGATATACAAATTAAATTTCAAAGTAAAATCCAGCATGTTTTAAAAAAGTAAATAGTGCCCTATGAGGTTTATCCCCAATAAGATTTGTCAAGAGTGGTGATGATGACTTAAAATAAATTCTATATAAGTGCCGGAGACCCGGACAGTCAGTTAAAACATGATGAATGGTCAGGTAATCAAAATGACAATGTGGACACATGGGAGCATCCTTCCGAAGTAAAAGATGTTTATGAGTGATCCTTGAATGTCCAATTCTCAGACGAGTAAGTAGAACATCTGTTTTTCTTGGATAACTCGGAGGCCAGGTCATTATTAGAGGTTTGATATGGTGCAGTTTATTATTGTTTTCCAGATCCCAACTTTCTTGCCATTTATTCTGAATAAAAATATTTATAAGTAGTTTAACGTCTGAGAAAGGAACATCATGGTGTAACGGATTGAGAGCACGTTTTGCCGCCTCATCTGCTTTCTCATTGCCAGGAATACCCATGTGTCCAGGTACCCAGCAGAATAAAATATTATGATCACGCCTTGTCAATTTGTTATAAATATCTAGGATGGATGAGACAAGAGGATGCTTGTTAAAAGATTTAATTGCGTCAATAGAACTATTTGAGTCTGTATAGATAATGAAGGATGAGCTATGATGATGAGATATGTGCACCATGGCTCTCTCTATTGCAATCAGTTCAGATGTAAAGACAGAGATAGAAGGATGGAGACGATAGCTTAATGAAGTGTTGTCACAAAATACACCACAACCAACAGTATTGCCACTCTTAGATCCATCTGTATAAATGTCAGTATAGCCATTAAAATTTGCTCGGTGTGCGGCAAATAACTGTTGAAAAACTGCAGGGGCCAAGTTGTTTTTATCATATCCTTTAAAGGGATGGAGCGATGTAATATCAGGAGGGTTCCAAGGAGGGAGTACATGCAATGGACATGGACTTACCCTGATATTACTCAGTGGGCTATTATCAGTAATTTTTCTAATTCTGACACCAAAAGATGGGATGCAAGATGGTCGATGCTGATAAAGAATATCATTGTCGGTGTTTAAAATGTATGTATGAAGAGGATGGCCAGGATGTGAAAGGAGACGGTAATACAGTTCTAAAGAAAGCTTTTCACGAATGTGGTGTAATGATGGTTCATTGCAGTCAACATAAAGGCTTAAAACTGGAGAGGTACGAAATGCACCAGAGCAAACACGGAGTGCGCTATGGTGCACTGTGTCAAGTTTTTTAAGAACAGAATTACGTGCAGAACCATAGACCTGGCAGGCATAATCAATTTTGGAGCGGATTATAGAGCGATAAATTTTCAAGAGAGAACCACGGTCTGCTCCCCAAGAAGTGTTTGAAAGCACCTTAATTAGATTAAGTGATTGCTCGCACTTTTTACGTAACTGCAAAACATGTGGCAAGAAAGTGAGTTTTTTTATCAAAATATAAGCCAAGAAAGCGAATGCAATCAGTAACAGCAACTTGAGATGCTCCAATATAAATTTCAGGATCTGGATGCAGATCCCTTCGTCTACAGAAATGCACACAAGAGGTTTTGTCTTGGGAAATAATAAAACCATTTTTATTTGTCCATTGAATAATACGGTTGATAGCAATTTGTAATTGTCTCTCAATAAAACGCATATCTTGTCCTTTACATAAAATTTTAAAATCGTCAACATATAGTGTACCCTGCACACAAGGGGGTAATTGTTGCAGTATATCATTTATCTTGATTGCAAAGAGGGTGACACTCAGAACACTGCCCTGTGGTACACCCTCTTCTTGTACATAAAAACTGGAAAGAATCCCCCCAATTCGAACTTGAAAAATTCGAATGGCGAGGAAGTTCTTAATAAAAATCGGGAGGTTCCCACGAAAGTCCAGGTTAAAAAGGTCGCGAAGGATACCATACCTCCATGTCTTGTCATAGGCTTTCATCATGTCGAAAAAAACAGTGACCAGATGGTTGTGTTTTAAAAAAGCAGTCCGTATATGCGTTTCTAAAAGAATGAGGTTATCGATAGTGGACCTACCACGCCGAAATCCGCTTTGGAAGGCTGCAAGGCAATTATTTGATTCAAGAACATGCACCAGGCGGCAATTAACCATTTTTTCTAAAAGTTTGCAGAGGCTGCTAGAGAGTGCGATAGGCCTGTAATTGTTTGGGTCACTGGAGTCTTTCCCTGGCTTAGGAAAAGGAATGATAATGGCTTTAGACCAGGTATTAGGGAAAGTTTGTTCAATCC
Organism: Maratus speciosus; assembly: GCA_963932465.1. Lineage (NCBI taxonomy): Eukaryota > Metazoa > Arthropoda > Arachnida > Araneae > Salticidae > Maratus > Maratus speciosus. Next base: position 416,144,717 of record OZ010798.1, read on the forward strand.
AGATTCTATTGAAAAAAATAAGTAAGTTATTGAGAGAGGTGGAAGAAAGATGTTTTAGCATGGTATATGTGATGCCATCATGTCCTGGGGCAGATAACCGGCTCTTTTGCAAGCAACTTAAGAGTTCTGGAATAGTAAATGGGAGATTGTAATCATGAGAATGGCGAGAGTTAAAATTGATTCTGGTATTTTCCGTTTGTCTTTTGTATGATAAAAAAGGTTCTGGGTAAGAGTCAGAGCTAGAATTGGAAGCGAGGGTACTAGCTATTGTCTCAGCTATATTTTTGGGAGATGCTATTGTTTGGCCGTTGTGTTTTAAAATTGAGATATGATTTTCAGAATATAATCCCATACAATTTTTTACTTTTTTCCAAAGAACTTTACTTGAGGTGTTACTGTTTATATTGGAGACGTATTGCATCCAGGATTCACGTTGGCTTTTACGCCGCACTCTTCTAGCATCAGCCTTTGCTTTTTTGTACATAATATAATTAGTATTATTGGGATACCTCCGGAAGATACCCCAAGCCTTCTGTTGATTTTTTTTTGCCTTTTTGCAGTCATCATTCCACCATGGTTTCCTGTGCTTTGGGGTAGAAAGTGATTTTGGAATGCTAATATCTGCAGCATTGATAATACATTGGGTGATATTATCAAGCGCATCGTCGATATCACCTTCTATCATTTCACTTGTAATTTTTGCAAGGTCTGTGAAAGTTCGCCAATTGGCTCTGTCATAGACGTAGCGTTTAAGGCAATTATTAGAATCCGAGTGAGGAGTTGTCTGCGAGATAAAAGTGGGGAAGTGGTCACTGCCGTACAGGTCATTAGAGACCCAGAAGGTCCAATACGGATATATAGATGGGGAGCAAATAGTGAGATCTATGGCATGAAAGGTGCGAGTCGGTTCATGAAAATATGTGTGATCACCATTATTGAGTAGGCATAAGCCATTGTCGGAAATAAATTTTTCTATTATGTCACCACGTTGATTAGAGTCAGAATTCCCCCAGAGTTGGCTATGAGCATTAAAATCCCCAATGATGATGAAAGGAGCGGGGAGTTGGAGAACTAGATCCTGAAGTAGTGCTGACTGAATAATTTGATGGGGTGGTAAATAAATAGAACAGATTGTAATGAGACGTTTTACATGAACACGGACTGCAACAGCTTGTAAGTTTGTGTTTAGTAAAACATGAGAGTGAGGTAAACTGCGAGAGATGAAAAGAGCCACTCCACCAGTAGCTCTTTCATTGCCTGTAAAATCTTTTCTGTAGGTAGCATAGTTGCGTAATTTCGCTTTGTCAGTAGGTTTTAGATGGGTTTCCTGCAGAGCTAAACATAAAGGCTGATGGTCGGATAGAATATTACGGATTTCGTCAAGTTTATTATGATAGCCACGGCAGTTCCATGAGATAATATTAGACATGATTAAATTGTTTTTTTAAGAAGTTTAGCTGCGGTATTTTATTCGGAGGTAGTGGACATACTATCTCCCTCGTTAAATTCTTCACCCGGTTCTGGGTGAAGAGCTAAAGCATCATCTTCTTCCATTTTATCATTCTGTATTGATTGAGTTTTATATTTGGATGTTTTACTTTTTTTCCTTTTGGCTGTATTTTCAGATGAACTAGTGGCTTTAATTGTTGGTAGGTTAAATTTGTCTGCATCAGATTTATGGCTTGGTTTCACAGATAATGTTTTAGTTGTATTTTGAGAGCCTCTATTATGGAGTGGAGGTTTCGAAATAAAAGATTGTGATAATTTTGAAGAAGCATTTGTAGATGATTTAGGAGGAACAGAGTTTTGTGAATTAGGAGGAGCAGATTGCGTTGATCTATTTGTCTTACCTGAATTATTAGACAGGTTGTTTTCTTTTTGATTAGTTTGGCAATTAGGTCTAGTTGGGAATTCAGTTTGAGTTGCGATAGTTTTATAAGTTTTATGAACGGTTTTTGTTAAGGCAGCAGCATATGATACACCAACTTTGGGCGTTCTGGAGTCGACTATTTTTCTGGCTTCAGGGTATGATATATTTTGTCTTGTGCGTATTGTCTGTATTTCTTTTTCTATTTTCCACATTTCACACGATTTGGCATAGGATGGATGATCTTTTTTGCAGTTGACGCAACAAGGTGGAGCATTGCATTGCCCACTTTCGTGGCCAATTGCACTGCACCGACCACAGGTTTCTTTACCTCGGCATGATGTTTTTGAGTGCCCAAAGCGCTGACAGTTAAAGCAACGCAGTGGGTTTGGGATGTACGGTCTGACAGAGCATGATAGATATCCAGCTTTTATATATTTGGGTAAGTTGGGAGTATTAAACGTCAGAATAATATGCTTGGTAGGTATTTGTACTTGGTTAGCTGGAATTTGTTCATCTTTGCGGTTTATTTTTATACGTCTAGCTGCTATGACATTTTGTTCCCTTAAGTTTTCCATTATTTCATCTTCGGTTACATGCAAGAGGTCATATTCTGATATCACTCCGCGAGATGAGTTTAAGGTTCTATGTGGTGATATGATGACAGCAATGTTTGCAAAGTGAGTACATTTTTTTAAGTTTAATGCTTGTTGGTTATTGCTTACTTCAATTAGGAGTTCACCTGTACGGAGTTTTTTGATTGTTTTGGGTTCGCCAACCAGTCCTTGGATAGATTTATTAATTAGAAAGGGGGATGTTTTATCAAAACTTCCTTCTTGGCGTTTGACGACAAAGAATCTTTCTTCAGTTTTATTTTCATGAGAGTTGGGATTGTTAGATTCCGTTGTGGAAACATAATCCTCGACTCTCTCACTCCATGATAATTTATTGCCTTGATTTTCAGTAGCCTTTGAGCTAGAGCTCGATGCATCAAATTTCTCTTTATTAGCTTGTGGGGCCTCCACATCGCTTGTCTTATTGTCTGATATCGTAGCCATATTTGAGAGATAATGTTTAAAACGCCAGGCATCGGGCCTGGTCACCGACCCTTCTTCTTACCGTTACTTTAGGCGCAGGTCTCAAAAGGGTGAAAACTATCAACAAACTTCCACGTTTTTCGAACGTTGGATTAAACTCGATAGCATCTCCAAACTCTAGTTCTTTCACAGTGGAACTCGGTTGTCGTAGGTAAGCCTTTACAGCTCTGTCCAACCTACATCGCCCTTACGTCGAAAGGACACCAGTCGCCCAGTGCATTCCTAACCACCGCCATACAAGTACGGCGCCCACCGATCACGGAACCGGAATTCGGAGATGCCCTGCACTCTGGGACTCGAGATCAGCCTAAAGAGGTAGAAACGAGGCGATGAGATTAAAAAACCTCAACACCCAGAGTGTCTCACGTGAAAATAAAAAAATCCACTATTGTAAAAAAGAAAAAGTGATGTGGGTGAGAACTTAGAAACAAGGTGTATTTTTTATCTTTTTTCAATTTTTTTTTTTAAACAAAAGAACAAGAACAATGTTAGTAGAACAAATAACAATTTGAACAAAATGGTCAGTAAAAAACATGAACAAGAACAAAGAGGGATAAGAAACTGAAAAAAGAAGATTAAAAAGTGTGAAACAAAGAAAAAAGGATAGACAACTAAAAAGAGAAGAAAACAGGAAAGGAGAAAGATCGCTCGGGAACCCGGGGTCGCGAAACCCGTAAATACCTAAAGAAGGTATTCCCCTGGGGGAGAAATTTATTTTGAATTAATCTTTGTAAACAATGTATAATTAGAATGTGTTAGGAATTATACTCATTTCATGTGTGTTTCAGTCATTTTGCAGTCAGTGGAACAATTTTTTTTTTTTTAATTTACTAAAATTTATTTTTTTGTCTATAATTTTTGTTACATATGAAGTCCAATAATTTTAAATAGTTAGATACAATTGGTATTTGCATTAAAATCGTCCTAATTTTTGTTGTGAGAGGTTGGCAGACCTGCTGTATATTATAACTGTCTGGTATTTTTATTTTTTAATAAAAATCTGTGTTCAATAAATCAATTTAAATATTTTTTTGCTGCTTCATAAATATAATCTAACTTTTATATACTTTAAAATTTGATTCTAACGTAAGATATATTAAATACATAAATGTTTTTTTTTTTTTTTTTTTTTTTACCTTGGAATTAGAAATGAAACAATTTGCTTAAAATATTGTTAAAAGGGAGCAAATGTTTTTACATGCGTAAGTATTTAGAAACATTAATACTTAGTCATATAAGAGAAGGCATGCATGAATTCCTGATGTTACAAGTGTCTGCATTTAAAATATGGACACTTGAGTATTTTTGATTGAATATTTTACTTAATAACAACAAATGAGATAATATGACATGGGTCATGCTGACATAAGTATTTAAATTTTGGTGGCTAAACAGTGGCTAATGCCAAAAAAAAAAAAAAAAAAAAAAAAAAAATCCTGCAATTTGAATTTATCATTTAACTTTGTTAGAAGCAAAATGGAAGGACATACATCCCTTCAATACCTGCTCTACTCCACAAATTTGTTTTCCATATGCTGGCTATCTATTTAAAATTATTGTTTAGCATGGAGTGTTTTATTTTAACACTTCCAAATCAAATTTTAAAAATTATGTATGTTTATGTAATTAGATTCAATTCAAAGTATAAGAAGAAATCATATTTTTATTAATAAGTACTTTAACTTAAAAAAACCATGCATTCATTTTGAAATATTTGCTTACTGTGTCACAGTAATTTTGCTCTTAAAGCTTATTAAAAATTATATCATTATAGCTTGGAATAATTATTTTAATACCAGAAGTGGAATGTTAAATAAATTTAGTGAAATCACTTTAATACTGTACATTCATAAACATCATAATGGGATTACTGCGTGCAGAATTGCATAAATTATTCAGTTAAAAATTTATTTTTATATACAGAGTGTCCAATAACTACAATTCTTAAACAAATCGTCAGAAATATCTAGTTTCAAAAAAGCTTTAAAATGAGTAAAATAATTATTTTAGACGCTGTTTAACCTTTTATAAGGCAGTGAGAATTATACTTCCCACCAACTTCATTAATTTTTAAATGTCGATGGGAAGCTATTTTTCTGTCTATGATTTGTGCCGCCATCTGTTGATAACTTTAGAAAATACATAAAATACCAATGAAGGAATTTATTTGCATAAATGTGGTTAACAGTAAAGGTTAGTGTCAGGTCAAGAAGAGAGGCCCGAAATGGGACAGCCATTTTCTCTTATGTGTCAGTTAATCTAATAATTTCTCATGGAGTTTATTAGTAGTTATAAGCATAGAATTTATAAATTCAGTTAGCATAGAAATTAAAGTTTATGGCAATTCTTTACAGTAGGTAAAATTTTGAATTATATTTGGCAGTTTTTTGTATTTTACCTCCAATGAAAATCTCTAATTTGTTGTAATTGAATTATATTTTGCAGGTGCTATGGAAATTATAAAAAACACAAATATATCACAGAAGAAGATCTTTAATTATTTTTTGCCCTTCCAAGTTACCCTGAAAATCCAGACAAAGATGCAGAGGATGAAACAGATGAAGAATTTTCAATCGAGGAAAATAGAAATGTTGATTTTCTGATCCACAGCCAAGCACTAGTAGAGGTACAAATAAAGCAATCAAACAAGTGGATGTGAACCAAAGAATTGATTGAATGTCCAGAATTATAGATGTTCAAAATTATTATAGTGATATTGAAGAATATAATGTAGATGATGAAGAAGACCATGGCTGGTCTAATGGTTGTATATGGTTTTATGGCACAAAATCCAATTAGGGACATGCTGTGCCAAAAACAGAAATAAAAAAGAAGAATTAAAGACCAATAAAAAGTAATACTAAAGCCGTGTAATTAAAATATAGGTAAATATGATAAAAAGAAAATAGAAATCTGGATGGGTAGATTTAGTCAAACAATTGATGAAAAACTAAAAATGTTAAATTTAAGAAAGTGAAAATTAGAAAAGACATTTCTATCTGGATGGGTATGTCATATAAGAGTAAAGGAAAATATTGAGTTGTTAAACCAATGAGCTAACTAAAAACTTATGTTTCAAAATAAAATCCTGCATTTAAAAAATAAAAAAAATGAAGAGAGCCCCGACTGATCAAATTATACAAAACTTTTTGATTCCCATGTTATTTGTATGGATAGAAAAGGAATTATCAATCCTAGTCTAACATGAGTAAGTACAGGAAAGGACATTTCTTCCTAAGTGAAACAACACAAAAATGGGAGGATATGCATGCAGATGAACTACAAGCATGGATTGGAATGGGCAGTGGAAAAGGCGTTGTCCAAGCAATATTGCAGAAACATCTTGATAGAAACATCCCATACGTAAATTGCTGCAACCACAGGCTTCATTTAGTAATCATAAAGGCAATAAATGATGTAAGTGGACCAAACAGTTTTTGATCAATGTTCCATGTTGTACAGTTTTTATAGAAAAAGCAGCATAGCTAAGAAATATGAAGGTTAATATCCCTTGCTTGTTTGTTAGAACAGCGATGGAGTTGCAATTTACATGTTACGGAAATTGTCTATAAGAACTGTAACAAATTTTTGCACACAATAAAAGAATTAAAACTGGACAGAAAACAAGATGGGGTAAACACTGTAAAAAGCACTGGTTTGTTAATAATCAGGAAAATTAAATCTTTCAAGTTCTGCTTAATATTTTTAAAGAAAAGTCTTAAAACACTAGATCCTGAAAACAGATTACTACAACAGCATGAAACTAGTTTAAGTGGCTCTTTAAGAATAAAAGAGTCCACATAATTCACTTAATTTAAGGTCAGGTGAAATTTATGAAGAAATATTAAATCTAATGTCCACTGAATTTCTTAACATAAAATGAAGTTATTAAAAACAGTTTAATAAGAAACATAGTTCCAACAATATGAATATGCAGTAATATATCATTCTACATAATACTTTGTTTGATTATATATATTTATGTGTGTGTGCATCGTTAGAGAGAGAGAGAGAAAAGGTTTAAACAAGGCTATTGGTTCCAAAATGCCAAAATTTCCAAGTGAGCAGAACAAGCAATTTTACCCAACAAATCTCACTATACGCAACCATGTTAACTTGGCTTTGAAACAATATCGTTATTCAAATGCTGACCAAGAAAATTTAGAAGCAATGTTAAAAGACAGGGAAGCAGATACATTTGAAATTTATTACTCATTTAGAACATACATTGCAAATGATACACAAGGAATGCAATCTTTGCTTTTGTTTACCAATCAAAAAATTAGAAGCATTTGTTGCAACGATATGGGAATGAAGCTTGTTTGCTTAAAGCTTATTTTGATGTTTTGTAAGTTGCATCGCCTGTTTTTTTTAATTTTTTTTTTTTTTACTGCCGTAAAACCAAATGTTGATTACAAACCTATAACTGTTTTATTGTAATGAATGAAACAATCAATGCAATTGCTGAGGCATTAAAATTATTAAAGATTGGAACCCTAATTGGAATCCAAAATATTTTATGATGGACTTTTCAGAGGCTGAGATTAGAGGTATTGAAGATGTATTTGTAACTACAGAAACATTTTTATGTGATTTTCACAAAGAGCAAAGATGGGATAGATGGTTTCAGTAATAAAGACCATGGAGCATATATGTAAAAAAAGAAAATATTGGAAATGTTTCAGAAAATTTCTCATGCTGAGAACAAAATGGATTTTGAGAATGGATTATTAGAATTAGAAAACAGTTATGTTTGGAAAATATTCCTGAAATTACAAGACTACTTTTAAAAAAAAACATGGGAACCTGTTATAAAAAAGTAGGTCTGGTTTTTCAGAAGTAGTGAATTTATTGTTAATATGAAAACTAACAATGGAATAGAAAGTTTAAATGGTGAACTTAAAAACTGCTACTTCAGTAAACATAAAGATAAATCTTTGAGTGGTGTAGTTAAAGTAGTCTGCAGGGAATTTTTTGTATAAAAATTCGAGAAGTATATTGAAAAAAATATATCTTGCCTTAGTACTATTCGAAACTATACCAAAGAAGTGCCAGCATTTCTGCTTTATCGGCTGCGAAATTTTGTGGCACATTGTGTTACAAGAAATGAAAGCAGTGCACTTATAAAAACAGTCACATGTGTACAAGACTTTAAATTTCTGGTAGAAAGTGAAGAGTACAAGAACAAATTTTACAGTGTTATATTGGAAAAAACTCTTGGCTGTCCATCATGTGAATGCTTCGATTATTAAAATATATATGGATTTGTAAACACATGTTTGCCATATTGAAACATACACAAATAACTGGGGAAAATTGGAATGAAATACGTCAATTCCGTATTTCACAAATTACATGTTAAAGTACTTGCCTGCTACAAATACAGTTCTGACTTACCTGAGTGTATTAAATCATTACCAGCGAGTGCAGAGAACCACCATTACTGCTTATCATTAACAAGAGCTTGTTAAAAGCAATGTTATTGAGCATACAAACAGAGGAAGTTTACTTAACGAGTACAGGCAATATTATTAATGCAGAGATTGATGAGTTAGAAAATTTTAATGTTCACATAGAAGCTGGCTGTATTGATTATAACTGGTGGTCCCATATTTAAAAAATGAAAAACAGAGATTGGGGAATTAAAAGTTTAAATATTAGTCCTGCTTAGTTGATGCTTTATTGACAATATTTTCTGGCCCACTTATTGAAGAAACTTTTAACATATTGGAGGGCAATGCGACCAGTGACAAATCAGTACAAACTGTTAATAATTATGAAAACATGTCAATAATAAAGTATAATTTAAGACTGGAAAAAAATAGTATCTGTTGATTTAAAGCCATATTCGATGATGCGGAATGCAATCCACAAATCATATCAGGCTTACCAAAATTTCTGAAAAGAAGAAAAAGGCGACCTCAAGGAATGAAATTTTAAGAAACAAGACAGTAAAAGAAAAGAAATAATAAGAAGAAAATATTGTGTAAAATTAAAATAAAGAATTATTTTCATTCATTTTAGGACCTTAGACGTGGTACATGCCAGAAAATATTCACACGCAAAGATGACCTCAAAACACATCTTCAAATTCATTTGAGGACAGTACCTGCAACAGATCAGGTCCCTCCTGAGAACAAAGCGACATCAAATCAGGCATGTGCATTTTTCTTTTACTGCATGTGTACTGCATGTGAGAAAAAAAATCTTCAAACTGTATAGTACGAACTTAAATTTTCAAAAGTTTTTTTTTTTTCCCTTTAAGAATTCTAATGTGTTAGGTTAAGCACAAAAATTCAATAAGGGGTTTTCTTTCTTCTTTTTTTTTATTTTTTTATTTATTTATTTTTTTTTTTATTTAGTCATTATGAATGCGATGTTTGTGAGAAGGTTTTTTTCACAGTGTTTAATTTCAATCGTCACAAAAAATACATGAAAATAATCCCTAGTTTAAAGTGCAAAATCTGTAACATGCAATTTTCAAAAAAGGGCTATTTATACAAAAAAAACCATACAGCTGTAAAGATGGCAACCAAAAATTTTCTACAAAATTACGTTTAACTTAGTCAGTGTAAAAGAAACCAAGGTCTTAACCTATTAAGAAAAATAGAAACCAAAGAAATGCATTAAACATCTTTAGAAACATTTATATATAGAACCCAATGAGTACACTGCGCATGATATTCACATTTTTTGTAAATAACCAGACAGGAACTGAGGGAGTGTATAAAGGAATCGGTGAATGCGAGAAAAAAGCAATCAAGTGAAACCTGCTTCTAAAAGCTCTTTTTGAGAAGACCTCAGTGGAAGGAGAGACTGAATTACATATATTCTTTTTTTACTTCCCACATACAGTAGAAAGCCTCTAATCCGCAAAGCTTTGTTCCAAGGGTTCTGCGGATGAGAGACTTTTTGCGGATTACAGGTCATGCATATTTAATCTTTGTTTACATTTTTTTAATTCATCTTTTGAACAAATTTAGATTGTTAATTCTTTAAAATAAATAAATTACACATTTTAATGTATAAATAAAGTAAAAACTATTTAATAATAATAATAATTTATTATTATTTTTTTAAACATGGCATCAATAATTGTTTGTTTTAAGACATTTTATTTATATTGTTGAATTTTATCTTGAAGTTTATGTGTAGCAATAAGTTCTTGTTGAGTAACAAAGCTTTGTTGCTTTTTAAAAATCAAATAATTCTGGTCTGATGAAATGAGCAATAACTTTCATAGGATTTTTTTTTTTAATTCCATTTTCTTTCTAAAATAATATAACTATAATATAATTGCAGTGTATTATTTTGTTATAATATATGAATAATTTTAAATAATCTATTTATGAATAATACTTGAAAAAATAATAAATACAAGACCACAAAATTTTTATTGTCAATTTAGTCTACAAGAAAATTCGTGTAGTAGATGTCTGGTGTCGCCGTCTATTATTACCAATGAGTACTAAAAAGTTTTAATTTTGGTATTTCCTATGAAAATATTCCTAATAATATTAGCTTTCAAATTTCTATTCATAATTTTGTAGGGTTGAAGGATAGGAATTAAAATCCTTAGTAAATTAAGATTAAAGAATCTGGTAACTTTTGTTGACAAAAGAATTGGGATTTTTTTAAAATAGTCTAAAAAGCAAACATCAGAAATAAGCAAATTAAAAATCAGTAATCATAATAATGTCATGAAGATAGTAAAAAAAAAATCTTGATTTTATAATTTTAGTTACCATTTAAATACTACTTTCATAATTACTTTGCAAAAAAGATCGATATTATAGCATTATTATTATTTGATACATATCTGGTTGCGCCATCTATTGGAGAAAAACAGTAACAGATGTTTAAGATTTTTTTACATTGTAATACATCAAGAGTTCAAATGTAAGAAATGCATTATTTTTTTTATGTGTTTTCCTATCTTATAATTACGATTTACTGAAATAAATAAATAAATTATGAAATTCATTGTCTATGAAAGCATTTTCTATCATTAAAAGTAAATACTTTTTCATAAGAGTTCAAATTGTATTTTTCAAGTATTGCATGAATAAATATAAATAAATAAAATAATATAATAATTAAATGTACTATTAATTTAATCTTTCAAGAAGAATGTTATATAGTATATAATATCAAATACAGAGGCAAGGAAAATGTGAAATTTGGTGTAAAAAAAATTTCAAATTTGAAAATTTTGTCACTACTGAAACACTTTACAAGAATTCAATTTTTTTGTTTACATTCATGAATTGTTCGCGGATTACAGGCCTTCGCGGACTACAGGTTCGCGGATTAGCGGCGCTCTACTGTATTTGAGGAATTTCTTCATGATAATATTGAGCAGCATTTAGATGATACATATAAAAAGATTGAAAATTTATTTGATAAGTTCCTTGAAAGAGGTTCTGGCTGGGTGTTAAAGCAAATTCACCATTTCAAATTAAAAATTATTAACCACTCAAAGAGAGCAGTTACATGCAACTCCCTAAATATTTGCAAGGGAGGGAGGCAATTCTAAACATTCAGAATTTTCATGACTATACAATGTATTTTAAGGTGCATCCTGGCACATCAAATAAAAATCTCCTTAAATGAAAATCCTCACAGAGTGAGTAAATATAAACCTTTTGAAAACACCCTTAATTTTTAAAATATAAGCCTTTCCAATATCTTATCAAGAGATATTAAAAATTGAAAATCAGAATGAATTAATCTATTAGGGTGTGAGGAGGGTAAACTCTACATACTGCACGTTTCTAAAAAGAATCTTCATGGATTCACACCCCCAGATTTATTAGAAAATTCTACTCCATACTGCTTGAGGCAACAGCCTCAAATTGTCAAAATGCCAAAGGAAGGAGAAAATATATTAAGTTTTACAGGGACGCATTTGCAGACACCGGTAACACTTCACCAATTTTTAATTTCATGAAATACAGGCAAAGTTCTTTAATCCGCACAAGTTGGGACTAAAGGTTGTGCAGATTATGGAATATTGCAGATTATGGAGTATTATGGATTATATCTCATTTTCTTATTTCTGGACACTATTTTAATTCCATATTCAGTAAACATGAAAAGAAAAATATGAAATATAATAATTAATTTTTCTGGACACTATTTTAACTCCATATTCAGTGTAACATGAAAAGAAAAATGTGAAATGTAATAATTAATTTAATATGCTATCTCAAAAAATGCATTTTTCAAATTCTTGTATTAAAAAATTGATTATATTCACTTTTATATTTAAAATTTTCAGATATTTCTTTTAAAAAATCATTTTTGGATCAAAAATTTGTAAATTTGTTTAATTGTTTACATTCATTAAGCAATGCGAATTATAGAAAATTGCGGATTATGGGAGTGCGGATTATAGATCCTTGACTGTATAATGTATTAAAAGTGGAATAATCTTTGTATAACATAAAATTTTTCCCCTTTCAGCTCCGGAAATCAAGCAACACAATGGATGTATAATTTGCTGCATACTTATATATTCATTGTATGTTTATTATTTTATTGTGTATATGTATTAATAGAATAATTAACAATAATTTTGAGTGTTCCTGTAAGCGAAATATTAATGCTCAGCAGCAGTCGGGGATTGGAATCTTGGGCGATCAACGTACCATTTCAGAACTAATTATTTGAAATGAATAATGATGATCGTTTATCAATTTGCTGCTGATTAGTGACGGCGTCAACTCGCATTATTAGCTTATTTGCAACTTTTCCTGCTTCACGAGTCACCACAATAAGAACGAATCAACATACTACTATTATGTCATGTGTTGTCTCCATGAATCCACCAACCTAAATTTATTAGAAAATCCTACTCTATACTGCTTAATACAATGCCCTCACGTTTGAAAATGCCGAAGGATGGAGAATATATTATGTTTTACAGGAACGTATTTGCAGGCACCGGTACCCTTCACCATGTATGCCGATTATGAATACCTTTTTTATACCCATACAGAACACTGGACCCTCTCGCCTTCCAATCCTGTGAAGTAGAAACCCCAAACCACGTTCCCTGTGGGTATGCCTTCATTGTCGTGAAAAGTGACAGAGAGACCTACAACCCACTATGGTTCAGCATGAAGAAGGTGTTGTAGTTTATCGTGGTGAAGATGCTGCAAGTAATTTCATTGATATTTTTAAAATAAAAGAAGAGTTCGGTTAAAAACCCTTGACAATAATCTCAATGAATTTATCAGAAGAAGAACAAAGCTTTCTAAACGGCAACAGAAAGTTGTATTTGTAGGAAGACACTGGGAGAAAAAGGAGTGAGAGACATTGCCACATCAGCGGAGATTACAAGAGGGGCTGCTCAACCTTTCTGTAATTTAAACTACAATCAATTGAAAGCGATTCCAGTTGTCTTACACAATTTGAAAAGGTATGATGGTCATCACCTGATGAAGAAGCTGAATTTCTTAAAAATTTAAGATTGATGCAATCGCTGCAACTCTAGCAGAGTATATTACATTTAAATTGAAAAAATAAATATCTTCCATTCAATTTTCATTCATTGATTCCTATCAGTTCCTCCCCACATCACTGGATGAGCTTGTTTCTAATCGTCTGTATCATTTCCAATGATTTTGCATCCAACAGGATTAAAACAATGCAGAAGATGAAAAATATCCAGATAAAGCTTTAGATGAAGTTGCTGAAGAAGCATCAAAACTCTGCAAAATAAAGCAAATGCATTGTGCAGGCCACACCTTGCAACTTGCTATTAGAAATTTATTGAAAGAGCCCTATCCTGCAAATATTATTGATAAATTTAGACAGACAGCAATAGCAGCAAGAACCCCCAAATTTGATGTCATTCTTATGAGGACAGGCGGAAAAGGAGCAATTATATTGATCAAGTAATGCAAAGGGGAAGTACACATTTGATGATAAAGAGGTTGTTAGAGTTAAGATATTTTTTAGAATGTGTGAATAACCTTGGTATTTCACTAACAGGTTGGTTGGTTGGTTGGGTGGGGTTTTATGTCACAAAGTCCTTTAGGCCCTGCGTCAAAACAAAGTCAAAGTGAGAACAAAAATTTGAGTGAAAAATGACCAACAGATGAAAAATACTATGTAATTAAATGAAAATATAAGTAATAATATGTATAATTAAAACCATTTACAAGAGTAAAAAGATAAATAAAAGATAAAAGTATAGTAATTAAAAACTTTAAAAGGTAATAAAGTAATAATTAATAAAATAAAACGCGATATAAGATATTCAAAACTACACAAAAATAAATGTAAAAATCACAGAAAGGTATATAAAACAATGTAAAATTAATCTGACACAAACTCTTCAAAGACAGCATTTTCCTCATCCGCACTCGAGTCTTAAGATTCAGATTCCATAGCGTCAACTACATAATGTTGCAGTTGTTTGAGATCTTTCATATTAGTTACACATGAGCTCAGACAAGATTTTTGTTTACACTGTGAAGAGGCAGCAGTTGAGGTTTTCCTTCTCTCATTTTGTGTAGAAGATTTTTGCCTTATATTCTGTGTACGAAGAGTATCAGGTTTTTGTGATGTTTTCGGAGATGTAACAGTCTTAGTCTCAGTCTAGAATTCAGATGACTTTTTAGATTGACCAGTGGATTTTTATGACTGAATAGTTCGGTATTGTATTATAACAGGTTCTGAGGATGGTATCCAACATTCTAATTTTGGGGTCGCATAGCATTTGGAACCACAACAGACATCACAGTTTTCTTTATTTGAAGTGGTGGTTGATTATGTTTTAGCCGAGTTACTTGGTGGAAGAGATATATCTTCCTGGGTGCTTATGTGCCTTACAGGTTTCGATTGTTCTTTAAGTATACTAGAGTAAGATACCCCAACAATGGGGTCCTGGATTCAACAAGTTTACGGGCTTTAGGATAGGACAGATTGAGTTATTTTAACAGACAGGATTTCTTTTTCATGAATCCAGTTTGGAGAGGCACAGGAAAATGCTACATGATCACCCTTGAAGTTTATGCAGCATTCAGAGTTTCACATGAATTACCGTCGTGGCCAACTTTTGTGCAATGTGTACATGTAATGGAACCACAACTGGTAGCTGTGTTGTGGCCGCAACGCTGGCATTTAAAGCAACGGAGAGGGTTAGGAATATAAGGACGGACAGGACAGTTCAAATAAGCAGTTTTTATTCTTGTTGGTAAATTAGGGCTATTGATGGTCAGAATGACATTCTTCGTAGGAAGCAATTGTCCATTCCGACGGATAGTAATATAACGTTAATCTATGACATTTTGGTCTTTTAAATTTTATAAAAGTTCGTCTTTAGTAGAAAATAAAAGATCTAGCTCGGATATAGCCCCACAGCTTGTATTTAGAGTTTTATGTACTTGAACAGAAACAGAAAAAGAGCCTATTGTAGAGCAATTTGAGAGACGTTGCAACTGTTTGGCTGAAAAGACCTCAACAAGTAAATTTCCAGATTGCAATTTTTTGAGAGAATGACCATCCCCCAAAGCAGACTGGAATGTTTTTGCAATTAGAAATGGTGAAGTTTTTTTTAAAGAACTATCAGAGAGACTGAGTACGTTTAATGACATAAAAGTGAGTGAATGAAGAATTCTGCACAATTTTTGGCTCTCCACATGGGAGAGAAATGGAAGCAACTGAAGTACAGTAGAGCTCCAATTATCCGAACTCCGACTATCCAAATCGCTGATTATCCGAATCGCTTTCAGAATTTCAAATAAAATATTAATAAGGAAACGTACTGCGGTTCGCAAAATAATAATTCTGTCTACGCATGCTATTGTCCTTTTCTCCGCGAAGCTAGTGTAGGCACTTTGATTAATCAGTCAGTGTGATGTGACCTGCTACTGAGACTGTACTCTTTCGCGTCGGTGTGTTTTTTTGTTTGTGAGCAAGTTTCGTCGTTCACTATGGCTTCTAAAAGAAAATGTGTTGTGTTATCGTTAGCGGATAAACTAAACATTATAGAGCAATCAGATAAAGGAGTTACGGGTAAACAATTTGCTGAGATGTACGGTGTTAGACAATCAACGATTTCAGACATTAAAAGGAGCAAAACTACACTTTTAAACTTCGTGTCAGTACTTGAAATTGAAGATGGAAGTTCTCCAAGAAAATCAATGAAGGCAGCAACAAACAAAGATTTAGAAGAAGCCATTTTCAAGTGGTTTTTGCTGCAACATTCTAGACCCTTTATTCGGAAAAAATCCAATTATCCGAATTTTTTATTATCCGAATGGGGTCCGGTCCCAATTAATTCGATTAATTGGAGTTCTACTGTATTTCCATCCCCGTTAGAAAAAAAATTAGAATTCAGACCCTGGCCGCACCACCCACTACCGAGCCCAACAAGGGTATGCACATTCATGCACCAGTGCTAACCAGGGCCTATACACGGTCACAAATCAATCCTATGCCAGTCTCCACCCTTAACGAGATGGCTAGTAAGTGCCTGATCACTTGATCCCCAGCCAGTGACACAAATCAGCTGACCAGCCGATTGATGTATACGGGACCAATATGCACCTCCCGTCTACTTGAAGCAGAGGCCAAAACAGTGTGTTGGTTTCCCTCAACTGCTTGGATCCCCCTTTTCCAGGGACACGGGTCGCCACAGACGGCAAATGCGTGGGTTGTTTACAATTCTCCATGAGTCGATATAAACAGGATGATATCGGCTCATGCAGAATATCCCTCAATGAGAGTGAAACAAAGAAGAAAGAAAGACAAGAGAAATAAGAGTAAAAGGAAAAGAGATTGATCGCTCAGGTGCCCGGGTTTGCAAAGCCCGTAAATACCGGAAGAGGCTATCTCCTCCTGGGGGAATTTCACTAATTGAAAGACAGTGGATTGATCTTGCAGAATTGGAAATTCTTTTTGCTATACCATATGTAACTACAATAAAGCTACAAAGTGAAGATTTAACTGGAGGCTTGTTTCTAGGAAAATGGGAGAACCCGACATTTGTTCTTCAAAAAATAGGAGGAGTTATTGCAGATGGAATCATTTCTTCTCGCTAGATAATGAGAGCTTGATGCATTCAAGATATGTAGCTACTAGCTCCAAATTAAAGTAGCAAAGAAAGCCCTCTATGAACTTTCAATAAAAATGAAATTACTCTTACAACACTCAGAGCGTGGAGGCAGACACAGCAATTGGAGTAACTGTCGTCCTCTTCCGATGATGAATTGAGATTTGAAAATATATGGATAATACTAAAAAGATAAAGCGAATAAAAACAGAAAAACAAGAGCCTTTGGATATAAGTTGAAATAAAATATTGTAACAAAACTAACATTCTGTGCTCGAGATAGCCTCCTGATTGATCAAGGCTGACCGCAGTAAATACAGTGAAACTGGCATTCTCTACTGTGTGAATCTGTGGTCCCAAGGTAAAGCACTTGATTGCAGAACAGCAGGTGATGAGGTCAAGCCCCATTGGAGGCAACTTTACTAAAATTCATTTTGTTTAAAAATTGCTTTGTGTTTGTTTCTAGTTCCATCAGGAATATGTTAACTGTTATTATGTTAATTCTTATGTTAATCGTTATTTAATTTCTAGAACTTTCCAAGCCTGGAATGTTCCATTCAAGGAAACACCCCTTGATGTATTTAAGCTGGTGTAGATTTGAGTTGGTGCATGCTTGTTGTCCTCACTCGTTCTCAGTGAATACCTTTGCGATAAGTCATCTATGCGAAAGTTTGGTGAGACGCCGGGTACAAAACAAACTACGGAATAGACACGAAGATGTCAATGCCTTCAAGGACTGCCTCCTGAATTTCACCTCTTACCCGATCCAAGGAGAATTAGAAGAAGGATGCCTGGGGATAAGGACATTGTCTCAGAGGATGCTAGCACCATTCCAGCTAACGTTGTTCATGTACCCTTCCTGACATACCAGCTAACTCTGAATCTGTGCACCTTTACGGGGGAGGACGAACAAGATGTCAGCAAACAGGTGGCTGAAAGATTGCAAACGAATTGCCACTTATAACCGCTGGGATGATTGCATTTGCCTTTACATTTGGGTTTTCACCGTGCATATAGTTGGGGGGGGGGGGGGAGATAATGTTTTTATAGATTTTATACACTGATGATGCGAGTCCTGGAACTCATGAAACGTATACGTCCATTCACATTACCTTATGTATTTTATTGTGTGTTTAAACGTTGTTTTTGGTGATTTATGATGCACGCATGTACGGACATATACTTTTGTGTGTGTTTAAATAAGATTTTTTTTAAGTCCCTTTCCCATCTAAAAATGCTGAATATTTCGTTAAAATTGTCACAATAGAAATGTGAACATAAGTATTTTTTTATATAAACTCTATATAAAATACTAAAATATTAAAAGCTTTTTATTACATTTATGAATGTATATATTTCTTAAAATATATCCATACAAAGCAAAATATTTTTGAAACTGATATCTAAAATGAGATTTAATCCCTAAAAGAAAAAAAAAAAGTCACAAAAGACAAATCTCTCTCTCTCTATTCTAAAAAAAAGTAACTACCGCTGTTACCGCTGCCGGTTTTGAGTTTTTTGTGACCGGAGGTCTTTCTTTCTCCATTAATATTAAGAAAAATATTTCATACAAAAATATGAAAATCGGCGATATTATAGAGAAATGTTTGATAAACACGCTGATGCAGATAGTTTTTAAATCGAAGAATTATTTTAAGGGATATTTAATGCTAAATTTGGACAAAATCGTTCCATTAAAAAAGTTTTATAGGAGCAAAACTATACATTGGAATTTAATCATTTATAGATCATTTTATACGTTATAATTTCCCGGTGAGCAGATTGCATTTAGTTTTTAAATTTGACTCATTTTTTGAGCTTTTATTTCTATTTTAAATTCACATTTTCGGCATTTCGAGAGATATTTTTTACTTACTAGGGGGCTCTGCCCCCTACGAGCTACGCTCGTCAACCCCTGTTCAGACGTCACAGACTCTAAAAATACGCTACTTTGATCGGCTTTAAAAAGATTTTGGAAGATTGAATTATAATTTTTAAAAAAAGGGCGATCTCCCTATAAACGGATTTCTATTCATTTCTCTTTGATTGGGGAATTTTAAGGCCAAATCCGCTGTGATACTACTTGATTAACCCGTCGACCAATTTCGCCAAATTATATAAATCGCCAAAGAACTTGCCAAATTATACAAATTAACATAATTTTTATTTTAAATAACGAAAGAACAAATAAATTAGTGCAACATTAATAAAAATACAAATAAAACGTCGAAATAAAAATAACTTGATGAGGTAGACACGTGTAACTTGCTTAAAATAAAGTTAATGTGAAGTTTACGATCAACCATTATTGGCATTTAATATTATACTTTGGCGAATGATAGATTTTTGGTCGACGGGATAACTAAGTAGTACCAAAGATACAATCGCCATTTTCGTCTTTGATTAAGTAAAATAATTTAAACATTTCAAAATTAGTTAATTCCTTCTATATTAGCTTAACAGAGTCTTTGTCTCCCGGTATTTTTTAACAAAGCGAAAAGAAAGTTCTTTTAAATAAGACATTTTAAATTAATCGTTTTTAATCTGACGTAATTTTGAACAAACTATTCTTTCTCTTTTTAATATTCACGTGAAAATACTTGTGTTAGAAATGAAATATTATTTTCGCTTTCCTAATAAAAATAATTGAAAAGTATCCTCTCAAAATATCAAATAAATGTCTAGCGCAATTTCTAAATTTAAACTGTTTTGCAATATTATTTTGTGTTCATTTTATGTAATAACTGTAATGTGACGTAAATATGACGTAATTTCTCCTATTTAAGACTTCTAACGCATGTTAATGAATTTATTATTTTACAATTTCCTTTTTCACTTAAAATTCATGTGTAACTATAGTTTTTATGACGTAATTTTTAATAAGTTCCTGCTTTTTGTACATGATTATTTAATTCTAATTCCAAATATTTTTTCCCCTTTATAACAGTCACGTGTAAATAAATTTTTAATTTATTTACACGTATAAATATTTTTTTTATTTGAAGCAAACATTATTGTTTGCGTTGTTTATACAGTTGGCAACAGTTTAAATTAATATCACTTGCTAAAGTATGTAAAAAATATCTCTAGAAATGCTGAAAATTTGATTTAAAACAGAAATAAAACCTCAAAAAATTAGTCAAATTAAAAAAAGAAATACAGTCTGCACACCGGGAACTTCAAACGTAATGATATAAAATATAAAATGATCTAAAAATGATTAAATTATCATGAATAGTTTTTGCTCCTATAAAACTTTTTTAGTGAAACGATTTTGTCCAACTTTAGCATTAAATATCTCTTAAAATCTGTCTGCATCAGCGTGTTTATCAAACATTTCTGTATAATACTACCGATTTTTATATTTTTGTATGCATTATTTTTCTTAATATTTATGAAGAAATGCCTCCGGTCACAAAAAATTCAAAACCGGCAGCGGCGGTGACAGCGGTAGTTACTTTTTTTTTAAATAGAGAGATTTTAGAAAATTGTACTAATTTAACCTGTTGCCAACTTTATAAATAGCGCAAAATGTTTGCTTCAAATTAAAAATTTATTTACACGTGACTATTATAAACGGAAAAAAAAACTTTCAAATTAGAATTAAATAATTACGTATAAAAAGCAGGAACTTATTGAAAATTACTTCATCTACAATTACACGTGAATTTTAACAGAGAAAGGATATTGTAAAATAATAAATTCATTAACATGCGTTAGAAGTCTTAAATAGGAGAAATTACATCACATTTACGTCACATTACACTTATTACGTAAAATGAACAAAAAATAATATTGCAAAACAGTTTAAATTTAAATACTGCACGAGACATTTATTTGATATTTCGAGATGATCTTTTCAACTATTGTTGTTGGGACAGCACAAATAATATTTCATTTCTAACAAAAGTATTTTCACGTGAATATTAAAAAGAGAAAGAAAAGTTTGGTGAAAATTACATGAGATTAAAAACGATACATTTAAATGTCTTTTATTTATTTATTTATTTATTTATTGACCAACAAACATACGACTTGTGTGCCATGAGAGCCCGCTTAAAATGTCTTATTTAAAAGAACTTTCTTTTCGCTTTGTTAAAAAATACCGGGAAACAAAGACTGTTTAGTTAATTCATTTTATATGAGCTTATTTTGAAACGTTTAACTGATTTAATGTAATCAAAGAGGAAAATAGCCATTGTATCTTTTAACAGCAGCTGATTTTTCCTTAAAATTCCCCAATCAAAGAGAAATGAATAGAAACCCGTTTATAGGGAGATCGCCACTGTTTTTTAAATTATAATTCAATTCTTTCAAAATCTTTTTATAGCCGATCAAATTAGCATGCTTTTAGAAACTGAGGTGTCTGAACGCGGGTTGGTGAGCATAGACCCTAGTGTTGACTAAAAAAACAAGCTGAAGATTAGAATTAGAAAACCAAATGGTGTCACTACATATTTTTTTTTTAATGCATTCCATTTAATTGGTGTTTTCTAACGCAATTGTATTTTGTGGAAATCTGAATTAATTAGGTATTTGATAAGAACTGAGTTGTATTAATATGTTGAATGTTAAATCCTGATTCACTCAAATAAAAAAAAAAGAAATTAATTATATAATGGCATATCACTTTGCTACTGAAATTATTAGAACTTCTAAAGACCTTAAAAATCACAAATGACAAAAGAGAAACTAACCAATCAGGATGCAGGAAACTTCTCTGTGGTCTCTAACCGAGAAAAATAAATTAATATGTCTCCAGGTGTGGTATCCACAAACTAAATAGTCGCTGAGAAAAATTTTTATTGGTATCCCAATAATGGGAAGTGAGGCTCAGATGAATAATTTTTTGTTTGCCAGAACATCATCTTGTAAGCCAGACAGCATCCAGTGTCCATTAATATGTTGCAGCAATTTTGTAAGTATTTTCATTTACATTGAAATGTTAAGAAGTGCATCTGCCTTTCTATGGTTATTGTGTGAATACTTTTGTGTATTTAATAATGTATAGTTTTATTTTATTTTTCTTTAAGAGTAATTTTTTCTATTTTTTCATCTTTTGATTACAACAACAAATGCAAATAAATGGCTCTTAGGTTAATCTGTGCAAGATTTAAAACTATATATCTATTTAACTTCTTGTCATCCTCTCTTGTAACACCAACTTTTGAAAAATATTGGATGTGTTCAAAATGTTTTAAGTAAAATGGCACAACCTTTTCTTATATATTATTATTGGCAAGGGGAGGGTCTAAGTCTGTGATTTAATTATAAATTAAACAATAATAATATTATGCATTCTATTTCAACTATGGGTTGGGTTGATTTTTGACGGCCATTTATCTACTCGAGGGATATAGTCCCAGGGGAGAGTGCCCTCCATGGGGTCTTTCTAAGGGAACCTAACCCATATTTACGCATGAAAAACCATGGTTCGAAGAAAACCATGAAAACTCTGAATAATTAGGAGCGGCGGGCGTGATAGAGTTCGAACCCAGCACATCCCGTCTACCAGCTTCGAAAGCAGAACCTCCAGCCACTGGTGTGGCCTATTTCAACTAAGTAAATTAATTAGATTTTGCTGAAATTTCTGTGTTATACATATCAGATGATATAGTTTTTTTGCTAATTTCAAATCTTTTGGCACTTAAAATAAGTAAACAAAAATATGTCACTTTTTTTGTAAGTGTATATCACTGAGCTTGTTTTATTTGAAAAAATTTCAGAGTTATTTATAAGTTCTTGTTTCAACAAATTACACTGATACTCAAAACACTGTATTAGAAGTAGAAAATACCACACATCTGGAATCAGAAGATGAAACAAAGACTCGTAACAAAAAGCAATGAGTCATTCCTGAATGAGCTTGGTCTAGTTGTAGTGGCGATGAGAAAACTACAATGGGAAAGTAGGATAATGACGCTCAATTAAGGGAAAACATGAATAGCTAGTCAAATTTACACAAAAAATCAATATTTTATTAACGAAGTATAACTCCAAAGCATAAGAAACAGTTTGCAATCAACTAATTTGCATAAAAATCTTAGGAATTTTTTTCATCGTTTTATTTAATTAACAATGGATTGAGCAGTAATGCCCGACATGGTAGGGTAATTGCACTCAGAATTTGAATACAATATTGACGTTGGCCTTATTTATAGTTGGCGTAACAAAGCACTACAAAAATAAATAAAAGCATGAACGTACAGCTAAGTGTATGCATTTTGTAGAAATAATGAGTAAAATAACATTTGTAAATAAGAGTGTATACTTACCTTCAAGTTAGATGTTGTAGAATTTTATTATAAAACAACTTCAAACTAATAATGTGAAGACACAAAAAATACTTTCTTCGCGACGGTCACTATATCCTTACTGGGAACTTAGATCAAGTTCGCTAGGTGCCGGTACTGATCACAAGTTTTCAATTTTAATCTGTTTAGAGATATTTTATGAGCGGGAATGCCCGCTGAGCATCATTACCCTACTTTCCCCTACTTCTCAAAAAAATATAAAAATTCATCTAGACAGGTTTAAAAGCATTCGTGTTCTCCTTTTACACTTACAGTTGAATCAAAATATGATAGTTTTGTACCATCCTTCTATTGTTAAAAACTAGAAGTTTTTACGACTTTTCATATTGAATGCAGCAACTATCACAGACTAAGAATTCGTCATGAAAATAAATATTAAATTAAAATATTTTGAAGAGTTTTACAGTTTAACACAAGAATATTTGTTAATGACAATATCTTTCACAAATCTAATTTTTCCCATTTCTACGAATTTTTCGTTGTGTTATAAAGCAATACACAACCACAACACAGGTAAATGAATAGTATTATAGTAGAATATCCCCACAATCGTACTTGTCTAATATTTTATGCTGTAAAGAAAATATATATTCACTGCAGAAGAGGTTTTCTAAAGAGTTTCACAAAGTGTAGGAAAATTCGTTGTTCAAGTTCCGGACTGTAGATCGTATGCCAAAAGTCGAGAAAGGTCATGATTTTAAGAAACTTTAAAGATTTTAACTGCTTTTAAAAGTTAGCAAATCATATTGTTTCTTATGGCTGATCATTTCGAAGTTCTAGAACATTCTCGGTTATTCAACCTGGTTCTAGAAGCTTTTTTGGCAGGAAATTCAGCAATATCTTGTCTCCACGCTGGATTTTTTCAAGTTTTTGAAGATATTTTTTCAAGATTTTCATGCCGCAAACTTTCGACCAACTTGATCGCTACAATTCGAATATCTATGAAATGAAACAACGGCAAACCTTCGACAATAGGGTTGTTGGAGCTGAACGTGATGAATACGGTTAGAATTATAATTATCCTATTATTCCAAGGTAAGGAGAAATACATTTTTAAAAAGCTATAATTTCATTTCGGAAGATAATATGAATGTGACGTTTTAGAAGACAAATAAATTTTCTGCCTACAAGGAAATGATCAGTCATTCTTACATAACGAATGCACTTATCTGTAAACAAATACCTGAGTGATTAAAAATCACGGCACCAGTATTTTAAAACAACAGACTGTTTAACAGTGATCAGTTACGTTTTAATATAAAAAAGGCATTTTTTTTAGTAATAAAAAATACGAAACACTGATACAAGTTGTGAAACAAATGCAATTCAAAGTTCTTCTGCTACTGATAAAAAAAATTAATTGGCCATAGCACCAGTCCTTCATGAATTACCGTAATCTCCGGCGTATAATCCACAGATCAAACAATCATTTTTCAACCCAGAAATTTTTTTAAATAAAATGTAATTTCTTAAATTTTGGTATATATTTGGCTTCAATAATGAAATAAAATTTCTGGGTCTGACCCGCGGATTATATGCCGGAAATTACAGTAATACACTTTTATCACCTACACGAATTCATCCACTGGCTGCTTTTAATAAGATGTTTCATGGAATTTCCTTCAATTCCATTTCCTTGAATTCATGTTTACAAAAAGAAGCATGAAATGTACGATCTTCAATGATAGATACTTTTGGCTTTTCATCAGAAATTCCAAGTCATGCTTACAACATGTTAATCTCAAATATCCACATCAGTTCATCATTCTACATCAATTAAAAAGTACTAAAACTACTGCTGAATTAATTAATTCAAAATTGAATGAATTTTTTGAACAAGCTCTAGGTATGCGATTCTGGTCAAGTTCAGGATTCTTCCGATAATCTTGTTTTTGCAATTAGTGATTCATCTTTTAAAGTTCTACACCCAAATTATCACCTCTAAAAAGGCTCTAGAAATAAATACACAATTATTCAATTTCTATTCCAAGCTGCCCAACATGTGTTGACCTTCCGGCATTTTCTTCAGCTCCAGTTACGGTACAGAGTCTCTTAGTAATTGGAAATTTTGCCAGCACCTCTCTTTGTACCCAGGCAGCAGTTCACTGCCCACCTCCTTCGGTAGAGTGTCGTTTAATTCCTGAGAAGCTATTACATTTGTCTTGTATGCCTGCATTCACTATAACCTGTTTCTCCTTGCAGCCCTGAATTCTTCTGATGATGTACCGTTGATAAATACACAAGATTCCAATTAGGGGAAAGTAGGGGAATGGCGCTCCTTACGGGAAAACATGAATAGCTAGTCAAATTTAGACAAAAAAATCAATGTTTTATTAACGAAATATAACTCCAAAGCATAAGGAACAGTTTACAATCAACTAATTTTCATAAACGTTTTAGGAATTTTTTTATCGTCTTATTTAAATGACCATCAATTGAGCAGTAATGCCGACATGGTAGGGTAATTGCACTCAGTTTCAGTACAACATTTAAGTAAGACAAAAGTCACATATGTAGTTGTATTGGGTTGTTCACACCACTGCAGACTTTTTGCAACCTCTTTTCACATATTGTGTTAGACATATAGTGGACTACTTTTTCTATATTTAGGTTTTTTGATATTCACCACTTTTTAAAATCATAAAATTCTCCTTGTTTAATGACATATTAATAAAGACGAAAACAGGGAAATTTTATAATTTCAAAAAAGTGGTGTCAATCAACAAATTTGAATTTTAGAAAGTTCCCACTGGCAACAATTCTGGAATCATGCGAGTGCCATTACCCGTTATTGCCATGTTGGGTTTTATTGCATTATAATTGGCATAACAATGCACTACAAAAATAAATAAAAGCATGAAAGTACAGCTAAATGTATATATTTTGTAGACATGAGTAAATTAATATTTCAAAATAAGAGTACAATTATCTTCAAGTTAGATGTTGTAGAATTTTATAATAAAACAACTTCAAACTAATAACGTGAGGACACAAAAATACTTTCCTCCTGACGGGCACTAAATCCTTACTGGGAACTTAGGATGAAATTCGCTAAGTGCCGGTACTGATCGCACATTTTCAATTCTATTTATTCTGTTTAGAGATATTTGGTAGGAGGGATTACCCTTCTGAGCATCATTACCCTACTTTCCCCTATTCCATTTTTAAAGTCCCCATACTGAGTTATGCTCAATTACGGAAATTCATGATAACCAATTGAATGATTCAGTAACTACACTCCTGCTAAGAATTTGCTCGTTATGCACATATATATTCCTTTTGTATGGCCTCTTTTATTAGATCAAGGAATTATTAGTGATGATGATAAAGAGAAAGATAATCCACCAACAGCATAAGAGTTTCAGCGATATTACCATCCAAAATAAGATATTCCAGACCAAAATTTTGGAGTGTGTACAAAATTAGAAAACCAAACGTTGGTAATATAAAGATTCGTAAAATCTCATCTATATTCAAAGCGTAAACTGAAAATTTAATCACAATCCTAAAAAAATCTTCATAAAGAGCGCATAAGATAAAAGAGCGGAAATTTATCCAAAATTTCTATCATTGTCTTTTACACATTTATCTTGTAAAAATAAGTCTATGACCTGCAAAATCGGCGACGTTTTTCAGAATCTGCCTCCAATAATTATGAGGATTATGTTCCAGCACCTACATCATTTATTCCAAAAATGTCAGATTCTTCAGATAAAGTATCTTCTAATACAGATTTTTCTGATTTTTTTTTTTTTTTTTTTTTTTTTTTTAATTCAGAAAACTATTAGCAGTAGCAGTATTAATTCAGATAATTCTTCATATTCTGACCATATTATTTCGTTGAATATTTTGCAGCTTTTGTTTTTTTTCTTTGTCTAAAGATTCTAGAACATTTTTAGTCATTCCTAGAAACATCTAGCGTGTGAAAAGGGGCTGTATCAAAGTTTTGGTCTTTCTGAATATTTATGCAGTAAACTTGAATATTCCACTTACATTTGTAAGTAACATTGCATTTAATAAATATTGTTTGTTTACCTCTTCATAAAAGCTTAAACGAGAATTTTAGAAGAGGATCCAAAGAAAGAAAATAACATATCTGATATCAATCTTCATGGAAAAACAAAACCTCTAGTACATGAATTCTTAGCATCTTTTGTTTCAGAATTTAATGGGTTAGAAAAATATATGAGGGAAAACATAGGGCATTAGATTATATGCTCCAAATAAACACCTTATTGACCTCTTGTCATCATTTGGGTTTTCATTGAGCTACACTGATGTATCTTTACTGCAATTGTCCGCAATCATGAAATCTAAAAAACCAATCATCGCGGAGGGATCATTCTGCCAATTTTTGTTCGACAATGCTGACTTTAATGTGAACACACTTGATGGTTTGGGGACTTTCCATGCCATGGGAGGAATAATGGTGGGTAATCCTTACGAGTCAGTAAAACCTCAAAACAATGTCAACTGTGTCATGCGGTGCTCTACAGCAGAATTTATTAAAAAACTGGTGGTAACACTGAATTGCTGACGTTTAAGAAAACTGACAATGCAGGCTTGAAAAATGTCCCCATTGTGAATCTGAATGAGATTCAGATTTTAAATGATGAAAATTTCTACAGGTACGGATATTCTATGGCTGTATGGCAAGAGTTTAAGCAGGGTGAAACGGATTTATGGAAATGCAACCCGATACAAGTTCTATCAACATTCCACGATTATATGTCTTCCTTTCATCAATGACCCTCCGACGCAATATGACACGATTTATTCAGCTCTTCAACTCGCGGTTGACAAATGTAGAGCAAGTGATCAAAAGACATGTTTTGTCACCTTCGACCAGCCTCTCTATATTAAAGCATAGGACTTAGTAAGAAAATGTAATGACTCGACATTGAAAAATGTGATCCTGCGCCTAAAGGGATTTCATCTTCTCATGTCCTACATGGGAATTCTTAGAACCATCATGGCTGGAAGTGGGCGTAAGGAGCTTCTCAGTACGGTGTATGTAGAAAACAGCATTGAAAAGATGATGAACGGCCATGCTTATTCGAGGGCAGTGCGAGCACATAATTTAGTTCATCTTGTTTTGGGAAAACTTATTTGGGAGACAGTTCCACTGACAGAGGATGAAAAAATATTAAGAAAAACGTACTTATTGATTTGGAGACATGTGTTGTTCTAACTATTGAGGAAAACGAGGAATTTGAAATTCTCAACAGAAAATTTAGAGAGGCTATGGCATAACCTTGAAAGTCATGGGCCCACTGCTAAGCTGTGGATGCAATATTTTCATATGGTCACTTTAGTAAAGCAGTTTACAGAGCAGAAAGACTGGGAATCTGGCATTTCCATCTTGCATCTTTCCAAAAAATGTTGCCCTACTTTCAAGCTGCAGGACATTTTTTTCTACGCAAAATGCGCTCATCTATACCTGCAAGATATGTTAGCCTTAGAAACCAGAATGGATCTAGTTGAATACAATGCCTTTATGACCTGTGGATGCTTCACCATCAGACAAACAGAAAAGTTCTGGTCGAGTATATGCACCGATCAGACCATAGAACAGACCCTCATAAGAATGGTGAAAACATCTGGAGAGCTGACAATAGATCGAGGAATTACAGAGGCTGTGCTTACTCGCTCGATGATGCTGGGGATGGTGTACCTCCAAAGTATTTGCTCTGAAATTGAGAAATACTGTGGTCTCACGTCAGCCAGATCTGAACACTTAGACATGAGGCCTACTCGTGTTGCCCGAGATAGATAAGATGCTGCAAAACTCTATAGGTGGTTTCTCAACACTATCCACTCCCTCAAAATGATGCAATAATGTCCATTTATTCAGGAACCATTGGGGGGTGAGGAAGTTAACTGCCACCTGTCTGAACAGATTGGAAAAGATGGATTAGCAAGAATTGTCGGCAATAATTTTAAAGATGTTAAATTTCAATGCAAGATGAAGGTAGTCACCCTTGAGGGCCCCAGTAATACTGTAAAAATTGGAAACGATAAACTAATTATAAATCCCCTTACAATATTTCACAGGTTGTGCATTTTTCCAAACAATCTGATGAAGATTTGAAGAAATTCTTTAACTTCGAGCTATCTCCTTACCCCATGTCATTGTTTTCAGATGCAGGTATGTGTAAGGAGACCAAATCATCATTTTACGATTCATTTATTCCACTCAAAAAAGAAGACATCTCTGATGGAAGTAAACATGTTGTTGTCGATGGCGGTCATATTTTATAAAGTAGTGCGGCGTAGACATACTTCATTCACGGCCATAGCAGACAGCTACATAAAATATTTGCAAACCCATTACGGTATGAACGTTTCTGTAATCTTTTATGGTTACCCTTTAAGCGCTGATTAAATATTCACCAAAAACTGTGAACGATTTCGTAGGGCTACCCATTCTGTTCCGGGTATCATCTCTGACAGAACCACTGTGTTTCAAAGTACACAAGAAACTTTTTTTGCCAAATATAACAACATGAGGCACTTCTTTGATTTTTTGAAAGATGTATTAGAAAAAGCTTCAATACAAGTGCAACAGGCAGTTGAAGACGCTGATGTATTAATTGTCTACACTGCGATTTCAAAGGCCTCTCAGTATGATAATGTCTTTGCAGTCAGGGTGGACATTGATCTTCTTGTACTGCTCACTGCATTACCATCGCCTCACATAATAATATATTCTTTCAAAAGTGCAGAAAAGGTAAAGCTCCCGATGTATTTTACTCAGTTAATTCTTTTCACTACAGCTTTTCCAACATCCTGCTGTTCCTCCACGCTTTCAGTGGGTGTAATACCACCTCAGCACTTTTTGGCGATGTAAAGCATCCCGAACTTGAAGAGCAGACAACAGCTTTCTTAAATCCTGATGCAACATTAGAAGAATTGAAAAATGTGGGAGAACATTTCCTAGTTCAATTGTATGAAGGTGACTTAGCAACACAAAACATCAATGAGCTTCGATACTACATCTTCATAAAATCTGCTGCCAGGACGAAATTCAACCTAGCTAGGTTACCTCCTTAAGAGACGCTGTTTACCTGCATAAGATGCATACATACCACCAAGTTCAAGGATCATTAGGACCAATATCAATTCATATAGGACCAAGGTTTTGTTAAAAAGATTTTCTTTCTCCAGAAACATAATGGAGAGAAAATAATGCATATGTGTATGAATAGAGTGGGTCAGTGTAAGTGGTTCGTTGGTTGTATATTGTTTAATGGCACAAAATCCCATAAGGGACATGCTGCGCCAAACAAGAAGACTAAAAACATAAAAAAAAAGAGCATATGAAAAGCAATCTGGATGGGGGTCCCATCCAGATGCAGTCAGAAAAGTGTAGATAGGGAAGAAAATTAAAAACTAAACAAATGGACTATAAAAGATTTTAGGTAAAAAGTGCAGAAGTGCAGTCTGGATGGGGCTCCCATCCAGATGTCAGAAAAAATTAAAAAAACAATTCAAGTTGTTGTTAAACCAAAGGTTGGTTGGTTGGTTGGTTGTATATTGTTTAATGGCACAAAATCCCATAAGGGACATGCTGCGCCAAGAAGAGTAGAATAAAATCATAAAAATAAAGACCATCAGAAAAGCAATCTGGATGGGGGTCCCATCCAGATGCAGTCAGAATAGTGTAGATAGGGAAGAAAATTAAAAACTAAACAAACGCACTATAAAAGATTTTAGGTAAAAAGTGCAGAAGTGCAATCTGGATGGGGCTCCCATCCAGTTAGTTGTTTTTAAACCAAACAAAGATGCAAAAATCATATTTCAAAGTAAAATCCAGCTTGTTTTAAAAAAGTGAAGAGTGCACCATGAGGTGTTTCCCCAATGAGGTTTGTCAAGATTGGGGATGATGAGTTAAAATAGATTCTGTATAAGTGCCGGAGACCCGGACAGTCAGTTAAAACATGATGAATGGTCAGGTAATCAAAATGGCAAAGTGGACACATGGGAGCATCCTCCCGAAGTAAAAGATGTTTATGAGTGATTCTAGAATGTCCAATTCTCAGACGGGTCAGAAGAACATCGGTTTTTCTTGGATAACACGGAGGCCAGGTCATGATGGTAGGTTTGATGTGGTGCAGTTTATTATTGCATTCTAAATTCCAACTTTCTTGCCATTTACAGTGAATAAAGCGTTTGATAAGTAGTTTTACGTCTGAGAATGGAACTTTATGGCACAACGGATTAAGGGCAAGTTTCGCCGCCTCATCCGCTTTCTCATTACCAGGAATACCCATGTGTCCAGGTAACCAGCAAAATAAAATATTATAGCCACGTCTTTTCAATTTATTATAAAAATCAAGGATCAATGAAACATAAGGATGCTTTTTAAAGGATTTAATTGCGTCAATAGAGCTATTTGAGTCGGTATAAATGATGAAGGATGAGCTATGATGATGAGAGATGTAGAACATGGCTCTCTCTATTGCAATCAGTTCGGCTGTAAAGACAGAAGTAGATGAATGAAGGCGATAGCTTAAAGAGTTGTTTTCACAAAATATCCCACACCCAACAGTATCCCCACTCTTAGAGCCATCTGTGTAAATGTCAGTGTAATCATTAAAGTTTGATCTGTGTGCAGCAAATATCTGTTGAAAAACAACAGGAGCTAAGGTGTTTCTATCGTATCCTTTAAAATGATGGAGCGATGTAATACTAGGAGGTTTCCAAGGAGGGAGTACATGCAATGGACATAGACTCACCTCGATACTACTCAGTGGGATATTATTAGTAATGTTCCTAATTCTGACACCAAAAGGTGGGATGCAAGATGGCCGATGCTGATAAAGCATATCGTTGTCTGTATTTAGAATGTATGAATGAAGAGGATGGCCTGGATGTGAAAGGATACGGTAATAAAGTTCTAAAGAAAGTTTTTCACGAATGTGGTGTAATGCTGGTTCATTGCAGTCAACATAAAGGCTTAAAACAGGAGAGGTACGAAATGCACCAGAGCAAACACGGAGTGCGCTATGGTGCACAGTGTCAAGTTTTTTAAGAACAGAATTACGTGCGGAACCATAGACCTGGCAGGCATAGTCAATTTTGGAACGGATGACGGCTCGATAAATTTTAAGGAGAGAAGTACGGTCTGCTCCCCAGGAAGTATTTGAAAGCACCTTTAGTAGGTTAAGCGATTTTTCACATTTTGTCCGTAATTGTAAAATATGTGGTAAAAAGGTTAGCTTACTATCAAATTGGAGGCCGAGAAAACGAACACTGTCCACAACAGGAATTTGAGTTGGTCCAATAAAAATTTCAGGATCAGGATGCAGATCCCTACGTCTACAGAAGTGAACACAAGAAGTTTTGTCATGAGAAATTATAAATCCATTCTTATTAGTCCAATTAAGAATACGGGTGATTGCAATTTGCAACTGTCTTTCAATAAAACGAATATCCTGTCCCATACACATAATTCGGAAGTCGTCAACATATAAATCACCTTTCACAGAAGGGGGCAGTTGACTAAGAATGTCATTTATTTTTATAGCAAAGAGGGTGACACTCAGGACACTGCCCTGGGGTACACCCTCTTCTTGTACATAAAAACTAGAGAGTACCCCACCGATTCGGACTTGAAAAAGTCGAATGGCGAGGAAGTTCTTAATAAAAATAGGGAGATTCCCGCGAAAGCCTAGGTTAAAAAGATCACGAAGGATCCCGTATCGCCATGTTCTGTCGTAGGCTTTTGCCATGTCAAAAAATACTGACACCAAATGGTTGCGTTTTAGAAAGGCTGTCCGTATGTGATTTTCAAGATTGATCAGGTTATCGATAGTTGACCTACCTCGTCGAAACCCACTTTGAAACAAAGCAAGGCAATTGTTATTTTCTAAAATATGCACAAGACGACAATTGATCATTTTTTCAAGTAATTTGCAAAGACTGCTAGAGAGTGCGATTGGCCTGTAATTATTGGGATTGCTAGCATCTTTCCCTGGTTTAGGAAAAGGAATGATAATAGAGTTACACCAGGCTTGAGGAAAGACCTGTTCTATCCAAATTCTGTTATAAAATGCAAGTAAATTATTGAGAGAGGTTGTGCAGAGATGTTTAAGCATGGTATAGGTGATGCCATCGTGACCTGAGGCTGATAGATGGCTATTTTGCAAACATTTTATCAGCTCTGAGAGAGTAAAAGGGAGATTATAGTCATAAAAGTTACGGGAATTAAAATTGAGGTGGGTAGTTTCTGTTTGTCTTTTGTATGATAAAAAAGGTTCCGGGTATGAGTCAGAGGCAGAGTTAGATGCAAATGTATTTGCTATGGTTTCAGCAATATTCTTAGGAGAAGCTATTGTTTGTCCGTTATGATTTAAGATTGTGATGTGGTTTTCAGAATAAAGACCCATACAATTTTTTACTTTTTTCCAGAGGACTTTACTAGAGGTATTTGGGTTAATATTAGATACATATTGAATCCAGGATTCACGTTGGCTTTTACGGCGCACTCTTCTAGCTTCAGCTTTTGCTTTTTTGTAGGCAAGAAAATTAGTGTTATTGGGATAACGCCGAAAGATGCCCCAGGCTTTCTGTTGATTTTTTTTTTTGCAGCTTGACAGTCACTGTTCCACCATGGCTTCCGGTGTCTCATTGTAGATGATGAGTTAGGTATGCTAATATCTGCAGCATTGATAATACACTGGGTGATGTTATCAACTGCATCGTCTATGTCACCTTCTACCATATGATTTGTGATTTTAGCATGATTTGTGAATGTTGGCCAATTGGCTCTGTCATAGTTATAGCGTTTAAAATAATGATTAGAATCCCTGTCAGGAGTGGTCTGTGAAATGAAAGTGGGAAAATGGTCACTGCCGTGCAGGTCACTTGAAATCCAGAAATTCCAATACGGATAGATAGATGGAGAGCAGATAGTGAGTTCTATGGCATGAAAGGTGCGTGTCGGTTCATGAAAATATGTATGATCACCATTATTGAGTAGGCATAAGCCATTGTCAGAAATTAATTTTTCAATGATATCACCACGTTGATTAGTGTCAGAATTCCCCCACAGTTGGCTATGAGCATTAAAATCCCCAACGATGATGAAAGGAGTTGGGAGTTGAAGAAAGAGATCATCAAGTAGTGCTGACTGAATAATTTGGTGGGGTGGTAAATAAATGGTACAGACTGTAATAAGACGTTTTATATGTACACGGACTGCAACAGCTTGTAAGTTTGTGTTTAGGTTAATATGAGTATGGGGTAAATTGCGAGAGATGAAAAGAGCCACTCCACCAGTGGCCCTATCACAACCAGTAAAATCTTTTCTGTATGTAGCATAGGTGCGCAGTTTTGCTTTGTCATTGGGTTTAAGATGGGTTTCTTGTAAAGCTAAACATAGTGGTTGATGGTCATGAAGAATACTTCGGATTTCGTCATATTTATTATGGTAGCCTCGACAGTTCCATGAAATAATATTAGTCATGAGTGAGTTTTTTTTAATAAATTTATCTGCACCCTATTATCCGGAGATAGTAGACATACTATCTCCATCGTTAAATTCTTCACCCGGTTCTGGATGAAGAGCAACGGCATCATCCTCCCCCATTTTTTCTTTCATTTTTGGATGGATTTCATTTTTGGATGTTTTATTTTTTATCTTTTTGGCTGGATTTTCAGATGACACAGTGGTTTTAATTGTTGGTAGATTAAATTTTTCTGAATCAGATCTATGTTTTGTTTTTTGAAGTCCTCTTTTTGTGGTATTTTGAGAGCCTCTCTTAGGAATATGAGATTGGGAAGATTTTGTAGAGGAATTATGTGATGGTTTAGGAGGAACAGAGTTTGGTGAACTAGGAGGGAGAGAGTTTGGTGACTTAGGAGGAATAGATTTCAGTGGCTTGGGAAAGTCAGACTGCGTTGAACTATTTGTTTTACCAGAATAAGTAGACAGGTTCATTTCTTTTTGTTTTGGTTGGCAATTATTATCAGTGGGGAATTCGGTTTGGGTGGCAATGCTTTGATAAGATTTATGGGCCGTTTTGGATAAAGCAGCAGCATATGAAACACCAACTTTAGGTGTCCTGGATTCAACTATTTTTCTGGCTTCTGGGTACGAAATGTTATCTTTTGTGCGTATGGTCTGTATCTCCTTTTCTCTTTTCCACTGTTCACACGATTTGGCGTAAGATGGATGATCTTTTTTACAGTTGACACAACAAGGTGGAGCGTTGCATTGCGCACTTTCGTGGCCAACTGCACTGCACCGACCACATGTTTCCTTACCACGGCAATTTGTTTTTGAATGCCCAAAGCGTTGACAATTAAAGCAACGCAGTGGGTTTGGAATGTACGGTCTGACAGAACATGACAGATATCCAGCTTTTACATATTTGGGTAAGTTTGGTGAGTTAAAGGTGAGTATGATGTGCTTGGTAGGGATTTGTATTTGATTGGCTGGTATTTGTTCGTCTTTACGGTAAATTTTGATCCGTCTAGCTTCAATTACATTTTGTTCTTTTAGATTATCAACTATTTCAGTTTCTGTAACATGCAGCAGGTCAGATTCAGATATCACCCCACGAGATGTGTTGAGGGTTCTATGTGGACTTACGGAGATTGGGATATTTGCAAAATTAGTACATTTTTTTAAACTAATGGCTTGTTTGCCAATGTTTACTTCAATAAGAAGTTCACCAGATCGAATTTTTTTAATGGTTTTTGGTTCACCTATCAATCCTTGGACAGATTTGTTAATCAAGAAGGGAGAGGTCTTGTCGAAGCTGCCTTCTACCCTTTTAACAAGAAAGAATCTTTCAGCACATGTATCATCAGTTCTATCAGCCCAAGATTTGGTTTGGCTCTGATTTAAATCTGCTTGAAGGCCTGAGGCCGATGCAGTAAGTTTCTCCTTAGATATATTCTGAGGCGTAGCAGTCTTAAGTTGAGCATTTGATGAAATATGGGGTTGTGGGGCCTCCACATCGCTTGTCTTATTGTCTGAGATTGTAGCCATATTTGAGATATAATGTTTAAAACGCCAGGCATCGGGCCTGGTCACCGACCCTTCTTCTTACCGTTACTTTAGGCGCAGGTCTCAAAAGGGTGAAAACTATCAACAAACTTCCACGTTTTTCGAACGTTGGATTAAACTCGATAGCATCTCCAAACTCTAGTTCTTTCACAGTGGAACTCGGTTGTCGTAGGTAAGCCTTTACAGCTCTGTCCAACCTACAACGCCCTTACGTCGAAAGGACACCAGTCGCCTAGTGCATTCCTAACCACCGCCATACAAGTACGGTGCCCACCGATCACAGAACCGGAATTCGGAGATGCCCTGCACTCTGGGACTCGAGATCAGCCTAAAAAGGTAGAAACGAGGCGATGAGATTAAAAAACCTCAACACCCAGAGTGTCTCACGTGAAAATAAAAAAAACCACTATTGTAAAAAAGAAAAGGTAATGTGAGAGAGAACTTAGAAAACAGGTGTATTTTTGGTCTTTTTTAAAACTTTTAAAACTTTTTTTTCCTTTTTTTTTTTTTTAACAAAAGAACAAGAACAATGTTAGTAGAACAAATAACACTTTGAACAAAATGGTCAGTAAAAAACATGAACAAGAACAAAGAGGGATAAGAAACTAAAAAAAGAAGATTAAAAAGTGTGAAACAAAGAAAAAAGGATAGACAACTAAAAAGAGAAGAAAACAGGAAAGGAGAAAGATCGCTCGGGAACCCGGGGTCGCGAAACCCGTAAATACCTAAAGAAGGTATTCCCCTGGGGGGTGTTAAACCAAAGAAAGATGCAAAAATCATATTTCAAAGTAAAATCCAGCATGTTTTAAAATAGTGAAGATTGCCCCATGAGGTGTTTCCCCAATGAGGTTTGTCAAGATTGGTGATGATGAGTTAAAATAGATTCTGTATAAGTGCCAGAGACCCCGACAGTCAGTTAAAACATGATGAATGGTCAGGTAATCAAAATCGCAATGTGGACACATGGGAGCATCCTCCCGAAGTAAAAGATGTTTATGAGTGATTCTAGAATGTCCAATTCTCAGACGGGTCAGAAGAACATCGGTTTTCCTTGGATAACACGGAGGCCAGGTCATGATGGTAGGTTTGATGTGGTGCAGTTTATTATGCATTCTAAATTCCAACTTTCTTGCCATTTATACTGAATAAAGCGTTTGATAAGTAGTTTTACGTCTGAGAATGGAACTTTATGGCACAACAGATTAAGGGCACGTTTCGCCGCCTCATCCGCTTTCTCATTACCAGGAATACCCATGTGTCCAGGTACCCAGCAAAATAAAATATTATAGCCACGTCTTTTCAATTTATTATAAAAATCAAGGATTAATGAAACATAAGGATGCTTTTTAAATGATTTAATTGCATCAATAGTGCTATTTGAGTCGGTATAAATGATGAAGGATGAGCTATGATGATGAGTGATGTAGAACATGGCTCTCTCTATTGCAATCAGTTCCGCTGTAAAGACAGAAATAGATGAATGAAGGCGATAGCTTAAGAGTTGTTTTCATAAAATATCCCACACCCAACAGTATCTCCACTCTTAGAGCCATCTGTGTAAATGTCAGTGTAATCATTAAAGTTTGATCTGTGTGCAGCAAATATCTGTTGAAAAACAACAGGAGCTAAGGTGTTTCTATCATAACCTTTAAAGGATGGATGATGTAATACTAGGAAGTTTCCAAGGAGGGAGTACATGCAATGGACATAGACTCACCTCGATACTACTCAGTGGGATATTATTAGTAATGTTCCTTATTCTGACACCAAAAGGTGGGATGCAAGATGGTCGATGCTGATAAAGCATATCGTTGTCTGTATTTAGAATGTATGAATGAAGAAGATGGCCTGGATGTGAAAGGATACGGTAATAAAATTCTAAAGAAAGTTTTTCACAAATGTGGTGTAATGCTGGTTCATTGCAGTCAACATAAAGGCTTAAAACTGGAGAGGTACGAAATGCACCAGAGCAAACACGGAGTGCGCTATGGTGCACAGTGTCAAGTTTTTTAAGAACAGAATTACGTGCGGAACCATAGACCTGACAGGCATAGTCAATTTTGGAACGGATGACGGCTCGATAGATTTTAAGGAGAGAAGTACGGTCTGCTCGCCAGGAAGTATTTGAAAGCACCTTTAGTAAGTTAAGCGATTTTTCACATTTTGTCCGTAATTGTAAAATATGTGGTAAAAAGGTTAGCTTACTATCAAATTGGAGGCCGACAAACAGACAATGTCCACAACAGGAATTTGAGTTGGTCCAATAAAAATTTCAGGATCAGGATGCAGATCCCTACGTCTACAGAAGTGAACACAAGAAGTTTTGTCATGAGAAATTATAAATCCATTCTTATTAGTCCAATTAAGAATATGGGGGATTGCAATTTGCAACTGTCTTTCAATAAAACGAATATCCTGTCCCATACACATAATTCGGAAGTCGTCAACATATAAATCACCTTTCACAATAGGGGGCAGTTGACTAAGAATGTCATTTATTTTTATAGCAAAGAGGGTGACACTTAGGATACTGCCCTGGGGTACACCCTCTTCTTGTTCATAAAAACTAGAGAGTACCCCACCGATTCGGACTTGAAAATGTCGAATGGCGAGGCAGTTCTTAATAAAAATAGGGAGATTCCCACGAAAGCCTAGGTTAGAAAGATCACGAAGGATCCCGTATCGCCATGTTCTGTCGTAGGCTTTTGCCATGTCAAAAAAAACCGACACCAAATGGTTGCGTTTTAGAAAGGCTGTCCGTATGTGATTTTCAAGATTGATCCATGCTCTCTTGGTAAGTGACTGGCAGACATTTATTGCCTTTCAAGTCTTGGGGCTGAGCACTTTTAGAAAATATCATCACTGGAGTCAAGTCACCCCCGAGAGACTTGAAGGCATTAAAAGTCTGCCAGTCTTACAAGAGTAACAAACTAACATGGATCTCCAGGGAATCGACTCTGGAATGGTTTCAAATAATGATGATAATTTCTAAAAGTGCTCAGCCCCGAGACTTGAAAGGCAATAAATGTCTGCCAGTCACTTACCAAGAGAGCATGGATCACCAGGGAATTTAAACCATTCCAGAGTCAATTCCCTGGAGATCCATGTTAGTTTGTTACTCTTGTAAGACTGGCAGACTTTTAATGCCTTCAAGTCTCTCGGGGGTGACTTGACTACAGTGATGATAATTTCTAAAAGTGCTCAGCCCCTTTGATGAGCTTGAATGACTTTTTGAATTGAACTGGTTTGGATGATTTTTTTTATTGAACTGGGTCGGATGACTTTTTGGATTGAACTGAATCAGATGACTTTTTGGATTGAACTGAATCGGATGACTTTTTGGATTGAACTGAATCGGATGACTTTTTGGATTGAACTGCAGGTTTTTGCGATTTTCTAGTTTGATATACTATAGTAACAAGTTCCGAGGATGGTTGCCAACGTTCTAATAATGGGGTTGCATAACATTTAGAACCACAGCAGACATCACGAATTTGTATGTTTCTGGTGCTGAGTGGTACTGTCATAGGTGAGTTATTTAGTGGAAAGGAAGGTTCGGTCTGGGTGCTTATGTGCCTTACAGATTTTGATTGTAGCTTGACTAAACTAGAGTAAGAAACTGTGATGGAAGGGGTTCTTGATTCAACAACTTTACGAGCTTCTGGGTATGAAAGTTTTTGGGTAATTTAAACCGCAAGGATTTCTTTTTCACGTACCCAAATTGGACAAGAGCGAGAGTAAGCTGTATGGTCACCCTTACAATTTACACAGCGTTCAGAATTACTGCAAGATTTACTGTCATGGCCGATTTCTGCACAACGTGCGCAGGTAACAGAGCCATGACAGGTACTGTTTGTATGGCCATAGCGCTGGCATTTAAAGCAACAGAGGGGGTTAGGTATATAGGGTCGGACAGGACAGCTTAAGTAGGCAGCTTTAATTCTGGTTGGTAAATTTAGGCTATTGAATGTAAGAATAACGTGCTTTGTAGGGAGCACTTGCCCATTTCGACGGATTGTGATACGACGTGCATCTATGATGTTTTGATCTTTTAAGTTTTCTAGTAGCTCTTCCTTTGTAGAGAACAGAAGCTCTGGTTCAGATATAACACCACGGGTTGTATTTAAAGTTTGATGTGCTTGAACAGAAACAGAAAAGGAGCCTATAGATGTGCAGTTCAAGAGAAGTTGCGAGTGCTTGGCTGAAGAGATCTCCAACAACAAATCTCCAGATTGCATTTTTTTTTAGTGTATAGCCATCTCCAAAAACTGACTGGAATGTTTTACCAATAAGAAACGGTGAAGTTCTTTTAAGTGAACTATCCAAAATACTGTCAGTACGTTTAATGACGAAAAAACGTGAGAATGAATTGTTCTGTGCAGTTTGTTGCTCTCCACAGGGGAGAGATATTGAAGAAAGTGAAGTTTCTCCATCCATGTTAGAAAAAAAGAAACAATTCAGACCCCGGCCTCACCACCCACTACCGATCCCAACAAGGGGATGCACATTCGTGCACCAGTGCTAACCAGGGCCTATACGGTCACAAGACACTCCTATGCCAGCCTCAACCCTTAATGAGATGGCTAGTAAGTGCCTGATCGCTTGATCCCCAGCCAGTGACACAGGTCAGCTGACCAGCCGATTGATGCATACGGGACCAATATGCACCTCCCGTCTACCTGAAGCAGAGGCCAAAGCAGTGTGTTGGTTTCCCTCAACTGCCAGGATCCCCATTTCCAGGGACACGGGTCGCCATGCACGGCAAACACGTGGGTGGTTTACAATTCTCCATGAGTCGATATACAGGATGATATCGGCTCATATAGAATTGCCCTCACCTCCGAAGAGGAAACCACAACGAGAGAGAAACAAAGAGGAAAGAAACACGAGATAAATAAGAGGAAAAGGAAAAGAGACAGATCGCTCAGGAACCCGGGGTTGCGAAGCCCGTGAATACCTAAAGAAGGTTCCCCCCTGGGGGGCAGTACAGTCTGGGAATGAGTTGCAGTGCAATATATATGTAATAGCTTGCCATAGTCAAAAATTTTATTTGTGAAGTGTTATAGTCAAATGTACCATTTTATTAATAGTGGAAGTAGAATATTTTTCCTCAGTAAGTAACTTTACAAATTTTTGTTTGGATTTCCAAAGCATGTGTTAAGGTTGGAGCAATAAGAAGAATTATGTTCTTAAAAAAGTGTACTGGATCACCATGCCATTTGGAAGTGGAAGAAAACCATTACCAGAGTGGGGTGAGGTTATTGATTCTGGAACTAATGTGAAGTGCAAGTATTGTGGTACTATTATCAGCAAAAGGATTGAAAGGATAAAACAACATCTAAAAAAATGCAAAAGATATAAATTGGATTCTTCCCATATGAGTGATGAAAATACTCTTGAGCCTGACTGCAGTGAATGGGAACCTCCATTAAAAACAACTAAAGCTAATCCTAATATTGATATTGCTTCAAGTACATCTACAAGTACGAGTGAACAGGTTTCTCCTAAGCAACAAATATTTCCCTCTACTTCTAAAACTAGAGATCAAGCATCAATTTTATCATATGGAATCAAAACTACTGCTATTCAAAAATCAATGCTTGATAAAAAGATTGCCAATTTCTTTTATGCAAATAATATTGCGTTTAATGTTGCAGATAATGTAGAATTTAAAAATATGATTCAAGAGTAAAGGCCAGGATATATTCCACCAAGCAGAAAACAGTTGTCTGAAAAATTGTTGTTTGATGCATATGATGAACTTCAGAACAAATTAAAATCAGAAATTTCAATCGAAACAAGTCTAACGCTAATATTAGATAGCTGGTCAAACATAAGCAATGACCCCATCTTCGCATGTAGTATTCATACAGGTAAGAATTCTTACCTTTTTAAAACTGTTGATTGTGGAGCAGAAAAAAAAACGCAGAATTTTGTTCAGATTTTGCAGAAACGGCAATAAAAGAAATTCATGAAAAATTTGTCAAAAATATTTTTGCTGTTTGTTCGGATAATGAAAATAAAATTATCGCTATGCGAAATAATTTAAAGTCAAATCACCCTGAATTATTAACATACGGATGCTCCTCTCATATTTTAAATTTATGTGCAAAGGACAAAATCCAGCTAATTTAATGAAACATATAGTTGAAATTCAAAAACACTTTAGAAATAAACACAATGCACATGGTTGGTTAAAGAATAAAAATGGTATGATGCCCCAAATTCCAAATGAAACTAGATGGAACTCACAGAAAGAATGCTTGAAAACTTTTTGTAAAATTATCACAAATACATTGAAATAAAGTTAGAAAACAATGAAGATTTCAATAAGGAAATAGGAAAGTATTCAGAAGCCTTGAATTTGTGTGAACAATTTGAAGTTATAAGTAAGGGTTTAGATGCTTTGCAAGATGACAAAGCAACATTGTCTACAGCTGTTGAGGTATGGTTAGATATTTTAGGAAACCCGTCTCTTAGCAGTTATTTACATATGCTGAAAAAGAGGTTTTCTGAAAACATGGAACCATTTCATTTCCTAGCGAATATGACTGATCCAAAGTATTTTGGAAAACGACTAACTTCTGAACAAGAAGAAATGACAGAGCAGTGGCTTGCTGACATGTATCCGAATTTTCGACCTTATGTTTTAAAACTGAAACTAAAGGACAGTGATTTTTTTTCAGCCAGTATATTTTCAAATTCAGTTATTGAAAACTTTTCTGCAAAGCAGTGGTGGCACCTCACTAAGGCAAAATATATTAAAAAAAGCATTAATGTACCTGAAGCTGAAGAATTTTGTGACTTTTTTTATAAAACTACATATGCGTACCCAGTTCTGCATCAATTGAAAGAATCTTTTCCACTTATGGTTTTGTTTGGAGTAAAGTAGGAATCGTTTAGGAACTGACAAAGCAGAAAAGCTAGTTAAAATTTATGGACACTATAGAGCAGAACCAAAAGATTGGTGACATTTTTTGTATTTCCTTCTTTCATTAAAAACTGTTCATTTATAAGCAATTGTGCAGCAGCAATCAAAAAACAAAAACATTGTTAAGTTTGAATTAATTATACATTATTATCTTATACTAAGTATTGAAATTGATTTATGTCAATTTTTAAACATTACACTTTATAATCATTTATTTGTTTAGGTTGGTTGGTTGGTTGTATGGGGTTTTATGGCGCAAAGTCCCAGTAGGGACATGCTGCGCCAAGACAAAGTCAAAATGTAAAAATGTATATATCCAAAAAAACGATTAAAAGAAGAATAACAAAACGGTGATAAAAACAAAAAAAATTAATGAAAACAGTAATATGTATATCTAAAACCGTTTAAAAGAATCAAAGGTTCATAGTTAAAAGTCAAGCGTATTATAATTAAAAACTGTGGAGTTATTAAATTAATAACTGTTAAAATACACAAAGTTTAAAAGGATGTACAAATACTACATGAAAACCAGGTTAAAATCACATGAGTAAAAAACAATGTAAAATCAATTAGGTAAAAATTCCTCTAAAACTGTATTTCCTTCATCACCACTTGATTCATAAGAGTTGGATTCCATTGCTTCATCGACATAGTGCTGCAGTTGTTTTGGGTCCTTTAAGTTAGAGACACATGGATTTAAACAGCTGTTCTTGTTTTTTTTCTTCACAGTGTTCCACTGTAAAGAGCCCCTGATTGTTTTTCTCTCTTTCTGAAGGCAAATTTTTTTGCTTGGTTTCACTGTTTGAGTAGTATCAGGTTTCTGTGATGTTTTTTTAGATTTAACAGCCTTAGTGTCAGTCTGGAGTTCAGATGACTTTTTTGATTGAACTGGTTCGGATGACTTTTTGGATTGAACTGGGTCGGATGACTTTTTGGATTGAACTGCAGGTTTTTGTGATTGACTAGTTTGATATACTATAGTAACAGGTTCTGAGGATGGTAGCCAACGTTCTAATAATGGGGTTGCATAACATTTAGAACCACAGCAGACATCACGAGTTTGTATCTTTGTGGTGCTGAGTGGTACTGTCATAGGTGAGTTATTTAGTGGAACAGAAGGTTCGGTCTGGGTGCTTATGTGCCTTACAGATTTTGGTTGTTGTTTGAGTAGACTAGAGTAGGAGACTCCGACTGACGGAGTCCTGGATTCAACAACTTTGCGGGCTTCAGGATAGGAGAGATTTTGAGTTACTTTAACAGAAATGATTTCTTTTTCACGTATCCAGGTAAGACAAGAACGGGAGTATGCAGTATGATTACCCTTG
The DNA here is from genome assembly GCA_963932465.1 of Maratus speciosus. Taxonomy (NCBI): domain Eukaryota; kingdom Metazoa; phylum Arthropoda; class Arachnida; order Araneae; family Salticidae; genus Maratus; species Maratus speciosus. The sequence continues at coordinate 416,189,334 of OZ010798.1, forward strand.
CAATTTATGCAGCGTTCAGGATTTTCACATGATTTATTGTCATGGCCAACTTCTGCACAACGTGCACAGGTGGTGGAACCCCGGCAGTTAGTAGTAGTGTGGCCATAACGCTGGCAATTAAAGCAACGTAGAGGATTAGGAATGTAGGGACGGACAGGACAATTAAGGTAACCAGCTTTAATTCTTTTTGGTAAGGTAGGGCTATTGAAAGTCAGAATGATGTGCTTTGTGGGAAGCACTTGTCCATTCCGACGGAGTGTAATACGTCGTGCATCTGTGACATTTTGATCATTTAAATTTTGTAAAAGTTTATACTTGGTAGAAAATAAAATATCTGGTTCAGATATTACACCACGGCTTGTATTTAGGGTTTGATGTGCTTTAACAGAAACAGAGAACGAACCTATTGTATTACAATTTGATAGAAATTCAGACTGGCTGGCTGAAGTAACCTCAACCAATAAATCCCCAAACTGCAGTTTTTTGAGATTATGACCATCACCGAAAACAGACTGAAATGTTTTTGCAATAAGGAAAGGTGAAGTTTTCTTAAATGAACTATCGGACAGGCTATCAGTACGTTTGATTACAAAGAAGCGAGTGAAAAGATTGCTCTGTACAGTTTGTTGCTCTCCACATGGGAGAGGATTTGAAGGAAGTGAAGTATTTCCATCCATGTTGGGAAAAAATCAATTCAGACCCCGGCCGCACCACCCACTACCGAGCCCAACAAGGGGATGCACATTCGTGCACCAGTGCTAACCAGGGCCCATATGGTCACAAGACACTCCTATGCCAGTCTCCACCCTAAACGAGATGGCTAGTAAGTACTCGCTCACTTGATCCCCAGCCAGTGACAAGTCAGCTGACCAGCCGATTGATGCATATGGGACCAATATGCACCTCCCGTCTACCTGAAGCAGAGGCCAAAGAAGTGTGTTGGTTTCCCTCAACTGCCAGGATCCCCCTTTCCAGGGACACGGGTCGCCACGCACGGCAAACACGTGGGTGGTTTATAATTCCCCATGAGTCGATATGCAGGATGATATCGGCTCATGCAGAATTGCCCTCACCTCCGAAGAGGAAACCACAATGAGAGTGAAACAAAGAGGAAAGTAAGACAAGAGGAATAAGAGGAAAAAGAAAAGAGAAAGATCGCTCAGGAAACCGGGGTTGCAAAGCCCGTGAATTTATTTGTTTAGGGCAACCGTTTCTTTAACTTTATTTTAAAATAAGTTTCTTTTTTCTTATTCAACAAAATTACAAATTCAAATGATTTCATTTTCATAAATAAATTACATCATAAAATTTGCTTGTCTTTGTCTGCTGAATTACTATTGTACTGTATACCATTAATGGTTCATCTTCTTTTCCAGCCTTCTATTTAAAAAAAAGTTAAGATTCATTTTAAATGAACTTTTTTCATATTATTTATCAGATACTTATACATTTATATTTTCTCCAAAAATCTCCGACTTTTTTTAAGTGGATTTATCCAAAAAAAACCATCCGGATTTTTTTTAAATGTATAAATCCGGCCAACCCTGTTTATTTACTAGGTTATTAAAGAGTGGCGTCATTACCCCAGTATCCTGGGTAATCGCGCCACTGTACAGTTGTTGAAAGAATTTTTTTTTATGTGTGCTTCTTTACAGTTATGACTATGGTTAAATTTATACAGATACTAAAGATGATGATGATTCAGCTTTATGATTTTTACTATTAAAAAATAAGCATTTTTTTGAGGTGAAAAAAATTAAATTCCCTTAAGGTGACAGAAATTTTTTTTTATGTGCGCTTCTTTACAGTTATGACTATGGTTAAATTTATACAGATACTAAAGATGATGATTCAGCTTTATGATTTTTACTATTAAAAAATAAGCATTTTTTTTTTTGAGGTGAAAAAAAATTAAATTCCCTTAAGATGACGCCATTCCCCCAGTCTCCCCTACAGATCTGCATTTTTTTCTGCGCTTTCAATTCTCATTATAATGTGTCATACAAGTTACATATGACATTTTGGTAAATTATTTGAAATTTCTTACTGAAAATTTTAAAAGCATTTACTTCTTGCTTTCAGTCCTCCATGTTTTCATAGTTTTAGGTGCAGGAAAAACACAATGGTAAATCTACGAGTCAACTGCTAAAATCATGTTTTCAGGTGTTTTCCACCAATCAGGCTGATTGTTTGACTGTTAATATACGAATCAAGATTTAATTAATTCTGGAATCTTAGCCATGAACTCGATGTAGTGATTGTCTGTGCTGCCGCCTCTCAGTCTAAAAGACTTAATTTTTTAATGAAATTATTTCTTTCCAAAGATTACTGTTACAATTAATTTTTCAAGTGTTAGATATTTACTTGTACATTGCATTTTCATTTCAGTCTTAAATGAAATTCAAGAAATTGTGATTCCAAGGAGTAATTATTATTTATATGACTGTCTAGCTTGTCAATCTAAATATTCAACCCTTAACATATTGGACCATCTTACAAGTTTGGAACAACAATTTATTTATACAACATATTTACTTGTACATTGCATTTTCATTTCAGCCTTAAATGAAATTCAAGAAATTGTTATTCCAAGGAGCAATTATTATTTATATGACTGTCTAGCTTGTCAATCTAAATATTCAACCCTTAACATATTGGACCATCTTACAAGTTTGGAACAATGGACCAAGTATTTGGTAAGAAATATAATAATGTAAGCCTTTTTTTAAATTTAACTCATTTTCAAGAATTTATTTTCATGTCAAATTAATTGTAAACTGAAGCTGATAAGTCTACTGAAACATTTAAGGTACCTTCCTACATTAAAATGGCTAATTTGGTGAAATTTTTCAAAAGTTTCTTTTAATGTTTTATTTAAAAGACTTTTACGATACCAAATCTGTTTTAATTTTATTTCTACAATTACTAAAAGAGGAATTATGGCCTATAGAAGGAGACAGGAAGCGCCCTATCTCCGCCATGTTATATTCACCAACTATGTACTTTTTTCTCAGAAATGGTGAAAGATAGAGGTCTAGATTTTTTAGAGTAGTTAGAATAACATGTTTTACGTATTTTAACAGGCCATTTTATTTCTAAGTGAAACTCCCATTAAAAAATGAGGTGCATTAACATGTACAATATGTATTTGGGTATTCTATTTCCTTTGCTCAAATATTCTTTTGTATATAAATTTTCAAAATTTTCTTCTATAAACTATAAACCAAAGCTGTCAACTGTTACAAAAAAAATACAATTTTTAGCAAAAAATGCAGGCTGACTCCTAGAAGAAGCAAGACACTTGGAAACATTGAATTTGGCATGGTGATAAAACGCTTCTCCTGGCAATGTCATTATTTTTCATATTGTTGGCTATTCTTATGTAAAAATATCATTGTATTGATGATGAAATTTGAAATTGCATTTGATAATTAAAGGGCTGGTGAAGTAAAGTTTAAAATTGTTAGTATTTATTTGAATTTTTTGCTGAAAAGTTAAATTGCAGTATGTTGAATTGGTCTGGAAAATTGTGAAAATATGCAATTCAACATTTCTTAGAGTTGGGTTTCAAGACAGGAAATGTGCTGTTGGGACTTTTTTGAAAATCAGCAGTGATTGTTATAAACAATAAAATGACCATTTTTGTTGGTATGTTAAGAATTTTATGGACATTTTTTGTAATGCCTTTTGTTATTAATTAGTCTTTTATTGTACATCTCTAATGCATGCATTAGTGACTGCAACTTTAATGAATTTTATGCTTTTTGGAGATTGCTGCTCAATGCGACTGCTGTATCAAATGATGTTTTTGTTTGTTTGTTTCCATGGACACGAAGCGTTCATACGTGTAATTAGTAACTGCAGCTTTAATGAGTCTTGTGCATATTAGAGGTATCCAGTGATTTATTTTTGTTTTTATCAATGCAAAAAAGTGTTTATACATGCATTAGTGAATGTGGCTTCAAAGAATTTAATGCATTTTACAGATTGCTACAGAACAGGGGCCATTATGAAAAAGTTGTTGGCAAATGAGAAATTTAACCATTCAATTTTTACTCTGATGTAGCTGGCCATTTTACAAGATTGAAAAAGTGTGATGATTTTTGGTTAAAGTTGTTGAAATTCAGAATTTCAATCTTTAGATGATTTCTCTGATTTAGCAAGACATTAACAAATTTCACCTAGATAATATTATGAAAATGAACCCGCCCCCTTGCAAAGAACTACTTATATTTACTAACGAAAGATATGTCAAACTCGAGGGAAGTCCTTTGTGAGTAAAGGCAAATTTGACCATTGACGATCACGAACCTATCATTGTTGAGATTTTACTTGCTATAATTTTTAAAATAGTAGAATATTAAAAAAAGTTGTGCAGCACTTTAGGAAAAATCTATGACGTTTAAAAGATTGCATGGCACACTTAAAATATCATATAGTGCTCCTTGAAAATCGTATGGCACTGTGCCATGCTAAATATGCCTAAAATAAACACTTAAACCTTGCAAAATGAAGCTTAAAATAAGCTTCAAATATACAGTAGACTCCCTAAATCCACAACCTTAAAATCCACACATATCAGATGTAAACAATGGAACTTTCACCTCAGATGTAGGGGCAAAATTACAGAAATTTTATATCCTTCCATATGTATTTTAAAATGTAATTCTCAATAATACGACTGAACTCATGCTTTTTTATGAAGAAAGTATAAATTTATTTCTGAAAAAAATTCAAGATATTGCTGATGTCACTGGTAATCACAATCTTTTTACCAAATATATTTATTTTAAAGCTTTTTTGGTTATTAAGGTTGGCTAAACTTGAAATAAAACTTCCTTACTTATGATTTTGATGGGAATTATAGAGTACCTTTATGAGGAAAGTTTCATTGAATAATTTAAGGAAAATGTATCTTATCTTTATTGTGCTGATTTAATTATACATTAATTATTTACTTGACTTTTAATAATTTAATCATTTTAAAAATTGTCTCGCTTCTTATCGTTTCACTTTATTACTTTACTTAATTATTTTACTATATTGCAAGGATTCTTTATAATTTTGATTGCATTATTACATTCAAATTAAATCCGCATAAAAATTCGTAAAATTTTAAAATCTGTCACAACCTCTAGTCCCAAGTTGTGCGAATTTGAGGAAGTCTACTGTATTCTACATTTTTGTGAATTTTAATAAAATCATGTTAAAAAAAAAATGCATGATCTTTATTATTTTATGGATTGAAATAGCTATAACAATTATAATTATTTTAGACACCTGATGGACCTGTACATCTTGATTTTTGGAGAGACATAAATTCAGCACGATAACCCAGATTCTCATTCATTAAAGATTTGCTCTAAATTAAAAGAGGATCATGTTTCTCCCAAATTTTTTCAGAAAATGAATATTGCGATGACTTTCCAGGTTTGTTTTTGCTTTTTTTTTTTTTTTTTCATCTAAATTTAGTTAAAATATTTTTAATGATTATTGCATTATTCTCAAAATTGTTTCAAAAACAGTTTTTCAGGGAATCTGTTGCATCTGGAATGGAGATATTGAAAAATGATCTTCCTCAACTTAAAGATTGTGATGCTGCATCAAATTTGTTAGGTGAATTAATCGTCTAATAGATGCAATGAATTTGAACCACCCTTCTGTTGCATTTAAACCTAATTCTGATGCTGAACAAATATTGCATTTTTCCTCCTCTTTAATATTCTTATAAAATCTGATTATTTTTAAATTGAAATAGTTTTACTTAGGGTGTGAACGATTTTAATCAAATTATTTTTCTTTTTAAATCATTGATTGAAATCAAATTTCCTAAAATTTTTAAAATGATGTAAAAAATTATTGGTACTTTTAGGTTAGTCGGGCACCAGAGTTATAGATGCATATATATGTGTGTATCTACAACAAATGTATATACATATATGTATGCATATATATATGTGTGTATAACATTGCAGATTTTTTTTTTTTTTTTCATTTTAAACACTGAATGCTAATAATCTCCACTAAGTGGTGTTTTACGATGTAGTTAGGCAAAATAGTAGATATACAGTTCCTGGTTAATTACAGCAAATACTACTCTTTGTTATTTTTAATATTACTAAACTCAATATTAATTTAATGCATGAAATTTTAAATGCTAATATTTTTTTTTCTATTTTAAGAAATTCGGGATTTTATTTAGATCAGTGGAGAAATTTAGCTACAGCTCAAAATATTCATTTTTTGCCTACCAACACATACCATGGTTTGAAAGTAACCCTTTCTGCTACACTTGAGTTACTTTCATTTCTAACTAGAGAGCAGCATTATGACTTTTTAATGACTGCTCAACTGAATCAAGATTCCTTAGAGGTATTTTTCCTTAGATTGTTATTCAACTTATGATGCTTCATGTATCTTCATCTAACTTTTCAGATAATTTTAAAATCCACTGCCTATGTCATGAGCGAGTTTCACTTTAATCATCAGAATAAGTTTATATTGTGGTCATTTTGACATTTTGATTAAACTGTTCATATGATAAGTGCTTTTCTGCTAATAGCCCTTGAAATTGTAGATTTTCTCAAGCAATATAAATCATAACAAGTTTTGTTATAAAAATTTGTTTCTTTACCTTTTGTTCCTTAATATATATATATATGATAAAAGTAACTATAAAGGAAATTATTAATGACATAGAAAAGTTTTCATTTTTCTCCCTAATTGAAAAAAAAAAAAAAAAATCTTAAGTTCATTTTAGGGGAATAAAAGTCAGAGTATTTAATTTGTATTATTCAACTTTTTGTTAAGTTATTTTTATTTCATAAATATTGTATGTTTGTTTTTGTTTCTCTTATTCGAAATTCTTTGGTATCCTAAGATCAGCTGGTGGTGCAAATGATCACCCCGATCAAACAGTGTTTCTGCAGCTATTTAGCCTCATTGGGGTATACTCTCTTATTAAACCTCTTAAAGGTAGTAATGTTGAGGGTACAGAAATATTCAAATCCCTAATTCAAAATACAGGAGCAACAGAAGGCAGAATTCGCCATCAAAAAGTGGCTGAGTTCATTGATGGAATTTTGAATAGAGGTAGTGACCCAGAAAAAAATTATGCGAAATGAAGATCACTTTTACAGTTTCCTACGATCCTCAGACTGAGTTGTCGCCTATGTGTCAGGTTTTGTTGCACAAAGGCTACAAACCACAAAATATCCATCGTGCTCTTCTTCTCTCATCAAAAATAAAGATAACGCCCCTGATGATCGAGAAAAGTTGATTTGATATAAAGAGTAAGGGGTACTTATTAAGACCATCTGAGCACTTATTCAGTTTAATAAAAATGATTGAGGAATGCATGTTGGACACGCTTAGAACTCAGCCACTTAGCATAAATATCCTCAATGAGATTTTGATTCAACTTGAAAATAAAACGATTCCCCGTGTTGGATGCACAGAGCATGCACTATCTCTTACCAACACAGCAATGCAATATTATTTGGTGATGCGTCTGTGCTTTGTATGCAACAGGGAGAATCAGATTGACCAAGCAAAAAAGAAAAAAAGGCAAGAACACAAGAAATTGTCCAAAATTTAAGGTATTAATGCTTTTTTTCATAGGTTCAACACTAAATGTGACAATAAAAATTTAATGTAGTTTGTGTGCAAAATTATCTTCACATATTGAAAAATAATTAGATGACATACTTAATATTATTTTTTGCAGGGATGGCATCATTATTATGCATACTTAATAAACCATTCTTAATTATTTTCTTGACATTTACTTGTAATAATTTAATCATTTTTAAAATTCTTACTTTTTATCCTTTTAGTTTATTACTTTACTTAATTATTTTAATATTATTGCAAGCATTCAGTATAATTTTAATTGCATTATTGCATTCAAATTACTGTTTAAAACATGTAAACAAAGAAAATTTTCTGAGCCATGGAGATTGCCGCCACCCAGTTGAAAAAAGACGAGGAGGTTTTCAAAATACTCTTACCGAAAACTAGAGATTCTCGGAAAGTCGAGACGAAGTTCGAGCCCTCCGAGTTTACGTTCGACGCGGATTCGATACTCGTTCTCTCGCCGGATGCAGAGGATTACAAATACATCTTCAATTTGAAAGGAGAACGCTTTTTGAAATTCAAAAAACTGTACGAAAAAAACTTTGTGCGAGAGAAAGCAATGACCAGAAATCTGCAAAATTCTAAAATCCGCACAACCTCTGGTCCCAAGATGTGCGGATTTCAGGGAGTCTACTTATATATTTTTTTATTATTCTGTAAACTTATTGTTTCGTTCCATGAAACCGATGCTTAACTGTTCTCATCCTTCTGTATTTTGAGTCCAACTTCTTTTTAACAAATCTATTTAATTAAATCTTAAAGAGATACTATGATCCATGATCTAATTGAAACAAAGCCCTTTTTAGTCATTTTGTTGAATTAAGGTCAGACTATATTAAATGTTATCAACAGCGATTGTGAATTCATGAAAAAATGCCTGAAATTTTAGAACGAAGAAGCTTTGGTATGAGAGAGAACATATAATTTATTGCAGGGAGATCCATTTATCTCATTATGAAATATATTACTTTTAATTATGTTTAACAATCATATGAAATTAATGTTTTAGTGTTATTTTATGAATTTAACTATCAGAAAAACTGGAATTCCAGTATTGAAAATGAAAAAAATACCTTAATTCAGGTATATTATTTGAACACAATCACCCCTGTGTTTTGTAAAACTCACTTTTTTTCCTTGCAGAAAGTTTAACACTCAAAGTCCTGCTTTAATTATTTATTATTGTACCTTCTGGTAAAGGGGCAAATGATATGAAAAATTTTATATTGCAGATTTTTGATGTTTAATTATTTTTTTATGTCATATATATATATATAAACTACATAGATATAATTTTCACTAATTATTTTTTAGAAGCTATAATGAAAAGAATGTATGAAGTTTACACATGCATGAAATGTGTTACCACTATGGTTTGCCACCAAAATAGTTTCATTTTGCAAAGTTTATATGCGAACACAGATTTTGGTGGAAATTTTTAAATTATAATATTTATCCCTTTCATCTTTAAAACTGAAATTTTTTTTAATTTTAAGATTAATGAATATCATATTGGAGGTTAAAAAACCTTGTAAACTTTTGAAATTTTCACTTTTAATTTTCAAACTTTATCATTTTCTTAAAAATACTTATCATGAAATCTCGTTAATCATTCATTCTGTTGTGCTGTTTTGATCAATTAAAATGTTTTATAATAACTAGCAATTAGTACAATAAAAAATTGCTATTAATATTATTATTACAAGATTATACTGCTGTGAACAATGTCATTCCAGTTAAAACAGACCCTCTTTGTCTAACAGAGCTTAGAAACATTAAAACGGTTATCATGCTGTTCACGTATGTTGATGGGTAGCAGTTTTTTCAGAGATAAGGCCAATAAAGGCAGTTTTGTTACTGCTAGCAACCTATTGAGTATTCAACATAGAGTTTGTAGTGAAGTCCAGGCCTGCCTTTTTGTTAATCAGCATGGCAATTCTAAAAGAAGAAATGCCAACAATACCTAATAATATCCAAATGGAGTGCTATAAAAAGCTTATTAAAACAGCTTGAGATGTATTTTGTCCAAAATAAATGTTATTTTACGGTATAAATATTTATTTTTTCTATCCTTTATTGTTTTTAAATTTCAAATATGGTATAGTCGTTATTGTTTTGTTAACATCTCCAGTTTAATCTACTTGAGTAGATTAGATGAGATCGATTTTATTAACAAGGAAAGTCTCCTTAAAGCACATATCAGAATAGTTTGGGAAAATTGCTAATGAAACTACTTATGTATGTAATATAAAGATCAGTCAAATTGAGCGGCAGAATTCCAGCAGAAAGTTTTAAAAAATAAAATACTTTTGAATATTTGGCACGAAAAGACAAATGTGCCATGAGATTTGGAAAGCAACACGATGAATCTTAGGATTTTGTTTCAGTAACGCCATCTTTCAGCGAGCATCTATTAATTTTGTTGATCCTTTTATTATGATGAATGCTTCTCTTATAACAGCAGTTAAATGGAATTTGGTAAAAGGCCCACAAAATGCTATTTTATGTGTAATAAATATACATTTGCAAAAGCATGCTCCACATCTTCTCCAGCACAGAATTTAAATCAGAGTGCTTCAGGAAGGAAAATTCATTTAGATGATGAAGTAAATACAACTAATGATGGTTTTAAGAGATATAGTACTGCTAATATTAATTTACTCTTTCAAGAAGCAAAAAAGTATTGGATTTGAAAATTGTGCAGTAGAAGTATATCACTGAAGAAGAAAACACATGTGACCTTTCAACTGTTATATCTGTAGAATGCCAAAAGCATAAATTGTTATGCTCCTGTAAAAATTCTAAAATGTTAAGTAAAAAAAATATTCCTGAAATAAACAGGAGATTTATGTATGCATTTATAGTCGACATATTTCTAATATTGAATGTTTGCTGTTCACATGCAGAAAATAATGGTATTAAGATTAAGAAAATTTAAGTGGACTCGAATGTAGTGACTGAAAAAGATTAGATGGTGAAGGTTCCCTTTGTGATCATATCATTGACAAATTGACTCTATATTACGGCAATGCCATTCGTGAACTAAAAATCTCTTATGGAAATGCTGTTTGGGACTTTTATTTTCACACATGCTCAGACATGTGCATATTTTTGGTCCGGAGCAGTTTGTGTTTTGAGAATTACAGATAGTTATTTGTGTGATAGTAGTATCAAACATACTGATTGATAGTGAGTTGTTGATTAATTAGATCATTAAAAGTTGTTTGCTACTCATAGTGAAAGTACAAAACATGCTCAGGTAGGCTTGATTGTATATGGTTTTATGGCACAATATCCCTTTAGGGACTTGCTATGCCAAAAAAAAAAAAAACTAAAAGATTTTCAAAGACTACTAGAAATCAAACTAAAACATAGTAGATAAAAAATATATATGATAAAAATTAAAAACAGAAAAGCAATGAGAAAACAAAAATAGGTAAGTATGATAAAAATTAAAAGTAGAAAAGCAGAGAAAAACTATCTGGATGAAAAGAAGATGCAAATGCCGAGAGGTGATATGGCTCCACCTCAGCGCTCTTTCTCCAAAAGAAAGATGCGACGCCAGACTTATGTGAAAATGCAGAAGATGTACGGCAAGAACAGGCAAGCTTTTTTCCAGAGAATCTTTCACCAGAGCTCCAACAGGAAGATGTGTTTGGTTACTGGAGAAATCTTTTAACACATCTGACATTAGCCAATGGCTCACTACATGATAATTATCCAATTCCACCCTCACAAAGAAGTGAAAAGTTTGCATGACTGCTCGATTTTATAACAGTCGAAGAAGTGATGGCCAACCGCCTGCCGCTAAAACCTCTGCTGGCCAGATTCGTGTTGAGGTGCAGACCCTAAACAAGTTCCCAGTTCCGAGGTGCCACAGTTTCTCTTGGACTCTAGAACAATTTTCATTCCGATGGGACCGGAAGTGAAGGATCCTGCCAGTCTTCGTCCCATCTCTATTGCATCAGTTTTGTACGGCAGTTTCATAAAGTATTAAATAAGAGACTTTCATCCTGTCTCCTTCCAGCCATTGGATGGCAATACCATAGCTGTCACACAAGTGGACGAAGTGGATGCACATTTTAAGAATAAATCTGATTCATGTGCTGCAGCGTTCATTGATCTTAAGAAGGCCTTTTACTCGGTGTCACACAGCGATTCAACAAGCACTAATATTAATTGGTGCATAAGAGCATTTTATTAAATATATCATGTATGTCTATAAAACAGCCCAAACTAATCTTTTCTTTGCAGGCCAAAGTTCATCAACTCTTTTCCTGGTCGTATAAGTTTCGTTCTAAGAGAGCTTCCGGACACCTACGGTGCTCTGCTCAATGAAGGCTGACGCCGAATCTCCTACAATGCTTACGCCGACAACCTCCTTCTCCTAGCCAGAGACTCCAGTTGCCTGCAGACATTGCTCAACCTGTTGCACACTCTCCTCCCTCCAACCGGCCTCGCTGTTAACACCGCCAAATTCCTGGTCTTCTTCTGGATCGCAGACAAGAAGCACAAGAAAGTACTTCTGGATGAGCAGTATATCTTCACCCTTGGCAGCCTACCCCTCCGTGCTCTCAAGTTCCGTGACAGTTTCCATTACCTTGGAGTGGAGTTTATGCCAGACAGACATTCCATGTCAAATGTCTCTGGTGATCTGGAGACCCTGAAAGCTGCACCACTTAAGCCACAACAGAAGTGTTATTTCTTAAGAACTTCACTTCTGCCATCGTACTACCCTTCTCTAATCCTTAGACTACTCAACGCCGGATTTCTCAATAAAATTGATACGAAAGTGCATAGGTTTTTAAAAGGACCTGCTCCACCTACCGCATGATTTTCCATCGAGTGCCTAATACACTAACGTAAAGGATGGCGGAATGGGGATTCCATGCTTTAGGTGGTTCATCCCCATGCTTGCTCACCGACATAACGTGGCATCAAAACCTTACCTCCGGTTTCTGCTCACTGCACTGGATGGGACGTCTATAACATCTCCAGCCAGATATGCAGCCATGTTCAAGAAGGACTTTCATCACCGTTGAGACGGCAAAGGACTTTAGCAATCTACTCAAGTTCCCCACTCCCACAGCTGGCTGACTGACAGTTCATCTTTCCTAACTGGCCGTGATTACATCGCTGCAACCCATTTCCAGTACAATTGCCTTTTCTCCAAGTCCCACACGGCCAGGGCCGAAACAAAGACCACTTTTGCTCCCCAGGCGGCAGAGAGCCAGAAACATTAAACCATATTCTGCAAAAATGTTACTCGACCCACCACCACTGGATTCAATGCCACAACGGCATAGCCAAGTACCTCTCCAGTTCCCTCAGCCAACGTGGTTACTCCGTGAGGCAGGAACCCCAACTCAGTGCTCCTGACGGCTCCATCCTCAAGCCAGAACACGTCGCATCATCGCCAGACCACACCATCCTCATCGACGTGCAAGTCATCAACGACCAGTTTCCCCTCCAAGTTGCTCACCAGAATAAAGTTGACAAGTACTCCTGCCTCCTTCCCCAGCTCCAACCTCTCCGGCATCGTGGCACCCATGTCACAAACTTCACCATCAACTGGTGCGGTTGCATCTGCCTATCATCTTACAAGGACCTCCATGGACTCAGACTCTAGTGCAAAAGTAATTTTAAAGTGTTAAGGGCTCAAACTCTATCCCTCGGACATTACATCTGGAAATCTTTTCAGCGCATGACTCAGAAAAAGAACAAAAACTGTAAAGCTTTATTAAGTAGCACCTGAAATTTATGTTATGTATTTGGGAGAGGACTGCCCGGCCCGCGTGCCAACGTGTTCCGAATGTATCCACTTGACCTTGTTTGTCCCTGTATTGTCTTATATGTTTTATGGTCAAATAAAGATATTTTAAATCTCCCCATCCAGATGTCATAAAAGTGTAAAAGAAAATTCTGAGATGATAAACCAAAGAAGAAATAAAAAATTATTTTTCAAAATAAAATCCTGCATGTTTTAAAAAAGTAAAGAGTGCCCCATGTGATGTTTCTTTAATGAGGTTTGTCAAGATTGGTGGTGATGAATTAAAATAAATTCTGTACATGAGCCAGAGGCCTGGACAGTCAGTTAAAACATGATGAATAGTCAGGTAATCAAAATAACAATGTGGACACATGGGTGCATCCTCCCAAAGTATAAGATGTTTATGAACGTTCCTAAAATGTCCCATTCAGACAAGTCAGAATATCAGTTTTCCTTGGATAACTCTGAGGCCAGGTCATAATTGTTGGTTTGATATAATACAGTTTATTATGTTATTATAAATCCCAACTTTCTTGACATTTATTATGAATAAAGTGTTTTATTGGTAGAACGTCTGAGAATAGAATTTTATGATATAATGTATTAAGAGCAAGTTTTGCCACTTCATCTATTTTTTCATTTCCAGGAATACCCACATGTCCAGGAACCCAGCAAAACAAAATAGTATAACCACGTCTTGTCAGTTTATTATCGAAGTCCAGGATGGCCGAGACATAAGGATGCTTTTTAGAAGATTTTATTGCATCAATAGAACTATTTGAGTAAGTATAAATGATAAAGGATGTGTTGTGATGATGAGATCTGTGTGCAAACACTGAGTGCACAATGGTGCAACAGTGTCAAGTTTTTTTAAGAACAGATTTACTGGCAGCCATAGTCAATTTTTGTAAGGATCACATCTCAATAGATTTAAAGGAAAGAAGTATACTATCTGTCCCCTAAGAAGTGTTTGAGAGATACTTTATTAAACTAATGATTTTTCACATTTTGTCCGTAGATGTAAAATATGTGGTAAAAAAGTTTGTTATAAAAATGTAGGCCCAGATAACGAACGTTATCCACAAGAGCAGGCATGTCAAATTCATTTACCGCCGCGGGCCAAATTAAGCATTATATACTAAGCCGCGGGCCATATTCAAAAAAAGATAATAATATTACCATTGCACAAAATAAAATTCGTTCCAACATTAAGCACATAGTAAGTTTATATTAATTTTTCGAAAAAACACTCATAATTATTTTTATCAACCAAAAAAAAAAAAAAATTGAATATTATAAACTACGTTTATTTTAAAAATTGCTTGTACACGCTAATCTAGATTTATCATCGGCATAGCTGTCAATCTTCCGTGTGTTCTCAAAGTAAAAAACAAAAATAAATATATTTTGAATCTGAAAATCTATTTAATAAAACATGTCATATATAATCGCTACTTTTGTTATTTCATTTATTAAACATATTTCCTGGTTCAAATTATTTTATTTGACTTGAAAAATAACAAAAGGTTGCATATTGTATTTCAAAAAATTAGTCTATTGATGAATAATTACAGAAATTTGGAAACTCCGTATCCATGGCGTTAATATGGAATCGTACTGAATTTTGATTAGCTGCAGTAATAAATTCTGAACAATAATTTGAACATAAATTATTGGAGGTGAGAGAAACAGATTAAACTGTTTCTTGAAATTCAAAAATCTTTTGAAATCATTTTTTAATACATTTTTTAAATATTTCCACTCTGATGATTTTTGTTATAATGCAAATACCGATGCGTTCCTGAAAAAACTCTACTGATGTCATGCACTAGGCAAAGGATAATTAAATAAATGTAAAATGGTAAAGGCTTCGCGGGCCACAGATAAATGGTCGGCGGGCCAGTTGTGGCCCGCGGGCCACGTGTTTGACATGCCTGCACAAGAGGATTTTGAGATGAATCGATAAAAGTTTCAAAAATCTGGATGCAGTACCCTATGTCAACAGAAATGTACACAAAAAGTTGTCATGAGAAATTATAAAATCATTTTTATTAGTCCAATTAAGAATGCGGGTGATTGCAATTTGCAACTATCTTTCAATAAAACGGATATCCTGTCCCGTTATAAATCGGCTTTCACAGAAGGGAAAAGTTGGTTAAGTATGTCATTTATTTTGGTGACACAAAGTACACAGGCCCTGTGGTACCAAAACATGCCCAGACTTAACCTTTTACCCGCCGCACCATGAACTGCTTGACAAATTAATTTGAAATTTTTTTTCAGATGATTTAGATTAATTCTAAGGTTGCGTACTGAATTTTGGGATGTTATGTAAAATAGAAGTGGAGTTACAGGTATGTTCCACTTGTGGAACATTGGCGGTACGAATAACATTTGTACATTTTGGCGAATTTTTCTTTCGAAATCATACCAGTACTGCACACATAACAAAACAAAGAAAACAAGGTAAAGTTAAAAATGTTTCTATTTTAGTAACATGTTTACTAGTCACTAACAGCAAAATGTTTATGAAGGCCTGAAAACATTTTTCATGCATACGCTTTCCATAATATTCACACCATTTCTTCATGTTTTTCTGTCGATTTGAGAATGTTCGTGAGTAGCAGGAGAAAAATAATAGCTACTGAATGAGGTGATAATGTCCATACTTACTGGGGCAGTAGGACTTTCTATTCTCTTTCTCAAACATCAAATCCAATTTTTATGGCAACTGTTGCAATTTCACACCGAAACTCCAAATGGCTTAGGGTTTCTTTTGAGCCTACTGCATGACAAGTAACAACAGCCATATTTAGTTCATTTGCAAACAGATTTCATCACCATTTTTATCATCGAAGTACTGGACGATATGTTCCAAGCAAATAATCGAAAAATTCTACACTACCCATATTCTAATTATACAATCTAATCAATCGAGGATATTTGATTGAAACTTCTCGCTTCAATTTTCGAGAATATCACGTTCCACTTTGAGTTAGCGATGTGTTAGCTTCCCAATTTCATATAACAGTAACGACACTGTAGTCACTCCATCGTTCACAAACATCTTTGCCATAACTATAATAATCAAAATCTCCTCCTTCTTGTTTTTGCAATTCTTTTGTAGATTTTATTGGCATTTATTGGTTCAAAAATATTTCACAGACACTTTGGCAAAAGGTGCAAGAGACAAATATGATAAAATTTATTCTTAAATAATACTGGTACGAAAATAATAAAAAAAAATAATCGCTCGAGGGAGCCGAGTAAAAATGATCAAGATCCTAAAAAAAAGTAACAATAAGATAATTTTGTACTCTGAACCGCCAACGTTCCACATGTGGAACATTGGCATTCAAATAATAGTAAAACAAAAACGAAATAAGATAAAACATTCATTTATGCATAAAACGTAATAAACAACACTAAGCAATGCAATAATAATCATCACAGCACTCACATTTGAATCATAAAGTTATAGATAGAGTAAAAAGCACAGCCTACTAGATTTACGTCTTTTGCTACATTTCAACAAGCTCCAAAATAAAAGCCACAAAAAATTATAAAAAAATAATTTTCAATCCATTAAAACACATCTTTAAAAAGATATCAAAAATTTCAAACAGATTAAACAAATATTTAAAAAGATACAGCACTACATAGTTTATGTTCCACTTGTGGAACGTTGGCAGGTAAAAGGTTAAGAAGAAAAGTTACCAACAGCGTAAAACATACAAACGGGTAAGTCAACAAACACACTAATGTTTTCTTTTATCATTCTTCTAAAGATTCTATTTTATATTGCATTGGAGGCCAAACTAATTAACAATGCTGAATTATTTCAGATATAGAGAGGGATTGCGTATGCATTAAGAGAAATTTAGCTTATTACTATATTTATACTTTAACTTTCAAGAAGAAACGAACCGAAAAGAGAAGACACTTCAAAGACAATTTTATCCTGTAATACTTCAATTCACTCTCGGTTATTTTTTAAATAGTTTAAAGTAACAAATTTAAGATATTTATGGAACTGCCTTCTCTCATATCTAGTTGCTTCATGCGCATCTACACAACAGAAGAAGGCAACTGTTTGTATTATGCTGTTTCTTTGCTGTTGTGTGGGAGAGTAAGTCTTGCACACACTTTGAGGGCCATTGTGGCTCATCACTTGGAGATCAACAATTCATCGACAACCTCCCATTAGCACTTTGCACATTTACTTCTCGATCAGACGTTATAACAAATGGGAATTATGCTGAAATAATGGAGGTTTTGCTGATGACCTACATCCTCAACACCAAAAAATATTTACACAAGCTCAGGATTTGGCGAAATAAGACTTGCTCTATGTTCTGCATCAAGCGAACTTCACTTGCGGTTAGACCTGCCATTTCAGCATTATACGGCCTTGAAGCTAAAAAGGAACCAAACCCCTCATGTTCCGGACCCACTGCTTAGCCTACCAGACCTTAAAGACTTTGTTACATAATTAGTATTAAAAGGTATTCATACAAGTATAGTATAAATAATATGAATACATATTATACATAAGTGTTATAGATGTATAATATGTATGTGTATTAAGAAATTCATTAAAATTCTGTTTTTATTTGCAGGGCATAAAAGAAAGCGTAGCTACGATGAAGATGTAAACTTTGTGCAGAAAAGAAAAAGCGACATGCCCAAGAATATGAATGATCTCTTATGCATAACTACGGATAAACTGTTTAGAATAAAAGACTATGAATTTCAAGATTCGTTTTGCTATCAAATTTTGAAGAGAAGAAAGATTGAAAAGGCTTTATTGTCGTAAATTGTAATTCTACATGTAATGTAAAAATATGCGTAATTTTATTAGCTTGAATATATATGTTTTTTTCTTTTATTTTAGTTGGAAATTACTTGATGGTGATTTTGAATATGATTACATGCATGGAATGACCAAGAAGGCTATGTACGAGACAAAGCTGCGAAAAGAAAGAGAGGACTCAGTAGAGACTTTCAGTCCAATGGGGGAGGGCCTGCTTAACATGACTGGGTGGGTGGCTGCCACCGGAGATTTGTCTGTGCCAGAAGCAGGCATACCAACAAGTGAAATTGCATATATATTTTTAATTACAATTTAGTTTATTTATAGATTGTGAGGTGACTGCATAGACCATCACCTCATCGACTTGACCACTGAAATTCCAGGTTTAGACAGAACTCAATTAGCATATTAAAATGCATAAAGTCTGCAAATCATATCTTGGTGGAAACTACTTGCATGGATTACTTACTCTTTGATGGATTACTTACAAACTCATGTATGGCAGAGAAGTTAGGAGAAAAGCTCCTTCACGGTGAAATTATTCCCATGTTTTTAAATCCAGCTGATCAAGAAGAAGGCTATGTCATGTATGATGCCAGCCATATGATAAAATTACTTAGAAATATATTATGTCATTAGAAAAAATTCTACAAACATTATGCTCATAATCCCAATGATTGGACATTTATAGAAAAGCTATATGAGCTGCAATGTTCAGAGGAATTACATCCAGGTAAAAAATCGACGAAAAGGCATATTGAATGGCTTCACTGGGGAGTCTTTATTAACAACCGGGTAATATAAATTCGAACTCTTTCCAATGCTGAATCATGGAGACATATACCTGGGGATTACAATCCTGCGGATTTACCTTCAAGGGGATGTTCAGTCAAAGCTTATTTAAAATCCAAGTGGTGGTTGGGACCCTCATGGTTAAGACAAGATGAAAAAGATTGGTCCAGATCTGAAATGCAAATAGATAAAGTTTCAAAATAAAAATGGAAAGGGCTTAGTTTATTTTCCACACTTCTTTTTACTGAAGCAGAGGAAAAATGACAGAGTAGAAAGTTTTCAAAATATTCTCAGATACTAAGAATGATTGCTTGGATACTCCGCTTTGTCAACAACTCACTTAACCAAATAAAAAGATAAGGAAAATAAAGGACAATTACCAATAAGTGAATTAGAAACTGCAGAAAAGAAACTAGTAAAAATAATTCAACAAGACCATTTTAGGGAAAGCGAGAGTCAAACGCAATTAAAATCTCTTTGGACCTTTCTTAATGATGAAGGACTTCTACGACTCGAAACAAAGATAACACGAAGAATAGATGAAGCAAATATCTTATGTCCTGTGGTACTTCCTTCTAAGAATGATGTTGTCGACAAACTTATTCATGAATGACATTTGCAAATGTCGCATGCTGGAGCTAAAGCTAAGTGAAGCTTTCAAAATGTTATGAGGACTGATTAAACTTTTTAATTTAAACAAATTTTAAAAGAAATTTTTAAACTAATTTGATTCAGAAGTGTTTATGTAATATTATTTAGTTCTAAAAGTTTAACTTCATTACTATGTTTATACTGAGTTATTTATAATATTTTTAGGTATTTAAAATTTGAATTTGTCAGATATTTATTGTTTTAATAAACTTCATTTATCAAAAGGTGGGAGGCTGTTAAAAGTAAATTATGATTTCTTTTGTGTGAATGCCAACGAAATTGTTTTGTTGTTAGAATAAATTGTAGGCTATTTAATTCATAGAATAAAGTTTTAGGTTTAAAATATTATAGTAAAAAAGCATAATTATTTGGAGTCAGATGGAATAGATAAAATATATAAGTAAAGTACGACTGAATGAAATAATATTCAGGTAGATACTATTGACAGCTTCAAAGTTCTTGTTCATATTTTTCATTATGTCATTCAAAATTCTTTCATCTTCACATAGTAAGAGAACATCATCAACATACAAAATAAGAACTTTCCTACCTTGGAAAACACCATGGAATAAACATGGATCAGCCAGACTCTGAATAAATCCGTTAACTTTGCAAGAAATCTGAAAACTTCTGGTTCCAACATCTTCATGACTGTTTCAAGCCATAGAAGGATTTTCTTAACTTACATACTAAGTCTAGATCAATAGGTATATCTCTTCATCAATATCATGCAGAATGATGTTTTGATGTCACACAGCAATATTTTTAACTTCTTTTGAGCAGCAATTGCCAAAATCACTCGTATGGTATCATGCCTGGTTGTTGGGGAGAATGTTTCATTGAAAGCAACTCCCTCCACTTGTGAGAACCCTTTTGCACACAGGCGAGCCTTAAAATGCTCTGTCTCTCCATTCGGTAACTGCTTTAAATTGAACACCCACTTTGATCCAATTATATTTTCCCCTTCTGGCCATTTTACCAACTGCCAGGTGTTGTTTTTCTGTAGTGATTCAAGTTCCTCTCTTATCGCATCTCGCACTGCTTTCATTGATAAGAGTTAATTGCCTCTTCATATGTTTTGAAATTTTCAGCGACATTTACATCATAACGCTTGGGAATTCTCATATTTTGCCTGGGTCTGAGATAAGACAAAGCTTCATCATCTGTGATGCATTAATACCACTATCATTCGTCAGTAGATGTGTTTCAGTTTCTGACTCACTGGTAATATCTTGGTATTCAGAGTTGCTTACTGAAATTGTCTATTTCTTTTGCGAATGAATATTTGGTGCACTTGTTCTTTCATTAAATGTCACATTCCTTGAAATTTTTATTGTTTTTGATGCAGGATCAAAAAGCCGATAATTTGTTGAGATTCTTTCATAGCCAATAAAGATTGTTTTGATACTTTTTGGATGTAATTTCTTTCTCAATTGGTCTGGCACATGCATATATGCTTCTGTTTCAAAAGTCCTCTAGTACTCGAGTGATTTCTGCTTTTCTACCCATAGTTCATATGGAGTAGACCCAGGAAACTAACTGACTTGTCGGTACATTATTCAGAATATGCACAGCTGTATTAACTGCTTCAGCCCACAAAAACAATGGTAAACTCTTGCTATGTAGCATTGACCGAACACTTTCCATAATTGTACTCATACTTCTCTCTGCTTTTCCGTTCTGCTCAGGAGTGTAAAGAGTTCTATACCTTTTTTATGCAGAAAATCTTTGAAGTCATGGTTTATAAATTTTCTATCATTATCTACTCTAAGGTCTTTCACTATTGTTGAATTTTTGTTTTCACAAATAGACACAAACTTCTTGAAATGTTCTAAGGTGTCATATTTATGCTTCAAAAATGCAACAGAAACATAACCACTAAAGTCATCTTTAAAAATTACAAAATAATTGGCACCACCTAGTGATGATTTGACATCGGACCACACAAATCGCTGTAAATCAGTTCACCAGGTTTGCTAGATTTGTATTTTCTATAGCTAAAAGAAAGTCTATGCTGTCTGTCGTATTGGCAGCCGTCACAAAAGAATTTATCAGCATCTGAAAAGTCAATCTTATCAACAATTCCATTTTCACTTAACTCTCTTAGGGACTTAAGATTAATGTGAACCATTCTCTCAAGCCATAATTTAATATTATCTATAGCAGCTGTATTAGCTACAATTGGTTTTATTGTTTTGAATAACATTGCATATAAGTTGTTGGAACAACGAACAGCAGGGGCAATAAGGTTATCATCATGATTATGCATTTTAGCACTATTACCAGTTTTGATAATTTTCATACCCTTATTTGCTTCAGTTCTTTCAGAAAATAAATTTTTCTTTAAACCTGACACATACAGTACATCTGTTATTAAACCCTCAATCCAGGTATTGTTTATGAATTTCAAAATTCTTACCTCACCTTTTCCTTCTATTGGGAGCTCTGTGTTATCTCCAAGGCGAATTTTATCACTTCCATCTAACTTTTGAAAGTCACTTAGTGAGTGGAAATCATGTGTCATATGCATTACTGTTGACACTCTTAATCAAACCAATCAGGAAGCAGAAAATAAGGTTTTGAAGTTCCACTGTTTTTCAGTGAAAATCTTAATGAACATGCTAAGAGTAAGAGCTGGCTTCATTTAATAAATTTATATATTCTTTATTGTCTTGCAAAATTTGCAGCTTTTGTTTTGGTGGTAGAAGAAAACTTTGAATTTTATATAGTAATAGCCATTTATAAATTTTCATTTATTTTTAAGGTTTTAAGAGGGGTGTCCAAGACAAGTTCAAACATTCCTTTAAATTCATGCCAAGATATTGCAGAAGTTTTCAAAGCAATGTTTAGAGATGGTGTATCTGATGGCTTTTCTCTCAATCCAACAAAAGCAGGATACTTAATTACTGAAGCATTAGCTCCCTATTTTAGAAATATTTTTTTGAAAGAGGCTCAAGGAGAATATTTTACTCTACAATTTGACGAAACAACAAACAATGCTGGACTAAAAGAACTCCAAACAAGTGTTAGATGGTTGGTTGGTTGGTTGGTTAAATTTTAATGGCACAAAGTCCCCTTTGGGACATGCTGCGCCAAGACAGAGTCAAGAACTAAACAAAACTTGGAATAAAAAAATTGACAATAAGATCATAAAAACAAATTGATTAAAAGGAAAACAGCAATGGTGTATATAATTAAAAACATTTATAAATGGTCAAAAGACAATAGTTAAAAGACACAAAATTATCACAATTAAAATCATCTCTAAAAGTTATAAAGCAATACATGTTAAAAAAAAAAAAAAAAAAAAAAAAAAAAAAAAAAAAAATGGACAAAGTATAAGATGCCGTGTAAAAGACAAGTTTTAAGAAGTCACAAAGAATTTAAAAACAAAGTACAATTATTTTGGTAAAAACTCTTCAAAAACAGCATCATTGTTATCTGTGCTCGAGTCAGACTCCATATCCTCTTCAACATAACTTTGCAGCTGCTTGTGATCTTTGAAATTTGTGTAAGTTGGGCTATGACATGATTTCCTCTGTTTTTTCTTCACAGTTTTCCACTGTGAAGAACCCCGAATTGTCTTTCTCCCTTTCTGTATGCAAGTTTTATCACTCGGTTTTGCAGTTCGATTAGTATCAGAGTTCGGAGAATTAAATGCAGATGATACCGGGGTTTCTTCAGTCTCATGCTGGGTTGACTTTTTTATTTTACTTGCAGATTTCTGCGACTGACTAGTTGGGTACTCTATTTTAACAGGTTCAGATGATCGCGACCAAAGTTCTAGTTTTGGTGTAAGTTTTCCAGTAGTAGCAGAGGAAACATTACGAGTTTTTTTCTTTGAAGTGCTGGAAGATGGTGTCACAGGTGAATTATTTGGGGGAAATGAGGTTTCAGTTTGGGTGCAAATGTGTCTTACAGATTTTGATTGTTGCTTCAATAAACTGGAGTAGGAAACTCCGACGGATGGAGTTCTGGAGTCAACAAGTTTGCGAGCTTCTGGGTAGGAAAATTTTTGGGTAATTTTAACAGTAAGGATTTCTTTTTCACGAATCCAAGTTGAACAAGAGCGAGAGTAGGCTGTATGGTCACCCTTACAGTTTACACAACGTTCAGAATTATTGCAAGATTTACTGTCGTGGCCGACTTCTGCACAACGTGCACAAGTAACAGAGCCACGACAGGTAGTGTTTGTATGGCCATAACGCTGGCATTTAAAGCAACGGAGAGGGTTAGGGATATAAGGGCGGACAGGACAACTTAAGTAGGCAGCTTTAATTTTAGTTGGTAAATTCGGGCTATTGAAAGTGAGAATAACGTGCTTTGTAGGAAGTACTTGCCCATTTCGACGGATTGTGATACGACGTGCATCTATGATATTTTGATCTTTTTTAAGTTCTCTAGAAGTTCTTCCTTTGTACAGAATAGAAGTTCTGGTTCAGATATGACACCACGGGTTGTATTTAAAGTTTGATGAGCTTGAACAGAAACAGAAAAAGAGCCTATTGTTGTACAATTCAAGAGAAGTTGAGATTGCTTGGCTGAAGAAACCTCTAACAACAAATCTCCAGACTGCATTTTTTTCAGCGAATAGCCATCTCCAAAAACTGACTGAAAGGTTTTACCAATGAGAAATGGTGAAGTTCTTTTAAGTGAACTATCTGAAATACTGTCAGTACGTTTAATTATGAAAAAACGTGTGAATGAATTGTTTTGTTCAACTTGTTGCTCTCCACATGGGAGAGAAATAGAAGGAAGTGAAGATTTTCCATCCATAATAGAAAATAAATACAATTCAGACCCCGGCCGCACCACCCACTACCGAGCCCAACAAGGGGATGCACATTCGTGCACCAGTGCTAACCAGGGCCTATACGGTCACAAGACAATCCTATGTCAGTCTCCACCCTTATTAAGATGACTAGTAATTGCCTGATCACTTGATCCCCAGCCAGTGACAGAAGTCAGCTGACCAGCCGATTGATGCATACGGGACCAATATGCACCTCCCGTCTACCTGAAGCAGAGGCCAAAGCAGTGTGTTGGTTTCCCTCAACTGCCAGGATCCCCCTTTCCAGGGACACGGGTCGCCACGTACGGCAAACACGTGGGTGGTTTACAATTCTCCATGAGTCGACATACAGGATGATATCGGCTCATAGAGAATTGCCCTCACCTCCGAAGAGGAAACCACAACGAGAGTGAAACATAGAGGAAAGAAGGAGAATAGAAATAAGAGGAAAAGGAAAAAAGAAAGATCGCTCAGGAACCCGGGGTTGCGAAGCCCGTGAATACTTAAAGAAGGTATCCCCCTGGGGGGAACAAGTGTTAGATTCTGGTCCCCAAGTAAAAAGGAAATCATCTCAAAATATCTTGTAACTTAATTTAGGTGATGCTACTGCTGAAGTAGTCAAAGAAATAATCATGTTAGCATTAGACAATGCAAATTTATCACTGGCAAACCAATTAATGTTAGGTAGTGATGGACCAAACGTGAACAAAAAAGTATTTCGTTTGGTTAACAAAAAAGTAAAACTCTGCAGGGAGAAAGGTTTTATGAATATTGGTTTCTGTAATGTCCATAAGGTTCACAATGCCTTTCAGAAAGGATTAGAAGAATTGGGGTGTGACATCTCAGATTTCATAGTATATATTTATCACTTTTTCCATGATTGGTCATCTCGTTGGAAGGACTTGAACAACATACAAAAGAAAATGAAAGTGCCTCAACTTCATTTTTTGAAACATGTAAACTCACGATGGCTAACCATTGAGTCAGCTGCAGTAAGAGTCTTGCAGCATTGGGATGCGATAATTGAGTATTTTCTAAGTTATGTTCCAATGAAAATATCGCAGTTAACACGTAAGTCTTCATTTAAAAGAATTGTGTTGCTTTTAAAAAAGAAGACTTTAAAAGCAGAATTGCATTTTGTTATCGAAAGTGACCGTCTTTTTACTGAATTCACTGGGTATTTTCAGAAAGATGAACCGTTAATCCATGATTTACATGGAAATTTGAAATTTTTGCTTGAAAAACTCTTAGTGCGGATTTGTAAAGAAGAATCTGTGAGATGCTCTATTCATTTTTCTGAAGAACTTCTAGATAGTAAACATTTGCTTACTCCTGATAAAATTATAGTAAGTGATGATGTTTTGAGTTTATTATCTGGAGTGCCAGAAAGTGATAAAAAACATTTCTTATTTTCCGTCCAAAAACATTTTATTTCAGCTGCTCAATACATAATGAAAAAAATTGAGCTAGGAAATAATCTCCAGTGTTTTCAATGTTTACAGCCCTCGAAAATAAAATCAAAAACTTCATTCCAAGACATTTGTACTGTTATTCAGGTATTGCCACTAAAAATCGATTCAGAAAAAATAAAAACTGAATGGAAAATATTGTCTTTATATACCAACGATAATGATGAGAAAATTAGGATTGATCACTATTGGTCAAAAATATTAACATTTTGATACTGATAAGTATCCCACACTTCCAAAAGTTGTGAAGGAATGTTCATCCCTCTCTCATGGCAGTGCTAATATTGAGAGAGGGTTTTCTCGATCAGGGAGAATATTGACGGAGGATAGCCTCTATGTCAATTAAAATGTTGAATTCAAAATTAGCAGTTTCGGATGGGCTTTGCTGATTTGATAACAGACCAGAAAATGTACCCATCACAAAAGAATTATTAAAGTTAGCATATAATGCCCGCTCTAGGTATGCTGCATTTTTAGAAAAAGAGAGACTAAAGAAAGAAGAAACCAGAATGAGTGAAATTTCAAAGAAAGAAAAAGAATTAGCAGATATGAAATTTAAAAAAATTGAAAGTAATACAAAAGGTATAGAAAAATTAAAAGAGGATTTAAAAGTAGCGAAAAAAGATGAAAATACTCAGTTGAAAGAACTTTTAGAAGAAGCAAATGATAGTCTGAAAAAAAGCTTTGGAAAAAAATGAATTTTGTCGAAGCTAAAGTAGCACAAGCAATGATTGAAAGTGCTCTAAAAACTAAACAACAGTTTCAAGAAAAAAGAAAAACTATTGATGAACTATCCAAAGAAATAGATAAAAGAAAGGATAGTGTCATTAAGAGAAAAAATTCTTTTATAACAAATTTTTTCAACAAAAAACCAAAAACAAACTAATAACACAGTTGTTTTAACATATTAGTACTATGTATATATATTATATATATTTTTTTCTTTTTGCATTAGTTTGTGTTTTGTATGTTTAAGTGTGCAAATGCCAGTATTTTTTTTTTCCCATTTAAAATTTTTGTTTGTGTATATATAATTTATTTATAAATTATCTAGAATTTTTCTTGACGAAGAAACTTTTTTAAAAATTAATGCTGTTACCTTTTTTTCCTCCTGCAATGTACATGAGAAAAAGTTAGTATCAATCTTTTGGTATGTTATTTCGTTTTAACCAGAAATAATTACTAATGTATTTTTTAGTATTTTTATTACTTCCATTTAAAACGTACAGTTTGGGGGTTAATCTTATATCATTAGAAAATGTTATCCATTTATTATTTTTCAAGAACTTTTTAAGAAATGCAAAAACAAATATCTGATACATTCTTATATAATTTGCTTTCATGAAGTCTTATTTATTGCACACGAAGTCTTATTATTTGCACACAGTTTTTTTTAAATGATAGTAGAGCTTGTTTTGCACATATGATTATTAAATAATGGAGAATTGATACTTAATTCTAGTCTTGCTATTAGTATTTTGTTGCTGTATTTAGTTCATTGTTTTAATAGATATTTTTCGATTTATTGCCCTGTAAAACATTTTATCTCTAAACATTTTTTTTTAATGTTTTAAAAATTTTACATACATCGTTACTTGTAAAGCAAATGAAGAAATTTTGATGTTAAAATAATTGCCGTAATAAATCTTGTATTTTCCTTCCATAAACTGGAATTTTTATTTTTGTTAATATTCTTTATTAAAATTAATATTTTCTTTATAGTTCTACAAAGTTTTGTAATGTTCTTTGAAATTATAGAATGCGTTTAGAGCTACGGTGATTTTTTTTTACATTGGTTTAATTCTCATTTATTCTGGAGTTTGCATATCTTTTTGCTGATGTTAATGAAACTATTGCATTGATTCAATGTCTTTTTAACAGTTTTTTACTAAAAAACGTCTAAATTTTTGCATATTAATTGCTGAAAGCAATTTTTTTTATTCCAAATTACACTTTTTACATTTATAAATGACAAATAGAGGGGGTGAATTTCTCTATTTAATTTATTTTGCGATTTTCTGAAATAGGTTCCTTTTATTCAAAATATTTGGTACCTTTTTTAAAAAAAAAATGGTCCCCTTTTGGTCCCTTTAAAAAAAAAATGGTCCCCTTTTTCCATTTTTTACTACAAAAATTGAGCGGGAACCCTGCTTAAGGGACATGCTGCGCCAAAATAAACAGACTAAGAACACCAAAAAGCGAGACAGCAACAATGCAAGTAAAATTTTAAAAAAGCAATGAGAAATGCAATCTGGATGGAGTCAGATGTTGTCCGACAAGAGTAGAAAAATAAAAAAAATTAAATCCCAAAAACAGTAGAATACAAAAGTAGAAGTAATCCACAAAAAGTGCAGTCTGGATGGGGTTTTCGATAGCTAGATGCAGAGAGTTGGACAGATGCATGAACTTTAAATTAATGCAGTTTTTTTTTTTTTTTTCATTGTTTTCAGAACCTTTTAGTCCATTTAAAACTAATACAATTATGTTATTATAAATAAAAAAGTAATGTAGCCAAGATTTTAGGTATTGTAGACCCCAAAGTGCTTGGTTGGTTTGTTGACTGATAAGTTAATGGCAAAAAGTCCTATCAGTGTGCAAGATTTGTTCAAAAAATATATGAATGTCATTCTAGGGCAAATATAAATTTTTTTGTCAAATATACTTTTTTTGCCTGTTTCTGTTTTAGCATATTTTTCCTATCCTTTAGTTCAGTGGTTCCCAACCTTTTTTGGCTGTGCCCCACCTAAGCCTCTCTAAAATCATGATGTCCCCCCTCCCTTCTATGTCATATAAAAAATAAACTTCTATTTTCCCAGATGGATCCAAAAATAGCATTAACTCTGATAAGTGATTTCACATTCTTTAATTTATCAAAATCATATATTTTTTTAGTAACAAGTATGCTTTTAACCTAACTCCATGAATGGAGTGATGCCATGTGTTATGCAATAACATCCATTCCAATTAAAATTAATTTAAAAACTATTTTAAAATATTTAAATTAAATCAAAAATCTTTACTTTCAAAATTTAAATTCTACCTTTAAATATTCATTAATTTTTGTTAAGTTCGTTTTTCAAATCTAAAATTCATCATTTAAAGTCATTTTATTCAAACACTTCTATTACTCTGTGTGGCGTCGATTTTAAATCAGCCAATCAACGACGTCCGTTCCTAACGGCGGGTTTTTGATAGCGTCTGTTTGGGAATAGCATCGCTCTCTTCCTGCCTGGATTCTACCGCGAGCGGACGTATTCCGCTCTCGGCGGCTCCGCCTTTTTTCTTTTTCCTGGCATATCGGCATCGGGCTAAACGGGTCCTTCGCTTGATATTGCCATTTTAATATCTTACTTAAAAATAACCTTAAAGTTAAATCTTTCATTTAAGAAAATTTTGTAAGGGCATTGGATGATTTACTTTTCACAATATCGTCTTATGTTAATCTGTTGTCACAGACGCTATGAAAAAGTATTGTCAAAATGATATGATGAAGAAGACGTGGATCAGCGGTCTTCATAAAAAATTCAAATATGTGCTGTTCTACGCCATCCATCCATTTTCTTGTGAATATGCAATTGTGAAAATATGTTTGGATCTACCATCTAATATTTGAATGATGCTATAAACAGGTATGAATTTTTACAGTTTATCTGGGCGTGGTCCAACAAGATTACCGAGATCGTTTTTCCTTTTTGATGTTTAAATCTTGCAGTAGTCTTACTGTGTATTTCAACAAGAAATGTAAAATATTATTGTTTCTATGAACTAAAAAGCGAACTATGTGGTGGAACTCTCACAGCAGTAATCTATTAATTTGATTATTTTCATTAGAAGATCATAACGAATGACGATATTGAAATGATAAGCATTAATCTATCCTTAATGTTGTTGAAGTAAAATTCTATGTACTTTCGATATTCTATAGAGTAAAAATTTAAATATATTCGAATATAATAATGAAACATTTTGATATTATAATTGTAAAGAACAGATGCATCTCGTTTTCTCTCCCCATTCCCCCCATTTAATTAAAATAATACTTTAATAAAGAAAATTGATTATTTAAATATATGTGTATTTTTCTGTGTTTTGATTTACGTGTCTCTTAATATTATCATAAAGTGCCAAATTAATTTATTACAATTATATATTAAAGAATTATTAATTATAAACGTTCTAAAGTAAATATTTAACACTTGGCACAATTTAAATATGTTCAACATATACAATTTTCAAGCAAGAAGTATTTTCTTAGTTCAGGTGAGTCTAAAGTTTATTATTTATATTTTACCATGAAGTTACCAAGTTATATTTATTTACATCTCTCACATGCGATGTTTATCCTAACCACTAACGATCATTTGGCCATATTTAATAACAAACTTTCTCCTTTATTATTCATATTAAAATTGCATATATATTTATAAACATCCTAATTTTTATTAATTTAAATTTCAAATCCTTCTTTCCCTTTATTTTCTTTTATTTCTTTTTTTCTACCTAACACCATGGATCTTCGCATTTACATCTACAAAAGTTTTATTGTTTTTTGGCAACTTATCTCAAATTTAAAAGGGAAAAATAGTCTACATTTTTATTTTTGTAAAATTTCTTGAAATCTCTCTCATATTTTGTATTACATCTGATAGAATTGATACATTTTATAATGGGTTTTAGTACTTCATTAAGATTAAGTGATATTAGTTTATCGCCAAGACTGTATGGATAACATAATTCACAAGTAACATTTCCGGATTCATGCTTTTATCCATTTTAAGTTACTATTTTTCTTTCCTCTCATAACATACTTCTTTGATAGCGGGCTTTTCCCCCCATTATTATTATTTGACCACCATGTTTCCTCCAATTTTAAATTTTAAAATGCATACGTCATATTCTGCATGCGGTCTGCAGTAGAGCCATAAAAAGTTTACTTTCAACCCTGTCCTTCCGTGATGCGCAAAGGGTTTTATTAATTTCATAAATGTAGCACCTCATTTAGATCATTCAAAATATTTTTTAGATTAAATATGTCCAAATAGACATTTTTAGATATACTACCCTACAAAATTTCATATGCAAAATTTCCCTCACAGGGCATATTACACTAAGTTTTTTTTTAAAATGAATAATAAAAAAAAGGCGTAGTTTACTAAAATGATTTTTTAACATGCAAAAGGTGTAACATTATATAAAAAAATTTACATTATTCCGGTGTCAGCGTATTTTTGAACTTTTAAATGGGATCATTTTGAAAATTAATTTTTATTCAGTTATTTTTAAATTTTTTCATCTATTATTTCTATTTTTAGACGAAGACACTACTTTCATTAGAAAAAAATGGCAGAAAATTTGTTAATAAGAGATCTGAAATTGCCCCCCTGAAAAGTCATATTGCCCCCCTGTGGGGCGTACGCCCCACGTTGGGAACCACTGATTTAGTCTGTATAAATGTAGCATTTACATCAAAAAAAAATTTTTTTTAGCGAAAAATCATTGTGGGGTTTTGCAGCGTGAGTTTGTCAGATTTGTTCAATAACACACCCTTGCTATATCGCACCCTTGCTACAAAAGTGGCATAATTAAAAAAACTCAGTTTTTCAGAAAATGCGAAAAACTTTTTCCGGCTGTGTAGGTCAGTTTTAGTTGATCTAAGTGAAGTCACTCAGAAGAACTGTGCATGATATTATAGATTGCCATTCTTGCCGAATTTTCTAATTTTCAACTAAAAATACCTTTTTTTTTTAGTTGTGCCTCATTAGTTGCCCAACATAGACTAATGAGTAGGTTATCATTTTGAGTTGTGACACTTTTGTTGTTTGTTCTCTGGACAAGTGACACTTTTGGTGACTCGACAGAAAATTGGGGAGTTATGACATTTCATTTACAAGGATTTATTTATTTAATGTCATCTCCTGATAGCACTACATTTCAGGTGAATGAATGAAGCTGATAACGTAATTGAGTAATATATATATCTTTTACTTTAGGTAACTTCAAGAAAATATATTCTTTGCTGCAATATTTTAACTCTAAACATAGTAAAACAAAAAAGTTCAAATAGAAACATTAACATAAATGATTAACATTTAGTATACAGAACCTATTGAGCTTACAGATTTGTTCCTGGGTGTTCCATAAGTGAAAAATAAGCTGCCAGGTAATTATTAAACTGGTTTCACTGGATTCCTCATGAAATCAATAACCAACCAAGGATTTTTAAAATAACATTTTAATGTATCAAAACCTTAATCACTTGTTACCTATAAAGGTGCGACTGGAGAATTTACTCTAGTCATATACTCTACTTCTTTGGCGCAATTTCAAAAAATCGCCAAATCGGCGCGTTTTTATAACATTCCAGGTTGCCACTTGTTAGCCCTATATTTTCCTTGACGTTTATACATTGTTGATTTAAAAACTTTATTTCAATCATTTCACATTTTTACTTTTCAAATAAGTTCGTTCCAACATTCTACTTACATTTTGTTACCTTTATTTCTTTTAGTTTATTCAAATATCTATTTATATTTCACTTACCTCTTTTCTTTTCTGCCGTAAACGTGGTTCAATTATTCGTTTTACGATTCGATTGAGAATCGATCCACGTCATCCAACTCTTTCATTTCCGATCGTATTTCCATTTTCACTTCATTCTTCCACGCAACTCGAACGCACTGCGATCGCATTTCCCATTCCGGAGTTGAAAAATAGTTTCTTCCGCACAGCAGTATGTGATTTACTCAACTCCGCCGAACGTGTGTTCTGGAAGAATTTTACAGAACAGAGACTTACGCCACCCGGAAGTTAGTTACCGTCACGTGACATCAGTAAATAACTTGGCGATATTTTCGTCTTGGCAAGATTATTATCGCTCAGGGCTCAGCCAGCTCTTCACTCATCAGCCCATCCACGACCGATTGCTCCTGTGTTAGTTAATAGCTTTTTGATTTTTTTCAATTTATCAATTATATTTAGTAATACTTTTTTTTTCCTTTAGTTTCAAGTAAGATTGATCAACGTAATTTTTTCCTGTATTTATAATATATATTTTATTATTTCTTTATCAAGGCTGCACGTGCTAATTGTCTTAATTTTTCTAACTCTATCTCTAATTATTTATTGTTCTTTATCTTTATTACTATTATTATTAATTATCTAGTAGATTTTGAATAAAATTTCTACCTTTTTTTTTTACTATTAGATTTTTATGTGTTTCTGATATTTTAATGCGTTACAAAATAGCCAACACGTTTGCTTATTTTTTCATAATAAAGTTATGTTCTTATATCTAGTTTTTTTTCTTTCATTGAGAATTTTATATTTTCTTTATTGTGTCTGCCTGCATGTGCCAATTAGCTTAATATGCCTACTTAATAATGTAATTTATTGTTTAGCTTATTTTTTTTTTTTTTTTTTTTTAAACCTCGATCCTCTATATGCTGTTTAGTTTATTTTTATCAAATCTTTCTCCTGCTTTCATGCATGCTGTTAAATATTTTGCACTATTGTTGACACTCTTAACCTAACCAATCGGGAAGCAAAAAATAATGTTTCAAAGTTCCACTGTTTTTTATTGAAAATCTTAATGAACCTGCTAAGTGCTGACTTCATTTAATAAATTTATATATTCTTTATTTTCTTCCAAAATTTGCAACTTTTTGTTTTGGTAGTAGTAGAAAACTTTGATTTTATATACTAATAGCCATTCATAAAATTTCATTTATTTTTAAGGTTTTAAGAGGGTGTCCATTACTGAGATGCTTAAATAATCATTTTCTAGTAATGGACACCCCATGTAGACATTGCTAAAAATGTAATAACACCAAAACTTTTATAAATAGCTTATTTTAATGTGGTTAATAAAATTTAAATATTTTATTATATTATTATTTGGTACTTTTCGTTTAGCCGGGCGCCAGTGTTATATATACATAAATATGTATATATACATTATATGCATGTATATATATATATATATATGTATATATAACACTGGCACCCAGCTAACCGAAAAGTACCTATTATTTTTAAATGGATATAAACTCTGCCTTGTATATTTTATAATCTGGCAATCGAACCAGTCAGGAATCTGGAAATACTGTGTAAGGACACAGTCAAAGAGGAGCTCATAAACGGGGTTGGTTATACGATACTGTATTAGAAGCATTTTTGTGTAAAATTTTACACAGTCTATGGTTATTAATTCTGCTGTTACACTTTTAATTTATCAATCTAAAGTTCTCAGTATCAATTTAAAAGAGTATAAATTTGAATTTTATGACCCATTAAATTCGAATTTCAGTAATTTTTCTTTTAATAATGTTATTTGGGACTGATGCAGTGTCTTAAATATTAATTATTAATTCATTTGGTAATATCTGGGAAATATGTCAAGCTGCTCTATGATATCCAGAAAGACAAAAATATAAATATTAAAGCAGTGCAAAATTTAACAAGCAGGCATGTTGAACCAACTAACATAGATAAAATGAATGTTGGTCGCGCTGTATTAATTTTTTCACCGCCTGTAACAGCTGCACTTGAGTTTCTGTGTCAGAATTCTCTTCGTCATCAAAAGAGGCTCAGCTCAGGCCACAATCACATACATGAAAAATATTTATAAATGGTTTTCTATTCATGATGTTTCAAATCGCCAACAACATGCCACATCAAGAAATGAAAACAAAAAACATTTTTTTTCTTTAGATGATGAAAGATTGAGTTGCCTGGAGAATGATTTCTTCAATATATATCATCTCTACAGCAAGCATCATCTGAAAACAAACTGCAGTTTCTTAGCAATGAAACTTATGAAGCACTAGAGTTTACAACGAAGTCTACTGTGGATTGCATCAAATACCTTTTAGAGTGTGGTTACCATTATGTTCTGACACGAACATTTAATAGTGATAACATAGAATCATTATTCTCTTGCTTAAGGCAGATGAATGGAGGAAATGATGTTCTTGATGTTAGAGGTACTCTTCTGAGTATTGAAAAAATTTTGAAGACAGGAACAATGATTACTTCAAAACATTCTAATGTTGGCCGCTCTGATGGCATAATTTTCTCCAAAAAACCTGAATTTAGTAAGAAGGAGATCCTACCAGTGGAAAAAAAATGTATCAGTTCCTAAAGAAACTTTAGAAATTCTGGACCGCTTATTAATTGAAGAAGGTAAGTTAATTCAGTTTATATTTTTTGAAATTGTATAACATATTTGTTTATATTTTAATTGGATAGCAATTTCTACATGCATCTATATAAATATTTTTCTCCTTCCCCCCCCCCCCCCAGATTTACCCAGAACAAATTTGAAATTTGCCAGCATTGCCATTGTTTGGCTATATCGTGAGAATTATTCAAGAAACTGTAGACTGTGAAACTTGTTTGTCAGACGTAATAACAATGGATTGCAATGCTCCAATCTTTAGTTTAATTAAAAATCAAGACCGAGGTGGCCTTTCATATCCTAAACAATTTATTTCTGTAATTTCGATTATCTTGGACTTTATAGAAGAAGCTATTCCATTTCTGAAAACAACAGGAGTTATGAAAATTCTTTGAGTTTATTTATCCAAAGCTCCTAAAATGTCCATTATGGAACTGTCATTTGAATGAGCACAATCAAAATTTATGTTCATGTATTTGCAACAAAATAATACCCATAATTTTTAAAAATCTGGCAAAAAATATAACTGATAAAGCAAATTCAAAATTCTGGCAACATTCTTTATCTAGAAAATTTTTAAAGTTTACATAAGAATATTTTATGTATGAAATCTTCACTATAATATAAATATGTATATAATTATATAAAAATTTTCTGTTTTTATTCACTTTTTAATATTCACATTCATCTGTATATAAAATGTATATAAGTATGTTTCATATATAAGCATTATTTTTGTATTTCTGCTCCATCTATAATATGTTTTAGAGATTTGCATATTGTACATAGCTGCTCATTAAAAAATATATTTTTACAATAATTTATATTCGTGTGATGAATAAAATGGTTTAACTTTTTCTGTATTTAAATGCTGAACCTTTTTTTTTTTTTTTTTTGTAATTGCTATGTTGTAACAATGAGTTTTTTTTTTTTTTTTTTCAATCAGTATTTGAATGGAAAAGCATCTGTTTTCTTTCTGTAATTGATATATTGTAAAGGAGTGTTTTCTGTATTTGAATAGAAAAAATTCTTTCTATAATTGATATATTGTGAAGGATTTTTTTTTTCTCCCCTAGAAAGTTATTCTATTAAATGGAAATACTGTAAAAAAAGTCTAACTTTTTTTTTTTTTTTTTTTTTTCCAAGTACAAATGTTAAATTAATTGCATAGAACTAAAAAATAAATATTTTTATTAGAACGCATTTATTCAACTACTGAATTTGTTGATTTGATTAAAAGAGATAGAGGTTACGTATACAGATGATGTTATAGACCGTGAGGCGAAACTCAGAAACTCTATATAAATCACATTTCGTTTGCCAACCCTGACAACTATATGATTTGATTTTTTTTTTTGTTTTATAAGTTAATAATTAAATAAAATCATTAATGTTCACCAAAAACCACATGCACATAACTTTAGAATAAGCTGAATAATTTGGAACTATATCACAATTGTCTAATCACATCTTTTGTCATATTCTGCCTCAAGATGGCGCTGTTTCATAAATTTTAACACATCAAACTATTAATATACGTATCATAGTTTTTATTTAAACATAAATTAATAATACTTAACATAATACTAAAATTAATAAACAAAGAAATGAGCTAAAACTAATGATTTTAAAATCTTTATATCATAATATAAACCAAAACATTGTATACCTCCGCCGAATGACTTCTATTTGTAAACATTGAAATAAAAGCAGACAGATCGTTCATTCAACAACAAAGTATGAACACAAACACTTAGTTACGACATTAAGGTTTCTATTTTAAATATTGGTATGAAATATAAGAAATTTCAGTGGTAAACATGTAACACAGTACTAAAAACAAATGATTTTACTTTTTTTTTTCTTTTTACAGATTAACAGGACAAATGCACAACACAAACTTACTTATATTAATATCAAATGAGGCAAATAAATAATTTCTGCTTAAGTCTAATCAAAATGTGCCACATTTGTTTTGTTTGCTAATCAAATTAATTAAAATCTGTAAAAGAATTTATATTATACAGTTCAAATGTTGAAAAATAAAACAATGTTGCTACATTACTGCAGGTACCTGTATTTAATTTTAAAACAATTATATTTGGAGAAACAATTTGAGTTACATTTCTTGTGATGACATTTAGATTTCTATTTTTAGAACTAAATAAAAATTGATATGAATTATCAATACTAAAAACAAATGCTTTCCCCCCCCCCCTTCTACAGATTATAGGGTTAATACACAATACAAACTTCTCACAACTTCCTAATTATTTAATATCAAATGAGACAAATATGCTAAAGCACACAACATTTAAAGTCTTTAAATATCCTTTTCTTGTTTATTCTATTTGTAAATGTTTAGTAAAGCAAATAAATAACCAGACATAAACAAGAAAAAAGAAAAATGTTCAAAGGTATACGATGCTGGAACAATTATTTAAAAATATATATATACATAATAGATAACTTTTTGAATGCAAAACAGTAGTAGCAAGAAAAAAGAAAAACGTTGAAAGGTACACGATGCCAGAACAATTTTTTAAAAGGAAATATATACATAATAGATAACTCTTTGAATGCAAAACAGTAGTAGCAAGAAAAAAGAAAAACGTTGAAAGGTACACGATGCCAGTAACAATTTTTTAAAAGGAAATATATACATAATAGATAACTCTTTGAATGCAAAACAGTAGTAGCAAGAAAAAAGAAAAACGGTGAAAGGTACACGATGCCAGAACAATTTTTTAAAAGGAAATATTTACATAATAGATAACTCTTTGAATGCAAAACAGTAGTAGCACGAAAAAAGAAAAACGTTGAAAGGTACACGATGCTGGAACAATTTTTTAAAAGGAAATATATACATAATAGATAATTTATTAAATATAAAATAATAAAATACTTGGTATTGACCTTGATATGCAGGATGGGATTTTTTTGGAAGGAGGGGGTACTTTCTCAGGATTTTTTGAAACTTTCTAATTTGTTTACAAAGTGTGTGTGTGTGGGGGGGGGGGGGAGGCATATGTTCAGGAGGGCCAGATTAACAAGATTTTATGGTATGTCAATTAAACTCTCCGAATCATAATCAGACTCGTTACAACTTATACTGTCAGTGTCACCTTCAACGTTCAAACTTTCTTGAATTTTATTCCCACAACAGTCATTGCATTTGCACAAGTCACTGCATGACAAATTCCTCAATTTGCAGCTACATTTATTAGTTAAACAGGCAGTTTTTTTGCAACTGCATGCTACTTGTTTAATTAAGAAATCTGGCAGTGGAGGAATAGTATTCCATTGAATTTCCAAAATTTCGTTCTGAAGAATCCAGCCATGTTCTGTTGGACTTGGTGCTTTTATATAATTTTCATTACATTTTTTCAACAAACACGCTTGGTAATTTGCCCGTTTAATATGCAATGTTAATGAATCATGGTTTGGAGGGAGAGAAATTCCTACATCTAATTTTGTTTTGAACAACAGTTCTCTTGCATCATTCACTCTTTTGCATTTTGGCTGTCCATAGAGCTCACATGTAAAAATTTCAAGTGTTTCTATGACATCCAAAGATACATTAAATGATGATCCCAGTTTCTGGAATGCTGCAATATATGAAGGATTATTTTGCATTAATTTGAATGCTTTGATTTTTCCTTTACCTTTAAAAGAACTGCAGCTGTCGCATCCCGTAAAACAGTGCAACCCTATTAAAGCACTTGAAACATTATGTCCCAATTTATTTTGAACATATTGCTGAAACATCCACAACTGTTGGATATGTAGAAATTCCTGGCAGTACATAAGTATTTGATGTTATAAAATTGCATAT
This sequence comes from Maratus speciosus, assembly GCA_963932465.1. Lineage (NCBI taxonomy): Eukaryota > Metazoa > Arthropoda > Arachnida > Araneae > Salticidae > Maratus > Maratus speciosus. The sequence goes on from OZ010798.1 coordinate 416,228,266, forward strand.
AGCAATGCACAACACAATAACATCTGTATCAGAACTTTTTATCAAAATTGAGTCTGCAAATTTTGAGGCATAAAATGCATGCAATAGCATTTTGGTATCTGCTTCTTCTTGGTTGCTATTTAACTCTACTATTTCTGAGCATTCAATTTTATTTCCCAAAGGAGTAAGCTGATGGCACATATTTTTGTGAGTTATTATTATGTTAATGTTTTGAAAAATACACAATTCTGTTTTATTCCACTGTTCAAATAAAAACTCTACCAGACTTTCTTTATTTTTTCCTACTGAAAGAAACTTCTTAAATTGACTGGGTATTCTTTGTTCAGAATTTATAATACGTATTACAACTGCATCATCTTTGCCTCTCCGCCTGTTTCTCTCACAATTTTTAATGCTGTGCTCTGGATATGTATCTGTAACAAAATGAATCGTGTTGACTTGGTGGTATATTGCTATATTAATAAGCTTCTTTAAAGAATATACAGCAAATTTTCCAAAAGATTCTGCTGTACTTTTAAGTTGCTGCAAAAAAGCCATTCCATCTATAATAAGAACTTTTTTGCCAGGGATGTTATCAAGCGATGTTATGTGGTCTACGGAACTTAAAAGGTTATGAATTAATGCTGCTTTATTTGTTTTAGCTAAAGTTCCATCTTCATTTGAAATAGCAGGTGGAAAGTCACTCAAGTTAAATGACATAACCTCATTCATATTTACTGTGGAGGATTGGCCTGTTGTAATTAATTGAATTAGTATCTTTGTGGATGTTTTAAGATTTTTTGCAGCTTGCAATTTCTTTTTTTCTTTTGTGGTGCTAGAAAATGTTAAAAGATTATTTCTTTTTAGAGGAGTTAGAATGTCTTGCTTACTGAGAATTTTATGTTGATATTCCTCGTAACATTTTTTCCCAATATCTTGTGCTGTCTCAAGGTGCTTTTGAATATTTTCACTTGCAAGTACACCACTTGCTATGTTTACTAGTCCACCTTCTTCATATGTAAATGGATTAACCATTGAATCGACTGAAGAAATAATGCACTGAATTGATTTTTCTTCTTTTTTAATCTGTGCTTCACATAAATCATTTTTAATTTTTGTTTGACATTTTTTGCCAGAAAGTTGCTCACAGGATGTACTTATTTGAGCTCTTAAGTGGTGTGATAACATCCATCGATGAACAGCACCAGGATTCCTTGTAAGTCCAATTAGGCCTCCTTTTGTTTTTGAATCTCTGTTTGCAGTTTGTTCAATCACTTGATCAAAAGCAATACCTGAGAAGCCAAAATCAATTTGTCTTTGCGCCACAAATCCACCAGATAGCATATTAGCATGTATGTAAGGATGTGTCAGCTCTAAATTGATCATTTCCAACAAATATACAGGTAGATATCTGGAATAATTTACTTTATCGTATGCAAAAAACCACGGAATCATTTCTTCAACTGTCTTCAAATGCAACTGCCAATCGCCTGTTCTTGTTGCACGAACAAATCTTAAGAGACAAGAAACTATTTGAAGATATGTAATCCAGAAGAAGAATGTTGGGTTTCTTTCACAATTTGTCACAACAAACTCATTATATACATTCATTATTTCAGTGAAATTTGCGGGTACAGTGTTTATACTCAGATTTCCATCAAAATATAATTTGCATAGATGTTTTGAAAGGGAGTGAACTTCAGCACAAAATTCCTCTGTCATTGATTGTAAAAATGCACTCCATAACATTCGACTGAAGGCTTCAAATACAAGCTTGTGGGTGCGTAAACTACTGTTGTAATGTTTTCCTGAAATTACACCATCTACAGATCCTGCTGCAACAATCTCCGATTCAATAATAATATTTATTAAACCTGCATCTTTGAAGCGGTTTCCTATAATACTGAGAAAAGCCATAATAGTGTGAAATTCTCCCAGACGAACTACCAAACATTGATTGAATATGTCACTGTTCCATCTAATTTGTTGAATTTTTGAATAGATTGCTTGATCAGAAACCAAAACTAAACTATCAATTTCTAGCTTGTCAGCGATTTCAATACTTTTAAGAAGAATTGTATATATTGCAGACATTTCAGTTGGATTAGCTTCAATTACAGGTAAATATTTAATGCTGCATAAAGGAAGATTATTTGGGCACATTTTTATATTAAAACCAGTCCATCCAGGGAAAATATCAGTACTATTTAGAAACAATTTACTTAAAATGTACACATTATCGATTTTTTTGGCCAAGTACAATTGTTTGGTGTTTTCGACCTTTGTTAAAACATAATCATTAAGGATGCATGGGGTTTTTTTTGCATAATATTCGAAAATGTTTGCATCTGGTGGTTTAAATGTTCTTTTCCCAGATTTTAAACCTTTCTTAGGAACGCTTACATTTGTTGTGAAATTGTTATTTTGGATGATTATGCCGTTTGTATGGTGGGTAGTTTCATATCCACTTTGCGTTTCCTCACGAAAATCAATGTTATCCCACACTATTGTGGTAAATTGTTTTTTTTCAATATTCATTGGCAGATTATTACATAGATCTAGTTGCATTTCTGCAAGAGCAGTATCATACTCCAATACAGCTGTATGTGATATGCAATGACCTAACCCATTTATTAGGTTTGTCAATTTTGAAGACCCTGTAATGTGACGAATGGACATAGCCAGAGAATAATGTTTAGGTGTTGGTTTTCTACCTTTAGAAGAAAAGTAAATAATGTCTTGAGCAATGGATTGAATTTTGATTTTTTTAGATTCAGGAATTTCTACAAAATTATCCATTTCTACTTCATCAGTTTCACCCGAACACCAGGCAAGAAAGTTAAATAATAAAACTGGTATCATTTTCATTACATTACTGTCATTTAAATCTTCTGCAGTAGGTGGCCAAATGCAATTTATTGGTGGTGATTCACTAATAATTCTTTTTAGATACAATCCAGATTTATACAAATTGTGTTTTTCTTCATCTTCAACATAGTTATGAGTTGGTAATGTTTCCATACTATCGGCTTCAGATGCAGAAGTATCAGTCGAATTATCATTTATAACTGTGATTGCAGATTGATTGTCAGAATTGCAAAGAACTAGCTCTGATAAATTTCTTTGTTTTGGTTGAACAAAAATTAATTGAGGATAGTCTTTTACCAGCCATCGTTTTAATTGTCGGTTAGTTATTGTAGGAATTTTAACTAACAATTCAGGTTCATGTTTCATTATAATATCCATAAGATTTTTATTTAATTTGTTCATGTGCATGATCTCACAATTTGAAATTATTTTGCTTTCAATTATATTTTTACAAAAAGTTTTGTAATGTATATAACATGGGTTTGTATTACAATCCTCAGCTGTGTCTTTGTTTTTTAAGATTCTTGTGTATGACAGAAAGCAGCTTTTGTGGTACTTCATTTCTTTAGCAATACAATCTACATCTCGAATTTTGCATAATAGTGTTTCATCAGTTTTCAAAGTTGCTGATCTAAATAATGCATCACTAGCATTGTATGTCTGGCACAATACAAGATTTTCTTTTTTTCTTTTTCTATCAAACTGATACACATAATGATCTTTTTCACAAATTATGCATGTATTTGGGAAAAGCAAAGCATATGAGCGGCATGTAGAACGGCTTAAACGTTTTTGCTTACAGCTATTTTCAACGTCTGGTTTCGCACGATCGATTCTTTGCTTGGCTTTTTGTACTCTATTTTTGTCAGTGAAACGCATGTAACATTTCCTGTGATAATAAACAGTATGATCTTTACCATCTTTCAGTAAACTGTCTAATTCAGAGGCTACAATCTGCTCTATATGATCCAAATTAATCCACTCTTGAACAAAATTTGCAATTCTACTTATACTTATTTCGCTACTTTCAATTAACTTTTCGTTATCGGATAAATTAGTTGCAACATGCAAGCAACAAGTTTTAAAACTTGCCATATTTAACTTTAATTAAGTCAGGTTTCAGTCAAAGCTTCCGAAATTTTAGATCACATTCCTAAATTACTTGTTTGTTTACAATATTAAAGAGCTCGCGGCCGGCTGGCGCGTGCGTAGTAATACAATGTTGTCTCTTTAATCTATAACTTAAAATTTTAAGAAACTGACTTGCAATACAATACTTCACATATTAATTTTAGTTTTGATATTATTATTAATAATAAACTGTGATTTTTTAAATTTAAGACATAATTTTGACGTTTGAAAATTAAAAATTACACAATGAGCGCCCTCTACCGGCAGAAACAAAGCCTGCACGGTGATTAGAAAACATAATATAGTTCCAAATTTTTTGCTATTTAAAAAACAAATGTGCAACTTTACGTTGGTGAACATTGCATTTTTAAAACAAGGGATCAATGAAAAACATGATCGCATGAAGTTTAAATAGTTGCCATAATTGGTAAACGAACCTGCGGATTTAAAAAATCGGCCCACAGTCTATTAAGTACAATCTATTTAAAAGTGCATCTCTAGTTACTTGGACAACTTAATTCAAAATTTTTAAAAGCAAGAAATTTGTAAATTGAAAGGCTAAAATGAAATGGAAGTTGGTTTAAACTAAATACTTATTTATTTATTTATTTTTTTATGAGAGTGCAGTGACAAATTGTTAATACTCATTACATATAGGATGATTAAAAAAAATGTGATTGACAATGCTGAATAAGTAAATATTTCTAATGTTTAAATGCTCTGTGTATACAAATGGAACATTATTCTTCAAAACATATAAAATTTTGTGCTTAAATTATTTAATTGTACTTAATTCTGTCATTTAATCAGATAAAAACAAGCGGAGTATGATGCATTTTAGCCCTTTAAATCGTACGGATGAGGTTGGCAATCAGCGCCATCTATCGATTTTTTTTGCCCTTTAATGATTCCAGCGAAAGCTGGTGTTTGTTAGGGCCGTATACTGCGCACTAAGACGAAAGATTGAGTTGGGCCGTGTATGCGGCAACAATCGCTCCCCGTTTTGGAAGAGGTAGGCATTTTCGCCGGTACATGTGCTTGTAGTTTGAATAGTATTTAAAGGGACGTTCGTCTCTGCATTTTTTTTTTCGATCGCTCGCTCGTTGGAGAAGTGTGTGTTTGCTGTGGTTCATTTTTCGTGTTCATCAGTTCATTTATCGTTTCCTTTAAGTTGAGTTTGAATTTGATATTTTTTTAGCGGCATATTACTTCAATATGGTTTCTACAAATTTTTTGAATTATAGTTTTAATGAAACCTCATGCCAGTCGTTTAAGTTTAAATCTTTAAGTCATCTTTTAAAACATCGATCTCCACAGATATTGGAATGCTGTCTTAGGACTTATTTTATGAATAATTAATGAAGTATAAACTTCATAGTTTTTCAAAGATAGTGCAGTGAGTCATAAATTTTTACAGAACCTGAAATGTGATTTTTAAAGCTGTGACATTAACTTTATTTGTGCTGGATATATTATGCATCTATTTTTGGAGACTTTGTTCAGATCCTACTTCTATGTGATGATTTGTCTTAACAAGAATGTGAGTGAATTTTTGGCTGTTCACTTCTTTTACTGCATATCATAATTTAAATACTGGCTCATATAGTATACTTGCTGCAGTATAAAAGCAACACCCTGAATTATGGTGTCATTGTCATTAACATGTCTTTAACTTTATTTGATTTTACTTTTGATATATGTACTTGTTTATTTTTATTTAATTTTGTTTATTTCTGATAGATAAACGTTAGTTTAATGAAAAACTTAAATACAGCTTCTTCTCTGTTCTCATCTACCTTTACACACCTTGTCATTTACTATCAGTCTACGTCTATGCCATACTTTGCCCAGCTTTTCTATTTTTACTCTGCTATCCAATTTTAGACTTGTTTCAGACTCTGGTTCGATATACGGACCAGGACAACACCACTTAATACCAAGTTAATACTAAATACCAAGGTTGCCACTTTGGCGCATTTATCGCCAGGTTGGGGAGAAGTAAAGTATTCCACGATTCACTCCTTACAAATTAAACGAAGAAACGAATCTATGTTTTCAAATGAACTAGGCACGCAGTACTTAATACAATATTATTATGATAAAATGATAATTAAATGCATTAAATTTTAATACAACCATTAAAAAAACTTGTAAATAACAAAACTCAGCCTTCTGGTCTGTTTGCGGATAAAAATATTTAGTTGCTTTATCCCAAAACATTTTTGTGGAACCCAATAAAATAAAATTTCGGGATTATATTTTTATTAATGAGGTCTTTAATATCTTTTGCATTGTTAGGTAAGGAAATTCTACATGAATAGGCCCAAACTAGCGAAACAGAATTCAAATCCTCTTGAGATTGTGAATTCTTCTTATCGCACACTTTCACCTTCTAGAAATTTTCATCCCTCTAGAATGGATGTTTCATAGAAAAATGCACAAGAGTGATCTCGTTCGACACAGAGCATCTTGATTTCTTGCCATTTCATATTCATTTTAATTCGCCAGTTCTAATTCATAAACTCCAAGGTGAACATTTTGCAAATTAAGAAGATAAAGATTTCTGCCTAGTGATAATGACTGTTGCACAAAAGGAGATGGTGTTAAAATTTGGTCATGAAAAAATTTGCATTGACTCTACACATGGCACAAATCCGTATGATTTTCTATTAACAATACTACTTGTTGTTGATAATTTTGGTGCAGGATTTCCTGTGGGATTTTGTATCTCAAACACCACTACTGCAAGACAAATGGAGATAATTTTCAGAGCCATTCTTGAAAAAACTTGTATTTTTACTCCAGAAGTCTTACGCAGTTGCATTTTTTAATGCATGGAGAAATATTGTGGGGGAACCCAAAAAACAGTTCCGTGCTTGGCACATTGATAAAAACTGGAATCAAGGCCTCTTAAAAATTGAAAACCTGGAAAAGAGGAATGAAGCCTACAAGTATCTGCGATTGCTGTTAGAAGAATTGAATGTTGAAAAATTCTATAGATTATTAGAAAGGTTTCTTGATGTCTTGAAATCAGATGAGGATACGGAAATATTTTACAATTTTTACATACAGTACATTTTTTACGTACAGTATGCTAATCGTTGTCCTCTTTGGGCATATTGTCACAGAAAATACTCTGGTATCAATACCAATATGCATCTTGAAGCATTTCACAAAGTACTCAAGTATAAGTATATGGGTGGCAGAAGGTGTCTGAGATTGGATATATGTATATCCCTGCTTTTAAAAATTGTTAGAGACTTGACTTTTACAAGATTCCAAAAACTTGTTAATGGTGCAAACTGTGGCAGGATTGCTGATATCAATAGCCGACAGTTGGTTGGTTGGTTGATTAGAGTTTTATGGCACAAAGTCCTCATAGGGACATGCTGCGCCAAGAAAAAGTTAAGGAGTAAAACATAGTTAAAAATTAAAAGTTACATTAAAAGATTGTCAGAGATATAAAAGTGAAAAAACAAAACAAAATGAAGAAAGCAATGTGATGATACAAGTAATAAAAAATAATGCACAATGAAAGCGACAATACACAAGGTTTTAAAAGACAAAAAATAGTTAAAATACTAGAATATTTAAATTAAAAAATTCTAAAATCTCTAAAGTTATGAAAAGTTGTATGTTCAAGAAATAAAGCATAAAATGTTATATAATACTGCTTTAAGAACGAAGTTATAATTCAAAATTTTAAAACGATATAAAGCTACGTAGGATGAATAACTTCAAAAACTGTATTGTTGTCATCGTTATCAGAGTCATAACTACAAGACTCCATAGCCTCTTCTGCATAGTTGAGCAGCTGTTTGTGATCTTTAATATTAGTTATTGCTGGGCTAAGACATGATTTATTGCCTTTTCTCTTCACAGTTTTCCACTGTGAAGAGATTTGAGTTGGAGGTTTCTTTCTTTCTTTTTGCGCGAAAGTTTTTTCATTTGCTTTCGGAGTTGGACAAACAATAGGTTTCACTAATTTGCTTTTATCTGTAGCTGGCGTTTTTTTTGTCTTATGTTCGGTTGATATTTTTGATTTAACTGATGATGTTTGGGGAGAATTAGGTTTCTGTAATGATAGAACTGGAGATGAAGCAACCTTAGTTTCAGTCTGATGATTAGATGACTTTTTGGATCCAACTGGAGATTTCTGTGAATGAGTAAGTTGATACTCTATTGTAACTGGTTCTGAGGATGGTAGCCAACGTTCCAATAATGGGGTACCATAGCATTTACTACCAAGAGAGACGTCCCGGGTTTTTTTAGGTGAAGTATTGGTTGAATGTGTCATAGATGTATTATTTGGTGGAAAAGAGCAGTCGGTCTGGGTACTGATGTGCCTTACGGATTTTGGTTGTTGTTTGAGTATACTGGAGTAAGATACCCCAACAGAGGGGGTCCTAGATTCAACAAGTTTACGGGCTTCAGGGTAGGAAAGTTTTTGAGTAATCTTAACTGCAAGAATTTCCTTTTCACGGATCCAGTTAGGGCAAGAGCGAGAGTACGATGTATGGTCACCTTTACAATTAGTGCAGCGTTCTGGTTTTTCGCAAGTTTTACCGTCATGGCCGACTTCTGCACAACGTGGACAAGTAGCAGATCCACGACAGGTAGTATTAGTATGCCCATACCGCTGGCACTTAAAACAACGCAGAGGATTAGGGATATAAGGCCTAACTGGACAGTTTAAATAACCAGCTTTAATTGTAGAAGGTAAAATATGGCTATTGAAAGTTAGAATAATGTGTTTAGTAGGAAGCATTTGCCCATTTCGACGGATAGTGATACGGCGTACATCTATGATATTTTGATCAGTTAAATTAGCTAGAAGTTCTTCTTTTGTAGAAAATAAAAGATCTGGTTCAGATATGACACCACGGCAAGTATTAAGAGTTTGATGTGCTTTAACAGAGACAGAAAAAGTACCTATAGTATCGCAATTTGACAGAAGTTGTGACTGCCTGGCTGAAGAAACCTCAACCAGTAAGTCCCCAGACTGCAATTTTTTGAGCGAGTGACCATCACCCAAAACAGACTGAAATGTTTTTGCTATTAGAAAAGGTGAAGTTTTTTTGAAAGAACTATCTGAGAGACTATCAGTGCGTTTAATTACAAAAAAACGAGTGAATAACGTCTGTACAGTTTGTTGCTCACCACTTGGGAGAGAAATAGAAGGAATGTTAGTTTTTCCATCCATAATTGAAAAAAAGAAAAAGAATTCAGACCCCGGCCGCACCACCCACTACCGAGCCCAACAAGGGGATGCACATTCGTGCACCAGTGCTAGCCAGGGCCCATACGGTCACAAGACACTCCTATGCCAGTCTCCACCCTTAGCGAGATGGCTAGTAAGTACTCGCTCACTTGATCCCCAGCCAGTGACACAAGTCAGCTGACCAGCCGATTGATGCATACGGGACCAATATGCACCTCCCGTCTACCTGAAGCAGAGGCCAAAGCAGTGTGTTGGTTACCCTCAACTACCAGGATCCCCCTTTCCAGGGACACGGGTCGCCACGCACGGCAAACACGTGGGTGGTTTACAATTCTCCACAAGTCGATATACAGGATGATATCGGCTCATACAGAATTGCCCTCACCTCCGAAGAGGAAACCACAACGAGAGTGAAACATAGAGGAAAGAAAGACAAGAGAAATAAGAGGAAAAGGAAAAGAGAAAGATCGCTCAAGAACCCGGGGTTGCGAAGCCCGTGAATACCTAAAGAAGGTATCCCCCTGGGGGGCAATAGCCGACAGATACATCGACAGAGTGCCAATATTAAAAATGAAATTATTTCTGAAAGTTATTCAAATAACTGGAATGTTGAATCGGAAGAAAATAAAGATATTATTTATGTTGTTCATAAAGAAAATCTCTGTGAAGTAGCAATTTAATTTGCAATTATTGCAAAATATGCATACATTTCTACATATGCTCTTGCATAGATTCTCAAGAGAATTTGAATATGTGTAAACATATTCATGCAGTAAGAACAATTCAAATGAAGAGGTCTTAAGAAAAGTAAGTGAAAAAGAAATATTTCCGAGATTGAAGAAAGCCATGATTTTCATAATCTTGTTTTAGAAAACCAAAAAACTAAAGATAATATTATGAAATCAAAAGTTAATCAAATGACCCACCTAATAGATAATAATAATTTAAATGATGAGGCAAAACAAAAATCTATGAAACACATTGATGCCATAATTGAATAAGCCAGTAATACAAATTATAGTTTTGACCACAATAAAAATAAAAAGCCTGTGAATAAAAAAATTGAAGTACAACAAAGATTGTTTTCAACTAAAAGAAAATGACCTCCAATTCAAAATTCATGTATTAAGATGCCAAGTAGTAACTACAAAATTGCAATCAAAGAATCAATTGAAGATGATAATGATATCTTAAATGTTCATGATCTATTTGATCGCATCTATTAAAAATATTTTTTTATAAATTTTTATTTTTATCTTGTCATTGCCTTTTTTTTTAAATCTGAAGTGAGAAAAAAATGTATACAGTCAACTACTTTTAATCTTAAAAAGCTTTAATTCACAATTTAAGTTTGTGTATAAACAATGAAATTTATTAAATTAAAAAAAATTCAATTGCAGCATCTTTTTCATCCCCCCTCTTCACTGAATATATTTTGTAAAAAAAAAAAAATTACAGTTCCGCATGCCCTGCAAGATAAAATTTTCACCATAAAATTTGAAACAAACAACAACTATGTTAATATTAAAATTAAAACTATAGTCAAAACTATAGTTAAAACTATAGATGATGAATTTCTATAATTTAAATTTGTATATGTACTTACAATAGCTGCATTATTACAAGTTATGATTAATATTAAATAAGTTATGTTTTTAATTAGTTATTACTGCAAATATTAAGCATTCTCATACATTAATACATACATTCATACATTACAGTGGCTCATCTGAATGTTGAGTTCAGCACAAAAACTTGTGTTGTTCTGTCAAAATATTAATTCATTTACACAGAGGATCTTTGAGAAGTTACAGGAGTTCATCATAATTACAATAGTATATATAGCTGTAAGTATTATTTGATTACGCTTATATTATTTATTGAATTTTTTTCATTTTGAAAGTAATATTTTATTTGAAAATCTTTTTGGAATCATCTTTCCATTATAACTTTCATTCATGTATAAATAACTAATTTCATATCTGTAGCACATGAACGTAGATCTCTTCTATGTCCATGCTGTAGCAACAAGAAAAAACTAGTATGTTGGGGCCATCACAAAACTTTCTTCAATATACATCACGTCAATTAAATCATTTAAATAGGTAAAGAAATTACATCAATTTAGAACCAATTCATATCAAATTATACCTGAATTTGAAGTTTGATGAAAATTCGTGCATTAGTTATTGAGATAGAGCTATAGGGGAAATTCTGAAAAATGCAGCATAGTAGCACCACCTGTTGAGCAATTTGCACCAAAACACAAACAGCACTAATTCATATTAAGGTATACAAGAATCTGAAGTTTGATGAAAATCCGTGCATTAGTTCTGGAGCTAGAGCTATTGTGGAAATTACAAAAATGCAGCACAGCAGCGCCACCTGTTGAGCGATTTACACGAAAAGGTACAAAACCTCAATTCATGTCAAGGACTAACTGCATCTGAAGTTTGTCCAGAACTGATGCACGGATTTTCACCATTGAGCTATTGTGGAAATCGTGAAAAATACTGCATAGCAACGCCACTTGTTGAACGATTTACACCAAATCATAAACAGCACTAATTCATATCCAGGTATACCTGAATCTGAAGTTTGTTGAAAACTCAAGCATTAGTTCTTGAGATAGAACTATTGCGGAAATCACAAAAAAATAGTTGAGCGATTTACACTACAAGGTGCAAAACGTCAATTCATGTCAAGCACTAATTGAATCTGAAGTTTGATAAAAATCCATGAATTATTTCTTGAGATAGAGCTATTACGAAAATCGTGTAAATGCAGCATAGCAGCGCCATCTATTGGGCGATTAACATCAAAACCTAATCAGCAACAACTTGTGTCAACATCTAACTGAATCTGAAGTTTGATGAAAATCTGTGCATTAGTTCTTGAGATACAGCTAGTGCAGAAATCGCGAAAAATGCAGCATAGCAGTGCCACCTATTGGGCGATTTACACCAAAACCTAATCAGCACCAATTTATATTAAGGACTACTTGAATATAAATTTTTATTAAATTCCGTGCGTTAGTTCTTGAGATAGAGCGCCCACAAAATTTGTGTAACATACACACAGACAGACATTTTGTAAAAACATGTTTTTTGGAATCTCTGACTTCTAAAACGTGTAAATCCGTCGAAAACCGGAAGTCGGAAATTTTTATGAATCCAATACTTTCTTCTTGTAAAGATAGACGAAAGTAAAAAATTAAACATTTTTTTGACTCCATAGCCTTTTCTACATAGTGCTGCAGCAGTCTGGAACCCTTAACATTTGTAATACAAGTACTAAGGTGCGAGTTCCTGTTCTTTTTCTTTACAGTTCTCCATTGTGAGGATGCCTGTGTTGAGATTTTCCCTCTCTCTTTCTTTGCCCAAGATTTTGGCTTGGTTTTTTAATTTAAGAAATATTAGGTTTCTGTAAGTTACATATGGGTGGAACAGAAGTTTGCTCATTCTGATGTTCAGGTGACTTTTTAGATTGACCAGTCGATTTTTGTGACTGACTAATTTGGTATTCTATTATAACAGTTTCCGAGGATGGTAGCCAACGTTCTAATTTTGGGGTCGCATAGCATTTACTACAACAGAAATCACGGGCTTCTCTATTTGAAGTGGTGGTTGATTGTGTTTTAGCCGAGTTATTTGGTGGAAAAGAGGTGTCGGTCTGGGTGCTTATGTGCCTTACAGATTTTGATTGTTCTTTACGTATACTAGAGTATGATACCCCAACAGATGGGGTCCTGTATTCAACAAGTTTACGGGCTTCAGGGTAGGAAAGTTTTTGAGTAATCTTAACAGCAAGAATTTACTTTTCACGGATCCAATTAGGACAACAGCGAGAATATGATGTATGATCACCTTTACAGTTTGCACAGCTTTCGGGTTTTGTTTTCAGTTGCAAAAATTCTGTCATTGTTTTCTAAGGAATTTAAGCATATATCTACAATCAGGAAAATTTGAAAATCACTGGTTTCTGCATTCTCAACATAGCAAACACTGTTATCTTCAAGGTTTTTTTTTTTCTGTTTTATAAGTTCTGTAAAGCAAACTTTGCTAATGTGTCCATTTTTTGAGCAACAGTTACATTTGAGTATGTTTGATGCAGCATTTGTATGGCGGTTATTTTTATGACAACATAAACAAACATCATCTAATCCTAAATCTTTCAAATTAACTAAACGAGGATTTCGGCTGCGTGATCGATCCCTGCTGGATATTTTTGATTTAGATCGAAAGCTTATTTTTTTTTATGTGAAGATGAGACTTTAAATACGTTTATAGCACTGCTTTTGTAAACTTTTTTATTTTCAATTTTCGATGCTTCAATAGCTAAAGCTATTTCTAAAGTCTGATCAAAAGACAGTTCTGATTGTTGCAATATTTTTTCACACATCTCAAAATCACAGAGACCACGAATAAATTGTGCACATAATAATAAATTTAGAACATATTTAGAACACTCTGCTGTGTCCCGGGTCGATTTAAAATGAGCAGTTTTTATCAGTTCTTTTAACGCAGTTATGTAGGAACATTCAAAAACTAATGAGCCGGAGGCCTAGGAACAGAAACTAGTACCTGTATTTCAGAAGTATTGGCCCTAGCTGTTGAGGCACTTGTCCCACTGAGATACAAGGCGGTGAATGGCTGTCTCATAAAATTCCTTGGGCTGCAATGTGAACCAGTTCCGCACGTACTGCTTGACGTCATCGTCCGAGGTGAATCATTTGTCCCTCAGAGCCTTTTTTAGGGACCAAAATGGCGTAATCGCAGGGAGTGAAGTCTGGACTGTATGGAGGGTGACCAAGAACCTCCCACTTGAATTTCTGCATGAGTGCCATAATCGTGTTGGCTGTATGAGGCCTTGCATTGTTCTGGAGCAGAATGACCCTACAGGTGAGCTTGCCTTGTCGTTTTGATTTGATCGCTTGGCGAAGGGTGGTCAATGTTTGGGAGTAATGCTGGGCTCCGTGGCACTGTTGTCCCTTGCTGCAGAAGTCTCTCAGAAGGGGACCATCTTGGTTAAAGAAGAACGTCCGCATAAAATTTCCTGCACTTGTGTGGAAAGCCTTGGATTTTCTTTGTGGTGATATCCCTCAATGTTTCCACTGGAGACTTTGTCATTTTGATTCTGGTTCGAGGTGATGACACCAAGTCTCATATCCAATCACCACTCGTACCCTTCCCTGGCATAGCGTTGCAGATGATCAAGACAGTGGTCCATTCAACATGTTTCCTGTTGTGGTTGAAGACCGTGGGGCACCCATTGGACACGCACTTTGCAGCAGTTCAGTCTTTCCGTCATGATGATGTGAACACTTCCGACGCTCAATCCGACCTTGATGGCTACGGTTTTCCCTGTAACTCGGCGGTCCTGCGTAACGAGTCCATCAACCAGATGGATGATGTCATCGGTAATGCATTTTGGTATTCTAGACCGTGCATCATTGGCTAAGAAAACCCGTCCTTCCCTGAAGCATTCGTGCCACGCCTTGACCCTTCCATGGGACATGCAGTTTTCACCGTACAAGTGTACAGTGAACACACTCTTCAATGAATTTCCGTTCCCCTTACTCCTTCCGCTGTCAGACAACGAACAACATCTTTTTGCTCTTCTTTTCATACCTCCATTTCACTGCTTGCACAACACGAATGAATGTTGGACAACCGATGCATGCTTCTGCTAGATTTGTAGTAATGTGACTTATACTCGTGACCCTCTAGCGGCGGGCATGTGGACTTCCGTGCTTTTGTCGGAAACCCTCTTTCTTACTGACGCAACGATATTACCATTCTGTCACTGGTTTGCACATTCCAGACTCCCGCTCATTTCTTTTTGAACATCCCTTATAGAAATGTACTCAACTGAATGTTGAGTTCTGCATAATAACTTGTGTTGTTCTGTCAAAATATTAATTCGTTTACACAGAGGATCTTTGAGAAGTTGCAGGAGTTTCATCATAAGTTTTCTTTGATGGTAAATCAAGTATTGTTAAGTTTGAAAGCAATCTGTAATATTTGGCTCCGAGGCAGTTAATTAGAACTAATTTTTTTGCTTCTGTAGTCTCCGGAGTTGTATCAGTTAATCCTTTAAGTTGATAATAATTTTCCAGTCTCTGTATGTATTCGTCAAATGTTTCAACGTTTTCATCAAAGCACTCAAAGTTAAGCATTTGATTCCGGAGAAGGCCACGAGTCATTGCTGGTTCACTGGATGCCGGTGGTGCTGAGCTAAGCCTAACCACGAGTGTATAAAGCTGTTATCAGAGCAGATATTTAAGCCATGTTGACTGCTGTTTTTCTCTCACCGCCACTGTAATGTATGAGAATTAATGTATGATGTAATGTATTAATGTATGAGAATGCTATAATAGTTGCAGCAGTAACTAATTAAAAACATAACTTATTTAATATTAATCATAACTTGTAAGCCCAGGATGATATAGACCAGCTTGTTGGCATTAGACATAGATAAAAGTTAAGGAGTTGACTGTCGTTAGATTTATATTATACATTACACTGTAAAAATCGCAATACTGCATCAATTCATTATCTGCTTGAGAATCTAGATAGCTATAACATACCTACTTTAAATCTCACCGAACTGAATATTTTATGTTGTACTAGACGTTTGAAATATTTTGGCTTGAAGGCCGTTCTTCCTCCTCTAATAAGAAACTTGAAGATTTTAGTGCCTGATGATCCAATTCTCCCAGGTACTGGACCTTGGACTGCTTCTGTATCTTTTGCCTGTGGTGGCAACTTAGACAGCTACTTTTTGGGAGGTTTTATGAAAGCTTTTTCTCCTAATATTGTGCATTTTGCAGGGCTCGCATGATTATAAGCGAAGAGCTTCAACAAAACTTCGATGTTCATACGTTGTAACACCTGCTATGTATGATGCAGTTGATGTTTTCATGCTAGATTCAAATATTCTGACTTTAGTATTAAAAACGATTTCTCCATTAAAAGAAATCCACAATTTTCATATTGTGACAGACCTATCCCCAGATGCTATGCATGATATTTTTGAAGAACTACCACTATATGAAATTGCATTAGTTCATAAAAAGTTGATTTCAGAAGACCATGCTAATCTTGATTATTTAAATAGACATATATTGCCATTTCTATGTGGCAAAATGCCACAACCTGTTTCTCAACCTGTTGAGAAAAGAATTTATGTCAGAATAATTTAAATGGTACAGCATCCTCCAACTGGTGCTTTTTTCACTTATTACCTCTTTTTATTGTATCTTTTATACCAAAAAATAATGAATACTGGACATTTTTCTTGGAGTTTAAAAGTATTGTTGAGTCGAGTTTTGTTCCTGTGATCAGCACCAGCTTTATTGATTCTCTTCAATTGGATATTGTAAATAATTTTCACAGTTTAAAGTACTGTTTTCTGCAAATAAGATTAAGTCTAATCATTTTTTTTTTTTTTTTTACTATCCAATGCATATTTTAATTTTTGGTCCACCAATAAGGTACTCGCTTTTTTAAAGAAGTTTCAATACAGCAAAGAATTCCTATGCTACGTAGATGATATTTTTATTGTTTGGCGGGGGAATTTAATGGTTTTTATACAGCAATTAAATGAACTTGACAATAATATTAAATTTACTTTTGACCTGGAAACGGAAGGGAGGATATCTTTTTTAGTTGTTGAGTTAACGAGAGGGGGGAGGGAGTGAGTTAATTAGCTCAGTTTACCAAAAACCTTTCGTGGAGTTTAACATTATACCTTTTGATGCATGCACCCCATTATCTTATAAATTATTCACCTTCTGATTCCTAATTAATCGAGCTTTCAGATTTTCTTCAGAGATAAATCTGGGGGACGAATTAGAGAAAATTAAACATATTGCTATTGATAATGGGTGTCAGGTAAAGTTAATTAATAAATTAATTCAGATCTCCATATGTAAAATGTACACAGATGCTTCTAAAAATAAAACTGATAGTGAAATTAGTATGAAAAAATTATTTCCCGGGTTTCTTTGAATATATAAAAAATCCTTTAAAAGATTTTGGTTTATGTTTGATCGCAAAGCCTCCCCCGAAGTTGAAGAAGCTTTTAGACACCAAAATCGATCCTATTGGTAGGAATGAACTCACAGGAGTTTATATGATTCGATTTATTGGGTAGTGGGAAATCATTATATAGGTACGACCCAGCGAAAATTCAATAACAGATGTAAAGAACATATGGCTGATATCCAGACTGAATTAAAAAGAGAACATTAATATACTATTTAATGAGAGTAGATTGATTTACAGGTCTAATTTTTATTTACAGTTATTTTTATACAGGAGTCCATTGAAATTTAAGGGGTTCAAAGGTTTGAATGATACTTTATCTTTTTGCATCCCAAATACATAGATCAAGTGGTTAAACAGCTTGTGGAATCGCTACATAGAGGGGACACAAGCGATATTGAAAATATAGGGGCCGTTGTTTGTTAACTTGTATTCGGTGACTACTTTTTTAATTTTTGGTCCACCAATAAGGTACACGCTTTTTTAAAGAAGTTTCAAGATACAGCAAATTTTCCAGTTTTCATGTGCATTGTGTTTGTAGTTCTGTTATACATTCCGATGATGACTCAATGAAAGAGTCGAAACATGTTATGTGTTTAATAAAAATATACCTTTTAAGCAAATAATTATTTTTCATAAGTGTTTTTGACATTTCGTTTTGGAATATATATTATGATATAATTCCAAAACCCTATTTAACATTAGCAAACCACCAGTTGTTTTAAAGCTTTTGTGATCAATTGGATCAAGGCTATTTAAAATCTGAATTTGAATGCTTAGGTTCAGAAATCATCACTTTTACTGATGTCAGTGCAGCTATGTATAACATAATAGAAAGAATAATGTCAGTAACACACAGGGATAATACCATTTGTGTACCAAAAAAAGTCTGTAACCTTAAAAGGAACATCTTATGCAATCAAAATGTGTGTCGTTGCAGGTTTTGAAAATGGAGATGTAACATGAAAAAAAAAAAAAAATACATTTAATGAAAATTCCTGGTTTATAATTAGAAAATATGAATCTGAGAGATTATCTCATTTCGGCTGTTACAAGTTAGTACCATTAGAAATATAGAGCATATGATCCCGTCAAAGTGCGAAAAGTGTTATTTTAAGTATAGTATATAAGTCAGATTAATCACATTTTATTTAAACAGGTGATATAAAATGAAATATTGTGGGTTTAATTGGAGATCAAATATGGGGATTTCTATACTGTTGTCTTACTGTAATCTGTGTTAAGTGCAATATTTACAAGTCACAAAGGATTAAAATCATCCCAAAAACTGTATTTGAAAAAGTCAACCTCCAGAGAAAGAAAATGTGGTACTTCCTATACTTTTAACTGTAATTTGAACATTAATTTTGCTTAAACTGTAGGCTGCATAAAAATGTTAGCATGGTTAATTTTAGAAATAAAAAAATTCATATTTTTTCTCTATAAATGATATTTTCCTTTCTAAAATGTGAAAAAAGTTACTTTGAATCAAAACTTTTTTATTTTAAGCAGCTTAATTAACTGATTAGTTTCAGAAATCTACTTAAGTTTATTTTGCGAAAATTGGCAGACAGTATAAAGTTTTTAAGCATAAAAGAAATTCATATAATTATTCATTGGATTCAAAACTGTCAAACATCACAACTGTATCAAATTTATCTTTGAGTTACAATATACTACTATAGATAAAATTAAACAAATGCATGTTGATTCAATATAGAATTTTTTTTTTTTTTTTTTTATCCCCAATCATGCGTTTTACTATATAGACATGCAACAAAAGGTTTCACTTGCATTATCACACCAGTGATGAGTGATTTCACAGTGATCTTTTCATGGAGATTACTTTTTAAGAGTTAGTATAAATGTATATCAACTCAAGCAAGTCAATGCGTCATTCCTTTTTGCTTTCCTGCTTAGATACTTCACATTGTCTTCTTGATAACCCCTCGTTTTACTATCTTGATAAATCTATTTTATTAAGAATGAAAAGGATGGTTGGTTGGTTGGTTGTATGAGGTTTTATGGTACAAAATGCCTTAAGGGACATGTCGCGCCAAAAAAGTAAACCAAAACACCAAAAGTGAGAAAGGTACAATGTCAGTATGAAAAAGCAATAAGAGCTATCTGGATGGGGTATCCCTTCCAGAGTACTTCAGACAAGTGTAGAAGAATACAAAGTTTAAATACTAAAAAAAGTAGAGTAAAAAAGTAAAAGTATTTCAGTAAAAAGTGCAGTCTGGATGGAGTTCCCATCCAGGTATCATAAAAGAAGAAAATAAATTCTGGGTTGTTAAACGAAGATAGAGATAAAATAATTATTTCAAAATAAAATCCTGCATGTTTTAAAAAAGTAAAGACTGTCCCATGAGGTGTTCTCCGAAGGAGGTTGGTCAGAGTAGGTAAAGAGGAATTAAAAAACATTCTATACAAGTGCCGGAGGCCTGGACAGTCAGTTAAAATATGATGGATGATCAGGATATCAAAATGCAATTGAGGACACTTGGGTGTATCCTGCTGTAGTAAAAAATATTTGTGAGTGATTCTTGAATGTCCAATTCTCAGACGAGTCAGAATACATCAGTTTTTCTTGGATAAATTGGAAGCCGGTCATGATTGTTGGTTTAATATGATGCAGTTTATTATTGTTTTCTAAATCCCAACTTTCTTGCCATTTACTCTGAATAAAATTATTTATAAGTAGTTAATAACAGCATTCAGATAAATAAATAGCATTCAGACCCCAGCCAAAACAACAAACTACCGAGCCCACAAGGGGATGCACATTCATGCACAAGTGTTAACCAAGGCCCATATGGTCACAAGACAATCCTATGTCAGTCTCCATCCTTAATGAGATGACTAGTAATTGCCTGCTCACTTTATCCCTTAGTCAGTGATATGAGCAACTCACCAGGCGATTGATGTACACAGAACCAATATGCACCTCCCATCTACTTGAAGCCAAAGCAGTGTGTCTGTTTCCCTCAACTGTCTTGATCCCACTTTCCAGGGACTCGATCCCACTTTACAGGGACTCGAGTCACCACACACAGCAAACACAAGGGTGGTTTATGATTCTCCTTAAGCCAATATTAACAGATTGATATCAACTTATGCAGAATTTCCCTATTGTCCAAAGAGGAAACCACAGTGAGAGTCAAATAAAGACTAAAGAAAGACAAGTGAATTAAGAGGTAAGTGAAAAGAGAAAGATCGCTCGGGTGTGTAGCGTAGCGAAGCCTGTGAATACCTAAAGAAGGTATCCCCTGGGGGGTTCATGAATAATAATGAACTTTTGGTTGATTAAGTAGATGAACAAATGTGTCTACTTCAGATTTAATTAAGTTGAATGAGTCTGGATATTCTTTAAAGTTGAATCCTTTACAATTATCTAAAGAACAATTTATAAATCTTGAAAAAATTTGGTACAAAATTACTGATGCCCTGATTAAAACCCTTCTCATGAAAAACATTCCCATTCAAGTCATGTTTCACCTAAATGACTGTCGACGTTCAAAGTTAAGTTTGAAAGAAGCAAAAGAATATTTCATTTCATGTTCGAATGTGAATTAAAATCTGTGCTACAAGAATTTTTTTTTTATTATTATTTTTTTTTTTTTTTTTGTGTGTGTGTGTGTGTGTGAAACCATAATAGTAATTTTTTAGTGTTAAGACTTAGTATTCAGAAATTATGAAGAAAAAATTTCACAAGTTATTATATTCAAGTATGTTATCCAGGGTGTCTACAGATCAGGGAAAAACACAGTCAAAAAAAGGGTCAATCCCCAGAATTTTCTTGTAGAGAAATTCATCTTGTTTAAACACGCAAATAAATAAGTCGAATTTTCTATAAGTAAATACTGGTATTTTCAATTATATTTGACTGTGATTTTCCCTGATCTGTAGACACCCTGTTATCCAACTACCAGCAACATGGATTGTCATGTGCTTCAGCTGGTCTACCTATTCCAACAGGAAGTACAGTCATAATACAGGAGTATAACCAGTTTGAGGAAAAGAAGCAGCAGAAATATGTAACGCATCTCTCAATAATGAACAACTTCTGCATTTATTAAAATTACCACAACTATAGAAAAGCAATGAAAATAATAGATATTTTTTCTTCGGTGGTCCTGGAGGTTCTGGCAAAACTTACCTGTATTCAACGCTATTGTATTACGTTCCGAAGTAATGGGAAAATTGCAGTTCCATTTGCAATAACTGGCATTGCAGCAACATTGATAAAAGATGGTTGGTTGGTTGGTTGTATTGGGTTTTATGGCGCAAAATCCCCAAAGGGACATGCTGCGCCAAACAAAGACTAAAATATAAAAAAAGTGAGTAAGGAGATGACACCAAGAAAAAAAATATGAGTTGAAATAGAAAAGCCATCTGGATGGGGTACCCATCCAGATGTAGTCGTCAAACAAAGGTAGAAATCAATGTAAAAAAGAAATCCAGTAAAACAAAGTAAACATGTTATCTGGTTGGGCTTTCCATCCAGATGTCAATAAGAAAGTCCCACATATGAAGCTTATAAAAAACTATATCTCAAAATAAAATCCAGTGCGTTTTAAAAAAGTAAAGAGTGCCCCATGAGGTGTTTCCCCAATGAGGTTTGACAAGATTGGTGAAGATGTGTTAAAATAAAATCTATATAAGTGCCGGAGGCCCGGACAGTCAGTTAAAACATGATAAATGGTCAGGTAATCAAAATGACAATGAGGACACATGGGTGCATCCTCCCGAAGTAAAAGATGTTTATGAGTGATTCTTGAATGTCCAATTCTCAGACGAGTCAGAATAACATCAGTTTTTCTTGGATAAATCAGAAGCCAGGTTATGATTGTTGGTTTAATATGATGCAGTTTATTATTGTTTTCTAAATCCCAACTCTCTTGCCAATTATTCTGAATAAAGTTATTAATAAGTAGTTTAACGTCTGAGAAAGGAACTTTATGGTGTAACGGATTAAGAGCGCGTTTTGCCACCTCATCTGCTTTCTCATTACCAGTAATACCCATGTGTCCAGGTACCCAGCGCTAAAAGGTGGACGCACTGTTCACAGCACATTCAAACAACCAGTTCCTCTGCTTGATACATCGGTTTCATCAAAGCATCTCCGTAGCTTAAAATCAGCGACAGTCTTTGCTTATTCAAGAAATTATGATGCTAACTGAAGATAGTTTTCTTTGTATAGGTATGCTGCTTCATGAAGTAATGAGAAATGATACCCCATTTTGTGGAAAAGTCATAGTACTTGGAGGTGATTTCAGGCAGACACTTACTTCCAGTATACTTCAATTGATATTATCGAAAGCTGTATAAAATCAAGCCCACTTTGGAGCAAATTTACTTACCTGAGCCTTAAAATTAATATGCATAGCATTGGCCAAAAGGAACACAATACCTGACAATCTAATATTGGATTATAGCCAATCTTTCTCTAATTTAAGGTTTACCAATTAATACTGTCGAAATACCTGAGCAAATGATTGTACAGAACAATTTAATTGAAGTCATTTACAGCAAGCCATTGTATAACATGCTTTGAAGAGCTATTTTATAGGGCTGTTTTAGTTCCAACAAATAAGAGGACTCTTGAAAACAATTATGCAATCATTAAAAAAATCCAAGGAGATGCTGAAATATATTATAGTGCAGATTCCATCATTTCTGAAGATGCAAATGATTTTCTAAATTATCCACCAGAATTTCTTCATGAGCTAACCCCGTCAGGTATACCACCACATATGTTGTTGCTGAAAAAAGGATCGTAATCATGTTGCTTCGTAATTTAAATCCCAAGCAAAGATTTTGCAACGGTACCCGCCTATTGGTCACAGGACTTTCTTCTATCTTCATCACTGCCGAAATAGTTTCTGAATGCAACCGGGGAGATATTGTCTTTTTGCCAAATTTGAATTAGCACCAAGTGACATTAATCAGCCATTCATCTTCAAATGTCGTCTGTAACCAATCATTCCAGCATATGCCATAACTATATATAATTACAGGTACAAACATTCGAGCATGTCAGAATTTATCTTGATGAGACTAGACTATCTTCTCACATGATCAGCTCTATGTTGCACTATAGAGATCTAGATATCCTCATCAAATTAAAATTTGGTTAAAAGATAGCTAACAACAAGGGAAACTGCTAAATGACAATAGATATTTTACACAAAACATTGTTTTCAAAGAAGTATTCTGATAATTGTATTTTTAACTATGATTTAATAGGTCCTGTTATTTAAAGTTTTTATAATTTAAAGGAAATGTAACATGAACTCACTTTCTCTGATCTAAAATACACTTCATTTACAGAAATCTGTTACTTTGGCTCTTCTTTCCCTTTGGATTTTACGATTTCTGTCGGACTAACGGAAAAAAAGCAATATTTAAAAAGGGAAAACGCGATAAATACTTATAAATATTTTAATGATTTAGTAACTTTAAAATACATTTCTTGTTTGACTTATGTTTAATTATTATCTTAATTACAGATAAGGTATGCTTTAATAGAGTATAGCTATTATACCAAGGGGTAAAATAGTTAATTGACCAAATTTAAAATTGCATTATTAGTTACTAATTTGAATGTTTTTTGTGAAACAGTTCTTCAAATTTTGTGAGTGAAGTTCATCTGCATATTCTATGTCATTATTTTAACAATTAAGATAATAATTTTCAGTATTTTTGATTATCCTGTAGACAAATTTCGCCAAATTATACAAATGGTTGGTTGAGGTTTTATGGTGCAAATCCTTTAAGGGACATGCTGTGCCAAAATAAAGACTAGAAACACAATGTACGTAAAATTAAAAAGAGCAATGAAAAAAGCAATCTAGATGGGGTATCCCATCCAGATGCAGTCAGACAAGTGTAAATGAATAAAAAAACTTAAATCCTAAAAAACAATACAGTAAGAAAGTAAAAGTAATTAAAAAAAGTGCAGCCTGGATGGGGTTCCCATCCAGATGTCACTTTGGTGTAAAAGATAAACCTGGGTCATTAAATCAATGAAAGCAATACAAATTATATTTTAAAATAAAATAAATTTTTTAAATAATTTACAAAAGTAAAGAGTGTCCCATGATGTGCTTCCCCAATGAGGTTTGTCAATATTGGTGATGATGAATTAAAATAAATCCTATACAGTTGCTGGAGGCCCGTACAGTCAGTTAAAACATGATGAATGGTCAGGTAATCAAAATGACAATGTGGACACATGGGTGCATCCTCCCGAAATAAAAGATGTGATCCTTGAATGTCCAATTCTCAGACGAGTCAGAAGAACATCAGTTTTCCTTGGATAATTCGGAGGCCAGGTCATGATTGTAGGTTTGATATGGTGCATTTTATTATTATATTCTAAATTACAACTTTCTCGCCATTTATTATGAATAAAATGTTTTATAAGTAGTTTAACGTCTGAGAATGGAATTTTATAGCATAACAGATTAAGAGCACGTTTTGCCGCCTCATCTGTTTTTCTTTTCCAGGAATGCCCAGGTACCCAGCAAAATAAAATATTATAACCACGTCTAGTCAATTTATTAGGGGAAAGTAGGGTAATGACTCAGAAGGGCAATCCTGCTCACCAAATATCTCTAAACAGAAAAGAATTGAAAACGTGCGATTGGTATTGGCACCTAGCGAACTTCATATTAAGTTTCCAGTAAGGATTTAGTACCCGTCAGGAGGAAAGTATTTTTGTGTCCTCACGTTATTAGTTTGCAGTTATAAAATTCTACAACATCTAACTTGAAGGTAAGTGTACACTCTTATTTTCAAATATGAATTTATTAATAATATGTCTACAAAATATATACATTTAGCTGTACTTTCATGCTTTTATTTATTTTTGTAGTGCGTTCTTACGCCAATTATAATGCATTAAAACCCAACATGGTGATAACGGGTAATGACAGCTCGCGTGGAATTCTTGAAGAAGTGTTTGATAGAAATTATCAACATGTCATATATTTATTAAGTCTCATTGCTCAAAAACCACCTTCATAAACTCATACATTTAATGCATTCACTTTCCATTCATGCTCATTCCTTTCCATAATTACGCTTAATCATATCTTTAGTTAAAAGATCATGTACTTTATTTACATTACACACAATAGTGAATGTTACTTTTATTTTTATTAAAAGCGTTTCTTTATCAAATACAATAGTAACTTACCTTTTAAGTGTTTCTTTATTACTATTATTCAAGTTTTACTTTACAATAAGTTTCTTTAAAACATTAGATTATATTTTAAAGTTTATTTACGCTTTCAGTTATTAAAGTTTGCAGACATAGCAATTGATGTAACGATTACGTTGTAATCGAATTATTCAGTTTGCCGTATCGGCACCAGATGGCGTTTATCATCTACCACCTGATTCGCTGTCAAACGTTAATTATTCATAAGTTTTGTATCTACATTGTTTCTGGGAACATTCTAGCAAATAGGCGTTTTCCCCGACACGTGTCTTTGATCATAGAGTATATATACCGCAGGCAGATTTCATTTCGGCAGACGCACATCTGATAAGCTTGTTCTTTAATGAGATCAAGAAGCGGTGATCTGTATTGCATTTCCGGGGATAATGTTTTACATTTTTGAGATAAGTTATATATTTCTTTTGCATTATGAGGTTTTGGTTTACCGGTGTTGCAGTTTACATTAAATTTAAAGCAGCTTCTCACAAAGTAAATATATCTTATAGTCATTTTTCAACTGTGTTATATTAACTGTTTTTAACCGTCATATTTTTAAGTAGTATATAGTTATAATGATACATAGAGCCTTGTGAAATGTATTCTCAAGAATTCAAGTTTGTGATCAAGTTTTTTAAATAAACTCAAGTCGCCTGAATACATGTCTGTTTTAATTCAACATATCTTTTAAACCTTTTCCTCATTACTCATCAGTCTCTCATCAAGTTATCTTTTACTTTCAAGCTCCGAGTTACATATTCACCAGGCAGCTTTTCACTGTGAAATGTGTTAGTCTTATTAATTAGGACTCTGCTGTTTTTAAAGTGTTAGGCAGTGTTATTTATCCGTTCAGTGTTGCCAGTGTGCAACTTTTTTTAAATTCAAATTTGTTGATTGACACCTCTTTTTGAAATGGTAAAATTCCCCAGTTTTCGCCTTAATTAATATGCCATTAAACAAGGGGAATTTTAAGATTTCTAAAAGTGGTGAAAATCAAAAAAACCTAAACATAAAAAAACTAGCCACTATATGTGTAAAGTGGTCGCAAAAAGTCTGCAGTGGTGTGAACAGCCCACACAACTACATATATGACTTTTGTCTTACTTAAATGTTGTATTCAAACTCTGAGCGCAATTACCCTACCATGTCGGGCATTACCGCTCACAAGTGGTTATTTAAATAAAAAGATTAAAAAAAATTCCTAAAACTTTCATGCAAATTAGTTGATTGCAAACTGTTCCTTATGCTTTGGAGTTATACTTCGTTAATAAAAAACTGATTTTTTTTTTTGTCTAAATTTGACTAGCTATTCATGTTTTCCCTTAAGTGAGTGCCATTCCCCTACTTTCCTCTATAAAACTCTAGGATGACTGAGACATAAGGATGCTTTTTAAAAGATTTTATTGCGTCAATAGAACTATTTGAGTCAGTATATATGAGGAAGATTATACAAATGGAAAAATGTTGCCATTCTAAAATTTTAAAACAGGAAAATAAAATAATTTAAATTTAAAAATATCACTAAAGAATAGGGTTACTTTATGATTTAGTTACATACCAAATATAAAATTTAATTTATTCAAGATGGTTTTGGACAAAAGAATACCAAGAACTGTTTACGTATTTAAATGCACATAAACAAACAGATATTTTTTTCAATGTAGTAATCGAATTTATTGAGGGACATAAAAATATCAATGATAACAGAGGATTCCAAGGAGGTTATTGCTCATTATTTAGTCAAAAAACATAGATATAACTACACTGCTCAAAATTATTAGAGGATCACATGGTAAACTAAATTACGCAAATGTTTACACCGATAAGTAACATAAAGTAAAACATCCATAATTTAAAGTATAGTAGAAAAAAGATAAAGACAAGTTTACATGTAAATTAAAGTTTATGACGTCAAAAACTAGAAATAGGAGATAAGTGCAGAAATCAGGATTTTGCAGAAACATCTGTTTCACTGCCTCAGTTGTAGAATTAATTCAATTGCTCAGCTTGTGTTTTGTGAAAAGGTGGCTTGAAAATGTCACAACAACATGATTTACCACAATCTATGGCTTGGTGTGTTTTCGGGACAGTTGAATTTGGAGAAACACAACGAAGTGTAGTGGACACTGTTGGAATCACAAAAAGTGTCCATGAAAGACTGTGGAATCGATTCCAAGACACATGGAATGGTAGTCATCAAAAAGTGCAAGGTTGAAAATGTTCTAACACAGAAACTGATGACTGATATATCCTGTTAACAGCTCATTGAGACGTAACGGGTAATGCTACTCAGCTGCAAACACAGTTGTTCTTGGCCACAGGACGAAGGGTGTCCAGCCAAACAGTCCGAATAGGCTTCATCAGGGTGGTCTCTATGCACGTAAGCCAATGGTCTGTATTCCATTGAACTTAAGCCACTGTGCGGCCCAAAGAAGGTGGGAACTGAACATCGAGTTTGGAGGCAACGTTGTTGGAGTGAAATTCTGTTTACAGACAAGTCCCTATTCAGTCTGGATGTGACATCTGATGTGGTTTAGTATGGAGAGAAAGAGGCAATCAAAATAATCCCACATTCTTTCGTGAAAGATCACATTACAGATGAGGTGGGTTGATGCTAATGGCTGGAATCAGCATAGGTGGACGTACGGGCCTGCATACCATTCAGAATGGCACTTTGACGGTCCAAAGTTATACAGACCAGATACTGAGACCTCATGTCATGTTTTATGTTGCAGCAATTAGTGATTTCTTTTTTTCCATGTATGATAATGCCAGACTTCATACAGTTCGTCTTGTGAAAAACATGCTTGAAGCTAAAACAATACAGCGTATGGAATGACCAGCATGCTCTCCTGACCTAAATCCGATCGAGCATGTTTGGGACATACTCAGACGACGCATTGCAGCGAGACCAAGGATTCCTTTTACTATCCGGGACTTGGAGATTCCAATTCTTGAACAGTGGAACAGTATTCCCCAAAATCTTATCAATAACCTAATTACATCCATGGAAAACAGGTGTGTAGCAGTCTTAACTGTTTGAGGAGACCACACGCCGTATTAAAAATTTTGCATCATTTCTAAACAACACTTTTTTTTAAATCATTTACATGAAACCAAATTGTTGCCCTAAACCATTTTTCATGTTCTTTTCATCTTTTTAAAGACTAAAAGCTCCATTACAATTTTTTTGTGTCTTTTTTACTGTATTGCACATTGATACACGTGTACTATCCATTTTATGCCCATACATGGCTGTCTTGCACTGTTCTCTTCACTTTTTTGCTTGCTCCCCTAATTTTTTTGAGCAGTGTATAAAATAACTATAATAAACTATATATCTATTATATTTTTTCTCTTTTAATATCATGTGGTTATCGTTTATTGACATAAATTTTATTTTAAATAACGAAGGAACAAATAAATTAGTAAAACATAAATAAAAATAAAACGTCGAATTAAAAATACTTGGTCTTGATGACATGTTTAATGTCAAGTGAATATGACATTTACGATCCTCCATTATTGCCATTTAATCTTACAGTTTGGCGACAGTTTTGATAAACGGGATAATCAAGTAGTACCTAACTTTCTTGAAAATTAAGTTTGAATGAAAAATGGGCTGTTTTTATAACTATTTTACCCAACCTGTCAGTATTAGATAAGATAAAATTTATTACTTCATCATTCTTTTTATAGTGCAATTCTATATCATTCTTTTAAAAAAAACATCACTCTGACGGGCTATCTTCTAGTTTTATAATCAAAATGCGTTCTTTTACAGGCTGCAAAAGATGTAGAACAGTTTCTGAAGGGTCATCATTCATACAGCCATATTTAATTATGGTGCAAACATTTAGCGAGCAACAAACCTTTTTTTAATAATGTAGACAATACATTAATTGCTGTTAGTGATAACGCAATAAAGACATTTGATACGCTTTTCAAACTACATTATGTTTTCCATCTGGAATATGCAGCAGACCTAATTAATTTTTATGATTTCATAGTAGGCTGCATTGTCCAATTGCATATCACATGGGGATGTTGCGATGCTCTAAACACATTGTTAATGAACTTAAAAATTCCTGCTTTTGGGCCATAGAAAAATGTAATTAATTATGATGGTTTCTTATCGTAATTTGCACTAATAAATTTGATTTTTCAACTTACTTTACGTAATTGGCATAAGCTATTTAAATGAGTAAACATTAACGTATGTTTATGCAATTAATGGACATCTCCAAGATATGATTATCTTTCAGCGCCGCCTCATTGTTATAAAAGTATTTATTTGGTTTGAATTAATTAATTTCTGTTGAGAAAGAAATTATTGATTTTGTCCTTTTTCTCACAATACTCTAGAATTTGAAATACAAACATTCAGGGAGCAACAAACCTTTTTAGGTGCGTTCGTAATTATATAAATACGTAGCACCTATAGTCGTCGTTCAGTCCGTCTGTCTGTCCGTCCGTCTGTCCGTCCGTCTGTCTGTCCGTCCGTCTGTCCGTCCGTCTGTCTGTCCGTCCGCATATAACAGAGCAAAAACTACCCGACCGAATGATCTGAAATTTTTAATATAAAATTGCTGCAAAATTTTGTCGAGCCATTTTCAATTTTATGAAAATCGGATGTATAGTTTAATTACAGGGACAGTCAAAAGTTTTTCTTTACATTACGGCCAATGGGAAAAATTATTGCAAGTGAATTTTAATGATGTTACAGACTTCCGAATGGTCTGAAATTTTTAATATATAATTGCTGCAAAATTTTGTCGAGCCATTTCCAATTTTATGAAAATCGGATGTATAGTTTAATTACAGGGACACCCAAAAGTTTTCCGTTACATTACGGCCAATGGGAAAAAATTATAGCAAATGCATTTTAATGATTTTACAGCCTTCCGAATGGTCTGAAATTTTAAATATATAATTGCTGCAAAATTTTGTCGAGCCATTTCAAATTTTATGAAAATCGAATGTATAGTTTAATTACAGGGACAGTCAAAAGTTTTCCGTTACATTACGGGGAATGGGGAAAAAATTATTGTAAGTGCATTTTAATGATGTTACAGACTATGCCCTTATGAAGCGCAAAAAAATATACATTCAGTACAATATGGGGTGCAAAAAATAATTATAAAACTAGTTATAGTACGAACGCACCTCATTTGCCACGTTTGACGAGCAATTTCCAACTTGTTTGATAGTGTAGACAATACATTAATTGCTGCTAGTGATAATGCAATAAAGACATTTGTAACGCTCTTCAATCTGCATTATGTTTTCCATCTGGAATATGCAGCAGAACTAATTATTTTTTATGATTTCATGCCCAATTGCATATCCCATGGGGATGTTGCAATGCTTTAAACACACCGATTAAATGTGTTAGCCGCAACAGTTTATGCTGACATTAACGATGAACATGCTCGCAACACAATGAAATTTTTGGAGGCTGTGCCAGCAAACATAAGAATAAAATTACAAGAAGAGGGTATCAATGATTATCGTGCTGCTGTTGAAAGAGCACATGTATTACATGAGATTCTGCATAATGAAAAAATTTTGCATTCATTGCTCTCCGTCAACAAATCAGAAAACAATTTTGAAATACAACTCAGAGAAATCTCTGAGAAAATCAATCAATTGTCAGTTGTACCGCCAGAACCCAAAACAGAAAATTAAACAATGATGTTAAGAATAGGCCAAAATATACTGTGAATGCTATGCGTTACAGAAAAAAATTCAAAGCACAAAACTACTCAAACGTTTTTCCCCCTCACAAATTTCCACAAAAGAAAGTGGTTACCCGTCAACTCTGCTTCAGAAATGGCCATGATGACCAAGCATGTTTTAAATGGAAGAGAGCCAACACACAACGAAGGGGAAATTTTAACAAAAATAACAATCATCAATTTCAGGAAAACTGAAACAGACAATTTTTATGCTGATGGTATTGTGTCAATCATGTAACTTTACATCAGCAACATTTCCTATTGACCCTGCATTACCCAAAATTTCTAAAGAGAGGTTAGTTAATTCAATCAGTTCACAAACTTTAGATATCATTACAATAGCAAAGAATGTCGCTACTCAAACAGAAAATGAAGGCGATAACAAAGTACAGATCACTTGTAGTGTAAACACTCACTCTTGTAAAGGCCACAATAGCAAACCATAATATCACCCTATTGGCTGATTCTGGAAATAGCATTTCATTACTTTCACAAAAATTATTTAATGAACATTAAAATACAAGAGGTTATCAACAGCCATAAGTATTAAAACTGTAAATTCAGATGTTTCTTTTTCTTCGTGTATTACAGCGTCCATTAAGTTAAAACAGAAATCCTTCTTGCGTTACTTTTACATAGTCGATAGTCCGGAATCCTCCAGTTATGAAGGTATTCTCGGTTTCGACTTCATAAGTAAATTTAATATCATCATTACCATTTTCAATAAATGCATTCACATCAACAACAGCTTGACTATTCCATTAGAAACCTCTGGCACTAATTCAAAAGTCAGTGAAGGTGATCAATGTAACACTCTATGTGATATTGTAATAAATCAGCAAGTTTTCTTTACTCGTAAAATCAATTTAGAACCCAAAGAGCAAACATGGTGCTCTGTTTACACTAACAACAAAGATGACATAAATTAGTTATTTGAATATTTGGCACATAAAAAGAAATAATAGGACAGGATGCCACTATTCAAATGAATAAAAAGTCAAAATATAAAAAGAAAACTTAAAAATTACATCACTTCTTTTCTATTTCACTTAAAAATATTTCAGACAGTGCCATTCATCTTCCTAAACATACAAAAAATGGTCATTTATCTGAGGTCGAGGAAATTCTCGAGTACCCCCTGATAATTTTGACAAGCATCATAACTCAGAACATCACATCCTAAATTTTATTCAAGTATCTAATGAGACGTTGAAAAAAAGGAAAGAGGATTTATCAGCTAACAATTTTAATCTTGCACATTTAAATTCTAATGAAGCAAATACATTGACTAAATTATTACTTAATTATCAGTCCGCCTTTTCAAAATCGTGAGATACACTTGGACATACTGATAAAATTGTACATGATTTGAAGTTTATTAATGATTATCCTATAAAAACACTTCCCTTCCCCCTTCCTCAAACTTTGCAAAAAGGGGCTTTGGAACAGATTAAACAATTACTTGAAGCCAAAATTATTGAATGTCACTGTTCAGAATGGGCTTGTCCCATGCTACTTGTCAAAAAGAAACCAAACGGTACTGGTAAACAAAAATTCAAACTTGCATTGGATCTCAGAATGGTCAACACTGTCATTCAAGGCTCATCTTACCCCCCATCTAAAAATTCAAACTCCACTTTGTCCATTGTTTGCAGTGAAATTCTAAAGAAAGGACATCCTCAAAAATTTCCTAATTATTTCCTACACCCTGATTCGAAAGTCTTAATGTTAAAGAAGGAAAAATATTTTAAAAACACTTTTTCATATCACATTGTAGTTCCTAATTCTATTAAAAGCAAAGTCTTAACAATTTCACATTTATCTCACTTTGGTTTTAATGAGACCTGTGAATTCCTATCATCTAAATACTTTTGAAAAGGCATGTATGTTGATACTTTAAACTTTGTAGCTTCACGTATCAAATGCCTCCAATGTAAACATCATTGAACCCTCCTGCACCTTTACAGCCCACCTACACACCCAAATACCCTAGTCATACTGTCAGCACAGATCTCGTTGGACCTTTTGCTAATGGTAAACATGTATTAACTATTACAGATCACTTTTCAAGACATGTTCAACTTTTTCCACTTAATGATGTATCTGCAGCTAAAGTCATTAAATATTTATTCTTTTATATAACCACCTTTGGGAGACCTTCTGTTGTCTTGTCAGACTTACGACACAAATATACATCTCAAGTATACAACATTTTTAATGATACACTGGGCATTAAAGTACTTCATAGCTCTGTCTCGAGGCCACAATGAAACTCGATTTTGGAACAAATCAATAAATCAATCAAGAATTCTGTTAATATACTCTTACAGGAATTCATTCATTTGAAAATGCAATATTTATACACAAGTCACTCTACAATGGTTCGAAACACTCAACTACATTATTCTCTCCTAATCTTCTTCACTTTGGACGTGAACTTACATTAATTTTTGACACTTTTGATCGGTGTAGTAATCAACCTTTTCTAGATAAACATACTGAGATACATAAACTACTTGAAGATTTACACAAATTATGAGACAAAGCTTACAATAACATTAACATAGCTCAGGTAAAAGATATAAACATTATGGTCAAAAAGCTAAATTAAGAACTATTTCTGTAAAAGATATTGTATATTTAAAATCTGTTGATAAATTCAAAACTAAATGACTGGACCATGTATTGTTACCTGCAAACATTCACCTGTATCATTCTCGATCAAGAGGTTGTATGCATCTGATAATACAGCATTTCGTGTGCACATTGGTTGGTTGGTTGGTTGGTTGGTTATATAATGTTTAATGGCACAAAATCCCTTAAGGGACATGCTGCGCCAAACAAGAAAAGACTAAAAACATAAAAATAAAGAGCAGTGTGCACATTGATAAATTACTTCTTGCACCGCCTCGATATGGAGATTTATTTGATGCATCAAGTTATATAAAAATAATATTTTTATAAGAATTATTGTTAATTACAGCCCAAGGATGATATTTTAAAGATTCGTTTTTAGATTTTAGATTCATTTCTTTCGCCTGATCAACCACTGGGAAAAAGGCAAAAAACTATTTGTTTATAAGTTTGTTGCTATTTAATCTCAGTGGATTTCATTTTTGTCAATTATAGGGCAATCATGTTAGTTTACTTCTAAAACTTAAAAGGAATGAAATAAAATAAAAACCTTGCAGCACTGACTTTATTAGATCTACAACTGGTGGGGTCACCTTATCCTCTGAAAGCTAAAACCTTTTTTTAATCAATGATGCAATCAGTTTTAAAAAATATAAATTTTACAAAATAAAATGTGTGAAATTTTTGACGAAATCAGTAAAAACCTGAGTGTTTCATCATAATTAAAAAAAAAAAAAAGGTCGGCTTACGAGCCTTTTATCTCTAAATATCAATATTTTTCCCTCAGGCTACGAAAACGATAACTCCTAAAAATTTCAAAGAGTTTGGACAATAACAACTATTTTTATAAGCATTTAAAATACCAGAAGACCGCCCCCTCCCTAGCTTTTCTGCATATTGCAAAATTACGCATAGCATCCAAAAGTCAAATTACACAGAGACAGTGGTGGAAAATTGGCGCAGAGGAGGAGCCTATTGACATCACTAAATTTTAGTAGTATCTTTCGCCTTATCTAATAACAAAATTTCTGCGTTTTTATTAAGGCGAAGAATACTATAAAATTTTAGTGGTGTCAATAGGCTCCTCCTCTACGCCAATTTTCCACCACTGCAGAGATGAAAATACCAAATAGCATATACTTTCAACTTTCTTTATTATACTGCAATTTGGACAACAAGAAATGTACAATTTCGTTAACGTTCAATCACCCTCTTCCTTTCCTGTTGCAGTTCTTTCAACGCCTTTTACCACTAAATATAAGAGAGTTTTTTCTCCCCGATTTTTCAGCAGACACAAATTTTATATAACATATCTAAATCTTTAAGCATTTGTGTTAGACAATTAAATAAATGTAATGTCTAACGGGGTTGGAAAGTTTTAGCTGAACAGCATACAGTTGACAAAAAAAGCATTAAAACAATGTGAAATTTGTAGTTTTCAAGGTAATAAAATGAAATAAATGGCAACATCAATTTATGCATAATAGTATTTTTTTACCAGAGTATTCAATAAGTAATAAAAAATTATTAAAACTAAATATATTGTTTTTATAAATTTAAAAAAAAACGAGATTTGCACCACAAAAAAGTATTAGAACAAAATAAAAACCAACATGCAAATTGTGATGTAACATTGTTAAATTTTCAAAGTTATTCTCACACATGTCAAGATCACGTCAAGGAGGTTTACTTCATTTGCTGACAATTAGTTCAAAATTGTTTGTTTCAAGTTTTTTGTTATGACACCCAAAACAAAAGAGATTCCACTTGCAAAAAGAGAGCAAATTGTTTATCTGCATCATAGTGGAAAAACATTCCGGAAAATTTCAAGTATGTTAAATGTGTCATTGTGTGCAATTCATAATATTCTTAAAAAGAAAAAAGAGACTGGTGTTGTGGATAACAAAGAAAGATCAGGGAGACCAAGCAAGCTGACTGTCAGAGAAAGAAAACAAGTGATTAAAGATGCTCTAAAAAATCCAACAAGAAGTGCAAGGATGTTGGCCGCGAATATCGAATCAATATCAGGAAAGATTGTATCACCACAGACTGTAAGAAATGTTTTGCATAGTGCTGGTATAAAAGGAAGATGGTCAAAAAAGAAACTGTTTATTTCAGAAATCAACAGAAAAAAACGTCTAGAATTTGTCAAAAAATATAAAAGCAAACATTAGATTTCTCCGACGGAAGTAAGTTCGATATTTTAAAACCAAAACACGTACTCACTGTTTGGAGAAAAGGTGCTGCTTTAGAATCTCAAAATTTGCTGAAGACGGTAAAGCATGAAGGGGTAGGGGGGTATTCATAGTCTGGGTGCATGGCTTACAATGGAGTTGGAAATATCCAGTTTATTGATGGTAAAATGACAGCTTTGTTATACATTAATGTGTTACAGCATAATTTGAAAGATAGCGCAAGAAAATTAGGATTGGAGAAGACATTCTTCTTTCAACAAGATCAAGACCTCAAACACATAGCCAAAAAAACCAAAGAGTGGCTTTTATATAATGCTCCCCGAAGATTAGTAACTCCACCACAATCACCAGACTTGAACCCTATTGAACATCTGTGGCCTACTTGATGAGAAAATAAGAAAAAGCTCAATAACAAGCAAATCAAGTTTGAAACAAGCATTGCAAAATGCATGGAACACCATGTCCCCAAACATAATCAATAATTTAGTAGAATCTGTGCCGAGATGTTTAGATGCGGTAATTACAGCAAAAGGACTGCATACCAAGTATTAAATTCATATTTCAGTCTTCAATTATCTTATTTTTAATATGATTCGGCATTCAAATCTGATGTTCCAATACTTATATTGCAATGCAAATTTTACAATTTTTTTTTAAGTTCTACTAATTTTTAATATGTATTTGTTACAAAAAAGGATATTTTTGTAAAAACTTAGCAAAATATAAATCTTTTGTACCAATTAAATCGCTTTATTACTTCAAAAACTACCAATTTCGCACTGTTCTAATACTTTTTTTGCTAACGGTTGCTTTACACTAGGCATGAGGAAAGAGGTGTTCCATCCAAATTCTGTTATAAAAAGCAAGTAAATTATTGCAAGAGGTTGTGCAGAGATGTTAAGCATGGTATATGTGATGCCATCATGACCTGGAGCAGATAAACTGTTTGCAAAAAAGCCATCTAAGAGCTCTGAAAGAATAAAAGGGAGGCTGCTTACTTGAACTATCCTGTCCATCTTTATATTCCTAATTGTAATTAATTTCTCCGATGCTTTAAATGCCAGTGTTATGGCCACACCATAACTGCCTGTCATGGTTCCATTACCTGTGCACGTTGCGCAGAATTTGTCCACGACGGTAATTCACATGAAAAATCTGAACGCTGCATAAACTGCAAGGGTGATCATACAGCATATTTCCGTTCCTGTCCAAACTGGATACATGAGAAAGATATCCTTGCTGTTAAATTAACTCAAAATCTCTCCTACCCTGAAGCCCGTAAAGTTGTTGAATCCAGGACTTTGTCTGTCAGAGTCTCATACTCTAGTCTACTCAAACAACAACCAAAATCTGTAAGGCACATAAGCACCCAAACAGATTCCTCCGTTCCACCAAATAACTCACCAATGACAGAACTACTCAGTATCATAAAGATAAAAATCGTGATGTCTGCTGCGGTTCTAAATGTTATGCGACCAACAAAATTAGATCATTGGCTACCATTCTCAAAATTTGTTACAATAGAATACCAAACTAGTCAGTCACAAAAACCCTCAGTTCAATCCAAAAAGTCATCTGAACTCCAGACTGAGACTAAGGCTGTTACATCTGCAAAAACATCACACAAACCTGCTATTAGTCAAACTGACAAACCAAGCAAAAAAACTTGCGTACAGAGAGAGAAAATTTGGGGTTCTTCACAATGTAAAATTGTGAAGAAAAAGAACAAGAACCCAAACCCATCAGCTTATAATATAAAGGATCCGAAACAGCTGCAAAACTATGTGGATGACACAATGGAATCGTATGAATCAAGTGCAGATAAAGAAAATGCAGTTTTCGAAGGATTTGTACAAGATCCAAGAACAGCACAAGAATCAGAGATCAAGAACAACATCAACATACTCAAACGTGAAATCGCTGTCGTTTTAAATCAGGACGAAAACCTATGGCCAATCACAATCGACTATGCCATTTGCATAAGTCTGAAGATAATTAACATTTACTTTTTATTTGAATAACATTTAATAAATATTACAATAAATTTAGAAAAACTACTTTAATATAAAAATGACTTAAAAAAATTATTTTACAAATTATTAAATTGAAATACTTATCTTAAAAAAACATTAATACGAGCGAATGCGATTGCATGTGAAATTGCAGAATACGGTCCATGACCGAAATGCGGCATGCAACCACTCAACCTTGCCAATCAAAAAATGTAAACAAATGCTGGAAAGGCGGCAATGAAAAGAAATAAAGTATAGTAGTCGAGTCCAGGTATATTTACAAATAGATTAATGGAAAATTAAAAAATGCTTCGGAATAAACTTTTTCCCACAACCTGTAGGCCAAATATTCAGTATTTGGCCAAAATCCCAATAAAGGAACAAAGACGAATCCAGATGAAAAAAAGGAGAGAGATAATATAAATACCAAAATTCTCAATTTCTTAAATAAGATTTCTGAATATGACTACCCTATATATATAAAAGCCTAATGAAACGAATTTATGAAACTGATATGTGAAATGACTGAAATGTAATGAATTTCTGAAACGACTGATTAAAAAACTAATTACATTTCACGGCGATTTCTCCTAAAATCTGGAATACTTTGCGATGAAATTAACACCAAAAGTCCATATTGATACCCAGATCTCAAAACTGGTATTAGAATTTTTAAATTCGAAATACTTTTTTCTAAAAAATGGCAACTCAAATTTTAATCATAACAGATTTTTTTTTACATATTTCAGAAAAGGTTATTATTTTAAACTAATTTGGCGACCAGTTTGGCCTCCCTTGCATTTTTTTTTTATATTTCATTAATTTCATTTAAAAAATAATCCTTTCATTCATTTTATTTAAAATACAAAACTTTCATTTAAAATTGATGGCTTTCACTTCTTTCTTTCTTTCTTTTTAAACAAAGAAAAGAAAAATATTAGGAACAAATGTCATATACGCACCGGGGTACCTCATTGACGCCAAAATGGCATTATTTTGATTGACATGGTAACCGGGCTATTGTTTATTTAATAATAAATGTTTATTTACTTTTATCTTTTTTTAAATTATATAAATTATTTTGTTCTATAGTTATAATTTTTTTTTTGTTATTTCCTTTTGAGAATACTAGAAACTAATTAAAGAATACGGTACTACTTAGTTATTCCGTCAACCAATTTCCCCAAATTATATAAATCGCCAAATTACACAAATTGATATAATTTTTATTTTAAATAATGAAAGAACAAATAAATTAGTATAACATTAATAAATATACAAATAAAATGTTGAAATAAAAATCACTTGATGACGTAACCATGTGTAACTTGCTCCAAGTCAAGTGAATGTGACATTTACGATCAACCATTATAGGCATTTAATCTTATAATTCGCGATAAGATTTTTGGTCGACGGGATAACTAAGTAGTACCAAAAATACATATGTAACTGGTATTCAAAAACGAGGTTTTCTCAAAATTTTCCTTAAAAAAAAAATCACGCCAAACCTGCGGTGGGTATATGACATCTGGCCCAATATTACATACTGCAACAAACCATGACATTTAATTTCAATTTCAAATGAATGTTTTAATTTACCACTCGAAAAATTAAAAAAATGCTAACTGGCGAGTTGAAAGAAAGCTATTGGTGAGATTTGCACCCGGCTAGCGTAACAGTACCAAGAATTCTGTGTGACCATGGCAACTTTTATGTAGTTTTATTCGAAAAAGAAATTTTGATTTTTTAATCAAAATGGAAAACTTTCGGTACTGACGTCATCAGGGACCTGGAGCTGGAGCTCTAAATTTTCCCCAGCTCCAGGGCTCCTTTAGTTTTTAATATTCTTTTAAATCTTTTTTTTTTTCAGTCTTTTAAATTTCTGGGCTTAAAATATTTTAATTACATCATTATTCAGTATTTTAATTACATCATTTTTTAGGTTTTTATTATTATTACTAGCCGCCCTTGGCGACCAGTTTGGTCTCCCTTAAACATATGCCAAACATTGTATCATGTTACTTTTATGCATAATTTAATTTACTTGCTCAATTCTTTGCCAAATCCGAAGTTTCTGACACAGAATTTTGAACTCGGCATTTTTATGTTAGCCGGACGCAGGTGATAAGTCGCCAAATATTGTTCCCGTCGTATTTTTTCATATTTCATTTAAAATATAGTACTTTCACTCATTTTATTTAAAATGCATAGCTTTAATTTAAAACTGAAATATTTAAAAGGTACTTTTCCATTATACGGACATCATTGTCGCCAAGCGTAATAGTTGGCGCAAAATGAAAATCACGTGAATTAAAACATTTGAAAGATAAAAGTAAAAACATTGCCGATAGTAAAGTGAGCATTTTAAAAATATATCATTTGAAAATTAGACTTTTACGTACTATTTTATTAAATCACAGATATATACTTAAAATAAGTGAATAAATAACTGTTATACAATAAAGTAATTAAAAAAAAACTCGTATTAAACTACTGGCAAAAAATTACAAATATCTTTCAGCATTGCAGTAGACATTTAATTTTTTGAATGAAGGTTGAAATAATTGGCGCATTAGCATACATTTCGGCATGGTGTCCGTATAACAGAAAAGTACCATTTAAAATTTATGACTCTCAATTACTGCTTAAAAAAGAAAAGTTATAAATAATACCATTAACCATCACATTTAATTTCAACAGCAAAGCTTTGTTTTAAGTTACCACGCGAAAAATTGTTTCTGACAGTCGCATGAAATGGACTATTATAATACTGATGACATGATATTTACAATATTTGGTGAATGAACAATATTTACCATAAACCATGACACTTAATTTTAACATCAAAGCTTTGTTTTAAGTTACCACGTGAAAAATTGTTTATGACAATTGCATGAAATGGACTATTATAATACTGATGACATGATATTTACAATATTTGGCGTATGAACAATATTTGGCGATCTATCACCTGCTCCCGGCTAACATTAAATTACCAAATTAGACGCTTGGCATACAAAAAGTGAAGCGGTCAACCCGGAACTATTGATGACAGTCACATGACTTAGGCTTTTATTATATAGATTATTATTAGAGAAGGAAAACTTCTCAAAACATGGTAACACTACTTTACTTCTACTTTCTACTTGAACTAAGTGACAACACTATTTGAAAACAAATATGGCCGCCTGTTGTTTACATGTGTAGTTGTACAATTTTGGCTGTTTGAAAAGCGTGGAAGAAATTTAAGATTTTTGTGTTTAAAATTCCACCAAACTTTCTATTTTAAAAGCAAAAGCTAAAAGATGTCATATTTTCTGAACAAGCATTTCAAGTTTGATGAGAAGAAAAATGTATTTTGTCAGATCTTTAATGAAGGTAGAAAGTATTTGTGAGCAAAAAATTAAAATCTGGAACTCAAAAGCGCGAAGTCGGAGCCGAGTTGGAGCCGGAGCCGGAGCTGGAACCACAGTATTTTCTCTAGGAGCGGAGCTGGAGCTGGAGCATCAAAAATTGTTCGGCTCCGGGTCACTGGACATCATATATGGTTCCATATTGGCAGAATTTTTTTCTGACGTCAATGTCATATACGCAACAGGTAATTAATTGGCACCAAAGTATCATTATTCTGCTTGATATGGTAAGCTGGATGTTGTTTATGCTGTTGATGCTTTCCACAAATTGGTGTCGGAAAACAAATCGTGCCAATATGGGGTGTATATGAAACTTTCATATGATTGGCGAAGGAATCGGACCATATTTATTGATGGGAGATGATAACTTAAACTATTATAATATAGACGAAATGATGGCGATAGAATAATACTTGACGACTTATCACCTGTGCCTGGCTAACATTAAAGTACCAAAATGGCATCTAGAGAATAAAAAGCGAAGCGATCCGCCTGGAGCTGCTGATGATAGTCACATGACTTAGGCTATTGTTATACAGATTTTTTTTTAAATACCGGGAGACAAAGACTCTGTATACTTAATTCATTTTATTTTAGCTTCTTTTCAAATGTTTAACTGAACCTCTTTAATCAAAAAAGAAAACAACCATTGGATTTCGTAACAGCAATTGATTCGACTTACATTTTTGCAATCAAAGGGAATTGAATGGATCCCGTTTACAGAGAGATCTGCACAACTTTTTTCAATATAATTCAATCTTCTCTAATATTTTTAAAACCCATCTGATTAGTGTGTTTTTAGACTCTGCGGTGTTTGAACAGGGGTTGGCGAGCATAGCTTGCAGGGGGCAGAGCCCCCTAGTTTTACTATATAATTGGAAGTTGTATGTGTAAATAAAAAAATCCTTAAATTGTCAAAATCAAATTGAGATCTTAAGATGATAGATCTGATGCTTTTGTTGGAGCTCTTGAATTATGTTATGAAAAAGTCCTAATAGCCATTTATTTTAAGTTTAACATGAACTTGAAGGTGCGTTAGGATGCCAGAAATGCTTTGAGTGAGTTAAAATCATTGATTCTAAAGAATTTTTTGAGTATTAAAACATCTAGTTGCCGGGAAGCTTGTGTGAAAGATGACCTTTCCAAGAATAAACTAAAAGATGTGGTGCCATCTATCAGAGTTAATATGAATGAACCTTCAATTGCTCGTAATATGGAAGTTATGATTAATGATTTAAAGGCCGAATTTACTTCGTTTCGGATGGATATTTCTAAAAAAG
This sequence comes from Maratus speciosus, assembly GCA_963932465.1. Taxonomy (NCBI): domain Eukaryota; kingdom Metazoa; phylum Arthropoda; class Arachnida; order Araneae; family Salticidae; genus Maratus; species Maratus speciosus. The sequence goes on from OZ010798.1 coordinate 416,271,009, forward strand.
TAGAGAGTATTTCTGAACGTGTTTGCCCAAAAGTTAAGATTTTAGTTGGTTGGTTGGACTAAAAAAAATACTAAAACAATGGTGAATATGATAAAGGTATAAATAGAAATAAAAAAGCTAGTCAGATTAGCCAGATAAATTTAGTCATACAAGTGCAGAAAAACTAAAAATAATAATTTTTAAATAAAAATAAAATTAGAAAGGAGAATAATATCTGGATGGGGGGTTCCCATCCAGATGACAAATAACTGTAAAAGAAAATTCTGCTGCCAAACCAATAACAAAAAATCGAGAAATTATATCTCAAAGTATAAACTTGATTGTTTTAAAAATCTTATATCTATTATATATATAAAATCCAAACGGAAATTTCATTCCGAACGCCTAGATTTTGAGTTCTACGGCATGGATTTTTACAGAACTTATACAGTTAGATAGGTATCGTTTCAGGGAAGGTTTTAAGCTATAACACATCATTCTACCTATATTAGTTATAGAATTATGACGGAAAGTTCAATTATTTTGGGTGAAAGGGTTACCATTATTTTATTGGCGATGAATTTTGTTGATAAATGAGTTGAAATGGCAGTACATCTCGGAAAAAAACTGTTACTAATTTTATTTAAAAGAAAAAAGAAGAAAAAAAAGGAGAAAATGAAAAACAGTTTTGACGAGTGGTAATATTATAAAATGAAAATATCGAATTTAAACATGAAAGGAAATGTTCGTAATGCTTAAAAATTTATTCAATATGAAAGATTGCAGTTTTAACTCTTGCGTCAGGTTAAGAAAAATGCATCAGAAATTTTGATAAGATAATATCTGAGTGATAAAATTGTTTTGATTTTTGATTTTTTTTTTAATTTACTTTTTATTTTTATTTATCTCATCCATCTTGTAGCTTGCAGAAGAAACTAGCGGATGTAATTATAAAAATGACGGTACTTGTGAATTACATATTAAATGTTTATTTACAATTTCATTTTAACGCCAAACAATTTAATTTTAAGCCAGAAATGCATGAGTGTGGCATCGGTTTGAGCGCGACGTTCACAATATTGGTTATTTCTCAAGTATACGACTGTATTTTTGGAAAAATGTAATTCTACTTATAAATATATACAGGGTGATTCAGCTCGTCGGTGACAAACTTTAAGGATCGATAGAGCACACCTAGACGAACATTTTTGAATAGGGAATGTAGGGTCCCTGACGCGATGGTAAGGCGCTAGGCGCTTTCGAAAATTTGGGTGCCGAAATTCGAAACGTCATAAAAACTAGGGAAATGGTTAGATTTTCTTGCTTGTTGCGTCGAAATGATTCTGTTTGTTTAGACTTTCTTCAGTACCAATTTGATAAGCGTATCTCTTAAAACATGGATAGGGGGCGCTGCAGACTTTGGAGAGCTAGACAACAACTTTAAGCCCGTTATTTTGATAATTTAACACATGCTCGCCAAAGTTTATACTCTAACTTAAAGTTTGAACGCAAAAGTAGAGCCCTGCAAAAAGCGTAAGAGCCGGAATAAAATGTCAAAGTACAGGGTGGTCGAAACTCGAAGGCTCCTAGGAGATAAACAAACAGATTTCTTGACTTATGGCATGCATTTTCATGATTCTGTTTGCTGGGGCTCTCTGAAACTCAGTTGAACGGTACAAAAAGAAACATCGATAGGGGGCGCTTTGGCCAAAAAACATAATTCGTTGACATTTCGGACGCTAACTGGAAACGGGGCGCTACGATCAGTTAGAAACAAAACAAGAGAGTAATTTACTTATCATAAGAAGCTATTAAAACTGCAGTTTGTTTGTTTTTTTTAACAAACATAGCTGGTTTCAATCATGCACAATGCGCGCAATAAAATTTACATAAGGTGCTTTTTGCTGATTTATGCAAAAGATATCATACCATATCGATATGAAAAAGATACGTAATGCGTAGACGACAATGCGAGATGACGTAGTTGTATGCGCAGACACGTCTTTTGAACGTGCGGTACCTACTTAAGCTTCGGGTTACTTGTCTGCAGATCGGTAGTAGGATGGAACGGTACACAAACTCTGAATTGGCTGACATGCATTTGGCGTATGGCGCTGCTGGTTGTAATGGACGAGCCGCTCAGCGGTTGTACGCCGAGCGTTACCCCAACAGGCAAATCCCCTGCCATGCCTTCTTCGCTCGAGTACACCAGAGGTTGTCCACAACGGGATCTTTCGACGGAGGCAGGCCTGAACGGGAGCGATCAGTGAGCACCCCCGACAACGAAGAGGCTGTGCTTAACCTGGTTGAGGACAACCCAGGTCTTAGCACGAGAGATATCGCCAGACATGTTGGCATTTCGCAAGCAACTGCGTGGCGCATCTTACGTTCCCGGAATCTGCACCCCTACCACATCCAGCGGGTGCAGTTGCTCAGAGAGCAGGATTTTGGCCCTCGAGTGGAATTCTCAAGATGGTACTTGGCGATGAGATCCAGGGATCCCCGTTTTGTAAACAGCATTTTGTTTACGGACGAGTCCACCTTCAGCCGGGAGGGAATGTGGAACGCCCACAACAGTCATGTGTGGTGTGATGAAAATCCACATTAAACCAGAAGCCGAGCAGCCCAGGAGCGTTTCTCAGTAAATGTGTGGGCCGGCATTCTGGGGGATTGCCTCATTGGCCCTTATTTGTTACCTGAACGGCTGACAGGTGGAAATTACCTGATTTTCCTGGATCAAGTGCTGCCGCAGCTTCTGGATGAGGCGCACGTACCCGAAGGTTCGCGTCGCCAGATGTGGTTCCAGCACGATGGAGCTCCGGCCCATTACACGAACGACGTGCGTCTCCATCTAAACGCAAGGTATGGCCAGCGGTGGATCGGGCGTGGGGGTCCAGTTCACTGGCCTGCCCGATCACCAGACCTCACCTGCTTGGATTTCTTCCTTTGGGGTTACCTGAAGGCCGAGGTATACCATACACCTGTCAGCAGTGCTGAAGAACTTGTGGCGCGCATTGTGGCAGCTGCAGGGCAGATCAGAGATACTCCTGGCATTGTTGGAAACACACACTCCTCAATGCGACGGAGGTGCGAAGCCTGCATCATGGCCCAAGGTCGAAATTTCGAGCATCTTCTGTAGTGTTATTTTTTGTAAATAAATTTCCAGTATCATTGATGTTTTTGGTCTAAATTTATTCAGAAGTGTTGAGCAGAGGTAGAAAATGTGTTTTCATTATTACTAACTGATCGTAGCGCCCCGTTTACAGTTAGCGTCCGAAATGTCAACGAATTATGTTTTTTGCCCAAAGCGCCCCCTATCGATGTTTCTTTTTGTACCGTTCAACTGAGTTTCAGAGAGCCCCAGCAAACAGAATCATGAAAATGCATGCCATAAGTCAAGAAATCTGTTTGTTTATCTCTTAGGAGCCTTCGAGTTTCGACCACCCTGTACTTTGACATTTTATTCCGGCTCTTACGCTTTTTGCAGGGCTCTACTTTTGGGTTCAAACTTTAAGTTAGAGTATAAACTTTGGCGAGCATGTGTTAAATTATCAAAATAACGGGCTTAAAGTTGTTGTCTAGCTCTCCAAAGTCTGCAGCGCCCCCTATCCATGTTTTAAGAGATACGCTTATCAAATTGGTACTGAAGAAAGTCTAAACAAACAGAATCATTTCGACGCAACAAGCAAGAAAATCTAACCATTTCCCTAGTTTTTATGACGTTTCGAATTTCGGCACCCAAATTTTCGAAAGCACCTAGCGCCTTACCATCGCGTCAGGGACCCTACATTCCCTATTCAAAAATGTTCGTCTAGGTGTGCTCTATCGATCCTTAAAGTTTGTCACCGACGAGCTGAATCACCCTGTATATAGTTCAAATGGAAATTTCATTCCGGCTGCTTAGAACTTGAGTTCTGCTGAACTTACACTGTTAAATAAGTAATTTTTCGGGAAAGGTTTTAGTGCATAACACATCATTCTACGTTGCTTGGTACTGAATTATGGATTAAATTATGTTCTTTAATGACATGAACCTGATAATGAAAAATTAGCCTTTTTAAAAGATTCTGCCGCATGTATTTCGATGGAACTTGGACTGTTAATTGGATAATTTTCCAGGGAAGGATTCAGTATACAACATGTCCTTCTACATTGCTTAGCCATACCATTTTGGGGGAAATTCTGTAATCTGGTGAACTCAATTATCACAATAGCCTTTTTAAAAAGTTATAATAAACGGTTTTTGATAGAATTTGCATTGTTAGTTTGGTAATTTTTCAGAGATACTTTTAGTATATAATATATTGTTATACACTGTTTAGTCATAGAGCAAAGGGGTAAATTCTGTAATTTTCCAATATAGGGCCCTTTGAGAGGTGGAAGAAATGGGCTTGGCGAGAGAAGGAAAGTTTTCATGCATATTTTCTGCTCAATAATTATATTATTTATTTACTATAAAGAAGACATTTATCTCTTTTTTATATAAAAACAGAAGTAGATTGTATATAAATAACAAAAATATGAATAATCATAAATAAAAAGTTTATATATAGGAACACATTTTAAAAAGTTATTTCATTAAAAAACTTAGCTCATTTTATTTGTTTTCGAAGCTGTTCATATCATTTGGCCACAAATCTCACTTTCTGAAGCCCGAAATGCACCAAGCTTTTTAATATCTAACAGTACCCATTGATCTTAAAATCAGGAAAATTGGAAAGTAGATGTAGTTTGTAAAGTATGCATTAATTAAGGAGATAAATTACGTAATCGAGTCCACAGACAATTGACATATTTGTTACCGATAAATTATTTGAGTCTACAGACAATTGGCATATGCTACCGGGCGTGGTTTGGCACACAATTAACTTAGGAAAAGGTTTAAACTGATTGTGTTTTTAAAGCGGATCTATTCTATAACCGAAATAACACAGAATTGGCGTAATTTGAAAGAAAGTTTTTTGGAGACCTTTTGCTACTTTTACGTTATACCAACACCATACCAAAATGCGCCATTTATTTCAATCCTAAATGTGCAAAGATTTTTTGTTGCTTTTCCAGTATAGGGATCTTGGCGAAATAGAGAAAATAGCCTTGGCAGAGAAGGAAATTTTGAAACATATTTTCTGGCAACCTATTCACTCTTTCATTTCATATACACAAGCATTATTCTTTTTTAATGTTTATACAATTTATTTAACATAAAGATGCTTTTATCCAATTTTATACAGAAACAGAAGTAATTTCTGTATAAAAAACAATAATAATATACATATATAAAGCAAAATATTTTCATCAACTTTGTTTTCTTAACTGTTTATATCAGCTGGCAAAAAAAATCTCACTTTCTGATGCCCGAATTGCACCAAGCTGTTTAAAAAAAAACGCCAATGTGCCTATAGTGGAAAAGTACCCAATTTAATTGCAAACTGTGCCAAACATTGTGGCTGGCTATTTATTGAATGCGAATTTCTTTTGGCATCAATTATTATTTAATCGTAACACTGCAAAAAATTTGGTACTACTTAGAGTTATCCCGTCGACAAATTTCACCAAATTGTATAAATCGCCAAATCAAACAAATTCACAGAATTTTTATTTTAAATAGCGAAAGAACAAATAAATTAGTATAGCATTAATAAAAATACACTATGACACAAAAGTTTAGACAATGACGTCATTCAGCTTTAAAATGTAGAATTATGACGTCAGAATTACAAAAACCTGTAAATATATTCAAAAACTGATTTAAAATGCTATGTACAAAAGACAGTCGTTTTATTTGCTATAATACTAATTTTTTTCATAAAAATTCAAATGTGCTTGTCGCAAAAGTTTAGACACTATTCTAAATTTCTTTGAATATTCGCTGGCATATGCAAATTTAGAATCGATGATGTCACAAATTTGTAGTACTTAAGTTCTGCAAACGATTGCGCTTCATAGTCGACATGCCGAGAGCTAAAGAAATTCAAGTGAATGAGGTTTCAAGGATTTGGAAGTTGAAAGGTGAAGGGAAGAGCATTTCTGAAATTTCTGCTATTATTAATAGGTCAAAAAAATCTATTTATCGAGTGGTTCCGAATATAAAGCAAAATGTCGGTCTGGGAGGCCACGTGTGACAAATGTACGAGAGGATCGCCTGATACAAAGACTAGCGAGTACTCAACAAATGAGCGTACGTGGAGTTCAAAGCTCATCGGAACTCTCTGTATCAAAGGATACGATTCGTAGACGAATTTTGGAAAAAGGAACAATCGTTTATAGCAAAATGCAGAAGAAACCAGCTCTGAAACCACATCATAAGTTACAAAGACTTATGTGGGCTCGAAAGCATATGTCATATGGAGAGAAATGGCAGTCAGTCATATTTAGCGATGAAAAAAAGTGGAATCTGGATGGTCCAGATGGTTGTTTATCGTATTGGCATGACTTGCGGAAGGAACCTCGACGTTTTTTTAGTCGCAGACAAGGAGGAGGCTCGGTGATGGTTTGGGCAGCCTTTTGCTATAATGGACAAGTATCTCTGACCTTCACCAGTGGTCGTCAAACTTCACAGCATTATACACAGACATTAGAAGAAAATCTACTGCCATTTGCTGAGCTTCTAGGGGGTCCTCAGTGGGAATTTCAGCAAGACAATGCTTCAATTCACACTGCAAAACATTCAAAATCTTGGTTTAATTCCCATAATATAAGAGTTCTCGACTGGCCAGCATGTAGCCCAGATCTTAACCCTATAGAAAACCTTTGGAGCATCATGTGTCGCAAAGTTTATAGCAACGCTAGACAATACTCTTCTGAAAAGGAACTTAAGACATCTATTGAGAATGCATGGTACGATATCGATCCACAAACTATGCAAGATTTAGTTTCTTCCATGCAATCTCGTGTATATGACGTAATACATAAGCATGGATGCGCAACCAGGTTTTAAAAATTGTTTATTTCGATTTTATTTAATTTGTGTCTAAACTTTTGAGACAGCAGTTTATTTTTGTTACCATTTAATTTATTGCAATATGCACAATTCCACTTTTCTTTGTTATAAATATTGTTTATATGTACAGCACATTAATTTCAAGCAGTGATTTGAAAATTGAATAAATATTTTTCAAAGTATGTAAGAATTTCTTCATTGTCTAAACTTTTGCGTCATAGTGTACAAATCACTTGATGATGTAAACACGCGTAACTTGCTTAAAAAGTCAAGTGAATGGTCACATTTACGATCAACGATTATTGGCATTTAATCTTATAGTTTGGCGATAGATTTTTGGTCGACGAAATAACTAAGTAGTTACAAGAATTTTAATTTACTATTTTTTGAAACTGAAAGTATTTTTTATTAGTAGTAAAATTAAGTTATAATTTCATTTTTCGCTGATTAAAAAATGGAAATGTTTACTGCTGTGCTAAGAGATACTTAAAATTTCATGTGTGTAGTTTAAATGGCGATTTTGAAAAAAAAATATACATATCGGAATCCACACCAAATTGGCTCATTTTACCGATAATGTTTTGGTACAAAATGAAATACATTTGTTGTAGACATAATCGTAAATCTCAATACTGGCCGATTGAAAAGTCTTTAAAATTATTCAGCAGCGACAACGAGAAATAACTTGCAGTTTCATAAATTTTAAGAAACAATATTCTTTATGCTTCTACTATATATACTAGAGTAAAATGGAAATGGGAAATTCATCCCGGCTGCATACAACTTGAGCTATCTGAATGGATTTTGATAATCGAAATGATAGTTACATAATTTTTTAGGGACGATTTTAGAATATAACATATCGTTCTATGTTGCTTATACATAGAATTATGCTTTAAAGTTATATAATCAGATGAACCCGATCATGAAAGATTAGCCTTTTTAAAAGTTTCAGCCAAATGGATTTCGATGGAATTTTCACTGTTAGTTAGATAATTTTTCAATCAGGGTTTTAGTATATACTATACCCTTCTGCATTGCTTAATAACAGAGATGTGGTGAAAAGTTCTATAATCAGTTGGACCCGATTATGAAAGTTTAGCATTTTTAAAAAGTTCTACAGAACGGATTTTGATAGGAATTCCATTGTTAGTTAGATACCTTTCAGATATGGTTTTAGTATTTTGTATATTTTTCTACGTTGCTTAGTCATAAAGTAATGGCGGAAAGTTCCATAATCATGTGAAACCGATTATGAAAGATTAGACTTTTCAAAAAGGTTCTAAATGGCGGATATTGACAATACTTGCTTTGTTGATTAGACCATGTTTGGGGAGGTTTTAGTTTATTGCGTATCGTTCTATGTTGCTTAGTTATAGATGGTTGGTTGGTTGGTTGTATTGGGTTTTATGGCGCAAAATCCCCAACGGGACATGCTGCGCCAAACAAAAGCGAAAAAAAAGAAGTGAGTAAACAAATGACACAAAAAAAATATGAGTTGAAATAGAAAAGCCATCTGGATGGGGTAACCCATCCAGATGTAGTCATTAAACAAGGATAGAAATCAATGTAAAAAAGAAATCCAGTAAAACCAAGTAAACAAGTTATCTGGATGGGCCCTCCATCCAGATGTCGATAAGAAAGTCCCACACATGAAGCCCTTAAAAAAACTATATCTCAAAATAAAAACCAATGTGTTTTAAAAAAGTAAAGAGTGCCCCATGAGGTGTTTCCCCAATGAGGTTTGTCAAGATTGGTGAAGATGTGCTAAAATAAAATCTATATAAGTGCCGGAGGCCCGGACAGTCAGATAAAACATGATGGACGGTCAGGTTATCAAAATGACAATGTGGACACATGGGTGCATCCTCCCGAAGTAATAGATGTTTATGAGTAATTCTTGAATGTCCAATTCTCAGACGAGTCAGAATAACATCAGATTTTCTTGGATAAATCGGAAGCCAGGTTATGATTGTTGGTTTAATACGATGCAGTTTATTATTGTTTTCTAAATCCCAACTCTCTTGCCAATTATTCTGAATAAAGTGTTTTATAAGTAGTTTAACGTCTGAGAAAGGAACTTTATGGTGTAATGGATTAAGAGCACGTTTTGCCGCCTCATCTGCTTTCTCATTACCAGGAATACCCATGTGTCCGGGTACCCAGCAAAATAAAATATTATAGCCGCGTCGTGTCAATTTATTATAAAAATCTAAGATGGATGAGACAAAAGGATGTTTTTTAAAAGATTTTATTGCGTCAATAGAACTATTTGAGTCAGTATAAATGATGAAGGATGTGTTATGGTGATGAGAAATGTGCAACATAGCTCTCTCTATCGCGATCAGTTCAGCTGTAAACACAGAAGTAGACGAATGCAGCCGGTAACTGAGACAAGTGTTTTCACAAAAAACACCGCAACCAACAATATCTCCCATTTTGGAACCGTCTGTATAAATGTCAGTGTAACTATTGAAATTTGATCTATGTGCAGCAAATAGTTGTTGGGAAATAATTGGAGCCAAATTATTTTTATCATATCCTTTAAAAGGGTGGAGAGAAGTAATATTAAGAGGTTTCCAAGGAGGTAGCACATGTGGATGACATGAGCTCACCTCGATATTACTCAGAGGGCTATTGTCAATAAAGTTTCTTATTCTTAAACCAAAAGATGGGATGCAAGATGGGCGATGCTGATAAAGCATGGCATTGTCAGTATTTAACAAGTGGGAATGAAGTGGATGACCATGATGCGAGAGGAGACGGTAATACAGAATCAATGAGAGTTTTTCACGAATCTGATAGAGTGACGGTTCATTACAATCTACATACAAGCTTAAAACTGGTGATGTACGAAATGCACCAGAGCAAACACGAAGTGCACTATGGTGCACAGTGTCAAGTTTATTAAGAACAGAATTACGTGCTGAACCGTAGACCTGGCAGGCATAGTCAATTTTTGAACGGATTACAGAACGATAAATTTTGAGGAGAGATGTACGGTCTGCTCCCCATGAAGTATTTGAAAGCACTTTAAGTAAATTAAGCGATTTTTCACATTTTGTCCTTAGTTGTAAAACATGTGGTAAAAAAGTCAGTTTTTTATCAAAATAAACGCCTAAATAACGAACGTTGTCTACAACAGGGATTTGAGAAGGGCCAATAAAGATTTCGGGATCTGGATGCAGACCCCTACATCTACAGAAATGCACACAGGAAGTTTTGTCATAGGAAATAATAAAACCATTTTTATTTGTCCAGTTAAGAATATTTTTGATTGCAATTTGCAGTTGTCTCTCAATAAAACGCATGTCTTGTCCCATACACATAATTCTGAAGTCATCAACGTATAAATCTCCCTTCACAGAAGGGGGTAGTTGATTCAGGATGTTATTTATTTTTATTGCAAAGAGGGTGACACTCAGGACACTGCCCTGAGGTACACCCTCTTCTTGTTCATAAAAACTAGATAAAATTCCACCAATACGAACTTGAAAAAGTCGAATTGTGAGGAAGTTTTTGATAAAAATTGGAAGGTTCCCACGAAAGAGCAAGTTAAAAAGGTCACGAAGGATTCCATAACGCCAGGTTCTGTCATAAGCTTTCGCCATATCAAAAAATATGGACACCAAATGGTTACGTGTTAAAAAGGCTGTCCGGATGTGATCTTCCAAATGAATCAAATTATCGATAGTAGACCTACCACGTCGAAATCCACTTTGAAAAGCGGCAAGGCAATTGTTGGTTTCTAAAACATGTACAAGGCGGCAGTTGACCATTTTTTCAAGCAATTTGCAAAGACTGCTAGTAAGTGCGATCGGCCTGTAATTATTTGGATTGGTAGCATCTTTTCCTGGCTTAGGAAAAGGAATAACGATAGCCCTGCACCAAGCATTGGGAAAAAGCTGTTCTGTCCAAATCCTGTTATAAAAAGAAAGCAGATTGTTAAGTGAAGTATGTGAGAGATGTTTGAGCATGATGTAAGTGATGCCATCGTGACCTGGAGCAGATAAGTGACTGTCTTGTAAACAATTTAAAAGCTCTGAAATAATAAATGGCTGATTGTATGAACATGAGTTATGACTATTAAAATTAATTCTGGTCATTTCAGTCTGTCTTTTGTAAGATAAAAAAGGCTCCGGATATGCGTCTGATTTAGAAATAGATGCTAGGGTACTACCTATTGTCTCAGCAATGTTCTTAGGAGAAGTGATGGTGTGACCGTTATGTTTTAAAATAGAAACATGATTTTCAGAGTAAAGGCCCATACATTTTTTTACTTTTACCCAGAGTTCTTTGCTTGAAGTATTGGAGTTTATGCTCGATACATAATTAATCCAGGACTCCCGTTGGCTTTTGCGTCGCACTCGTCTAGCTTCTGCCTTTGCTTTTTTAAATGCTATATAGTTATTATTATTTGGGTATCTCCGAAAGAGACCCCAAGCCCTCTGTTGTTTTTTCTTTGCGCTTTGGCAATCGCTATTCCACCATGGTTTTCTGTTTTTATGGTTAGATGATGTTTTTGGAATGCTGGAATCAGCAGCATTGATAATACATTGAGTTATATTATCAAGTGCATTGTCAATATTCCCCGCAATCATGTTAGTGGTGATGTTTGCCAGTGATGTAAAAGATGGCCAGTTGGCTCTGTCATATATGTAATGTTTTGTATAGTTATTACAATCCGTAACAGGAGTAGTCAGTGTAATAAAAGTGGGAAAGTGGTCACTGCCATGTAGGTCACTTGAGACCCAGAAGTTCCAGAAAGGATAGAGATATGGTGAGCAAATTGCAAGATCTATTGCATGGAAAGTACGAGTCGGCTCGTGAAAATAAGTGTGATCACCATTATTGAGCAGACATAAGCCGTTGTCAGATATAAGTTTTTCAATAGTATCACCACGTAGATTAGAATCACGGTTGCCCCAGAGTTGGCTGTGTGCATTAAAATCTCCAACAATGACATATGGAGCAGGGAGTTGGAGAAGGAGATTATCAAGATGTGATGACTGAATAGTTTGGTTAGGAGGTAAATAAATTGTACATATTGTTATGAGTTGTTTTATATGTACACGGACTGCAACAGCTTGTAAGTTTGTGTTTAAATTAATATGAGTATGGGGTAAATTGCGAAGGATGAAAAGAGCCACTCCACCAGTGGCCCTTTCATTTCCAGTAAAATCTTTACGGTAGCTAGCAAAATTACGTAATTTTGCATTGTCATTGGGTTTTAAATGGGTTTCCTGAAGTGCTAAACATAATGGATTATGGTCAGAGAGAATATTACGGATCTCGTCATGTTTATTATGGTATCCACGGCAGTTCCACGAAATAATATTAGTCATGTTTTTTCCTTAGATAAAATTAACTGCGTTATATTATTCGGAGACAGTGGACATACTATCCCCATCGTTAAAGTTTTCATCCGGTTCTGGGTGAAGAGCTAAAGCATCATCCTCTTCCATTTTATCATGTTTTGTATGGGTTTGATTTTGGGAAGTTTTACTTTTTTTCTTTTTGGTAGTATTATCAGATGAGACACTGGATTTAACTATTGGTAGTTTATGTTTTTCTGCATCAGTTCTATGGCCCGGTTTTAAAGGTGTTGGTTTAGTGATATTTTGAGAGCCTCTTTTATGGAGTGGAAGTTTCGAAAAATTAGGTTGTGCTGACTTAGAAGAGACAATTTCTGGTTGCGGTAATTCAGGAGGAACACTATTCGATGGCTTAGAAGAAACTGATTTCGGTGGCTTAGGAAGAACAGATTGTGTTGAACTATTTACCTTACCAGTATTATTAGACGGGTTAATTCCCTTTTGTTTTGGTTGGCAATTATTTTCAGTAGGGAAATCTGTTTGGGTTCCAATACTTTGATAAGTTTTATTCACAGTTTTAGTTAAGGCAGCAGCATATGAAAGACCGACTTTAGGTGCCCTGGATTCAACTATTTTCCTTGCTTCAGTATACGACATATTTTCTTTTGTGCGTATTGTCTGTATTTCTTTTTCCATTTTCCATTGTTCACAGGATTTAGAATAGGATGGGTGTTCTTTTTTACAATTTACGCAATGAGGCGGTGCCTTACAGTCAGTACTTTCATGGCCAACTGTACTGCACCGGCCACATGTGATTTTACCACGGCAATTTGTTTTGGAATGCCCAAAACGTTGACATTGAAAGCAGCGTAGAGGATTTGGGATGTACGGTCTAACAGAACATGATAGATATCCTGCTTTTATTGACTTGGGTAAGTTGGGCGAGTTAAACGTGAGTATAATGTGCTTGGTGGGTATTTGTACTTGATTTGCTGGTATTTGTTCGTCTCGGCGGAAGAATTTTATTCGTCTGGCTGCAATAACATTTTGTTCTTTTAAATTATCTACTATTTCTGATTCTGTAACATGCAAGAGGTCGGGTTCAGAAATAACTCCACGAGATGTATTAAGTGTTCTATGTGGGCTTACAGAGATGGGGATATTTGCAAAATGTGTACATTTCATTAAGTTTGTGGCTTGTTTGCTATTGATTACTTCAATAAGTAGTTCACCAGATCTTATTTTTTTTATTGTCTTAGGTTCACCCATCAGTCCTTGGATAGATTTGTGGATCAAAAAGGGAGAGGTCTTGTCAAAACTGCCTTCTTGTCTTTTGATAACAAAGAATCTTTCAGTAAATGAATTGGTATTTGAGGCAATATCATCATCTTTATCATCACACAATTTGTTTTGGTTTGCATTCTCTCCACATGGGAGAGGATTTAAAGGAAGTAAAGTTTTTCCATCCATATTGAAATAAAAAAAACAATTCAGACCCCGGTCGCACCACCCACCACCGAGCCCAACAAGGGGGTGCACATTCGTGCACCAGTGCTAACCAGGGCCCATACGGTCACAAGACACTCCTATGCCAGTCTCCACCCTTAACGAGATGGCTAGTAAGTGCTCGCTCGCTTGATCCCAAGCCAGTGACAAGTCAGCTGACCAGCCGATTGGTGCATACGGGACCAATATGCACCTCCCGTCTACCTGAAGCAGGGGCCAAAGCAGCGTGTTGGTTTCCCTCAACTGCCAGGATCCCCCTTTCCAGGGACACGGGTCGCCACGTACGGCAAACACGTGGGTGGTTTACAATTCTCCATGAGTCGATATACAGGATGATATCGGCTCATGCAGAATTGCCCTCACCTCCGCAGAGGAAACCACAATGAGAGTGAAACAAAGAGGAAAGAAAGACAAGAGAAAGGAGGAAAAGGAAAAAAGAAAGATCGCTCAGGAACCCGGGGTTGCGAAGCCCGTGAATACCTAAAGAAGGTATCCCCCTGGGGGGGCTTAGTTATAGAATTTCTCTAATCAGATGGAACCCAATATGAAAGATCAGCCTTTAAAAAAAGTTTTACTGGATGGATTTTGTCAGTTTGTTTGCTTGCATTATTAGTTAAATAATTTTTCAGGGTTTGTTTTATTATACTGCATATTGTACTATCAATCTTTACCAAATCCTACTGTGATTGATAACTAAAAGGGTTAAGACCTTAATAGCTGAAAATTTGTCTGCATATTAGAAAATATAATAGCACAATGGCATTCATACCGTTTTCAGCAGTGCGGAAGGACATTCTAGGTAAGGTTTCATACTGCTTTAAATCACAATGTCAAATTCACCGATACATTTTGTTTGATTCAAGGTTCATTGGGATAAACAGGCCATCGCAGCGGGCTCAGCCTGCTAGTTTTAAAGTAAAATCCTGTATGTCTCAAAAAACTAGAGAGTCCACGAGCTGTTTCATTAATGAAGTTTGTCAAGATTGGTGAGGATGAATTAAAATACTTTCTATACAAGTGCCGGAGGCCCGGACAGTCAGTTAAAACATGATGAATAGACAGGTATTCAAAATGACAATGTGGACACATAGGTGTATCTTCCCGAAGTAAAAGATGTTTATGAGTGATCCTTGAATGTCCAATTCTCAGACGAGTCAGAAGAACATCAGTTTTCCTTGGATAAATCGGAGGCCAGGTCATGGTTGGTTGGTTGGTTGAGGCTTTACGGTGCAAAATCCCTTAAGGGACATGCTGCAACAAGAAAGTAGACTAAAACATAAGAAAGGTGAAAAAGAAACAATGTCGAAAATGTGATTTCCAAGATTGATCAGGTTATCGATACTTGGCCTACCTCGTCAAAATCCACTTTGAAATGGCTTTTTTTCTGTTCTTTTCTTGTTTTTCCTCAAACTGTGGAACCAGAAGTAGCGCAAAATAGTACATTTTCTCCAATTTGTTTATTATATTTCTCATTATTTCAGTAAAATTATGTCTGCACAAGTATCAATTTTATATCTAAATTTCATCCTATCATTATGAAAACAGGTGGGAAAATTAACCAGATACTTGGAACAATTCCATTTTGCCGACTGCGAATTCTGCATATAATTTCGATACATTAAATTTTCTAATTTGATGAATAATGTGACTATGTTTTAAACAAAAGAGTAGACAGTGTTCAACAACCTCCCAAAACTGTCTGGGAAAAGCTTTGTATGTAAAATGCAATTGTTATTGAATAATAGTCATATATTTTTTAATATAGGAGAAAGTAGGCTAATGAGGCTGAACGGGATATCCCACTCACCCAAACACCCCTAAACAGAACAGAATTGAAAACAAGCGATCAGAGGAAAGTATTTGTGTGTCCTAACGTTATTAGTTGGAAGTTGTCTTAGAATAAAAATCTACAACATCTAACATGAAGGTAAGTGTACACTCTTACTTTCAAATGTTAATTTACTCTTTATTTCTGAAAAATATATACATTTAGCTGTACCTTCATCTTTTGTTTATTTTTGTAGTACTTTGTTACGTAAACTATAAATAACTCCAACTTAAATGTTGCATTCAACTTTTGAGCGCACTTACCCTACCATGTCGGGCATTACCGCTCGATCCATTGTTAATTAAATAAAATGATAAAAAAAAAAATTCTAAAACTTTTATGCAGATTAGTTGATTGCAAACTGTTCTTTATGCTTTGGAGTTATACTTCATTAATAAAATATTAATTTTTTATGTAAATTTAACTAGCTATTCTTTTTTCCCTTAAGTGAGCGTCATTCTCCTACTTTCTCCTATATACAGTGAAACCCCGATCTATCGTTCCCGCATCCATCGTTTTCCCGCATTGTTCGTTTTATTTCTATGGTCCCTGCACAAATTATATTTAAATAATGTTAACGGAACCTGCATACATCGTTCTTCAAAAAGTCGTTTTCCCGCATTCATCGTTGTAAAAATTTTTACCCCACCGAAATGAAATTGAATGTCAAGCGGATCCATGTGACATACAAACTGGAATTACTTCTTTTATCTTAAAATAACCATTTTGTGCTGTTTTAGGGAGGAAAACAGGGATTAGTGCTGATACTGCGACACGTACATATGTGTAAATAACTGAATGCGGAACAGGTGTTCTTGTTTGGAGAATGGGTTATTCTATTCCGTGTAAAGAGGATGATGGATGCATCCACTTCGGCCAACACAAACATTTTGTGTTTAACACTAGAACGCCCGGAAGGAGTCGATCTGACTCCGACCATATGATTAAATGTCTACTTGAACCAGAAATTATTTCATAAAATAAGTTAAATTTAAACTAAGCAGATTTACGTTAAATAAATCAGTCAAATAATTTTAAATACAAATTCTGATGTCAAATATTTTTATGAAACTTGAGTAAAATTTCCGTGAGTTCTAGTGTTAATTTCAAGAGTGTGGGCTTTCAATTTAATGCGTTCTCTGAACTTTAAGAACGGCAAAACAAATTTGAACCTTAGATGAAAGGCCTCACATCACAGAGGTGGAAAAGAATCTTTTTGAGAAGCAAATAACATCGCTAAACATTTAGGTATTCCCCCCACCAACCCTGAGTTCGATAATTTCGAAAAATAAAGAAATTAGAGAGCAGGCTGAGAAGTATAGAACTTCTGCAAAAAAGAGGAAAATAAGCAAAATATCTAATTACAGTGAGCTGAAAAGTCTTCTCTTCGCTTGGTACAAGTAGTCTCGTGCGCCAAATATTCCTGTAGATGGGAATATTGTTCTAGAGAATGCACTTGAAATAGCTGCCTTATATGGGATGAATACATTTGCTGGATGAAATGGGTGGATTTCACGTTTTAAAATTCGCCATGGATTGGTATCCAGGAAATTATGTGGCGAAGGTGACACAGTAGAATTTCTGATGCCATAGAAATATGGTTCGAAAAACTTCCGAAGTTACTAGAAGGATACAAGGATTGTGACATCTATAAAGCAGATGAAACTGGCCTGTTTTATAATTGCTTGCCAGAGAGAACGCTAGCATTCAAAGGAGATTCTTGTCATGGTGGTAAGCATTCCAAAGAAAGACTTACAGTGCTACTATGTATAAATAAGGACGGTTCTTATAAACAAGTACCCCTCGTTATTGGTAAATCTGTTAGATCTCGATGCTTCAAGAATGTAAAGAAACTGTAAGTAGTCTACCATTCGAATGCTAAAGCATGGAGGAAAAATCATTTTTACAAAATTTCTTCATGACTTTGATAGATCAATCGGCGCTCAAAAAAGGAAAATCATTCTATTTATAGACAAATGTTCAGCTCATTCACCAGATACATCGCCTTTGAAAAAATATAAAAGTCAGTTTTTTTCCAGCTAATTTTGCATCTGTTGTACAACCTCTTGGTGCCGGGATAATCAAATGTTTTAAGCAATTTTACAGGAGAAAACTAGTAAAAATATCTTTATGTTTCATGGAAGAAGCAAAAGAACCTACTCCAAAAATATTCCTTCTGCAGGCTATTCATTTTGTATTTTCAGCATGGCATGAAGTAACTAACCTCTTCAACTATCCAGAATTGTTTCGTGAAATGCGGTTTTGTACGAAAAATTAGTGAAGAATGCTCAGCAGAAGGGAAAGAAAATAATGATGATTGTAACGATAATGCAGATGAAGAGTGGTTACGTGTAGCAGAGGATCTATATGGTGTGAAATTTAGCGACTATATTTCCATTGATCACGATGTAGCTGAGCCTACATTAGTGCCAAGTCTGTCTGATGCCATTACTGCATTTGAAACTGTACGAACTTTAATATATACACAGGAATTAGAGAAAATGACCAGGAAAATATTTTTGAAAATTTGTTGTTTAATTAAAAAAAAAAACGAATGAAAAGCCCAACATAAAATTACTGATTTTTTAAAAATAAATATCAATTTTCTACAACTTCGATTTATTTCTTTTTATTGTTTGCTAAGTAACAAATTGGTATTTATTAGCATTTGCTGTTTACATTGCATGCATTAGTAATGCATTAACATTGTTTTTTTCGTGTTTTGATGTTAACTCGCATTCATCGTTTTCCCGCATTCATCGTTTTTTTTACGCACCCCTTGAAAAACGATGGATCGGGGTTCTACTGTAATTTGTACTTTCAATAAATAGAGCGGCATACCGAAAACGAACTGAATTGTGTTCATTTCTCATTGTGTATGTGATCACTTTTACTTCCGCTAATGCTGGGCTGCCATTGACAACTATTTTTTTTCTTCTACCACTATTTAAAAATAACTGTATATTATTATTGTTTAGAAATAATGATTAAAAGAATATGAGCGAAATTTAGAAAAAAAAGTACAGGCAAAGTTCTTTAATCCGCACAATTTGGGACCAAGGGTTGTGCAGATTATGGAATATTGCGGATTATGGAGTATTATGGATTATATCTAATTTTCTTATTTCTGGACACTATTTTAATTCCATATTCAGTATAACATGAAAAGAAAAATATAAAATATAATAATTAATTTTTCTGGGCACTATTTTAATTCCATATTCAGCATAACAAGAAAAGAAAAATGTGAAATATAATAATTAATTTAATATGCTACCTCAAAAAATGAATTTTTCAAATTCTTGTATTAAAAAATTGATTATATTCACTTTTATATTTAAAATTTTCAGATAATTCTTTTAAAAAATCATTTTTGGATCAAGAATTAGTAAATTTTGTTTAATTGTTTACATTCATTAAGCACTGCGAATTATAGAAAATTGCGGATTATGGGTGTGCGGATTATGGGTCCTTGACTGTAGTTGATTGTGGCAGCCCAGTTAATGTTAAATGAGTTTAATAAAGTATTTTAATTTATTGAATATTTACAATCCTTAAACTGATTGATTACATTTTTTCTTTTCTTGTTTTCCTCAAATTGTGGAACCAGAAGTAATGCAAAATGGTACATTTTCTTCCATTTGTTTAGTTTATTATATTTCTGCATATTTCAGTAAAATTATGTCTGCAAAAGTATCAATTTTATATCTTAAAAATTTCATCCAATCATTATCAAAACAGGTGGAAAAATTAGCCAGATGCTTGGAGAAATTCCATTTTGACGACTGCGGATTCTGCATATAATTTTGATGCATTCAAGATTCTAATTTCATGAATAATGTGGCTATGTTTTAAACAAAAGAGCAGACTGTTCAGCAGCCTCCCAAAACTGTCTGGGGAAAACTTTGTATATAAAATGTGATTATGTTATTGAATATTAGTTATATATTTTTTAGTATATATATATAATTTGTATTTTCAATAAATGGAGTGGAATACCACAAACCACTATTGGGCTGCTTTCTTGCCTTTCATTATAAAGAAAAGGTGAAAAAATTAACCAGATGCTTGGAGCAATTCCAATTTGCCGAATGCGAATCTTGCAAATAATGATGCGATTGAGCATATAATGATGACTGATGCGATTAAGAATTTCATCCTAATTGGACAATATGTTTAGCATGTAAAAAGTCATTCTTATTATTAAATATAGAGATAGCAAGCAATCATTAACCATAAAATAAATATATTGGGTTTAACAATTCGTAAATTTTGTAAAAAATTGTTTAAAACATCAGTAGTTTGTGCTTCAGAATGAGAAAATTTTATTCTCAAATTCGCAACTTTTAAGATTTTTTATATGTAACATACAAAATCTCAATATCTGAAATTTTCTTTTATTGGTATAGAAAAGTTGGTTGGGGTTTTATGGCACAAAGTCCTTTAGGGACATTCTGCGCCAAGACATGGTTTAAAAACAAAACACAGATATATATTTTTTATAGTTAGAAAGATATTAGAAAGATTTTTTATAGTTAGAAAGTTAAAAAATGGTCATAATAATATGATAAGAAAAACAACAATAGTGAAAAACAGTAGTGATATCACATGAGTTAAAACCACATATTAAAAGTGTCAATTTATCTTAGTTAAAAATACAAGAATACAAGTAAAAAAGGTATAGTCGTGGAAAAAAAAAAGTAAACACCCCCTACTAACTCCTCAACAAATTATCGTAGAAGAAAGTTTGTGGTACCGAACGATTGGAAATAAAGTCTACTTTTAAATGATATAGATAAAATTTGCTTATGGGGGCATCTACATGTTAAAACGAACCGTAACTTTGTTTTTTTCAATAGCAGTACACAATTCTGACAGCATAAATGAACTCTACGCCCTTCAATTAGCCTAAAAACAAATTTTTATGCAATTTGTACCATAAGTTTCTGAGAAATTAATTATTTTAAAACGAGCGTATTTTAAGGGCTGTATCCAAATTGAAGTTCGGAACTCAATTGTAAACCGAAGAGCCCTCATCTTGATCAAGGCACCTTAAGAAGTCAATGAAGCCTGCTAGATTACACGACAGCAAAAGAAATGTCAAAATGTCTAGTCACTCCTATTATAGACGGCCCCTTAAACCATCATTTTGCCTTTTTTTAAGCATAATTTGAAAACTACTTGGAAGGAAAATGTGAAATTTGGGATTTCCATAAAGCAGGACTTAATAAATCTAATTCCATCAAAAAAATTGTAGGTTGCAATTAATAATTTTTTCGAGTATTAATTTCATAAATCATAATTCATATCATAAAGTTATAAAAATTGCAAATTCAGCGTATTTATGTTTGGGTATATTAGTATTATTGCTACACAAAAAAAATAGCACATTGGGAGCATAATTTCTGGAGATATAAATAAAAATATGAAAATGTAATTTAACATTAGAAGCACTAAATTTTGAATGTTTATAATTCAAAAACTTACCATTCAAATGAGTTGAAATTCTGTGTCTAGGCATAGTTTGAACTGAAGATTTGAAATATCTCGTTAAAATTGGGTATTGTCATTGAAAAAAATGAAGTTTGGATTCGTTTTAATATGTAGATAGCCCCCTAAGTTAATTTTATATACATCATTTAAAAGTAGACTTTATCTCCAATCGTCCGGTGCCAGTAACTTTCTTCTACGATAATTTGTTGAGGGGTTAGTAGGGGGTGTTTACTTTTTTTTCTCCACGACTGTACATATAATGAAAAGAAAGCAATAAAATGCTAAATATAAATCAAGTCAATGATACAAAGAAAGTAACAACAGTTAAAATCCGTATGAAATAAAGAAATAAGTCAATATAACGAAGTAGAAAATGTCCAAATACAAGATAAAATAAAAAATAATTAAAACACAGATTATTAAAAAACGTAAATTCACGTAGACATATATTCTTCGAACACAGTATTTTTGTCATCTACATCCGAGTCATTACTGTTAGACTCTGATTCCATAGTCTCTTCCACGTAGTGCTGCAATTGTTTGTGGTCCTTTACATTGCTGATACCTGAGCTCAGAGATGATTTTTTCTCTCTTTTCTTCACAGTCTTCCACTGTGAAGAAGCTGTAGTTGGATGATTTCCTTCTCTCTGTCTGTACACAAGATTTTTGTTTTACTTTCTCAGTTCGAGGAGAATTAGGTTTCTGTAACGGTATTAGAAATAAAGCATCCTTAGTTTCAGTCTGATGTTCGGATGACTTCTTGGATCCAACTGGAGATTTCTGTGATTGAGTAAGTTTGTATTCTATCATAACTGGTTCTGAGGATGGTAGCCAACATTCTAATTTTGGGGTTGCATAGCATTTACTACCACAACATACATCTCGGATTTCTCTATTTGAAATGCTGGTTGATAGTGTCAAAGCTAAATTAACTGGCGTAAAAGAAGAGTCTGCCTGAGTGCTTATGTGCCTTATGGATTTTGACTGTTGTCTGAGTAAACTAGAGTAAGAAACCCCGATAGACGGGGTTCTAGACTCAACAAGTTTACAAGCTTCAGGATAGGACATTTTTGGTGTTATTTTAATAGCAAGTATTTCTTTAACATGGATCCAGTTTGGACAAGAAGGGGAGTATGCTGGATGATCACCCTTACAGTTTATGCAGTGTTCGGGTTTTTCATAGGATTTATCATCATGGCGACTTCTGCACAACAAGGGCAGGTAACAGAAGCACAACAAGTAGAGTTGGTACGGCCATAACGCTGGCATTTAAGCAACAGAGGGGATTAGGAATAGAAGCACTTTCTCATTCCGACGAATTGTTATATGGCGTAAATCTATGACATTTTGATCTTTTAAATCTTCTAAAAGTTCCAGTTCGGATATTACACCCCGACTTGCATTTAGAGTTTTATGTGCTTGTACAGAAATAGAAAAAGGACCTATTGTACAGAAATTAGAGAGAAGTTCTGATTGTTTGGCTGAAGAAATCTTTCTGTAAAATTTCACTTCAGGAAAAATGACTGTATTTCAAGACAAAAAAAAACACTAAAAAACATCATTACAATCTCAACCACTTGCTTCAAAATATAACAACAATTTGAAGGCATGTATAAACAGCAGTCTAAAGTCTGGTCAAATATTCAAACAGATTTCTTTAATATCGATATGAAAAACTAATTTAAAAAGCCATTTCCTTTAAGGACTGCCTCTATAAAACAAAGATTAAAAGCTGACAAAGCATAACAGACGCCATTAAGTAAAATAAACGTTGACACTCAACGCCAATGATCAAAGACATTTAAAAACTCGAAACTGAATTTCTTCAAGATTGAGAGATACTTATATCACAGCCAGCCCCAATAACAGCGCTAGTACGCAGCTCCGGACACACCCATCGGTCAGCGATGCATAATTACAGAAGAGCATAAACATGGCGACACCTGCCAAAGCAAGACAACTCATGCCGAGGCCGCTATCCAGTGGCAGCTGGAAAAACTATGCTAACATCATATGGCAGGTGGTAATATAAACAATATTGTGAATAAAATCAATATTGTGAGTGAGAAAGGAAATAAATAGAATTATATTAAACAGAATTCTAGATGAAGGAAAAAGATGGTTGGCTGGTTGGTTGTATAGGGTTTTTATGGCGCAAAATCCCTTAGGGGACATTCTGCGCCAAAAAATAGACTAAAAACACAATGTAAGTAAAATAAGGAAAGCAACCCCATCCAATTCTGATCATTTTTTCCTGGGAGCTGCTAGAGCACAGAAGGCATGCACGAATGCCACACCTCCCCCTTTTGAAGTTTTGATTTAGTCGTTAGAAACAAATCAAAATCTAGTGGCCATCCATAAACATTTAGTAAAACACATTATTAATAAAATCAAAAGTACAAAACTTACTTAACATTAAAATAACTAAGGTACTATGCAATATAAAACTATAATACTAATAAAGTTTAAGCTTTAAAGTTCAATAAATTCATATTCAGTACAGACTTGAAGGTAACACAGAATTATCAGATAAAACAAATCATAGGGCTCATGTGAATTTGAAAGACGACCAGTGTGGCACATATAATCTACTCAAGGTATGGCGTTTTCCATGTTGATAGGATGTCTGGGCTAGAAACTGCTGCAATGCCAGAGGCCACCTTTGGAGGGCTCCACTTTAAGATGCACAGTCTGTCAGAAATTTTAAGGGGTTGTGGTCACTCACAACGGTCACTTGCGAGCCATAAATATAATGCTCAAATTTTTGTAGAGCAACGATAACAGCATATGCTTTTTTCTCGAAGGTGGCTTATTGTTCATGGCATTTTGAGAGTTTTGCTTATGAAAGCGATGGAGTGTTCTTGATCATTTTCATCTTTTTGAGGTAGGCAAGCACTTATTGTATATGATGAAGCATGAATAATGAAGGGCTGCTGAAAGCCTGTTGAAAAACAAATTGTCGTTTTGCTGATTGTCTGCTTCAGATCACAGAAAGAATTTTCACACTGCTCGGTCCAGGTAAATCCATTAGGAGCATGTTTTTAGGTTTGTTATCCGGTTTTAATTTAATTTGATGTTCACCTCCATTTGTGTTTTTGGGGATTCCAGAATGGAGGTTTGAATGTTTGCGTAAGGCATTAATTAATAAATTGTACCTTTCCTCTTTATGTGTGCAATAATTAATAACTTAATGATTTATTGCTGTCTTTAAATGCACATAAAGAATTCTAAGATAAACGTATGTACTGAATCCGACACTGCAATAAATGGGTGTAGTGATATAAATTTGCCCTGTACGAAAGAAATCAACACGGTTGATTAATTTATGCAGCTACAGAGTCTGTGTCAAGTTAAACAGAAAATGCAAATGAGAACATTGATCACGATCGTAGTAATAACACCGACAATTTCCCAAATGATTCAGGAAAATTTAAATGGTAACAGAAAAAAACGCATCACTTAATCAGTCTTGGATAGTTGCTAAAAATTATTGTAATAATTATTTTGTCCATGACAACCTTTTATATCATCGCAATAAATTAATGGGAGAAACGGTACATCAATTATTCATACCTAAGAGACACGTAGCAAGCAGTTTTTAGAACTTGCACATTTAAGTCCTTGGGGTGGTCATCTGAGGAAAAAGAAAACTACGCAAAGATTAAAATATTATTTTTTTTTTGGCCTAGTATTAAAAAATATGTGAGCTAATTTTGAGAAAATGTTTGTCCTGTCAGCTTTTTTGACTTGACACACTTTATTTTTAACAAGGAGGACGTCACTGGTACAAACACTAGCACAAACAGTAAACAAGTAATACTGACAAATATAAACAATTCTTAAATGGTTTCATTTCCATTTTTACTGGCAGTGGCCAAACTCATTCTCATCATTCATAGCTCACCTTTTTTTTTTTTTTTTAATGTGTATTGGGTTTTTGAGAAAGCTGGCTGGAGAATTTTAGCAGTAGTTCTCATGTACATTTATCTACCTTTTTTATTTCATCGCTAGTTACCATGAATATTGTTTTAATAATTTTCTTCATGTTTCATACAACCAAATAATATTCAAATAATTATTTATATTGAAATTGATTCTATTTCTTAATTATTCAAAATGAATCTTGCATGCCAGGATTTTTTCTATGACTGTTAACAAAATACATGGGCAAACTTGAGATTTATTACGTATTCCATACCTACAAAAGTAACAACAATAAAACGGTATTGAGTTCAAGGTTAATCACAGGGTTGCAAAAAAGCCGGCTAAAATTTTAAAAAGCCACGCCGATGGCTTTTATTGGTTTTAACGGACTATTTTTGGCCAAAATTGGCCTTTATTGGACAAAATTGGCTTTTATACAGTGAAGCATTTTAATTATAAATGACACATTTTTATGTGTTTTTTAATTAGTTTTAAAGACATTTAATTGAGGTAGAAATCAATACAACCCAACTTTTCAGTAAATAATGAAGACATTAATTTTGGAATAAAAGGCCATACCAATTGCTTTCTGTGGTTTACATTGGCCTTAACACCCTTTTTTTCATTTTTACTGCTTTATATAATTAAAAAGGACAATGGTTGCTCAGTTATATATTTTATTAATAACTAATTTTAAGGGATATTGATATACAAATCTTATTTTATTTCTCATAAACATTTATTTAAAATCACACATAAAGTCATTTAATAAAAACATCATTTCTCTCTATTAAAACAGTATTGTGAATAACATATGGATTAATTTATGCATGAATATGCACTATTTTAAATAGCAACTAGCTTTTCAAAATTCTAATTCAACAAGTTTTATTTGGAGAATTTTTTTTAATTGTTCTCTTTATTTTATGCACTTATATGTACTAAAATTTCCTCAAATGTTATATCCTTCCCAATTTCTCTTTCAACATTGTTCATTCTACGATTTTCATCTGTCCATATGGACATATCTGGAATAAGTTGCTTAACAACTTGGTACCTGGAAACCTTTTACATATATCATTTTTATAAGTTAGAATATCAGTTATTAAATACATATATGCTATTTAGTTTTAATCAGTTTTAAAAGTAAATACCAGTATGTAAAGAATGTTTCTATTTTGATGTGTGGCATTTTCTTATTCTTTCATATAATCTTTAAAATATATGGTATGTGTAGAGCTATAATAAAGAATTCCAAACCAATACTATAGTGTCTAATTTAATGTATTCTTATAATTTTTTTTCTGACATAATGCCTTCACAGTTGCATTCTAGCAGTTATAAGAACTTCTTTACTTCACAAAATTTAATAGAAGTTTATATTTTTTAGTGGAAAATATAAGTGCATTAAAAATAATTTAATCCAAATTTTATATGAATTATCTATAAACCACATTTTTGTAAAATAAAAGCTGGCTTTTTTCAATTAAAGCCGGCTTTTTTTAAGTGGTTAAAACCAAAAAAAGCCAGCCGGCTTTTTTTGGCCTGGCTAAAAGCCGGCAACCCTGGTTAATCAGCAGTTTTTTGTTTGTTTTTTTAGTTGGCGACAGTTTAATTTTAATTGTTACTTTAAGACACAACTACCAACTCTTTCGATTTTTGAATACCATTAAAATTTAATAGAAATTTTAGTGGTATGCAAAAATTGAAACAGTTGGCAGCCATGCTTTAAGGTAACACTTATTTTTGGATGGAATAACCAAAAAAAAAAAAAAAAAGGGGGGCACAATTTTTGGACACACAGCAAATTGAACACAGTGAGAAAATGTTTTTTTACCCATTCAATAAAGGCAGGGCTGAAAGAGTTAAAGATAAAAAATGTATTATATACTTTTGTCTAATTATAGATAAATTTGACAAAAAATATTTTAATTTGGCTAATGTACCGGCTAGCATTTTGAAAATCTTAGCGAGGCCCTGTATATGTGTGTGTATATATATTGCTTCTTTATTTTTATTGCAGGTAAACCTCAAACAAGAATTCCACAAAAGATTTCTTTAAGAACATTTAAGAATAGAGGAAAAATTAATAAGAACCAATCTGAAGAGAAAAAAAACTACGTGAAAAGTACCTTCATTTTGACAGAATCTTGAAAGAGGAAAGTCAAGAAACTGAAAAGCTCTGCAGTGTTTAGATGTCCGTGAATCTGCATTGGAGAAAATGGAGACAAAATACAGGGAATAGAAAGCAATTAAACATGAATTGAAGGATCTGAAAAGAGTAGAACTAGGAGGTACAATCAAATTTGGTTCAAAAATCATTCAGAAATCCAAATTGTCCCTTTGTTGGATGACCAACTTCTCCAAATATGTGGGCGATTTACTGGATATTTGCTTTGGCCGAGACACACTTTCGGAAAGTGTCCTAAAAGGCCCGGTTGGTTGGTTGGTTGTGTGAGGTTTTATGGCACAAAATCCCTTAAGGGACATGCTGCGTCAAAATAATTATTAAAAACACCAAAAAGTGTGAAAGAAAACAGTAAAACAAGCAATCTGGATGGGGTATCTCATCCAGATGCAGTCAGACAAGCCTATAATGGTCCAGTAAATCATTTAAATAAGACAAGTCCTTGATGGAGGTATCGCAGTCTATATAATTATGCATGTCATGCAGACTTTTAATAATGTACCAATCGGTAAAATCAGAGTAGCCATAATAAGGCAGAAATTTAATACTTGCCATAAGTCAAAATAAAGAATATAAATAAATAAATTTATCTTATGTTTGTAAATATATTTTGTAATGTTATGACACAAGGTAAGTCTGTCTTTATTGTCACTAAAGTATATCATCATTAGCAGATACTTATTATACAGTAGACTCCCTCAAATCCGCACAGCTTGGGACCAGAGGTTGTGCGGATTTTAGAATTTTGTGGATTTCTGGTCATTGCTTTGTTTACATTTTTTAAACACTAATTTGAATGTAATTAATAATGCAATCGGAATTATAATGAATGCTTACAACATAATAAAATATTAAAATAAGTAATAAACTAAAATTATAAAAAATTAGGTTTTTTTTTTTAAATGATTAAAATATTAAAAGCAAAGGTCAAGCAAATAATCAATAATGTATAATTAAATATGCATTATAAAGATGAGATGCATTTTTCCTAAATTATTCAATGAAACTTTCATCATAAAGGTACACTACTAATTCAAATCAAAAATCATAAAATAAGAAAGCTTTATTTGAGGTTTACCCTGACTTAATAATAAAAAAGCAGCTTGATTAATGCATAAATACGTTTCGCAAAAAGATTGTGATGACCAATATCTTGGTTTTTTTCAGAAATAAATTTATTCTTCCTTCATAAAAAAGCACAAATTCAGTAATATTAACAAAAAATACAGATTAAAAAATATATAGAATTCATATAAAACTAAAAAAGTCAAATTTTGCCCCTACATCTGAACTGAAAGTTTCATTGTTTACATCTGTAAATTATGTGTGGATTTTAGAGAGTTGTGGATTTTAGGGTTGCAGATTCGAGGGAGTCTACTGTATCAGGCATGAAAGAGGGAAATGGGAAAAAAGGTGGAAAATATTTTCCATCTATACAACACGCCAAACTGGTACAATTTAGACACATTTTAACAGTTATTTATACAATAAAATGAATTATAACTGTACATATGATTGTTATTTTCTTTTTGTAACTTAGAAATTATTAAATAAATAAATAATAATAAATGTATAAATTCATTAAATCAAAAAAGAAAATTGGAAACAGTTTGCTAAAAGTATAAATCTATCCAAATGCATCTGATGAACTTATGTGAAGTACAGAGATTAATTTTTCAAAATAGAGGTATTATTTTGAATGATTTGACTGTTTAAATCTTTACTTAAAAAAAGAAGAATAAAACTATGCTAAATATATGCACGCCAAATTGATCTTTACTCCAGAAATACATTTCCAAAAATGCATCACTGAAATTACCCAGAAGTGCTTTATAAATTGAATAAAACTTTCTATTCCAAAAGAACCTTATGGAAACTTCCTTTCCTTAGTTAAAAAACTTAATTTACATGACTTTCAGATGCTTATAATAAAAGCTCGCCTTTGATTTGAGAGTACAACAATTCAGAAAAACTCCATGGATTTGAGTAGACAAAATGTCTAATTATTAAGCTTTCCAGACCCCCCCCCCCCCCCACCCTCCCAATATGCTTCTAATATTTTCTTTGCATTTTTGCATCAATCCAGAGAATGTCCAAATTTGTTTTTAAAAAAGGTGGAATTCCTCCTTTAGGAGGAACTCTTTCATGCCTGTTATATAAAGGGTAAATTAGTAGTTGCTCCTAGCTACAGGTTGATTAAATAAGAAAAAGTGCTTTTTAAAGACTTATAAGAAATTGTTTAAAGATTTATCAGCCCTGTCCACATACATTTACAATTCTTTGTCAAGCTGTTTTTCAAAAAGTCTGTTCAATAGATGTTGGAGTCGATTCAAGTCAATGTTGGAGCAGGGAGAAATTGTACAGTAGTAAATGTCGAAATGATGATCATTTAGAAAAGCAATCTATTTTTCTAATATCAACTGATGAAGATGAGCTTTGTTGTGCCAAAGCTATCGTTTATGCTGTGGCATATCTTAAACAAAATAAATGAGCTCTTGAGTCTTACAGGAAAGAAAACCACCCCGCCCTTAGAAATCGAGCTCAATAACTGCACTATCTAGCCAGAGTTGCGTTTGGCCTATGTGGATATTCCGAAATTGCTCAATTCGAAGATTAGTGGCGTATTCTTCAGAAATTTTCAACAAGGGAAGTATTTTTTTTTTCAGCTAGGTTCTTTTTTTACTATAATTAAAACATTTTGCATCTTCAAAGTTGAAACATTAATTGATGAGATATTCATTTATAATATGATTTTTTAGGTTTCGTACAAAAGCAGAAGAAACAGACCTGATCGTATTAAATTATGGTTACATAATAGTCATTTCGATGTTATAAAGTCGCTTAAGGGTTTTTTTTTGGATCAGCCTTTTCATTGTGAAAAATTTGAAATACCTTATCACATAGAAAATCATTATTATTCTCAAGCTTGTCCGATATGCAGACGTGATGAGTGTCTTTCCGGGAATTCACAAAGATGTAACGATTGTGATAGGTTATGCCGTTCAGCAGATGGCTTAATGAGCACAAGTCCACAAGAGGAGCTCAAGAACTTTCATTATGCGATAAAGTGAGAACCTATTTATATATTTATTTGTTTATTTATTTAGATCCTTATACATCTGTGTTATATTTCTTTGTTTGCTTTCAGATGTACCAATGCAGAGAATGTTCTAAAGTGATTTTAAAATGCAATTGTCTGAAAGAAAATCACCGATGTAGAACAATTCATTGCATTTCATGCCATAAATGGGTTATTGCAGCAGAACTTTTCTGCTTTTTGTGTAAAGAGGCTTCAAAAGTTTCATCGGATAAACTGATTTTTTTTTTTTACCGATCAGTCACCTGGGATCCATATTGTATGTTTGACTAGCACAATATGCTGATGGAAAAGAAGAAATTTTCAAAGGGTACAGACAGCTTGTGATGATTTCTGTTCCTCGTTATTTAGTCCTAAGCACAAAGGATTTAATGCCATCGCACATAATATGAAGGAGTATGCAAAATAGGTTTATTTTTAATATTTACTTCTACATTTAGTATCTGATATGCAGACGTGACGAGTGTCTTCTTGGGAATTGACAAAGATGTAACGATTGTGATAATTATGTCGTTCAGCAGATTGCTTAATGAGCACAAATCCACAAGAGGAACTCAAGAACTTTCATTATGTGATAAAGTGAGAACCTATTTATTTATTTAATTATTTAGATCCTTATACTCTATGTTATATTTCTCTGGTTTGCTTTCAGATGTACCAATGCAGAGAATGTTCCAAAGTGTTTTTAAGACGCAATTTTCTTAAAGAAAATCACTGATGTCGAACAATTCATTGCATTTCATGCCATAAATGGGTTATTGTAACAGAACATTTCTGCTTTTTGCGTTAAGAGGCTTCAAAAGCTTCATCGGATAAACTGATTTTTTTTTTTTTACTTTGAAACTGATCAGTCATCTGGCGCCCATATTGTATGTTTGCACTAGCACAATATGCTGATGGAAAAGAAGAAATTTTCAAAGGGTACACAGCTTGTGATGATTTCTGTTCTTGGTTATTTAGTCCTAAGCTCAAAGGATTTACTGCCATCGCACACAATATGAAAGGGTAAGCAAAAGTTTTATTTTTAATATTGTCTTCTACATTTATTTTATATTTAATACAATAATTATTATTTTTATGAATGTTTAGTTTTCAACAAAATACATTTAATTTAAAAAAAAAAATTATAAATAGTATTATGATTTTCAATCTGTATTTATTTCCTCTAGATTTGATGGCCAATTCATTTCCTGCTGGCTTTTAAATCAAGGAAATGCCCCTCAAATTGTGCCAAATGGTTCAAAATTTTGGCCTTAACTTTCAATGGATTGAGTATTAGTCATTGACTCTTAAATCATTTTATGAGAAACAATCCCAGATGAAGAATCTGGCTGTGCAACTGTCTATTGTATGCTTTTTTTTACTTTTACTATGCATATTTGATTTGTGTATTTATATTTATTTATCTTTATTTGCTAGTGAGGAAAGAAAGAATCAAGAAGAAAGTAAAGACTTCATTGAAGTTTTGGTTGATTATTATATCAATTCTTTATATGTAAATAAATCTAATTTTATAAACTGAATGATGTTACTTGTTACCCTGTATATATATATATAAATAAAATGTTTACATTTATGTTCAGTTATTCACATATTCAATTATTAATGATCATATTTTATAAATCGAGCGCTAATCTTTTTCTTTGAGAATGAGTGATTTTAAAACGGAAGATTGTGGTTATACGTGTAGAAAAAAAAATTAGCAAGAGAGCCTAAGCAAAAGAAGTCTTCAAAATAGATGGAAAAATACCTTTCATCTCAGTATGGCTCAAGTACTGAAGCAGAATTTCAGATTCTTTCAGATGATGCAATAGAAAAAGATATTAGAAATATCTATAAAGAAACATCAGGGCACCTTCATGTTCAAATACTGAAGTAAAACCTCAGGTTCTTTCAAACATAATAGAAGACATATTAGAAGAGAAACGGATAGAAATTGAGGCACCTGAATGTCCAAATATTGAACAGAACCACAGGTTCTATCAGAAAATGTAATAGAAGACAGTACTGTCACCAATGCATGATGAAGGGTATAAACCAAACAACGTCCAACTACCAGATATGATACAGTTTTATAACTCGACAAAAGGTGGAATGGACACATTCGATCAACTGTGTCATCTATACACTTGTGCAAGAAAGACAAGACGTTGGCCGCTTTGCTTGTTTTATAATTTACTAGACATCATTGGAATCAATTCTATAATACTTTTAAGCGGCAGCTTTGTGCCGGATAAAGAATTATTAAGTCATCGATGAGGATACTTGAAGAATTTGGCTTTTGAATTGTTGAGAGTACGTATGATGAACCGTCTAAATGTACCAAATTTGAAGCGGGTACTCTGTGAGGATTTTTGCAACATCTTATCTGTACCCATGGCAGAGGTAAATCCCGAGAGGCAACTATCCGTTACAGGCAGGCATACTCTGCTCAAGGTCACGTGTGCCCTGTGCAAAAACTTTGGTGCACCAGCAAAAAGTTTGTCCTTCTTGCTCAAAATAATATTTTGAAAATTTAATTGTATTATAGTTTTTTCTGCGTTATATATATGCTGCATGCATTCAATTGCGAATTTTACAGCGTTATCTGTAATATTGTAACAGCGCATATCGCTTTCTAATACCTTTTCATAAAGGCATCCAATGTGTATTGAGTCCAACATATTTTGTAAATAAGAAAAATCAAAATGAAAGAACTAATTACAGAAATTTCCAGTAAGCTCTAATACAAATAATAAGAAAACACAATTCATTGTCGTAAAATTTCAATAAAATTTCTTGCACATTTCGTTTTAAAACCTTTAGAATATCCTTCAAATTGCATACTTTCGTCACATTAGTGGTTCTAAAACTTCATTACGGTCACTTAGGCATCATACATTGAGTTTCGTTATATTTATCCAAAGAGTACTAAGCTCAAATTGCGTGTGTGCGTGAGTGTATGTGAATGTGTGCGTGATGAGAATCATGTGATCTGCCTCCACACGGCGATTCCTGGGTTACAATTTTGACCCTAGGTCATATCCAGCTAAAGATCACACCTTTCGGCAAAAGTCAATTTCAATCTTCCATTTACAATCTCCTTTAAATATTTATAGGTTTTCACATTTTGAATGCAACTGTTTGATAACACAAGCTGGCGAAACAAATTAAAATTTGTATTGACTGCTTCACCCAGCATATCACAGACCATAGCAGTGTGTAGTGCAGCATATTTATGCAAGTAAGCACAGCGGTGAGCAGGATCGGTGTAATTTGTAACTTGGCTGCATTCAAAATTTAAGTTCTTTCCTCTGTTATATATATGCTGCATGCATTCAATTTCGAATTTTACAGCATTATCTGTAGTATTGTAACGGTGCATATCGCTTTCTAAAAGTACCTTTTCATAAAGGCATCCAATGTCTATTGAGTCCAACATATTTTGTATGTATCCAGTGATTTTTTGCTACTTTGTTTTTTTGAGCATGCAGTGTTCATATTATATTACTGTAGCTCAAACATAGCTTTGTGCCTTTTTGTTTTTTCGATAAATTTGCTTTTGACACTGTAAATAACATTTTTATTTTGGGGTACAGCTGTACCCCAAAAAATCATGGTAGCATTCTAGGGTTAACAACTTTAGCATTGAACTAGCTTTGAAATAATATCTGATGATCCGGTAGACTGGAAAAACCTAAGTTTACAACGTGAATTGATAATAGAAAAAGTCCAGTACAGATTAAAGGCTTTTGTTTTCCATGTGACGTTCATGAAAAAAATTTGCAAATTTTATAATCAAAGAGTTAATGTCCAATGGTGAAAAATTCAGAAGAACATGGTTAGTCTATAGTGTTTAAAAAAAAAAAAAAAAAAAAAGGTGTTTTGCTGAATTTTATTTAATAATGCTGATCACGTTGCTAAAACGTTATCAGCAAATTGTTTTAATGATTGGAAAAATATTTCACGTACTATAGAATCACATGAATGTTCTAAGAATCGCATGGAATATTTCGGAAAATGGATAGAGTTGAATATTAGGCAACAAATATGTCAATTGATAAAGAACATCAGCATTTATTAGAAATACAAAAACGACGGAGAGAGAATTTAAAAGCAGTTGTTAGAGCTGTTCAATTTTGTGTCTCAATTCGTCTGAACGTGTTTTGCTGTTTGTAGTGTAGAAATAACTACACTAAAATGCTTGTTTATATAATTGTAAATATCCATATAAAATACATAAACCAGAGAAAATTAGAATAAATAACAATTATGTGAAAATATTTGAATACTTTAGAAAATGATTAATAACGCATAAAAGTAGAATTTGTATTTAAGCAATATAAATATTTTTAATTATAAAAAAGTAATTATGTAAAAAATATCTTTGGGGTTTTTACACATTGTGCAGACGAATAAAGTAATTAGGATCGTAAAACCAGCGTAGACGCCAATTGGTCTTTACGAAAGAATGGATCTAAAATAAGAATTTACAAGGTTTTCTAAAAATATTTATGAAATGTCAAAGAGAATTTATGAAACATCCCAAAGCGAAACCACAGGGTAGCCCAGTCACGTGGGAAGTAATGCAACCCCTCAAAAATGGAAGATATCCATAATAATTAGAGATGCAACGGAAATGCAAACCTACATGCCTCCCAGAGGAAGAGGTGGAAAACCAGAGACTTTGAAAACTAAAGCGCCAATGAAGGTGGAGAGAATACTAACAACTATGAAAATAATGATTAGCCCTCCCCGCGCTGAGTTTCCAAAGGGGAAAAATGTTGAATACTACTTACATAGTATCCAAGGGGTTAAAGAATAACAGAGCTGCTTAAGGCAGATAGAAGCGAATAGCTGATTTTATTACCCCTAAAAGAATTAAATATTTAAATATGATATTTGTATTTAACGGGTTCTATTAAAAACCTAAAGAGACTTAATCAAAAGAATATATAAGAACATACAACTGATTAAAATCAACGATAACATTTATTAGTTCATTAACATAAAAACAGAAAAATATATTAGGAAAGTAAAAATGAAAGCCATTAGAAACAGAATGTATTTTAAAACTTAAACATCACAATAATTCTATTAAACAAGATTTCAATTAAAGTAAACTTAACTGCTTTGATCACATATAAAATAATCACAAAATAAAATGAACCACTATTGTTACGATGAAGATGTACCAGAGCTAATTAATAAACTATAAAAGGCATTTTAAAGATTTAATTAGCCGAGAACAACGCTGGAGTCCATCTCGATCAATTGTCCACCCAAAAGTCATTTTGGTGTATCGTAAATGTTCTTTAGACAATTCAATACACTCACTAACCATGACGCAATGTTCTTTTACTGAACCACATCTTACACAGGTGAAATATTACAGCCTCGGAAAAATCCAACAGTATCCTCTTCGTAAAGCGAACAGACGAAACGAAATATGCCAGCGATCATTCACAAAAGCAAACCGCAACGCAGTCATTCCTCCCGCACAAATCATGATGGAACCGATCTTTCTATCACTGGAAACACGTCAAACCGTACGAACAGTTTATCACAGTAGAAAAATGTTCTGCAAACGGCTAACTCTTATACTTAGGAATTAGATAGTCCATCTAAATGTCGATATAGAGATCCGCCAACTGACATCGATGTTTACAGATAATAAACGACTTAAAAATAAAAACACTATTTCATATTCATTAAATGATAGAAGAGACAAACCGAAACTTTAATATATTTGATGAGAAACTGATTTTAAATGAGCGAAAACATCTTCTAGAAATATTGTTACAATCCATAACAGATAAACAAAAGCAAACTAAGCAAACGAAACTACGAAGCTATTGCTACACGGCGAAGCACCGGTATATAAATGATTCACCGGATTGAAAAGCCTCCTATCACACCCCGTGAAACACACCCACCAATTCCAGCAATATAATTGGTCAGTAAGTCGTCATGTCGATTCACGTAAGTGAAAACGTCACTGACAAAAGCTAATCACGCCACCTGATGGCGATCGGGATAACTAAATTACGTCATACATTGGAGTGTGTACGACAGGAATGCGTGGCAGAAATGTAAAACAGATGCCGGGAAATATAAAGATTTATGAAAAACAAATAAAGAAGAAGATTTAATATAAGTGATAACAAGTAATAAAAAAGGTCTATTTAAGAGGTAAGTAAACTACTGTTCTAATAAAGAAAGTGCTCTTAATAAAAGTAAAAGTTATATTTGCTATTGTATGAAATGTAAATAAAGCAGAACGATCTTTTAATAAAACGTAATTATTAAAAAGAATGAAGTTTATGAAATATAATGGAATGTAAATGAAGTTAATAAATATATATAGCTGTGAATAGGTTAGGTTTTAAAGGGTGTAAACATGCTTGACATGTGCACTAGTAGGCACACTAATTACACAAAGTAAATGTTGGCAAAAATGTGTACAGAAACAAGAACTAAGGGTATACCTATCAAAAAATATATAGAGAACTATTATTATCCAAGATCTCAATTTGGTAGCAATTCTGCTATCAGCTCTTGACTTCAAAACATGACGTAATTACATTCTAAGTTCTCACCTTCGAAAGATGAAAATTTTACACTCTCATCTCACCTTCAAAACAAGCATTTATTCTCTCAGATATTGACTATGAAGTATTACATCCCTAGTTCTTGCAGTGGAAGTGCGATATTCTCAACTCTAGCATCTTGATTATCTCAACTCTTAAGAGATATAATTAAGCTGATATAGTACATAAGCTGACTGAAAAGGGCCAAAGACAGCGCAATCCAGACACCTAATCGAGACCTGTCATTAAGCACAGAATCTCAGACACCTGATGACTTCAGCCAAAATAAGAAAAAAAAAGCATCTTGTTTTCTGAAGAAATAATGGGCAACCCAACGTCTAAAAATATCCATAGTGGACCGCAGGAGCTAAAACACAAGAGCGATAGCAACAATGAAGAGTCCTCGTAAAGAAACTAGCCTAGCAACTAAGACTTAACAATGATGAAGAAGAGTTGCCTTCATAACATGGTTGATTGTATGAGGTTTTATGGCGCAAAATCCCTCAAGGGATATGCTGCACCAAAAACAAATAGACCAAAAAATGAAACAGAAACAAAATAAATAAAAAGAACAATGAGGAAAGCAATCTGGGATGGGGTATCCCATCCAGATGCAGTCAGACAAGTGTATAAGAATAAAAAAAATTTAAATCCAAAAGCAGTGGAATAAAAAAGTAAAAATATTTTTTATAAAAAGTACAGTCTGGATGGGCCTTCATAACATGAAATCCTCCGCAATAAAGGCCAATTGTGATAGAGATACAAACACTGTATTTCTCATTGCCTCTTATCTCCTGTCATAAAACCTCATTTCACAAACTTCATTTTATTTTTAAGTTCATAGTCATTTATTTACTTTATTTACATTTATTTATTTCTTAAATAATGACAGTAATAAATATTTCTTAAACTTTTACTTACCCTCTCTATTGATTCTAGACAATATCCAGCTGTAATAAAAGTTTTCTGACCTCTTTAACATCCATAGTAATCCATACCATTTTGCAGTTTCTAATTTCATATTTTACCGTACTTCACCAGCAAAAACTTTCTTTCGACTACGTTTCAACTTCCGTGACGATATTTCTCCTGCCAGATGGCGACTTAGAATATCGTTTTCAAATCGAATCTTTTCATCGAATCTTGCTTTACATCGATTCGATGCCGTTCTCTGATTGGTTCGTTCGTCTGAAACGACGTTTTCAATCCATCCCTTTTTATATAAATATACGATTCCAATCTTAATAAGATGCACTTTTATCTTCCCTTAATGGAAGAAATATCTCAAGTTACTGAACGATGGCTGGACCACGTTCTGGAATGTTTTGTTTAAGTTTTATCAGTGTAATTATGTTTTATCTTAAAGTCGAATGCTGTGATATCTTCAAACAAAATGTCTGCTCTGATTTGTGAAACTTCGTCATCACGTTCTACAATATGTCTGTTTAAAATGAATGCTGCTATTTATTACTGATGTCAAGTATGTGTTTTTGAAATCAAAATAAACTGTCTTTATTTAATTTAATCTGCATATGTTTTACTTTGCACTCATAAAGATACTACTTTTCTGCATCTCTACATATTCACTTCCAGAATAATCCTTTCCCAGCTAAAAGTTTCCACATGCGTTATCTGCTCCATTTAATTACATTTTAACGTGCATAATCATCTCATATAATATCAACGTATATTAAAGTGTTATGGTAAAGCCCATTAAATTGTAAGAAGTCACCTAAACATAATCCAGTATAATCTGTTGTAGCCGATGAAAAAGAACTATCAATGACATTTTGTGCACAGAAAAATTCAGTGATTATAAACTTTATAAGTGAGAACTTTGACAACAAATTATAAACGGGCTTTTAGTTTGATCTCCAAAACAAGCCTCAAATGGATCGCTAAATCAGCATCTGCACGATTGGTGAGAAATTTTACTATTATTCTAATATTTTATACGAATGGCTATTAGACAAATTTATTCTAATGTTAACTACTTTATTCAATAATTATTTACATGCTTAAGCCTAATTTTCATTTAAATTTATTAAATGTATATTTAGGATGAGTAAAAAATATATATAACTTGGCATTAGCCCATCAATTTAAATGTGAGGAGAATTCATTTTATTTTACTTGATTTGAATTTTTCTTTTGTATATTACAATTTTACTATTGCAATTAATGACATGAATTTATATATAAAATTAACAAAGTAAAAAATATTATAATAATAATAATAATAATATGTTGAAATATTGAAATATATTGAATGAAATTAAAAAAAAGTATTGAAAAATGATATATATATGAAAATAAAATGTTTTTATATGATTAATTTATATGTCTTTCTTTATCTCACTCTCTCTGATTTCTCTTTCCTTTTCAGCTAAAAGATTTATAAAAATTATATACAAGATTGATTAGTAATTTTCAATAATATTATCACCCCTCTAAAATAATCTAGACTGCAACTTAAATGTTAAATAATTCGATCCTTGAGTTACTGCTTAAAAATTCTACCTAATTAACTTACCCCCTGAAAATTTTATTATTATTATTCCATCAGGCTGTTTTCACAACGCGCACGGAATATTTTTCTTTACTATACTGACTACCTTTACTTTCACGTCTTTTGTATGTATGGGTAAGATTAGCAGATTGATTGGTTGGTTGTTTTTACAGCAGTTTGGTTTTGTTAAAGTTTTTCATTTGATTTTGTTACACTAATGGAGTATGGGGTTGGCCATACCTTGCGAAACTTGGGACGATTCAATTTTTTGTTTGGTACCTACTTTTTGACTTCTCCCACGAGCAAGGAGTTGTGTGTCTTTATTGTTTCTTGTTGCAATAGTTCATTAGTGTTATTGTTGCGTTTTGTATCCTGTTTTCATAATTTTTATGATTCCCATACTTTTCAGATAAAGTTATGTATACATATATTACTAATAAATGATAAGACAGAAATGATAAGTTACTCATTCAAAATTGATGCCTTTATTGAAGATCTGACAACCAAATTAGAAAAACTAATTCCTCACACATTCATTGCCAAGTCCCAATTTTCATATTTTAAAAGCCTTAAAGAAAGTTCTACAGATATTGCCACTGTTTCATTAAACTTCAGTGAAAATTATTCCTTTACAATACAGGATGAAGCTCAGGGGAACCATTGGACATCTGCCTCGTGTACTATCCATCCTGTAATGATACACAGCAAAAACGCTGATGGAGAAAAAGTAGTGTCATCGCACTATGCGATATCGAATGATTTAAAACATGTTTCCATGGTGTATGGAATTCAAAAAACTATTGATGAATTCATTAAAAAAAAAAATCTACTCACTTATCAAAGAAATTCACTATTTCAGTGACGGTTGTGCAGGACAGTACAAAAACAAATTCAATTTTATGAACCTTTATATACATGAAAAAGACTAACATAAAAGCCCAATGGTCATTTTTTGCCACTAGTCATGGAAAAACTGAAAGTGCTGGGATTGGGAGAACGGTGAAAAGATTAGCTAGAAAAGAAAGTCTCCAAAGACCTTTTGAAAAATAATGACACAAAGTGATTTTTTTCATTTTTGTTAAGAGTAATATTGCATATATAAGTTTTTATTTTATTTCTAAAGACTCTGTAGACTTAACTCGATCTAATCTTGAAAATCGTTTTAAAGATGTTGCAACAAATTCAGGTACAAGAAGTTTCCACAATTTTAAGACAGTACAAGAACTGTGGAGGCTAGAAGAATCAGCAGTGACGGCAAAAGTAGTTTAACTTACAAATTGAAAGAGAGATGTACAACATATGTGACAGTAAATGTATCACATGCTATGTTGCTTATATATATGATAATTTTTGGTATTTTGGGATTGTTACAGACATCAATATATAAGAAGGGGATGCTACAATTAAATTTTTTCATCCCCAAGGACCCTCACCATAATTTTATTGGCCAAAGCAAGAAGATATCTGTCCTGTGCCAATTCTACATCCGCTTACTGTTATAGACACTCCAGCAACATCAGCTGGCAGAGACTATCAATTTCCTACAGACTATATGAAGATGATCCAAGAATGGATGAGTCAGATTAAAGAACTTAAATAGTATATAGGAAAACAACCAATGAAAATTAACAGCCAAAAATATCTGTTACGGTAAGATTTAGTTAAACTGCTTTACTAAAGTGTGGTGTGTGTGTTATTACTGATAAATATTAAAAAAGTTAAAAAGTAATGGAATTCGCCGCTGTAGTCTCTGTTTCTGCCGGAGCCGATGCCCGATGTGATGCCGTACCTACCGTAGAGTCTCCCGGTTTCTGAATTTTCACAAGTTCCAAGTTTAAAATACTGTTTCCCAAATTTCAAATCTTGACATTCACATGTTTTGATATTTTTAAGGCTGTTCTCAAATTCAACGGGGCAACTTTATGACATAGGTTTTAATTCATTTTTGTTCAGAAATGCATGAAACTGGCAGGTGTTATTCAGAAACTGTCATCAAAAGACTTTCAGATTTTTTTTTCCATAAATGCAATAAATCTTTCAGAAAATACTGTCACTACTGTAAGTGGGCAAAGTGAATTGAATTTCAATACAAAAGCAGAAAAACTGAGTCACAGAAGTGAGAAAAATTGTCATATGATCAAAATCGCTTATAATTCATTAGGTAATATTAGTAATCAAAAAATTGAAAAATCATTTTGATTCCAAATCGCTTCTACAGCCAGGGCTGCCAGTTTTGTGCCATTACATTTAAAAATGAGTTAACAAATGTGTCAAAGTTTCCCGCTTGTTGAGCCGAGCACTTGAGATCTTCCTTAAAAGAACCAATATAAAATTAACTCTTATGATAGTTTTATATGATTATTATTAAATGACAAATGTAGCATAATGCACAAGATTAGTTATATTTTGTGATCAGAATGATTTCTTTTAAGGTACTGATGAAATGTGTGTTACCACCCTTCCACTGTCACCTGTAAACCATTTGAATGTTCAAGCTGCTTCACCTCTCACCATTCCCGTGTCCAGCTTCGAAACTTCATTTTCAGCTGAAAGTCAACAAGCAAATGAGTGGGCAGGAAACTTTGAAATCCCATTTCATAAGTTCCCATTTCATTTGTTGAAAAAGTGCCAAGAAAGGTTGAGGCTAGACCCAGATGAGAAGCAGCACATCATTCGTACAGTAGTTTTTGAAGTAACAAGGTTCAGCATGAAACCAGGCAAAAAGAATCTGGAGAAAATAGCTTCCAAACTTGTGGCTACTTACTCGTTGACTTTTCGGGATGAGATTGCTGGGCAAGCTTATGGATCCAGCTACGAGACCATTCTCAGGTCTCTCATTTTAAGAGTTGAGAATGTAAATAGAGTTAAGGGTAACTCCTTAAAGAGAAAATTGCCTTATCTTAAAATGGGAAAACCAATTAACAAAAGAAGATGTTTGGTCTTCCAGCCGGATTCATTCCCTAGCGATGAAACCGAACTCATCCAAGAAGACAAACGAAAGTGGCTGCAAGAGGAATTTAAGAAAATTCCCCATAATGAAAAAAATTGCCTGGAAGTAATGCTGAATACATATGCTTCACAGCAGCTACAAATCAACAGTTTTGCTCCCGTAAAGAAAATTGTGAAAGATTGGCCTTTTCTAACAGTGAAGGAATATGCATTACAGCATTTTAAACTGGCAATGAAACCTGTCTCTGGTTCCATTACTAGTTTAAATACTGTAACGGAATCTAAAATTCCAGGTGTTAGATTTTTTATCAACGAAATTGAAGATTGAGAATGCCAACTGCAAAATAAGCAGCTTGTTAAAAATGCTCCAGCATACTTCAAAGAAAGCAATGATGTCATAAAGATATATAAAGTAATCATTTTTCATAGCTTTTTTATTTTAAATTTTCGGATTTTTTTGTATAATTTGGTAATTTTTTTGTATATCATTAAAAACAGATTAGGTGACAATATTTTCTGAAAATTATTCAGAAACAAAATGAGAACAATTGTTCCTAAGTAGATTTTTTTCAACTGGATAAATCATATTCAAGTTTGGTTGGTTGGTTGGTTGGTTGTATGGGGTTTTATGGCACAAAATCCCTGAGGGGACATGCTGCGCCAGAAAAGACTAAAAAACACAATGTAAATAAAAGAAATGAGAAAAACAATCTGGATGAGATCCCACCCAGATGTAGACAGAGACGTGTAGAAGTGTAAAATATTTAATTAAAAATAGTAGCGTAAAAAAGTTAAAAGTAATTCAATGCAAGAGCAGCCTGGATGAGGTTCCCATCCAGGTGTCACAAAAGTGTAAAAGATAAAACTAGGTCGTGTAACCAATGAAAGCAATAAAAATCATATTTCAAAATAAAATCCAGCATGTTTTAAAAAGGTAAAGAGTGCCCCATGCGGTGTTTCCCCAATGAGGTTTGTCAAGATTGGTGATGATGAATTAAAGCAAATTCTGTACAGGTGCCGTAGACCCGGACAGTCAGTTAAAATATGATGAATGGTCAGGTAATCTGAATGACAATGTGGACACATGGGTGCATCCTCCCGAAGTAAAAGATGTTTATGAGTGATCCTTGAATGTCCAATTCTCAG
The DNA here is from genome assembly GCA_963932465.1 of Maratus speciosus. NCBI lineage: Eukaryota > Metazoa > Arthropoda > Arachnida > Araneae > Salticidae > Maratus > Maratus speciosus. The sequence goes on from OZ010798.1 coordinate 416,314,452, forward strand.
ACGGGTAAGAAGAACATCTGCTTTCCTTGGGTAACTCGAAGGCCAGGTCGTGATTGTTGGTTTGATGTGGTGCAGTTTATTATTACATTCTGAATCCCAACTTTCTTGCCAATTATTATGAATAAAGTGTCTTATGAGTAGTTTAACGTCTGAGAATGGAATTTTATGTTGTAACGGATTCAGAGCACGTTTTGCTGCCTCATCAGCCTTCTCATTTCCAGGGATACCCATGTGCCCAGGTACCCAGCAAAATAAAATGTTATAACCACGTCTTATCAGTTTATTATAAAGATCCAAGATGGCCGAGACATAGGGGTGCTTATTAAATGATTTTATTGCATCAATAGAACTTTTCGAGTCAGTATAAATGATGAAAAAAGTCTTATGATGATGAGCAATGTGCAACATGGCTCTCGCAATTGCTATTAATTCGGCCGTGAACACAGAAATAGAAGGGTGTAGCCGATAACTGAAAGTGGTATTATCAAAGAAAACACCACAACCAACATTATCTCTACACTTTGATCCATCAGTATAAATATCTGTATAGTTATTGTAATCAGAGCGGTGTGCAGCGAGTAACTGTTGAAAGACAGTAGGTGCTAAGTTCTTTTTGTCATAATCTTTAAAAGGATGGAGGGTGGTAATATTAAGAGTTTTACAGGGAGGGAGCGTGTGCAATGGGCATGGGCTCACCTCAATATTGCTTAGATTGCTATTGTTAATAAAATTTCTCACTCTGACTCCAAATGATGGAATGCAGGATGGTCGGTGCTGATAAAGCATATCATTGTCTGCATTTAAAATATTTGTATGAAGTGGATGATCATTATGTGAAAGAATACGATAGTACAAATCTAATGAAAGCTTTTCCCGAATATGATGTAATGCTGGTTCATTACAGTCAACATACAGACTTAAAACTGGCGATGTACGAAATGCACCAGAGCAGACACGGAGTGCGCTGTGGTGCACAGTGTCAAGTTTTTTAAGAGTGGAAATGCGGGACGAGCCATAGATTTGGCAGGCATAGTCAATTTTGGAACAGATTATAGAACGATAAATTTTAAGGAGAGAACCACGGTCTGCTCCCCAAAATGTGTTCGAAAGCACCTTAATTAAATTAAGGGATTGTTCACATTTTTTCCGCAACTGCAAAATATGTGGTAAGAAAGTAAGTTTTTTGTCAAAATACACACCCAAAAAGCGGACGCAGTCAACAACACAAATTTGATAAGAACCAATAAAAATTTCAGGGTCTGGATGCAGATCCCTACGTCTACAGAAATGTACACAAGAAGTTTTGTCCTGAGATATAATAAAAACATTTTTATTTGTCCATTGAATAATACGGTTGATAGCTAACTGTAATTGTCTCTCAATAAAACGCATATCCTGTCCTTTACATAAAATTTTAAAATCGTCAACATAGAGGGTTCCCTGAACACATGGGGGCAACTGCTCAAGGATGCCATTTATCTTGATAGCAAAAAGGGTGACACTCAGAACACTACCCTGAGGAACACCCTCTTCTTGTATATAAAAACTGGAGAGGATCCCGCCAATTCGAACTTGAAAAATACGAATGGCCAGGAAGTTCTTAATAAAAATCGGGAGGTTACCACGAAAGTCCAAGTTAAAAAGATCGCGAAGAATACCGTACCTCCATGTCTTGTCATATGCTTTCAGCATGTCAAAAAACACTGCGACCAGATGGTTTCTCTTTAAAAAGGCAGTCCGTATATGAGATTCTAAGAGAATGAGGTTATCAATAGTGGACCTACCTCTTCGAAATCCACTTTGGAAAGCTGCAAGGTAATTATTTGATTCTAAAACACGGACAAGACGGCAATTAATCATTTTTTCTAATAGTTTGCAAAGGCAACTAGAGAGTGCAATTGGCCTGTAATTATTTGGATCGCTTGAGTCTTTTCCTGGTTTAGGAAAAGGGATGACTATGGCTTTACACCAGGCATTGGGAAAAGCTTGTTCCATCCAGATTCTATTGTAATAAGCAAGAAGGTTATTTAGAGAAGTCCTGCAGAGATGTTTCAGCATGGTATATGTGATGCCATCGTGACCTGGAGCAGATAAATGACTGTTTTGTAAACATTTTAAGAGTTCTGAAAGAGTGAAAGGAAGATTGTAATCGTAAGAGTGGCATGAATTAAAATTGATGTTGGTAGTTTCCATTCGTCTTTTGTATGATAAAAAAGAATCTGGGTAAGAATCAGAGATAGAATTGGATGCGAGGGTATTTGCTATTGTTTCAGCAATGTTTTTTGGAGATGCTATGGTTTGGCCATTGTGTTTTAAAATTGAGATGTGGTTTTCAGAATATAATCCCATACAATTTTTCACTTTTTTCCAAAGAACTTTACTTGAGGTATTACAGCTTATAGTGGAGATGTATTGCATCCAGGATTCACGTTGGCTTTTGCGGCGCACTCTTCTAGCATCAGCCTTTGCTTTTTTGTATGCAATATAATTAGCATTATTGGGATACCTCCGGAAGTTGCCCCATGCCTTCTGTTGACTTTTTTTTGCCTTTTGACAGTCATCATTCCACCATGGTTTCCTGTGTTTTGGGGTGGAACGTGATTTAGGAATGCTAATATCTGCAGCATTGATAATACAATGGGTGATATTATGAAGCGCATCGTCAATATCACCTTCTATCATATCGCTAGTGATTTTAGCAAGGTCTGTAAAAGTTGGCCAATTGGCTCTGTCATAGACATAGCGATTAAAGCAATTATTAGAATCCCTGTGAGGAGTAGTCTGTGAGATAAATGTTGGAAAATGGTCACTGCCGTGTAGGTCATTAGAGACCCAGAAGTTCCAATAAGGATAGATAGATGCAGAGCAGATAGTGAGATCTATTGCATGAAAGGTGCGGGTTGGTTCATGGAAATAAGTATGATCACCATTATTGAGTAGGCATAAGCCATTGTCGGAAATTAATTTCTCTATAATTTCACCACGTTGATTAGTGTCAGAACTACCCCACAGTTGGCTATGAGCATTAAAATCTCCAACAATGATGAAAGGAGTGGGGAGTTAGAGAAGGAGATCATCAAGTAGTGCTGACTGAATAATTTGGTGGGGTGGTAAATAAATAGTGCAGATTGTAATGAGACGTTTTACATATACACGGACTGCAACAGCTTGTAAGTTTGTTCTTAAGTTAATATGAGTGTGGGGTAAATTGCGAGAGATGAAAAGAGCCACTCCACCAGTGGCCCTATCACTACCTGTAAAATCTTTTCTGTATGTAGCATAGGTGCGCAATTTTGCTTTGTCAGTGGGTTTTAGATGGGTTTCCTGCAGAGCTAAACATAAAGGTTGATGGTCGGATAGAATATTCGTCATGTTTATTGTGATAACCACGGCAGTTCCAAGAGATAATATTAGACATGAAAGATTTTATTATTTTTTTTTTTTTACTACCTGCGGAATTTTTATTCGGAGATAGTCATACTAACTCCATCGTTAAATTCTTCATCCGGTTCTGGGTGAAGAGCTAGAGCATCATCATACTCCATTTTATCATTTTGTTTTGATTGAGTTTCATTGTTGGATGTTTTATTCTTTTTCTTTTCAGCTGAATTTTCGGGTGACACACTGGCTTTAATCGTTGGTAGGTTAAATTTTTCGGCGTCAGATTTACGGCTTGGTTTCACAGATGGTGTTTTAGTTGTATTTTGAGAACCTCTTTTATGGAGTGGAAGTTTAGAAATAACAGATTGAGATGATTTTGAAGAGGCATTTTGTGGTGGTTTAGGAGGATCAGATTTAGGTGACTTAGGAGGAGGAGATTGTGTTGATCTATTACTCTTACCAGAATTATTAGACAGGTAGTTATCTTTTTGATTAGGTTGGCAATTAGGTTTAGTGGGGAGTTCTGTTTGAGTTGCAATAGACTGATAAGTTTTATGGACAGTTTTAGACAAGGCAGTAGCATATGACACACCAACTTTGGGTGTCCTTGATTCAACAATTTTCCTGGCTTCAGGGTATGATATGTTGTCCTTTGTGCGTATGGTCTGTATTTCTTTTTCTTTTTTCCACATTTCACAAGATTTAGCATAAGATGGATGATCTTTTTTGCAGTTGACACAACAAGGTGGAGCATTACATTGCGCACTGTCGTGGCCAACTGCACTGCACCGACCACAGGTGGCCTTACCTCGACATGAGGTTTTTGAGTGCCCAAAGCGTTGACAATTAAAACAACGCAGTGGGTTTGGTATGTACGGTCTAACGGAACATGATAAATACCCGGCTTTTATATATTTTGGTAGTTTGGGTGTGTTAAATGTAAGTATAATGTGTTTGGTAGGTATTTGTATTTGAGTAGATGTTTGTTCGTCCCGACGGTGGATTTGTATCCTTCTTGCTTCAATGACGTTTTGGTCTTTTAAATTGTTTACTATTTCATCTTCTGAAACATGCAACAGATCAGACTCTGAGATCACCCCACGAGATGTGTTTAAGGTTCTATGAGGTGATATAGTGACTGCGATGGTTGCAAAGTGAGTACATTTTTTAAAGTTTGCTGCTTGTTGGTTGTTGCTTACTTCGATTAAAAGTTCACCTGTCCGGAGTTTTTTCATTGTTTTTGGTTCACCAACCAATCCAAGGATAGATTTATTTATCAAAAAGGGTGATGTTTTGTCAAAGCTTCCATCTGTGCGTTTCACTACAAAAAATCTGTCTTCAGCTTTACTAGTATTAAAGTTGACATTTTTACATTCTTCATTGGAAGTAAAAACGTCACACATCTCTTCCCATGATTGTTTTTTATGTTGATTAGCAGTTATTTCTGAGCCAGAGCTGATTGCACCATTACTCTCTGTATCGGAATGTGGGGCCTCCACATCACATGGGTTAATTCCTAATATTGTAGCCATATTGAGAGAAAGCATTTTGAAACGCCAGGCATCGGGCCTGGTCACCGACCCTTCTTATTACCATTACTTTAGGCGCAGGTCTCAAAAGGGTGAAAACTATCAACAAACTTCCACGTTTTTCGAACATTGGATTAAACTCGATAGCATTTCTTAATCTCTAGTTCTTTCACTTTGGAATCAGGAAGCCAGTAGGTAAGCCTTTACAGCTCTGTCCAACCTACAGCCCCTTTCGCCGAAAGGCACCAGTCTCCCGGTGTTGGTCCTAACAGCCACCATACAAGTATGGCGTCCTCCGATCACGGAACCGAATTTCGGAAATGCCCTGCACTCTGGGACTCGAGATCAGCCTAAAAAGGTAGAAACGAGGCGATGAGATTAAAAAACCTCAACACCCAGAGTGTCTCACGTGAAAATAAAAAAAAAAACACTATTGTAGAAAAAAAAAAAGAAAAATTAATGTGAGAGAAAACTCAGAAACAAGGTGTATTTTTTGTCCTTTTTAAAAACCTTTATAATTTTTTTTCCTCAAAAGAACAAGAACAACGTTAGTAGAACAAAGAACAGTTTCAAGAAAACAGTAACAAACTCGAACAAGAACAAAGAGGGATAACAAACTGAAAAGAGAAGACTAAAAAGTGTGAAACAAAGAAAAAAGGATAGACAACCAAAAAGAGAAGAAGACAGGAAAGGAGAAAGATCGCTCGGGAACCCGGGGTCGCGAAACCCGTAAATACCTAAAGAAGGTATTCCCCTGGGGGGATATTCAAGTTTGGAGTAGCACACTTGAGGTTTGCTCCAAAAGAGCAAAAAATGTCCAGACAAGGACAGCTAAAGATAAACATCTGTCGAGTAGAAAAAAAAAATTCATGAGTATATATAAATTTTTGTGAACATTTGACTAATTTTTCTTATTAGCAAAAAAAAAAGTCATATTTTTGTACATACAAAAATCAAAGAAAGCAGCAGGCATGGACATGAAATTCGTTAAAAATTGAACTATAAGAGATCTGCTTCTGTCATACCTGCTAAATTCTAAACCAATAAAAATAATTGAGAATTTTAAAATCGGTGAAAATTAAAACTATTAACATAGATTTGAAAATCGGAAAACACAAGCAGAAAAATATTTTACATCGGTGTATGCATTTTTGGTAAAATCGCCAGTATTTTTTCTTAATTTTAGTAAAAAACTAATGGCAAAAGATATGTACTTAGAAAATCTGCAAAATCTCAATGAGAATTTTAAATGTGATATTAATTGTGCAGTAACTCACAAGAAGGGTGGCAGGGTGGACAATGAAGATGAAAACATTAAAAATTGACATTTTTTTATTTGCATCAAAATTCTAGTTAATCTTACTAGATTCTTACAAAAATTTAGTTCCTTGAATTTTTATGTCAATTTCTATAAAATGTCATCCCAGCGTCGCCATTTAATTATATTTTTAATCATTGGTGCATGCCTGGTATAAGCTGTTGTAGACAATCAGGACCGATCCTGAGGTTCATTTTCAAAGAGATGTTTGAATCAAGATTTTTAAAGGTTAGGAATGTGTGCATAGTACACTCAGTGTACTCTGCTGAAGGCAGTAAAAACCCATTCAAGTGGTTGATTTTGAGATTAGTTTTCTTGAAAAAAATATGAATTGAGGTTTTAATCAATTGCGATTGGTTTGAAAAAAATCAACCAGCAATTAATTTGTGTATATTAATTTAAGGTTATCACGGGCCCGGGAAACACTGTGTGAGTCAAGTAGTTATCAAATAAAAAATATTTTAAGATTCATTGTATTTTAAAAAACTCACTACTGAAAATTGTCACTGACTTTTGATTTTGAACTTTAAAATCAATATTTACTGTGTTCCTTTTTTTTTTTTTTTTTCTATTCAAAAAAGAATCTAAATTGTCAAACTTCTATTTTTCTAGGACTGTGATACAAATTCTGAAGTTCTGTTAAATTCAGAAATCCCAGTAACACCTTTCATAGCTGCTTTTGGTTAGTACGCATATATATATATTATATCTTTGGTATCATTTACTGTGATTTCTTAACTGTTTTATTCACCTTAATCTTTTTGATATACTGGTAGACATGTGCACATGGATTTTTGTAAAATACTGAAATATTAATCGGTATGGTGTTTATTATTTATATTTTATATCCTATAAATATTTAAATACGTTTTATTGATTCTTCCATTTCATATTATTTGTTTCTATTCTGCTTTCATTTTTAATCAATTCACTTGCTTTTAGTGGTTGTTCGGGCACAGGGGAAAATTAATTTTAGCTTTAGCTTATTTTTCCCACAGAAAACAACCATTTTGCTTATATCATTGAATTCTGTGCCCTTGATAACGTAATTCAATGTATAAGCTTTTCAATTTTTGTCGGTGTCCACTTTTTTCTTCCATAATAATTCTTATAATTTTTTTTTTTTTTTTTTTTTTTTTTTTTTTTTTTTTTAATACTTACAGTTTTAATTCATAATAATTGACGGTGGTAGGTTATGTTTAATTAATGGTAATATATTAGCATTCAAATTACTATGATGCATTTGCGCAAGTAATTATGAATGTATGCTTTTTACAATATTTTAAATATCTTTTCATTTTGAATGTCAACAATTCATTTTGATGTATTTTTTCGTTAAGGTATCTTATATATATTTTTATATATTCCCAGGTCGCTAAATTATTTAGCAATCTTTTAAATATTATACGCTTAGATCATTGCTGCAATTAGCGCACAATCTATGTGTATTATCAATAAGATTTCTACCATGTAGTTATCTGATACCTATTTTAGGATCCCATTAATTTTTTCATTCCTATCATTGCAACGATTTATTTAATGTTTTTTAATTTTCTAGTTATGATTTTATCTGAATTTTCTTGTAGTTAGTGTATGATATTGTCCTATATATTTTCTATTTGTGCTATAGCTTTACATAATTCTGTAGAGATAATCATTTTATATATACATTAATATGGTAGCAATAATTATTTCTATTCATAGATTTAATGTTAATTTGCTTTAGTTTAAATTCATATTACTTTGATCTGAGTAGTTAGTTGGGTAAGCGTTTTGGTTGTCTTTGCATGGTTATAGTTGTTCTAGGATTTGGATGTTATGCGGATCTTTTTAGACTTATTTGTTATAAAATAGTCTAGTGGTTTCTTGCTATTATTAATCTACGTTATTTGGGTTATCATAATTTGGTTTTGGATAATTTGAAGATTGTTTCTGCGTTCTGCTTCTATGATTGTAAATATTGTATATATTTTTTCATACTCAAGTTTTATTATTTAATCAAGGCTAATTTAATTAAATTATTAATTTTTATTATTAAAATTTCTTATTTTTATGGCAATTATTGCATTTTCCATACATAATTTTTATATGGCAGTTCTTAGTAAACATCTCGATACTGGCAAGATACACTTAGCATCTATGCAGTGTAGTGCCCGGTACAGGAATAATAATTGGGTTGTTCCTGGATCGTCATCTAGCGACCATTTATACTCTCCCCCTCGTCCTTTATTTTTTCGTAAGTGCTATGATTCTCGGTGCAAGACATGTCCATACGCTGCTCAGACACAAATTGTCTCAGATCCTAATTATTCAAGTTTTTGTAAAGCATTTAATGTTATTTATAGTATAAAGTGCAACTTATGTAATATGAAATATATTGGTGAAACATCAGGTCCAATTCATAAACGAATCAATCATCATCGATCAGACTCTAATAATAACAAAGCAAAAAATATACAATCTACAGCTGAAATTCAACATTTTCATAAACATCTATTTAAAAATACGACAATTGAAATCCTTCAAATTCTAAAAAATAAATCAGAACGTCTTTATATGGAATCATCATATATGAAATATTATAACACAATTTATCCTTATGGACTTAACAGTGAAGTATTTAACAGACCTGTCAAAGTCTTCACATCTATAAATAACAATATTGATTATTCTCCAATTTATCCTACTCTTAATCATAATTTAAATGCTAAAACAACACGTAATAAACGCGGAAAGGGTTCATCATCAGTTGTAGTTTCCAAAAAATCTATCACAAAACAAATTAATGATCTTCAACGAAATTACTTAGAGAATTATAACTGGTTGTTAATTTGTAAAAACATCTTTGCTATTAAAAAGAAACAGCTGGTACAACATTTAAATGTCTTTCTAAGTAAATCTTTCTCTAAACATTTCTCTGATATTTACTTTGACCTTATTATGAGTAGGGTTACTCTTTTAAATATTAATATACAAAAAAAACACAAAATTCAGAACATGAATACTCAAATGATAATTACTTTTTCAAATCACATTTTTAATAAAATTAATATCAATTCTATAATTAATGATTAAAATTGTTTTTTTCCTATCAATAATCTTCATATATCAAAAACCTTTAAATATCCGAATACAATTGGGAGAAAAAATTTTAACTACAATACATTTTCAAAAACTACATCTGCTGCAAGTACTTTTCCGTGTAACTGCAAAGACCCCACTCTAAAAAAATACATAAACAATGATCATGGACATATAATCACTGGAAATCTTGATATTGTTCATGATTTTAAATTGAAACAACTAATGGGTTATGGTACTAAATATAGATAGACTTCCATCTAAATTTAATGTTAAATCTATTATCAAACAGTTTACATATGATATTGATATTTTTATTTATAAAATTTCTATCTCTTATAATAAGCCTATTGAATATTTTAATCAATGGAAGATATTAGTAATTGAAAAATTAACTATGGCTTTAAAAAATAATATTGCTGATTTGGTTTCTATTAATACACAGCATTATTTCCAACAAATTACTAAATTACAAAAAAACTTCGTTATTACATATGTAGACAAATCTCCTAACAATTATGCTATTATATGTAAATCATATTATCACCAACTTCTTACAAATTCTATTTCTTCTAATAAGTCTTTTCAAAAAACTAATGAAAATGTAATTGTAAATAATCGTAAAATTCGAAGTTATTATAAACTTTTAAATATTTTATCTACTAACTTTAATTATCCATATTTAGTTCTTATTCCCAAATTTCATAAAACTCCTACTAAATTTAGGACTGTTACTATTGGTTGTAATACATATAATAATAAAGCCAATACACTTCTCTTAAAAATTCTTAATCAAATATATGAACTTACTACAAACAATGATAATACACATTGTATAAAAAATAGCTATCAACTTGTTAATATTTTAAAAAATCTTCATTCTGTTTGTAATATAACGACATATGACTTCAAAGATCTTTTTAATAATATAGACCTATTAGATTTACATAAAATTATAAATGCATTATTTAAAAAGTATTATAAAAAACTGGAATTACCATCTCATATAGATATTGCATATTTTAAATCTTTAACTAACTTCATTATCTATAATAATTATATATTGCAAGATAATACTTTATATTTACAGCATGTCGGTATACCACAAGGCGGTTGTACTTCCAGTTTACTCTCAGACTTATACTTATCTCATTATGAACGTAATTTTACTAATAATAATCTACATTTATATCGTTATATTGATGACATCATTTTAATTGAAACTGATCAATCTGCAATTACTCGATTTCCAGTTGATTATCCCACTAATTTGGAATTAACGGAAAACCTTTTATCTAACAATACAATTAACTTCTTAGATCTTAAAATTACAATAAAAGACAATAAAACAATCACAGATTTATATGACAAACGTAAAGAATTTAAATTCACAGTTAATACATTTACAAATTTTAAATCTTGTCTACATCATTCTGTATTTCGTAATATAATACTTAATCATTTATATAGAATAAAATGTTTATGTTCTTCTCCTCTAATTAACAATAATATTAAAAAACTAATTTATGATGCATTAAATCATGGTTTTCCAAAAAAGTTCATATATTCATTAATATACAATTAGTACTTTTCTTACATGATCTATAAACACAAATTAACACATGCGTAAACAAAATTACAAAAAAATTATAAAATAAAAAAATATCTATAAAAAATTAAAAATTGTAAAATAATATAAAAAAATATTATAGGTTGGTTGGGTGGGCAGATGTTAGAGTACGGAGGAGGGTGGTGTTGTCTGGATAATACGCAATGGTTAATTATTTATAAAAAAAAAAAAAGCGGGGCTCTTGTATTATTACTATATTTTTGTTATGTATTTTATGTGGATGTTGATTTGATATTTTATATGCAAATTGGAGATTTTCATTAATATTATAATTAGCTTAATTATTCATTAATCTAATTTACAATTATTTGTTATTAAATTTTAATTTACTAAGGACAATATCATATTAATTACTAATAGTATGCCACTCTTAGTTTAATGTTTTTGAATGTCCCACATTCATACTTTATGGATTTTTATGGATGTCTGAAAATAATCCACATTCTATATTTGTGCTTTTTAAGTAATGGGATTTTAAGTATTATTTAACCTTCTATATACTTCCACATGTTTTTTATTTCCTGTTCATTTTATAAATATCTTATATATAATTCATTAAAAAATAATTTTTAAATTATTTTTAATAATTATTTATATTAATTATTACTGAATTTATTTTGTTTTATAGCATATAACTATATGCTATATATTATCAATGTTCTAGCATTATTTAAACTCTTAGTTTGGTTTAAATAAGTTAGCTAATAGAATATATTGTATGCTTTTAAATTTTATTAACAATAGTTTTAAATACATTCTGTGATTTATATTAGGTTTATAATTCTTTATATATAAGGATTTGTTTGGTTTTGCTGTTTAAACAGTTATTTACATTCAAAAGCTTACAAATTTTTATCTTGCGATAGATGTTTAATATAATTAATAATAGATGGCAGCACCATTTGTCTCTTTCAGATTGCTCTAATTTTTAATTTTTCTAGCTCCATTTCAGTTATAATTTATACACCAGGGTGTATTTTTAGCTAAATTTTGACGATATTGTTAAACTGTTATCTATTAATTTAATAGTGCATTTTAAATAATGTAATTAATATCTATTTATTTTATATTAGATTAAATTTGTTTTACAAGGTATTTCAAATTTTATTTCAAAATGTATTAACTGCATCCTTTGGTATCATTTACTGTGATTTCTTAACTGTTTTATTCACCTTACTCTTTTTGATATACTGGTAGACATGTGCACATGGATTTTTGTAAAATACTGAAATATTAATCGGTATGGTGTTTATTATTTATATTTTATATCCTATAAATATTTAAATACGTTTTATTGATTCTTCCATTTCATATTATTTGTTTCTATTCTGCTTTCATTTTTAATCAATTCACTTGCTTTTAGTGGTTGTTCGGGCACAGGGGAAAATTAATTTTAGCTTTAGCTTATTTTTCCCACAGAAAACAACCATTTTGCTTATATCATTGAATTCTGTGCCCTTGATAACGTAATTCAATGTATAAGCTTTTCAATTTTTGTCGGTGTCCACTTTTTTCTTTTTTCTTCCATAATAATTCTTATAATATTTTTTTTTTTTTTTTTAATACTTACAGCTTTAATTCATAATAATTGACGGTGGTAGGTTATGTTTAATTAATGGTAATATATATATATATATATTCATTTTGTGTTTTGGTTATTGTTATATGAATTTGCCAGATAAATTTTAATCAATGTTATTCATTTTTATATATGTGTGGGTATATAGGGTGGTCCTAAAATATATCAAAAATGTAAAGATAGGTAAAAGAGACCTAAATAAGCATATTTTGTATAGGATTGTGTGTGCGGTAATGCCACCTATAGCCAGTAGGGAGCGCTGATGGCTGCAGCATATAAAAGCAGGGATTTCCCACACAGATCTCAAACAGCATGCATCGTTTCACCAATGTGGAGCCTACCGACATGCATTTCATGTATGGGTCTGCACAAGGAAACGGATTAGCTGCTCAGAAGATGTACAGGGAGCTATTCCCGGAGAGGAATCAGCCGGATTGTTGAACATTCGAGCGTCTTCAACGGGAGTTAAGCACAAGTGGATCGTTTTATGCTTCCAGGCGTGGAGCTAGCATTGGAAGATATCGCAGAACTCCTGCAGTGGAAACCAGAATACTAAACACAGTAGAGGATAATCCTTCGACAAGCTCGAGAGCTGTAGGACGTGTGTTGGGTGTGAGCCATCAAAGTGTTTTGAGGATTTTCCATGAAGACGGAATTCATCCATATCATTTACAGAGAGTGCAAGCAATGACCCCTGACGATTATCTTCCACATCTCAACTTTGCTCATTGGTACCTACAGCAGACGGCAGCCAATCTAAACTGCCCAGCAGATGTTTTATTTACTGATGAGGCTACCTTTGCGCGGTCGGGTATGTTTAACATCCATAATTCTCACCTGTGGGCTCATGGCAATCTACATGGCACAATAGTACACTCGTACCATAAAGGTTTTCCATTAATGTTTGGGCAGGCATTGTACACAATAACTTAGTAGGACCGTATATTCTACCTAGTCGTTTAACTGGCCATATATACATATTCCTACAGAAGGTTTTACTTGAACTTCTGGTAGATATTCCTCCATCTGTTCGCAGATGAATGTGGTTCCAGCACGATGGAGCCCCAGTTCACTTCAGTCGAGACGTCAGAATCACCTGGACGCTGTCTACGGCCAAAATTGGATAGGACGGGGCGGTCCAGTTCCCTGGCCACCGCATTCTCCTGATTTAACCTGCTTGGATTTTTTCTTTTGGGGTCATATTGAAAGTATGGTGTACGAAAGTCTCATCACATCTGAAGAAGATCTTGTTGCCTACTTGTCTGTTGCTGCTTTACATGTGCTCGACATGCCTGATGTCTTTTCTAATGTATGCCGATCTATGCGCCGCCGCTGTGAATCTTGTATCGCTGTTGGTGGCTGCTCTTTCGAACACCTCTTGTAAACTGCTAATAAATTTTTGTTTTCTTTTATCTTTACTTGTCTTTTCAGTTTCCTTTGATTAATACTGCTTTAATGTGTCATTATCGCACACACATTCCTATCCGAAATGTGCTTATTTAGGTCCCCTCTACCTACATTTACATTTTTGACATATATTAAATGTCTTATTTATGACGTACTATATTATTAAATAGATGTGAAGCAACAATTTAATAAACTTATAGGTTACAACACTTTCTCGGTCTTCATTGAAAAGGAGCCTTTTGCCTCTTATCTTCCACCTGGCGATGCTTTTATTTGATTTACTGCGTTCTACAATTTTGATTTGATGTACCCTCCTTCTTGTCCGGCTACAATGGAGTTTATACAAAGGTTTGTAGCTTAGCTTGTCATTTTTGCATTATATTATTCTATATTCTGTATGCCATTTTGTTTTAATACGAAGGTGTATCAATAAGTAATGCATGTGTAAATTTTAAAGTAGAAAGATAGTGAAAATAAAATTATTTACTAAAAAGGGTACTGATAGCATTTGTCAGTCACCAGTAAAATGGTGTTAGCGATTACATCGTCAACTGTGGAGGAACAACGAGCTGTGATATTTCTTTTAGCAAAAGGAAAGAAAGTTGAAGAGATACATCTGTTCGATGATGGTGGAAGTTTACGGGAAAGGCTGTATTGATCGTACCAATGTGGGAAGATGGTGTAAAAGGTTTAAAGGTTGGTTGATTAGGGTTTTATGGCGCAAAATCCCTACAGGGGCATGCTGCGCCAAAACAAAGTCAAAATGAGAACAAAGTATTAAAAGAAATGACTAAAATGCAAAAAAAACTGTGTGATTAAATGATTTCAGTAGTGATATGGGATAAATGGATTCAGTAATGATATGCATAATTAAAAATATTTAAAAGAGTAAAAAGGTCCTAATAAAAAATGATGAGCAAAAAACAAGTGTTTAATAAAATATGTAATGATAGAAAGCATAAATAAACTCATTTAATAAAAGTCCAAATACTGCTAAGACAAAATCTAAAAATGAAAAGAAGATAAGAGTTATGGTAAAAATGATAAAATAAAGTATAAAATGTAATACAAGTTTAAAAACCACAGATAATTAAAGAATATGGTAAAAATACGTAGGTACGAAATAATGAAAAGGCAAAGTAAAAAGTTGTACAAAAAATCAAGGAGTGATAAGATTAAAATAATTGATAAAAAGACAGCTTATTAAAATCACGTAGGATCAAATATTTCAAAAACATCTTCCTCATTTGCATCTGTTTCATATGACTGGGATTCCATTGTGTCTTCTGCATATTGAAGGAGCTTTTTGGAATCCTTAAAATTTATTAATGAAGGTTCAGTATGTGATTTTTTCGACTTTTTCTTAACAGTTTTCCATTGTGAAGGTTCTTGAGATATTTTCTTATTCTGTGCACATGACTTTTGTTTTTCTTGCTTTGTTACAGAAATATTTGTTTTTGGTATTTTGCTAGGTGATTGAGAAGTATTGTTTCGGCTGAATTTTAGATGACTCTGTTGTAACAAGCTGTGATGATGAGAGCAATCTAGAATGTTTAGAAGGATCATATTATTCTATTGTGGTGGGCTGCGATGAGTGTGTCAAAAGTTTCAATCGTGGTAAACTTCCTAGCTTGCAAAAGCAGGAATTATCACGGAATTCTTTTTTATCATTATCAGATGATAAAGCGGATGCATCGGTATTTACAGAGGGTTTAGTTTGAGTGCCTATGTGCCTTACGGATTTGGAACATTGTTTCAATAAACTAGAATATGAAACACCTGCAGATGGGGTTCTGATTGCAACAATTTTGCGAGCCTCTGGGTATGAAATTTTTTGAGTTATTTTAATAAAGAGGATTTCTTTTTCACGGATCCAACTTGGACAAGACCGTGAGTATGCGGCATGATCACCTTTACAGATGCACAGTGTTCAGATTTTTCACAGAGTTTACTGTCATGGCCCGATTCTGCACAACGTGCACAGGTAACGGAGCCACGACAGGCAGTGTTTGTATGGCCATAATGCTGGCATTTGAAACAACGGAGTGGGTTAGGGATATAAGGTCGAACAGGACAGCTCAAGTAGGCAGCTTTAATTCTGGCTGGTAAAGTCGGGCTATTGAAGGTTAGAATAATGTGTTTTGTAGGAAATACTTGGCCATTCCGATGGATAGTGATACAACGTACATCTGTAACATTTTGATCTTTTAAGTTTTCTAACAGTTCTTCCTTTGTAGAAAATAAAAGTTCTGGTTCAGATATTGCACCATGGCTTGTATTAAGAGTATGATGTGCTTTAACAGAAACATAAAAAGAGCCTATTGTATTACAATTTGATAGAAGATGTGACTGGCTGGCTGAAGAAACCTCCACCAGTAAATCCCCTGTTTCCAGTGTTGTGAGAGAGTGACCATCATCAAACACAGACTGGAATGTTTTTGCAATAAGAAATGGTGAAGTTTTTTTGAAAGAACTGTCTGAAAGACTGTCAGTGCGTTTAATTACAAAAAATCAAGTGAATGAGGAATTCTGTACATCTTGTTGCTCTCCACATGGGAGAGAAGTAGAAGGAACTTTAGTATGTCCATCCATAAGAGAAAAAAATAGAATTCAGACCCCGGCCGCACCACCCACTACCGAGCCCAACAAGGGGATGCACATTCGTGCACCAGTGCTAACCAGGGCCCACACGGTCACAAGACACTCCTATGCCAGTCTCTACCCTTAACGAGATGGCTAGTAAGTACTCGCTCACTTGATCCCCAGCCAGTGATAGAAGTCAGCTGACCAGCCGATTGATGCATACGGGACCAATATGCACCTCCCGTCTACCTGAAGCAGAGGCCAAAGCAGTGTATTGGTTTCCCTCAACTACCAGGATCCCCCTTTCCAGGGACACAGGTAACAAGTTTTTGGTGACTATTGTGTATTGTCACAGAAGATGAAATATCGGTCTTACACATAACACCAGAGTCAAATAATGTGGGCATGATGTGGAAATATCAGTCTTATCCTTCCCAAAAGAAATTTTCACTTTCTACTCAGAAATTGACATACAGTGTGTTCTGGAAAATGAAAGGTGTTTTACTGCCAGTTTCTACTCTGTGGGAGTTCTGTAAATTACTATGCAACAAAATTCATCCAAAACTTAATGGAATGAGTAGTACTGCACTTTATCTAGTTTCAGAAATCTCCGCAGGCTTCTATCAAGTCTTAGTGAGGAGATAAATTCCTATATACTTTCATATCAATTCAATTGTATTTCAACAAATTTTAATGAAAAGTTCATGTTTTATAATACTAAAAAAATTTTTTTGCTGTGATCAGAAGTTCACATATTTGCCCATCATACTTGGGGAAAATATGATGGTTCACATAAAAACTAAAATATTGTTGCACTAAATGTTTAAAGAATGTGTATTGCAAATAGAATTTTAATTTTCTCTGTTGTATAAAGAGTGCCAAAGGGATAAATTTAGGGATTTAATTTTGGAGAAGCAATAATAGAAGTGAGGCATCTCTAGTAGCATTTGGAAATTTTCTGAATTTTAAATATTGATGCGGGGGGGGGATTTTTCCTGATCCAAATATTTTTCAGTTAACATCCAAACAAAGGGTGTGTGCTGCAGAAGAGAAAAAAATGGAAGAAAGATTTTTAAAGAATTGTCGAAGTACATTCCCATTTTGTATTTAAAAGAAAAAATACACCGCATTTCGAGCAATTTTATTTGAATTATGAAAAACCAAATCTTTAAACATCTTGGAATATAGATACAAGACATTTAATAAAATTCGAAAATAAATTTGTATTTTGCTTTATTTAATGAAATATAAATAAGTAAAAATGAAATTAAAATATTTAAGTAAAATAATTTATTATTAAATTTTAATTTAATAATAAATGATATTTAAATAAAATTTAATACTCATCATAATATATATTTAAATTAAGAGGAGATATTAAATTTTATTTACCGCTATAATCTATTAAATAAAGCGAAATACAGTTGAATTATATGAAATACCCATTTATTTTTTTTAATGGTAGTGTTTTATTTAAAATAATCAAGTAAAAGTTGGAGAGGAACTGCTTATTAAAATATCGTAATTATTTATATAAACAATCCCATTATAAATCAGAAATTACCTGATGTAGGTTCGAAACAGAACAAAGCTGCAAGGAGACATTTGCTCCTGTCACAGATATCTCCTATAACCTACACGTTCTTCTGTCGTGCGATAACGCACTCGCCTGTCGTTGCATATTTCATGTAGGGTTGCGTACTTCTGTCGTCCGATAACGCGCTCGCCTGTCGGTGCGTAATTCATGTAGGGTTGCGTGCTTCTGTCATCTGATAACACACTCGCCTGTCGTTGTATATTTCATGTAGGGTTACGTGCTCCTGCCATCCGATAACGCGGCTGCTCGTCAATAGATAATTCCTGTATACATAAATCTTCTGGCAACTTTTTGCTGCCAGAAAATTTCTGTTGTTTTACTGGATTTTTTTTTTAGTGTAGAAATGGTAAACTTTCATTTTAAATTCATAAGATAATTTTTTTTAAATAGATTTTTAATATGCACCTCCTCCATCCTGTGAAATAGAACACACTCTACGGTTTGCTCTCCTCGCTCTCTGTCGTGTGGGAGCAATGCTCCAGTGAAAATACCCAGATTTATTCTACCATTAATATTTTACATTTCACAATTAATATCACCCACTCTGCTCATCCGCACCTTGTTGCGAGGGAGCATCCTGTGCTTCGGCGGGCAGAGCTTGTTTTGTACATTTTATTATTAATTTTTTTAATTGTCTTTGGCTGAAGATTTAGAGACTGAAATGACTTACACAGCAATCGAACAAAATAAAGTCATACCATCTGGTATCAATGCAGTTCATAGTCAAAGAACTTACGTAGCTTTTGACAATTTTGATCGCTTCGTCGATGCTATGCCCAGTAAAGACACCAAGCATGACACCGTTGGAATAATATCAATTTTTAACGGTAGATGATCTGCTAAAAGGAAGCAACTTTATGAGTTTATGTACCATTTTAATCGCAGGACCAGATATTTCTTCTGATGATTCAAACCAGATCTCTGTTAAAATTAAATCACTGTGTAGTGACATAATTTACATAACAAAAGGTCGATTAAGCCTGATAAAAATCTAAGACTTGGATTGGTTCTATAGTCTCTAACTAATTAACGACACGTTCTCATGATATTCAACGGATATGGTCACACAATTGGATATAAAGATAAATAATGAATCAATTTTAAAAATGTTGTTTTAATTGAAACTCTTTCATATATGACAACTAGTAAAGTGCAATGTTATCTAGGTGCAAAAAATATGCAGTGCCAATTGAAAGGACATTCAACAAAAGCCAGAGAAGCAAATTCCGCTGGGCCATAGAAATGGTAAACTCTAATTTTAATTTCATAAGATAATTTTTTAAAAAAGAGATTTTTAATATGCATCTCCTCCATTATTAACCTACTTTCTCGTGTGAAATAGAACACACTCTATGATTTGCTGTCCTCGCTCTCTGTCACGTGGGAGCAATGCCCCAGCGAGAATACCAAACTTCATTCTACCATTATTATTTTACATTTTACAATTAATATCACCCACTCTGCTCAACCGCACCTTGTCGCGAAGGAGCATCCTGTGCTTCAGCGGGCGGAACTTGTTTTGTACATTTTATTATTAATTTTTTTTATTAATTGTCTTTGGCTGAAAAGTTAGCGACTGAAATGACTTACACAGCAATCGAACAAAATAAAGTCGTACCATCCAGTATCAATGCAGTTCATGGTCAAATACGCACATAGCATTTGATGCTACATATGTGGTGCAATTTCTAAGGACTTCGACAAAAGAAATTAATTTTGAAGCTATCGAATTTGGCCTTACATTTTTACACGCTAGAATTAGACTTTTTGAAAGCATTCTCCATTTGGCTTAGAAGTTGCCAGTAAAGAAATATAGAAAGCAGAAGACTGAAGTAGAGAAAAAAATTGAACTGGAAAAAAAACTCTATATCTAGTAAAGATTTCGCAAAGAAACTGGTTTACTGGTAGACCATACCACAAATTTTGGCAATACTAATCATGGTAATACAAGTAGGATGTTTTTTGATGACCCAAAATTGGCTTCTGACATAACAGGCATTAGTTATGACCTAATATACCGCTTAAAAGTCATGGAGAGAATTTCAAGCAGACATATAATTGACACAGAAAAATACGAGAAATATGCATTAGATACTGCTTCCTTGTATGTAGATTTGTACCAGTGGCATCCAATAACTCCAACAATACCCAAAACATTAATTCATGGTGCAGGTATCATTAAAAACGCATTAGTGGCCATTGGACAGTTTTCAGAAGAGGCTGCAGAAGTGCATAATAAGCATTTTATTACGCGATGGCAGAATAAATTTTGTTCTCCTTGCTTCGTCTCTTATCGCTTATCTTTATTGTTATTTTAAAGTACCGGTCTTTTGTTTACTTTTTATACATTTCTTTATTACAGTTTCATTAATAGTTAACATTTATTCATCTTTATTTACTTAAATATCATCTTTATTTACTTAAATATATTACTTACTTATCTTTTCTGTAATGGTCCTTAATTGGAAATCCTTTTGATTTGTTTTCTATGCGATGTTTACTTTGTGAACATCATTAAATTTTTGCCGTTCTCCATACCGTGAATTAGCCACGTCGTGCATGGAACGTTTCATGATCGATAAGACGTATCGATATCACTTTCACTTTGTCGCCAGATGGCAGCACAGAATCTTTTAGAATCGAATAAATTGATTCATCGTTTCTAGTTTTTGCATATCCATAATGATATCGGCTGCTCATTGGTTGCTGTGGTTCTTCTTGAAATCACGTGCTATTTCTTTGATCGTATATAGCCTTGGCGTGTTGTGGATATCGTTGCCTTTCGTTTTGCTTCTCCCATGAGGGGAAGTAGTTTCAAGAATCTTGAACGTTCGTTTGACGCCGTTCATGGAGTTTTCTCAGTTTGAAAGTATTGAATGAGTTTTATTTTAATATGGTTTTAATTAAGCTGTAATCAACTGTGATATTTTATTAGTGTTAATTAATGTGCAATTAAACATCTGTTCCTGCTGTTATGAATTTCATCAACCTTGCTCTCGTCTGCGAGTATAATCAACTGTAATCCTGATCTGTGATATTTTTAAATAAACTGTGTGTTCCAAAGTTCAATCAGGCCTCGGCCATTTTTATTTATGCAGTTAGAAGAATGTCTTTCATATTTCACTGACGTCACGATGTACTCTTCAGTTCACTCTTGCCAGCTAGATTCCATAGCGTTAATCTGCTCTTTTAATAGTTTCCCATTCTTTAATGGCGTACCAGCACAAGTTGTATGCCTTAAATTATTAAGGGTTATGGGCAATAGGAGTGTCCATAACTGAAGAGGAGTTTTTGAAATATAGATCGTAATCTGACTGATGATTGGACTTATGTTTTTCCAAAGTTATGCCAATGAGTTTATGCTTACGTTTTTGAATCATGAGTTTGTGTTTTTGAAATGATATTTTGAGATAAAACTGGATTAATTTACAAGAAGTTTATTTTTGAAATAGAACTTTATAATTTTATGATTGATGTTTTCTTGAACTTTATTTCCGTTAATTCTGAACTTTATTTTTGTTAAAGTATGAACCTATTATTTTAATTTTGAACTTTATTTTGCCGATAATCCTGAACATTTTATGTTGAACTGTGAACTTATTTCAAGATATTGACTTAGTTTGAACGATTTGCATATTTTTTTTTGAAAGACAGGAGTTCAAAATCCAGATCAATTAGATCTATGTGAATGCTCATAAAAATACAATTTTTTTGAAGATCGGCATTATCTTGAAAACGTAGGGGAGGCAGGTGAAATTTTTTTGATACCCATACTCCTTTTTGAAGATGACGTCAAATACGATACAGAAACTGAATGTTAATAATTATGCAGTTTGGTCTTCTGATGTCAAGTATCTTATGCTGGATAAGGGGGTGTGGGATATCATAGACAAGAAATTAGAAATTCCAGAATTAAGTACTACAGTTACTCAAGCGAATATTGATGCTTTTATGGTGAGGAGAAACCAAGCCCAGTCCCTCATTTACTTAAATATAGAGCCGGAATTCAAGGGTATCATAGATGATTGTGGCAATAACCCGGTGGTAGCATGGAAGAGATTGAGAGATAACTTCCATCCAGACACGAGAGCACATCACATGGCCTTGTTTTCGGAGTTAGTGAATGAGAGAATAAAAACAAGTGAGAGCATCAATTTATTTGCTACTAGGTTGAAGAAGATTTATTTGAATATAAAGGCAATCGATAAAGATTTCTCTGAGAGATACCTTTCGTATCAACTATTAAGATATTTATCTTCCTGTTATGATAGTTGTGTCCAGAGTTTGTTAAGAAAGGATGATTCTTCATTTAAATTTGACTTGATAGTGACTGAATTGGTTACTGAAGAGGCTCGGCTGAAATTGCGAGATGCAGATTCTGATAAGAAGATGGCTGCCTTAAGTATACAGCCTAGTGTCGAGAATGCTGTTTCGTCCCCTCCTACAAGAAGAACTGGGGTCCAGGGATATAGAGGTAGAAGATGTTGGAATTGCGGCCGTGTTGGTCATGTGTACGCAAGGTGTTTTAGTAGAAGAAATCCAGGCGGAGGTCGTAGGCCCTATCGCAGTCCACCTAGAGGTAGATTCTCGTCTTCTCGATCAAGTAGCCCTTCGTCATTGAGGTCTTTTGAGAAGAATGCTCGTTATACTCCAGAACAGCATGGCGGCAAAACTGATAGATTTGACCAAGGTACATCCACGACAAGGAGGTCTCGGAGATGCCAGAAAAATGATTTCAGTCGTTCTCCTTCGACTGATAGCCGGTTTGATGATGACTATGAACATGATGATTCTTCACGTAAGTTATATTTTGTCTCACCAGCTTGTTTTAGTACTTGTGTAAGTGATGGTTCCTGGGTTTTTGATACTGGGGCCAGTCACCATTTTTGTAATAATCGTGATATGTTTGTCAAATTTGAACCTTTAAAAGATAATTTGTCTGTAGCTGTTAAAGATGTTATTTTTTCAATTACTGGTCGGGGGGAGGTCAAATTAAGATTTGGTCAAAGGATTTTTACCTTGACAAACGTCATGTATTCAAGCCAGCTTCGTCGTAACTTAATTTCAGGTCCTCAATTGGACTTATGTGGCTTATCCTCTTATGGTGGTAGAAATGGCGTGGACATCTGTCGAGGTAATGATTTCCTTTTTAAAGCTATACTTAAAAATAGAATTTACAAATTCTTCCCTAAGATTCCTAAGCCAGATAGTTGTTCTGTTCGTTTTGAATCGTTGACAACTAATAGAGATGATCCAATAATGCTATGGCATCGTCGATGTGGGCATGTAAATCAATCTATTTTAGTAAATACAAGTCGTAAAAATTGTGTTAGAGGCTTACAGGGGTTAAAAGAGTCAACTCATATTTGTGAAGTTTCGTAGTGTATCTCACAAACCTTTGAAAAGTATACGTTCGGTTCACCCTTTGGAGTTATTGTACGCGGATTTGTGGGGGCCTTGTCATATAGTGGGTCGTAATGGCGAGCGCTATTTCCTTTCAATAATTGATGACTATTCTAGACGTGTTTCAGTGTATCCTCTAAAACTTAAATCTGAGGCTTTTGATATTGTTAAAACTCATATATTGAGGGCTGAAAATTTCTTAAACAAAAAAGTTAAAAGTTTTAGAACTGATAACGGTAAAGAATTTGATAATCAATATTTTCATGATTTCTTTGAAAGCAAGGGTATTCGCCAGGAGTTCACAAATGTCTATACCCCCCAGCAAAATGGAGTTGCGGAAAGATTTATGGCAACTGCCGCTAATGGGATGAGAACATTGCTCATTGAGAGTGGTCTTGATGCTTGTTTTTGGCCAGAGGCTTTGAAATTGTTCGTTTACACGTGGAATCGGATGTGCCCCCGTCTTTAAACAAATCCCCTTTTGAGTTGTATGGCGGACGGAAGCCATCTATGTGACACCTGCGGCCTTTTGGTACAGTGTCCTATGTGGGCATGCCTAGCCAAAAACGATTAAAACTTGAGCCAAAGGCTAGTCGTGGTTACCTAGTGGGCTATACTTTTAAGACTCGTGGATATAGAATATGGCTTCCGGAAACCAATCAAATTATAGAGTCCTCTAATGTGTCCTTTGATGAGTCTTGTTGTGGTCCGGGGCGCAGTGGAGCTGCACGGGGCACCAAAGATTACAACCTCTTCCCACACGAAGGTGGATTAAATCCAGAAAGCGCTGGGGAAGTTGTATCTGGAGTACTGCCAGATCCTCCCGGTGAACTACCACGTGATGGAGATGAGGTTGTGGATTCGGGGTCAAATGTTTTAGTTCAGCCTTCCACTGTACCTTAAACTTTAATGGCTCCTAGCTCCTACAAAAGACGTTTGCACCCCATGGTTTCCTATTTAATAATGTTTGTCTTCATGTCTATTATCACCCCTCAAAGTTTGTAGGTCTGGTAGTGAAACACCCTGTATATACAGTTGGTTGTTGGTTGGTTGTATGGGATTTTATGGCGCAAAGTCCCAGTAGGGACATGCTGCGCCAAGACAAAGTCAAAATGTAAAAATGTATATATCCAAAAAAAAAACGATTAAAAGAAGAATAACAAAACGGTGATAAAAACAAAAAAATTAATGAAAACAGTAATGTGTATATCTAAAACCGTTTAAAAGAATCAAAGGTTCATAGTTAAAAGTCAAGCGTTATTATAAGTAAAAACTGTGGAGTTATTAAATTAATAACTGTTAAAATACACAAAGTTTAAAAGGATGTACAAATACTACATGAAAACAAGATTAAAATCACATGAGTAAAAAACAATGTAAAATCAATTAGGTAAAAATTCCTCTAAAACTGTATTTCCTTCATTACCACTTGATTCATAAGAGTCGGATTCCATTGCTTCATCGACATAGTGCTGCAGTTGTTTTGGGTCCTTTGAGACAGACATATTTAAACAGCTGTTATTTTTCTTCACAGTGTTCCACTGTGAAGAGCCCCCGATTGTTTTTCTCTCTTTCTGAAGGCAAATTTTTTTGCTTCGTTTCACTGTTTGAGTAGTATCAGGTTTCTGTGATGTTTTTTTAGATTTAACAGCCTTAGTATCAGTCTGGAGTTCAGATGATTTCTTTGATTGAACTGGTTCGGATGACTTTTTGGATTGAACTGGGCCGGATGACTTTTTGGATTGAACTGGGCCGGATGACTTTTTGGATTGAACTGGGTCGGATGACTTTTTGGATTGAACTGCAGGTTTTTGTGATTGACTAGTTTGATATACTATAGTAACAGGTTCTGAGGATGGTAGCCAACGTTCTAATAATGGGGTTGCATAACATTTAGAACCACAGCAGACATCACGAGTTTGTACCTTTGTGGCGCTGAGTGGTACTGTGATAGGTGAGTTATTTAGTGGAACGGAAGGTTCGGTCTGGGTGCTTATGTGCCTTACAGATTTTGGTTGTTGTTTGAGTAGACTAGAGTAGGAGACTCCGACTGACGGAGTCCTGGATTCAACAACTTTGCGGGCTTCAGGATAGGAGAGATTTTGAGTTACTTTAACAGAAATGATTTCTTTTTCACGTATCCAGGTAAGACAAGAACGGGAGTATGCAGTATGATTACCCTTGCAATTTATGCAGCGTTCAGGATTTTCACATGATTTATTGTCATGGCCAACTTCCGCACAACGTGCACAGGTGGTGGAACCCCGGCAGTTAGTAGTAGTGTGGCCATAACGCTGGCAATTAAAGCAACGTAGAGGATTAGGAATGTAGGGACGGACAGGACAATTAAGGTAACCAGCTTTAATTCTTTTAAGTAAGGTAGGGCTATTGAAAGTCAGAATGATGTGCTTTGTGGGAAGCACTTGTCCATTCCGACGGAGTGTAATACGTCATGCATCTATGACATTTTGATCATTTAAATTTTGTAAAAGTTCATCCTTGGTAGAAAATAAAAGATCTGGTTCGGATATTACGCCACGGCTTGTATTTAGGGTTTGATGTGCTTTAACAGAAACAGAGAATGGACCTATTGTATTACAATTTGATAGAAATTCAGACTGGCTGGCTGAAGTAACCTCAACCAATAAATCCCCAGACTGCAGTTTTTTGAGATTATGACCATCACCGAAAACAGACTGAAATGTTTTTGCAATAAGGAAAGGTGAAGTTTTCTTAAATGAACTTTCAGACAGGCTATCAGTACGTTTGATTACGAAGAAGCGAGTGAAAAGATTGCTCTGTACAGTTTGTTGCTCTCCACATGGGAGAGGATTTGAAGGAAGTGAAGTATTTCCATCCATATTTGAAAAAAAATAGTTCAGACCCCGGCCGCACCACCCACTACCGAGCCCAACAAGGGGATGCACATTCGTGCACCAGTGCTAACCAGGGCCCATACGGTCACAAGACACTCCTATGCCAGTCTCTACCCTTAACGAGATGGCTAGTAAGTACTCGCTCACTTGATCCCCAGCCAGTGACAGAAGTCAGCTGACCAGCCGATTGATGCATACGGGACCAATATGCACCTCCCGTCTACCTGAAGCAGAGGCCAAAGCAGTGTGTTGGTTTCCCTCAACTGCCAGGATCCCCCTTTCCAGGGACACGGGTTGCCACGCACGGCAAACACGTGGGTGGTTTACAATTCCCCATGAGTCGATATGCAGGATGATATCGGCTCATGCAGAATTGCCCTCACCTCCGAAGAGGAAACCACAATGAGAGTGAAACAAAGAGGAAAGAAAGACAAGAGGAATAAGAGGAAAAAGAAAAGAGAAAGATCGCTCAGGAACCCGGGGTTGCGAAGCCAGTGAATACCTAAAGAAGGTATCCCCCTGGGGGGCACCCTGTATATACATAAAATAATTTTGGCCACGTAGATAATGCAAATACCCCTATGTGCAGCGTTCAGAGTTTTCACATGATTTACCATCGTGGCCAACTTCTGCATAACATGCACAGCTAATTAAACCACGACAGGTAGTTGTAGTGTTGCCATAATGCTGCCATTTAAAGCAACAGAGAGGATTAGACACATAAGGACGGACAGGACAATTAAGGTAAGCAACTTTAGTTATTGTTGGTAAGTAATGCTATTGAAAGTTATATTGATGTGCTTCGCATGAAGCACTTGTCCATTCTGACGGAGATTGTAATATGTTGTGCTTCTATGATATTTTGGTCTTTTAAATTTTGTAAAAGTTCATCCTTGGTAGAGAATAAAAGATCTGGTTCAGATATTACACCACGGCTTGTAGTTAGAGTTTGAAGTGCTTTAACAGAAACAGAAATGGACCTATTGTATTACAATTTGATAGAAGTTCTGACTGGCTGACTTAAGAAACCTCAACCAGTAAATCTACAGACTATGATTTTTTGAGCTAATGACCATCAGCGAAAACAGACTGAAATGTTTTCGCAATAAGGAAAGGTGAAGTTTTCTTAAATGAACTATCAGACTTCAGACAGGCTATCAGTGCATTTGATTACGAAGAAAATGGGAGAGAAAAAGAAGGAAGTGAAATTTTTCCATCCATATTAGATTTAAAAAGCTATTCATACCCCAGGTGCACCACCTACAATCGAGCCTACCAATTTCCTATACAGTCACAAGACACTTCTATGCCAGTCTCCACCCTTAAAGTGGTGGTTAGGAGGTAACCGCTTACTTGATCCCCAGCCAGTGACACAGGTCATCTGATCAGCCGATTGTGATGCATACAAGATCTATATGCACCTCCCATCTATCTGAAGCAGAGACCAAAGCTGTGTGTTGGTTTCCCTCAACTGCCAGGATCCTCCTAACACATGAATGGTTTACAATTCTCTATGAGTCGATATGGACAGGATGATATCAGCTCATGCAGAATTGCCCTCACCTCCAAAGAGGAAACCACAACGAGAGTGAAACAAAGAGTAAAGAATAGACAACAGAAAGGAAAAGAAAAGAGAAAGATCGCTCATGAACCCGGGGTTGCAAAGCCTGTGAATACCTAAAGAAGGTATTCCTCTCGGGGCATGGTGAACACGGAAGTAATGAGTGTTTCTTTGAAGAAGTGTCTGATAGATACAAAGAGATTTTGTTAAAAATTATTACGAGGTGGATTTTATCGGGAACTGAGGTAATTCTGATTACTGGAGATCTTACCGATGTCTTGCAGATGAGGATTATCGAAAGCTCGAAGTCAATCATTAATTACATATCAGGGATCCTAATACTGGAAAAGACACAAAACACAATAGAAGATTTATGGAGTGCAATTAAACATGGTCTTTGCGGTAAGAGGCAGGTACCGGGGGAAGAAGGGGAGAGTCTTATGACCTGTACCTAGCTGTATTCATGTGGAGGAAGCGGCACAGGGAAGATCCTCTTAAACTGACTGGTTCATTATTGAGGTCAATTGTTAGAATTTTTCCTCCTAGAATGATGGGGAGGAAATTCCTAGTGTTCCTTCTAATGAAGAGGATGTGTTGCATGTTTCTTCGGATGAAGATGATGTTCATCAGCCTGGGCCATCTTCCAAAGAGCAAAAAATTTGTAAAAATAGAAAAATCTGGAGTGAGAATTTAGTCTCTGCTTGAGCTAGGTTTTGTATTCCATGCCTTGATTCCTGTAATGTAACAAATGCCCATGTCCATTCATGTAAATTTTTCATGAAATAAAATTGTTCAATTTTTTTTTTTTTTTTTTTTTTTCCGCATATTCTACCGGTCAAACCTGATTTCAGGCCTAACTAGTTTATCCTGACGCACATAGGATAAAGTAGTTTGGCCTGCTATTCAATGCCCTGAACTAGTTTAGCCTAGGACAATGTAGTTTATCCTAGGCAAATTTAATTTGGCAAACTGTTATTGATCCAAATGACCACCTTGGCAGCTTTTACACGAAGAGTCATGTTTTGGGCCCCTGCTTGGAAAGTTTGCAAAATAGACAAAGCACTGTCAGTTCTTTCGTCATTCGTTATAGAACTAAGTTGTCTCCAGGTAGCAAACGTTTCAGAGGAGATTTAAATAACAGATTTTTTCTCCAAAATAAGAAATTGATTAAGTAAATTATAAAAACGAAAGAATTTTATACAAGGTGGGCATGAAGATCTCCCTAATTTGCTGCTGTCACTGCGGCAGTGCTAGTGTAGAGGGCATGTCCGAAGTAGCACTGTTATATTTCCCTATGTTACACTATTTCAGTTGACTTGACAGTATGTCTTGGACTAGTGAACATCATGCGTTCGTTGTTGATGGTTGGTTGTTTGATTGGGGTTTTATGGTGCAAAATCCCTTTAGGGACAAGCTGCACCAAGTCAAAATGAAAAACATATTTATAACCAAAAAGTAAGTAAAAAATAACTAACAAAAAGATAAAACATTAAGTGAAAAGAGTAATATGTATAGTTAAAAACATTTCAAAGAGTCAAAAGTATTATAATTAAAAACTGTGAAGTTATAAAGTAATATCATTAAAGTATAAACAAAGTTTAAGATGATGTACAAAACAATATAAACTTAATTAGGTACAAATTCTTCGAAATCTCTATTATCTTCGTCAGCACTTGAGTCATATGATTCCGATTCCATTGCTTCATCAACACAGTTTTGCAGTTGTTTCGGATCCTTCATATTATTAACTGGTGGGTTTAGACATTTGTTTTTGTTTTTCACAGTTTTCCACTGTGAAGAACCCTGAATCGTCTTTTTCTCTTTCTGTATGCAAGTTTTTTTACTTGGTTTGTCAGTTTGACTAGTATCAGTATGTGATGTTTTTGCAGTTGTAACAGCCTTAGTCTCAGTCTGGAGTTCAGATTACTTTTAGGATTGACTTGGGGATTTTTGAGGCTGATTGATTTGGTATACTATTTTAACAGGTTCTAAGGAGGGTTGCCAGTGTTCTAATTTTGGGGACGCACAGCATTTACTATCACAACAAACATCTCGGGTTTCTTTATTTGAAGTGGTGGTTGATTGTGTTTTAGCTGAGTTACTCGGTGTAAAGGAAGTGTCGGTGTGGGTACTTATGTACCTTACAGGTTTTTGATTGTTCTTTAAGTAAACTAGAGCAAGATACCCGAACACGCAGGGTCCTGGATTCAACAAGTTTACGGGCTTCAGGGTACGAAAGTTTTTGCGTAATCTTAACAGTGAGAATTTCCTTTTCATGGATCCAATTAGGACAAAGGGAGAATATGATGTAAGATCACCTTTTCAATTTGCGCAGCGTTCTGGTTTGTCGCAAGTTTTACAGTCATGGGCGACTTCTGCACAACGTGCACAGGTAAAAGTGCCAGGAGAGTTGGTATTGGTATGGCCATAATGCTGACAATTCAAACGACGGAGAGCATTAGGGATATAAGGCCGGACTGGACAGTTTAGGTAGCCAGCTCTAATTATGGTAGGTAAAATATGGCCATTGAAAGTTAGAATAATGTTTTTTGTGGGAAGTACTTGCCAATTTCGACGGATAGTAATACGGCATACATGTATGATATTTTGATCACTTAAATTAATCAGAAGTCCTTCTGTTGTGGAAAATAAAAGATCGGGTTCAGATATAACACCAAGACAAGCATTCAGGAGTTTTATGTGCTTTAACAGAAACAGAAAAAGTACCTATATTGTAATTTGACAGAAGTTGTGACTGGCTGGCTGAAGAAACCTCCACCAGTAAATCCCCTGTTTCCAGTGTTGTGAGAGAGTGACCATCATCAAACACAGACTGGGATGTTTTTGCAATAAGAAATGGTGAAGTTTTTTTGAAAGAACTATCTGAGAGACTGTCAGTGCGTTTAATTACAAAAAATCAAGTGAATGAGAAATTCTGTACAATTTGTTACTCTCCACATGGGAGAGAGATAGAAGGAACCATCATTTTCATCCATAACCGAAAAAAAATAACAGTTCAGACTCGGCCACACCACCCACTACTGAACCCAACAAGGAGATGCACATTCGTGCACCAGTGCTGACCAAGGCCCATAGGATCACAGGACAATCCTATATCATTCTTCACCTTTAATGAGATGACTAGTGATTGCTTGATCACTTGATGCCTTAGCCAGTTACAAGTCAGCTGACAAGCCGATTGATGAATACGGGACCAATATGCACCTCCCGTCTACCTGAAGAAGAGGCCAAAGCAGTGTGTTGGTTTACCTGAACTGCCAGGATCCTTCTTTCCACAGACACGGGTCGCCACACATGGGTGATTTACAGTTTTCAATGAGTTGATATAGTCAGGATGATATCGGTTCATGCAGAATTGCCCTCACCTCTGAAGAGGAAATCACAATGAGGAAAGAAAGACAAGAGAAATGAGAGGAAAAGGAAAAGAGAAAGATCGCTCAGGTACCCAGGGTTGCAAAGCCCGTGAATACCTAAAGAAAGTATCCCCCTGGGGGAGCGTTCATTGTTGAAACTTATTTTTAAAATGTGTATAACATCATTCAAACGCAACGATTATTTCATAGACACTTTGGAGTAAGCAGGCATGGAAAAATACCGGACCAAAAAAAACAATATCCTTATGGGTGCTAGTTTCAGAGAAACAGGTTCGTGTGTAAAATTAAAGTCGCCTGGTGAACACACTCATGTTCGAACTCCAGAGAACGTGACAGCAGTAAGAGATGCTGTAATGCAATCACCACGACGTTGAGCTCGTAAACAAGCTGCTAGTGCCCTTAAACTAGCCAAGCGCTCATTGAGGAGAATTTTACACGAAAATCTGAAGTTCCATCCATACAAAATGAAAGAATGCAATTGGACAAATCGAAAGAAGTGTTGTGAAGTTTTGCTTGAAAATGTTGCACTCAATGATGCTGCTCTGTCGAGTGATGAAGCTCATTTCCATTTGTCCGGATGCGTTAATAAGCAAAATTTCTGCTACTGGGCTGAAAGCAATCCACGCCAAAAGCATGAGTGACCTTTTCATAACAAACATGTTACTGTTTGGGACGCTGTATCACATCTGGGTGTAATAGGCCTGAACTTCTTTGAGGAGAATAACAAGATAGTTACAGCAAATAGCCAACGTTATGCAGTTTCTTGCTGCCTCAGCTACATCAGTTTGGCCAGTTGGAGGCGTCTTTCAGCAGAATGGTGCCACAGCGCATACTTCCAAATTATCCATGGACTTGCTAACACAAATGTTTCCAAGTCGCCTAATCTGTATTCGAGGTGACATTCCATGGCCAGCACACTCACTGGATCTTGCTGCATGCAACTTCTTACTGTGGGGTTACCTCAAGGCTTAAAGTTTACACACATAAACCTAAGACACTCGACGAACTGAAGGATGCTATTCGATTTGAAATTGCAGCAATTCCTTCAGCAATGGTAGAAAAGGTTATGCTGAATTTCCGGAAAAGACTTCACAAGTGTATAGAGAATGAAGGAAAACATTTAGATGATATTATTTTTCGTACAACAAAACCTCGAAATTAATTAATAACAAAAATTATTACAGATTGTAAAAATTATTAAATGGCAAACATTATTCTTTCCGATAGTAAACATAAAATATTTGTTTTCAATGTCCTATATATTTTTATTGACCTCTTAAAATGGGGAGATCTTTATGCCCATTCTATACTTGGATGTGGATTTCTTTTTAATGAGAAAGATTTTAAACTGTGTGCTGCTGGACCAGAGAATGGGAGAGGCTATCATAAATTTGAGGACAGAGAAGAATTAACAGGATTGATTATGTATTAGTATTTCAAAGTAAAAAAAAAAAAAAAAACTATGACAAAATAAAGTAAATGGGGCAGAATTTTTAAAAAATTAAACTTAAAAATCTAAAAAATTTTCAATTTGTGTGCTTTGAGAGGTTGGGGGAGGGGGATTGAATAAAAACTAAATTGATGATGATGATGATATAAATGTGTAACGTCATTAAAACGGTATCATAAGTCATTTTTGTTGGATGGAAAAATCAAATACAATGATTCTTTGAGAAGTGCTGCAATCAAACATTCAGTTGGTATGGGTCACAGATTCATTAACTGCAGTTGTATGAAATTGCCCATATCCAAGAAATGTCTCTGTAAGAAGACTCATTTACTTTGTAATTCGAAGTGCCATAGCAGTTTAGCTTGCAACAATAAGTAAGAACGTATTAAGATGTGAGAAGCTTTATAATGTGTACTAAGTCAGAAATAAAACAATGCTTGTTACTGATGTAAATTTTTTGTCAATTTGCTTTGGTATCTTTTCATAAAAAGGTTGCATTAATAGGCTATTGTCAGTTTTCACTTTTGAAAAAAAAAGTTCCTCGCTCTTATTAGACAAAAGCTAAGACATTGGTAAAAGTCATTCAGCCTTAGCCTAAAACTTTTAGTTACAAGCTAGAAGACTGAATAGACAAGAAACTTTTTACACGGTTCCATGGATTTGTATTGACAGCATAAAATATATATCTAAGAAGTGTTTTATTATGTCAAATTTCAGCGAGTCATGTGAGTTTATTCAAGTACATGCTATATCTCAAAACAAAAAAACATTATGTTTGTTTAAAAATTAAATTTGTTTAGGAAAATGTTCATATGTGTGCTTATCTAAAACAACTGAGTAATCACTTTATGGTCATTAAATGTATGAAATTAAAAATGAAGATTATCTTCCACATGCATCTTTTTGGATCAAAAACATATGTTTTAATGAAACCAGCATTTATTTGTCTTTTTAAAAATAAACTGCATTAACTTGTATGTATATGTTTATTTGAGTATTATATTTCTATTGTTTAAATGCTGTTGTAGATAAATCAATATTTTCTATTAACCATAAACAAAAATGCAGTCTTACAGATTTGACTTTTTTATCTGTGCTTTCAATTCTCATTAAAATGTGTCATACAAGTTACATATGAGATTTTAGTAAATTATTTGAAATTTCTTACTAAAAATTTTAAAAGCATTTACTTCTCCCATTAAAAATAAGCTGCATTAACTTGTACAATGTATATTGGGTATACTTTTTCCTTTGCTCTGATATTCTTTTGTATATACATTTTCTTCTATAAACTATAAACCAAAGCTGCCAACTGTTACAAAAAAAAATGTAGTTTTTAATATTTAAAGCTAATGCTACAAAAAAATTGGCCTAATGCCAATATTACAATTTTTAGCAAAAAATGCAGGCTGAATCCTAGAACAAGCAAGATACTTGGCAACATTGAATTTGGCAAGGTGAAAAAACATTTCTCCTGGCAATGTCACTATTTTTCATACTGTTGGATATTATGTGAAAATATCGTTGTACTGATGAGGAAATTTGAGATTGCATTTGAAAATTAAAGTGCTGAGTAAAGTTAAAATTATTAGTATTTATTTTAACTTTGTGCTAAAAAGTTAAATTGCAGTATGTTGAATTGGCCTGGAAAATTGTGAAAATATGCAATTCAACATTTCTTAGAGTTGGGTTTCAAGAACGGAGATATCTGTTGGGACATAGTTTTTGGAAATCAGTACTGATTGTTATGAACAATAAAATGACCATTTTTTTTTTTTTTGGTATGTTAAGAATTATGTACATTTTTTGTAATGTTTTATGTTATTAATTGGTCTTTTATTGTATGTCTGTAATGCATGCATTAGTGACTGCAGCTTTAATGAATTTTGGAGATTGCTGCTCAATGCGACTGCTGTATCCAATGATGTTTGTGTTTGTTTCCATGGACACGAAGCATTCATACATGTAATTATAACTGCAGGTTTAATGAGTCTTGTGCACATTAGAGGTATCCAATGATTTACTTTTGTTTTCATCAATCGAAGAAGCGTTCATACATGCATTAGGGAATGTGGCTTTAAGGAATTTAATGCATTTTTGAGATTGCTACAGAATAGGGGTCATTATGAAAAAGTTGTTGGGAAACAAGAATTTTAACCATTCGATGTTTACTCTGATGTAACTGGCCATTTTAAAAGATTGAAAATATGTGATGATTTTTCGACGGAATTTTTGAAATTACCAAAAATTGTTACGCTTAATTTTCATTAAAATTTTATAAAGAAAACATATCAAGATCAAGCAACCTTATTATTCACTGATACGGACTCACTCTGTTGTTACATTCAAATGGACAATTTTTACAACCATATGAAACTACATGCTTCCAAATTCAACTTCTTTGACTACTCCTGAAAATCATCCGCTCTATTCTGTGCAGAATAAGAAAATCTTGGAAAAACTTAAAGAAGAACTAAATGGAGAAATAACTTTTCAATTCATTGGATTAAAAACTAAAATGAGTGCTTTAAAATCAGAAAATACTGAAAAAAACATGCAAAGGGAATATCATCAAGAGCTGTGCAAAACGAATGAGTTGGGTTGGGTTGATTTTTTGATGGCCAATTATCTACACTAGGGATATAGGCCCGGGGGAAGCGCCCTCCGTGGGGGTCTTTCTAAGGGAACCTAATCCGTATTAACACATGAAAAATCCACGGCTTGAAGAAAACCACATAAACCCCAAACGATTAGGCCGACGGGCGCAATTGGGTTCGAACCAAGCACCTCCCGTCTACCAGATTCGAGAGCAGAACCTCTCAGCCACTGGTGGGGCCCGAAACAAAGTCAACAAGATTATCTGATGTGTTTGAGAATGAGATTCAAAGTTTCGAAACGCAGATAAGAATCGGTCAGCGAGCTCATAATCTGTTTACTATAGAAACGAATATAAAGAAAAACAAAAAGTGTTTTGGGATGAAAAGCAGGTGAAATCAGTGAAAGAAATGAAGAAAGAAGGAAGTGGTAGTAGTTCCATTGTGTCATCTTCGAATAATATATCTATCTAGATAGATAATTCACCGGTGCATATAATTTCTTCATATTGTGGAAAAATACCTTAAGATCAAATGATACGTTTCGGTAAAAAGCAAAAATAAATTATTTCTATCAAGCGTCCACATTGTATCTCTGTATATAATAAGTATATGGGTGGGGTTGACCATATGGTCTCTCTCTCATAGCCCGCTATCATAATAATGTCAAAAATAAGATGTGGTACATGTGTATTTTTATCACCTTATAAATGTCACCGTTGTTAACGTCTGGTTGGTTGGTTGGTTGTATGGGGTTTTATGGCGCAAAATCCCTTAAGGGACATGCTGCGCCAGAAAAGTAGACCAAAACATCGAAAAAGTGAGAGATAGAAAAATGATAAAATAAAGGAACAATGAGAAGAGCAATCTGGATGGGGTATCCCATCCAGATGTAGTCGAACAAGTGTAGAAAAAACTAACTTTTAAATACTAAAAAACAGTAGAGTAAAAACATAAGAGTAAGTCAATAAAAAGTGCAGTCTGGAAGGGGTTCCCTTCCAGATATCACAAAGGTGTAAACAGAAACTTAATCGTTAAACCAAAAAAAAAAAATTAAATTTCAAAGTAAAATCCAGCATGTTTTAAAAAAGTGAATAGTGCCCTATGAGGTGTATCCCCAATAAGGTTTGTCAAGAATGGTGATGATGACTTAAAATAAATTCTATATAAGTGCCGGAGACCCGGACATTCAGTTAAAACATGATGAATGGTCAGGTAATCAAAATGACAATGTGGACACATGGGAGCATCCTCCCGAAGTAAAAGATGTTTATGAGTGATCCTTGAATGTCCAATTCTCAGACGAGTAAGTAGAACATCTGTTTTTCTTGGATAACTCGGAGGCCAGGTCATTATTAGAGGTTTGATATGGTGCAGTTTATTATTGTTTTCTAGATCCCAACTTTCTTGCCATTTATTCTGAATAAAAATATTTATAAGTAGTTTAATGTCTGAGAAAGGAACATCATGGTGTAACGGATTAAGAGCACGTTTTGCCGCCTCATCTGCTTTCTCATTGCCAGGAATACCCATGTGTCCAGGTACCCAGCAGAATAAAATATTATGACCACGCCTTGTCAATTTGTTATAAAAATCTAGGATTGATGAGACAAGAGGATGCTTGTTAAAAGATTTAATTGCGTCAATAGAACTATTTGAGTCTGTATATATAATGAAGGATGAGCTATGATGATGAGATATGTGCACCATGGCTCTCTCTATTGCAATCAGTTCAGATGTAAAGACAGAGATAGAAGGATGAAGACGATAGCTTAATGAAGTGTTGTCACAAAATACACCACAACCTACAGTATTACCACTCTTAGATCCATCTGTATAAATATCAGTATAGCCACTAAAATTTGCTCGGTGTGCGGCAAATAACTGTTGGAAAACTACAGGGGCCAAGTTGTTTTTATCATATCCTTTAAAGGGATGGAGCGATGTAATATCAGGAGGGTTCCAAGGAGGGAGTACATGCAATGGACATGGAATTACCCGGATATTACTAAGTGGGCTATTATCAGTAATTTTCCTAATTCTGACACCAAAAGATGGGATGCAAGATGGTCGATGCGGATAAAGAATATCATTGTCGGTGTTTAAAATGTATGTATGAAGAGGATGGCCAGGATGTGAAAGGAGACGGTAATACAGTTCTAAAGAAAGCTTTTCACGAATGTGGTGTAATGCTGGTTCATTGCAGTCAACATAAAGACTTAAAACTGGAGAGGTACGAAATGCACCAGAGCAAACACTGAGTGCGCTATGGTGCACTGTGTCAAGTTTTTTAAGAACAGAATTACGTGCGGAACCATAGACCTGGCAGGCATAATCAATTTTGGAGCGGATTATAGAGCGATAAATTTTCAAGAGAGAACTACGGTCTGCTCCCCAAGAAGTGTTTGAAAGCACCTTAATTAAATTAAGTGACTGCTCGCACTTTTTACGTAACTGCAGAACATGTGGCAAGAAAGTGAGTTTTTTATCAAAATATAGGCCGAGAAAGCGAATGCAATCAGTAACAGCAATTTGAGATGCTCCAATATAAATTTCAGGATCTGGATGCAGATCCCTACGTCTACAGAAATGCACACAAGAAGTTTTGTCTTGGGAAATAATAAAACCATTTTTATTTGTCCATTGAATAATACGGTTGATAGCAATTTGTAATTGTCTCTCAATAAAACGCATATCTTGTCCTTTACATAAAATTTTAAAATCGTCAACATATAGTGTACCCTGCACACAAGGGGGCAATTGTTGCAGTATATCATTTATCTTGATTGCAAAGAGGGTGACACTCAGAACACTGCCCTGTGGTACACCCTCTTCTTGTACATAAAAACTGGAGAGAATCCCCCCAATTCGAACTTGAAAAATTCGAATGGCGAGAAAGTTCTTAATAAAAATCGGGAGGTTCCCACGAAAGTCCAGGTTAAAAAGGTCGCGAAGGATACCATACCTCCATGTCTTGTCATAGGCTTTCATCATGTCGAAAAAAACAGTGACCAGATGGTTGCGTTTTAAAAAAGCAGTCCGTATATGGGTTTCTAAAAGAATGAGGTTATCGATAGTGGACCTACCACGCCGAAATCCGCTTTGGAAGGCTGCGAGGCAATTATTTGATTCAAGAACATGCACCAGGCGACAATTAACCATTTTTCTAAAAGTTTGCAGAGACTGCTAGAGAGTGCGATAGGCCTGTAATTGTTTGGGTCACTGGAGTCTTTCCCTGGCTTAGGAAAAGGAATGATAATGGCTTTAGACCAGGCATTAGGGAAAGTTTGTTTAATCCAGATTCTATTGAAAAAAATAAGTAAGTTATTGAGAGAGGTGGAAGAAAGATGTTTTAGCATGGTATATGTGATGCCATCATGTCCTGGGGCAGATAACCGGCTCTTTTGCAAGCAACTTAAAGTTCTGGAATAGTAAATGGGAGATTGTAATCATGAGAATGGCGAGAGTTAAAATTGATGCTGGTATTTTCCGTTTGTCTTTTGTATGATAAAAAAGGTTCTGGGTAAGAGTCAGAGCTAGAATTGGAAGCGAGGGTACTAGCTATTGTCTCAGCTATATTTTTGGGAGACGCTATTGTTTGGCCGTTGTGTTTTAAGATTGAGATATGATTTTCAGAATATAATCCCATACAATTTTTTACTTTTTTCCATAGAACTTTACTTGAGGTGTTACTGTTTATATTGGAGACGTATTGCATCCAGGATTCACGTTGGCTTTTACGCCGCACTCTTCTAGCATCAGCCTTTGCTTTTTTGTACATAATATAATTAGTATTATTGGGATACCTCCGGAAGATACCCCAAGCCTTCTGTTGATTTTTTTTTGCCTTTTTGCAGTCATCATTCCACCATGGTTTCCTGTGCTTTGGGGTAGAAAGTGAATTTGGAATGCTAATATCTGCAGCATTGATAATACATTGGGTGATATTATCAAGCGCATCGTCGATATCACCTTCTATCATTTCACTTGTAATTTTTGCAAGGTCTGTGAAAGTTCGCCAATTGGCTCTGTCATAGACGTAGCGTTTAAAGCAATTATTAGAATCCGTGTGGGGAGTTGTCTGCGAGATAAAAGTGGGAAAGTGGTCACTGCCGTACAGGTCATTAGAGACCCAGAAGGTCCAATACGGATATATAGATGGGGAGCAAATAGTGAGATCTATGGAATGAAAGGTGCGAGTCGGTTCATGAAAATATGTGTGATCACCATTATTGAGTAGGCATAAGCCATTGTCGGAAATTAATTTTTCTATTATGTCACCACGTTGATTAGAGTCAGAATTCCCCCAAAGTTGGCTATGAGCATTAAAATCCCCAACGATGATGAAAGGAGTGGGGAGTTGGAGAACTAGATCCTGAAGTAGTGCTGACTGAATAATTTGATGGGGTGGCAAATAAATAGAACAGATTGTAATGAGATGTTTTACATGAACACTGACTGCAACAGCTTGTAAGTTTGTGTTTAGTAAAACATGAGAGTGAGGTAAACTGCGAGAGATGAAAAGAGCCACTCCACCAGTAGCTCTTTCATTGCCTGTAAAATCTTTTCTGTAGGTAGCATAGTTGCGTAATTTCGCTTTGTCAGTAGGTTTTAGATGGGTTTCCTGCAGAGCTAAACATAAAGGCTGATGGTCGGATAGAATATTACGGATTTCGTCAAGTTTATTATGATAGCCACGGCAGTTCCATGAGATAATATTAGACATGATTAAATTGTTTTTTTTTAAGAAGTTTATCTGCGGTATTTTATTCGGAGGTAGTGGACATACTATCTCCCTCGTTAAATTCTTCACCCGGTTCTGGGTGAAGAGCTAAAGCATCATCTTCTTCCATTTTATCATTCTGTATTGATTGGGTTTTATTTTTGGATGTTTTACTCTTTTTCCTTTTGGCTGTATTTTCAGATGAACTAGTGGCTTTAATTGTTGGTAGGTTAAATTTTTCTGCATCAGATTTACGGTTTGGTTTCACAAATGGTGTTTTAGTTGTATTTTGAGAGCCTCTATTATGGAGTGGAGGTTTCGAAATAAAAGATTGTGACAATTTTGAAGAAGCATTTGTAGATGATTTAGGAGGAACAGAGTTTTGTGAATTAGGAGGAGCAGATTGCGTTGATCTATTAGTCTTACCTGAATTATTAGACAGGTAGTTTTCTTTTTGATTAGGTTGGCAATTAGGTTTAGTTGGGAGTTCAGTTTGAGTTGCCATAGATTTATAAGTTTTATGGACGGTTTTAGATAAGATAGCAGCATATGATACACCAACTTTAGGCGTTCTGGATTCGACTATCTTCCTGGCTTCAGGGTATGATATATTTTGTCTTGTGCGTATTGTCTGTATTTCTTTTTCTATTTTCCACATTTCACACGATTTAGCATAGGATGGATGATCTTTTTTGCAGTTGACACAACAAGGTGGAGCATTGCATTGCCCACTTTCGTGGCCAACTGTACTGCACCGACCACAGGTTTCTTTACCTCGGCATGATGTTTTTGAGTGCCCAAAGCGTTGACAGTTAAAGCAACGCAGTGGGTTTGGGATGTACGGTCTGACAGAGCATGATAAATATCCAGCTTTTATATATTTGGGCAAGGTGGGAGTGTTAAAGGTCAGTATAATATGCTTGGTAGGTATTTGTACATGGTTAGCTGGAATTTGTTCATCTTTGCGGTTGATTTTTATTCGTCTAGCTCCTATGACATTTTGTTCCCTTAAGTTTTCCACTATTTCATCTTCGGTTACATGCAAGAGGTCATATTCTGATATCACTCCGCGAGATGAGTTTAAGGTTCTATGTGGTGATATGATGACAGCAATGTTTGCAAAGTGAGTACATTTTTTTAAGTTTAATGCCTGTTGGTTAGTGCTTACTTCAATTAGCAGTTCACCTGTACGGAGTTTTTTTATTGTTTTGGGTTCGCCAACCAGTCCTTGGATAGATTTATTAATCAGAAAGGGCGATGTTTTATCGAAACTCCCTTCTTGGCGTTTGACAACAAAGAACCTTTCTTCAGTATTACTTTCATGAGAGTTGGGATTTTTAGATTCCGTTGTGGAAACATAATCCTCGACTCTCTCACTCCACGATAATTTATTGCCTTGATTGACAGTAGCATTTGAGCTAGAGCTTGATGCATCAAAATTCTCTTTATTAGCTTGTGGGGCCTCCACATCGCTTGTCTTATGTTCGGATATTGTAGCCATATTTGAGAGATAATGTTTAAAACGCCAGGCATCGGGCCTGGTCACTGACCCTTCTTCTTACCGTTACTTTAGGCGCAGGTCTCAAAAGGGTGAAAACTATCAACAAACTTCCACGTTTTTCGAACATTGGATTAAACTCGATAACATTTCTTAATCTCTAGTTCTTTCACTTTGGAATCAGGAAGCCAGTAGGTAAGCCTTTACAGCTCTGTCCAACCTACAGCCCCTTTCGCCGAAAGGCACCAGTCTCCCGGTGTTGGTCCTAACAGCCACCATACAAGTATGGCGTCCTCCGATCACGGAACCGAATTTCGGAAATGCCCTGCACTCTGGGACTCGAGATCAGCCTAAAAAGGTAGAAACGAGGCGATGAGATTAAAAAACCTCAACACCCAGAGTGTCTCACGTGAAAAAAAAAAAAAAAAAAAAAAAAAAAACCACTATTGTAGAAAAAAAGTAATGTGAGAGAAAACTTAAAAACAAGGTGTATTTTTTGTCTTTTTTAAAACCTTTATAATTTTTTTTTCAAAAGAACAAGAAAAACGTTAGTAGAACAAAGAACAGTTTCAAGAAAACAGTAACAAAATCGAACAAGAACAAAGAGGGATAACAAACTGAAAAGAGAAGACTAAAAAGTGTGAAACAAAGAAAAAGGATAGACAACCAAAAAGAGAAGAAGACAGGAAAGGAGAAAGATCGCTCGGGAACCCGGGGTCGCGAAACCCGTAAATACCTAAAGAAGGTATTCCCCTGGGGGGTGTTAACGTCTGGATTCTATAGAAATCACAAAACACCAAAACTTAGACCTATTAGAATTCGAAAGTTCAATTGCAACTAGTTTGGTATAAAAGGATACAAATGAACTATATAAGAAAGGTCGACCCTCAGCAGGAAAACCAGCTATAAAGCGTAGAAATACACACAATGTGCCCCAAACTTTCCGTTTAGATGGAAGAAAGCATTATCCAAAGAAAGCTGAACCAAAGTTTGCCAATCGCTGTAGAGATAAAGACAGCACTGTTGGCATGTCACCTGCCATTTCCCACCACCTAATCCTAATATTAAATCTTCAGATATCACCATTATGCCTTTTGATGGCAATCCTCATCACATTGAATTTGTTAAGTCCTAAATTTTTGACATGGCAAATATTTTTCAGTGGTCTGACCTGTATACATTGAATGTCGCCAGCTCAAAACTTGCAGGAAAGCAAAGGGTTTTTATATTCAAGCACATCAAGCAAAGCCTTTCATATCAATAACTGATTTTTTTAACAGACTATTTTCTTTTTTTCCTACCTCATCTGTAGCCCAACGCATTCATGATCTTGAGTCTTTCGTTATGCTACCAGATGAGCCCATTCAGCACCTAATTCATCGACTCAATATTGCAGCCTGAAAGGTGTATCCTATAACGCCATTAGAATCTATAAATCAAATTAAGTTCACAAAACTCATAAAGATCCTTTGTGACTTCAAGTGATGCGATCATGGTTATTATGTGATGGATATAACAGTTCCCTGGCATCAATAATTGAATTAAGTTGGATTTCTGTTTTGTTGAGTCTGCGGGAGTATCATTGAACCTTATGTATCTGTGTATTTATATTGGTTGAATGGTATGATTGAAATCCTTTGGCCAGAGGTAGCGTTGCATCGCTTTTGGAATGAAACTATCCTCTGTAAGGGTATGATGGGATCCTTGAGGGGAGATGAGAGATCAACTCTGGGGTCTCAGCATTTATGAATGGTAGTCGCATTTCAACTTTGATTTTTATTAATTTTATCTAATAAGTTGTCCTGGATACATAGTTATATGGTTGAAGATCTCTTGTCAACATGTTTTATATAAGAAGTTAAATCGCTTGGTATTTATCTGGATTTACTTAGGAGCGTAATTTGCATCGTCATAGGAATCTTATAGTGCAGCCTTAATAGAGCTCACTGAGGTGTTGCATATTTATAGTTTTTAAACAAGTAGATTGTAATTTTTGATGTCATGTCGGTGGTTCAGGAACAAACCTTTTTGATGTTAAATATTTGTAAGCTTATTTGAGACTGCCATATTTCATTCTCGCCAGTACAGTATGGAACCATTTATCCGGAAACCAGTTAACCGGAAAACCAGTTATCCGGAATGATATTTCTGATAGACTGATTTCAGAATCTTTGCAGAAAAAGGTATCATACATTGCCAGTTTGACATAGGCTTTGCTTGAAACAATTGTATAATTTGATGACAACATCTAGTATTTTTTGTAATCACATTTAGTTGAATTTTAGAAGTTTCAATTTTTATGCAGAGGAAACAGAAGAATTTTTGTTCCTAAGGGATTCCCATAAATTACCTTCTTTTAAACTCTGGCTAACTTTTTATCCTTCTTGCATTGATTTTTAATCCAAGTAATCTAATAATTTAAAATGAGAAATAATGCCACAACCACACATATTCCACAAAACTTATCAA
Source organism: Maratus speciosus (assembly GCA_963932465.1). Lineage (NCBI taxonomy): Eukaryota > Metazoa > Arthropoda > Arachnida > Araneae > Salticidae > Maratus > Maratus speciosus. The sequence continues at coordinate 416,358,526 of OZ010798.1, forward strand.
ATGGATGCTGCTTTAATGCACAACCAGTTATCCGGAATACATCTGACCCCAAGCATTCCAGATAAATGGTTCTGTACTGTATTGAAAAAAAAAATCTTTGTAAATGATTCGACTGAAATGACTATTCAAATATTGTTTCATATATAAATTTTTCTTCATAACAGAGAATCATGTTTTAGATTGGGATATACTAGCAATTCTAGGCTTTAAATCTTTTAAAGAACTGTAAAAGAGTCATTTATTTCATTTTAACTTGATATTCTGCATTTTTAATGGTAATGTCAAATAAATGGTATATAGTTAGGTATCAAGTGCTGCTGTGGGATATCTGTAGATTGGTAGAAGTGTTTTTACTAATTTATATGTATATATATATTGTTTATATTATCTGTGTATTCATGTATTCTTATGTGTTCGGTGTTTCAGAGCTTGCAGTTTTTTTTAGGTCATTGGTAACTTTTTATATAGCTGGAGTTTTGGATTTTTGTGATTATGATATGTCGTGAGCAGCCGTGTGTTCCTCAGTTTCGTTTGTTGTTCCTCATGTGATGGCTGTCCATGAACATACTCGTTATCAACTGCTTATAATTGTTTTCTGCAAGAAGTGTTTTTATATAGTGTTTTTCCGAGTAAATATTCTTCAAGGAATGACTTCAACTTTTTAGTCAAATTGCATTTATTTAGTGATGGTGTGCTGCAATGCTAATGTGAAGGAAGATGTGCTCGTAGATGTTGAAAGAAGATTTTTAAAGTGGTTTCGTCTTTAAAATATTTCACAGCCATTTACTTAAATAACACACGCTCATATCCTGTTTTTTTATTAGTGGTATCATAGTTTAATTACTTCGAGATGGTCTTTCCTCCTCTTTCATTTAGAATGAAGAAAGTTTGTTGTTTTTCCTATTTCTATTTTCTACTTATAAGGTCATGCATGTCATTAGGTTAGATGCTACTGACCTTCATGTTTTCAAAGGTTTAGGTGAAGTTCCTGTATGTATTCACCGGGATATGTTTGACACTTGCTTGGATACCAACTATGTTTTATTGCCGGTTTTCACGTCTAATATCGGAGATTTTTCCATGTTGCAGGGTAGGAAATGGAACTGTCTTACGCTTGCTTGGTTACCAACGGTATTTTATTGCTGGTTTCTCGCGTCTACCTTCGGTGGTATTCCATGATGCAAGGTATGTAATGGAAATTGAATTTAACATCATTTGGAAATGAATTGCTTGAAAAGTGAGGGAGAGGGGAAGTCAATTTAAAGTTTGTATAATAGATTTATAAAGTTTAAAAGTTATTTGAAGTTTAATATATATTAAAGTCTATTTACTGAGCATTGTTTTTCTATAGATGATATAAAGTAAATGTGTAATTTTTTTTTCTTTAAGAAGTTAAGAGTTATTTATATAGAGTTAAAAGTAATTGAAATGGTGTTTTGAAGTAGATAAACATTTAATTTTTAGAGGCTCTTTGGTGCTTCAGTTCAACTGTATGTTGATATAGACGTCATTTTTTTTTAGTTCTTTCCAAACCATCTGTGTTAATGGAAGAACAGTTTGTTTAATTTGGAACTTTATATGCCTGATAAGTAAAGTTGAATGTCTGATAAGTTGAAGTATCTATGTTGTTTAAACTTAGCAGCGTTCGAAATCCTTGGTGGTCTGCTGGTCCGAGACCACCAATAATTCAATCAGACTACTGATTTGAAAAATTTAGCGGTCTGCAGGACCAGTACCTTTTTTAAAAGTACCCAGGACCAGTACCTTTTCTCAATTTTTTTACCTTTTTTATTTATCAGGCCCTGAGAAAACCGCAACCGATTGTACATAACATTTTTTTTTATTATTTAAAAAACGATAACAATAAATAATTTAAAAAACGCAATCGTATGACACTTCATCTTCTCTGCACTGCTTTCTCTTCCACGCAACCCTGTTGAGCACCATTCCTTGGCTTTAAATAAAATTATGGCCTGCAGATTCCTGTTGAATGCCTCATCTGCCAGAAGAGAAAGGAATGTGGAGTGCCGCGCCATATCAGCAGACCTGCCAACTGTAGAAAAAGAGAAATCGTAACACTCAAAATTAAAATTAATCTGGAGGTTGGTTGGTTGTTTTTTTTTGTGTTTTGCAGTCATTTTTTGACGTTCATAAAAGGAATAAGGTTTCCGTCTTTCAACTCAATATAGCAAGTTTTTTCCTCTGAAAATTTTTATATGATTTTTTGAGCTTCACCTCATTTCACAGCTTTTTTTTTTTTTTTTTACATTTGTAAAAGGAGCCCAGTTCCAATTTTTTAGCTCAGTCCAGTAAATTTTGACAAAATTCGCTTTTTTTTTTTTTTGATCATTTCACGATATTCACAATTTTTTTCCCCACAATCGTAATTCAAGTTTTTCGATCACGATTCTTTGTTGAAATCCACACTTTTTACCTTGAACTTTTGACGAAATTCGCATTTTTTACCTTAATCCTTTGGTAAATTTTGCGTTTTTTACACAATCCTTTGGCGAAATTAGTGTTTTCTTTCCGTGATCTTTCGATGAAATTTGTGTTTTCTTACTGACCTATTGATGAAATTTGCGTTTTCTTACTGACCTATTGATGAAATTTGCATTTTCTTACTGACCTTATCGATGAAATTTGCGTTTTCTTACTGACCTTATCGATGAAATTTGCGTTTTCTTACTGACCTATCGACGAAATTTGCATTTTCTTAATGATCTTCCGATGAAATTTGCACTTTATTTCGCGATCTTTTGACGAAATTCGCGTTTTCTTCCTGCGATATTTTGACTAAATTCACATTCTTACTGCGATCCTTTGACGAAATTGATTTTTTAAGCGGTCACTTGTTGAAATTCACGATAGTCTATCGCGTCAGATCGGTAAATTTCGCAACCGATCAGCAAAATTCGCAACAGTTTTTCGTGACCAATTGGTAAAATTTTTTATGTCTTTTCGCGACCAATTAACAAAATTCACTACTTGTTTTCGCAACTTTTTGAAGAAATTTGTAATACTTCCCCTCAATAGCTTATCGAAATTCGCAAATTTTTGACCAAATTCTCAATTTCTTTCTGAACTTTTAACAAAATTAGATTTTATTCAGCGAACAATTGAAGATAATCACTATTTGTTTCTGAGATTTTTGACGAAATATCAGATATTTTCCCATGATCGTTTGAAGAAATTCTCAATTTTTTTCACGACCGATCATGAATTTATTTAGGAAAATTTCATAAAATAAAAAAAAATGCGGACTTCCATGAAATATTAAAATATACTCGCAGAAGAATCATAGGTCTGTGGAAGAATTTTCAGTTATACTTTCAGTTGTAGTTTCAGGGAAATACTGCACAGCAGTTTTCACTATGCAGGACTTTCCTTTTCTTTGTGCAAATCATGCGATTCCGCACAATATTTCAAATCCTGCCCCTCAAGAAAATCTTAAAATGGCACCCCTGTTTCTAAGGAAGGGAATTCTTCTATAAAATATTTACAGATGCACGATTCACTCATGATTAATATCCATTAAGGGGGTTTTATATTAAGAAGTTTGTTTTGCAGCCCTTTTTTTTTTTCTTTCACTTGAGCATTTTTTAATGTCCGAATTTTTGGACTAATGAACAATTTTTTTAAACTTTCGGAACCGAAGACTTTAAAATTTAGTAAATTTCAGAGCAGAATCACTTCTGAAAAATGCGTAGACTAAAAATCTCAACTGGAAAAAAAAAGTGTTTTTTTTTTTTTTTAATCATAGTTTGAGACCAATTTTCGTAGTTTAAAGGTCCAAATCGTAGCAACTACGATTTTTTTGTAGCAGTTGGCAGATCTGTATCAGTTCCGCCTGTCACAAATGCTCTTCTTCCAAAGTAGCTAGCTAAGCAATTTTGCACCAAATGTGTTCATTATGATGCCAATCGGCAAATACGTGTTTTCCAAGTGGTTGGAAACCTATAATTGGTTAAAATTTGATGCTCAGAACAATAAAATGTTCTGTAATGTGTGCAAGTCTTCAAAATTAGCAGAGAAATCAATTTTTATTGATGGATCTGGCAACTTTAAGCTTGACTCCATTAAATCGCATCATGTAAATACATCTGCGAACAGCACAAGCAGTGGAAAATTTGAAGAAAGCCCCAGGCACATCTGAAGCCAGTAAAGCCTTAATGATGCTGCATGATAAACAAAAAGATTTGATTTATTTATTTCGTACTGCTCATGCTTTAGCTAAGAATGTTCGTCCTTTTACAGATTTTGAATGGCATTGCAAACTAGATAAAATGAAAAATGTAGATATTGGTGATTGATATCAAACTGACAAGGCCTGCAAAGATTTCACTTCCTGCATAGCAAAAGCGTGCCTTCAACAATTAATTAGTGAGATTGCTAGTGCAAGATGTTTTTCTCTAATTTGTGATGAATCTACTGACACATCCATCAAGGAACAGTTAATTATATACACAATGCACTGTAACAATGGAAAGCAGAGCATAAAGTTCTTAAACTTGTGCTCTTTAAACAAAGCAGAACTAATTTGCATAAGGTAATATTTTTTAAGATTAATGTTTAAAATTAGCAACCTCATATTTAGTAAAGTTTAAATTTAAGTAGTGATAATGTAAATGAGGTTTTTGTTAAAACTTAAACATGTAAAGTCCAAAAGTAAATATTCTGTTTATCTAATTAAAGCTTATCTATAAAGAAATGCCAGTCTAAACTTACGCCCAATGAGTTCCAGTAATTTTTTAAATAGTATGTAAAATTTAAAAGTATGGATTGAATAACATCCTACAGTCTCTAATACTAAGCCATAGTGTTTTTTTTTTTTTTTTTTTTTTTTTTTTTAATGTTATTCTGTTTTAATAAAGTTTATTTGTAATTTTACCTACTTCGTATTCATTGAACTTTTACTATATTTAAGCACACACGTTTTCCCTGCTGTTTATTTTTCTTTTCCAGCTATTTCCTTTTTAGCCAATTTGACTTAACTCCATCTGCTTAAATGGCCTATCTAGGTTCTTCACATTTCTCACTGTGTTACTGCTTAATTTTACTTGTTTCAGATTTAGTTAAGTTTTCCTTTTTTATAAGGAAAATTTCCCTATCAGACATCACTGCTATACATGATTGGAAGTACGGTTTTGAGTGCAGAATATGTCTGATTCAGCGATCTAGGATCTGGGGAAATTTTGCAGAAAAATATGTTTAATTTCGATTTTAACAATGGATTTCTTAATTCCCCGAGATATAAAATTTTTCACTAACAATAGAAAGATCCATATGGCGACCTTCCCAAAATCGATCTCAGAATAATATATATCGTACATGCTCGTGCATAAGTTGAGAAATTTGGAAAAAAAAAAAATTCATACCTACGGCAATACTGAATTTATATAAGCCTATAACTACATATTGTGAAACTTTTGGGAAATTTTCATATGAATTGAGGGACACGTTGGGAGTAAAAATATTTTCTGCCCGCACCCCTGTCGGGCGGTAAGTGGATGTAGTCTACCCCTCGGGATTGCACTAACACTCTAAAGCGAAAGCAGAGTTCCCGAGGAAGCCATCGATCGATGGCCGATTCTGATGATCCAGCCAAAAAACCATCCCATAAATGCAAGGCACATGGTGGAAAGATTATGGCACGTGATCAATCATTGCATTGGAACTTATAACTGCTCACCATAATGACACTGTCCGAAGAATCAGTGATGCTGCCGAAGACAAATGGAATATCTTCAAAGAAAGACAACCGATCGGCCGTGATGGTCTGAAACCTGCCTTGATCATAACAAAAGGAAGAGACACCATTCATTGCTGATACCTCTATACCTGAAATCGAGGCCCCTGTTACATACAACAGAACAGATTCTGGACCTACATATAAAAAGTGTTCTCCTTCAGATTAATTCACTACTTAATCCTTATTATATTATGAATATATTCCTTTTTAAAATAGTCAATGGTAGACAAGTACAAATTATTATACATTGCCGATATATCGTAAAAAGGAAGCAGCAATTAATCGAAGACTACTACTTTTTCACTTCTTTTAGATAGGGTAGATGTGCCAGTAATGGACACCCTTAAGGAATTTCTTTAAAAATTATTTTTTTATTAATAGTTATAATTATTATATTCCAGTTTTTTCAATATTATATTAATCTATCAACAATATTTAACCATTCTTATAGCCTCATTTCCCCATATGAATAGAAATTTAATTTTAAATAACAGAAATATATCAAAACAACCAAAAGCCCAGTAATGGACACCCCATAAAAAGTAATAAATATAATTGTTTTTATGACTGTATTTAGACACAGAATTTAATGAATACATATTAAGGAAACAAAATAGTTATTTTTAAATAAATTTAACAATTAGGATAGGTACCAGTAATTAATAAAATATTTGTGATAATCATTTACTGTTTGCATCAATTATTGTAATTATCAGAAGATCGATGTTTTAATTATTTTAGATGAATAGTTTAAAATACTAAACATCAGACAATTACAGCTATCAAATTATTGAAACAGTGGTGGATTTAAAAGGAAATAAAAAATAAAAAAAAAGTTTTGGAATATTAATGTTTAGTTTTGTGTCACCATTTTTAACAATCTTCCAGAGATTACTTGATATATCATTTATAATAATTAATATTACAAATATGAAAGAAATGATATTGTGAGTTGAATATTTTAAATACTAAATAAAATAATTTCAAAATAAAACTGTAGAACTTATGTTTGAGGCCATTGATCTGCAGATTTACTAGTTTCATGAATATTACCTATAACTTTCATTAATAGTATTACTTTTTTTTTTTTTTTTTTTATAAGGAAACATTTAAGACAGAAAATGGATTTTAATAACTTCAGTAACTTAATTGTTTTTATTTAAACGGAGAAGGATTAAGCCCTATGAGCCCCTCTTTGACTGTGCTCTTAAACAGTATTTTCTGCTTCCTGGCTGGTTTGATTGCCAGATTATAAAATATATGAGGTATATGTACTACATAAAAAAATAATAATAAATAAAATAAAATTACGAAATTTTATTAATCACATAAAATAACTTAAAAGCAGCTATTCATAAAAGTTTTGGTGTTATTAAATTTTGGTAAGTATAATTTAAAAATTAAATTTGATTATTTAGGTTTGCAGTTAAGCTGAAGTATTTTATGCACTATAAACATTACTAAAATTGCATTTTTAGCAATGTCTACATGGGGTGTCCATTACTGGAAAATGACTAATTAACCATCCCAGTAATGGACCTTAAAAAGAAATGAAATTTTGTAAATATCCATTATTATATATAATTCAAAGTTTTCTATTGCTACTCAAACAAAAACATTCAAATTTTGCAAGAAAATAAATAATATATAAATTAATTAAATGAAGCGAGCTCTTAACCTCTTCATTAAGATTTCTACAGAAAAACAGCAAAACTTTGAAACATTATTTTCTGCTTCCTGATTGCTTTGATTAAAAGTGTCAACAATAACATAGTTTTATAAAACATACAAGGGGGAATTATAAAAAAAAATAATTAAAGCTAAATATTTATTAGTTATTTTTTATGAACCAAAAACATCGAGGGGTGTCCATTACTGGCACATCTACCCTACCAAGAAAGTTTATAATTACAAGTTAAAATAAACTGAGAACAGACAAAACCAAATTGTAGTAAATAACACGGATTAGAATGGATTACTACTTTTAAATATACATGAAAACTCAAGATGAAATTTGATAACAAAGGTAGGCTACGTAACTAGTCAGAACTGATAGAATTTTCTCTTGATACTAATTTACTATAGATTTAGAATACTAAACAAAATACCTATTGAAGCAAACAGAAAGTAACACCTGCTTATTAATGTATATATATATAAGTTTAGAATTTTAAATGTTTTAATGAATAATTGCCGAAACGTCAGTGAAGGCTTACTGTGGAGACACGAAAAGTTTTGGTTTCTGTTAGTCTGTCTGTCTGTTCCGCAATAACTGCCGCAAAAAGCATCCAATTAGTTATTAATTAGTTGAAATTAAGTGGAAATTAAGTAGAAATTAAATTAATTACCCAATTAGTTGAAATTAAGTGGGTATGTTGGTGAAGTACCCGGATTTAGCTGTATAGTTTTTTGTTATACTTGGTTCATTCGCTCGGAAAATATAGAATATTTTATTTTGTGCAATAATGCTTTTCTATAGCAATTCAGACGATTTTTCCATTTTCATTTGTTGAAAGGAAATGGCTAATATGATTGAAGGATTTAAATGGTAAATTATGGATGATGAAATTTCCTAATTAGAACCATACATTATTCATATTAGTTTGAAATTTTGTGTACACATTTGTCAGAGTTTTTTTTCGGTGTATAACATATGGAGGGAGTTTATATGTTTGTTCCAATAATATAAAATATTCTCATTTACAAATTTAATTAAAATAAATGCCCATATTTCATTGTTTTAATTTTCTTTTAATTGTAACCTAGCAATGAAATTACACCTAAAATATCGTAAATGTGAAAGTGTGTGTAATTCTTTGAAGTCAAATCAACGTCAAAAGAGATGAATTAATTAATGCCTTTGTGTCTTTACATATAGATGGAATTTACCCCAGAAATAAAGACAGGTTGTGTTCAGTTTATTTGGTCCAAATGATTTTCTTTTAAATTAAAAAGCTCATTTCTTTCATAAGGAATAAATTGACATTTTGCTATAAAATATCTTTTTATTTACCGTTGCCAAGGAAATCAGATCGCGGAATAATAATTTATCCTAAACAGTTAATTTTGATTTCAAAGATTTTCATGTACAACAGGAAAATGAAAAAAAATAGGCATGAATACGTCTTCATATTGGAAATACGAATGTATGAAAAGAAGGTGAATTTGACCTTCTATATGAAAACTAAAACGAATACGCTTTGAGGTTGAAATAAAAGGGCCTTGTGTTATGATATTAATTCTTATTATTAAAAATAAAATACCAATATCTCACGTTTTATAGTCTGCACGGCTAACAGAAATTTTTAATTTTTAATCGAAAATTTCAATGACAAAAAAAAAATCTTTTGAAAAGCAAATAGATAGTAAATGTCAAAATTATGCACCTCAAAATGATCTCTGTCGAAAAGGACGTCACTGTATCGGGAAATAAATATTTTCATTCTTGAAAACCAACCATTAACTAGATTGCCTGCAAAAATATTTTTTGGACGAGTGTTACTTCTTAATACCCCATTTCAGAAAATATGAATGAAAAGTATTTTATTTTTTAAAGTAAATTACATTTTCGTTCATAAAACCTAAACTTTTAATATAATAGCCTCAATGTAAATCATTTTCTGTCCACCGGTATTGAAAAATAAGGCTCGGAAGTGTAAAAAGAAATCAAAGATTTACAATAACCATTAGCGCAATCAATAAAAAGTTACATATGTAAATTTAATGAGACCACGGGGGCTCCGCCCCCCTGAAGAAATCTTCTTTATTATATATAAAAAAAAATACCAGAATTTGTAGCTCATGAAAATTTCAAAATATCCTTACATAACGTTTTCAATTTAACGCTTCTAATGTCTGAAAACTTCGTATTTTTTTATTCTTATAAATAATTTCTTAATTCGAGAACTTTAAATTGCATTTCGCAGGAAATGGAATATTACAAAATTGTGTTTAGAAAAAGACTTGCAGAGCTGACGTTGAGGCTCCTTATCTGCAGATTTACTAGTTGCCGAAACGTCAGTGAAGGCTTACTGTGGAGACACGAAAAGTTTTGATTTCTGTTTGTCTGTTCCGCGATAACTGACGCAAAAAACATCTGATCGGCTTGAAATTAATTAGGCATGTTGATGAGGTACTCGGACTTAGCTGTATAGTTTTTGGTTAAATTTGGTCCATTCGTTCGGGAAATATAGAACATTATATTTTGCTCTGTAATGCTTTTCTATGGCAAGTCAGACGATTTTCAAATTTTCATTTGTTGAAAGAAATGGCTCATATAAAAAATGGATTTAAATGGTAAATTTTGGATGCTGAAATTTTTAAATAAGATTATTAAATTATTCCAATTAGTTTGAAATTATGTCAATATATTTGCGAGATTTTTTAAATTAGGTTTATAATTTTTGGGGGAACTTTATGCATGTTTTCCAATAATATAAAGCATTTTGTTTTATCAATTTGACATAATACATATTTCATTTTTTACCTTTTCTTTCATCAGTTTCCTAGCAACTTATTTGGTCTTAATAATATTAGTATAAATGTGTCTATAATGTTTCAGTAAAGCCAACGTCAAAACGGATGAATTAATGCATTTGTACTTTTACATATAGATGGATATTAGCCCCAGAAATAAAAATGGGCAATATTTTATTTATTTTATTCAAATATTTTGCTTAAAAATACAAAAGTTCATTATTTTCATAGAGAATAATGTGACATTTTTTCATAAAATTTATCAATGTTTCTTTAATCGTTGCCAAGAAAATCAAAACCCTGAATAATATTTTTTCTTAAACAATTTTCAATTGAAAGATTTTGACGTGAAACAGGAAAATGAAAAAAAAAAATTAAAAATAAAAAAATTAATATGGCGACATATTAGGAATAAGAAGAAAACTCAAGTATTTCTTAATATAACAAGATGAAAGGTTTTGAGTAAGTACGAATAGCAGGTAAATTAGACGTCATTTATCAAAAAAAAAAAAGATGTTGGAATAAAAAGATCTTGGCTAAAATAAAATTAACTATTATTCACGGAGGAAAGAGATAGATGGAGATGCAGTATGCCGTAAAAACAGTTTGCAATATGATGTGCGTTACCGCTCAGATTTAAATGCCCTCATTCCCAGACATAACAAGCACGTGGAACAGGGACCGAATTCTTTGACTTCATCCGTGCATTTTTTCTGTAAAATGTAAATGATCTGCTTATCTTTAAGCATTCTAAAGTAGCATTTCATCGCATTATGAATTAAAAACTGTATTACTAAAAATATTTTTCTTTTCTTTCTTTCTTTTTTTAAGCACGCCATTGTGTTTGGGTCGAACGTAGCGGATTTTAAGGTTACATTTTTGGCGTCACTTCAAGATTTATTGTTTGCGTATGGTTAATATGAGGATTTTATTTTAAATTTATTAATTTATAAAAAAAACTTATGCTTATCCTTATAAATCACAGCGCAAAAAAAATCTATGATATACTATAACCAACCGCACAATCAATAAAAAATTACGAATGTAAATTTAAATAGACTACGGGGGTTCAGGGGGCAGAGCCCCCCTGAAGAAATGCAATTTTTGATTTAAAAAGTTACCAGAAGAAGCAGCTCATCGGAATTTCAGACCATCAGTGTATAACCACTTGTTTAACACATTTAATTTCTGAAACTTTACGAAGTATTTTGTATTCTTATAAATATTTATGTAATTTGAAAACTTTAAAAAGCGATTTGTAGGAAGATGAATATTACGCAATGAGTGTTAAAAAACAATGACTTGCAAAGATGACGTTGAGGCTCCTGATCTGCAGATTTACTAGTTTAGCGATGATTTCTCAGAATGTTACAGACAGAGAAGTGTAAAAGTACAGAGCAAGAAACAGAGTAAAGGAGTTACGGGGTAGGGAAGAAGTCGATGAACAACAGATTATTTAAACTACAATTGCAATAAATAGAAAGTTTAATATTATAAGAAACAAACAGAAATAGCTAAAACATATATATAACAGTTTAAATTACATGAAATCTTTTGTTTTAAGTCATGTGATAAAAAAGGCTTCAGATCCAAAAAAAAAAAAAGTAGCCAAAACCCAAAACAATTGTTTAGTTGTAAAAATTTTTACTTCTCATCCTATCAAAGTAGCAAACAAATGTTATTCACCTGCTCTATTCGCAATTCAGCAAATGATTCTGTTCACGAATAGCGCTTGCATCATACGCGCTCAAAGGAGATTGAAAGATAGAGTAGGTGTCATATCATGGAGTTAAATAATGGTCTTTACCCCTGTGACGTCAACCGCGGGTAAACAGAAGAAAAACAGCAATAGACGTGAAGAACATTTTAACACTGCTATATTAACACTGCTCCCCTTTCGTTACATCTTCTAGAATACATTGTATGGAAATCTGCTATCCAAACAGCATTCAGCATTAAAAAGTTGTATCCCTTAAATGTGCAATGACGCTAATATCCAGGGAGCCGATCGCAGCGACATCTGCAATATATTTTCAGATTTCAAAGTAAACATCGTATTATTACAGTGCCTAGACCAATAGTTCCCAACGTGGGGTGTACGCCCCACCGGGGATCTTTTTATTTGTAGAGAAATTTTTTCTATCTCAGAGAATTATGTACTTCATTGTTAAAATCGAGATCAATTGCATATTTTTTCTGCAGAATCTCCCCAGTTGGCAAAAATTTCCCCCGATCCTAGATCGCCGGATCGTACATACCGTATTTACTCGTGTATAACGCACACTTTATTTAAAAAAATTTAGGAAATAAACACCGGATGCGCGTTATATACGGAATAATTTTTTACTTCTGTATTTAATTACACGATTTACATTACAAACTGGAAAAATATTATTTAATAGAAGTATTGCTGCACCTTTATTTCACTCCTTGCACTTTTTTATACTACAGCGCTAGTAACATTTTTTAAAATGCTAATTAGCAATTCTCATTGCTGCTACCGCTGTTATCCTCGTCATCACTGGCACAATCAATGTCCTCATAAATTACATCGTCTTCAGTTCCATCCATCTGAGGGGAATTCCAGTCCCTTTGAAGCTCTTTATTATCATCTCGGCTGATATGGATTATTTCCAAGCGTCACATATCCACTCACATACAGTTGAGAAAGACGCTTCATTATTTTACTTGGAGTGAAGTTGTGATCTGCTGTTGTCATCCACCGATTGTAGGCATGCTGAAATGCAACCTTAAATTCGTGGTTGATGACAACATCTAAGGGCGGCTGCACTTTCGTCACCCCAGCTAGTATCACAACCAAATCACTTGAGCGACGAATTTTCGCTTTTACTCCAGGTGTCGTGTGTCCACGGAAGCTGTCCAGGACCAGCATTGATTTCGGACGCAAAACACGTAGCTGACGTTTCCGCACAATCTTTAATTCAATCTTTCATGGTGCACGTTATATACGAGATAAAAAAAAATTGCCATTTTTACTTGTAAAGTACGTGGTGTGCGTTATACACGAGTAAATACGGTATTCTGCACCCCTGTGTAACACTTCCCGTTACAACCTGTGTCAGCGAAAGTCATTTTCAACCTTACACATTTTAAAAATTTACTTAAGATCCACTATGACAGAATAAAGATCAAATGGGCTGCTTTATGATATATACATAAAGAGATTAATGTAACTGAAACTGAAGTAATTTGTAAAATGAAAAATAGATTTTATTGTGTAACAATGTTTTTAATGAATTTACTGAATTTTTTTATCTGTTCAATTCAACTTGTCTCCATAGTCGGCTGAGCCACGGTAGCAGTAGGGGCGGCTGCCCTTCCCAAGACTAGAGGCAATGCCTTTCAAGAATTGACTGATGCCTGAAACAGATTAAATTCTCTATTAGTTTATTAATTCCCAAAAATTCTGACTGACAAATATAAAGTTTAAATGAACTAGCCCAAAAAGTTGCATCCAATAATTCATTTCGTGAAGGCTATTTTGGATATTTCCCTTAAAACTACAATATATCTCACGGTCAGATAAATATAAATAGGAAATTCGGTACTTTTCGTTTAGCCGAGTGCCAGTATCATATATACATATTTATATACACATATATGTATGTAAATATACATATATTGTATATATACACATATATACATATGTATATATATATGTATATATAACACTGGCACTCAGCGAACCGAAAAGTACCGGAAATTCTATAAATGTGTGTTTAGGGGCTCTTTAAGTATTTAACTTCTACACATTCAACAATTAATGTACTTTTAAATTATTAATTTAATTAAATTTTAAATATAATAATTTTCATTTTCATTAAAATAAATAAATTATTATTAAATACTGAATTAATTACAGTAATTTGATGATTAATTAGTGTCTCCTTGTAAATTACCTACTGTAATCATAAGCAGAGAAATTTTGCACTCACTAATTTTATTTTGTTTCGCCACCAATGCTCGGCATCCTCCATAAAAAAAATCCTGGGTGCGCCATTGTATATGGATAGATGTATTTAAAACATTATATTAATTATTTTCTTTTACTAAAGAAAAATATGCTTAATTTTTGAAAATAATGTATGTAATCAGGGATATGTTTAGGAAAATTTTAGGTCCTTTAAAGGACCCTTCACAAAATAATTTATCTTAAAACAGGATCCTTCACAAAATTATTTATCCCCAAACAGGACCCTTCACAAAACATTTTATCCCAAAACAGGACCCTTCACAAAATTATTTGTCTCTTAAATAGACATTTCACATAATTTTTTCCCTTTCAAATTGAACTTTTCACAAATTTAGTCATTTAAAAATAAATCTGGCCTGTAAGTAAGCAGTTGAACCTACCAAAGAGCATATTATTTAGCTTTTTATACATGAAGGATAGAACATGAAGACATTGATAATTTAAAATTCACAAAATTATGAAAGGAATTTTCACAAAAATAAGAAAAACTTCACAATTTCACAAAAACAGGACCCTGTGAGAAAAGTCTGGACAGACCCCTGGTAATACTATATGCTGGTGAAGGGGGTACAACTAAAGTTGTTAGTATTCCAAAATATTAGATCTCCAGTTTTTTTTTTTTTTTTTTTTTTAATCAAGCAGCTAAAAATGAAATCTGTTTAAAACGGAACTTTTTCTTGGTTCCTTGCGATACTGTCTCGGCAGATTTTAGTATATTTGTTTTCTATTAATAAAAAAAAATTAATGATGAACTTCAAAGTAAAACGCATTACACACAAAAGGGATTCAATTAAACACACTACACATAAAAAAGGGTAAAAAGTTTTAAAACACTTTTCAGCTGTGTGATACTTTAAATAAAATATCTACTACAAAAGGGATTCAGTTTGTTCACATTACTTAATATTTACGAAATGTATAGACCCCTTGCATTGACGTCACGTTGCTATTAGCAACGACTGATACTATAGCTTCTGGAGCACACACGTGGAGCACAGAACTCCCCGCTTGCCGTTAAAAGCACGTGTTATCTTTCTCTTTGATTTAGATCTTCCTTATTTTAATTATTATAGTGCAAATAAGTCTAAAAAATCAAATGGAGAGCACCAATTCACCTTATATTTGGGCGCCATAGGAAGCGATTTCAGACATGTGACGTCATGTGCAACCCGTCTATAGATATAATAAATATAGTATATACAATAGGTGTTTCAAATGGAACATTTAATAAATATGCAAGTAATCGTACGCAGTATGCAAATTAATAGTGATTTTTTTGTAACTACAAATTTTCTCTTTCTTCGTAATAAACAATCTTGAGTAAAAAAAATATATTTTATTTATTACATCTTTTTCATCCACCATATATTTAATAAACATTTCGGCGATAACCTGTAATTCTGATTTTATTAATATTCTTCAATATATTAAATTATATAGTATTTATTATAAATTGTAATACTGATGTTATTAATCTTTTTGTTTACAAACTGCCGTAATACGAGGTTGCCAGAAAGTCGCCAAGAAAAACACCAAACATCCCTCTCACAAGCGGTGATGACGTCAAAAAGGTAGAAAAAGGTGGACGTCACGTGACTCGTTGCCATATGTCGAATTGCTCTATTTCAAATTTGTAACTCACCCAATTATGTCAGATTTTTTGGAAAATTAATCTTTTAGACTAAAAATAGAAGTAATGCAAAATTAAAATATTAATAATAAAATTCTCCGAATAAATAAAAGCAAGAATAAAAGTTCCGAATCAAAAACTTAAAATAAAATATACAGAATAATTACATGAATAATCTTTAAAATTATTTTAATACCTTTTATTAATTAAAATTTTATAATTTTTCAGGTTAATTTTCTATTTTACAATTTTTCTCAGCTTTTTCGATTATTTATTAAAGGAGTTTTGTATATTTTTGTTTGCTTTGCTGTATGTAACATGAAAAAAAATTTTACTTAAACTACTTAAAGGCATATCTAAATTTTACTGTCATGAACATATTTAACCTAAAATATATTTGAATACCTAAATGTGGTACTACCAACTTTATAAAATTTATAAATCTTAAATAGCATTAGAAAAGGAAATGTGTAAATAGTAAATATCTATGAGGTTCTCCTACACGGTAAATTAATATAAAACATTTACAATTTAAATTTTAAAATTCGTTAATACATTGGCAATCAATAATCGAAAAGGGAAAAAAAAGATAAATGTGTTTTGATGGGGAGTAATGGCAACTTAAA
The DNA here is from genome assembly GCA_963932465.1 of Maratus speciosus. Classification (NCBI taxonomy): domain Eukaryota; kingdom Metazoa; phylum Arthropoda; class Arachnida; order Araneae; family Salticidae; genus Maratus; species Maratus speciosus. The sequence goes on from OZ010798.1 coordinate 416,375,004, forward strand.
ACTGATAATGCTTAGCATCTTCAAATGCTTCTTATGTATTTAGTTATCCATAGAAAAAAGAATTTCACCAACTTTTAATAAGTTATTAAGAATTATAAAATGTGTCAATCCCATACAACCAAAGACTGCCTCCGGACGTCCTATATGGTCCTATACAGAGCCGGGCGGTCCGATACCCGTCAGATCCTGTACAGAGCATAATTTGGACGTTCGCAGGACGGCAGAATCCGGACGAACCATCCACGATCGTCCGGTGTTGTCCGGAGAACATCCGCGTCACCTGTACGCATGCGCAAGAAATTCTGACTTCAACTGCTCTGTGCGTTTGTTGTTGAAACGAAATATATTTTAAACAACTGTGTTCTATTACTTTTTTCTTTTAATAATGATTGAATTTATCCTAAAGGTAAGTAAACTTTCGAATCTTAACTTTTTAGAGTGAACTTTTGAATTTTGCACTAAAATATCAGGCTTTTGTCGTAATCTATACCATGAGACAGGCAAATTTTCATAGAAAACATTAAACAGTTATAAGCATTTTTCATATAAATACTCGAAATAATAATCTTGTATGATCGTAGAACAAACCTTTGTTCATTATATTTTTACTGAAATAGTATTATTTTTAAAGATAGATCATTTCGTGAGTCACCAAAACATTGTTTATGATCCATTGTTTGGGTGTTGTGTTAGATATAAAAATACATTAAACGTTCATTTTGTTGATGACTAACAAGTAAAAGTATTCACAAAGCTTTAAATTCAACTTTTAAATCTATTTAACTATTGAATTTATTTATCTTTAAAAAATCTAATAAAAATACTCGTAAAGTAGATTTTTATTCCAAGAATAACCTGCTTATAAAATTAATTTTGTATAAGATAAGGATTTTTAAATATTCTAACTAAGCCTACATGTGGCCCAATAGCAAAGATCCAGTTGGGGCCCCTCTGTGACACTTTAGCAGCTTCAATTTGCCTTCATTTATACATATATACTGTATTAAAAAAGTATATATATACTAGCTGGTTTTTAGCTTCCTTTTTTTTTGGATGGGGGGAGGGGGGTGGGGGTTCAGTGAGACACACAGAACTCCTGAAAAAAAAAGATAAAGTACACTGTTTTAATTCTTCATTTTAAAAAATGTGTTTTTATGTTACATTTCTGTGTTGTTTGTTGTTTTGATGTGTTTAAAATCTGTCTTGCATTTTCAAAGAAAAGATTTTTAGAATAGCTTATTTCACCTGTCTGTTTTTCATTATAAATAACATTTTAGCCTTGTCTGTGTTCCCTCTAAGTCATTATTTAAAGACGCAGCCCCTGTCTTTTTAAAATCGGCAAAATACACTCTGCCTTCTTTTTTTAATATAGTGAAATGTATCCCTATTTTTGCAAAAATATCTCATAAAACTCTTCGACGAATTGCAGTATTTCAAAATCCGTGTGCCCTAGAGCTTGCAAAAGTTATAGAACTTCCTTATTTCTTTAGGCAAACAGGTTATTCAGTCATTTTAATCCAATTGTGTTTTTTAAATTTTTAATCCAAAAAATCATTTAAAGTTAAAGCTTCTTTGTTTACCATACATAAAAATCCCTTTTTTTTTTTGTTTTTTTTAACAATCACTGCTAAACATGTTAATGCAATTTCTCTTGAAAAAATAGTTCAAAATATAAGAAACACTCTATATCTCAAGTTGAAACATCATGTAGGTGCAAATATTTGCACCTGTTTAGTAATAAATGTTTTTGAATCATGTAATCACATTGTTTTATTTATTTTATTTAAAGTATTCTTCCCTGTATTTATTTTCTGTCTACAGTAAACACTAGGCCTGGTAGCAAATTTTTTTCAAATTCTTGCTCCATCCCATATATTTTGTTAGTTGTGCAAGCCCAGTGCAGCACGGCAGCGGGCACTGTAGATTATATTAAACCTTGCAGATTAATCCACCAAGTTAAAAAGAAATGCTGGGGGTTAAAAAATAGCTGAAATTTGCTTTAAGTCGCTAGATTTATAGTATTTATTGTATCCTTATATTATATTTTCTTTATAAATGGAAATTTTGCTTACTTTAAGTGTTTTTGTCATTTCTTACGATAGTAGGCTTATTGAGTCGCAGATAAATTTTAGTTTGCTGCAGACTGATGTAGAAAATTCTGGGTCTGCAAGTGTACATGATCTTAAAACTAAAAGTAAATAATACCATTTTTCAGACATAACATTTTTATTTTGTAATTTTTATTGGTACGTAATAATTTTAACTGGATGTCTAAACTCATTATTAATTTCAGTACTTCTCCATTATCCCATCAATCACTTTTCTTAAAAAAAAATTATTGCCAAAAAATTTCAACAACTAATAAATAAAAAATAAGAATGTTACCATTGAAATTGAAAAAAAAAAAAAAATCAGAAAAGCTCTGTTTACTAATTTGCTAACTATCAATTTTAAACTATATTTTATAATATACTATTATTGAAAACCGAAATAAAAATCTTGGATATTTAATACATTATTTTTCTTAACTATCCCTCTCATCTGGTGAATGTTTAAGTGATATCAATTGAAACAAATCTATTATATGAAACTATGTATCATAAAATTTGTTCAATAGTTTTTCCTCTTTTAATATTTTGTTGCTGTTTAAGAACATAATTGTTATTTTAATCAACAAAATATCTAATAAATCAGTAAAACATCATTAAAAAAAAGATATAAACACATTTGACATCAAGTAAATGTGCCGCTACGATCATGTAATTTTGGCATTCAATTTTATAGTTTGGTGGTAGCTTTTTCGGTACTTCTCCATTATCTTGTCGACTGCTTTCAATAAAAATAACTTTGGCCAAAATAGGACTAAATGCCAAAGATGTATGATTGTAGCGTTACATTCACTTGATGTCAGATGTTATTTTAATCCATAATATTATATATGATGTGTTTATGTCATCTTATATGTGTTTGTCATCAGGGAATTTTTAATTTGACCTTTTTCTGTATTTTTAATGGTGTTTTATTGGTTTACTAATTATTTCATTAATTAACATAAGAGTAAAGCTTTTAAATGGTGGCACTATGATATTAAATGAGAAAAAGCTTGAAAAATTTGTGATTCATAGTTATCTACAATAGATCCATTTCAACTGACCATCACAAACATTCACCAGCCGATAGAGATAATTCAGAAAATAATGTAAACAAATAAATATCCAAGATTTCTTTTTCTGTTTTAAGATATTGTTAATTTATTGTTTAACATTATTGATAGCTGAAACTTTAGTGAGTGAGTCTTTTCCAAATTTTTGGGGTTTTTTTTGTGCAGGGGGGGGGGGGGGGGGGGGGTCCAATGGCTTCATTCTTCCATTTGTTTACTGTGTATTACAAATTTTAAAATTGGAGTTTGTTATGATAGAATAGTTTTTTTTTTTTTTTTTTTTTTTTTTTTTAATGAAAAGGGTCAAATATCCAAGATTCCTTTTTCTGTTTTCATTAATTTTATTGTTTAAAATTATTTAAAAAGTGGGGCTTTTCCAATGCGCCAATTATTTCAACCCTGATCGTGATCGTGAAAGGGAGTTTTATTGAAAACCATGTGATATTTCTAAGATATTTGTAATTTTATGCCAGAAGTTTAATATGAGTTTTATTTTATTACTTTATTGAATAACAGTTATTTGTTCACTTATTTTAAGTATATATTTGGGATTTAATAAAACAGTTTGAAAAAGTCTGTAATTTTCAAATGTTATATTTTTAAAATGCTCACTGTACTATAAATTTTTTCTTTAATTTTTCAAATGTTTCAATTCACGTGATTTTCATTTTGTGCCAACTATTATGCTTGGCAACAGTGGTGTCTGTATAACGGAAAAGTACAATCTCCATTTGTTTATTAGGCATTACATATACAGTTTGTAAAGATACAATAGTTTTTATTTATTTATTTTTTTTTAATGAAAAGTTGTCAATGGGTAGAGCTTTTTTTTTTTTTTTTTTTTTTTTTTACTTAAAACCTCACACAATATTATTATTTTACGACTTTATTTATAAAATTATAATACTGCACAGACATGAAAATTAATGGTTGAAATTTTAATGTAATAGGTATCACTAAAGTCAAGAATTTCTTTTAAGCAAACAATAATGCTGATTATTTTCTCACAGCTTGTTAGTTTCTCTCCTGCATAATGCAAAAGAGGGGATAATTAATCTGTTAGTCACAATGCTTGTTTGTAATGAACAAAGTCATATAATTTTATTTTACTTAAACTTACAGAAGTTTTTCTAGATACTATATTAAGTAATAGACAAATAAATATTCCTATATTTAATATATTCCTGCTTAGATTTTCTTACTGTTGCTAGTTTATTTTACAATTTGATTCAAATTAAATTTGAAACCATTTTTTTCTATTACATTGTACTTTACTTGACAAAAATTTTAATCTTATAAAGCTTAAAAGCCTTATCTTTCTAAAAACTGATTCATTATCTGTATTATATAAAACTAAATATATTTAAAAACACTAATATGTTTGTTTACATCTTGAATTTATTTAAACATAATTTAAAAAAAAAATCAATTGATTTAAATCAATGAACCCTGCGATGGAATAATGGAGAAGTACCTTAATTTCTTTGAATTTGTTTAGGTCGAATGTAAAGATAATAGAAGCTGCTTAATGCCACATGTGATCATTTATATTAAATTTTATTTTGAATTGATTTGACTTTTGTATCTTCAGTTATTTTATTCATTTTTTGTAGGCACAAACTGTAGGATCCAAAAAGTCCCAGCATGGATAAATGAAGGTTAAAAAGATACTGCAAACATCCTGCAGTCAAAGCTCAGTTCTACATAAAATGTTCAAGAAATTAAATTTCAAAATTGGTAAGTTTTTTTTTAGTATTTCTGAATAAGGGTCCATAACAATAAAAATTCATATCAAGTCTATGCACATATTTGTATCTTCCTGTTATATATTCTTTAATTATACTTTTCTGCAGCAAAATTATAATTCATATTTTTTATTGATTTTTTTTTAATTCATTATAATTGAATTACAATTGATTTTTTTTTATTGACATAACTGCAATTTTAATCTAATCAAATGATAATCATAAAAAACATTTAACTATTTTTAGTTCAACTGTATCTATATATTAATTAAATTAAACTTTACAAAGAAAATATAAACAATTTTTTGCAACAAATTTAGTCAAAAACAACTTTTATAAGTAAGTGAAAATCCATCTGTTTTATAATTTTCATTAATAAATATATTAAGAAAATTAATTATTATTTATTAACATGTATATTGAGAATCTAAAACTTACAGTAAAATGTAGTTTTGGTTTGGGTTTAGACTTGGCAATTATATCAAACTAAATATATGGGAATTGAAAATTATATATTATATGCATTCAATTGTGGTGTCATTTTGGTTAGAAACCAGGTTTGCTGGCTTTTTTTTTTTTTTGGGGGGGGGGGGGGGGGGGGTTAACCACTTTTAAAAAGCTGGCTTTTATTGAAAAAAAGCCGGTTTTTATTTTTTAAAGTTGGTTTACAGCTAATTCGTTTTAAATTTGGATCAATTAATTTATAATACATTTATAAATATTTTCTACTGAGAAAATTATAAATTTCTATTAAATTTTCTCAAATAAATAAGTCTTTATAACTGCTAGAAGGCAACTGTGAAGGCATTATGTCTGAAAAAATATATACATAAATATTGAAAAGAATATAAGTTAGACTCCAAAAAAATAAATAAAATTTTGAAAAGGTTGTTGCTAAGCATATTCATGCATATGCTATTCATAATATTTTTAAGAGAAAATGACGTTTTTATTATGACTATGCATAATTTTAAAAATTTACTAGAAATAAAATAAGACTTGTATATTAATAGCTCTTAAAATTAATTAAGTAATAAAGCATGTAACTAAGTAACCATTGTCCTCTTTAATTTTATAAAGCTGTAAAAATGAAAAAATTTGGGGGGGGGGGGAGGGTTAAGGGTCAGTCAGTGTAAACCAGATAAAGCAGTTGGTATGGCGCTTTTCAAATTTAGCTGACATATTTGCAATTCTAACTATAAATCACTCGCAAAACCATCTAAGTTTTATTCCAGTAGGTATTAATGTCTTCATTATTGAAAAATTGTGTTACTTATTAAATTCTAAATCAATTAAATGTCATTAAAACTAATTAAAAACACTTTAAAATGTGTAGTGTATAATTACAATGCTTCATTGTATAAAAGCCAATTATGGCCAAAAAAAGCCGGTTAAAACCAGTAAAAGCCACCGGCGTGGTTTTTTTTAAATTTTAGCCGGCTTTTTTGCAACCCTGTTAGAAACCTACTCCAAACAAACAATTGCTATGTTGTATTTTCTATTTTGATATCTCACAGCTAAGTGTTTTAATATTATATGTGGGGGTAACATTTTCTATGATTTATACATAAGAAAAAATGAAACACAGCAAATGTTGTTTGAAGTCAGTTTCCAACCAAAATGTTAAATCATACTAAAGCGTCTTTTGAAAGCGCAGGGGGGGGGGGGGGGGTAATTTGCTAATTTTTATAGAATGAAAGATTTAAAAATAACATTTATAATAATGCCAGAACCACAATAATTTGTTTCTTTAAAATTGCATCATTTATATACTTAAAAAACAATATTATGTAGTTGGGGGATCTATAACAATCCAAATTTGTTTTTGAACTTCAGGGATATCTGATTGAAACTCTTTGTATTATTATTTTTTTTTTTAACTAGTTCTCCTGGAAATTAGTCAAATGCAATAAACTGAAAAATAATTTCAACAGAGACATGATATATTACAAAAATTGGTATTAAATTAAGTTGGAAAAGCTACTCTCAAAATTCTGAGACTAAAACGCTAAACTTTTAAAAGCTGGCTTTTTCTTCTTTTTTTAGAATACATTCATATAAAGTGAAAATCATTTTGTTTTTTGAGAAATTTAAAAAGTTTTTATTTTATATTTTTAAAATTTTAATTATGATCATGACGATGCAACTTACAAATAAACTGTTTAAGATAAAAGTTCCAATCAAGGGGGTGGGTGGATGGGTGGGGGAAGTGATAGAAAATGTACGTCAACTGGGAGCCTTAAGGCTCCTGTCCCTGCCAGCGAAGGCACTCAAGAGCTAATGTGAATAATTTGGGGAGGGATTTTTCTAATATCTCGTTTGCATTTCGACATTTTAATATAATTTTATTTTGTATTGGATAGCCGAGTTTCCATCTCTACATCGCACCTTTTTTACTTTTTCAATTTGAGTTGCAGATATTTTTTAGAATGACACTTTCAGAACCGGTTTAGAAAGTGAAAGTAACTTTATAAAAAATTTCTGCGACCAAAGTCTATGATTTATATTTAAGAAAAAATGAAACAGAGCAAATGTTGTTTGGTCAGTTTCTAACCGAAATGTTAATACTGACATCATACTAAAGCGTCTTTTGTAAGCCAAGATGGGAGGGGGGGGGGGGGGTAATTTGCTAATTTTTTATAAAAATTACCAATTTTTGTAGAATGAAAGATTTAAAAATAACATTTATAATAATACCAGAACCACAATAATTTGTTCCTTTAAAATTGCACCCTTTATATACTTCACAAACAATACTATGTAGATGGGATCTATAACACAATCCAAATTTGTTTTTAAACTGCAGGGATATTGATTAAAACTCTTTGTATTTGTATTTTTTTTTCTTTTTAACTAGTTTTGGAAATTAGTCAAATGCAATTGAAAAATAATTAATACTTTGATCATGAAATTAAATATTTTGCTTTGTGGTCTTCTTTACAAATTTTTGTTTTTATAAAACTTCTTTAAAAAGACATTATGAGAATTTTTTTATTTTTTCTGTATTTTAACTGATATTAGTAAAAGGCATGTATGTAATTTAATGAAAATTATGTATTTTAAATGATATAAGTGAAGGGTTTATATTTAAAATTAAATGAATTCAACACAAAGTAGGGCTATAAAAGGAATTTTTGTCAATTTATCACCTCATATACTAACATAAAAGTAGTACCAATACCAAGTTAGAAATTTAAAATTATCTTGTTTTCTTTTACACAAAATTTTGTTTAACTCTTCTAGCCATAATGATATTTTACTCTGAATTTTAATGTTTTGAAAATTATTTGTTTCAGATGCTGTTGAGAAAGAAACTTATATCAAGGGCACACATTGAAAGAGTATTAAAGGCATAGTTACAACATGTATAAAAACGTAAATGTTATGTAAAAAAAGTCTATAAATGTAAATTAAAGTACTTTAAATGTATTTGTTGGTGTTGTTATTTTACAGTATTTTTTTTCTTTCTTAACAGTGATTTAAAATGTATGTACTTCAGCAATTGAATTGCTTAAAACTTAAAATTCATGCATTCTAAAGCAGCGAGTAAAATAATTGTATAATTATTTGAAAATATTACATCCATACTGGAATAGAAGATGTAAATAGATTTAGTTACAGGAGTTTATTAAGTATTTTGTAAAGAATATCATGATGTGAAGTGATTTTAATATATTTTTTATGTGTTTAATGGCAAGCTTTTCATTTATTTACTATGAAAAATAATTAAGGAAGTCAATGGATCTCAGACATAGAACAACTAGATTGAATGTACTATTTATTATTTCATTAAAACCAAAACTTGACAGAACAAGTTATCAGGTAAGAAGTTTTAGATATAATGGAATCAAATGGTATAAATATTACGAAACTTTTATGATCTTGTGTGTTTTTACTTCAAGCTAAAGGGAAGAGAAAATATACCTAATTCTACCACCCGACCTAAAAATAGAAGTTTTTATTGCACTTAAAAAGAATGCCTATTTAATTGCTTTCATATCTGACATCATAAAATGTTATCATTATTTTCTTTTGATTTATGTTAAAAATTAAATACTAAAAATTTTTGGTTTGTTTAAAGTAAATGTAATATATATAATTGATTATTAACAGAACTTATTAATATATTATTAACAGTAAATATTGAGCTAAATGCTTACATACTTTTAAAAAATGTATTTCTCTTGAATTTTAATTTAAAGAAATGTAATTAGTTCAGAAAGAAAATATAAGAAATACAAAACATATTTGTTGCTTGAGAATGAAGTATTTTCATTCTGAGTTTTCATTATTTCTTCGCCATGGAGTAGGTAAATGTTCTTTATCTGTTTTTATAAATCATGGGGAAAAAAAAAAAAAAAAAAAAGAGTATGAGAAAATTGATACTGCAGAAGAATCGATAATAATTCTGAGAATTTTTTTCTTAAAATTTCATTTAGCGCATACTCAAATTTTTCATTTTAAATGAAAACTTCTTGCGCATTCACAATTTCAATTTTGAAACTAAATACATAAAATTAACAAGCTTACTGCATTTTTCAATTCTCTCAAATGAGACATGTCTTAAATTGTGGTTGTCTAAATACACATATGATGAAGTTTGCAAACATTATTTTAATACGAAATTTTTTTTTTCTTTTAAGTAGGGCTTGTATTAAGTTGTAACCAATGTTTTCGATGGTGGCCTTTCCCCTGTTGTATCTCAAAAATCTGATTAAAATAAAAATTTTGACAGTGTTAAAAAACAAAGATTTTACCCTCTTATTTATTTATTTTTTTAGAAATATTAAAATTGCTATTTAACTTTATTTTTACCTATATTAAATTTAAAAAACTGCAAATTTGATGTATTTATGAAGTTAAATGACTTTGGAAAAGTATGAGGAATATCAAAAGAATGAAATTAAATTTATTTAATACATATATAACAATTGGTGTTGAATTCAGAGGGTGGCCCAGGAGGGAATCCTCCTCTTCCCTATATAGAAGGTTTGTGATTTATCCCTTTTAATGAACAAAAGTGCAATTTGACCCACAGATCTCTAAAATACACCCCCCCCCCCCTGCCTGGAGCCACAGAAATCCCTCCCCGAGAGGTCTGAATTCAATATCGATAACAATATTTAACAATTTTTTAAACTGTTCTAAGAACATGAGGAATTTTTTATGCATTCAGCTATTACTGATAAAATTTGTTATTTTTCAAAAATTTCAATTCGGTTTGTTTTTCATCACTAATTTTAATGCAGATTTTGCTTAGGAGTAAAATTCATTTGTTAGAAAAGTATATTAAGTCCAGACCAATAGACCCTTGCAAGGCTTTCGCACTGTAATCTTTACTGTAAATTAAGTACTTTTTCCTAAATTTATATTTGCAATTTTTTTTAAACCAAACAAATATTACTAATAGGAGTGTACTATGTCAAAAGCTTTTCGTATAAAATCCAACTCAACTTTGTGTATTTACCTAAAAAAACGGGTGTTGAAATCAGAAAAAATGTGTATGATGATATTAATCTAAAAGTATAAAGAAAATTCAGTTTGTTATATTAGATATGGGCAAAGAATCCTATCCAATGATACCCCATTCATCGTATGCTACTTATTAGTTGAAAAAAAGAGATGTTGATAACAGAAATAATATATAATTTTTCTCTTTAAATGAACTAGTATTTTCTTCGTATTAATTTTTCATGCTTATTTTTAAATATTTTTAGTATAATTTATTTATATTAAAGGATTCCTATATTTGCGAAAAACAACAGGAAAAATAATCATACAAAAAGAAATCTAATAAAATATATTTTTCAATAATATAAATATAAGATTTTAAAAATCATAAAATGAGGGGGGGGGGTGCAATTGCCCCACCTGTCCTTTCTAAATGATGCTTCTGATTTTTATTAATTTTATTGTACACTGATATTTCTATTAAAAAATAGTGGTAACCTGGACAACAATTGTCCAGGCTACCACTATTTTTTTAATAGAAATTTTTCAGTGTGCGCCGTTCCTCAGTTTAAGATAAAATTAATAGAAATCTGAAGCCTCGTTTAGGAAAAACAAGGTGGGGCAATTGCCCTCCCTTCCTATTTTATTTTTTTATATAAAGCGTCCGCTACTGATCCGAAGAGCATCCTATGAATGCCGCATGCCGGACGAGCAGAGGATGCAAATTATATTTGTTTTATCTGGTCCTATGAGCGTCCTACTGTCATCCTATGAATGGCTGAAAATGACGTCCGAAGGACGTGATTAGGTGTCTCTTTCTGCTCCCCCCCGGACGTCCGCCGGATAACGATGGGATATTGTAGGACGTCCGACGGACGAGGCCATATACTGCATAGGACGTCTTTCGTATGTCCTCAGGACGTGTTTGTGTTGTATGGGATGTTATCTGTTGCGTTTTATCGCTGCTCCCATGGTTTTAATTATAATCGTTTTTATCGTTAATTATAATCGTTTTTTAATCGTTTCTCGCGCAGACGATAATTTTTTGTTGACAAATGAATTTGTTTAGAACTTTATGAACTGAAAATGTAGCTACGAAATATTATGATGTAAGATTTATTGAAACGAAAGTATATACGCGAACGTTATGTTATTGTATTTGTGATGTTAAAATATATGTTGTTATGTCTACAGTTTGTCTCTACAATTACTCCTTACACAGAATGAACTTTTATTCAGAAGATTTTTAAATGAGCCTTTTATCTCCCGATAAGATGAACTTAGTTAAGCCTAATCTATTTGTATGATTAAATACCGGGTGCCCTAAAAAGGACTGACTGATTTTAAAATTCAATAACTTGCAAACGGTAACAGATATTTAAAAAATTCTTGCAGGAGGGTTATGCATAAGGTCAAAAGATTTTTTTACTATGATTTGTGATTTTAGTTCGAATTATAAACAATAGATGGCGCTGTAAGCAATAGGCGCTAAATACATGTTCGATTTTTTGGCCTTTCTCTTCTTCCATGCAGAAAAATGAGATTAAAATGTATTGAATGGGTCCCGAAGTACCAAAAATCGAGCCTGAATTTAGCCTCTATTGATCGCAGCTCCATCTATTGTTTGTAATTCGAACAAAAATCTAAAATCACTGTAAAAAAAAACTTTTGACCTCATGCATGACACTTCTGCAAGAATGCTTTAAATATCTGTCACCGTTTGCAAGTTATTGAATCTTAAATCAGTCAGTCCTTTTTAGGACACCCGGTAGTTATAGTTTTAACTGCGAAATGAATATTGATAATTAAATATCAATATAATAATATTGAATATAAAATTTTATAAACGGGGACTAGAATCAATATTATTTGGCATCCAAGTGCTGGGATATTATATTATTTAAGAAAGTAAAATAAGATAATGGAACTGATTAAAAGATTACGTACTCCATTAAGAAGCGCTTTTACACGAATTGCTAATTTACTTGAGAACAGATTAAATGATGAAAATAAAGATATTGAAGAAATTGAGATTTTATATGCTCAGTTAGATGAAAAATGGGCAGATCTACAACTAAAAGAAAAAGAATTCTTAGATCTTCTTTTAAACGATGAATCTTGTTCTCAAGAAAATTATGATAAAGAATACGAAGGTTTTAGCGTGTATGAAGAGAAATTTATTAAGCTAAAAACTAAAGTTCACAAAATTTTAAAGGTTTCCGAAACTGAAAGTATTACGAAACTTCCGAAATTACTTCCGAAGATAGAATTTAAATTATTCGGGGGAGATATTAAAGATTGGATTGGCCTTTTAGGCTCAGTTTGAAAAAATACATAACGATTCTGAAATCGCGAAAGAAGATGAATTTCAATATTTGTTGCAAGCAACATTAAAGGGTTCAAGAGCAAGAGAAATTGTCGAGTCGTATCCCGCTACTGGTGATAGTTATAAAAATGTCATTGAATGCTTAAAGGCTCGTTTTGGTCGTACTGATATGTTAATAGAAGTTTTATACAAGAGAAGTGCTTGCTTTAATGATAAATAATTCAACGGGAAAAGATCCAAGAATTCCTCTTTTTTAAATTGTACGACTAAATAGAAACATATTTAAGATCATTAAAAATGTTAGGTGTTTCAAGTGAAAATTATTTTGCAATTCTTTATCCATTGATTGAATCGTGCTTGCCTGTTGAAATATTGAGAATTTGGGAAAGAAATTCAAATTCCATTACTTTAAATTCAAAAGATGAAAGTAATAATAAGTTAGATTCCTTGATGAAATTTTTACGGCACGAAATCGAAAGCGAAGAAAAAGTCCGTTTGGCGAGAAGTGGGTTTAAAACAAAAATATTTATCCTGCATCAAGTAGACGAGAAAGAGACATTCCAACGGCTACATAATTATATAATTCATCGAAAATGAAAAAGGAAACGTGTTTTTTTTGTAACAAGTCACATTTAAGTACCGAATGTAGACATACTAATTTTTTATCTCATGAAGAGAAAAAAACAAATACTAAGGAAAAAGGAGCTTGTTTTAATAATTAGAGATAAGAAAATACATATCACGGTTTTGTAAATGAAAATACCACCCTGGATTGCGGTAGATTACATTTCAAAATAATGTGTCCAGCGGAAAATAATAATGAAAACCCGATTACGGAAAAGTCAGATATCGAAATTAAAAAAGGACGCTGTTTTATGCAATAAAACAAGTACTCGCCACGTACTTTTACAAACGCTTATTGTCCGTCTTAGATGTAATAATAAGATGAAATATATAAGAATATTAATTGACTCAGGCAGTAGTAAATCATATTTATCAGCTTTTGCACTGGCCGAGATGGGATATGAATGCATAGGGAAGATAACTTAACACATAGTTTATTCGGTGGCTGTATTATCGCATAAGAAATATTTGATCAGTCTGAGCGACTTCTTTGATAATTATCACTGTCGTGTCGAAGTGCTAGATCAAGAAAAAATTTGTCCGGACATTCTTAAAATTCCTCGTGGCACATTTATAAGTGAAATTAAGAAACAAAAAATCTTTCTCTCTGATTTGAATAACCAGGTTGAATTGCTATATCAATTTTCACCTAAAGAAATTGTTACAGAATTGTTCTTTTGTTTCAAGAACATTCCATCAGATGGCAGCATCAGACAATCCTCTTTGTTATTCTAGTGGCACAGACACTCAGATCAGTTAGTGTGTTTCTCCCTCCCTCGTAGCAGTTGTGCAGCAAAATGCTGCTGGATTAAATATCCAATAATATTCCAAAGGAATAATAATATTATACATTAAAAAACTGCAACAAACCATAGTTCAAAGTATTTCTTTATATTTGTGTTTATAAATAGTCTCAAGAATATCCATCTGTTTTGTTTTATTGTGAAGTGCGATCAGTATTGTATCTAGCATATTATTCTAGTGTATTTAATCTTCAAATAAATGTTTTTTTTTCATCCTAAGAAGAATATATTTCTATTGAATAACACATCAAGAGCGCGTTCAGAGACCGAAACACGGGTAATTCGGAAAAATGGCGACTGACGTCATACTGGTTTCTCGGTGTAAGGTTGGGTAAAAACGGATCTGAACGCTTTCCGGTAAAGTTGCGGGATTTTTTTATTTACCTTTACAAACATGGCGGCAGCTGCACTTTCGACAGTGCAAATAGATTCAATTATCACTTTTTTTAGATGGGAAACTGTTCCATCACTGTTAAAAATATCGTGAAAAATTACCTCTGTTTTTAAAGGCTATCTATTTTTTGACCAATGAGAACGCTTCATAGGTATTAATGTAGCGTTCTCATTGGTCAGAAAATAGAGAGTCTTTAAAAACAGAGGTAATTTTTCACGATATTTTTAACAGTGCAAGTTAATTTTTATGGGGAATACTATCGCAACAAATATGGGTTGGGTTGATTCTTGACGGCCAATTATCTACACGTGGGATATAGGCCCGAGGGGGAGTGCCTTCCGTGGAGGTCTTTCTAAGGGAACCTAATCCGTATTAACGCATGGAAAACCACGGTTCGAAGAAAACCACGAAAACTCCGAACGATTAGGCCGACGGGCGCGATTGGGTTCGAACCCTGCACCTCCCGTCTACCAGTTTCGAGAGCAGAACCTCTCGGCCACTGGTGGGGCCGCAACAAATATGTATCACAGGTTTTGCTAGCCATTTTAGGCTGAATCGGAGATTCATTCATTCGATGGAAAATATGATACGTTCAAATTATTATGTGTTAAAATTATTGTATGTCAAATTATTATTTTTGTAATATGAAAAAACAGAAACAATGTGCGATAAAACTGATCAAAGCAGTGATTCCGATTAACAGTCACAGTTAAGCTATAAAATGGTAAACAAATCAGATTTCCCAACCACGTGATAACTTTACCCAACAAAATTTTTCAGGTAATGTGGGTTCCCCGAAATCTGGGTAATCTCCGGCTCTGAACACTGCGGGAAACACGGAAAAGTCACGTGATGCCGGCTCTGAACGCTTCGGGTTCCCTACGGGGAAACCTGGGGAACCCAGAGTGCGGTCCGTGAACGCGCTCCAAAACATAAAGGTAAAACTTTTTACTTTTTTATTGTTTACTATTGAGGAATTTCGTATTCATGCCTTCCATATGAAATAACATTCCAACATAAATTCATGGGCTTATAATAGGAGCTGATGTAGCAGGAAAGTTGTACACCGGAAAAATAAAACAACTGATTTCTGGTTTAGTATTAATGGAAACACCTCTTGGTTGGACTTTGATGGGGAAAATTTGGCATATTTAACGCATCCGATAGCACGAACAGCGTCATGTCACTACATGTAAATGATGCAAAAATTTCAGATTTATGGCGTCTAGACACATTTGGAATTCTCGATCCTGGTGCCTGGTGAAAACGGAAACAAACAAAAAATTGAAAAAGCAACTGAAGAACATTTTAATAGAAATATAAAAGTAGACGCAGAAGGAAGGTATGAAGAAGTGAGCCTCCCATGGATTCATGGGCGTACCCAAGGGGTGGGCTGATGGGGCTACAGCCCCCCCCCCCCCCCGAAATTTTCGAAAGTGATATGAAAAAGTGTTGTTTTTTCGTCTTTCTTTTTTTGGAAAAAAATTAATTTTTTTTCAATCATACAGCGGACTAGCCATTCCCATTAGTCCCATATTAGTCCACATTGACAACAAAGAAGAGAAAGGGGGCAGACGGGGTTACAGCCCCCCCCCCTTCCGAAACAGTCGAAAAATTAAATGAAAAAGTAATTTTTCCTTATATTTTTAAGATAATTATGTAATTTTTTCTTCTCTCATATAGCAAAATAGACATTCTCGTTAACACAATATTAGTCCACATTGACATCACAGCAGACTCAAAGATGGGGAGGGAGCTGATGGAATTTCAGCCCCCTCTTCTCGAAATGGTCGAAAATGAAATGATAAAATAGTGCTGATTTTTTTCTGCCTGTTTAAGATCAATTTGCATTTTTTCCCCTATCGTTCAACAGACTATGCGCTTCCTTCGCTTTAGTTCCATAGTAGTCCATATTGACACAAAAGAAGAGAAAGGGGGCTGACGGGGTTACAGCCCCTCCCCCCCCCAAAAAAACCAGAAATAGTCAAAAAATTAAATGAAAAAATTGTTTTATCTTTACTTTTTAAAGATAAATCTGTAATTTTTTCTTCTGTCATATAGCAAAATAGCCATCCTCGTTAACTCCATATTAGTTCACATTGGCATCACAGCACACCCAAAGATGGGGAGGGGGCTGTTGGAATTACAGTCCCCTCCTCTCGAAATAGTAGAAAATGAAATGAAAAAATTGTGCTGATTTTTTTCTGTCTGTTTGAGATAAATTTGCATTTTCTCCCCTATCATTCAACAGACTAGCCATTCCCTTCGCTGTAGTTCCATATTAGTGTACAGTGACACCACGTTATACCCAAAAAGGTAGAAGGGGGCTAATGGGGTTACAGCCCCCTTCTCAAAAAGTCGAACTTGAAATGAAAAAGTGCTAATATTTTTCTTTTTGTTTGAGATAAATTTGTATTTCCCCCCTATCATTCAACAGACTAGCCACTCTCTTCTCTTTAGTTCCATACTAGTGCACAGTGGCACCACATTATACCCAAAGAGGTGAAAGGGGCTAATGGGGTGTCCCCTTCCTAAATAGTCGAAAATGAAATGAAGAAAAGGCCGATTTTTTTCTTCTTGTTTGAGATAAATTTGTAGTTTTTCTTCTGCCATACAGCGAAATAGCCATTCTCGTTAAATCCATATTAGTCCACATTGACATCACAACATACCGAAAGAAGGGGAGGCGGCTGATGGGCTTAAAGCCCCCTCCTCCCGAAATAATCGAAAAAAAATGCTTTTTTTCTTTCTGTTTGAGATAAATTTGCATTTTTTTTTCTCCTATCATTCAACAGACTAGCTACACTCTTCTGTTTAGTTCCATATTAGTGCACAGTGACACCACATTATACCCAAAGAAGTTGAAAGGGGGTGATGGGGTTACAGACCTCTCCCAAAATAGTTGAAAATGAAATGAAAAAAGTGCTGATTTTTTTTTCCCTTTTGTTTGAGATAAATTTGTAATGCAATTGTTTTCTGCAATACAACGAACTAGGCTTTCTGGCTAGTCTCATATCAGTGCACAGTTACACCACAGTATAACCAATGAGGGGAAGGGGGCTGATGGGGTTATAGGGCCCCCTTTCGAAGTAATCAAAAATGAAGAAAAAACTCCTGTTTTTTTCTTCTTTCTTTTGAGATAAAATGTAATTTTTTTTCTGCGACGCAGCTAGTCTGGTTAGTCCCATATACTAGTGCACAGTGATGCCCCCGCATACACCCAAAGAAGTCGATGGCGACGGGGGTTATGAGGTTACAGCTCCATTCCACCTCCGAAGAGATCGCAGTGAAATGAAAAAAAAGCTGATATTCCTTCTTTTTCAGATAAATTTGTTTTATTTTCTGGCATGCCGCGAATTTGTTTTTCTTATTAATCCAATATTCTCCTCAGTCCTGCGACCAAATTTACTTGTAACCACAAAATAAATTTTCAGATGACTGAAGAATGGCTCCATACCTGTTTTACTGGATAAATGAAAACGTATATGGTCAGTTCAAGAGTCAGTTCACCTACAAGTAAATTCAATAAATCAAAAAGTAGTTTAATTTAAAGAGTTTTTTAATTTCTCTCACAGTCGACGGGCGCCAAGAGTCCCAATGCGAAAGTATGTTAATGCACAGTAACACTGCAACTAATCACAAGTCGATTTCAGCTAAATCGAAAATCTGGTGCGGAAGAGTTGGCTGTTGTGATGTCTGGAGGCGTCTGGATAATTTTCCTTTGATTTCTCTGGCGCCATTTGACACGTGATACGTGGGTGCGCGGAGAGAGGTAGGGGGACATTGTTTATTCAGAGTGTGGAAGGTAGAAGTGTTGTGTAAGCCGGCATGTGAGCGTGCTCGGGTATTTTTTATGAGAAACCGAAAGATTGTAATAAAAAAGGAAGTATATTAATTTGAGTTTTTTGTGAAATAATTTAGCAATATAGTGAAACGTTGTTTCGGAGTGAAATGTGAAGGTGGTCTGCAGCTATGAGAAAAAGATAATTATTTGTATATAGTGTGACGTTCAAATGTTTTGTCTTCCATGTCTTTATGTATTCTTATAAATAAACTATAATTTAGTGTTGTGAAGAAAACTAGTGATAAATTAACCGAAGGATTACACACCTGGGATGGTTGGCGAATTTCGAGCGTATATCACAGCTGTAAATGTAGCTTATTAACTTTGATTTTTCAGTCGCATCTCCCTGCCAAAAATTTGTGTTTTTTCCACGGTTTTTTGACAAAATTTGAATTTTCGCCCCAGTCATTTGAAGAAATTCGCTTTTTCTGCGGCTTTTTGCCGAAGTTCGCGGTTTTTTTTACGCACTCCTTCGTCGAAATTTGCGTTTTTTCCGCGGATCTGTGACAAAATTTGCGTTTTTTTCGTGATCCTGTCGAAATTTGTGTTGTTTCGGCGGGTTTTTGATGAAATTCAAGTTTTTTTCGCGGATTTTTGCCGAAATTCATGTTTTTTTTTTACGAAATTCTTCGTCGAAATTTGCTTCTTTACCGCGGCTTTTTTGACGAAATTCGCGTTTTTTTTTCTCGTCTTTTTGATGAAATTTGCTTTTTTTCTGCAGCTCTTTGGCAAAAGTAGCATTTTTTGCGGCTGTTTAATTCGCTTTTTTCCGCAGTCTTTTAACGAAATTCACGTTTTTCTGCGGCCCTTCTTTGTGACATTGTTTTTTCTTTTTTTGCGATCCTTTAACGAAATTCGAGTTTTTTCTGCGGCCCTTTGACGAAATTCGCGTTTTTTCCGAGGTCATTTGCCGAAATGCGAGTTTTTTACGCAATCCTTTGTCAAAATTTGCGTCTTTTTCGCGGATTTTTGGCGAAATTAGCTTTTTTTTCGCAGCCCTTTGACGGAATGCGTGTTTTAAGCGATTTTTTTTTCGAAATTCGCGTTTTTTCTGCGGCTCTTTGATGAAATTTGCGTTTTTTCGAGATCCTTTGTCAAAATTTGCGTTTTTTTCTCGTCTTTTTGATGACATTCGCGTTTTTTTTCGATCCTTTACGAAATTAGCTTTTTTTTCGCAGCCCTTTAACGGAATGCGTGTTTTAAGCGATCTTTTTTTCGAAATTCGCGTTTTTCCGCGACCTTTTGATGAAATTCGCGTTTTTTCTGCGGCCCTTTGACGAATTTTGCGGTTTTTTTCGAGATCCTTTGTCGAAATTTGCTATTTCCCGCCACTTTTTGACGAAATTTGCTTTTTTCCGCAGCCTTTTGACGAAATTCACGCTTTTCTGTGGCCTTTCTTTTTCACCGTGCTTTTTCTTTTTCTTTTGCGATCCTTTAACGAAATTTGCGTTTTTTGTGTGGTCATTTGCCGAAATTCGCGTTTTTTTAGGCAATCCTTCGTCGAAATTTGTGTTTTTTCCACGACTTTTTGACGAAATTTGCTTTTTTTCTCGTCTTTTTGATGAAATTTGCGTTTTTCTGCGGCCTTTTGATAAAATTCACGTTTCTTCTGTGAGCCTTTGACGAAATTCGTGTTTTTTCCGCTTCCCTTTGACGAAATTCGCGTTTTTTCTGTGGTCATTTGCCGAAATTCGCATTTTTTAAGGCAATCCTTCGTCGAAATTTGCGTTTTTTCTGCGGCTTTTTGACGAAATTTGCTTTTTTCTCGTCTTTTTGATGAAATTTCCGTTTTTCTGCGGCCTTTTGACGAAATTCACGTTTTTTCTGTGACCCTTTGACGAAATTCGCGGTTTCCGCTTCCCTTTGACGAAATGCGTGTTTTTTTTAGCGACCTTTTCTCGAAATTTGCGTTTCTTCTGCGGCCCTTTGCCGAAATTTGCGTTTTTCCGCGGCTTTTTGACAAAATTAGCGTTTTTTTCTCGTCTTTTTGATGAAATTTGCGCTTTTCTGCGCACTTTTGATGGAACTCACGTTTTTCCATCTCCCTTTGACGAAATTAGCTTTTTTGCTATCCTTTACGAAATTAGCTCTTTTTTTCGCAGCCCTTCGACGGAATGCGTGTTTTTAGCGATCTTTTTTCGTAATTCGCGTTTTTTCTGCGGCCTTATGACGAAATTCGGGTTTTTTCTGTACTCATATGACGAAATTCGTTTCCTCCGCGAGTATTTGACGAAATTTGACTTTTTTTTACGCAATCCTTTGACAAACTTCGCATTTTATCCGTGGCCCTATGACAAAATTTCGGTTTTTTCCTTTTCGGATACTTTAAAAAAATTGGAGATTTTTTTTCTGCGAACGATTGATGAAATTGATTTTTTTCGGCGACCATGTCAAAAATGGCGATATTTTTTAAGTCCAAATTTTCGGACTGGACCAAATTTTTCAAATTTTCGGAACAAAGTCACCCTGCCCCACCTGGCTACGGCCTTATTGGCAAAAATGATTTCTGTTTATAACACAATTCAACATGTTTCGTAAGATTTAGAACATTATGGAAATTTAAGTCAGCCCCCTCCGAAATAAAATCCTGGGTACGCCACTGCATGGATTGAAACCCATCTTCCATTACCAATTGTTCGAAAAATCACTGAACGACGATTAAGAAGTTGTGTTTAATCATTAAAGAAAATGGAAACGTTACAAGAGTATGAAGAGAATGGATACAAGAAGGCATTATCGAAGAAGTTAAGGACTCCTGTAATGACGAAAGTGAGTACTGCTTGCCACACAGAGCTGTGATTAAAGAAAATTCTACTACAAGAATTATACCAGTCTTTGATGGTTCAGCAAGACTAAAAGATTCACCTTCAATCAATGATTGTTTAGAGAAAGGTCCTAACATCGTAGAGCTTACTCCGACTGTTTTAAATAAATTTCGCCTGAAGAAAATAGGCGTGATTGCGGATATTCGAAGAGCCTTTCTACAAACTGGTTTGAATGAGCGAGATAGACCATTTCTGAAATTTTTATGGTGGAAGGAAGGTGACCCCGAAAAGTTGAAAATTTTCCAGCGTAAAAGGGGTGTTTTCGGCCTTACATGTTCGCCTTATTTGCTTGGTGCAACTATCCGATATAATTTGAAGAACGTACCTTCTAGATTTATCAGGTAACCAAAAAAGTTCTGTCGTTTTTATCAAACGACAAACATTAAAGAATGTTACACGCAATAGATAACAGATGGCGCTACAATTGCCGAAATATGCTAATCAAGATGTAATGTAGAGTCATCGTATATAAAGTGAATTGGAATGGTTATCTCGTAACAGTAGAAAAATGGGCGTGAACAGGAGTTCTCCAAACTGTATAATTCGTGCTTGTATGTTGTATGAGTTTAAACTTGGAGCAAATGCTCTGCACACAGCTCAAAAAATATACCAAGCTTTCGGAAAACGTTGTGTCAGCACTCGCACCACCCAAAGGTGGTTTAGGAAATTCGCTGCCGGCGATGAGTCGCTGAAAGATACCCCACGAGCAGGGTGGCCGTATGTCATTAATCATTAGGAATTACAGGCTGCAATCGAAGAAGTTTCCGCTCAAACTAGTGAGATGCAGGGACGTCGCCTTGGGGGGGTATGGGGGGGAGCCTCCCCCCCCCCCCCAACATATGTGAAGTTGGGAAATTTGAGCTTAGAGTTGGGAAATTCTAGATTTTTGTGACAATTTCTTTTTTAAAAGTAATAGTAAAAAAATTACGAAATTTTTCTTGTTTTGGTGATTATGTTTCTGAGTACTGTAACAGTGAACAAGTTAAATTATCAAAAGAAATAAAAAAGAAATCAGCCTCACTCAATTTACCATTGTGTTTTTCAGTTATACAAAAATATTATACATCTACCAGACCTAAAAATTTCTCTACTCCTGTCCATCAATAGCTGACTATGCAGTTCCTTTATTTCCTCCAAAACTTTGTTCCTTTCTCAAAAATTTCAACCTACCTCACTCAGTGGCGTAGCTAGAGCATTTCGTTTGGGGGGGTGTGGAGATCGAATTTACCGAATGTTCATAGTAAATTTTGTATTTATTTTTATTTTGTATTTTTTCGCAGTATTTTCTTTTGGGTGAGGGGGGGGGGGGTAGATTAGACATTTATTTACTATTTCAGCAATATATAAATAAACAGACCAAAAAATTTGAACAAAAAACTAAATAATTTCACCCATTTAAAGTTTTACAAACTGGTGAGAGCGAGGGTTGTAGAAATTATGAATGGTGGGAGTGAAGAAGATAACTGCTGATTTATTTATGGTATTGCACAATTACAAATAAAACAGAGGAAAAAAGTAATTTTAAAGACTAACCCTTAACTGATCAGGTGAGGTGTTTTCCACCCCAGAGAAATTTCAATTATGAAGAAAAAATTTGGTACTTTTCGGTTAGCCGGGCGCCAGTATTTTATATACATACATATATATATATACATATAAGTATATATGCATATATTATATACATGTATGTGCATATATATACACATATATATGCATTTATTCATATATATGTAGGTACATATACATTTTATGTATGTATACAAAACACTGGCGTCCGGCTAACCGAAAAGTACCAAAAATTTTTGTGGTATTTAGATACGTGTATTTATATGTATATGTATATACACTTGCAGTACTTCTTCAGTTGTTTTTATTCAAGTAAATAATGCAAAATTCACAGCAAATTTTCTGATTTTAATTCGTTAAACTTTGTGGAGTGCACAAGACAAGAAATCAAATTTTGGGGTTGCATACACACCACCTCACCACGTTATGTATATATGTATATAATATATATATATATATATATATATATATATATATATATATATATATATATATATATATATATATATATGTATGTATATATATATATATATATATGTATATGTATATATATATATATATATATATATATATGTTAAGGGTATATATATATATATATATATATATGTATATGTATATGTATATATATATATATGTATGTATGTATATAAATAACCTCATCACTTAAAGTTTAAGCTTTTCGTGCTCGATACTCCAGTGAGGGGGGAGGGGGCAAAGTTAAAAGCAGTAATTTGGGGTGAGGTATAAAAAGACAGATTTAGATTGATTATTTATTATTACAATAAAAATAAATTCAACAGAAAATATTTAAAAAATGATTCTTTTTTTTTATATAAAACTCAAATTTCAAATTTGCAATACATTTTAAGTTAGAAGTCTGTACGGGTTGAAATTTCCAGGCCGACCCATAGATAAAAATTTGACCCGGCCCATTATAAAAGGTAGGCCTGAACTCGGCCAAGCCTATCGAAAAAAATTATTGGCCTGGCCCGGCGTTATAACAGCTAAAAGTTCAGTCTGAGACTATCCTGGCACGAAAGAAAAAAAAAAAAAAAATGAAAATTTCGACCCGAGCCTGGCATGGCCCGAGTTAATGTCTACAAAACATTGATTTTTACGTCAAATTGGTTAAAAAATTATCTGTACGAGGAATTCTGACCATAAATACTTAGGTTAATGTCAGACGAACGTCTATTTGCACGCTTTTTGTTTCAACGTGCACAGAAACCCATGCTAGCGAAGGGGTAGGAAGGCTGTAGGAAGGAAAAAAGCGTGCAAATAGACGCTCGTCTGACTTTAGTCTTAATCTTGGCTTTTTTCTTTCTTTCTTTCTTTCTTTTTTTTTTTTTTTTTTTTTTTTTTTTTGTAGTCTTCATTTTTATAGAAATGCCGTAGGCTGCGATATATATATATATATTTAAATAAATCCCTATTTGTTGTATGCAAATGCTTCGATTAAAATTAATTTTGTTAATCCATATTCCATGTATTGGAGACTTAAAAATCTAAAAAATGCTATACAGTAAAATCTTCTAAGACGGAATTGCACACTAAGGTAAAAAAACGCATTATATACCAGTTCCCTTCTTAATAGGTGTCAATGTATTACATATTCTTTTCTCGCATATTATTATATAAATTATGCATGGATCAACACATTTTTCAGTTAAAAACATGATTCCGTCATAGGCAGGTTCTTTTTCACACGTTTAATATATTTTAATTTAGCTGCATTTGCTACCAGGCCACGTTGAGAAAATGATTTTTTTACGAGTTAGGTGAAAAGCGGGGCTGAAAATTTTGGCCCGTGAAGACTTGGAAGAATGAAACCAGTCCCGGCATGGCACAGAAAACATAAATTAGGCCTGGTCAGGCCTAATTTATGTTTTGCCAAAATGGTGCCAAAGTTGACGTGTGTAACAGATTTTTTAAAAACGTGACAATCGGCAAAATATCATTATGAGGTAGCAATTGATTATAACTTTATATGTAATAAATTTATCAAGAAATTTAAAAAGGCTATTTGATTTCAAAGCACTTTATGCCTCGTGCCTGCTGGTTTCATGCTTCTAGATAAAAAAAAAAAAAAAAAATGTATCTGAAAAGTTAACATTCTTGAGAGGAGTAAAAATATTTTTTAAGAACAAGTATTTTTTTTTTTTCATAAACGTGGCATTTAATTCGAAGCCCTGTGGCAGAAAGTTTTGTAGCTGTCTGCGACAAGCTTTTAAAATTTCATAACCTGCCTGCAAATTTTGCATGTAATTTTAATGAATAAATAACTAGGAATTTTTTATCCTTTTATTTAAAACATGGTAAGCATGATTGTCTCATTAATTTTGCTCATAACTCTTCATCGTCTAACTTCTTGTAGGATTTCTAAATAAGCAGATTGGTTTGTTTGGTTTGGTTTGTTTTTGACGGCCGATTATCTACACGAGGGATATAGGCCCAAGGGTGAGTACCCTCCGTGGGGGGTCTTTCTAAGGGAATCTAACCCGTATTTACGCATGGAAATCCACGGCTTCGAAGAAAACCACGAAAACTCCGAAACGGCTAGGCCGACGGGCGCGATTGGGTTCGAACCCAGCACCTCTCGTCTACCAGCTTCGAGAGCAGAACCTCTCCGCCACTGGTGGGGCTCTAAATAAGCAGAATAAGGGAATCTTAAGCAGAACCATACATAAATAATAAGGATGCTTTTAAAAACCTTCGTAAGTTTCTGAGCTGATTTGTTCTTTCTTGTAGTTGGGAACGTTCAGCTGTTTTAAATATGTTTTCCAAATTTTTAGCCCAGGGTAATTTCCAATTAATATTTTCACCAGGGTGGCGTCCTTGAAAATGTGTGCTCAAGTTTTTTTTCACCATTTCACAATCATACACACCACATACAACCTTCGTACATGCTACAGGCTCAGCCCCCCCCCCCCCCCGCAAAAAAAAGCTGAACTTTCACAGCCTCACACACGAAAAGCACTGAGTTTTTTCTGCAACACTTTTATGAAATTGGACCTTTTTTTTGTTTTTTTGCAATCCTTGGGCGCATTTTTTTTTTTTTTCGCGGACTTCTGATGAAATTCGCGTTTTTTCCGCAATCCTTTGACGAATCTTGCATATTTTTCACGATCCCTTTACGAAATTCGCGTTTTTTTCAGCTGCCTTTTGAAGAAATTAGCATTTTTTTCGTAATTCTTTAACAAAATTTGTCTTTTTCCCCCACAATCCTTTGACGAAATTCACGTTATTTCTACGGCCTTTTGACAAAATTCACATTTTTTCGAAGAAATTTGCATTTTTTTTCACGATCCTTTGACGAAATTTGCGTTTTTCTCGCTATCCTTTGACGAAATTTGCGTTTTTATCGATCCCTTGACAAAATTCGCGTTTTTTCCGCTGCCTTTTGAGGAAATTAGCATTTTTTTCAATTCTTTAACAAAATTTGTGTTTTTGCCACGATCTTTTGACGAAATTCGCGTTATTTCTACGACCTTTTGACGAAATTCGCGTTATTTCTACGACCTTTTGACGAAATTCGCATTTTTCAGCGATTTTTTTGCAAAGAAATTTGCATTTTTCGCGATCCATTGACGAAATTTGCGTTCTTTTTTTCACGATCCTTTAACGATATTAGCGTTTTTTCACGATCCTTTGACGTAATTCGCATTTTTTTCTACGATCCTTTGAAGAAATTTTCGTTTTGTCCGCGATCCTTTGACGAAATTCGCGTTTTTTGCAACGTTTTTTGACGAAATTCGCATTTTTCGCGTTTTTTGAAGAAATTTGCGTTTTTTCGCGATCTTTTTCGGAAGTTGCGTTTTTTTTTCAGGATCCTTTGACGTAATTCGCATTTTTCTATGATCCTTTGACGAAATTTGCATTTTGTCCGCAATTCTTTGACGAAATTTGAGTTTTTTTCCCGATCCTTTGACGAAATTCACGTTTTTTTTCACAATATTTACACGTAATTTGCGTTTTGTCCGCGATCCTTTGACGTAATTCGCATTTTTTCTACGATTCTTTGTCGAAGTTTGCGTTTATTTCGCGATCCTCTAACGAAAATCGTGTTTTTTACGCGATACTTTGCCGAATTTCGTGTTTTTTACGCGATCCTTTGCCAAAATTCACGTTTTCTTCGCGATCATTTAACCAAGTTTGCGGTTGTTTCACGATCATTTGACGAAATTTGCAGTTGTTTTACGATCCTTTGGCAAAATTTGCGTGTATTTCGCGATCCTTTGACGAAATTCCCGAAAGTTGCGGACAATTTTTTTTTAAATTAATTTCTTTAGTGAAAACAAAAAT